>OU026138.1:9805000-12205000 GCA_907269095.1 Blastobasis adustella | reverse complement strand
CATATTCCTAGAGGATACTATATTTTTTTATATGGATACAATTTTTTTGACACCTTAAATAGAAGTCTCCTATATTTTTCCTGAAAATGTATGGCAACACTAGTCTATTACTATACACGCAGTTACCGTAGCCTATGGACGTATGTCCGTCTGTCAACTTACGAAAGAGAAGTACCAGACAACAATCATTCATACTTTTTCACTTTAACTTTGATTCAATCCTCTTATTTACCAAAGTAACACAAGAAAATCGTCGGAGACTTACAAATCTGCAAGCTGATTAAAATTCGTCAATTACCTATTCTACTGGGCAAACTTTGAATATTCCGATTAATGAAGCTCAGCGAATTTCGCTGGAAATGCCGAATTAGACTAATTTGTTACTTAAAAATGTTAAATAGTAATTTTATTAACATGAATCTATTATAGACATAGACATGATTTACTTTGAGGATATCGCAGACAAGATCGAGGAGGCTCGCCTGCGCTGGTTTGGTCACGTGTTGCGTAAGCCGTAAGGGATACGTGGGAAATAGGTGCCTGAACCTGCCGGTATCAGAAAGGAGGCCCCGTGGGCGACCCAAGAAGCGATGGATTGACATCGTGGAGTCAGAAACGAGAGCTAACGGCCTACGACGCGGGGATGCCGAAGACCGGGCGAAGTGGAGAAGAATGGGTAGGAAAGCGGACCCTGGCAGAGGCCGGGATAAATGCTAGGACTTGTCGGGATAAGCGGTAGGATTTACTTTGACATCACAAAAATCCGAAAGCGTTTACATATTAAGGTAATCTTTAAACACTTCAATATTAAATTAAAAGTAGTATGGTAACGTTACTGGCACAGCTACGCCATATACTCATATGATGTTATATTATAGATTCAGTTTAGAACAAAAATAAGTGAAAAATAGAATGGGTTTATTTTTAAATCTGTGAGGAAATTGATCGCTGATAAGTGTGGTATGATACAGTTGCCAACTGAGATAAGAGACCAAATTCATTTGGCAAACGTACAAAATTTTGTACATTACTAAACCAGTCTCGATGATAAGCAACATTCTTACTGTAAATTGAGTACTTAACAACGTTGGCGAAGCGAGGTTGACAGAGGACAAAGATCGACTCCGCATCCGCTCTCCTTAAGATTGCAAATGTCCAGTGGCCCAAATTTTTGAACCCATAGCATCCAGGCGAGTGCTCGCCTTCTAATGCCTGTCTTTTCTATCTCTAGCAACTTACCACGAGTGTGAAAGAGATAGGTAGCGCACGCCAGCGCTCGCATAAATGACGACCATGGACGACCGCGGCCGCTTTCCATCAGATGGACCTTCTGACCGTGTTAGGCAACAAAAGTCTTCCACTGGGGACTGGTTGGGTATTGCGGGCCGATGGGCACCCCGTGACAGTTTTTCGTATTTTTCTGTTTACATTGCCATCCAAACGGCGGGCCACAGTGCCTAACGATTTTGTTGAACATTTCCTTAAGGTAGCATCGCCCTTTTGAAAAACCTGCGTTTACAAAGTCAAGAACAAATCTAGTATACGCTCGCTGGCCACCGACATAGCCCGAAGGACAAGTGACAGGGCACTTAGCTCGCAGAACAGATGACCGATGGGCAGTAAAGTTCGCAAGGAAGGCACAGCGTGGGTAGGCCTCCCACAAGGTGGACCGTCGACTTGGTAAAAATCACAGGTACCAGCCGAACGCAGAAGGCACAAGATCGGCCTTTGTGGAGATCTCTGGGGGAGGCCTATGCCCAGAAATGAGCGTCATTCGGCTGATATGATGACAACGATGATGACGACTCGCTTGGATAACAAACTATTCCTCGTCTAGGCTAGTATCCATTCTCAGTCTCACCACACCCGCTCTTGAACTCGACGTTGGCTCGAGTTTTACCTGAGAACAAAAAGGAAGGCTGTATTAGTTATGCATGCGGAAGATCCCGTCGTACGAATATCGACGACATCGACTCTAAGCCCCGCAATCGTCCCGGACAATGTTCCCCACTTTGTAGCGTTCGGAGCGTCGGTAAAACAGATATAGGTTTTTTTTATGTTATACGGCAGACAAACAGGCAAGCGGGCCACCTGATGGAAAGTGGTCACCGCCGCCTATGGACATCAGCAACACCAGGGGAGTCACCAATGCGTTGCCCGCCTCTGAGTGGTTTTAAGACTTTCGTGGTTATTCAATACACTTTCACTACACATATTATCGGGTTTCTTACCAGTTACCACTGACCGTGGTAACAAACCCCATACTATGTGTAGTAAAAGTGTGGTAAAACAGATGCCAATAACCAAAGAAATTTGACACAGAGACACAGAAGGAGCCTACTCACAGCTGAAGTCACAATCTATATTTTGTTTCTTTTTTTAATAGTGCATTCAAAAGGGACGGCTATAAGTTGTCAAATATCCCTCCATAACCACTGTTATTATCAAATTCGGTGGGCTTGGTCATCTTAATGTGGTATAGATATTTCAACTCAGTTGTGCGCGCGGCCCTATGTGTGGGTAACCCAGACACGGCACAATGACGCCACGCCATTGGCACGCCAAGTGGTCGCGTCACTGCCACATAAATGAAAGCTGTATATTTACAAGCGCACGCACACATAGCGCCGCGCGCACAACTGAGTTGAACTATCTATAGCTTTTTGTATGATATTGAGTCATTTGGATCGAGATTTGAGTGGATTAATAGTGTTCTCTATAGTTCGAGGCTCCATCTATGCTCTATGTAAGTTATCTTCGCTAATAACTTTATTTTTCTTATTTAGATCACGTGGTTGATAGACTCTTGATTTAATTGCGTTACGTTGCTCGTAAAGGCGACAGCTGTTTGTTGTTGATGGGATTAAAAACTGTTTCGTGCTTCTTATATTTTGTTGGGTTTATTTATCATATACCTCATCCCTGGTAAAGAAAGAGTACAAAACGCCTATTCTAACTAGATATTTTATTAAACTTAACTTCCTTATAATGTCTCGGCTGCCATGTTGTCTTTCTATACATGGCGAATTGATTTTCAACCACGCGAATACTAAACTCCCAAAATTTGTCACCCTAAGCATAAAATATGTTAAACTATGAGATTCTCCCTGACGCTACCGTGAGCACAGTGGCGCTTCCTCTAAAGTGTCCCCTGAGGCGGATTGCAGAATACAAGAACGTCGAAAATCAGCGCATGTTCACCCCCAATATCCGCATTGTCTTGTCGACGGTACCAGACATATGCGAATGTATGACTACCTTCCTAAACTTCACTTAGTTCTTGCTGCCATAAGACATAAACAACGTCTACTATGTCCCGGGGCCTCGTTCTTGAGAGCACAACAATTAACGCTAAGATAATTTTTTATAACGTCTACTAAATGAAATCAGTTTTTAAAGGGTTGGCAATCTGGTCATAAATACAGCACCTTCATTACACATTGTGTAATAAAAATAAGACAAATCTTAATAAATAATTTCACCGATATTTGACGATGAATTGTAATATTTTAACAGCTGATCCGATACTTGCAATTGTTTTACTGCTATATTTAAATTGATGAAATCTTGAATCTACTCGATTGTTAATAAATAAACATTTAACTGGCAAACTGGTTGTTATTGGTGTTGCCATTTATAGAAAGCAAATGGATCTATTTGGAGGTGCTCAAAATGGCAATACTAAGGATGCGCTTATAAAAGCACGTGTAGCGTTGTATCTAGTTCTTTATTATTCTGATGATCAAAGAGTAAACAACAGTTATATATTTTAAGTTTTTATTCAATACACAAAGTATAACACAATACTTCTGAGTTTAATTCCTCTAACAGTAGCTATCAAACAGAACCATTATCATCATCTTTATCCAAATTTGATAAAAAGGGGTCAATCCCGACTTATGCTAGGGGCAGCTTGCCTTCATTTTATTACGGCGATTTGGCTTTTTGCACTAACCACAACCATACCATTTCAGATATCGGCGCATAATGACTCCGTTGTCACGAGCATACCACGACCTTATTACTAAAGGAACTTTGACAATGTCAACTTATAGTTAACACCGTCAAAGATACCGCTAAGCATGCTCACAAGCTTAGATCGGAGTAATGCGATCATCGCATCGCACGAGGCAACGTCACTAGAGCACAAGAGTATCTGACATCACTAATTACAGAGGTATATACGGTATAGTACCTAAAATAGCTTAATTTATCGAAGACAAGCTTTCGAAGATTGTCTCCTATTAGTCTGGACTAGATAAATACGTAACGTAACGTACTAACTACGTAACGAAACTGGCAATCTGCTCCCCTTTATTAACGATTGAGTTAATAACGTATTTTGACGATGGTTCATATATTCGAAGTATATTTTTTTCATGCCGCGTCTTGTTTACGAGATATTTAAATAACTACGAGTTTTAGGTTATTTAAATATCTCTTTACAGTATCTAAATATTTCAGTTTCTTTCTAATCACATGTAAAATATTTACCTAACTAACGAGCGAGCGGCATCATCCACTGACAGTGACAGTGACAGACGGCAGCACTAGCGTCGCGGGTTTATTTTTCTTCTTTTTTTATGGCCATGGTGGTGGTGACGCGGCGCCTGAGCATTTGATTTCTTAATTATGTAAAATGATTTTAATGTTTAGGTACCTTCCGACATTCATGAGCGTTTGTAAAAAAAACCTGAACTAAATATACGTATTTCGATTTGATATGCTACATATTTCTTTTTTTTTATATTACTTACAATCAGATTAGATTAGATTTATTTATTAATCAATGAAAATTACATTATACTACAAAGTTTATACAAGCAATTTACAGATATTTCGTCATAATAAAAATGAAAATGATAGTATATTACAAATGGTCTAAATTTAAAGGAAAATAATAATATCTAATATCTTGTTTCCATCTTCGCACAAGGCAGCTATACTAATTACGGGGGCACGGGCTGGAGCACCATTAATCGGCGACGAGAGCAGGTAGCGGCGTTTGATCGCGTATGCTCTCAACTCGGCGCCTAATCCGATTTCAATGCGAAGCGCCGAGTACCAACGTAAGTGTCTTGAGACACCAATACAGATCACTCTCGATAAATGCGTAAGGAAGCCTTTGGCATGTCTTTGGGTTATTTGGGATTTTCTTTCTAAATGAAGTGTGTCGGAGTGGACAAAGGTATTTTGTTTTCAATTTACCGACACGCAAAATCTAATTGTGTACCTTTTAAGCCTAAGTATTCTTTAGCATTGGCATGGCCGTGTGGTGTCCGGCAGAGTAGAATAGCACCAACCCCTTACATTCATGGGTGTCGTACAAGGCGACACATGTTTTTGAGGCAAAAGATCAAGAGTCTCCGTAGACTGGAAAATGGGCAGCAGCATTTTCCATTATTATATTTAAACACTGCGATCTCCAACCCGCCTGCCAAGCGTGGAGATTATGGCGATAACCTCCCCTTTCGTGGGAGAGGCCCTAAGTCCTGCAGTGGACTGTTACGGGCTGAGATGATGATTCTTTAGCATTAGGATAGCATTTCACACATATCACATGAGAAACACATGTTCACATGTACATGTGAAAAGATTTAATTGCGTAATTTAGAGAAGAGACACAAGAAGTGTTAAGAAAAGTCATGTCAAAAGGACCCTAAAGCGATGAGCATGTATAAAAAAGTTTGATGGATATGGAAGGAGCTAGACACATTTTCCGGACCGTAGCAAATTGAACAACGCGGTCTCCGCGAAAAAGGCATAACGTATTATATATACATATGTGTAGGGTACCTATACAAAATCTTACGAAGAAAGGTATAGCTAGTGACGTATGTTTATATATTCTTCACAGCACCTACAATAGTGGACGGTGTAAATAAATAAAAAAATTATCATCTTGGCGTTAATGTCCCGGTTGTGCTCTCGAGAACGAGGGCCCGGGGTCCGCCTTGACCATGATCCAGGATTTCGCAGGTCAGGTAATTACAGTGGAGCGACTGCCATCTGACCTCCATGACCCTGCTACCAGGGGAACCTGACCAGATTGGATCATGGTTAAACATTCAGTCGCCTGAATGTGCAGGTTTCATCACGATGTTTTCCCTCACCGTAAGAGCATCGGTTAGTATTCAACTAATGTACATAACTCAGAAAACAGTCATTGGTACATGGCCGGAGCGGGATTCGAACCCGGGACCTCTGGCTTACGAGTCGGATACTGTAACCGCTCGGCCACCGACGCTCGAACGGACGATGTAAACGACAAATATTGATAAAAAATCCGCAAATCAATGTACAGGATAGTCGTTTGGTACACGGGTACTTTGGGTTACAACAATCGTTTTGAGCGGTAGTTCTTAAAAATATTCCCATGGGGGGGACGGTGTTGACGTCATAAATTTTTTTCAGGAAATAAAAAAAATTTTTTTTTTTAAACCTTTCTTGTTTGGTATCAAATGAAAGGGCATCATGAGCCGATTCTAAAAATATACTACACTATCAACTATAGGCCACCTGTTTTCTAAAATACCAAGAAACATACCAAGTTTGGTAGGAGACGGGTTAGTAAATTTTTGTAAAACATACTCAAATGCCTCTTAATACACTCTTAATTTTTTCACGTAGCCCGACCACTACAATAGACCGACCACAACACGCAACACAGATCGATTCCGCCAGAGGGCGTCAAACAGCTCTCGAAGCGGACACTAATTGCGAGTCAAAAGCACCACTAATTAGAGATCTGTCGCTGATTGGCGACATATGACGCTGCATTCTGCCCTTGAGGGATCGGGGACGCACCGAGCGCAGTCTTCGCCGAATATTGGTAAAACAAAACAAATGTTCAGGGCCTTAAAGGGGCCATTTTGAATTGTCATATCATGGTCTACTATTATAAATTAGTATGAATCATAATATGAAACGCGGATGTGGCCTTTTTAGACCCCCAGAACTAGTGTCGCCGAATTACCGTCAGATTGTTACCGGTTCGAAGCTGGCAAGTACCGGTTGTACTGAATTTGTGCTACTATCATTCAAGGTAGTAACTCTAAAGTATACTTGATACGATCGTCATAGTAAATAAGTAGGCTGGGCGTTTTATTACACCTGAATGTTTCACCTTCAAAAGCTCTTTAGCAAGTCCAGACACACATATATAGAACTATATAAAGGCGTATATAAACGCTAAACCCTGCTAAAACTTGATCAGGGTCGACTTGCCAGACAATGCCTTGCGAAACTATCGAGACTGGACGTACTCAACCATTCAATCATATAAAAGTTCTACAAATATTGTTTTGGCCACCAGAATGGCCTCGTCCAAAGTGCATTTTAGCTTTTATAGACTATAGAATATTGTATTGATGACAAAATGGTTACAATAGGTCTTATATACTCTGCTCATAGGTACATGTTCAGCCAGTGTATAGAGGCATGCAAAATTGGGTCAAACAATGTGAAATATAAGAATCTTACAGTTTTAGAAAGTCATTTTTTTATACCCACACAAGAGGATATGTAAATACCATCGCTAGGAAAAGTCGAAGTTTGCGTTATTTAAAAAAAAAATGTTTTGTGCCAGGTTGTGCGCGGACAGACCAAATATTTTTTGTACTCGATGACGTACCTTAAGGCACCCTAACAGTCTATTTATCTTTTGTGAAATGTGAGTGATACCGGCCGGGCACAAATTATATGATGATCTATACCTATGTTCTATTCTGGATCAGAGCATTCGGATGCTTGTTCTTCTATAGATTAATTCTTTATTTCTCACACAAGAATACCAACATTAAAAAGTTCCGACAAAAACCATAACTAATTGTGGGCAAAGGCGGCCTTGATAATTCTATGTAAGGACTCTACAGTCGACAATTAAACCTTCGAAGCACGTAGTGGAGGACCCCGTACTCCGTGACAAGTATTGACGTCACAAGTATCGAAGTCACACAAATGGGGTCCGGGGCACTGAACACAAACGGGAGACAAGTTAAAGCGTCTCAAGACAGCCGTACAGAGACTCACCTCCACTCAATTAAGGATACCAAGAGCCTACAATATACTGGAACTACTGTGTACTTAGGGTGTCTCCATTTTAATAGACACACATTATACCTTCAGAAACAATTTTTTTTTATACCACAAAGGTGGCAAACAAGCTTACGGCCTGCCTGATGGTAAGCAGTCATCCCATCCTATGGACGATTATCTAAATGATAGCGAAAACCGCATAAATACATAGCACACAGACAGACGCGATTTCATTTCATACGTAAGGATTGTTCAGACCTTAGTAAAACTATTAATTTATATTATAATTTAATTTTTAATTTAATTTATATTTTTGTATACAAACTTTGGCTGTACATTGTATCTACCTTTGCTTTGCCCTATTGTCAATTATATTCAAAATTCAAATATTTAAACGCATTCATTATTCATCTACATTTCACAAGGATCAGCAGCCTCTCATTAACTTTGTAATTCGTTGCTAAACGCATTAAACACATTTAAAACTACAGTTCACTCTTCATCATTTTAACCTGCTTACCCTGAAGTCTACGACCGAAGAAATTAGGGCTGAGCAATGATAAGGATTATATTGGAAGCTATGTTATTCGAATCGAGACATATTTATTCTACCGAAGTACTTACACAGTTAAACAATTACAAAAGTAAAAGACATAGGCTTCCTAACAGCCATAAGTTTTATTAATTAAGACTCTATTAACCAAATAACTTAATTATACTTAACATACTTAGGTAATTAGATAGATAGGTAACTAGAAATGTCTACGAGGCTAACCTAGATTTTTTTCAGTATTTTATTTTTTAATATCGAAGTGCCCGTCGGGGCTCATAATTGTAAATGATCTGTATAAGTATGTACCAATAAAATAATTCTATGATGCAACAAAATAATGGAGTATTGTGTACTTCGCATGAATTTTATATATGTTTCGCATCTACAACCCATAACAGTTAAAAGCTAGACCTCGTTCTTCACACCTCCAAGCTTGACATTTGGCTTGTGAAAGGCACCGTGTGACATTTTCTGGTCTACGCAGGTTGTAGCAGCTACGACAGACAAGCTACGACGTAGCTACGCCGTAGCTTAGCTGACTCAAGGCAACAGTCGTCTTCTACAACAATCGCTGAAGGATTTATGAAACAAGCTGGTGACCCACCAGATGGTCACCGCCAGCTGTGGACATCCACAATACCAGAGGGGTCGCGAATACGTTGCCGGTGTAGTGTAGGCTTGTTTCTAGAGGGGATAATGAAGAATTCTGTACAAGATGGTGAAAACCGCATCAATATTCGTTGCTTGGTTTAGGAGGAATTAGCGGAAGACAGACGGACGCGACAAGCGACTTTATTTTATACTATGTATTAATGATGTAGATATTTCGACATTTTGCGATGTCACCGTTGAACACGAGCGGACATTTTGTGTCCTATCACCCCAACCAGCCGTGAAAAACACCTACAGTGACAGGACTGCGCCTTCCAGTGTAACCTACAAACGTGGCATCCCCGTACCAATATCAGCGGCTGGATATAGTCCACAGGTCCTGAATAGCGTTCAATTTGCATCCGTACGGTTCGGAGATTAAACGCACGTACCCAAGGGCCGTCTCCACCACGGCTGGGTGACTGCTGTAACTGTGTAATCCGTCGACACCGGTTCGTTGGGAATTGCATTACTGATATATATTACTGAGAAAGTATTCATCATATCCGTGATGGCCGTGTGGTGTCCGGCAGAGTAGAATAGCACCAACCCCTTACACTCGTGGGTGTCGTACAAGGAAACAAATGTTTAGGGCAAAAGATCTAGAGTCTCCGTAGAGTAGCAAATGGGCAGCAGCGTTATCTATTGTTTTATTCATGACACTGTAATCTCCAACCCGTCTGTCAAGCGTGGAAATTATGGCAATAACATCCCATTTCGTGGGAGAGATCCTAGTCCCACAGTGGACTGTTACGGGCTGTGATAATTCATCATAAAAAAAGAATCACGTCAGTTCTTCACAGTTTGCAGGCGGGTTAAACAAGGAACAGACGTTCCGTTTTGGCTGGAGCCGGCCAACCGTCTGTTGCAGTTGATACTAATCCTTACGAAGTATAAAATAGAGCCTCTTTTGGATTGGTATCAGAGATAGCAGAGTCGAAAATACTCAACAGAAATGCTGTCCATTTTCGGATTCACGGAGGTATTAGGGCTTTACCTAGGAACGTCGGTGGACTGTTGATTTTTTTTTAATTTGGTCTACCTATTAAATTGTCGTTTTTTTCGCAAGTCTACTTTTGTACAAATAATTTTTATTGTACATAATACACCTAAATGAATACTTGATTTCGAAAATGGAGTATGTTTCGACTACTACTAAAACGACTTCTGTAGTTTAGCTACAAAGTCACAGACACATACTCACACACACCTACTTCTCCTACATACTTTAGTGTTATACTACAATTAATTATTTCATTGTTCATTTTTTTTGTCATTATTAATTAATTGGTTTATTTACCCTTACATACTCATTTTTTTAATTTTGTGTCGTACATTCTACTAAAATATAATTTTAGATAAGGAAGAGCGAGATCTTCTAACACAGGCTAATAAGCTTAAAAGAAGATCTCAATCACAGTGTATAGTTTTAAGAAAATGTGTAAAAAGAAAATAAACATTTATTTATTATTTATTATTAAATGAAATTATTCTTGTACTCGATGACGGAGAACCTACGTCACCGTCACAGTCTATGAGAATCCACACAAGAGAGCCAACAGCGATATTAATTAAAATCTAAATTAGTTCGGTCTGCATGCAACGGCGACGTTGATCGTTCAAATGAGCCGACCATTAGCCGCGATGTCTTCATAGCAATAAAGATTTAACCCTACAAGCGCCCAGGGGTCTGTCGGACGCACTAGCGATTTAAATGTCTCTATTTAACAGTTTTTTTTTTCATGTTATACAGCAGACAAACAGGCAAGCGGGCCACCTGATGGAAAGTGGTCACCGCCGCCTATGGACATCAGCAACACCAAGGGAGTTACCAATGCGTTGCCCACCTCTGAAGAGACCTCTAATATACCTCTTGAAATTGTCGAAGATGCGGAATGTTCATTCCGTTTCAGGGATGCACTAGACATAATCTTGATAATGACGAAGTAGCCACGCTAGTGAGGGAACCGCAATATTAATTAAAATACAAATTAGATCGGTCTGCATGCAACAGCGACGTTGACCGTGCAAATGAGCCGACCATTAGCCGTGATGTCGTCATAGCAATAAAGATCTAACCCTACGAGCGCCCAGGGGTCGGACGGACTCACTAGAGATTTTATGTGTCTCTATTTAACACAAATTGTTGGAGATTCGGAATATGTTCATTCCGTTTTAGGGTTGCACTGGATATAATCTTCTCATTTATCAAGTATTCACACGAGTGAGCCAACCGCGACATTAATTAAAATCCAAATTAGTTCGGCCTGCATGCAACAGCGACGTTGACCGTGCAAATGAGCCGACCATTAGCCGCGTTGTCGTCATAGCAATAAACATTTAACCCTACCGGCGTCCAGGGGTCGGACGGACTCACTAGAGATTATATGTGTCTCTATTTAACAGCAATTGTCGGAGATTCGGAATATGTTCATTCCGTTTTAGGGTTGCACTGGATTTAATCTTCACATTTATCAAGTATTCACACGAGTTGGCCGTGTGGTGTCCGGCAGAGTAGAATAGCACCAACCCCTTACACTCATGGGTGTCGTACAAGGCGACTAATGTTTTCGAGGCAAAAGATAAAGAGTCTCCGTAGTCTGGAAAACGGGCAGCAGCATTTTCCATTGTTATATTTAAACACTGCGATCTCCAACCCGCCTTCCAAACGTGGAGATTATGGCAATAACCTCCCCTTCCGTGGGAGAGGCCCTAAGTCCTGCAGTGGACTGTTACGGGCTGTGATGATGACACGAGTGAGCCAACCGCAATATTAATTTAAATCCAAATCCAAAGTGCAAATGAGCCGACCATTAGCCGCGTTGCCGTCATAGCAAAAAAGATTTAACCCTACGAGCGCCCAGGGGTCAGACAGACGCACTACGGATATCATGTGTTTGTATTTAACCGAAATTGTCGGAGATTCGGAATGTGGTTATTCCGTTTCAGGATTGCGTTGTTATGCGTTTACGTTTAACTGAAACCGTCTTATATTCGAAATAATCACCTTTATTCCGTTTCAGGCTTACGACCAGCAGTGTCGTAATGTCGTAACGGAAACCTCTCGAGACACGATCATAATATATAAGTAAAAAGTAGTAGTATAAAGTAAAAAGTATATAAGTAGTATATAAGTAATCTAGCACCCATAGTACAAACTTTGCTTAGTTTGGGGCCAGATGGCACGGAATACATTAGACACGAGTAGCATTATACAAAACTGAGGGTAAATTGTTCAATAGTCAGACAAAACATATATCAGTCAGATAAGTTATTATGTGACTAAAATGAAATCGTATCGTTACTTCATATACCTAAAAATAATTACAGCTTGTTTTAAATTGGTAGTACAGCACTTAGTCGGACAGATCAATTTCACCTCAAAAAAATCGACACTAAGTCCTAAGAATTGTTGACGCCTTTGCAAAATAGTGTTTTCTACTACTTGATTTTTGCAAGGGATCTACAAAATACGTAAAGCGACGGCATACCCGAGTTCAGTAGTGGGTGGAAACTACTATAGGATAATCGGATCGAATACGATCCCATATTAGGAGTATGGGTACTTTGCTCTCCTTATCCGTAACCCGCGCGGTAATAGAATACAAAACATACAAGACAAGAATACTAAATTATATTTAAACTGGTTTCTATACAGTTACTTATCCGATTAGGATATATATATTTTTTTATATTCAACGCAGTAATAGACAAGCAGACAACCCATCTGATGACTAATTGATACTGTTATGTTTTGTGAGCAATAAAGTGTTTATCTATCTATCTATCTATCTGATGATAAGCGGCAACTGTCGCTCATTACATCTACGATACAAGTTTTAGGCTGCAGGCAATAAAAATGCAGAACCGCAGGTGCGTTGTTATTGCGACGAATAAGATGAAATTCCTGCCTGTAATTCCGCTGCCTACCTTATACTTCAAACCAGAACACAACAATGCAAGTTGCTTGGCGGCAGAAATACATAAGGCGCTGTTACGCACCCAGGCAGACTCCTAGGTTTGACAGAGTCCTACCATCTAGCTGTGCGTGTGTCCCCTCCTAGCCAGCATCGGCTACAGCGACTGCTCCAATTCTAGTTAAGACATATCTATATCCAAAACTAAAACTGAAAAAAAAATTGGGATATTATATCCCAAACATGCCTGAATATCCAAAGCATTGCGGCCATAGCGGCGACGCTTTCAAACGCCTGACCGCCGTCAGATTAACGCGACACGCGGCCATTGAACAAGCGAACTGTTGCCACGCTGCGGTGGGAGACCGCCATTGGGTCACGTCAAATGGAGGATTCGATGCAGATGGAATATTATGTGGTCAGTTTACAGGCCTGTGTAATTCGGAACTGAAATCAGTCTAATGTGGTAGTAAGTGGGATAAATTGGACGAAAGCAACACGGGTGATAATGCTTCAAACATGGCTGTGTTCTTAGTGCCATACTATATAAGTGTCGCAGATGATACAAGTAACTTTGACGTTGGACAGGTATAACATTCTGTAATAATAATAATAAATAAAACATCAGTAATTTTATGTGAAACAACAATAATTTCTCCCGACTTTTCAGTTATCATTGTCAAGAATTGACTAAGGATCTTAGTCCTAATAACTCAATTTAGAAAGTAGTTTTGGACGATTTTCAATTAAAAAGTTCCTACCTACTAATGTAAAACACTGAAGGCTCATCATTTGTAGTGTCACAAGTTCAAAACAATTGTCATCTTATTTCAAAGTATATAATTCTTCAAACAGTCAAATTACATTTAAAAATTGTGACTCAATGAAACTTTGTTGCAAACATGCCCGACCTGCACGCGATACCACAAACTGTGGTCAAACGGACCGTGTCCATCCATTACTGGTCTGAACGATGTTTACTATCCACGAAACTATTACAGCGTTTAGCTGACAAACACTACAGGCGACGGCGTAACGCCAAGCCAATTGCTTGTTGGGTTGCAAATAGGGTTATGCACGCTCACCGACGTTCGATGCGGTCACAGAGACCCATCGCGCCTCTATGTGCGGTGAAGGGTTAAGCACGGAATGAATTCACACGTCATATACCTATATTTGTAATTATCTGATCTGCCAAATCCTGGATAATGGTCAAGGCGGATCCCGTACCCTCGTGCGTGACGGCACAAAAGGGACATTAACGCCAAGATGATTCTTTTTTTTATTACCGCCGTTCGATGCGGTCACGGAGACCCATCGCGCCTCCATTTGCGGTGAAGGGTTAAGAGAGCGAATTCACACGTCATATAAGTTTGTCCGTGGCGAATTGTGATTCGGAAAGGTTCATTACACGGTGCTTCGCTTATAGGAAGTAGTGTCAAACTTTCTAGTAATAAAATGTATTTTATGGTCGAGATTATGGGACGTGCGACGAAATTAGATGTTGCGCGTGACGTGAGGATGGTAGGGAATGTAAACACGTTTTTGAAACTAGGCTTTAAAAGCTGTAGATCGCGACCAAGCTCGTATTTCTTAACTCGTATGTGACTTTCCTAGGTTTTGCTTCGAAGACCTCACAATGGCAACGTACCTGCGGTTCTGCATTACTATTTAATGCATAAAACGTCGCCCGACACGCACGACTATATGGGCAACAATCACGGCTTACCATCGTTGGGCGGTCTGCTTGGATGTCAATGATGATGTGTATGTATGTATATGTAAACTTAACGTTGTTAATTTTAGTTTTTTAGTTTTTAGTATTAAGTCTGGCCATGACAGAATACCAGCGGGTGTGGGTTCTACCTTCACCCAAACGCTAAGTCATGGCCCTTCTTGTCTATTAGAAGCTTTTATTTTAAAAACATTTATACAAATCTGTTAATTTTTAGACAAATAAATATTTCTACCTATCTATCTAAATTCGTCATTAAGAATATAAAGACTAAGTTCAAAAAGGGAAACGACGTCCGTGTGACGCGAGAGTACAAATCGGGCGCTCACAGTGTCAACCGACCGAGTAGCACTAAACGCCTCCGTTTACCACTTTATAAAGATCTAATTCGAGAGTTGGCAACTGAATACGTTACACGCCTGCCAGGTGTCTACGGAAGCAACTATTACATTTACGTTTTGACTCCATTCGTTGACCGTTTTCGTTTAAGCGGAGGCTGGTCCAATTTGGTCCGAGGACGCATCGCCCTGCTTACTTATTATGTCCTTATCCTGTTAGTTTTAAGTTTTTTTAATGTGTTATTGGACCAAATAATGATACGTCTACGTCTATGTTTATTTTTATTAAGAAGAGTCCATTCTTTCCTCCATTTTTTCTCGTCAAAATTGATATCATCGAAACTACAGCGATTCTGGTAAAATCGTTATCAAGTATTGTAGACGCAATAAAAGAATTTATCAATACATTTAAGGACAAATGGCTTCTATAAAAAAGATAAGAATAGAAAATATTCGGAGATATTACTACGTTCTCATTTTTATGAATAGATTCGTAATATCGAAACATCAAGAAATTCTCTGTTCATTTGAAATAACATGTTCGTCGGCATACAGTACAGTGCTCACCAAACTCGTGTAATGCGCTTATTACATTTGGCTAAATTGCGTCGTCTAAATTTAGAAGCAAAAAGCGAAATAAAGAGAGCAAATCAAAATGGAATGTAATGCTCATAAAATAAAGAAAATTTTTGTATCACGCCTTTTAAAGACCGGGGTGACGCTAATCATAACATAAGTGATACAAAAATTAACCTCTTTCTATTAACAATATTTTCCACTTTGACTTGCTCCCACGTATTTTGCTTCTGAATTTAGCTAGGTGTAATAAGCGCCTCTCTCTCTCTGCCTACCCCACCTGTGGGACAGATGCGTGAGCTTTATGTATGTATGTATGTACGTAATAAACGCATTAGCTATGTGTACGATACACATACAAAGCAAGGCTGTAAATCATAGCATCTATTTCCGTTCTACTACGAGTACTCTTCGGCGGTTAACATCGTTACTATATAAAGCCTCGTTCGAAGATATTAGTTATATACACCATATAGTTTCACTTCTACTGATCGCCATCTCCGCACTATATTTTGGATAACGGCATGGCCGGTAGATTTAAAAAGCTTTCTCCACGCACGCGCGAGCCAGCACAATGTACGTCATTCACATTTCAGTGCTTCGCTGTTCCGTAACTTAAAAAGTATATTTACTCAATTTGCACTATGTGTACGATGCACGTGCATTGGCCGTGTGGTGTCCGGCAGAGTAGAATAGCACCAACCCCTTACATTCATGGGTGTCGTACAAGGCGACTAATGTTTTCAAGGCAAAAGATCAAGAGTCTTCGTAGTCTGGAAAATGGGCAGCAGCATTTTCCATTATTATATTTAAACACTGCGATCTCCAACCCGCCTGCCAAGCGTGGAGATTATGGCAATAACCTCCCCTTTCGTGGGAGAGGCCCTAAGTCCTGCAGTGGACTGTTACGGGCTGTGATGATGATGATGATGATGTACGATGCACAAGTAAGCCATCATTGGTGTAAATCATAGCATATTTGAGGAATATCAAAATGAATTAATTGATAATGTCAATGGGTTGAGGATAATGGGATACAGACATATCAGTTGTTCCAACTGCCTGTCTGTTCAGGAATAATAATAATAATAATAATAATAATATATTTCCGTTTCATTGCGAATGCAATACTCTTCGGCGGTTAACATCGTAACTTCTCAAGGAGACGACAGTAGGTACTAGCCACTGGCACGCCAAGATGCCAGCCGGTGCTTTTGTAATTTTAGACCGGTATTGATTATTTGGTTAGTACACAAATTTCAATTAGTGCAAGATGTTGGGAATTCTCGCGCGTCCACCGTAACCTGAGTCACATGGCAGCCGGTCCGTTTACCAAACAACTGTAGGGATGGGATGGGCAACTCAGTAATCAACACAGCTCTGAAGCAGATTGAAAACGGCTCTTTGAGTTAACTCATAATTGAGCCATTTGTGAAATGAGTATCGAAAAAAGATGCGAATTCAGGCATCAAACAAAATTCAGGCAGACCTACAAATGGTTGGGTTGTTAGAGGTTGTTAGAGGATGGAGGCTCAATTCAAACACTGCACTGTTGTGTGTTGTGATTAAAACACTTTCCGTCTCTGTATACAACGCACCATAGATAAGGATAGCGAATTTAAATTGAATATTAACAATATATTATCGTACGAGATTAATTCGTTGCAGTAAAATGACATTAGCGCAAATGTCGGTCTATACTGAGCGGGTTTCTTTTTTATATTATACAAGGCAGGCATTTGACCGCCATCTCACCTGTTGGTAAGTGACGATACGGCCGAAGATGGAGCATGCCCGTCTTGGAACAGCCTATTCACTCCAGCCTTGAAGACATCCAGATTATATTGATCAGGAAACACACTCGCAGGCAACGCGTTCCACTCCTTAGCCGTATCCCATTTTGTACAGTATGCAAATTTGCGAGAATGTCTTAGACGATAAGATTAATAAGCAATACGAAAATTAGAATTTACATCCCCGTGCTTGCACTTGAAATTTTATTTGAACATGTAACAAAACCGCAGTGTGTATCTTTTAGGATGCAAATTGTTGTATTTACGATTACGTTTCTACACGTAAATGATAAATACTACGTACGTATCAATTTTACGCGAGGTTTCAAAGTTGCTTATTTTTACAAGCCGACCTTGGGATCTTGGTCAGACGTCCGACTACGTCCCTCGTACCCGAAAAGCGACATTATTTCATACTGCGTAAGGATAAGTATCAAGACTTGGCCATCCCTGCTTTAGTGAATGAGCCAACCCAACATTCACCAATACCAATGCATTGTTTGGTACATTTGCCGCTCCACGTGGCGCCTTACCGAGGCTACATCCACAAACAACAGCTATTTGCTTCACGCCGCGAACGTAAACGTTGTACAAACGTTGCAACGTGATAGTGCTGATGCGTTTGTTTCGACACTCGGACACGCTTCCGAACGTTTCCAACGGGAACCGACGCGAACGTAAATATTCTCGCGATCATGCCGACAAGTGCCGACAGTAAAAATATTTACAACAAAATATTTGGAAACATCATCCGAACGTTTCATTTGCCCGACTTTACGGCCAGTCTTAAATACACGTGTCAGTTCAAATCACGAAAAATTATAAGCCCTCCAGAGCTCGGGAGACCATTGATCCCGTTAATATTTGCCGTAAATACACATCCAGTTGCGGAAAAGTGTCCCCCGTCGCAAAGAGCGCTCGGACGAGCGCGAAATAAGTCTAATTGCCACTTTGCCTCGAAAACATGGATAAATTTTCATCCAACGAAAATACTTTGCGTTGAATCACGTCCGTGGCAGACCCGCTTTCTTTGCAATAAAAACGGACAAGCGCGAATCGGTCTCGCACACAAAGAACGCCACCGCTGAATATAAACAAAGTAATTTGTGAAGACTTCTTTGCCAGCTTCGTCTGATGCAAACTAGTCTATAACCGAGAAATAAACACACAAACTGTCGATTCCATGAATCGTCTTATTGGGTTTATTTCTATTAAAGTTGTGACTGTAAACAAACTAAACCATTGATATATAGACGATGTAGGTTTTGGAGGCCCCCCCTTCTTGTTGATTTAATTATGGATTGGTAGTTATTTTGAATAGATATAGTATTAGATGGGTAATGTAAAACTATGTTATGTTGATACAAAATAGTGAGGAAATGAAAAGGATTTATGCATTGGTTTACGAAAGTTGGGACTGTAGCTTAGATGAAGCACTGAGAATGTGGAATGTTTTGGTTAGCAGGAATTAGACAAATGGGCTGATCACCCATAAGTTAGCGATTTCTACAAAACAAAAACTGAAGGGTTTGTAAATTTTGTAAGGAAATGGAATTGGCATATTATATCTACCGTCAAAGTCATCAGGGTACACATATAAAAAGGTACGGTAGGGGCCGATCCTTCATTTGATAATTACCGGAACTTAATTTTTCCCCGTGAAAATGGTTGGAGACAGACAAGTCTAAAAAAAAGTGTCCCTTACTTAATGAATATAAATAATAATAATTATGAGAGTCGACTCATGAAAAGTAAAAAGTACCTAATTATAAAAATGAATGTATATGTAAAATGAGTGACCACTCAATAATATAAAATGTGTGTGTACCTGAAATAATATTGAATTATGATGACTTTGGATGTGTTTGAAAACCTCTCCTGGGTGCCTTGTAGGCGACTAATGTTGTCGAGGCAAAAAATAGGCTGTAAAATGGGCAGCAACGTTTTCCATTATTATATTAAAAACACTGCTATCTCCAAATCGCCTGCCAACCGTTGAGATTATGGCAAAAACCTCCGCTTTCGTGGGAGAGGCCCTAAGTCCTGCAGGGGCCTGTCATGACCAACTTTGACTCACTACGCAGCTGCAAAAAATATGCAACTTAAGCAAGGGTAACATCAGATTTCTATAACACCAAAGCTCTCTTTGCGTTCTCGAGGTAGAGATTTTCATGCGAGTTTCACCCCTATAGCTACACAACCACCATACGACGCACTCATAACTTTCCGTACATGCCTTCCGTGTAAAGCCACAGGGGGTGGAATATTACGAATAAATTCTGTGCCGTCATCCAATGATATGGCAGCGAGATGCCTCCGTTTTTGTACACGGAATGTGATCGAAGTGAGGTAATGTAATAAATCTTCGCCATCATTGCGAATCTCAACCACTACAGTATGCTAATTACGTAACTCTGTTGCTAACAATTATCTGATTTAATATGATCAATTTAATACTTTCAGTTTTTTTGCAATGGAACTTTGTAAGCAATTGAACCCATGAAATCGATGATACGTAATCCGATAGTAACAATTTCAATAACTGAAATCAAATAATTGTTAGCAACAGAGTTACGTAATTAGCCTACAGGTATATTACTAGATAATAGTAATTGGGGCTACATGGCGCTGTGCGAATTTGTCCAAGGATTGCTTTACTTATTATATGTATAATTTTGTATGGACTTCGTACCATACAAAATTATACACCTTCCACTTGAATCACTGTACCTTTGTTGAAAACCGCATTTAAATACGTTCGTTGCGTAGTTGAAAAGCTCTAAGCGTACATAGGTACAAACGGCGGGTAGCGACTTTGTTTTATACTATGTTAAAATTAGAACAGAAACAGAAAAAAAAACATAAATTTAATTTTTTTGATGTACCGCCTACACCAATCTAGAATTCCTAGAAACATTCCACTCAGTAAAGCCTTGCAAATATCCTCCAAATAATAGAAAACTAAAATAAAACTTTTAGCCCTCTGGCCCTCCCTTAGGCGTCTCCTACGACACCCACGCGAGCCGCAGACTGTACTGTAGGCGTTATTATATCCAATATAGAAAACCTCAAGGGATATACAGAAATAAGAAGCTATATGGAAGTATCCCATATAGCCTCCATCCATGGCCATTCTGGAGATCTCTGGGGCCCAGCAGTGGGCGTCTTTCGGCTGATATGATGATGGAAATATATATGAAAGTAGGCGTCGATATAGAAATAATCCAAAAATAAATATATGAAAGTAGGTTGTTATTAAAATCTGAAATAGGATTCCGACAAAGCCCGCGTAAAAGGTTGCTTATTTATTTGTCCAGTCCAATTCATTTGGACGAATAGGGCTGTGCTGGTCGTATCTGCTGGAGCTACGTTTACTCAGCAAAAAAGGTAGTATCAATGCCTGTTTGCAAAATGGTTTTGATTGGAAACAACCAACAAAATAATGAGCTAACAATGTGTTTTTACATTAATTAACTAAAAATATTAACAAAATTTAAAATTAAGTTTAAACCAAATTACCGCAAATTTCCACTAATACCACAGCAATAATAACAACAACTGAACAATCTCTTTCTATATTTCTAAAAGGATACGTACGTCTGGCGTTCAACTAAGGGCAGTAACAGTTCACAAATTAACGAGTAATTAACCAACGCGTAATTAAATGCTGGAATACTCCCGACCAAGTATATACCGCATATACTGAAGTATACTGAACCGATTAAAATTAAACAAAGCTGGGAAACATCTCGTTTAAACTTTTTTTTTTTTTATCCGGCAGGCAAACAGGCATGCGGGCCACCTGATGGAAAGTGGTCACCGCCGCCTATGGACATCAGCATCACCAGGGTTGCTACCAATGCGTTGCCCGCCTCTAAGGAAACCTCTAAAATACCTCTTGAACGACCCCATGTCATAGTCCAAAGGAAACACTGTGGCTGGTAGTGGAAACTGGTTTTCAAATAAAGAAGATCGTATCGAAAAAGGTACAAAAAGCTACAGATACCCACGTTAAACTTACAACACCCCTCTTTTTCGTAGGGGGTTCAAAAAACAAAACTGACCAATATTGGGGTCAAGTTTATAACACCCCTCTTTCTTCGTCGGAGGTTAAAAAACCAAACTGGCCAATATTGCCCGGTGGCAACCCTACATCGCAATCAAACCAACACTGATTGACGAGCAGCACTTAGGTATAAGTTTTTAAATATAGCAAACGTAAACAGAACTCGATTGAGCATTACAAAACGATCCACATCCGTAAATATTGGGCAACTGCTTGTTTCTTTTAATCCCGATGAAAAATGGAGTGCTATTTTATTTTAAATGTGTGTATCTCCGTTGCAATAGAATTGGCCGTGTGGTGTCCGGCAGAGTAGAATAGCACCAACCCCTTACATTCATGGGTGTCGTACAAGGCGACTAATGTTTTCGAGGCAAAAGATCAAGAGTCTCCGTAGTCTGGAAAATGGGCAGCAGCATTTTCCATTATTATATTTAAACACTGCGATCTCCAACCCGCCTGCCAAGCGTGGAGTTTATGGCAATAACCTCCCCTTTCGTGGGAGAGGCCCTAAGTCCTGCAGTGGACTGTTACGGGCTGTGATGACGATGATGATCTCCATTGCAATACAAGCTTCTGTACCAAGACTCCCTTGAAATAAAATTTATTTTGAGATAAAGTACAATCTAGGTGTGGAGCTACAACAATATCAAGACATAGTATAGAACAAAGTGACTTCCCGCCATCCGTCCCTATGTATCTATGTACGCTTAGATCTTTTAAACTACGCAACGAATTTTAATGCGGTTTTCTGCAATAGACAGAGTGATTCACGAGAAAGGTTTGTAAGCAAAAAAAAAAGGGGTAGATAGGGGTAAAGTAGGTGTAGGGTAGATGAAGGGTAGGGTAGTGTAAGGGTACGACCACACGCGAACGAAGTCGCGCCGAGTCCACTTGTAATTTAATAAAATTCAATTAGTCAAAATCCATTCAGTAATTGTTGCGCGAAACAGAACCAAACGTTTTAAACTCCTAACAAAATTTCCTGTTTATAATACACTCTATATATATTTTATGTTATCCGGCAGACAAAAGGGCATGCGGGCCACCTGATGGAAAGTGGTCACCGCCGCCTATGGACATCAGCATCACCAGGGGTGCTACCAATGCGTTGCCCGCCTCTAAGGAAACCTCTAATATACCTCTTGAACGATCCCATGTCATAGTCCAAAGGAAACACTGTGGCTGGGAGCTCATTCCACATCCGAATCGTACGAGCGAGAAACGTTCTTTCGAATCTTCTATATGTTCAAAAATTACTTATACGTCACTTACATATCCGGCAATACTTCAGAACCTTCCAAAATTGTATTTCACGCTACACATTTTACTTTGATTACACGAACCCTCGCAATCTCCATTCATACATCTGTGGAGATGGAGCTGCGTCGTAATCTCTCATATCTGAACCCATTGCGGTGATCCGTCGGATCCGCCGGATCCAACTCCCCCAAGATAGTTAGTCCAAGATCCGACCACTGACGAGGAATCGGGGAAACGTCGCCATTAATGAGTCGCCGATCCTAAATCCCATACGTATTGGCAGGGACGTAGCTAGGGATTGGTAGTGTCGTGTAATAATAGTGTAGTTTGCCATTGAGAAGAGAACCTTACACAGTATAATATAAAGTCGTTTTCCGCGTCTGTCTGCGCGTTAACTCCCTTGCGCGGGGGGTTCAGGCCGCCTATGGACATCAGCAACACACCAGGGGAGATACCAATGCGTAGCGCGCCTTCGAAGAGATACCTCTTACACCTCTAATATACCTCTTGAACGATCCTATGTTATAGTATAAAGGAAACACTGGTGGCTGTGAGCTCGTTCCACATCCGAATCGTACGAGCGAAAAACGTTCTTCCGAACCTTCGCGTGGCAACCAACAGAGGGTCTACGTAGTGGGGAAGAGTACCCATCCGCTCACGGTGGATGGTACGATGGCGGAGTTGTGCTGCGGGCACCGGAACAAAAAGTTCCTCAGAACACTCCCCATAATACAGCCGATAGAACACACACAGTTGTTGAAGTCTATCTATGAAGGGGCGCAAATATACCCCGCCCCGACCCTAGCTGCGGCCCTGTCGTCCGCGAGATAAAGACCTCTTAAATAAGGGCGCGATCGGCCCGCTCCTAAACCAATATGGACACAATAAGGCGGTGCGGCGCGTCGGGTCGACCGCGGCGGGCCGAGACGTGCGTGCTCGAGACGTGGGACCAGTGTTGCCAGCGCTGAGCTGGTGAATTTGTGTAATTAGTGTTTTATTTAGTCATTTTTGTGTTTAAATGTTGTGTTGTGGGCGCCCAGTTGATAATAAATGACTAATTAATTTGTTTTTTTAATTAACAAGAATGCTTATTATATTCTATGAAGGGACGCAAATATTCCCCGACACGACTCTAGCAGCGACCTATAAAGACCTCTTAAATAAGGGCGCGATCGGCCCGCTCCTAAACCAATATGGACACAATAAGGCGGTGCGGCGCATCGGGTCGACCGCGGCGGGCCGAGACGTGCGTGCTCGAGACGCGGGACCAATGTTGCTAGCGCTGTGCTGGAGAACCGGCGCATAAGTTAGTGTAATTAGTGTTTTATTTTTTTTTGTTTTGATTTTATTTTATTGTGTATGATTGCGTGTGTTGATATGTATGTAATGTATGTGTTTAAATGTTTTGTTGTAGCGTCCAGTTAAAAATATAGTTTTTTTTTATTATTTAATTAGCAAGAAATTATATTGTATTCTATAAAGGGGCGCAAATATCCCCCGCCCCGATCCTAGCTTCGGGTCTGTCCTCCGCGAGACAAAGACCTCTAAAATAAGATATTCTATGAAGGAGCCCCAATCTTCCTCGCCTCAACCCTACCTGCGGCCCTGTCGTCCGCGAGATAAAGACCTCTTAAATAAGGGCGCAATCGGCCCGCTCCTAAACCAATATGGACACAATAAGGCGGTGCGGCGCGTCGGGTCGGCTGCGGCGGGCCGAGACGTGCGTGCTCGGGACGTGGGACGAGTGTTGCCAGAGATGGGCTGGTGAACCGGCTTATAAGTTAGCGCTTTTCTTTCCAGGTATGTAACGAAAAGAGAAAGATAACATATTTTACAATTTGCTATTTGTAATTTTGCTTGTTTGATATTATTATTATTTATTATTATTATAGCCTTTTTATTCTTTTATATATCCTATTATTTTATATATCTTGTTTGATATATAAGAGATTAATGGATTAGATTCAAATCAAGCCCATCGTCGATGTCGCCATTACACAATTAAAAAATTCCCCTAGTATATTTATTTGCATTTATATGTTTGTTCGTTCATAATACATTCACTCCATTCCCTTTCAGTTTTATGATTTAATTGAACCGTTCTGCAAATCCGGCGAACTAAAAACAAATCGCCGCAATTTCAAAATCTCATTTGTTGGCAACACCGTATCCGCCCTCAAGGGCATAAAGGTGACGCCAGACCCGAGGGCGCGTACGTTACAACACTCAAAGGAATAATGCCAACGTTTACATAGGGCCCTCAGGGGGCCCCCCGAACATCGCCGGAAGCGAAATTGGACCATCGAGTGGCCTCGGACACGATGTCCATCGCGTAAAAAGACAAACACATTAGGCGAGAAGTTTTTTTGTGAACAATAATTCGGTTTCTTTTTATTTCGAGACATGAAAGCAGTTTTTACATTATTGTGGGCTAAACCCAGTGACTTCTTGTGTAAATATATCATTTAACACGTGAGGGTTATCAAAAGAACAGTATGAACACGGCCCTAGTACAGCAGACGGTATCATCTAGCTCAGGGTTTCTCAAACTTATGGCTTCATGTGCCCCTGTCAAAGTTTCCAAATGACAGCGGAATAAATGCCCTTCTCTAAGAAGGGCAGGTCAAGAGTACACTCAGCCAACATAAATGTATGAAAAGATGTAGGTATGAATATGGAAGAGGACGATAGAGAGACTATGATAGATTGCGGAAAATCAGTATTTGGCGGTGAAGGATAAGCTAGCCGCCAATGTTGGCAAGTGAAGATGAAGAAGGTGGAAAAGGGTAATTACCCACCTGGCCGGGTGTTGTGACCAGGGGACCAAGGGTCCGACGGTTGATCGTCGGAAGTTGTATATATGCCGCGGAAGTTGGCATATTTCGCTAGCGCGATATAGGACGGTCAGCGCCATCTATGTGCGGATGCTTGCCAACCTTGTGTTCGCATACTCGTACTGTGAGTATCGTTGCTTTCCCTATTGGAGCGATAGAGGTCGCTACAAGTATAATAAATTTATTTTACTGATAATAATAAAATATTTAGATAGGTAATATTGTGCACGTCCTATCGGCGTCTCATGATCACATCACACTCCCAAAGGCCTGCTGGAAGAGATTTCTTTAGAAATAAGTAGCGCCTGTTGTGCCATTTTTTACTTTGCCTGTTATTTGCTATGTATTTCTTGTGTCCAATAAACTGTTAAATAAATAAATAAAAATAAATAAAATATAGCTATATATAACATGAAGCTATTGAGTAGTCTATAACCTTAATAAGCCGTTTTCGTTTTTGTGCACCATTTAAAATTAGTCGGTTAATATGATGCCAACGTCTACTACGTAAAATTTTGACACATTTGAGAAGAATCATAATTAGATGAAGGAGGGCGCTAGGTCTTTTTCCGAAACGTCATTATTTTAATGTCACAATAGGGACATGTCAGTTTCTTTTTGCGTAACGTCCTCACTATCCATGTCGCATTGTTGGCGGCATTCGAATTCTGTCACAGGATACTACATGCTTTCGGTGTTGCTACATAAAACGCAGAACTAGCGCCACAATTGACAGATCACCTCTGCCGCGTTTAAGCTTTATATGTGCTATCTACGTCTATTACATTAAGAACACGGGTCCAAAACGAACGACAGTTTCATAATCCAGCCAACCGTTTCCATTAGCCAGCGTGGGGTGGCCACCAATTCGTATGCGATGCTCCCAGACCGTCCCTATTGCTTCATTACAGGCCGAAACTAACGCATCCACGTTCTAGGCGTGTCCATTAGCGACTATGCGGTAATCTATCTTGAGAATATTAGAGGATATTTCGTTTGTTGTTAACGTGTTACTGAAACATTAATTTTCGATGAAACTTTATTAGTCTTAATGTATGAGAAGATGTATGAATGTGGAAGAGGCAAAAGAGGAGGATGCAGACTCTGTATCCCTATGGGATACGGGTGTGAGTGTGCGTGTATGTATGTTTTTTTATGTCATACGGTAGGAAAGCAGGCAAGCGGGCCACCTGATGGAAAGTGGTCAACACTGCCTATAGACATTAGCAACACCAAGAGTATTGAAAATGCGTTGCCCACCTCTAAAACACGTTGCTCTGGCAGCAACAAGACAAATGCCCCTCAACTGCTAAAGCCACGGTTCCCCAAATCACCACCCCATGGAGCACTGGAGACCTTTCTCAACGTATGTATATATATGTATATGTGTATCTATCACAAGAACACGGGTCCAAAACAGACCGACAGTTTCATATTCCGTTTCTAATATGCCAGCGCGGGGTGGCCACCAATTCGTATGCGATTCTCACAAATCGTCGCTATTGCTTCTATTGCTTCATTACAGGCCGAAACTAACAAAGGAATTCCATTATGGCACGGTTAGTATTAGTATTCCGGGATCCCGGCGAGACGGTGAGCGTGTTCATTTGGCGAGTCCGGGGGTTCTAGGCGTGTCCATTACGGATTATGCGGTAATTATCGTTCACGTAGTTTGTATCTCCTGAATATTAGGGGTTGTTTTCGTTTGTCGCAAACGTGTTACTGAAACATTAATTTTCGATGAAACTTTATTGGTCCTGGGCAACATTTTAAGGACGTGAAACTACTAATTTCAACGTTAACTCTTTCTCTCTCCTGTAAGCCTATTCCTAATTTGAAGTTGATCACTAGCCGTTCTTAATGGCTTTCGCACCCTATGCCCATGGGGTGTCGCATTCGATGCAGGTAGCAGGTATGCGCTTAGGTTTTTTTCGTAGCGAGTTCTGCATAACCGCCGGCCACTCTGGTACTCATGAGAGTTCTTCGCTTTCCTCCCCCGTTATCCAAAGGGTGTCCATTACCCGTTGCGGTGGGCGCAAAAGTAACAGTAACAAACAAAAACCACCCGCGTGCTGTTCGAATCTCTGTAAACAATTAACTTTCCCGCGAGAACCTATTATTTTCCCAGGATAAAAAGTAGCCTACGTTACTCAGGGATAACGTAGCATTCTATTAGTAAATGAATTTCTAAAATTGTCATCATCATCATCTTGGCGTTAATGTCCCGGTTGTGCTTTCGAGAACGAGAGCCCGGGGTCCGCCTTTGACCATGATCCAGGATTTGGCAGGTCAAGTAATTACAGTGGAGCGACTGCCATCTGACCTCCATGACCCTGTTACCAGGGGAACCTGACCAGATTGGATCATGGTTACACATACAGTCGCCTGAATGTGCAGGTTTCATCACGATGTTTTCCCTCACCGTAAGAGCATCGGTTAGTATTCAACTAATGTACATAACTCAGAAAACAGTCATTGGTACATGGCCGGAGCGGGATTCGAACCCGGGACCTCTGGCTTACGAGTCGGATACTGTAACCGCTCGGCCACCGACGCTCCAGAATTTCTAAAATTGTACCAGTACTTTTTGAGTATTCATGACAAACAAAAATCTACATAGTCTCTTTACAATATTAGTATAGAAAGTCAGCGATTCGACAAATCAAGTACATTTAGATTTGATCACCAAACCTTGCTATCTACACGAACACATCGACCATAACACGAATGGCATAAACCAACCCTTCCATAAATTACTTTAGATCACACCCACCCCTTGGAAATCTCGTTAAACGCCGAACTGTGTAATCCCTATTAAAATGTTCCTATAAAAACTTAATTAGGACTGTTCTACGAGCATTATGAAAACGGTTGAACGACCAACCACTCGTGCTGACAAGTGTACTTCATCTCATTATAAAGGCAGGACCCTTTTCCACAATGTTTTATCTGAACAATAGACGCCTGTAATAAGTAGATTATAGGAAAATGGGAATGGGTCAGTTACCTTTTAGACCAGAGTAACCTCACAAGTATATTAACTCTGGATGATGGATATATCATCTCATCATCATCTTGGCGTTAATGTCCCGGCTGTGCTCTCGAGAACGAGAACCCGGGGTCCGCCTTGACCATGATCCAGGATTTGGCAGGTCAGGTAATTACAGTGGAGCGACTGCCATCCGACCTCCATGACCCTGCTATCAGGGGAACCTGACCAGATTGGATCATGGTTACACATCCAGTCGCCTGAATGTGCAGGTTTCATCACGATGTTTTCCCTCACCGTAAGAGCATCGGTTAGTATTCAACTAATGTACATAACTCAGAAAACTGTCATTGGTACATGGCCGGAGCGGGATTCGAATCCGGGACGTCTGGCTTACGAGTCGGATACTGTAACCACTCGGCCACCGACGCTCAGATATATCATCTCATCATTTTGGCATTAATGTCTCGGTTGTGCTCTTGTGGTCCGCCTTGACCATAATCCAGGACAGATTAGGTAATTACAGTGGAGCCTTTGTCAACTGACCTCCTTGACCCTGCTACCAGGGGATTCTGACCAGATTGGATCATGGTTACACATTCAGTCGCCTGAATGTTCAGGTTTCATCACAATGTTTTCGGTGAGTCGTTTGTTCACCTTTTATTTAATAAAATACAATCACACGTCGCCTCCGACGGACATAGAATTTAGCGGCTATAGATGGTTATAAATTATTTAAAACGATAGATATTAATGGATGTAATTTTCCGCTGTAACTTAGCCGTGTCCTTTCACAATCGAGGACTTGTTCGAGGCCAGTCCAAACGCTGTATGTGTCGCCGAATACTGGGTGAACAGTCTAAGGGGAGTTAAGTCTATCGACTCAATAAGAAGAAGACTATAACTTCACCTACATTAATGCTCGATTGAACTAACCTTAAGCGGCTCTTATACCAGTACCAACACAGAAATTCAGAGTAGCTACATACCTGAAACAAATAAAAACATTTTTATTAGTATGGAGTTGAACGTTCCGAAAGTGGACATAATGCAACAATAAATAACTCTTCTCTGAACCCGTTCCCGTGGGAACCACATTCAATTTTAGGATAAATTTTTCCAATGTCTTATTCTGGGATATAAGCTAGACAACTGCCAAATTTCATCAAAATCGTTTCGCGTGATGGAGTACCAAACATCAAGCTATTTTTACAAACTATCGCACTTATAATAGGTATTTGCAGGATAGGATACTAGGATTTCGCTTTTTTTTTACAAATTCACACAGCGCCATCTAGCCACAAAGTAAGCAAAGCTTGTGTTATGGTTGTTAAATATTTTTTAAAACACACTTATTATACCTACATACTACACCCGGACTCGTAACAGAAATTAAAATACATCATTTCAATTTCTGCTCGGCCGGGAATCAAACCGCTGCGTGGCAGACCGGCCTGTTAATCAACAGTCATATTTTAGATTATTTTTATTTGTACATCTGACTAAGCAATGTCAAACAAACGCCCCACACTACGCTCGATCGCTCTCTCTCTCCACCACGACTAGCACAAGTGTACACTTGCGCGTTAAGCGATAAAAGACACGACATAGATACTGCCATCTCTTAGTATTAGAGAATGAAACAAACCTTTTACATGTTCATGCGGAAACGTTCTCTAGCAGCGCGAGCTGTGTCGCGGGCATACTTGTGCTAACCGTGCAGGGGATCTATTACACAATCGCACCCACATACGTCACCGGTTAAGCAGTTATCTCTCTAATGAACAATCAGGGCTCGCCGGCAGCACTCTAGGCAATAAATGTATATCAACGGAAGACAAAGGCCCCTTGTAATGGGAATAGTAAACTGGGAGACCCGGTTTAATATCCCCTAGCTAAACCTTTTAATACGTCCAATATTTTTAGTGCGCGGTGAAGGGTGGATTGGGGTGGCAGGTCCTGTGGTATCCATTTATTTTTGCAGCAAAGCTTCTTGCAGCCATCATTTTGGCTTTAGTATCCCGCTTCAACAGCGTATGAGGGTCCGGGGGAGGGCGGGGAGGGGTGGTCAAGAGTGATCAGGCGTTTCGGCGCGGCCTGGTTTTGACCCGCGGGCCGATGCATTAAAATTAATACTTTTCCGCAGGCGTTAGGGCCCATAGTTAAAAATGGCCTTAGAAATGGTTTTAGGACAGTCGGGGAATAAATCAGTTGCCTAAAATAAATGAATAAATAAATAAAAAGAGAGTCAAGGAGTATTATCTTTCCCTGTCTAGTCCATAACTTATATATTTATGTATTTTAGATAGCTTGTTTTAATAATATGTCTAGTTTTATATACCTATATATTATAATATAATATATTTATGTATTTATATATTCAATTATTGTGCACGTCGTATCTGCGTTACTTTAATCTAACATCACTCTTCTGTAGGCCTGCTGGAAGAAATTTCCTTTCAGAAATAAGCAGCGCCTGTTGTGTCTTCTATACTGTTATATTTCTCTGTATATAATTATTGTGTACAATAAACAGTTATATAAATAAATAAAAATATTTTTTTATAGAACTTTCAACTGCGGGCCTGACCGCCAGGGGAAAAATATATTTTTTTAATTAATCTGGCGTTTCGGCCCGCGGGCAAAACCAGACCGGGCCGAAACGCCTGAACACTCTTGACCATGAAACAGGATTTAGAAGATCAGGTATTTACAATAGAGCGACCGCCGTCTGACCTTTGTGACCCAGTTAACTGGGAACCTGACGAGATAGATGTTTTTCTTACGGTTTTTCCCACACCGTAAGAGCATCGTTTAGTGTTCAACTAATGTACGTAACTTAGAAAAAACCGTTGGTACGTGGCGGCATGGGGATCGTCGAACTCGGTACCTCTTACTTACGAGCCCAACCCGCTTGCCATTACGCCAGACTTCATCAAAAGGAACGCTTCATCCTTATGTCATAGATCTTCCAGCTATCCGCACGAACCGCTTTGGCTCAACCTTTATAATGTGTACGGCTAAGGAATAGAACACGTTGTCTGCAAGTTTGTTCCCTGATAATTGTAATCTCCTCCTCCATGTAAATGCATGCTCCATCTTCGCCGCATCGTCACTTACCACAATGTCTAATGCCTGGTTAGTCTAAAAAAAAAACGAATGAAGTGGAATGAGCTCCCAGCCACAGTGTTTCCTATGGACTATGACATGGGATCGTTCAAGAGGTATATTAGAGGTTTCCTTAGAGGCGGGCAACGCATTGGTAGCACCCCTGGTGATGCTGATGTCCATAAGCGGCGGTGACCACTTTCCATCAGGTGGCCCGCATGCGTTTGTCTGCCGGATAAAACTAAAAAAAAAAAAAAAAAAAAAAAAAACACGCCACGTACAAAAGACTCGATGACAAAACTGCGAATAAACTCAAGTTTTGTATTGCAAAGCTCCAAGCACAACTACTACAAGACCACTACGATACGAAGATGCTGACAACTTTTCGCTAAACGCGGTCCCAGGACAACCGTGCTGGGGGGTACAGTGAGCAAAGTATTCGCAGATACACTTATGTACGAACAGTAATTTATTCAAAATGCACTTTTCTGTTGCTGTTTCTTTTCATTATTTGAAAATATAGACTTTCTTTGAATGTGTGAGGTATTTTCCGTGTTTCAAGTCGCCCAATAATAATATGCGTAGCTAACCGACATATGACGCAAAATCTCCAACAAATGACACATAAATACTGGAAAATCCGAGGTCTTCCACCAGTGACCCTGAAACTTGAACAGTCTCGGGAGCATATTAGCACCCCGTCACTGTATACTGAACCATTGCGATAAAACAGGCATTCGAATAGAAAACATCAAAATATGTCAATTATTCTTTCGACAGCTACAGTGACAAATATACACATAAACGTGGTCCTGCGAGCCCAATCGAAAACCTGCCTACCTACTTACATACATAAACATTCTCCCTAACTAGCTCTTACAAAAAAAACACCTTTCCCCCTCATTGGCCATCGCTTCTGCGCCGCTTCTTCCCCGAATCGCGTGACCTTGGATCTACTTCACTGAACAAAATACTCTCTATTCCTCAGAATCAACTCCCTCCGCTGACCGTACAACAGGGGGGCCGCCATTACTCCCCCCTCACCGCTTTACCCCTCTGTCGCCATAACACCTTCCCAGATAAAGGTGTATAAATTTATGATACACAGAGGCATGCTCGGTCCATTCTGAGGCAAGGCACGCTCCGTAGATGTAATTTACTGTTATATTATTGAATCACCCAGTTCGGGAGGGCGCGGGGGGTGTATTTCACGGGATTTGGGTGTAAATAAAGTACTCTGAGAGTGAACACAGGCTCGAGTTTGGATGCTTAATTGAGTGTGGGTGTTTTTTCATCTAACGTCAATGGACATGAATCATTACTAGCTAGTATCTCTTGCAAATAAAAAAATACGCAGAAGCGTTTTCTGATTACTGCGATCTCCAACCCTGTGCCAAGCGTGGAGATTATGGCAATACCCTCCACGAAGGCCCAAGTCCAATAGTGGACTATGCGCGCTGTCTAAGTGGTCATCTTGGCGTCAATGTCTACTTGTGCTCTCGCACGCGAGGACCCGTGGTCCGCCTAGACAATAAACCAGGATTTGGCAGATCAGGTAATTATAGTGGAGCGAGTGCCATCTGACCTCCGTGATTCTGCTACCAGGGGAACCTGACCAGATTCGATAATGGTTACAGATTCAGCCGTCTGAATGTGCAGGTTTCATCACGATGTTTTCCCTCACCGTAAGAGCGCTATTAGTGTAATGTGTATTTTATAAAAATTCTCTTAGATGACAGAATTGCTATTATTTTTAGATTCAATATTGTGCGAACTTCAAAGAGTGCCAATTTATTTCAGACGCCTAATGTACGTGATTCTTAAGATTTGAATTCCCGGAAATAAATACCAATTTGTATTGTATCACTCAATTCAAGAGATTCAACCGGCCAAGCGCAGTTTAACTTGCGAACGAAGGATTCTGTACAACCGACTCGTTTCGTAAATCTTTATCAATTATACGTTAAAAGTATAATTACAGACTAAATAGGAACTTATTTAGGAAAACGAAATTATTTCATATGCAACAAACATCACCTTGTTCTATCTTTCAATCGACAAAAAGGAAGCAGCGTCCGTTCTCGGGTTCACAGGCGTTTTTTATGAATATTCTAGCCATTTACCATCCAATCTCAGGCGCTGTCCTAATTGGCAACGGCCATAAAACCGCGGTCGTGCGACGGGCGGTTTTGAGATCTCCTATTGGTCGAGCGACGTCCACCGTACGACCATAGTCGCACGACCGTTGCCAATTACGACAACGCTTCACTCACACACAAACAAAATTCTTTAAATGAGCTTCGAACAAAAAGCTCATTTAGAGAGAGCCCAACGGTACGCCAAAAAGCTTCTCCATCCAAAAATATCACAAACGAAACGCTTTGAGCTCAAGAGTATGACTAATCCTGCCAAGATCAAAAAGGTCAATAAATAAAGCGACAAATGAGCCGTGCGCTGCCCGTACAGAAGGCAGCACATTAAGAGTCTTATTTGCTTTTTTGAAGAGTTTTGAATCTTCAAAATATCAAAGTCACGGACCTGAAAAAGATACGGACGCCATTCTGTACTGGAGAGAAGTGAAGCATGTAAGGTTTGACAATTGGTTGACAATTTATTTTGTTGTACATAACCTACACATTCACAAAAACATATCAGGTCTGGCAATGCGCCGCCATTTTTAGTTCGTTTTCATTTTCGTCACGCCAGTGAGTGTCAAAGCATAAAAAAATCATCTTGGCGTTAATGCCCTGCTACCAAGGGAACCTGACCAGATTGGATAATGGTTACACATTCAGTCGCCGGAATGTGCAGGTTTCATCACGATGTTTTCCCTCACGGTAAGAGCATCGGTTAGTATTCAACTAATGAAAACTAACTACTTTCAACTAACTCAGAAAAGAGTCATTGGTCCATTGGGCTGCAGCTAAATTCGAACCCGGTACCTCTCGCTTACGAGTTGGATACTCTAGCCGCTCGGCCACCGACACTCCTGAGAGTGTCAAAGCATACACACACATAAATGGGCGGCCATTTTTATGCTTCACTCATGATTTTAGAGAGTATCCGTCCGTAGTTTTTTCAGGTCTGTGCACCCGATTCTGTATTATTTAGATATGCGAAATTTCAGTATGTGTGTCTTGGAACCCTTATCCGGTATTCGAATAACCAAATACACGATTACTTGAATTCTCTTTGATTTATTTTCAATTCACTGCGATATGATTTTGAGATATTATTACGCTTTTCTCCTAAATCGCTTTATGTATGTAGATCAAAGAAATACCATTAATAAGAATATACAGCAAGCAAAATTTCGTATAGAGGATTTTTATCTAAATTGTTTAGATTACCTGATGTGATTACCGAAAAAAAAAGCGGACGCGACAGTTGGAGATATCCCATTTTTTCAGAATGCTAATCGTGAATGTCTTAGACGACGAGAAACTCCATAAAAATAAGAAATTGCATTCCTGTGCAATGCACTTGAAATTGAATTTTAAAATAATAAAAAACCGATGTTTTGACAAAAAAAATTTCAGTATACAAATTTATTTATAGGCTACACATAACCGATTCGTGATTCAAAATTGCATACAATTCGTGCGAGTGCAAATTTCAGTAAATCACAATACACATAAACATAACATTATAAATTCCTTACTCATTAATCAGTAGACCCATTTCATACAAGCCTAAAAGCATCCTCCTTCCCATTCAGACCTCCCGTATACAGGGGGTCCATAACTCCTCTCCGCTGCATCAGATACAGGGGGTTACACTAATCGCCGGCCCGGTGCGAAATCCGCGTAACCCGCTCCATCATAAATTGCTTTTAATCTTACGCGTTTTATCGTTTCAGCTTACGACCGGTGGCTCTCAGGTCGGTTCCGGTGAAGCGTGTTGGGCCTATTAATATAGGACTGTTAAGAGATGCTGTTAAAACGTTGCATAAGTGGCGCCACGTGTCTATGTATTAGCTTCGTTTGGTATGACGACAGAGAGTGTTGCTCGAACAGTAAGTGGTATCTGGACAGATCCAAGTCCACGGCCAGCAAGAACGGGCTGTTTTTAGACGATGTTTGGGCTGTATAATGCCTGTTGTTAATGTAATGATGCCTAGTTGTTAAGGGGTGGTAAATCCCAGTGCCACCATGTAACAATGACTTTTTTCTGAGTTATGTACATTAGTTGATCACTAACCGATGCTCTTACGGCGAGGGAAAACATCGTGATGCAAACTACACATTCGAGTGACTGAACGTGTAACCATGAGCCAGTCTAGTCAGGTTCCACTGTTAACAGGGTCACGGAGGTCAGACGGCAGTCGTTTCACTGTAACTATCTGATCTGCCAGAACCTGGATCATGGTCAAGGCGTGTGCGAGAGCACAACCTAGACATTAACGCCGAGATGATTCTTATTTGGGCTATGTGTACGATTACGTGCTAACTACTTACCTCGCAGTAGTTAGGAATTCTAGTTCGTACCTAATTAGTGTGCACACATCTCAGTGTACTGAGCAGACAGTAGCACACACTATGTGTGCTAAAAATCTGACGTTAAAAACTTTTCACTGACCGTAAGTTCTGATACTATCACTTGTAAGGACAACCGTGCCAATTCTCCACCAAAACATTGTCGACTGAACAAAGTGCCTTCTATCCTAGCCGGTAGGCCTCTGAAGTGTACGGACAGCGAGTCAGCGACGCCTGCCCGCCGCACGCGCTGCATAGAAGTCGTTTGGGCGGCATCCAATTTATTTCCTCCGCGCGATTCAAGTCATAAACCCAACCATATCCCCTTAGGGGCGCAAAGGGAACGCCACAGACAGACACACGTACAGGGGAATTGCCCAATCTGTATATTGAATTGTGGCCGCCCCTCTGGCATGTTAATTTCGTGTGTTTAGAAGCCAAATGCGGGCAATCGCTCTGTATTTGCATTAGCTTGCATGGGACGCGGTCGCAATTCGAGATGTGTGTCATGATGTCATGTTCGTTGCGATTGGGTGACCCCAATCGAAATTTTTATACAATAATCACAAACGATGACCCTTGTTGACTGAAACACTGATACATATAAAGGCTAAAGACTGAAAAACGTTGGAAAACACCAATCAAGTTTATTTTATATAATAGAGGGAAGTACTCGCACTCGCAAGTCGCTCCACTGCAATTACCTTGACCATGATCGCATACTGGACCACGGTCAAGGCGGACCCCGGGCCTTCTGACGGGAGAACAAACCGGGAAATTAACGCCAAGTTGACCAGAGCAAGGCAAACAAGCACTCACAGGTCACCTGATGGTTAGTGATTACCACCACCTAAGGACACTCGCAATACCAAACCGTACATATGTATACTCCAATATTTTCTAACTACTAAACTACTGAACCGATTTCAATGAAAATGCGACCTGAGTGGCTCAATGGCTGCCACGCAAGAGGTTCCGGGTTCGATTCCCGGTCGGGCAGAAATTGAAATGATGAATTTTAATTTCTGTTACGGGTCTGGGTGTTCTATGTATAATAAGTATGTATTTAAAAAATATATAAGTAATATATCAGTAATCTAGCAACCATAGCACAAGCTTTGCTTAGTTTGGGGCTAGATGGCGCTGTGTGAATTTGTCCACGATTATTTATTTAATTTATTACTATTTATTAATGAAACATATCCAAGAACCATATCAATAAAATTTTCAAAGAAAGATATCCGCATGGAATTCAGCCTATCCGTTCCAGAGCTACGACGCTACAGACACACATATACACAGAGCCACAGATGCACGCGTCACACTTTCACCCCCCTTTTTTCGTCGGGGGTTACGAAGACGCGTCGTCTCCCCCGGCATTCTGCCTTGAGGCGGGCCACCTCCCGTACATACTTTGTGATAACGTTGATTGTGGCCCCAGACGAAGGCAAATGAGCACGCACTGATGGTAAGTGGTTACCACTGCTCATGGACACTCGTAATACACTCACAAATAAACTACTCAATCGAATTTAATGAAACATATCTAAGAACCTCGATCAAACTGGCTTTTAGACAAAAAAACCCATCGAAATCAGCCTATCCATTCGACACTCACGCACACATACACCCATACACAGAGCCGCAGCTACACACGTTACGTAGACGCGGCGTCTCCCTCAGCATTATGTCTTAGGGCGGGCCGCCTCCCGTACATACTTTGTGATTACGCTGATTGTGGCCCCATTGTACTTTGCCATGTGGGACAAGTAACAATATTACCTACTAGCTACTAGTATGCATTTGACATAGACATAGACGTGTTTGTATTTGGTAAAATTTGCATTTCTTTATGTTTGTCTTTATTTATTAATCCCTGGGGAAAAGTAAGGGGTGTTATAATAGGTAGCTCAGGAACGGATGGACCAATTTCGATCCGATTTTCTTCATTTTTCGAGGTCATTAGAAACTAAGTAGAACTTAAACAGTTCTTTTACAAATAACTTCTAACCCTTTGAAGTATTTCAACATGAATATTACAACGGTCGCTCTTACCACATGTCAAAAGTGTCTGGGGATCAAGTACTTTTTTAGTCAACTACTGAAAATCAATTTCAATCAATCCTCTGGGTCTGGGATGTCATTTGGACCCCTGCGCCGTCCCTTGCTAGTACTTGTCAACCTGGGGCCGGTGCTTCGGCTGAAAACGCCATACACCGCAAATATATCGGACCAGGCGGACATTGTACATAGGCGGACATATAGAGAGATAGCTAAGCGCCTGGTCGATGCATCTAATGACCAGAAGTTGTCTCACTTTAGCAGAGGATTAGCCTTTTTATTTAGCGGGGTAATACATTTTTTAAACATAATAAAATAATCTGAATTTTAAAACGCGACAAAAACCTTTTATGATCCGTAGCCACTTGATGTGTATAGATTCGACCGTGAGGTCAACGACCGCCAATGCCAATCTATTTGGCACTTACTATCGGTTGTTGGAACGCACTTCAGTAATTTTTTACTGAGAGCTCGAGACTGTATTTTTTTTTTACGCTTTGCGATTATGGGAGTATGAATGAATATCTTTACCTATCACTAGTTTGCAAGTACGGTGCCGATGAAACCGCTGAGTGACATCCCTTTAAGCAATCTCGGCTTTGTCTGCGAATCCCAAAAGCCAATTCGGATTTATCGCGTATTTCTCTTTGAATCTAAATTGATAACTACAGCGATTTGTAGATACTTCGCTGTTCCGAGAAGGGGAATATCGGGAGATTATTTGTGGACTGGAATAGATCAAAGCTCAATAAAGAAATGGATTTTGAATTTGGAGTCGATGGAAGAGTGATAAACGAGCAGACAGTCCACCTGATGAGAATCCACATTTACAAGTTGTAAACTTAGTTTTTAGGTAACAAAAATGCAGAACCGCTGACGTGTAGAATAGAATAGAATAGAAGAATAGAATATCGTTTATTTCATACTTCATGCACACACAGACAACTTAAACCTAGAAGCTATTTAAGTACAAGCATTGTATAGAGTTAAGGCGTAATGAAGCTGCATGTGTGTGTGTACTGATTTTGAGGACTAATATGATCAGGTCCATGTAATTAACCAACAAAACCGGAACTCGACAATGCAAGCATTGTTGCTAGGCGGCAGAAATAGGTAAGGGGATGGTGCCAACCCAGGCGGATTCCTCAGGCCTCACAGTCCTAACAACCGGTAATAAACTTTCAATGTACAGTGCACTTATTTTTTCTATACAAAAAATATAATATCTCTATAATTTAGTAGCAGTGTCAGATCGCACATTCGTGAATTTTTTTTTACGTGTTTGTTTGTGTCCCATTGGATGTTGCCATTTATCTCCAAAACAGTTTGCCCATGGCAGTAATGGTAGCTCCCGTCGATTTTTTCACAATTAGTGGTATAAAACACTTCCCGTGCTAACTCAAATAAAAGAGAGGCTACAGCAGTGCTAAGTATCGCGTGCGTGTTGAATGGACCGGCCAGATGAGTCGTGCGCACATGCGTAGCGCCGATTTCGACCCAATTGTTGAGTCGGCCCCATAGCCCTACTTACCCCATAGACTTGCTAATCGAGGGTTAAAAATATTTTATCCTGTTTCCATTACAATATTTTATCGACCAATTGTATGTTTCAAAATTTTAATTATTGCGTGTTTATTGATTTAATTTTGAGCTCAGTGTTAGTATAGGTTGTGAATGTAATTATTATGTAGTATTAGTCAATGTGTCTCTTTCAGTTCTAAAACAGCTGACCACTTCAATTTGCCCTTGTGCCCGTGTAGCGCACGTCTCCGGCGCGGGCCGGCTCCCGTGCAGTTTGTGGCAATTTCAAATCGCTCCGCGGCAATATATCACAGGGAGGAATTTAATATCGGCGGCCATGTTTTAAAATACGTGTTTACCCCGCACAGTGAAACCTTTGTGTTAGATATAGGGTTAGAGGACGGTACTGTATGTCTTTACCAATATATAGGATATAGGGATTCGCCATTTCTTTTGTTTTGCGCAACAATAGTAGAAAATTCGATATCTATATATGGTATAACACAAAGTCGCTTTCCGCCATCTGTTCCTATGTATCTATGTAGACGTAGTTATGTATCTATGTACGCTTAGATCTTTTAAACTACGCAACGAATTTTAATGCGGTTTTCAACAATTGATAATGATGATTCAAGAGGAAGGTTTGAAAGCAAGAAAAAAAGGGTAGGCAGGGGTAAGGTGTACGCGAACGAAGTCGCGCCAAGTCCAATAGTGCATGTATAAAGAAAAGGTTGATGAATGTGGAAGAAGGTAGGTTTGTCAGGACCAGACCGTAGTAAGTGGAACCGTAGTAAGCACCATCAAGCACCAGGTATACCATCACTAGGAAAAAGAGGTTTATCATATACCTCGTGCCTGTTACACTGTCTTCTTGTTTCTCAACCTTAGAACACTACAATTAAAGTTCTTTTTTCTTTTTATACCACTTCTTCTTCTTCTTCTTATCGAGTTGATGGACTTAGCTCCCCCTTACACTTTGTTCGCCCAGTATTCGGCAATGCATACAGCATTTGAACTGGCCTCGAACAAGTCCTCCGTTGTGCAAGTTTTAGGACACGCCGAGCATGAAACGAGGTGGTCCATGGGATACGCCACAGTCACAGGGAGAATTTTCTTTTACATAACCCCACTTGTAAAGGTTATCTTTGCAGGGACCTACCTGAGTTCGCAGCCTGTTAAGCGCCATCCAGGTAGGCCACTGAAGTTGATTTCCGGGTGGAAGCCTTTCAGCAGGAGGGATAAAAGATGGATTGAAAAATGTATACCACTAAGGTGTCAAACAATCTTACGGCCTGCCTGATGCCGAACCCACGCGTTGCCGACCCCGTAAAAACCTTTTCACCTCTTTCTTGAAGAAAGTGCCTAAAGTTCCTTGACGACAGATGCCTATAAAAGATAACTGTTTAAGTACTGACGAGTATCAATAAAAGACAACTGTATAGACACTCGGGTGTTTTGTTATTCCCACCGTAGCAACTGTGACGACCTGAGTGCTTTAGTTGGTTAACATGCCGGTCTGCCACGCAGAGGTCCCGAGTTCGATTCCCGGCCAAGCAAAAGTTTAATTTTAATTTCTGATACGGGTTTGGGTGTTACTTTGTTACCAAGCTTTGCTTACTTTGGGGCTAGATGGTGCTGTGTGTATTATCTTATTATATTATATTTATAGAGGAAGAGGAAGGCCAAGATTTGAATATTGAAAGGATGTGAAGGAAAAAGTGAGCGCCTGGGATTATAAAGAGATGAAGAGGTTGGCAGACAGGAGAGAAGAGTGGCGATTGCTCCACCAACAAGAGTCATACTCTGAAATATTTATTTATTTCCTCGCTAGTAACAACAAAATAAATAAAAAAAGGAAAATATATGATAATGATTGTACTTATACTAGTCGACCCGACGCGGTTTCGTTCGCATACACCTACTTTACTCCTACTCACGAGTATCAATAAAACACAACTGTTTAAACACACGGAATGAATGCGGTTGTTTTGTGGGTGTTTTGTTGTGCCCATCGTGGCAAATGTGCGTCAGAATTAGTTACCATACGGGTATGGTACGGGTTCGAATCCCGCTGCGGTCATGTACCAATGACTCTTTTCTGAGTTATGGACATCAATTGAACAGTACCCGATGCTCTTACTGTTAGGGAATACATCGCGATGAAACCTGCACATTCAAGCGACTGAATGTGAAATGATCCAATCTGGTCAGGTTCCCATGGTAGCAGGGTTACGGAGGTCAGATGGCAGTCGCTCCATTGTAATTTACTGATCTGCCAAACCCTGGATCATGGTTTAGGTGGACTCCGGGGCCTCCTTCGCGAAAGCATAACCAGGACAATATCGACAAGATATTTTATGATGTTGATGGCATTAACTTTTTGCATTTTCATAGAAAATAACAATGGGTGCATGCATTCCAGAGATACGAGACTTGACATTGGAGCAGATATCTCCGAACTCGTGCAGCACTATGTACCTGATTGAATTTTTATATTATTATTTAAGTTAATCGCTAGAGACACAGGCAAGGTGACCCGCCTGACGGAAAGTGGTCACCTCTAGTGGAAATTAGTAAACCCAGGAGTATCAACAATGCTTTGCCCACTTCAAACCCCAGAAAACGTTGCACTGGCAGCAAATAGGCAAATGAAGCACTGGTGACCATACTCAATGGCAGAAACAATCATCATCATCATAATATATTTAAGAGTATGACTCTTGTCGGTGGAGCGATCGCCACTCTTCTCCCCCGTCTGCCAACCTCTTCATCTCTTTATAATCTCCGGCGCTCACTTTTTCCTTCACGTCCTTCCAATATTCATACTTTGGCCTTCCTCTTCCTCTCTTTCCTTCAACTTTGCCTTCTATTATCACTCTTAAAAAGTTATCATGTCTTATTACATGTCCTAGAAACAATACTATTGTTTGACTGCGATGTTCTGTATGGTGGAGGTAAATACTTCCCGAATCGGGCGGCGCCAATTCGAACGGGATATATTTATGTTCTCTCAGTTTCGTATCCTACGCAAAATTGGTTCCAAGATCCGCGCCGCAGCCCGCCTCCGTTTCAGCTGGGATTCCTCTTGCCATGGGAGGTTTACAACCGGTCGGAGATATGATAGTGCGTCATAGGCCCATCAACAATAGCGACCGCACTCCCAGTCCAGAATGGGAACAGAGCCGGCGCGTAGTTTTACGGCTCGCAATAAAAGTGGAGTTTAATCCTGCCGTGTTTACGCCAGAGTTTACTGCCCGCACTAATGTGGCGGTGTTAACTTTAAATCATTTCATTCGGCGACGACTGGAGAGCCACGGTGTGAACTGGTGGCTGCTGTGGGCGTCGGCTACCACATCGTGTGAGGTCCGCTCCACTTCTGCCAGCGTAGCGTGACGTGCCTTGCCGTGCGCTATGTGTTGCAATGTCGCAGTCAGATGGAAGACATTGACATTAGAAAGCGATACAATTCGATGGCTTTCTTATGTATATACAAACGTGGAATGCCGACGTGCACACATAAATACATAATAAATAATAATAAATGCTTAGACGATTCATACAGCGCCATCTAGCCCCAAAGATAGCAAAGCTTGTGTTCTGGGTGCAAAACAACTGAAAAACTACTTATATACTTTTAAAAACATAATAATATAACACCCAGACCCGTAACAGATATTAAAATGCAATTTCTGTCTGGCCGCAACCCAAAATACGTCGATACGCATTCACAAAAACGATTTAGATCACTTCCGTCAGATTCCACTTTCGTCACCAGAGGAAGCTCTCGCTATATGCTTCTCGCTGTGTGTAAGTACATAAGATATCGCAGTCTGACTAGCTATAGTTGTATTGGTCTCTCGCGCGCGCGATAAAGTCATTCTACGCGTCTGCTCCATAGAAGCAGATTCCGATGGACATATTTTAGTAAAACCCTGCCTGGGATTTGAATCTGAATCGACACTAAACGCCTAAATTAGGAAAATAATATATTCAGTGTCCCTAGAGAAAAAATTACACACACATTCAACTATTCTGCACAAAAATAGTCTAAAAAGATTTTCATTAAATCTTCATAGGTACGTACGTAGCTGCGTCTATTTGCTACATTTTTAATAAGAAAAAGTCAACAACCCTCTAATAAAACAGGGAACTTTAAGCGGCAGATGTGCACGTGATATTGATTAAGAATTTCCATATAAAATACAAAGTCGGGTGTAACATCCCTTTGTCTGAGAATATAATAGAGATTATGTTTTATTCAGGAAACTACCTATATAAAGGGACGCGGTTGTTATTATTTTATACCCTCAAGGTAATTGAAGCGGGGATAAGATTGCCACCGCGTCTGCTGGGGCTATAAAAAAAAATTTCAGGCCATTTGTAGTAAAACTTACTTAGAGATTTTTATCCAGCGTCCCCAAGGGCGGGAAAGTTAGGGTGATATTCTTTTATCAAATTATCAGAGCCATATATAGCCTGTTCTACAAGTACAGCAGGGTCGTATTGTTTGTCTGTATGCTGCATACAGACAAACAATACGACATGCATTTTACGTACGTTTGCTATATTGTTTCAAGGATAAGGTAGCCAGCACAATTAGAGGCATGAGGCAGGGGGTTGCTTTGCAGCAGAGCTACAAACAATCTTTATTATGTACAAGCATAACGGCGTCCCCACGTACACTTTGCGTGTTCGACATACATCATTTAAAGTTATAATTGATCCGCATTTATGGTGGCTCTGCGGCAGCTGAAACTCACGACACAGACATTTTAGCGACTTGGACATTTTGCAATCTGGATATTTTGCTACCACAGGACATTTTGCGACCAAAGTAGTAGACCTGATCGTATTTAAAAGTCTTCAGTTGTAACTGATATAGCTGAGTATATATGGGATATAGCTAGTAACTAATAAGCTCAGTGTGACAAATTAATATCACAATGTTGTAACCCTTATTCCGCCTATTCTGAATCTATTTAGTATAATTTCATACTCCATTTTAGATTTAATATTTGTCAACACTCCCCAGCGCGACAGTCTAACGCCTTAATTAAATTCACGAATGCATTAACACCAGTTCATTCTAGCCATTGAAATTCTCGACAAAGGGAGGGTAACACAATTTGTAGTAAACTAGCTGGCCAGAATAACCATCGAGGGTTCTTGGAAACTTAATATGTAACAGAGTACCCACTATAGTGGCTATCCTGTGGTAGTGTCGTAAGGTGGCTGAACAAAGAGCGTCCACTCAACCACAATGTTTGAAACACCTGTTGATACTGTCTCATGTAAACTTTGGGCAGGAATAGATTGTGGAGATTGTTATTGCTCCATCAACTGTGGAAGAAGTATCCATGTTGCTTCTGACTGACCCTACCTAATGGATAAACGCTTGGAGACTAGGATCATCTTGGCGTAAATGTCCAGGACCCGGGGTCCACCTTAACCATGATCCAGGATTTGGGACATCAGGTAATTACAGTGGAGCGACTGCCATCTGACCTTCGTGACCCTGCTACCAGGGAAACCTGACCAGATTGGATCATGGTTACAGATTCAGTCGCCTGAATGGTGCGGGGTCATCACGAATAATCGCGATATTTTTCCCTCACCGCAAGAGCATCGGTAAGTATTCAACTAATGAACATATCTCAGAATAGAGTAATTGTTACATGGCCGCAGTGGGATTCGAAAAAGGTAACTCTTGCTTACGAATCGGATATCTTAACCACTAAGCCACCAAGGCCCAACAGAACTATTAGTAGAATGATTAATTTTATTTATTTATTTTTATATCATTTTGTTTGAACGAGCAACAGCCATAAATATATCAATATGATGGATACAAATGTACACAATTTTCCTCCACAATAACTTACTTACTACGAGAGCTAGATGCATCCAGTACTAACTCCTTAAGCACCATCCGATTATTCAGAGTACATACCTGAAACAAATAAGAACATTCTATTAGTCAGTGGAAAACCCAACACTGTATCAAACTAGAATACGAGTAATACAATCCAATGAAGAACTAGAGCAAGTTTATGCATCATCAATGTTTCAGGAGAGCAAAGTGTGGAATTTTAGTTTGAAATTGGAAGCACATACGAAATCACACTTCCGAACATTTTATTGGCGCCCCGAACAGCCGTAAACACTGGCAGGGGCAATAAATTGAAACAGATACGTGGTTTATGTTGGATAAAAATATGGCCAAGAGACGAGACGTACGAGTTTAAAGTACAGTAATACCTACCTTCTATAAAAATGCTATAAGAAAGAGCAGTTAAGTCTCGCAATTATCAAATCCGTTCACGATGAGAAACAAAAACAAACATGCTCAATGGGTGGGGGCCATGCCAATCTGACAAGCATGGAGTCTATGGAAAATAATAATAATAATATACAGTCACAGGGTGCCAATCGGTTCCAGACACTGTTCAACCAGTTTCAGGGTCCCCAGCGGAAGACCTTGGGCAACTACGCTTCGCCAACTGTATTAGGAAGCACACAGCTTACAAATGGCGAGTTCGTTGCCAGGCTGAACATCGACTAGCCTTAAAGTATGAAACAGACATTAATCCAGTTCCCGGACAGCGAACGTTGCTTAAAATACGCAACGGATTTTAATGTGGTTTTCAACAATAGATAGAGTTATTAAAGAGGAAGGTTTATAAGCAAGAAAAAAGGGTAAAGTACGCCACGCGAACGAAATCGCGCCGGATCCACTAGTTGTCAACAACACAAACCATCCAACGACACCTCGCCACCGAATTTTGGCACAGTTTCGCCCATATTCATTCAAGCACACAGTCCCTAGACCCACTATACTCCTGGAACTATGTTAATGCAACATAACGAACGAACAACACCCAAGGGGGCGAAGGATGCCAGCTTTAATGCCGTCCAAGCGCTTACATAGTTGCAGCGTAAAATGGACGCTCCGAGACCACTCCATAACAGCTGCAATAACGCTTCACTGTGATTGAAATTACATAGTTCCGACGATGTGTTAATGTTATGATTTCTGTGTAAAATGTTTTTGCGTTGAGGTTGAATTCGGCACAAATGCATCATTATCGTTCATTTGATAGTTTCGCTAATGTCGCTCTGCCCTGCAGTAGTCCTACAAATATGACTTTAAGTCCGCCAATTGCTGTAATTTGTGCAATAAAGTTTTTAAATAAATAAATAAATAAAATATGTCGTTCTATGCGAAACTGGCAAGGAAGATATCGTCAATAAAATTTGTTTATTTAGTTAGATGTTTAGCGGACCAGACACTATCAGTATTAATGACATTACATTCAGCCTAGGAAAATCGTACATTCTACACAATCTATTCTTGCAAAAGGCCAGGTATGGGCGATTTTTGGATATGTTATACAGGTAAGTTGCAGGTACCTTGAAAAATACAAGTTTTCGACCTTCGGGTGCAATGTCCATAAACGCTGAAAAACCCTTTTTTATCAAACCCATCAATTGGGCCAATTTAAATAATGTAATTACTACTGACAGTGTGTTGGTTGGAATGATTGAATAACGGTACAGTTGGTATGGTTTTTAACGTTTTGACCGCCACAATATCATGGAAGTGTCAAAATGTGTATGCCACGAAACAAACCATCCTTTTGGCAAATTAGATCTTGATACCATTACATAATGATTTATTTCGAGTTGAATGTTGGACCGTGACCGTGGCGTATGAGACACTTTGGCTTCTGTCACGAGTCTGACTACATGACTACGGTCAAAAGGTTGAAAAGGAATGATAATATTATTGACATTATTATTACTGATAGCATCTGGTCCGCTACAGTCCGGTAGTCACCTACATCCTGTCCTAATTAATTACGTGACGTTTATCGAAGCCACCTCGAACGAATTCCCACAACAAATTAATAACAAAACACATCCAGACGGCCACGACGCGCCTTTTTACTTTCCAAGCATTCCGGTAAGCGTAAATTTTATATTTCCACATATTTACAGAGCACTGTCCGAGTCCCGCTTGCACCGTTCCACGCCGGCACCGTACTCTAGAGAGCGCTGATTCACTATTCAGCTTCCGATGGATTTTCAGTGCGATTTTATGACCGCATGTGCGCACCGGAGTGTTGTAAAATTTAAAACATTTTTAGTATTACATATTTATGATAGGTATTTGACTGCAATCACACCTGATGTTAACTGCAGATGCATTAGCAGGCGTCTACTATGGAGCATACCTATCTATGGAGACAGATTAATGGCACCTGGTGCTAAAATATAGTTTGCACTTTGAGATCATCTTGGCGTTTATGTCCCGATTGTGCGCTCGCGCACGAGGGCCCGGGGTCAGCCTTGACCATGATCCAGGATTTGGCAGGTCAGGTAATTACAGTGGAGCGACTGCCATCTGACATCCATGACCCTGCTACCAGGGGAACCTGACCAGATTGGATCATGGTTACACATTCAGTCTCCTGAATGTACAGGTTTCATCACGAAGTTTTCCCTCACCGTAAGAGTATTGTTTAGTATTCAATTAAAGTATATAACTCAGATAACAGTCATTATTACATGGCGACACTGGGGTTCGAACTAGGTACCTCAGGGTACGAGTCGGAAACCTTAACCGGCAGTGAGAGATTTATTTGCACTTTATTATGCAATATTATAGACCTTTTGACGACCTGAGTGTGTCAGTGGTCAAGAGGTCCCGCGGTCGATTCGTGGCCGAGCAGAAATTTAAATGATTAATTTTAATTTCTGTTACGGGTCTGGGTTTTCTGTATATAATAAGTATACATTTAAAAGTTTAAAAGTAGTATCAGTTATCTAGCACCCATAGTACAGTCAGCTGCAGAGAGCACTGACTCCCCCCCCCCACATTAAATGCTAGGGGAGTCCATTCACTCCGCAGCTGACCTTCCAAGCTTTACTTGGCTTGGATTTGTCCACTATTATTTATTTTTATACAACCCTTTTTTTTTTTTGGCGGTAGGACTGAATAAGTTAATACGCGTTTTTGTGCTCTGTGATTTTTAAAAGTTTTAATATTATATTACAAAGTACTTAATACTTACAGTGCCCTTTAATGTACTAATTAAAGTCACATACATCATTGCCGGTAATCATTTTCACAACTCAAACACTTTTTCACTGATTTGGACACATCATGGACAATTTCACTCAGCTGCAGAGGAATCTTGAGGAAACTACTCAATTCTTCAATCAAAAGATGGCTGCTTTTGAAGAGACGCTATCCACACAGTCTTCACCACCACTACCACCTCCAGGTACTGATTTGCCTTCTCTGACTAAAGACTTCCACGATTTCAAAATATTAATTTGGAGAACGGTGTCCAGTATGCACAAGCAAATGGAATTTGTGTTACATTCCTTGGATAGCTTAGAAACGAGATCCCGTGCCAATGCCCTTTTACTTCATGGTCTACCGGAGGAGGAAAAGGAGGACCTCTCTAAGCGTGTGGGGAGCCTCTGTGTGGATTCACTTCAGTTAGTGAAGATTCCTTCCATCTTCGCGTGCATCAGGCTTGGGAAGAACATTGAGCCTGATAGGCCTCGTCCAATTTTAGTTCGCTTCAACGACTTGGAATCACGGAACAATGTCTGGTCATCAAAGAGGCATCTTAAGGGTAGCGGCTTGACATTGTCAGAATTCTTGACAAGTGCTAGACATGCTGTGTTCTTGGCGGCACGTAAAGCGCTGGGGATTGAGCGGTGCTGGACCAGCGATGGCAAAGTGGTCGTGGTTGCGGCCGATGGTTCACGCTTGAGGATGGTCTCGATGCCTGAATTGCAGGCATTTTTGATGAAGAACGCCAAAGTCAAGCCGAGTGAGACCACATCCACTGCTGTCACGGAAAAGTCAGGTACGGCGGCATCCCAGGGAGTTACAGAAAAGTCGGGTGCGGCATCGGGAACCTCCAGCGCGGGGAAGTCTAAGCCATCAAATTCTAGTACCCGAAGCCGTAGGACGGTTCCGCTGAAACCTACAATGAAAAAGTAATTTTAAGGTTCTGCTACTATTGGTATGTTTTGAGTCTATAAAGCTTTGTTTGATCGAGTGGATACATTAGTTACTTGCCTTTGGTGTTCTGTTATATACTTTAACAACCATCTCATCCAGTTTTAATATGCATCTTTATGGCAATTTTATTATTTCTCACAAGTGTGTGGTGGTCGAATTATGTTTGCTTTTACTTTCTTCTCAAATCACGGTCATTTTAATATATAATATGTTTCACGAAGGTAGACTATCAATAACTTCAATAAGCCACATTTTTATCGTTGTTTTGATTTGTTTGAGGCACACATGACATTGACAGGTGACAATGACATCTTACTTTGTTTGTTTTCGCGCATGGCTAAGAACTGTAAGCTCATACTGCCACAGAGTAATATTTATTAGGCTTAGCTATAATTTCTTTTTTTTTTTCTATTCTGTACATTGCTTTTTTGTGGACTCGATAATAGATATTATTAAGGAACAGTTTATTTATGTGGGTTATTGGATGGAAAATATTTAATAATTATTTCTTCTGATTGCATTTACTATGGCTATTTTATATTCTATACCTGTGCCCATTGTATTATTGTGTTGTGTGAAGTGAGTTACCGGCGATGATCCGTTTGGAGTATTTGGATATCCATTTATATTTGAATTAAGTATTTTATATTTAGATATATTATTATATATTAATTATTATAAGCTCTATATGTCTAATTCATTAAGCATCGATTCAGAGGATGATTTCTTTTCTATAACTTCTTCGTCAGATGATTCGCATTTTGGTATAGATAGTGGCGATCAGTTCGTTAGGCCTTCCTTGAGTGCTAATCTGGTAGCTTCCTTGTCTCTTTTTCGCAAAAACTTTAATGTAGTCCATATCAATGCGCAGAGTGTTGCGGCTCACTACTCGGATCTCTCGGCCACATTCGCGAATCAGAATATTCACGCTTTGCTTATTTCGGAATCATTTCTTAAACCTTCATTGCCTTCCACGTTATATCCTCTCCCGGGTTTCAGATTGATCCGAAACGACAGAGCGTACACGAGGGTTGTGGGCGGCAGAGAGAGGGTGGTGGCTGGTGGGGGTGTCGCAATTTATCTACGTGGCGATATTCCCTGTAAAATCGTCTCGCAGTCTCCCTCGGTGCTTAATACTGCTGAGCACCTTTTCTTAGAAGTGTCCTTACACCATATCAAAATTCTCCTAGGTGTATTTTATAGCCCCGACTGCCATGTAAATTACTTTGCCGGTCTCGAAAACACGCTTGCCGAGTTGCGTCCTCAATTTGACCACACGATCATTATGGGGGACTTTAATACCTGTCTGGCAAGGAATGATGCTCGCTCTAAAAATCTCCTCTCTTTGTTAAATTCTCTAGATCTTCATTCCTTGCCCCTTGGGCCTACTCACTTTCCCCATAATGGTCCACCTTCGCTCCTCGATCTTGTGTTTACCTCCTCTCCGCAGGTGGTCGACGCGCATGGGCAGTTTAGTGCACCCGCCTTCTCTGCCCATGATCTGATCTTTGGCTCTTTTAAAATCCGGCCTCCGAAGAAGAGGCACAAAGTTCTCCTTTTGCGGAAATTTGCCAATGTAGATCATGAGGCTCTTTTGTTGGATGTTAGGAGTGCGGACTGGAGCTCGGTTATCTCGGCGGATGGTGTGGACGCTAAGGTGCGGGCTTTTAATTTGATTATTTTGGAAATTTATGACAAGCATGCCCCGATCCAACCGGTGAGAGTTAGACACCTTCCGGCACCCTGGCTTACACCGGATATTAAGGCTCTCATGGCTAGAAGGGATGGAGCCAAGTTGAGGTATCGGCAAAACCCTACCTCATTTAATAAAGACTCCTATATCGCACTTCGAAATGTCTGTAACAGGAAGTGCCGAAGTGCTAAAAGGAAGCACATCCACCAAACCATCGATGGGTGTCCACCTTCAAAGCTCTGGAGATTCCTTCGTTCCCTGGGAGTCGGTGAAGACAAGTTGAGTGGCTCGGCAGACATGGATATAAATAAATTAAACGTTCACTTCTGCTCATCGTCCGGTTTGATGGATCCTTGCGTTAAAAGTCGCACTCTCGCGGTCCTTGCCGGCTACCCGGTAATTGAGGGCGACCCGTTGGACGTCGGGAAGATCTCGTCCCAAGAAGTATTGCAGCTACTGAAAACCATCAAATCGAGAACTACGGGAGATGATGGAGTGAGCATGGACATGATCTGCCCTATTAAAGACTTCGTGGCTCCATTTCTTGCTCACATAATTAATGTCTCTTTGTCTTCTGGTGTGTTTCCTTCCTGTTGGAAGAAGGCACACGTTCTTCCTCTCCCCAAAAAGTCAAATCCCGCCTCCTTCGCTGAATTTCGGCCTATCTCCATTCTGCCTATCCTGTCCAAAATTATCGAGAAATTTATTCAGCGAAGGCTGTGCTCGCACTTGTCAAGATTTAATCTTCTAAGCCAGCACCAGTCGGGGTTCCGTTCGGGGCACAGCACCGCCACGGCACTCGTTAAAATTACCGACGACATTCGCCGTAACATCGAGAATAAGGAGCTTACGATGCTCGTCCTTCTCGATTTCAGTTGCGCCTTCAACACCGTCGATTACGATATTTTGATGGCCGTGCTGAGAACCTTGAATTTGACCCCTCAGACACTCGATTGGTTTCGTTCCTACCTCCGGGATCGTGAGCAGATGGTCAAGATTGGTGACAGCCGGTCCGATTGGCATCCCATAACAGCTGGTGTACCTCAAGGGGCCATTTTGTCTCCTGTCCTTTTTTCTATATTTATTAATAGTATCACCTCTTGTTTGTCTTCTTCCCATCATCTCTATGCAGATGATCTACAGCTGTACAGATCGGCTCCCTTCTCCGGTTTGGTGGGGGCTGCGCGTTTGCTGAACGATGACCTGTGCAAAATAGAGCGTTGGGCTGGTGAGTATGGTCTGAGAGTGAATGCCTCAAAGTCACAAGCAATTGTGATTGGTAGTCAACACTTTATCACCAAATTGAAAGGTGTTGACTTACCCAACTTGACTTTCAAGGGAACCGTCATTGAGTTCAGCGAATCGGTTAAGAACCTGGGGGTCTTATTCGACCAAACCCTATCATGGTCTACCCACATCGGCGAGGTTAGCCGAAGAGTCTTTGCGTCCTTCCATTCTCTCAAGAGGTTACAAAACTTCCTACCTTTTGACACTAAAGTGCTACTAGTGACCTCCCTCATTCTCCCGCTGCTGGACTATGGTGATGTTGCCTATTTGGACCCGACCGAGGAGCTGTTGTCCCGATTGGAGCGTTTGCAGAATCTTTGCATTCGTTATATTTTTGGGTTGAGGAAGTTTGATCATGTATCCGAATTCAGAGCGAAGTTGAACTGGCTCCCCATTCGACGACGTAGGGACTGTCATATCCTGGGACTCTTATACCAAGTGCTAGATAGTCCCTCTGCGCCTGAGTACTTGCGCGAGTGGTTTAATTTTCGGCCATCTGCTGACCCCCGTTTGCGCCCCCGCAGGGAGCGACAGCTGGAGGTTCCCTCATATCGTTCAGCTGGGTATGGGAAGTCTTTTAGAGTGTATGCAGCACAGCTGTGGAACTCGCTACCTGATGAGATACAGGACGCACGCTCACATGTTTCCTTCAGGGAACTTCTGAAGAAGCATTTCCTCAGAATTTGATGATGGAGCTTCATATATGTATATATTTATGTGTATATATATATGTATAAATTTATCATATGGATATATGTTTATGGGTTTGTATATTTATAGTTTACTTATTTATGTACTTACTTACTGATAAGTCTGACTGGTAGGTATATGTTTAAATTAATTCTTTGGTTATTTTTATAGTAGGTAAGGTACTCGATTATTGCCTCTGCCGCTCGCTAAAGCTCCTTTCGGCTTGTCTAAGGTTAGCTGGAAGAGATCCCGTTGTGGGATAAGTTCGCCTTTGCTTTGTAACTGTTTCCTATTGAATTGTACTATGTTGTTGCAATAAAGAGTTTACATACATACATACCCTTCTCACATCGTCCGCGCGAACTCAGACATGCACGGTAACGGGACACAGGGACACTGCTCAATGTCCCGCTTGTCCCATTCCGTGTCCCACTCGAGCGGACCGTGACTCTCCATTCAGCATCGGACAGTTTCAATGCCATTTTACGACCTATCCTATCCAAGGGAGGCTTGTAAAATCGAAAACACTATATTTATTTCCGTCAAATTCCCAAAGGTTCCCTATAATAAACACTACTAGTTTTACCGCTCCAATATCTCTAATTCATTTGGTAGCATTTTATTTATAACCTAGTTCAAAATTTTACTACCGCTCCGTGCTGTAAAGGTTATACGACTTGCTTCGTTAAGAAAGTTAACATTTAAAAGTGAGGTTATTATCGCGATGACTACTCAGTTAACACTATCGCTGGGCAATTACGTCGCTTTGCATTAAAGTCAAATAGTTTCATTACTTGACTTTGATGATATGATAACATAGTTACCGTAATGTTTTATATAACGAACTATTTATTTATTTATTTAATAGGCATATAAAACAAATTACAGTAATTCAAGGTTACATATTATACATAACTTAAAAACTAGATCGTAATAATTACGATCGGAAAATGTCGGATTTTAGGCGCCATATTGCGACACCAACGCGTTGAGCAAGTGCTGTACCATTAACAGTGACGTTGGTTAGATCGTCTATAATATATGTCTAAAGCCAACGATGAATGAGACTTTCGAAAATCTTTTTTCTCTAAAATCAATCAAAATAAAGGTCTTCAAAGGGGGATTTCGAAAATATAAAACAACAAAATTTCTTGCTTTTCACTTTAAAACTGCAGTCGGCGTTTTTAATTGTACTACTTACATGTAACTAACTTAGAATTAGAATAAGTGGCTATACTATATTCCTCTCAAAAAGAAGGAAAATATAAAACGGTGACAGGAAATGCAATAAATTGCAATTAACGATGGAAATAAAACTGGAGCATTAAAAGATACGAGGTCAGGTTTTACGCGATTCCGATGAGAGCATCTTAGCGATGTGCTGTTTAGTTCATAAAATTAAGCTTTAAAACTTGAGAAAAATTGGTCTGAAACTGTAAATTTGTTATGGTTTTCTATCAGGTGGTAGGACCCTGTCAAGCCTGAGGAGTCTGTCTGTGTGAGTCGCACTGCCTTATCTATTTCTGCCGCCAAGTAACAATGCTGATACAAGGTAGTTAGCAAAATTACAGGCATGAGGCATTTCATCTTAGTCCTCACAGTGACAACGCACCTGCGGTTCTGCATTTTTGTTACCTGCAACCTAAATATTTGAACTGTAGATGTTATGGGCGATAGTTACCACTTACCATCAGGTAGGCTGTCTGTCTGCTCGTTTGTTACCGAGCAGCATAATAAAAAAAAGTTCCTCTATTAACTATGGCATGTATCCTTCCTGTTATACAATACGTGGTATCTACTTCACTACATATTCCAATTTGGTCCGATGACACATCGCCCTACTTCCTTATTATGTCCTTATTCTGTTAGTATTAAACCTTTTATATGTGTTATTGGACCACATAAAGATACGTCTATGTCTAGGTATATATTACCAAACGAAGTCCCACGCCGTATCCGTCTGTTTGCGATAAACTGAAAAACTACCGAACGGATCTTCATGCGGTTTTCACCAATAGACAGACTGATTCATTATGAAGGTTTCGTTGTATAATTTGTTTAGGTGAACAGCCCGTGCGAAGCCGGGGCGGGTCGCTAGCAAACCATATAACTTACAACGATATCGCTTGCAGTCTAATGCGCTTATTGCACCTGGCTAAATTCAGATGCTTAAAGCGTAACAGCAAATCAAAGTAGAATGTATTGTTAACAACATAAGGTCCATTTTTGTATACTTATATTATGTTTCGCGTCGCTCCGTTTTTCAAAAGGCGTGATACAAAAATGGACCTTATTTTAAGAGATAGACATTCCACTTCGATTTGCTCTCACGCTTTTTGCGTCTGAATTTAGTTGACTGAATTTAGCCCAATGTAATAAACGCATGAGAACACAGGGCGGCAGCGTACGAATAAACATAACAATAATTTATACTTAATAGGCTTTCTTAGTCGTATCCGGGATTGCTTCGCGGCGTTATCTGTCCCGGGGGCATCTCCGCAGTATGAAATATTGTTCATTCCCCGAAAAATAGACTACAGAATTCAATTTACTATGCTTGCACGTGAAAATCTAAAGAGCGAATTCTGCATCGTGTTTCGTGTTGCACAAATTATTTAAATGCGTTAGTATAGATGGCCTACATTAGTTGAATACTAACCGATGCTCTTACGGTGCGGGAAAACATAGTGATGAAACCTGCACATTTCAAGCGACTGGATGTGTAACCATGATCCAATCTGGTCAGGTTCCCCCGGTAGCAGGGTCACGGAGATCAGATGGTAGTCGCTCCACTGTAATTACCTGATCGCAAAATCTGGGATCATGGTCAAGGCGGACTCAGGGCCCTCGTACGCGAGAGCACAACTGAGACATTAACGCCAAGATGATGATGATGAGTATAGATGGCCTTATGGCCCCCTTTTTTTAAGAGGGGAAATCTTATGAAGATATAACTTCACCCGGGGCAGTGACGTGGATATGTGGGATTGTTTATTACCTATGAAGAATGCTAAATTAATAGAACTAGAGTTGAACATGATGACGTTTGTTTGACATATGAATAAAAATACGAAATATTTTCGTTTGCCTAAATAAGTTCTTAATTAGTCCGAAATATGCTTTTAACGTATAATTGATAAAGATTTACGAAACGAGTCGGTTGTATAGAATCCCTCGTTCGCAAATTGAACTGCGCTTGGGCGGTTGAATCTCTTGAATTGAGTGATACAATACAAATTGGTATTTATTTCCGGGAATTCAAATCATAAGAACCACGTACATTCGGCGTCTGAAATAAATTGGCAGCCTTTGAAGTTCGCACAATATTGATTCCAAAACCAATAGCTATTCTGTCATGTAAGAGAATTTTTATATGACATACATCAACACTAACAGCGCTGCTTTTAGGATGAGGGAAAACATCGTGATGAAACCTCACATTCAGACGACTGCATGTGTAACCATGATCCAATCCGGTCAAGTTCCCTTGTTAACAGGGTCACGGAGGTCAGATGGCAGTCGCTTCACTGTTATTGCAGGATCTTCGAAACCCCGATATTAACGCCAAGATGACCAGTTTATTTGTATGTTAGTCAGGACCGTAGCAAGTGGAACAATTAGTATGGTCGCTGCCTATCCATATGGGAATGAGGCGTGGCGTTTATCGGGACCACCATCTTAACAGACAAAGCTGTGGACTTAAGCTACTACAAAATTAATATATCCACATAATCGCTTATAATTTAATAATTTAATATTAAGTAAATAAGATTAATATTCCATAGTAAGGTGCCTCACAGTATTTCATAAAACACGTGACACGCCAAATGATACTTTCGCGCGGTGAAAATAAAAACGTATTTTAAATGTAAATATTTTGAAGTCAACCGAGGCAATTTTAGATGCGGGCGATGTAAACAATAGCTGCGCCATACATTACACGGTAAATATAACGGCACAATAAATTCAACATTGGGCCGGCAAGGGATCCGGTATTCATAAATATTTGGAGGTTCACAAGTCGTACATCTCGTGGTGGTAATGTGATGAGAATTATTATTTACGATCGGTAAGTTTAGAATAGTCCAGATCTAGAGTCAGAACTCAAGGGAATGGAAAGAGGAAGGGACATATATGTATAAAAGAGCTGGAGGACTTCGATTACAGACACACTAAACAGGTATAGGTCACATTACACTGTCATCCCCAAGATTTCAAACAATTTAATGACAATGCCAGGTGCACTAAACAGACCATACACTAGTTAAAGAGGTGCGTAAATTAACTAAGAGAATGACAACAATCCTACACTTGCATTAATAATGGAATAAAAAAAATACAATATTTTTTTTAAATTTAAAGTTGCCTCTAAATAATTTGAATTGGGCTAATTGTAGCACGTAATTGACAATGAAATAAATATAAATTAGGTTTCACTGAAATATTTATTAACGTATGAAAATAATGTTGCTTTAAAACCAAACCGCGAATTCAAGGCTTAACAAGTACCTACAAGAAAAAATTCAAGAAAGAAAAAGATCACAATCGCAAGTCGACGGATGCGGGCCCGCGGCAGGCAGGGAAAGAGGCCCGAACTAAGTAAAACTAAAATAATAATAAATTATACATATCTGGAGAAGTCGGACGAATACCAATAAGCCAGCAACTCGGAAGAACAATAAGATTCGAAAGTTCCCAGCAGGGAGCGGGAGGTTCGAGACAGGAGACGTGGCGGAATGAAAGTGCCTCATTGGCTTTACCTTTAATGAGACCTCTAATATACCTCTTAAAGGATCCCACGTCATAATCCTAAAGAAACGCCATGGTAGGGAGCTTATTTCACATTTGAACATTAAAAGCGAGAAACGTTCTTTTGAACCATCGCGCGGACACCATCAGAGGGTCTATGAGATATGGATGAGGACCCCGCCCGCGGCGGGTAGTGCGATGTCGAAATTGTGCTGTGGGCACCAGATCAAAACACTCCTCAGAACATTCCCCATTATACAACCAGTAGAATGTTCTCATTTGGTTGTCGCGGGATCGTCGACAAATCGTACGGCACGCCGCTGCAGGAGTTGGTTCAGCAATTAAGAAATATTTGAGTATGTGCATTAGCAGGATTCACATAGCATTAGAAAGAGATCACGCGGGAGAGCCAAGAAGCGATGAATCGACATCGCCGAGTTGGATGCGAGTGCCAACGGCTTGCGACGCGAGAATTACGAAGACCGCAGAAAAACGGACCCAACAGAAGCCGGGATCGCCCGCTTGGATAATGATGATGGTAGACTTAGTCCAGGATACACTTGTATCACACCGCTCTGACTTGTCCCACGCCCCAGTCGCAGGAAACGCAGCAAATGGCCAAGTTCTCGCGAAACAAAGCGGGCCGAGTTTACCGAACTACGGTTTTAATTAATTTCTCAGGCCGAGATAGGATTCCTTGCGATTGTTCCGTCCCACTGGCGTAGTCCCTTTGCGACCATTCTAATGGGCGGAATGGGTTCGCTATCGGCGTAGGAAGAAAAAAAAATAACGTCGCAGAGTCTGGGAAATATATGGGTTTCTGCGTCGAAATATCGGGCTACTCGTCAACAAAGATACGCGGTAGGAAACCCGAAACATACCTTCAAAATATGAGACAGTTTCGTGTTTTGAGACAAACTTCAGCACCGCATCTCATCTTCACATCCTCTTGGCAGTTTCGCTTTTCAGTCACATTAAAGCCAATTTTCTTTTTGGTGACAATCATCATCACAGCCCGTTACAGTCCACTGCAGGACTTTGGGCCTCTCCCACGAAAGGGGAGGTTATTGCCATAATCTCCACGCTTGGCAGGCGGGTTGGAGATCGCAGTGTTTAAATATAACAATGGAAATGCTGCTGCCCAATTTCCAGACTACGGAGACTCTTGATTTTTGGCCCCGAAAACATTAGTCGCCTTGTACGACACCCAAAGTGTAAAGTTGGTGACAATAATGTGAATGAAAAGCGAAACTGCCTTAAGGATGTGAGGTTGACCGCTTTTTACTTCTAGAATCCACACCAGAGGATAAGTAAGTGTTATCGCTAAGAAACGTCAACATTTCGAAATGTCGACCGCGGTTGCGCACGCGCAGACCAACTTTTTGTGAGTCTCCTGTGCTCGAACGTAGGATAACCTACAGCGCCCTCACAGTCTATATAGGATTAGTGGGTTCGTTTCTTGAAGGCTTCAATATTTGGAATCAAGGCGGCAGGAAGCTCGTTGACGTGGTCATACGAGGCAAGTAGCTAACAACTATCCACAATACCTACTAGATATAAGTATCCTAAAGTATATTACGTTTACTAAGTATCTAAGGTTGTCTGGAAGAAATCGCTTTGTTCCTTTGTTTCTGTTATATTTGTGTATAAGCAATAAAGAAGTTTCATTCATTCATTCAATTATATTATTATTAACTTTATATATCATAAAAACGGGTGACTCTCGCTCTGGCTCATACCTGATGCAAAGGGTAACCATAGCCATTCAACGTGGCAATGTCGCGAGCATGATGGGCTCTTTTGCACAAGGTAGTGTCAGAGGCGGGCTATTTATAGACCGACGTTCTTTGTAAGTGTATACATTATTTGTTTAGTGGTTTATTTTTCATCTATATTTTGTACTTCGAAGGAATTCACTTAAAACTATATATATACCATCCTGCACTGCAGCTTCTCAGCTATAAACCCTGAAAGCACACAATAAGCACTGAGCGACAACTGCGCAGAAATAACCTGTCACAGTAAAACAATTTCACATCCAGCTGTGAAGTTTTCACGCGTCTCGTGATCGTAAAGTTTTATTCATAACACTCGTAAAACTTCGTGATAATTTATTAAACTAGACTTCAGTGAGTTCAGTCTATGCTGGGTGACGTTTACGACCTTTTGATTGGGGGACGATCGGGTTGATATTATAGCAATTTATTCTTCAGTCTCTTTTCGAGTTATTCTCTCATCTAATAATTAGATTTTAGTGGCTTCGGTCTATGCTGGATGACGTTTACGACCTTTTGATTGGGAGACAATCGCGTTAATATTATAGCAATTTATTCTCCAGTCTCATTTCGAATTATTCTCTCATCTCATTGAGATGTTAACGCATTTGTATGACAAATGATTCATTGAGGAAACTTCGCGAGACACGATTTTAAAAATAGTACAAGTTCCGCCCGCGGTTTCTTGAGACGTTCATTTCATTTTTCATTCAGAAACCTTGTCTGGCGTTCGCTGAACAACTTAGCGAAGTTTCATCGCAGTCGGATGAAAGTTTTAGGTGCCCTAATGGGACAGACGAGCCGACTTTCGTATTCATACCTGTATATATATTTAGAATTACCATATGTGAAGGGACTAAACCTGCCGGTATTGGGAAAGAAGTCCCGCGGGAGGCCCAAGAAGCGATGGACTGACATAGTAGGAAACCTGAAATCATCATCATCATCTTGTCGTTGATGTCCCGGTTGTGTTCTCGCGCACGAGGGCCCAGAGTCCACCTTGACCATGATCCAGGAACCATCGGCCCGGAACATGCACTCCAAAGGGATAGTTACGCTGTCTAAATAGCAATATAAGCTGCAACTAGTACCACAAACACAAGCTACGATGCTGATACAACTCTTTCCCGCCATATTGCAGACTACCGCCTAAACTGTAACAAACTAGAGGCAACAAAACGCCAACTCTTTTATTTTATATAACAACAATGACCTAACAGGGAAATAACTTTACCCTAGAATACCATTGTTACAAACTTCGCTAATTAAACTTTAAAGCTCGCTCTCGTGGTAATATGAGATAATTACTGCACAGAACCGCACCCGCATCTTAACAAGTGAAGTTTGTTTAATAGGAGGACATAGAGAGGGAATTACAAGCGTAATGGAAAGATTTAACACATACTTCACATTCAGGGCCAGAATGAATGGGGTGTTTCTGAACAGGCATGCTCCGTGTTGGGCCGCATCGGCCCTTACCATCATGTGAGATAGATGTCAAATGCCTGCCTAGTTAAATTATAAAACAAACTTTTTTACGCTAGATTTTACCCGAGGCTTCGCCCGCGACGAATAATAAGAATTTTTATGATTTCCCGTACATTTTTATACAATACTCCCAGCCCAGGTTCATTTCTATCAAAATCCAAGAACCATCCATTTAGATCGGTCCCAGTTTTTCATCGTGGGAATCCAAATCACTAGGAAATAGTGTAGCTCCCTATACGAGACAGATTTTATAAATCGGACGAGTTAGTTTCTGCAGCCTAAATTTATTACACTTAACATATTTTTTTAATACAACGTTAGTGACAAAGAATCTACGATTCCACATTCATCATCCCAAGGCAATATAAATGAACAAAATACAATAAACCTTGTAAGAATTCAATTTACCAATTGGCTGTCGAAAAGCCTCACAGACTTTAAAAATTGTTACCACAAGATAATGTATGTATGTAAACTCTTTATTGCATAATAATTAAATACAAAATGCGAAAAACGAAGTTCTACAAAGCAAAGGCGGGCTTATCCCACAATGGGATAATAATTCGACTCCTAAGATACGTAAGTTCGCCTCCTACCTAGCCTATTCCCATTACCTACATTACCTATTCTAGTGCAAACCCGCGTACCTCGAAACGTAAGGAGGCAAATATCCGTTCCTCGAAACGCTTTAGCCCAGGTGACGGAGTCGCGGGAGTTTTAATGACTAGTCTTGGTGCGAAATGCGATCGCTAGGTTTTTTCGTTTCAACTGTAGTGAAATAGGGTATGCCGTTGGAATTGGAGCCGACCGACTGTCGAACCCACGCCTTACAGAATACCGCAGCCAATTACTAATATTATTATTGTGTACAATAAACCGTTTAATAAATAAATAAATAATTTTAAAAGGTAATGGTGGCTTTTGCAGTGGCGAGGCATGCTCCATCTTCGGCCGCATTGTATTATCACCAGGTGAAATGGCGGTCAAATGCCTGGCTTGATCTTAAAAGCCTATTTTCTTAAAGCAGCGAGTCTCGAGGTTTTGGATGTGTGCACCGCATTGGCGATACCCCTGGCTCTGGTGATGGTAATGTCCATAGCCAGCGGTGACCACTTCCCTTCACTTGGCCCGCTCGCCAGTATGTCTACCGCAAAACAACGGACACGAATTCTAAAGAAAACGTACGACGTTCTTGAGTTGTCTTTGTCGTAGAATGTGAATAAAATACCTCGTCCTTGGTCCCGATATATCCAAAGATAAATCTAATTATTGTAGACACAATTTTCGCATAACATAATGTATCGAAAGGTGGTCATAGAACTAATGAACGCAACAAGATAACGCCATCGCGTTAGGGCTCTTTGGAATGGTCTTGATAAAACTTACCCCTATGACACTCAATAAAAAGCCGCGCGATACAGCTTATTATAAAAAAAATTGAGGACTTATTGACTATAACATCGATAAACATTTATTTAAACATTAGTCACAGACACGCACTAATTGTGACAGAACACAATCAATCACCATGTATAGTTGGTACAGCGATAAAACATGAGTCACACGGCGAATTCCTATACGCCACAACATCAACAAAAATCCATCTGTTGCGTACCCGGTCTACGTAAAACCCGCGAGAGCAACGCTGGCTGTGTGCCAGAGTTTTGATATTGTGCTGTGCATACCTTCTTAAGTTTTGTTCAATCGGAATAATGTTGTTACGAATAGAGTGCGGTCACCGTTTTTTTTTATACCACTAAGGTGGCAAAAGAGATTACAGCCAGCCTGATGGTAAGCAGTCACCGCAGCCGATGGACGTTTGCAATACCAGGGCATCACCTACGCGCTGCCGATCCCATAAAAACCTTTTCATTTTCAAGAACTCCATGTTGTACTCTCCAGGGAAAATCTCTCCACGTACTTCATTCTACAACCTAAGTGTACGTGTCAGATAAGCATATTTTGTGTGCCATCTCACCTGGTAAGATGGTGGACGATGGCGTAGATAGCATATTATTCGAATAGCTCTCCAGCCAGAGTTCCACCCAGGCTTTTCATAATTATTGAAAGAAATTCACTAACCAATCTCGAGTCAACTCGACATTCCAGCCCGAGCCTAATAAAGAGTCTAACCAATCATACTGCCTCGAAATCCTCGAATCAAACACATGGCCAGTGAATTTCCTCAGATCTCCGCGAACAACAAATACTCGTCTCCCAAAATACGATCTTCAATGGAGTCAAACGTCACGCGCAAATTCACGTGCGCGTACGCAACGCACCCAATTGGATGCTCTGACGGGACGCAGCAACTACAGACTGCCGAGTTGGGGGTGCAATTGAGGCAACTCAGCCGATTTTTTTATACCACGAAGGTGGCAAACAAGCTTACGACCTGCCTGAAGGTACGCAGTCACCGTAGCCTATAGTCGTTTGCAATATCACCCACGCGTTGTCGACCAGATAAAAACCCTTTCTTGAAGAACTCCATGCTGTACTCTCCAGGGATAATCTCTGATTTGAGTGATTTGCCTGTGGATGAGTTAACTCACTTTTAGTTTGGTGCAAAACGCAGCGTAACAGAAGCTTTGAATGAGCTCAGTTTTATGTAACTTTAAGAAAAGGTCAGGTCAAGAGTACAATAAACCGATGAGCATGACGAGAATGTGCAAGAAGAGAGGAAGATTTGTCATAACCGTAGCACAAAGTGAACGCCTTCGTCGACGGGAATAAGGCTTGACGTTATATGCGTTTGTATTTTTTTCCCAAACTCATGTCTAAACTGGCAGCCAAGCGTGGAGGTTACGACAAAAACCCACAAATGTAGAGGCACATACAGCAAACGACCAGCTGATGAAGAAGATATAGTAAAATACGTATTGCAACTCACTCTCAGCAAGTTCCAGCTATTCAATTCCCAGTCGACCCAAGGAGGCGACGCATCTCATTACGCGTGAGGTGCAGTGTTGACACAATGTATATTGCACAGGCTCAGCTCTGCGGCTAACTCAGTTCGTTAGAAAATCTCTGACAAACAGTTCGGAGCTCATAACTGGACTGTGGCCAACGTGTATTCCATGCGTCGCTCGTCCCAGAGATACGGAGCTATGCGATGTTGATTCATCCGTGGATTACCCAAGGCTTAGTACTGCCGTTGCGCCGGTATCACACTTGTACAAGGTGATGTTTCTTTCCAAATTATTCTTTCTTACTGGTTTCTTTTGACTAAATATTCCCGGTTTTAGGCTTGGTGACGTAGTCAAGTTGACGTCACGTACAGTGATCGACGTGTAGGGATGTAATTGTCTTTATTATCTGTTTAGGCAGGCGCTAGCAATCATTAGATTTTTACACAAAACACCATCTGATTGTTTTGAATATTCCACGAATGCGTCATAAATATAGCCCCGAATTGCGACCTATTGCATAATTGTCAGCAACAAATTGTAAACACAAAATTTATGAATTCAAACCCAAAAAAATCCACATGTTCCCCAATCCCTACCCTTCAAGGCCAGAGTGAATAGGCTGTTTCTACACAGGCATGCGCTGCAACTTAGGCCGTATCGTCGCCAATCAAGACGACAGTCAAACGTCTGTCTAGTAAGTACATATAGTAAGCAGTAAAAAAAGCGTCCACACAACAACAGTCTATTCCCAAGCCCAGAGCGGAGACCACGTGCTATTTCCACTCAAAGGGATTTGTCTACGGGACATTTATAACACATTGACGAGTCAGACGCGCTTCTGCATTCCGTTGGCGTTTTCCACGGCAGCGGGCTAGCGCTGACAGAATTGACGTGAACTGCTGCCAAGGTCGACCGTTGCGTCGGTAGACGGCGGATGATTAAAAATGTATTCTTTACGCGATCGATCGTGTAGTATTGGGATAGTATTGAACAAGTTTTAATGTAGAAACTAGAATAGAAAAGTCTTTACACCATAATTAGCAACAAGCTGGTGCCTCATACATTAATTTAAGAGCGTTGTCTGGTCAATGCGTAACAAATAAATTATCTTTTTTTTCTGTGGCCGTGCCTACTGGCTGTTTTGACTGGATGGTCAGTCTCAGTACGGCTAAGGAAATGTGCTCGATGAAGCCGCGGCGTCTAGTATTTTAAAGTTATCTAAGATTTTTATTTAATGTTACCTATGGAGGTATGACGTTCATAAGTATTTGTACAAACCTAAATTGAATAAACGTATTTGAATTTGAAAAACTTATTACCTATGCAAACAAGTTTACGGACTGCCTGATGGCAAGCAGTCACTGCAGCCTATGAACGTTTGCAATACCAGGGGTATTACCGAAGCTTTCAGAATAATTTTTTATCATTATTGTAAAATACATTACTAGGTTGAATTTTGGAACCTTGGATTTTTTTCTCTCGATTATTTTACAGACTTTCAATTATCTCCAGCGGTCAACTCTGCGGCGGCCTTAGGTCATCTATTTAAACAATAACACTCACCCCGCTAAAAAGAAACAATCGTAACACATCTAGACATTTCCTTCCAAACATTTGACTGAGACTACTACTTCCCACTCACACGTTCGATCCAGATAAGTCCTCCCAACCCGGGCAAAGAGGTAAAAAACTTACCACCACTTATTACCGGGAGACTTATACCCGGGAGTGTGGCGGGCTGATAAGGAGTTCCTCTCCCATATTCCGTTCTAAGCACTATAGTTGTACTACTTACGGTATTAGCACGAGGGAACCAAGACAGTCTTAACGCTTGGCCGTGTTACGCGAAAAGCGGTTTCGGGATTTTGGACGCAATTCGCTTAGCTTTTATTATTAACTTGTAAGAAATATTGCAACGCAATTTGCGCTACTTTTAAAGAATTTGAATATCAATAATCGCCACGTAAAGGTCCGAAAGAACGTTTCTCGCTCGTACGATTCGGATGTGGTATTCCCAGACAGTGTTTCCTTTGGACTATGACATGGGATCGTTCAAGAAGTATATTACAGTCTCCTCAGAGGCGGGCAACGCATTGGTGTTGCTGATGTCCATGGGCGACGGTGACCACTTTCCTTCCGGTGGCCCGCTTGCCTATTTGTCGGCCATATTACATAAAAAAAGAAACAATGCGAACCCTTTTCATTTTGAATTTCCCGAGACGTTTTGCCGATTTTTACGCGACATCTATTTTGTGTTCAGCCAATAATAATACCTAGTATCTTCCAAACGGCTGGATGGATTTCGACAGTTAAGGTAAGGTACGTTAAGGTATCGTTAGATTCGTTTCAAACACCCAAGTCCACTGTCCTTAACCAATATAAATCTGGCATTAGACTATGTGAAACATCCATCGAAACCGACAAACCCGTATACCAAGAAACACGCAATCACTGCCGCAGCCAAGATTGCTGGTGCGCCCTGCGGCGAGCGAACGCCGCGAAATCGTACATGGGAGCTGTGCTGTGACGCGCGCCGGACAGCGGCGATGGGTCATTACCGCCAACGAGCGCGGGTGGTCTCGCGACTCGCGGATTCGCGACGACGACTTGCTCCGTAGGCATTTCTCGAGACTTTTTGCCGATCTTTGCGTGACAACATTTTTGTGTTCGCTAAAAATTGCAACGCATTGGCGCCCCTGGTGTTGCTGATGACCATAGGCGGCGGTGATCACTTTCCTTCCGCAAAATCGTACATGGAAGGTGTGCTGTGACGCTCGCCCGACAGCGGCGATGGGTCATTAACGCCAACGAGCGCGGGTGGTCTCGCGACTCGCGAATTCGCAACGATGACTCGCTCCGTAGGCATTTCCCGAGACTTTTTGCCGATTTTTGCGTGTCAATTATTTTTGAGCTCCAAAAAGTGTACGGCCACCTGCTGTCGGTGATGTGGTATGTCGACCTAACAGTAGCCTGTAAAATATAATGTGGTCAGAACTACTGGGTCAGTGAAACATAGCCAAGACCATCTCGATACTGGTCTTTATACAGAGAAAACCGCATCGAAATCGGTCTATCCGCTACGATGCCACATACAGATCCACAGATACGACCGACTTTTAACACCCTTCTAGGTACGTCAAGGGTTGAAAGTATACAAAACCGAACTCTAAGTACAATGCAAGAGCATAAGTGCAGGACCATCTTAAGAATCATATTTCTTTGCACTATCGTGCAGTTTGTTAACGGTTTTTATAGCATGCATTAGTTAAATTTTTATTTATTATGTAAACGACCCAGGAAAACTTTCACTGATCAGATCAGTAATATTCTCAAGAAAGTGGTAAGAATAAAAGGAGATGTATGAAAAGAGTTGTGGATATATGCGAGGCTAGGGAGTTGCGTCAGGACAGAGCAAAGTGGCGGTCCATAGTCTGCCTACCCCACCTGTGGGACACAGGCGTGAGCTTTATGTATGTATGTATGTATGTGTATTATGTAAAAATTACCCTAGAGGTAAAGGACAAGTCCTATGGACATAACGGAAAGCTAATTTTCCCTTCTTTTAGCAAACTGATTTTGGCTCAAAATGCACTAAATGCCGTTAATGTTGCGGTAGCAGCAGAGGTCTCCTTAGTGGCGGGCAACGCATTGGTAGCGCCCATGGTGTTCCTGATGTCCATGGTGGCGGTGACCACGCGCCATCGGGTGGCCCGCATGCCTGTTTGTCTGCCGTATAACATAAAAAAAATGCTCTTGGACTGTACATTGCCGTAGCTCGGCCCGTCAGTTAATCACCATCGATCCGCGTCTACCGTAGGGTTGCCAATAATTTTCAAGAAGAATATAGGAGATTTCCATTTCGGGAGAAAAAAAAAGTATCTATTATTTAAAATTTGTATTACACCCTTGTCGAAGTGGCTGTTGCTATTCTATCGGTCACCACATGTTAAAATGTTTAAAATAGGTTTATATTAAATAAATAAATGAAAAGCATTTATTACACTAAATCACATGGCACATTTATTTAAAGAAAAGGATATAATCATAAACTACAATAAAAGCAATAATGACTATATTATAAAATTACGAAAGTAGATACAAATGGCTCTTATTACACCCGAAGCGTATCCGCTGTATTGCTGAAGTATAGGATTTGGCTACTATATATTTTCCCAAAAGTATACAGTATATTGCCGTCGTCGCGTGCGTTGCATGGTATTTTCAGTGTTTTCATCGATATAGGTAGGTATCTAGGTGTTTGAAGTAAGCGGGTCACGTGGTGGTTAAATGATAATTGTAACCCATATCGTAATTCAGACCAAGCGGCACTGGTTTAGCGACAGCACGGTTGCGAGACCGATAATCAAGGTTAAGCAACGGGGACTGGATGGGTGACCGTTCGTGCTTTGAGGCTAATCGAAATTCCACTCGTCAGGTGTGTCGTCACTTTCGCAAAATGTCATCGTGAAATTTTTTGTCAATTTCGCATAATGTCACTTTCGCAAAACGTCGCTTTCGCACAACGCCATTCTCTCAAAACGTTGCCAACCCTAGCCCACGGTGTTAAAAGCCGTGTCCACTCCGTCAGTAATACCGACAGTTTTCGCGTTGACCGCGCGCCGGCGGCGACCCGACTGAATAAATGAACACCATTGGCGCCGTCGCGTGCGTTACATGGCATTTTCAGTGTTTTCGTATATATAAGTAGATATCTAGGTGTTTCAAGTAAGCGGGTCACGTGGTGGTTAAATGATAATTGTAACCCATATCGTACTTCAGACAAAGCGGCACTGGTTTAGCGGCAGCACGGTTGCGAAACCGATAATCGAGGTTAAGTAACGCTCGCTACGGGAACTGAATGGGTGACCGTTCGTAGTTCGAGGCTAGTCGAAATTTAACAAGCTCGCCACCCTGTGGTGTGCCTCCTGATACTGTTGGCGAAACAAACGCCCATAGGCTTCGCTGGCTTGGCCACGTAGCGAGGTTGGGAGAGGATCGGGCAGTGAAGAACGTATACTTGGGACGACCCAGTGGTCGGCGACCGGTCAGACGTCCCAGGCATCGCTGGAGGGAAGAAGTGGAAAGAGACCTGCCAGCACTCCGGGCTGACTGTTGGCAGGAGGTGGCACAGGATAGAGTAGAATGCCACTCGGAGGCCAAGACGTTTTGGGTCGTTGCGTCAACATAGTTAGTATGTAAGTAGGTATATGTATACTTGATCGGGGCTATTCCGACATTTACTGTAGACTAGTTTCCATGAAAAGCGTACGGAAGTAGACACTCATCAACACATTTTAACACTTTCGCTGCGGTCGCCTCAATAATTGGGTCGAAATCGGCGCTACGCGTGTGCGAAGACTCATCTGGTCGGTCCATTTGATACGCTTGCTACAATACTAAGCACAGCAGTAGCATCTCTGGTATTTGAGTTAGCAGGGAAAGTGTTAATCAATTTGAGCTCTATCACCGCGTATTAAACACTCGTGCAGTGACGTCGAGAGGTCGACGACGTCCGTAGCACGTCCGCGGCACGCCGCTGAATGAATTTAGACGGACGCGAATAAATCTCATGCGCGCGCGCAGAAATAGTGGCGACCTTTGCGTACAGGTATGCACGGGTCGCTTAATAATAAGTTAGGTTAGCAGGTAGGTTAATAATAATAACGTTACGGGGTGCCTCGGTGGCCTAGCGGTGAGAGGGTCCGACTCATAAGCGAAAGGGTTCGAATCCCACTGCAGCAGCAATGATTCTTTTCTGAGTTATGTACATAAGTAGAACACTAACTGATGCTCTTACGGCGAGAGAAAACATCGTGATGAAACCTGCACATTCTGGCAACTGAATGTGTAACCATGATCCAATCTGGTCAGGTTCGTGGGAAATAGGTGCCTAAACATACCTATATCAGGAAAGAGGTCCCGCGGGAGACTCAAGAAACGATGGATTGACATCGCCGAGTCGGACCCTGGCAGAAACCGGGATTGACAGGCTCGGATGATGATGATGATTTTGTTGTCAAATGTTGCTGCCACGTTACATTAGATTGATACTGAATCAGCACCCATAATCATCACAAACAATGTGACATTAGTCTCACTGTAAATAATGTGACATTAGTATCACAGTAAACAATGCGACATTAGTCTCATAACACTCCCGATTCGGGAACACCATATTTTGAACTGGCAGCCAAACTAACAAGTAGCCTCATAATCGAAATATAAACACCCAATTCACGTAAACACAGTACCGCAGCTCAATAAATTAGCCAATTGATTTATCGACTATAATCCCGACGAAAACATAAACAAATTATCTGAGAACGGTTGAGCAGAAAAACGAGCCTTTATCAATAAACCATTTTTCATTCGGAGCGGCCCCCATCAATCATGCACAGACCAAATAACCATGACACCTGCAGGCTTGCGAGAATTACTTAGTATTAACTTGAAAGCATCGAGTTGGTATAGTTCTGAAAGCGAGCCTAGCCTTGGAAGCTAGAAATTGTGAGAAAATAAATGATTTCTTTTATGTTATGCGGCAGACAAACAGGCCACTTGAGGGAGAGTGATCACCGCCGCCTATGGACAATAGAAACAGCAGTAGAATTTATTTCCGATTTGGATTTTAATCCTACTGGGCTATCTGTACCTAATAATAATAATAATAATAATCATCATCATCATCATCACAGCCCGTAACAGTCCACTAGAGGACTCAGGGCCTCAAGGTTCCCACGAAAGGGGAAAAATTGCCATAATCTCCACGATTAGCAGGCGGGTTGGAGATCGCAGTGTTATAAATATAACAACGGAAAATGCTGCTGCCCATTTTCCAGACTACGAAGACTCTTGATATTTTTCCTCGAAAACATTAGTCGCCTTGTACGACACCCACGAGTGTAAGGGGTTGGTGCTATTCTACTCAGCCTGACACCACACGGTCAATGCCAATGCCGGCCAATAACAATCATATTACTATCTGATACTAACATAGCGCACATATGTGGCAAGTCAGTGTCAATATTTCACCTATAAATTGATTTGCATTGTAATTAATGTTTCGATGTATTCATTATCAACGTTTATTAAGTAGTTGGTACATAAAATTTGAATTCTAACAGTAATTACTATGCGGTTCATAAATATTCAATTACCTAGCCAAAGCATATTCGAAATACCTACAGTCAGAATGTTACCCAGTCATGCAAAGGCGTGATCGCAGATTTCGCGAATATCAGACGCTATAAGTTACTTTTGACGTCGAAAGCTAGGAATTGAAGGACAAACAGGTTTAGCCGAACTGTGGCAAAATAGACTCACTATTTACCTACTAAAATGTCACAAAATGTATGGGTATATCAATAAGTTAGACACATTTTCCCTTACTATTTTCAGATAAGATTTTGGTCATCATATCATCTTCGTTCGCTTCCGGAATCCGCATCCTTCAATTCACGTACGAACTACTTGGTTGGAATCCCGCTGCGGCCATGTACCAATGACTCTTTTCTGAGTTATGTACATTAGTTGAATGCTAAACATTTATTCGGCGATACGTTTAGTTTAGTTCTTGACCTAATCTCATGTTATAATCTTGTGTACAATAAATGGTTAAATAAATAAATAAATAAATATTCTCTTTATTTTTGATTAATCTGGACGTTGAAAAATAATTTGTTTCGATGAAATGGATGCTATCCCCGTCCAAAGTAAGAATTACTTTGATTTACCCCTACTAAAATAAAATGTAGTTTTTTTTCTCTATATTTCACCCTTTGATTTTCATCACAATCGCGGTAAAGGGTGACGATACAGGCAAAGCTATACAAGCTGACAGGTAGGTTTCATATCTTACCTGTCAGCTTGTTTAAACCAGCGCATTGAATCAATCCTTGAAAGGATTTAAATGCATATCGCCATACCCATTTAATCTAATTTTGTGCCCTTTTGAACATCTCCATCCATTTGAAACAAGGCGTCTCCAATCCATCGACCTGGAATAACTCGAGTATTCATTAACGAGAGGTCCTCCGCAAGATACAGTATCATCGCGGTATCATCCTCTGATCTTCGGCGAAGTGCCGCTTTCATCGGTTTTTTAGTCTTGGGATATAGGTAGGTGCCTAAATTGCTTTTCTATAGTAAGCTAATGAAAGTAAGAAAGCGAATTTGTTGAAAATTCATCGTCCTAGCGCTTATCTCGGCTTCTACTAGGGTCCGCTTCCCTACTCATTCTTCTGCCCTTTATCTGATATCGGTTAGTAATTATCACGCTTTATTTTACACGAGCAAGCAGATCACTTGATTATAAGTACTCACCGCCCAATTTATTTAGAGTTCTGTGTCTATAATATTTATATAGGATTATACCTCGCTGGCGTCCCGGAAAAGCGCAATATTAGATTGAGGCAAAAGGGGTATATTTAAGTTTCTAATAGCAATTGAATCGATGCTCGAGATCAAATTTGCGAGGCCGGAGCGAGCGTTTCGCATAAGCAAATACGCGCCAGTGTAATTTATTGTTTAATTAAATATATAGGTAGTCCTCCGTCGAAAATTGTGAAACGAATCGTCGCGGTGACAGCGAAATCTGTATCGTTTTGTCTCATAAATAAAAGGATTAAAATGGACACCCATTACGCTACAGTGAATAGGCTCTTTCTAATCAGTAGGCTAATTACGTAACTGTGTTGCTAACATTTATCTGATTTCAGTAATTGAAATTGTTACTTTTGCGATCACGTATCATCGATTTAACAGATCCAGTTTATTGCAATGAAACTTTGTTAGCGACTGAACCCATGAAATTGTATCCTACAGGTATGCTTTATCTTTGGCCGAATCGGCACTTACTGCCAAAGCGGTCAGACACTTGGTTAGTAAATTGTGAGAAATGAGCAAGACAGCCCAACTGATAGAAAGCGATACGTTGGGGCCTTCAAGAAACCAGCCTACACCTTTAAAAGAAGGCAGCGTATTCGCGACTCTGGTTGGTGTTGTGGGTCCTCCACGGTCCAAAATTGTCAGTTCATAAATATCGGATATTTATCAGGTAATTATCAAATAAAGAAATGTTCGCATACGCGTATCGTCTTCACCTTCATCTTGGCGGTAATGTCCCGGTTGTGCTCTCGCGCACGAGGGCCCGGGTTCCCGCTTTGACCATGACCCACATTTTGGCAGATCAGGTGATTACGCGTATAGTGACATTTTATTATTATAAAGGTAATTGTCAAATTAATCAATCATGATTATCACTTCAAACCCTGGGGCGGTGATCACACATAACAGCCGCTCGTTTGCCAACTTTAATTAAAAAAAAAAACATACCAGACGCAGAACACCCATCCCCAAAACCAGAGCTGTGAACCGAATCGCTCGGTGGCAAACGAAACACGGTCTTCTTGAATCTCTCATACACAAACGCTTTGTTTATTTCCCGTGTTGATTGCAAGACGTTACGTCGTGTTTACGATGCGTCGGTTACGCGATGGAGGATTGCGTTCTGTGTCCTTGTCTTTCGTGCTGTGTGTGAGGGGGACAGATGGCTCTAGTGCTCGCTCCGAACCCCGGTGTTTGGGACTTTCGTACGATTAAAACAAAATAATCATCTTGGCGTTAATGTCCCGGTTGTGCTATCGCGAACGAGGGCCCGGGGTCCAGGATTTGGAAGATCAGGTAATTACAGTGTAGCAACTACCATCTGACCTCTGTCTGCTAACAGGGGAACCTGACCAGATTGGGACATGGTTACATATTCAGTCGCCTGAATGTGCAGGTTTCATCACGATGTTTTCCCTTACCTGAAGAGCATCGGTTAGTGTTCAACGAATGTACATTGCTAAGAAAAGATTCATAGGTACACGATCGCAGTGGGATTCGAACCCGGTACCTCTCGCTTACGAGTCGGATGCTTTAACCAGTCGGCCACCGACGCTCCGGAGTTTCGTACGATTGTTTGCTGTTACATCGTGCGAGCAGGCCTCTTGATGCTTTGATGGGCTCTGATGGATTCTGTTGTAGCGAGTATTTGCATTGTGATTTAATTCTGTTAAGTCGTTCGTTTCGGGAGTATACGTTCGGTTTATTTCGGAACAGAACTGTGTGGTAGGATTGGAATTAAAGATAGCAAGAACAGAGCCACCGATATAGGTTTCAGTATAGCAAAACTAACTGAAGTTCGAGGTATCTGTTCAAGTTTTAGTCTATCTAAGCGTAACTTTTCAATGAGGATATAGGTTTGTTGTTAAAATCCGAACGCATGAAACCCATTGAAATAATTTTTGAAGTCCTTTATGAAATGCCTAAAGTATATGGGTTTGAAGGCAATAAAATATGGGCTTTATTACGAGTAACGTAAGGTTTACCCAGATGTCGAATGACGTCATAAGACATGGCTAAATCGCAGTGTTCTAGCGCATTTATTTTGTCTGTGGAGTTTTGAACATATTATTGGACCTAATAAAGACACGTCTATGTCTATGGTTCGAAGATATCGTGAAAATTTCTTCACAGTCATCCATGTGCTATCATAAGCTAATGAAAAAATCACTAAACAAAAATCGTGACCGATCCTCATTTGTCGTGAATATGTTCTGTCGGAATTAAATTTAATAACAGAAATCAAACACTCGCTGCGCATAAATATCCGAATTTAAATGTCGGATATGAGGCAGACCGGTTACTTTTTACATCTAGAACCCACACAAGAGGATATATACCTAAGTACTATGGCAAAAAGTCAAAGATTGGGTCAAAAAAATATTCGCTAAAATGTGGAATTGTTCTGGCACTCGTGATGACGTATGACCTACGACGCCCTCACAGTCTATAACTGAAGTCTAGCTAGCGTAACTTTTTAATACTTCGTGAATACGTATTACTATTCCGTCGGAATAGAATTTAATAACAGAAATTAAACACTCACACACACACACACATCAATTTATTGTGCACAATGAAAGTTACAATATGGGCGACAGTTACTGCTTTCCATCGAGTCTTCACGGTTCAGGTCAGGGGCAGGTCATCGATAAATATCGATAATTATCGGGGAAAAGAGTCATTGGTACATGACCGCAGCGGTTTCGAACCCGGTACCTCTCGCTTACGAGTCTGATACCCTAACATCTGACGCTCCAACATCGCCCATAACATCTCATCATCATCACAGCCCGTAACAGTCCACTGCAGGACTTAGGGCCTCTCCAACGAAAGGGGAGGTTATTGCCATAATCTCCACGCTTGGCAGGCGGGTTGGAGATCCCAGTGTTTTAATATAACAATGGAAAATGCTGCTGCCCATTTTCCAGACTACGGAGACTCTTGATCTTTTGTCTCGAAAACATTTGTCGCCTTGTACGACACCCATGATTAAACACTCGCTACGCATAAATGCTACAACTGTGCAGCCCGAATTTAAAAGCTGCAACTGTGCAAACGCAATAAACATTTAATTCATCACAACTGGCTGATAAGTAGGCATTAATAATTCCGGGCAAAACTCAACAATGCCACAATGTGACGATATTTAATTTTAAATACGTTAAAGTGAGAGCAGAAGTGAACGTTTCGGATAAAAACACCAACATTGTGATAACAGTTTATGATAAAGTTTTAACTGCATCCATTTGGGGCGTAGCTGGGCTGTAACTGTAAAGTTTATATGCTAAATGTTAAAGATGCCAACATTGTCAGTGGTAGTCCTTTCTTCAGACTCGTTTTTTCGTGATATTTTGCGCATACATACATTTTCCCCTTACACTTTCCCTGTTCCCTGATAATTATAATTTGGAGCCTTGAGCGAATAGCCAACAGGCATGCTCCATCTTCGGCCGTATCATCGCTTACTGTCGTCACCAGTCTAGCTAGCCTAATATACCTAAATTTAAAAAGAAAAACTCGTTCCCACTCTTTTATTACTTACTGCCATAGTCATCAACTGTATTGAAATATAACTTCAAAATGTATCCACACAACACGTGACTCGAAATATGAGGGCACACCTATCTCAAAGTAGGCAAGGCATTTACGACTCACGGGTGCGGGTATACATTGGCTGCGGTGATCACTATCCATCAGGTGACCCGGAAACGCATTCTCGTCTCCCCGGGTGTTACCATGGGCTTCATCAATACGCATTGCTTATTCAAGAAGGAGTCAAAGCCGCCGCTTCTTCCAAAATAACCCGAACGGAACCGGGTCACTCTCGCAAGCCTTTTAGAGAATCGGTGTCGCTATTTCGGTATCCGTTCCCGTCTCCGATACAGTTTTGTGCTAACTTGGATCCGTCAAGTTTGAAGCTGTACACGTGTGCCGGTGCGCCGCTTTTAGACACACATCACGTTGTCTGGATCGAGTACAATGTAGCTAAGTCTGGAGGGTTATCCAATCTTGGAAGATAGTCTGGCGCCTATAAATAATTACAATACAGGCGTATTGTTATAATATTAATGTTGCACGTCGATAGGTTCCGTTTGGTGTTCGACAGAATAGAATATGGGACCAAACCCTTATCCAATGTCTTGTGTGGCGTCCGCGTCCGAACATGCATTTAATTGATGCAATAAAGAGATTATATACATACCTACCTACATTCATCTTCTAAGAGAAGCAAGTTCAAAAGCAAAACTCTTGCATCTAAAGCAGCAGATAGTGCCTTTTTTTATTGTTTCACGACAGACAAACAGGCAAGCATACCTGGTGGAAAGTGGTCACCCTCGTCAATGCACAGCGGCACAAGGGGAGCTACCAATGCGTTGCCCGCCTCTAAAGACACCCCTAATACACACTATTTGACACTGCGTAGAATAAAAAAAAGAATGAAAGGTAATTACAACAATACGAATAATTGTCGACCAAAAGTCGGCCCCATATGGTCGATTGCACCGCTACGCACGGTCCTTCACCCCGCTTTCGCGCGGTGAATACAGGAACAGGTTTAGCATAATCCAATGCAGAATACGGCTACCGTACTGTTTACATACTGTGCCAGCACTAAATGAATTAATTGCTAATAATTTAACTACTTCATCGTCTGACTGACATAGCAAATGTTAACGGTAGTTTAGTAGCAAAAGTATCCATCTTTATGTGGTCATTCTGGCCACCAATGGTTCTTGTTGGAGGCCCTTTGGACTGCTTGAAAGTCAGAGGCTCTGCTTCAGGCTCCCAGCCACAGTGTTGCCTTTGGACTATGACATGGGATCGTTTAAGAGGTGCGCTAGAGAGAGAAGCTAAAGAGAGGCGCTACCAATACGTTGCGCGCCTATTCAGAGGCGCGCAACGTATTGGTAGCGCCCCTGGTGTTGCTGATGTTCATAAGCGGCGGTCACCACTTTCCATCAGGCCCAATTGCCTGTTTGTCTGCCGTATAACGTTAAAAATTTAGAAACGCAACATAGATGGCATTAAACTATAAGCGTTGACGACTTGTAATCGACCTTTGGATTATCTACAAAGATAAGCGTCACAGCGCCTTTGTAACATAACAAAGTGTTTGTTTTTAAATAAAAATAAATATTAATACAATCGGACGTTGTGCAGAAGTACTGTGTGGTATTCGTATTTAACAGAAATAGGTATTACGGATAAGATAGCGTTTGTTACTGACAAGCGGTTCGTAAATCATTGTTAGGGTATTTATTGTTACGACGATATTGTCCATACCACTTTTTAGATAGCCTGATTGATTAGGGAATTCCGTCGGCGTTGGCAGCTTGGTGAGGTTGGTTATTTTTTTTTATACCACTAATGTGGCAGCTTACGGCCTGCCTGATGGTAAGCAGTCACCGCAGTCGATGAACGTTTGCAATATCAGGGGCATCACCCACTCGTTGCCGACCCCGTAAAAACCTTTTCACCACTTTCTTGAAGAACTCCATGTTGTACTCTCACTCTCCATGCATGTCTGATGACGTCATTCGACACCGGATAAACCTTACGTCACACGTAATAAAGCACATATTTCATTGCGCTTGACATTTCCTTCAAACCCGTATAACTAAGGAGATGTATTCTACCATATGATTGATCCTCATTGAATTCTAGTGTGAACTACAGACACCTACGACTACGAAACGTAATATATGCAGTACCTTGTGTTCGTATTGACAGCATGGTATCTGAAAATGAATTGTAAACAGGCAGCTAGTCAAAACTGACTTAATTCATAAACAGGTAGGAACCTGTACTAAACGTCTCCGTTTTACTAGCTTTTAAAATCGGGGGGAAGGATGAGAAGGGTTATTAAGAGAACATGTTTTTTTATTACTTAAAGAGGCTTCTAACAGGTAATATTGTTACTGCAGTGTAGCAATTGTCACTTCGTCTTTGCAAATGGCAAACTTAAAGTATATTTGCCACTAAAATATAGGTGCCAAATAGATTGGCAATACCGGTCGTCGACCTCTCGGACGGAACTGATTCGTGTGTGGTCAGTACGCCTGTTGTATTATATACAAATATATAAAGAGTCATAATTTTATGTAGAATTTATTTGTAAAAGAACGTTTTAGTCGACCACTGCCTAACTTCGTTCCTGATGACAATTGGCAGTTTGCAGAGGCACTTTGCTAAATGTGAACTGGGCCAGATTGGATCATGCTTACACTTTGAGGCGCTTAAATGTGTAGGTTACATTCAGGGGTCTGAATGTGCAGGTATCATCGCGATGTCTTCCCTGACCGCAAGAGCATCGGCTAGCATTCAACAAATGCAACACCAAGAAGGAATCACTGACAATTTGAGTTCAGTTCATGATAAAACAAATTTAACACACCAATAAAAACGTTGATAACTGAAATAACTCCCTAGAGGTATAATTACGTAACGCACGCCTGTCGCCAATAAAAAAAAAACTTGAAACAACGCTCTAAACGCATCAGGACTCGTTCCGAACGGTCCCGACGCCCTTTGAACGGGTATCAATAAAAGCTACATCTAATTAATGCCCGTAGTAAATCGGGAGCGAAATGCAAAGAAGAGCAATAAACGCACCGGGCGTAATGACTCAGGGCGAGGTATGCGCTGCCAAAATAGCCACACGGCTGACAGCAAGCAGCTTGGTGCAGTGCTGGATTGGAACGACTTGTCTTGTGACGGGAATTAATCCCTTAAGGTGCGATCTCGCGGCGACATATAGACAGACAGACGGTGAATTGCGCGAAAGATTGCGATGATAAAGTTTATAATGGCGAATCATCGTTCCGTGTACAAAACAGGAGGCTAATTACGTAACTTTGTTGCCAACAATTATCTGATTTCCATTATTGAAATTGTTACATTTGCAATTACGTATGATCGATTTTATAGTTTCAGTTTATTGTAATGGAACTTTGTCAGCAACTGAACTCATGAAGTCGATGATACGGAAACGCAAACGTGACAATTTCAATCATTGAAATTAAAGAATTGTTGGCAACAGAGTTACGTAATGGGCCTACTGATCATCAAAATTTAGTAACCAAACTGGAACAAAGGGTCTTAAAGGATAAATCACCTTTCCTGATAAACGCACCGGGCGTAATTAATCAGGGCGAGGTATGCGCCGCCAAAATAGCCACACGGCTGACAGCGAGCAGCTTGGTGCAGTGCTGGACTGAAATTATTTGTCGTCTATGGTTATTAATCCCTTAAGGTGCGATCCGGCGGCGACAGACAGACGGTGAATGCGATGGTAACGTATTGAAGGATAAGGTGGTCGGCAAAATTTATCCTCACAGTGCCAAAGCACCTTGAACACCATATGTAAATAGTCTTTAAAACTAACAATGCAAAAATTGAACTACAAGATGTTTAAGACATTCGTATAGGTGCCTGACTTACGGTTTGATATACTGACTTGAGCACTGACTGACTTGACCTGTAATTTGAGTACTGACGGCTTACTAGATTGGAATTTGGATGGTTACACATTCATCCGCCTAAATGTGCAGGTTTCATCACGACGTTTTCCCGCACCGTAAGAGCATCAGTTAGCATTAAACTAATGTACATAACTTAGGAAAAAGTATTTGGTATGTGGCCGTACTCTCGCTTACGAGTCGGATACCGTACTCACACGGCCACCGACTATACTCTCATATACGAGTAATATACAGATATACAGTGTACAGCTCGTTAAAACGCGATAGAAAAGCCCTTAATGTCACTAGTGACCGACTGCAGTGACACCGCGTTTGATGGCAAAGAACGCCGCCTGTTCGAATCAGATATCCGTCGGTCGAAGTCGTAAGTTTCTGCGAATATATCGTCCGTTAAACGCCAGGATCGAGAGCCAGACATAAATGAGTTTATGCAACGCGATATGCTATAAAAACTATAGTGGATTACAACTCAACGCATCTAGCACTAGAGCGAACGCGTTCCAAAGAAAACACGTCCAGAGACCGTGGAATTAATCACATTCGAAGCTCATAAATCCCGAATAATGACAGCTAGATCATACGGCATACTGTAATGTCAGCGGAGTAACGTGTTTACCATGTCAACCGGACACGGTACATATGTTTTGTTCGGTGTTCCACTAATAAAACATCTCGAGGGAGACGCGACTGGCCGCGTATCTTTTCGTATGGGGCCATAGACTTAACGGTTTTGCGAGAATGTTTTCTGGCGGTTGAACTTTATTTGAAATTAAACTTTGCAAACATGCATACAGCTTGAAAGTGGACCCAATTAGTGACAAGATACAAAGTAGCCACTTGTCATGGTTCGGCCATATTATGCGGAGAGAAGAAAATCATGTCACCATAAGGGTATTGAATATGAAAGTACATGACTAGCACAAGTATGTACGCGACATAGCTCGCGCCGTAAGAGAGCTTTTGGTTCCTTCTCTTATTACCGAAGAGATGAAAGAGATATCAGTATCTATGTCTCGCCTTTTATGGGTTATCGCGCGCGAGAGCACATTTGTGCTAGCCAGTATGGCTGTATACCACAAACAAACCAACAAATAATTACGAATTCGCATCGGAAGTTAATACAAACAGAGATAAATCATCACTACCAAGCAAACTCGAACAAACACTACTGTCATAAAGTTAGATAGATTACTTTACAGGTTTAGTTCCACAACTAGATAAAGGATTGCAAAAATAATGAGGCAAAAGTAGCAATGCGTCGAAACGAAACTTTCTCAGTTTGTCTCTGACAGCTCCATTCGAAGTCCTTGTTAAAACTCATTCAACATTCCGTCTTTTACAGCATAAACTTTCATCCATTTTAAATTAAGGTAGCTTAAATGTAACGGGTAGTAAAGTCGGCAAGCTAGACGAAATTGGGTAATATTTAATCAACGTCAGCGATCTGTGCAGGTAAATGACAATGTACGAATGAATGTTATATTTCAATAAAAAGTATGAATAGCTTGTCTGCATCTTATCAGCCGGAAGACGCCTATTGCAGGGCGTATCCTCCACCAGAGATCGCCACAACACGCGAACTATGTGCCCTGCCCACTGCCACTTCAGTCTGGTAATCCTTCGGGCAATGTCGGTGATCTTAGTTCGCTTGCGGATCTCCTCATTTCTATTGCGCTTTGGGTGCCAGTGGGTTTTCTTATAAGGCCCACAGTGAGCGGCAACGTCTCCGTTCCGTAGGTTATCACTGGCAACACACACTGTTCAAAGACCTCCTTGTCTTGAGACACTGCGGTAATTAGGAATGTATATGGAGAAGCTTCCCGAACGCTGTCCAATCGAGTTGGAAGAACTATTTTCTTACCTAATTTGAATCAACCAATGAGCATGTCGTATTCAGTCTTAGTAGGTTTACAGTTAAAAATAATAGAGTTCAGTTCATTAGAATTAGCGTACGGTAAGAATAATAGCAAAGATTTTGACAGAACTTAAGACTAGAAAGTAAGCTGTAATTGATGAGAGCTGCCAACAGCTTTCTTTAGGGATTAGGATAGGATTTAAGGATTTTAGTTATAAAAGTTAGACGGTAGCTTCCTTGGAAACCACGAATAGGTAAGATGGGGTTACGAAATTCTGAAAGTTGATGATCGGAACTGGATAAGGAAAGACGAGGACCGGATTGATTACTTTGTTCGACGAGTCTACATCACAGTTCACCATGCACTCAGGGGTAAATAAGTATGAAGCCAACAAAGAAGTATTCCTATCTCGACCCCTCCTTTGGGCACTTTGGCCCATTTATATCGAACTTATAAATAAACCAGTGAAATTGGAGATTTCAATAGTCAATAGTACAATTATAGACGCACATCCGTAACGAGATACACAACTGGCCAAAGCGAATTGAATAACACGGCTCAAATTAGCAATCCGCACTCGCACCGTACACAAATACAGTCTACGCAGCAGCCAAGTATTCGAACGCCGATAAGACGCGTGGCTACTATCTAAGCCCGTTATTCGAAACTTACATTTTATCCCTCGGTCAAATAATTTTGATGGTTTAGATTGGGGATGGGAACACTTTTTCCTTTGCGTGAAAATTGTTTCTAAAAAAATCCTAGGCGGGTCAAGTTTTTTAATATTTGGATATTTCGTAATTGAAATAAAAATATAGGTACATTTTAATTGTATGTTTTGGGTTTCCTACCGCGTACCTTTGTCGCTTTGGCGCTAGCAGCTCTCCAGTCGTCCCGTGCCGTGACCATGATGCATGCAACTGCGTCGAAATGTCGGGCTCCTCGTCAACAAAGGCAGTAGGCATCTTTCGGCTGATATCATAATGATCAGGGGTAAGTATGAGTGCCATACATACAGCGCTAAGTTCTCATGTCATTCCAAAAAGTCAAAGTGCATACCTGAAACAAAGAAGAACATTACATTAGTTCGTTGAAAACAGCAAGCTTAGATGTCGACTCTACAGGAATTTACATCATCATCATCATCATCATCATCTTGGCGTTAAATCCCGGTTGCATTCCCGCGCAACACGCAGGGGCCCGGGGTCCGCCTAACTTACATGACTCTTGTCAAACCTGAAAAGTCCACCTGGGTGGTTACCACCGCCTTAATATTCGAGATTAAGGTACTTTCCCGGCCGGGTGGATCCAATGCAAACGGGATATCCCGCTATCTCTCTTAAAAACAAAAACCTTAAAAACTAAATGTATTGATTACTATCTTTTGCCCGGGACTTCGTCCGCGTGAAAATATGTTTTATGACAGTTTAGCTTTTGCCTGCGTTACCATTTTAAATGACCTCCGTATTTTTTTTTATTTAAAAACTTTATTGCACTAAAATTATTACAATTGGCGGCCTTAAAGCCATCAGGTTTTATCTACCAGTCAACCAGTAGGCCATGCGTAAAGTGAGTGAGTAGGTGCCAAAAGCGGAACAGCGGTATTGTTGTACCACGTGGTAGTACCACGGGGAGGTCAAGCTGTATATCTAGTTCTACTTTCCTGATGCGCGAACAAACAAGCAGACAGACAAAATTCTTGAATGTTTTTGGGCACAGTTACGTCCCAGAATCCTATACCGACTATTTTTTCTGAAATGTCACGGCTTTTTTACAGTTTTTTAGTAGTATAGACAGATATACGAACCGGGCGACGTTTACCCCTTCCTATCGGAGAGCCCCTGTCTGGTAGTTCATTACCAAAAAATCAACCAAAATTATTTATTCATTCTTTATTTCATCCATTACAGTTAAAAACTAACGCGTTGCACAAATTAGGTAATAAATAACAGCTACTACAGGTACAAAGTACTCATTACTTACGTAAAATTTTCAAAGAACATTACAATTATTTTAAGACAATGGTCACTAGTGTAGTTTTACAAGAGAATCGCTTCAGAAATCTTCGCATTACAATTCTTCGATTGAACTGTATCCAAACCGCTCTTTCCACCCAACACATCCCATACAACATATCCCACAGCGATGGCACGAATAGCATTAATATTTATTGCACACCGCTACAATTCTGTAAGCATTTAGGGCGAGCCATTAGCGTACCATGGATGTTTTGATTGAAAACATGACGTTCCCGGTACACAGATAGTATATGGATTGTAGATCAAATGAACTGAAACACTACTGTTATTGCAGGGGCCTTGATTTATAGCGAGATAGCCAACGAATGATGTGCGGTTATACGCTCAGACCTGGTTTTTGTAGAGATTACCCAACGCTTAGTTGCTCGTGGATTTTAGATAGGTGTAGCTTTGTGTAGACTGTAAAAAATATGTAGTTTCACAATTATAATCTATTCAGTGCTTTGGGAAATATCGGAAGCGAGAGTTCGAACCCCAGTGCCGCCATGTACCAATGACTTTTTCTGAGTTATGCAGGTACATTATGTATTTTACTGTGTGCAATAAACTGTTAAATAAAATAAATAAATACATTAGTTTATTGCGGACCGATGCTCTTACGGTGACGGACAACTTCGTGCTGAAACCTGCACATTTAGACGGCTGAATGTATAACCATGATCCAATCTGGCCAGGATCCCCTGGTAACAGGGTCACGTAGCAATTAACAGCAGCTTGTGGGCGAAATGACCGCAATAATAATTCATGAGCTGTCTGAGATTGAAGATAAGATTATCTTGATAAATATCTGATAATTATCATTGATAAACAGAACCGTGAAGACTCGGTACAAAGCAGTAACATCACCCATAACATCTACTATTCGTTCAATACCTTCACGTACCTCCAAACATTTACTAAGGTACAAAAAACACCCCAAATTGAACCCAATACAGCACCGCCTAAACGGCGAAGCAAACTCAATGGGAAGCGAAAACAGAGAGGGCGAAAGTAGCATTATAATATTACAGGGCAATTCATCAAAGTTAATATTGAATAAGCCAAACCAAAATGTATAATCAATGTTGCTCGGTTACGGGGCCACATTGCGATGCCGTTGTACGGTTACGTACCGGGATACGGTTTCGTTTGAGTGGATCTAAATTGAAAGCCCTGTGTGATATATCAATGTACAGTTCAAACCAATGGACTCTCGTTGGAAGTTTGGTTTGCAGATAGGTAAAAGGATTGGGCGGCTGAGCTGGGGTCTAAAAAGGCCACAGTAGAGTTGCATATTATTTTGTCACAAACTTACCTGCAGCGTCGCTGTCGTTGACATTGCTGTAACAATTCCAAATGGCATCAATTGGTTCCGGTATTGGCCACCGGATCAGATAAGTTTGGTACACTTTAATCTATACATGGTATGGAACTTCCCGCCGTCTGTTCCTATGTACGCTTAGATCTTTTAAACTACGCAACGGATTCTAATGCGGTTTCCAACAATAGATAGAGTGATTCAAGGAGAAGATTCTTAAGCAAGAAAAAAAGGGTACATAGGAATAAAGTAGGTGTGCGCGAACGAAGTCGCGCCGGGTTCACCAGTTTTAATCACAATATGAAACGCTAATGTGGCATTTTAGACTCCCCAGACTTGACAAGAGTTCTTCTACATGTAAAAAAACATTTCTCAGCATTCAGCAAAAGTTCCCTAATACAGTAATTAGCAATAGTCAATCACCCCGCCCCGCAATAGGCTGCCCCCCGCACCCCCGCGCATAGCGTGGCCCGCCACCATTGTGGCCTAATGGCGCATTTCCTGTGACAAAAGCGCCCTATTCACGATCGCGATGTGACGTCATTATACGTTACGCTCCGTAGCCCGCTGATACGCACTACAATCGGCCTTACAATACAATACTATAACTACCGCTCACTGAACGATACTACCACATAAATAAGTAAACACAGCGGTCTTATCAGACCTTGGAGTTCGAATGCAGTTCTTCCAGACGATTCTCGCGTTGTGTCATCTCATATTCGACATTTTCTCTAGTCAAAAACTGTCTTAAAATGTCGCTGAAATTAATCGTCGACAATATACGACTGTCGAAGATAGTTGAGATAATATTTTTTTGGCTTCAATAGACATTTCGATGTCATTATTAATGGGGATGTGTAGCTAGAAAAAATGTTGATCTTGGTATGAAAGGAAACGATGAGCCTTACACATGTGATAGAATAGAATCCTGTAGGTTCAAATACGTATACTGAAGACTAAACGTTGAAAACGTCCATACGCTGCGGTAATTGCTTACCATCAGGCAGACCTTAGACTTGCCATCTTAGTGCTACAGGTTCTTGTGCTAAAACATCATGTTCGTATGATGAGAGATTTTCCGTGCCGATTAAAAATAAAAATTAGTTCTAATAATTGTAATAGATGGCGTTGATTAGACACGATTCTCAAAAATAAATCAAAGCGAGACCGTTCGACGTATAAAAACGTAGACATTTTGCGCTTCCTTCTCAGAAAAGGTACTAAAACAAAGCATCTTTTCACGAAACACCTGTCCGAGTAACTTCGGATACCGAATTCAATACTTGAGAATCCTGTCTAAGCAGCGCCATCTAGTAAGGCACGCCGAACTACACTCTTTACTTTTTGAAGTAGCCGTCTGAAAATCACACATTGAACTATGCTATCACTATACTTCATGAGCCTATCATTCTTTATGCCTTAATACAACGCAAGCATTGAACTCTGACGGCAGAAATAAAGCAGAAACAGTACATCATTTTCTTCTAATTTATTGGTTTCTGCAGTGAGCACCTCCTATTTAATCATTATAATATCTTTGATCATTTCAGCAGATATAACTGTAATGGATCGTGATTGAAATTGAGGATTATTGTACGGTACCTTTGGAGTAGACTAATGGTATTGCAATCAAGGCTCTCAATTAAAGGAATTGGCTTAAAAAATTCCATTACTCATTTACAAATTACATTTTACAAATTGTAAATTAAATAGCGTTTAGTGGCGGCCTTGTCCCTTATCAGTCGATGTCCATTCCCAATTCCTTAGAACTTTTTAAGGAATATACTAACATATAAGAATTTGTGAAATGTTGTTGAATGTTAGTTTGTAAAAGGTTGAAAACCAAACCAACCAAATCATTACATAGACCTTCCATTTACATTTCCAAGTGATCTGATTGAACGTTTCGTGCGCGAGAGCGCGTGGTCCGCCTTGACCATGACCCAGGATTTGGCAAAGACTGGCGTCTGTTAACAGGGGAACCTGACCAGATTGGACAATGGTTACACATTCTGTCGCCTGAAACCTGCACGGTTTCAGGCGGAAACAAGAGCATCGGTTAGCAGTCATCATAACTCAGAAAAGAGTCCCTGTGAGATTTGAAACCGGTACCTACCTAGAGCTCTGATTTACCAACATAACATGCCGTAAGGCACAAAGACATTGTCCAGTACAGGTCATTACGAATCAGAAACAAAGAAGACAGCCTGCTGGCTAGTTTTCCCTCCCTCCAGTAAACACATATATATAAAAAAAGAAACAAATTAATTAGGAAGAAAGAGGTCGTTCAGAGCTTATTACTACTGTAATTGAATCTGCGGCATATCGCCAATTTGCTGCTCCTCCAGCCATTTTCACAGCAGCTGACTATTGGCGCTATTTCTTTTTCTTTTTTCATAATGGCCGTTTTTCGCTAAACGAATTGTTTCCGAGTGGCGAATAACACACGAAGGAAATCGGCATTGGAATCCAATTGGCGTTTAATTTTCGATTAAACGCCAAATTGATTCCGATTGCCGCGACTGTTCTTAGGGCTTTGACAGATCCCTTTTGAGACACAGTATGTACTGTACAGCTGTTCACAAAGCCTCCTTATCAGTCTCCTTACTACTAATAGAGAATTAGATTTCAACTAACTTCGCAAACTCATTGTGTTCATTGATCAGGCTCAGGGTTTGGGGTCCGCCGTGACCATGATCCAGGATTTGGCAGATCAGGTAATCACAGTGGATCGACTGCCATCTGACCTCCGTGACCATGCTATCAGGGGAACCTGATCAGATTGGATCATGGTTACACATTCTGTCGCCTGAAACCTGCACGGTTTCATCACTATGATTTCCCTCGCCGTGAACGCATCGGTTAGCATTCAACTAATGTACATAACTCGAAAAAAAAACATTAGTACATGGCCGCAGATGGATTCGCAACCGGTAGCTCTCGCTTACGAGTCGGATACTGTAACCACTAGGCCACCGGCGCTCCTAACACAAGTCTCCTTACTGCTAAGAGGGAATAAGATTCCACCTGACTCCACAAATGCATTGCATCCATTGCATATATATATTTCTATTCTTTTATTTTGTATTATATTAGTATTAATATCATTTCTGTATTAGCACGTCAGTCTGAAAACCAGCGCTGTGTTTGGCTGCTGCCATGCCTAGCATTAAGCTGAGGCTGGTCCAATTTGGTCCCACGATGCATCGCCCTGCTTCCTTATTATGTACTTATTGTTAGTTTTAAGTTTGTGTTATTGAACCAAATAAAGATATGTCTATGTCTATGCGCTTTGCTTAAATCAGGCTTCCCACTTAGCAGATTTCGCTTAAAATAGTCGAAAACGTAAATCCCAAAATTACCTCTGCCAAAAACACATTTCAAACCGACCAGCAACGATCCACTATTAAAAAATCTCATCCTCTCCACAAGCCCACCTGTCTCGTTAATGAAATAGGTCATAGTGACACACGGGAAGAAAAAAAAACTGTTTATTCTGCATTTGCATACTCCGCGGCCGCCTACGATGCGTTACGTTGATGTCTAATGTCATCTATTAATACACATTTCCGACGAGTGTAAAATATCGGCGTTGACACGCGGTGCCGTTCCTCCAGTTATGAATCACGCGCAGTGTTTTCCAAGTTTCTTTTTTGTAATCTGTAGACTTACAGGTAAGCGGGCCACCACACATTAGCAATACCACGGGAATCACCAAAATCCAAGTGTTTTCCAATTGATAGCCATACAGGCAAGCTACTTGATGGTGCGTGGTCACCGCTGGCAATAGACAATAGCAACACCATCCATGGGCATCACCAAAATCCCACCGCCACCTCTAAAATCTAGGGACAAGTTTCTTTAGTTACAAACAGGCAAAGGCCAAGGCTCTTTCTGCTGTCAGATCAATGTTCAGAAGGTCATATTCAACTGTTGTGACCAACGGACAGTCAACGCACCTGATGGACAACTGTAATTATTGCCAATAACTTAAAAAAAAAAAAAAACATCTTGGCGTTAATGTCCCGGTTGTGCTCTCGAGAACGAGGGCCCGGGGTCCGCCTTGACCATGATCCAGGATTTGGCAGGTCAGGTAATTACAGTGGAGCGACTGCCATCTGACCTCCATGACCCTGCTACCAGGGGAACCTGACCAGATTGGATCATGGTTACACATCCAGTCGCCTGAATGTGCAGGTTTCATCACGATGTTTTCCCTCACCGTAAGAGCATCGGTTAGTATTCAACTAATGTACATAACTCAGAAAACAGTCATTGGTACATGGCCGGAGCGGGATTCGAACCCGGGACCTCTGGCTTACGAGTCGGATACTGTCACCGCTCGGCCACCGACGCTCTATTGCCCATAACATAAGTAACCGTGTATTTGTAGAGGCGGAAAACTTTAAATTGTAATAAATCAAATTTAGTATCAGTGAAACTAGTATTATTGAATAGATAATTTTATAGCATTTCTATCCTAGTATTTTGAAGAGAAAAAGTTTGAATGTTTATATGTTAAGAGCAATCTCCGAAAGTACTAAATGGATTTTAAAAATTATTTCATTAATCCCAACCCATATCAGTCCACTGCAGGACTTAGAATCTCTCCCACGAAAGTGGAGGTTATTGCCATGATCTCCACGCTTGGCAGGCGGTTGGAGATAGCAGTGTATATAACATAAATATAACAATGGAAAACGCTGCTGCCCATTTCCCAGTATATGGAGACTCTAGATCTTTTGCCTCGAAAACATTAGTCGCCTTGTACGACCACTACCACTGTGTACCAGTGTACCACTGTACACTCGTAGTGTAAGGGCTTGGTGCTATTCTACTCTGCCGGCTACACGGCCATAGGCTATTTTTCATTCAAGAAAAACAAACAGGTCCTGCTTGATACTTGAATGTTTACAGAGTAAGAAAACCGCGGGGGACCGCTAGTCATTGATTTACGTAAGTATTATAACCTAAAAAAAATCGTCTTGGCGTTATTGTCCGGGTTGTGCTCTCGACAACAAGGGCCCGGGGTCCGCCTTGACCATCCTCTGCACTCTGACCTCTGATCGCACTGCCATCTGACCTCCATGACCCTGCTACCAGGGGAACCTGACCAGATTGGATCACGGTTACACATCCAGTCGCCTGAATGTGCAAGTTTCATCACGATGTTTTCCCTCACCGTAAGAGCATCGGTTAATATTCAACTAATGTACATAACTCAGAAAACAGTTATTGGTACATGGCCGGAGCGGGATTCGATCTCTGGCTTACGAGTCGGATACTGTAACCGCTCGGCCACCGACGCTCTACGTAAGTATTATAACCTAAATTCTTGATTAACCAAGCATCTGTTGTAATATTAACAGACGCTAGAGTGACGCCTTGGTTACCCATGTTTGGGCGCCCTCTCCACCAACCGTCCCACGTCTTGAGTCGACATCACGTCGCGTCAGGTTTATATTTGCAGACAGCCCGCCATCAGTCACCAACCCGTCGGCTGTCAGCAACTTGATTTATTGATGTATATTGTCGGCGAAACGTCCAGTCGACACGAACACGACGACCTGGTTAAGCACGGTTGTATTTTGACGTTTTTCTCGCATATAATCGACTTCCGGAAGGCCCGTAGGTGTACCTCAAGGTTCCGTCTTAAGCCCGTTACTTTTTGCGTGGTGGCCCGCCGCGATTTTGTTCGCGTGTTGTCCTGCCCTATAAACTTACCTACTTACTTACTTTGCTGGCTCAGCGACCCGAAGTGGATCTTGGCCTTCGACACAAGAATTCGCCATTGGTCCTCCTGCGCCATTTGTTCCCAGTTCGTTATCTGGAGTTCACGTCAGTTCAAACCTTCCTCTTAAAACACTCTATCTATCAACTTGAACAACTACTTAACTCAACATCATTCGAGCGACTGACTTACTAAATAGTTTTCTATTTGTATTATTATTATTTAAACACCAGCGACCCGCCCCGGCTTCGCACTGGTTGTAACCTTAACAAATTATGCACTTAATCCTTCCTCATGAATCTGTCTAATGGTGAAAACCGCATGAAAACCCGGTCAGTAGTTTTTGAGTCCATTGCGATCAGACAGACAGACGCGGTACTTTGATTTATAGCATGTAGTGATAGTGATTACGGTAGAGAAACAGGCACGCGGGCCGCCTGATGGGAAGTGGTCACCGCCGCCTATAGACATTAGCAACACCAGTGGTATCGCTAACGCGTTGCCGACTATAACACCTGCTCTGACAACAAACAGTCAAATGCCCCTCAACTGCCATAGCCACGGTTCCCCAAATCCCTAACCCATTGAGCAATGGAGACCTTACAGGCAGGAACACAATACTATTTAAAATAGTATTTTTTGTCTGCGGTATCCTGTAAGGTGGAGACACTTCCCCAATCGGGCGGGTCCAATTCGAACGGGATACCGCGCTATGATCTATATCTAATACTCGCTCGACGCCCTCTCAGCAATACTCCCGCCTCCACAGCTAGAAGACGCTGATGGCATCGTGCTGGTAAGCAGGTCTTTAGACCAGGGTAAACACGAGTCCAGTAATGGGATATAGCAATATTGGGTGCTTACCTTTGAAATAGGCGTTATTTTTCGCAACTACCTATTTGCTCAATTTTTTTTTAATTGTATATAACACATAAAAATTAATACTTGATTTGAAAAAAAAAAGAGTATAATGGGATACCAATAAGTCCCTAAAATTAAATAAAAAAAATGTCTTAAGTATTTATAAGAATTTGAAAGAACCCCTTTTCAGTTGTCGTCATTTTGCCTCTTTAACTAGGTGTAGTTTTATGAAGAGGGTAGTTATTACAATAAAATCATATCCACCATATAGCTTAATGTTGTCAGATTATACCTACAAAGTTTCATAGTAATCGAATTTGCGAATTCCAAGAAAACGAAAAATTTGCTGGCACAAAAACCGTTGCCGTCATTTTCGCCATACAAACGTCAATTTTATAGGTAAGGACCTAATACTATTATTACTGCAGTGAAGTGCAAGATAACGGCATCTCCTACGGGTAAGTTGTAGCATATTTTTATTGTATGTACGTTTTATTCATAATTAGTTCTTTGGTATTTTTGTACCTAATGTAGTAAAAAACGTGGTGTTTATGTGCAATAAACGTTTTCGTTCCTTCTTTCATGCTCGTCTCCAAAAAACAAGTTTATTTATTTATTTATTTAATATACCAACAGAGTACACATACAAAAGTAACAATTTAGTCTAGACAAGGTACAAGACTTATATGCACCCCAATTATAGGTATATACAACATTCATTTCAACCTAAGTATTTACTCAATATAACAATGTAATATGCAAGTTCGGCACATACCCGACCGAACCGAACCACTTTTTTCCAAAGCGACGTCGATCATACGACATTTCGTACGATTTTCATTTCACGCTCACGTGACCGATGAAATATTCATGCGGCCGAAGCGGCGACAGCTACGATACGACATGCATGAACAGATCAATGAATAAATTTTATACTATACAGGTAAAGCTCTACACTTACAGTCCCATTTATTTATTTTCATATCATTCTCTTTCGCGTTAATGTCCCGGTTCTGCTCTCGAGAACGAGGGCCCGGGGTCCGCCTTGACCATGATCCAGGATTTGGCAATCAGGCAATTACAGTGGAGCGATTATCATCTGACCTCCGTGACCCTGCTATCAGGGGAACTTGACCAGATTGGATTATGCTTACAAATTCAGTTGCCTTGATTTGCAGGTTTCATCACAATGTTTTCCCTCACCGTAAGAGCATCGGTTAGTTATCAACTAATGAAAACTAATTACTTTCAACTAACTCAGAAAAGAGCTATTGGTCCATTCGGACCAATTCCAGATTCGGCGACGCTGTGAGGCTGGCGATGGATAGGAACGGTTGAAGACAATTCGTGCGCTTTAAAATGTGCGTGTCAGACCACGATCCTCAGTCATGAGGGACCGACTACATAGATCTCTATTACAAGAAATTCCGCTGGAGACCCCGAGACTGGTTGAACAGTTCAGGACCCCGTGAACGTATTTATTTATTAATTTTTATCGCCCCCCGACGAAAAAATAAAGGAAGGTGTAAGTTTGACGTGTGCATCTGTGGCATCGTATCTCCCGAACGGATGGACTGATTTGAATGCGGTTTTCTCTATTTGAAAGACAATTTAATCGAGATGGCTCTTAGCTTTATTTCATTAAAATCGGTCCTGTAGTTTAGAAAATATTTGAGTTTACAACTTGATCGGGGGTTATGCGACTTTTTCAGGTAGAACAGCGAGACAGCGACCGATAGCTGCCGCAGCAAGACTGGGTGATTATAACCGAGGCAACGCAGCTTGTGAAACTGATTGATGATGGTAAGACCAACGGTTCAGTGTTAACAGTGACAGCGCCGGATTAGATGTGTTGGGAAGAGGGTGCTGGGTAACCTCATTCATCAATTCACAGCGTGATTTTTTCTTTACTAGTCAAACAAACAGCACTTGCGTTGTGTTGTGTTCTGATTTCTAACTTGAATACACTTTTTACACGTAAACTCAGATACCTAAATGCTTCGTAATTTTTTTGTTGTAATAAGAAGAGGCAAACGACATCCGCAACACCAGCGGAGTCGCAAATTCGTTGCCGGTTGCGCCTTTGAGAAGGCCGAGTAGAAATTGAAATGATGAATTCTAATTTCTGTTACGGGTCTGGGTGTTATTTAAGTATGTATTTATAAAAGAATATTAATTCAGTTGTTTACCACCCATAACTCAAGCTTTGCTTACTTTGCGACTAGACGACGCTGCGTAAATTGACCAAGCATAAATGCTCGTACGCGGCAAGAACATTTTAAATCTCCTCACAAAAACTCCTTAAACAAGCCTGCCCTACGTAATATTAAAACGGCGTTGCTCACTCTTTACGACCCACAATATACTTTATCTTCGCACGAAAAAAGTGCTATCAAATTGCGTTCCACAGACAAACTTGAGGCTGTCGATCAAACTTTGAGACCGGGCTAAAGCGAAATTGTACAAGTCTCGCGAGTTATATCAATTTGCGTTACATTCACGGCAGTTTATTTATAGAGAGATGAAGTTGAGAAAGGCGTACTTTTATGGGAAGCTGTTTTTAAACGGCCGAAATAAAAAGAGCGTAATGCCAAATCATAGGAGTTGGATAGGAAGAGATGGCGATCTCTGGTGTCGGAGGCCAAGATCCACTTCGGGTCGCTGAGCCAGCGCAGTAAGTAAGTAATGTCAAACCAAACACCGGAGCCAACAAGTGCCGCCACATTATGTCAATTGAAAAATCTGCTTCTCATAATCTGATCAACGACCGCTATTGTCAATCTATTTAGCACGAACTGTAGGTATATTCTACTCTCTACGTATCCGTGGACATCGTGAGTGTTGTGTGCAGTGCAGTTCCGAATCAACAACAAATTGACAATTCTATGTGAGGGTAGGAGTCTATCAGCACATCACCGCAGCTGTCACCTCTCCACGGCAGTCGTCTCGTGACCACAGTGGGTGTCATCATCATCATCACAGCCCATTATAGTCTACTGCAGGATTAAAGGCCTGTCCCAAAAAAGGGGAGGTTATTGCCATAATCTCCAAGCTTGGCAGACGGGTTGGAGATAAATATAACAATGGAAAACGCTGCTGCCCATTTCCCAGCCTACGGAGACTCTTAGATATTTTGCCTCGAAAAGATTAGTCGCCTTGTAAGACATCCACGAGTGTAAGGGGTTGGTACTATTCTACTCTGCCGGACACCATACGGCCAGGTGGTGGTGTAACCCTACCGAAACGTCGGGAACTCGAAAAGGTACGTCGCGTCTAAGTCCCGTCTAATATAATAATATATTCTACTTTGCCAGACACCCCAAAATATGACTGCAATATTGTAATACGCACGTGAAAATGGGTCAGCCACTCACATTGCGACAAATAAAAAAGTCGACACACCTTGCCAATGCCACATCGAAATCAATACAATACAGTTAATATTTAATCTCTGCATGGTCTGCTGGTTGAGTGTTAGACACAGCCTCAATAGCTTTAAGTCCGCCAATTGCTTTATTTTGTGCAATAAAGTTTTAAATTAATAAAATAAATAATATCAAATGCAACTGAACATCACACCTACCAAGATGTTGGTAGTGGAAGACCGAGATGTACGGGATTATTATGATTATTGTATTGGTCAAATATTAGAGCGTCGGTGGCCGGGCGGTTGAGTATCCGACTCGTAAGCGAAAGGTACCGGGTTCGAATCCCGCTGCGGCCATGTACCACTGACTCTTTTCTGAGTTATGTACATCAGTTGAATTCTAACCGATGCTCTTACGGTGAGGGAAAACATCGTGATGAAACCTGCAAATTCAGGCAACTGAATTTGTAACCATGATCCAATCTGGTCAGGTTCTCCTGGTAGCAGGGTCACGGAGGTCAGATGGTAGTTGCTCCACTGTAATTACGTGATCGCCAAGTCTTGCGGACCCCGGGCCCTCGTCCTCGAGAGCACAACCGGGACATTAACGCTAAGATGATTATATATCGTAGGTACCTATGCTATGTACTTATTTTAAACGTAAACGCTTAACATATCGTAAAATTAGCATCCTGTTTACAATCGCGGGTGTCTTAGTACCTGTAGGTAATTGTACCACATCTAACACTTTATTGAGGAAATACAGTGGAACGAGTCTGAATCAGACGCGCGGGGGAACCCTATCTATTTTTATCCCCTTGTCGCCAACCCATCCGACATTTACGTATTGTACTGCAAGCCGTGTGGTGTCCGGCAGAGTAGAATAGCGCCAACCCCTTACACTCGTGGGTGTCGGACAAGGCGACTAAGGATTTCAAGGCACAAAATCTAAAAGTCTCCGTAGGCTGGAAAATGGGCAGCAGCGTTTTTCATTGCTCTATAAAACTGCGATCTCCAACTCGCCTGGCAAGCGTGGAGATTATGGCAACAACTTCCCCTTTGTGGGACAGGCCCGAAGTCCTGCAGTGACTGTGATGATGATGTAGGTACTGCAACTGTACGGGTCCGTATTATCGCAGGAAACCGGTTTGATATCGACGGAAGTTTCTGGTGCGACATTGTTACGGGGCCGGTTGCCTAGGAACGGTTCTAGATTCGCATCCGCTATCGGCGATAGGTCGATATTGTGACGTCACGTGACACGTGCGAGTGGTCGGGCTACGATAAAAAAAAACGCAAATCGATGTACAGGATAGCCGTTTGGTAGAAGGATATTTAAAAAAATTAAATCCCCCCCCCCCCCCCCCCCCATGCATCAATACACAAGGGTAGAGTGGGGTAGGGGTATAGTTCATTTAATTGAAACCAATTGAAAGAAAGAACACGTTGCCTGCGAGTGTTCCTTGATCATTATAATCTGGACGCCTTCAAGGCTAGAGTGAATAGGCTGTTCCTAGACAGGCGTGCTTCGTCATCGGCCGCATCGCCACTTACCAACAGGTGAGTTGGCGGTCAAATGCCTGGCTAGTCTTATAAAAAAAGACAAAAAAAAGAAAAAAAGAAGCACGTTAGTTCAGTGCTACTGTGACAACGCGCGTGCGTTAAAGCCTTCGAACGTTTTACTTTAATTATGTGCATGAGTCGCAGTTACCGCTATCCATCAGGTGGGCTGTCTGCTCATTTGTCACAAGTTTTTTTGTTTAATGGAGAAAAATGACAGCGCAACGTTTGCCACTAGACACGGTAACGATGTAAAGAAGATATGACCTTAAATTTAAAGTGATTTACATAATTCAATGTTTTTTGCTTAGGGAGGCACACGGACTGACGTAACGCCTGTTGGAAAGCGACCACCGTCGAAAAGGACATCTGGAACCTAAGGGGAGCGGATGCAGTGCCTGCCTTTAAGGCTTCGAGGGGTAGGTGTAGAGCAGGTGTTAGGGTAGGGTAGGGATAGGACACCACGCAGCTAATAATACTGTGTTACCAAGAAAATATAATACACAATCTGAATACATTATCCTTCCTGTAGAAAAGTTTGTTCCCCTGCTCTGCAGATTATCCATCTTAAATGAGACATCCTATCGTGATTCCTAACTGGGTTAAACTTGTTCTTAGTTTGTTTCCTCTTGTAGTCTGTCTGTACATACTTATGGCTGGATGTATGGATAATGAAGTTTGCGTTGTTGTTTTTAGTCTTTTGACTTGTTAGGTTCCACGTGACCTACAACAATAACTCTCTTTTGGTGTCCAACCGAATGTCAATTTGTGCCGAACCAAACTTTGGCCGAAGCCGAAGTTTTGTTCAAGATTGGCTACCTACAAGCTACAATTAATAATATAGATGATTTAAAAACTTTAATATTGAAATTTATCAATTGTTTTATTGTGGCTCACTGTATAATATGGTAATTTAAATCATCCCTAGAACTTGATCTAGAGATTATTAAAAAATACCAAGCAATTTTTTTGTCAAAAATAAAACAAAACAAAAACTTTTGCCGATGGTGGTTTTTTTCTCTCTTTACATATAACTACAAACATGCCAAAAGACACAACAACTCTCTCAAGAACCACATTCCGAATCGAAAGATCATCGGCAGGAGAGCGAGAGGCACTTACAAAAATAAAAATAATCACACCGAATCCTCAATGATGAATGGTAACCATTCGTAATGAGTTTCTCAACCTCCCAACCTCGAGAACAAATGCGCACGGTGTAGTGGTTTGTTTATCTTAATTTATTCCTCGTATAAATGACCAATGTGCTATTTGAAACAGTGCACACGGTACGTGGACGCCTGGATAGACTCAGTTCTGATCCCCTTGTGTAATATAGTTAAATAGCATTAGATACGATCGTAGAGAATAGTGGAACAACAAGAAATGAGTGGAGAATAGTGGAACACGTTAAAACAAAACAAAAATTAGAACAAGTTATTATGGTAATAAATTTGATCATATAAGGCGAGGACGTTCGCGGAATAAAAATCCGTTGTGCACCGGTAGATCATTATTATCACATATCCCTACTATAGAAAATTAAATTGAGAGATAATGCTCTTTTCTTAAATACAGTCATAGAAGAACTATTCCGAACGCTATGAGGAATGCAGTTCAATAAATGTATCTTTAATAAATTTGTCAACCGTGAAAGTACTTTCCAATCTCTTTTTTATGTAGACTGTATACTATTGAAAGGAAATTTCTTATGTTGATCTAGAGATGACAAAAACTCCCTTTTCGGCGGAAGGTTTCGATGAAGGTCGTTTTTTTGGCCGATACCGAAGCTGAAGTTTTGGTCGGACACTAGAAGCTATGCTTAGGTTAGGGTAAATCACAACTATTTCATTTTATAATACGAGAAAAATAAACAAGCAAGCGTTTCCAGTTGAAGCGATAAATTGTGCCGTGTTGTGTTTATAACAATTTTAATTTCATAAATACTATTTAGTTGCGCAACTAAATTGTTGATATCGGAAAGATTGATTGGATCGATATGAAATAATATTAAAACACAGTTAATATACGGGTATACGGTTGTCATTTATGGATAGGAAACTACCTATTTATGTACAGTTATCGTGACGAATAAGAATATTACTTGTAATAAATCAAAGTTTTATGAGTTTGTGATAATGTAGCCGTATCTATCCATACATAGTATAAAACAAAGTTGCTTCTCGCCACCTGCATAATGCGGTTTTCAAAATTAGATAGAATGATTCAGGAGATAGGTTTATAAGCAAGAAAAAAGGGTAGGTAGGGGTAAAGTAGGGGTACGCGAACGAAGTTGGTCCACTAGTTCACTATAATTTTGTACGAATTTCATAGTTTCCTCTTCATTTCAAATCATGACACACGCCCGTGTAAGCTACAAGCGAACTCTTGCAACAAACCTACCTCAAAAGCCACACACCCCAGATACACAGCCGGATACAGGCATCAATAAGTTGTTTTGACAACTGCTTGCCTACTTAATAATAATAATAAAAACATGTAATGCATTCGCGACTCGTCAGCTGTTGCGGGCGTCTATGGGCGGCGGTGATCACTTTCCATCAGGCGACCCGCTAGGTCGTAAAAAAAAATATCCATTGACCATACCCCAAACCCATTTGCAACCTAGGAAAGGGCGGGCATCGCCAAAATTCCAGACAACAATGCCGACCAATGGGGTGCCCAGCGGCTTGGCTCACACGCCGTGGCCACGCCCACTTGGCTCGCGCCCTGCGTACGCGCACACGTTGACTCATTCGGAAATGTCAAACCAGACCTGTCGCCTACACTGACAGATGGTGGGCAACAGAGAAGTTACGTCACTTTGGACGATGAGCGATTCGTACTGGAGATTTAGGAAAAAAGTTGTGGTTTTTTTAGACACATGTTTGGGATAGCGGCCGGCACTAGTCTAGCAGATAAGTCCATTACAGATAACTAATTAAGAACAAATCGTGCAGGATAGGAACCAATGGCGAATTCTTGTGTCGGAGGCATCTTGGTCTGGCCCAATGCGGGCTAGCTGAGCTAGCAAGTATGTATATAAGTACAGAATTATTGTCAGCTCCGCCTGTAGCGATGTGATATTTGGCGTTTGTTTGGATACGCAAAAACATGCAGTTTTTCCCGCGTTAGGATATATTTTGTTACAAGTTATTTTCGATAAGCAAGCACCAATATTACAAACACAGTATAAAACAAAGCGCTTCCCGCCGTCTGTCCCTATGTATCTCTATGTACGCTTAGATCTTTTAAACTACGCAACGGATTTTAATGTGGTTTTCAACAATAGATAGAGTGATTCAAGAGGAAGGTTTATAAGCAAGAAAAAAAGGGTAGGTAGGGATAAAGTAGGTTTACGCGAACGAAGTCGCGCCGGGTCCACTAGTAAAATATGAAATATTTGATAATAACCGCTAAAGTTTAAATTGAATAATTACATTACAAAATACAAAACTGTTCTCAGTTTCAAAAGCGAGATTTATCATAGGACCGAATATCGGTCTATACTATTCGAGGGGTGCGATTAATGGATGTCATTAAAGTCCAATTTAAGATTTATTGGGTGAAAGTTTACCGGCCGATCGGCGACTGGCCCCTTCAGAATGGGGTCCGTATTTCGGGCGTGTTTATTCATTTATTCATTCACTCGTTGAATTGGTTATTGGGACACCTTTTTGAGTAATATCATTGGCGGGGGCCCAGTGGACGGCTGATCAGGTAATTAAAGTGGAGCGACAGCCATCTGACCTCCGTGACCCAGCTACCGGGGGAATCTGACCAGATTGAATCATGGTTACACATTCAGTCGCCTGAATGTTCACCATCATCACGATGTTTTCCCTCACCGTAGGAGCAACGGTTAGCATTCAAATAATGTAAAATTTACAATTAATGTATATTACATAATTTAGAAAAGAGCCATTGGTACATGGCCGCCGTGGGATTCGAACCCGGTACCTCTCGCTTACGAGTCGGGTACCTTAACCACGCGGCCACCGACGCTCCCATCGTAACTTAGGTATGCTGTAATAAATGTCTAATTACGCTATGAATAGGTAAAGTAATAAGCTGTATTACAACCGAAATGGAAGCTACAAGGCTAGAGGGAGAAGGCTATAATATACCGCGAAATTTAATGTGGTTCCCGCGGGAACGGGTCCGGAATGTAAAAACTATGAATTTCCGGATCCGAAATGTAAATGCTTAGGAAAATGAATTCTACGCGGCCGAAGTAGCGGGCAAAAGTTAGTTATTACGTTACGGTTATTATCACACATTTAACGGTATGTTCCGGGTACAAAGGTACGTGGTAGGAAACCCGGAACGTACCTTTAAAATGTCAAAACTTAGTTATTTCTTCATTATTATACCAACGTCATGACAGGTCCTCACAAGTGACAAAAAATGGAATTATATTATTATTCGCTAGCCATCAAGGATTTGAAAGAAACAAATTAATTGAGTGAATATTCAAGTATCTCGGCTGTTTGATAAACAAACGAAAAATTTAATTAACAGTCTCATTCTCACATTTATACCAGTAATTAATTAGGGTGGGTATTAACCATGTGTAATGTGATAAATTATCCTTGAATTTCGTGCGAAACCGCCGTATTCATAAAATTGCTGGCCGGTCGTTCAACGCAGTTAGTGTATGAAAGTCAAAACTATGATGTTATAATGTGGCAATCATGTCGATGTTTTTGTGAACAGAACTAGGGTGGTGGGTGTTCGAAGTTGTATAAAATATATTTTTAGATAGATACATTCTCAGTCTCAAAGCTGGGGTCCGAAGTAGCAAGAATAAAAGGAGATGTACGAAAATAAATTAATAAATGACGTTTATTACACATAAATTCATGACACGATAGGTACATTCAAACATTAAAAAGGCAACAGTGACATTACAACCATAATGTATCGCCAGCTACCCGTGCCATGGGAAGACGTGCAGAGGGGTCACACTCAGCGTATGCCGAAAAGAATTGTGGATATAATTATGCGAGGCTCGGGAGTTGTGTCAGGACAGAGCAAAGTGGCGATACATAGTCTCTGCCTACCCCACCTGTGGGACACAGGCATGAGCTTTATGTATGTATTCTCAAGACCTCACTCACACCCGTACAAAAAACCGATGTATTCCATCCGCGTAAAAGTTTAAGAGCAAGAGCTTGTGGCACTCGTTGGTTGCATACCAACCTACCTACGCCTGTGATTGACGGGCGTGAGTGATTCACCTTTATGATGTATATAAAACAATTTTTCGGCGCCACCAATTCAAAACACTCAATACAACAGTTGGAAAGGAACTGGGTAGCACTTCAGCTTCGAATTCCTAGCCCACGTCCATTCCACTCTCAATTCGAAATCGGAATTACCTACCTAAATTGCGAACGCCAAATCCGGCGGCGGATACCGCAGTAGACTCTGGAGAAATACATACACCCATACACACTCCCGTATCCTGGGATATATACGGAATGAAATGTGTGTATGTGCGAGTGATTGCGAGGGTTTCCTTCAAGGCACTTATCTAGACCTTTTAAATTAGTACGCCGACGTAAATCTGTACGTTTCTTGGGGAATACAGGCCACGCAACTTTGATAAATAAAGTTTTTGCAGGTACAGGTTTCAAGAAGTTTCAGCTGTTTGCTTCAGGCATAAGGGTTTGCATACTATAATTATTAAGGAAACCTAACTTTTGTGGTTTTTGCAGACAGTTCTTTTTGCAATACAACTCATTGGATTTTTGCTGCCCAATACAACGACGCGAGGATGCCGAAGACCGGGCGAAGTGGAGAAGAATGAGTAGGAAAGCGGACCCTGGGAGAGGCCGGGATAAGCGCTAGGACGACGATAATTATAAGGATAAGTAAGTAAGTTTTGTTTTTGACACACCTAATTTAAGATAAAACGTTTAAGATTAAGATATAACGTATTATAAATGTATTAAGCATTCGCCAAATACCCTTTATTGCGCGATTCAAATGCGCGACGTGACGTGGTCACTCAAGCAGGAAATAATATGTCATAGACAGGACAAAAGCTTCAAATAGAAGGCTTCCGTTATGAGTCTAGAAGCATATCGTATTACTTTTTGGTAACCGATGTGTTATTTCTAATTCGACTCTGCTGAATCCAAAAATGCCGGTTACCAAGTGAAATAAATATTTTTCTTTAGCTTTCTTCTTAATTTGTAGGAAAATAAGAGCAGTAACGAAAAAGTGGCCCTCAGACATTTTAATGCTTATGATATTACCTAGAAAACGACATCTAATCATTCATAGTTGTATGAACATTGGTTCTCGAAATACAGTTCTCGCACGGATAGTACATTCGATGAATTTTTTGTAGGTAACTACAAGAAGACATCTAATTCATAGGTGTATATACAATGGTTTTCATGCTAAGTTTACCGCGTGTAGTGTTCTCGCGTAAATCGTCTCTCCCGCGATGCAAAAAAATAAAAATATTCAACTTGGCGTTACGTACAGTTGTGCTCTCGCGCATGAGGGCCCTGGATCCGCTTTGACCATGACCATGATTGACATTAAATTATGCTTGGACAAATTCATTCAGCGCTATCAAGCCCATAAACTGGAACTTCGCTTTTAAAATTTTTTGTCCGGTCTATCAGCTAAATGTAAATATGAGAGGCTCATTCTTACATAGTAATAAATAAAGTCTTTGGTGTCTGTCTGGCCACTAACACCTCCGAAACCACTCAATGTTACCATTTAGTTAATTTCTTCTTTTATGTTTTAGTAAGGTAATACATGTGCACATATTAAATATAATGGAGAAACCTTGAAAATACCCATGCAACCTTGGCTCACTAGTTTTTATTTTTAATAAACAGTATCTTAATTAGTATTTTTAAATCACTGTACAGCAGTTACTAATGGTTAGTCAGTAATTCTTCCACCCATATTAAGTAATTTTGAATCAAATGATTACAATTTGCAGTAGGTAATTAATTACCTAATAGATCCTACTTTCTTCTCATACATTTGCACTCTCTCCATCTCAGCATACCTCATTAAATCCTGGTCACATCATCCATCATCCTTCAGCTTACAACAAACTCTTCTCACACTACAGAAACTAGTAAGAATTTTACTTACTTACTTTACTTATCATCATTCATTGCAGATTTGTGTATTATTTCTGGGATTTTTATACACAATTTATAACTAGTAATAAATAATCAACAATAATATTATAACTCAGTAAGCATCTCACTATTTCTAATTATACTAGAGCGCTCCAAAATTCCAATTAAAATTGAAGTGCAAGAGGGCAACTGACTAATATTGAGAAGTATAAATAAAATGAACAGATGAAACTTAATATAAATATAGCATGCTAGATCTGTACACTAATTGCTGACAGAAGTGTACTACTTTGAAGACATATTTTAAGATGTAACGAACATACATCATTTGGCAGAACACATGTTTGTGAGCCGTTTTCAAGAAAATTCTGTGAGCACATGCTCATGGAATATCAAAGTACTATGTGATTATTACTATTAAAAATGGTTTATTGTGAAATATATTTATAAAAAACAAAGGTTATTTTTATTACATCTGAATTAATACTTTACTTTGTTTTCTAAATTTAATTTGTTATTACGCTGGAAGGTAGAAATTTCTTATAAGCAATTTCATGCTGTTTCTTATATATTTTGAAATTGTCCCTATACTATACCTACTCTATCACTGCACCTATTTTGATGAAATTAGGTAAGAAGATAGTTTAGCACCTGAGGATGGACATGGGCTACTTGTTATTCTGCTCTTGCAAGATACAGATCAATAGTCTACATAATATAGAAAAGCTAATTTATTGTAAATAAAAGAAATTTCTCTAAGTGGGTTTTTTTACACTACTAAAGTGGCAAACAAGGCAGGTGTCCCACACATTGTTTATTGTACAGATTAGACTTTTTTAAATAGAATTTCAAATGTATGTAAACATGTACGAGACGAGTGGCGACTATAAACTTCTCCACGTGATGCAGGCAGCTGCTACGATAAAGCACCTTTTATGTTTTCAATTTGGAGGTCAACGACCAGGTGACGCTAACAGCCCTAGTGCGGGCTAATTCCGAACCTGTGATGGTTGGCAGTGCGTGAGCCATTGTTGCCGGCCGAAGCCGATCCAGAAACACAGAATTCCGTGCGTGCCGACCGATCCCTAGTGACCGAACGAGCAGTGTCAATCACAATAATTGACAGTGTCCGCCGCAACTATTTTCGTTTTCTCTAATTCCGTTCGGAAAGAATACGCGGCCGAAAGCTAAATTTCCCCGGGCAGAACACGTAAACATTATTAAAAAATAAATTGATGAACGCGAGGAGCCGTGCAGACAGGAAGAAACCAAATAATATGACAATTCAGCGTACGTAACCTCAAAATGCAAATAATCAACATCGGAACGTGGATTTGACAACACAATGCAACGATCTAATCTAACCACTACGCACATACTTTAATTGTAATTCCTGGTGGAAATGCAAATGAAACATACAACAGTTTCGTGATTACCAACCAAAACATGAACGAGGAACCGTATAAAAACACGGCCATTTTCGCCCGTTGTACGTAGATAGGAGTTTGACAATTAGAATTGAAAATGCTTTACTCACCCTTTCCAAGTCGAGTTCGGTCCCTGTACACAGTCTCTTGCCACCACTTCCGTTGTAAGCCATCGTGCACCACAAAACAAAACACAAATCACACCGAAACGCGCTTTGTTACGAACAAGACGAAGTATACCTCCTCTCGCGACGGTCACGGGCAGACTGACTGAACGAATGAAAATGCAAGAATGAGTGAACGAATCAACGAATGGTAAAGACGGGCTGCGGCGCGCGCATGACATTAAATGTTGAGTGTTGCTCGTAATGAAATATGATAACAACATGGTAGTTTTCTTGATATTTGTTTACCCGGACAACAGTTTTAAATTCTACTTGTTTTATAATAATCAATAATGATGATGATTATAATTAATAATCAACTTGACCTTGCATTTGAATTGGTTGCCGCCGTCACGGTAACTTTTTCTCCCTCACTTTGGGCCAGGTGGCCACTAAGGCCCGCATCAGGGATCTTTCAGAGAGAGAGTGGTCTAAAAGTCTGTGGTCTCTGTTCTAATTGCACGTAATTATACGGCGAAGCCCTATCCGGAAATACATTTCTAACAGCCCTTTTTATTTCGTTTTGGCCTTTTTCGTGCGGCCACTACCACTCGACTCACACTACTCATCAATAGGTAGGAAGGTTTTTTAATAAGATAAAATAATAAATAATCATCTTGGCGTTAATGTGCCGGTTGTGGTCTAGAGGGCCCGGGTTATCACAGGGGCGACTGTCATCTGGATTCTGGTAACATTAGATCATGGTTAGGTACACATTCAGTCGTCTGTATACGCAGGTTTCATCACGATGTTTTCCCTCACCGTAAGAGCATCGGTTAGTGTTCCAGTCAGAAAAGTCATTGGTACCTTGCATGGCAGCACTGGGTTCGAACCCGGTACCTATCTCTCGCTTACGAGTCGGACCTCTTAACCATTAGGCCACCGAAGCTCATTATCTTATTAATATCTATAATATTTTGAATACGCTACCTATATGAGTAAGTATAGAGAGAAGACTGTTGTAGATATAAAAAAGTATTTGAAAGTTTTGCGCACGTTTGCACTTGCCTACAATCAGCAGGGCGAGCGTAAATTTTCTCAGAAATCGATTACAATTTTGTATGAAGCAACTGATTTTATTTTCGCGATTTCAGAGTTGGTATCATAGTAAAAGTTGCTTGTTCTCACGAGCACATGCAACTTACCCCTTGGTATCAAGAATTAATTTGTTGTCACCCTATACACGGAGGAGGGAGCGACCACGGCGGAGGGCGGAGGGCGGAGGGACCACGTGCAAGCACGTTGGTTGGTCACATGGGAATTCCATGGTGGCTTAGCCAAAATAAGCCACACAATGGAGGTAGGACTTTAGGATCCACCCCACAACCTTTCCACTAGTTCCCACACAGGTATATGTAAGAAAAAAAAAAATCTTAGCGTTAATGTCCCGGTGCTCTCGAGGACGAGGGCCCGGGGTCCGCCTTGACCATGATCCAGGATTTGGCGATCAGGTAATTACAGGTATATGTATATGAACTAAATGAAATTGGAGTTTAGAAAGCTCGAAAAAAAGGCATCAGCTGTATTGTACATGAACGGGATTGTTTTTTGTTCTATTCGTAGAGCGTCGGTTGTTAACATGGTTAACGGGACCGACTCGTAAGCGAAAGGTACCAAGTTCGATCCCCCAGTGCCGTCATGTAGGTATATGTATACCTATGTTTCTATCAATGACTTTTTCTGAGTTATGTACATTAGTTGAACACTAACCGATGCTCTTGCTGAGTTGAGTTGCAACCAGGATATCACCAAACTCAGATTACACTTTAAAAATAATTCTGTTATAACTTTAAGAATTAAAGAAGCTGTATGTAGGTGTATATAATACTGATATTTAGGTTGCTCTGAGGCCTTAGTGTGAGTATCGCTTCGAATTTACTTTACTATCGCGTTTGCGTTAACGTGAAAATTAGTATGGAAAAATGTATAGGTAGTACGTAAACGAAGTTTTTTCCTCATACAAATTTCGAAGAAAACGTAAACGCGATAGTAAAGTAAATTCGAAACGAAACTCACACTAAGCCCTCTGGTAAGGATTTCCAGGCACAGTGGAACTTTAATTACTGTTACGGCTCTGGGTGTTTTATTTGTAATAGGTACCTATTGTATGTATTTAAATAAGTATTTAAGTAGTAGTTATCTAGCCCCTACAGTACAAGCTTTGCTTAGTTTGGGGCTTGATGGCGCAGTGTTAATTTGTGCACGATTATTTATTTATTTAATTTCAGGTAATGAAATGGCGCATCAGTTAGCTAAAAACACTTTTATCACTATTAACAAATAAAGTTCAGTCTTTTCTAGAGGTGTTCTTTGTTCGGCTAAACCCCATCTTTTGAGAACTTGGGACTCTCTATCGCAATCATCAAGGAAAGTTCAAGAGGAGCGTGGCCTAGTGGTTAGATGGTCTGACTTGTAAACAAGAGGTACTGGGTTCGAATTCCACTGCCGCCATGTACCTACCGATGACGCTTTTCTGAGTTACGTACATTAGTTGAACACCAACAGATGCTTTTACGTTCAGGGAAAACATTGTGATGCCACCTGCACATTCAGGTGACTGAATGTGTAATCATGATCCAATCTAGTCAAGTTTTCCTTGTTAAAAGGGTCACGTTCAGTCTCTCTACTGTAATAACCTTAACTGCCAAATCCTGGGTTTGGGTTAATAGGGACCCCGGACCATCACGCGCTACGGCTCTTTACGGTAAAACACTTTTCACAAAACAAGGGTATTGGGCACCCTCCGGGCTAATGGTGGAGGGAAGAGGTGAACTCTCATTACTACCAACCGGCCGGCTGTGTATGAACGACTCGCTAAAAAAAGACCTAAGTGCTTAACGTTCTGAACACCCCCTTGGGATTACCTGTAGCCAGTTTCCAGGTTTCATCGGACGCGACACCCCATGGGTATGGGGTGCGCACAGCGTCACTCCTGACGGAGCATACGCTGAAGACATTGTAGCGTGCCCCAGACGGGGGTCCCGCTACTGTGGGTTGGGATTCGGGGCCTACGGGGGCCGCTCGGCCTGGGCCTCCAATAGGAGCTTCTGAGCGGTCGACAGTTCGTCGGGGGGGTCGGTGAGGACTTGCCTCGGTCTCTGCCCATGTGGCGAAAGACCAGGCGAGAGGAGTAGGCTGCTGCATCTCGCACGAGCGGGTTGGGATGCTCTTCCGAAGACTTAAGAAAGGTCTCGGAGTGTTTTAAGAAACTGCTGTATGGTCGGCAGCTCCATATCACGGTACAGGTAACATGGAGCTGCCGTAGCCCTACGGCAGAAAATATTCTGCACTGTTTGCAGTTTCTTAATGGCGTTGGACCTCGCATGAGCGAAGACGGGGGACGGGAAAACATGCCAGAAATCATTTACAACGTAATGGTTTTATTCTTGTAATTCCTAGTCTAAATTATTAAAATTATGTACATCATTTACAGTAACATTATAAAACAGTAACAAGCTAGTTTCATATTTGATTAATTTCTTATGTTCATAAGCACCTATTTCGTATATGCTAATGCGGTGTAGGTTTGTGTCCATCGACGTAGAAGTTACGTGTTGCTTTCGGTAAAACTATTTCCATTCCCTCTAATTCTTTAGTAAGAACTATCTGACAACCTGAAATTAGAAAACACAATATTAACTTTAAGCATTCTGCATTCAAAAAAAACTTTAGCATGGATCACTTCACAATGATGAGTAACTTTATTGGCAATTTTCATCACCATCATGGCATCTCATCCCGGTTTCATCTCGTGGCACGAGGGCCCGGGGTCCACCTTTCTACTCTTTTTAGTTTGTCGACAGAGATATAATCCATAACAACATCAAGCCCTTGCTTCTTAGATCAGTTTCTCGTTCCTTCCCGTGCCTGGTGGCGGTGGCATATATTTTATTCCGTTTCATTAGTTTAAACAGATGACATACCTAATCGAGAATTTTCTTTTAAAAATGGTGCCATATCTAATAAGTCATCCTCTTTCTCTTCTGACATTGGTAGTTTTTCAATATATTCGTGAGGTATGTAAACGTGGCATGTTGTACATGCCAGTGATGCTTCACAAGCACCTAAAAATAAAAGTAATCCATTTAGAAAGTAACAACTTACTCAATTAATGCCAAACTTGGTCAACCAAACTGGTCAACACCAACGGGGACCATGAGAATCATTGTTACGTAACTGTAGACTCAGATCTGGGCTTAAAAAGAGTGGGATACAGGCATCAATCAATGTTGTGACAACTGCTTGCCTGCTTAATAATAATAATTTTAAAGGTATGTCCCAGGTTTTCTACTGCATACCTTTGTACCTTTAAAATGTGTGAGAATAACCATGATAGTTTAAAATATTTTCTAATAATAATAATTTTTTATATATGTATTATAAAAAACTTATATGTTTTTAAGTTTTAGGTTTTTATTTACATTGTAAAAATATTTAAATTTAAGAATGGAATTAAATAAAAATAATAATAATAATAAATATGACAACGTCAAGAGGATGCAATAGCTAATGGCTAAAATTTATTGGAAAAATGAAGCGGCTGTTGTCATCTATAATTTTGTACTTGCTATCATGTGCCTAATGTAATAAATATTGAATAAAATGAGTACCTTCCATTTCCACACCATATCTATGTGCTAAATATAATATGTTATCACCAACTTTCCCTTTAATTGTAGTTCTTTTCCCATCCTTGTCAATAAAAATAACATTGACCCTGAAATAAATATGGGAATGCCAATTTAAATTTTCCTATGTGTACTGAATAAAATAAAAAGTAAAACATAATTAACGAATTTATAAATAGATTAGACAAATTCTTAAGATAAGAAAAATAACAGGAAGAATAATCTTCGTAAGACCCAACTTCGTTGTTGACAACTGCCTGTCTGATAAACAATAATAATAATAATAATAATTTGGGACTTGGGTGTCAGAGTCATTTAAATTCGATACTTTCAAGCCTTTCAACATGCAACTGCAATTTAAATAAAAATGATGAAATTGAAAACCTTACACTTCGTCTTCTGACTTTGGATCTTGCCATTCGTATTCTCCATGTCTTAGACCTGAAATTAAATGTGAGATAAATTAAGAACTTTCTTTTTTAATTTAAATTGACCGCAAACGAACACAACAAACCTGCAGTAACATGGAATTGACGAGGTTTTATGGAATAATGTGCAGTTAAAAGCCTGCGGTTATGTGCGATGAACATTCGCCTTAACATCGTGGTAAACATAGTGAAACTAGGAGAAATATTACATACAGAAAATCATTTTGTTTGGTTATGAAATTAGTAAAATCTTGAAAACGAAAACATCTTCCACATTCGCCTACAATCTGTCAGAGGAGTTAGTGTTACCAACTACTCAGGTTCAGGATGCCGGGCTTTTTCACTCTATTCTATTTTAGATCAGGAGTGGTAGGTACCGCCGATCTCAGATAGCACGCCGTCATCTTGATCCTACAGAGTAAAATGACGTCACAACATTCAGTTCGAATAGGCTCCAATAGAGCCTATCCAGTAAAATGGACTGAAATGTACGATTTTGAAGGACACGAAGTTGGTTATACTGTAACTTCTTTTAATGAATTTAAATGAAATCAATTTTATGTTCCGTTCTACTAACATTTTTTTTATCTCGTTTTATAAATAAGTTTAACATTGCAGAAAACATCTGATGCATTCAAAATAACAAAATACGAATTAATCTGAAAATATTCTATAACTTATAAAGTACTTTTTTCTAGTATTTTATGCAGGATGTTTCAAAATCATAAAGCAAAACGGATCGTTACTATGTACTCCTCAATGGCGTTCATTCGGAGTACGGAGTTGGGCGGTACGACAGCAGGGGTAATACCACCGATTTCCAATTGAACGCAGCCATCTTGATCCAATCCTGTAGAGTGACGTCACAGAATCGGTACCGCCTAACTCAGTATGCGTCAGAAATAGCCAGAATGAACCAAAATAATGCTATTGTGGAGTATAGTAATGATCCGTCTGATCCGATTTTGATTGTGAAACATCGTACTTTTTAAATTTATTATATTGTAAATTTAAAATTGTTTGCTTTATTATTCTGATTTTGACGCGGAGACATCTGAATTAATCCAAAAACGACTTTATTTTAAACTTCGTAACTTCAGTCTTGTCGAGAGGCCATGATTGGTCGCTTGAACGAAGCTCTCAAGGCAGCGTCCAATTGAGGCGAAGCCTGTGGCGTTCAACGCTACCAAAACATAGGCGAGTTTTTGGTTTCCTCTAAACGGAGTCTATTCCATTTATCTCAGACTTTCGGGAATGAATCTGTGGAAATTACCGACAACCTACATCTCCTGGGTGTTGAGCTATCAATCAATCTCAATATTAGACAGTACATCGAATTAAAAGCAAAAACTGCAGCCAAAAAGCTTGGAATTTTCTCGAAGGTCAAGCGGCACTTCACTCCAAGACAGTTGCTTCAGTTATATCAAGAACTAGTCCAATCTTGCATGGAGTACTGCTGCCACCTCTGGGATGGATCAGCCAAATACCAACTGGCCGCTTTGGATTCGGTGGAAAAACGTGCAAAAAAATTAATCTGTGATCTGCTGTTGATTGAGCGTAGGGTTGCGCGTTTGTCGGTCTTCTACAGGTTGCATTTTGGAGAGTGTGCGAAGCAGTTGCACGACCGTTTTCCGCCATCCTTATGTAGTGGATCTTTCAGCTACCCGCACGAGTCGCTTTAGTTCAACCTTTGTAATGCGTACGGCCAATAAATGGAACGCATTTTCCGCGAGTGTGTTCCCTAATCATTATAATATAGACGCCTTCAGACCAAAGTGAATAAGCTGTTCCTAGACAGCCATGCTCTATCATCGGCCGCATAGTCACCAGGCGAGGTGGTGGTCAAAAGCCTGGCTAGTCCAATTTAAAAAAAAGGAAAAAAATACTGCAATTGCGAAGAGAATCGAAAGAGAATACAATCACGGATATTCCATGCATGATTCAAACACTATTTTTTATAGATATAGCTCAAAAAACGTTGAGCTGCTCAGTTTATTATTTTGATACACTTTTTTATAAATAGATTAACTTAGTCATTTTGTCCACAACAACTTACCTACCAAGTGTTTCTATACTCTTTGTTACCTACTCAGGGGGTTTTCCCACTACATTTGGCATTTACATATTACAGTAGCAACATTTTACCTAAATGTCATAAAAATTGCGAACGAACTGTGTGCTGTCATGTCAATAATCGAAAAAGCCATTTTGGATATTATTCTTCAAATAAATTAGTATTATTGATTTTTCGCACACTTGAAGTGAAGTTACTAGTGTAGTACTTAAATAGCTTTATACTTAATAGTAAGAGAGATATTAGATTATTTATTAGGTTTAGTTTTCAAAATGTTACTTCTTTTATTGCTGATGTGAATATTTTTATTGATACCTGGAATTCTATGTAAGATAAGTCGGTAAGTTGATATGACGTGTTTTTCGTTGGCTTTACACATAATATCCTGTCGATGTATCGACTCAATTCATTGTTAAATACCTTTAAAATGTAGTTTTGCTTTCGTTAACTGAATAGTTCTTATAGATATTTCAAAACTACTTTTCTAATTTCATCCTTACTTGGTATGTATGTGTTGTAGACAAGTAATTTATATCTTATGTGATTACCTATTTTAGTTGCCAGCAGCATAACATGTGGTACATGAAAATATTGTTCTTCTAGCTATCGGGTTTCGGCTAACTACTTAGACCTCAATTAGGTATTTACTAATATTACATACCCATTTGTTTGTCTGGTTTCCAGATTGACATAACATTATAAATGGCAAGATGTCCGAAACACCGGACATTAAAATAAAAATCAAAGTTGAAATTGGCGATGACGACCGCAAGGACCCGACATTTTTCTTGCCCGAGGAACCCATGTCCTATGAAATTAAAAAGAAAAAGAAAAAAAAGAAGAAAAAGCAGGAAGACCCATTTAAAGATATAGAAGAAAAGTCATTTATTACTGAGAGAATTCTTTTACCGGACCCAGAATTAGGAGTCGATCCAGAGGTTAATATTAAAGTGGAAAATATTGAAGTAGAGTTGGATTTTAATGATGTAAGTTTCTAAAATTCTAATATTTGAAGAGGTGTCCCAAATTTTTAAACTGTATTAACTATGTAACTGCTATTTGTAAGACTTTGAAACATTGTTGTTGGGACAAGATAATAAGTCAAAATGTTATTTTCCTCATTTAAATATTGGGATCAATTAGTTTGTATATTATTATTATTATTTAATTAAGTTACCCAATACATGGCCGCCTATAATTTTCTTTGTCAATGTTATGAACAACAGACGAATCTTATACACAAAGGCCACCTTTTGTACTCTGCGGTCGGCTGGTACTTGGACGACAGTACCCTAGGAGGTGATTCTACTACTGTCTTACAGGATCTACAGCTCCTCATTCGGGAGTTCAGTGCCATAGGTCTGGACCGGAATTTCTCGAAGTGTGAGCTGTATATCTCTGAGTCTTGTTCGTCGGCCTCTATTTTGGACACGCCATGCAGCGGGGCAACAAAGTGTGTCCTCTACGTTTTGACGTGATTTTGTAACAGTTCCTACGTGATACTACCGTGACATTATTTAGGACCCATCTCTAGCTATCCTTTTAGCAAAAAAAAAATTGACTTGTACCTAAATAATTAAATAACAAATTGTTTTATTTTCAGTTTGCCAACAATGCAGGGTTAATGGTCGAGGGTCCTCAAAGTGAAGACAGTCAAGAGCCACAAGTGAAGATAGAAGAGCAGAGCCGTGATGCTGTGCTGTTGACCTTCGAGAGTGTTGTTAACGATAACCCTCACATTTTAGGAGTAGCTCCAGTCAAAAATAATATTGGCCATATGTGTAAGATATGTCACCTGTTTTTTCAAACATCGAAAACATTAAGAATGCATCAGAAGCGGAAGCACAAAGTGTTCCGTCGGTCGTTCATACATGAATGTAAATTCTGCCATATGTCATATGATCAGAAGAACAGTTTGATTGCCCATGTTAGGAGAAAACACGGACCTGATGCAGCCCCGGAGGACCATGAAGAGCGTACTTGTGATGTCTGTGCACTAGTCTTCAAAGGAATGGCCAGGCTCCGAATGCACATGAGGCGAAAACATGGTTCTTTTGAGGAATCATTCCAACATGTATGCGACGATTGTGGGCTCACCTATGATAAGTATAGAAGTCTGGTTGTCCACAGGCAACGTAAACATTTGAATCCGAAAAAGCCAGTTGTGGACCAGTGGTATAATTGCCCATTTTGTCCCAAAATATTCTCGAGACGAGAAACATATGCACGACATGTGCAGAGAAAACACAAGGTTAGTGAAGATGGTATTCCTGAAGATAGCGACCAGTATTGGGCGACTTTCAAAAATGAAGCAGGTGAAATTGCATGTAAAGAGTGTCCCCTAGTCTTTTCTTCTGTAACTTATTTGAAATTACATATGAGAAGGAAGCATAATGCGCTTAAAGAAGATTTCCGGTTGAAGTGTCGGATTTGCAATCTATCTTACGACAAAATAGAGAGTTTGAAACGTCATGTGAGGAGGAAGCACAATCAAGGAACGTTGTGCAAAGTGTGCAATAAACAATTTGAGACAAGAGAAATGTATGTTGGTCATTCCCACGTGAAAATTATGAAGGAGTGTTCCCTTTGTGGCCTAATTTTTGCTTCTCAAGGAGGATTAGCTAAGCACTTGCGTTGTACGCACAAGATAGAGAGTCCTAAGGTTGTGTTTTGTAACATATGCAATGAAGGTTTCCACGATAAACGAATGTTGAAGCCACATTTGTTGAAAGTGCATTTAAAAGTTTCCTACACTTGTCAGTTTTGTAAGAAAATATTTAAGGCCAAAGAGAGTTATAGACGGCATATTCTGTTCAAGCATCCCGCTGTGTCTGGTGACAGCACCGAAATACAGAAATGTGAACAGTGCACAGAGGCATTTGGCGACGAGTTTGAATTGTGTAAGCATATTAATTCAGCCCATCCATCTGAAGTAGGTCCACAAGGACTTGTTGAGGTCAAAAAGGAAGAAAATGAAGCCGATCCTCAAGTATTCCAGTGTGCCAAGTGCCCAGAGTCCTATCCCACATGGGATGTGTTAAGACAGCACCATGAACAGAACCATCACACAAATGTTGATACACAGTGTCAAATATGTGGCCAGATTCTGCCAGAGAAGGAATTGCAGAAGCATTTGAAAGCTGAGCACACACCAAGTGTAAAGTGCAGGTTTTGTGAATTTAAAACTAACAACCGAACCAGTATGACACAACACATGTTACGGCACAAGAATGCTACAACGTTGCATTGTGATTTCTCTGGCTGCCGATATAAAACATTCTACGAAGGTGCAATGGAAAAACACAAAGTTAAACACCAGACACAGGGAGTCAAACTCCAGTGTACCCAATGCCCTTTCCAAACGATGAACAAGTACATATTAAAGTACCACGAAGAAGCACATATGACTGGGAAAAAGCGTTATTCATGCGACAAGTGTGAATATGCTACTATATTACCAGCTAATTTAGTGCAACATAAGTACAAACACTCTACTGAGAAGCGATTCAAATGTGAAGTATGTCCTTTTGCTACTAAATACAATACGTCGCTAAGATTCCATGTTAAGAAAAAGCACTGTGATCTCCCTACTTTCAGTTAAATTGTTTATTTTTTGTTATGTTTTATTTGGTTATTAAATTTTGGTGTTATGTATGTTTATTATTTATTGTCCAATCCCTCTGGATGCCTCAGGTAAACGCTACAAATAACCATGAGACTGCAGTATGAGCAATGCGAATGTCACTAAATGCATCTATTGTTCTTATTAGACTGGGCGGCGTAGATTGGTAAGTAGCTGGGGCCTCGTGAGGCACACGAACCAGCCTGATTGAAAGCGGCCACAGTCGTCCAGGACATCCGCAACCTAAAGGGACCGGATACGGTGCCGGCCTTTGAGGACATCCTGCACGCGCGCGGTAAACTGTACGTTACGTTATTGGATGCCAGGCAACTAGATATGGTGTGGATGAAATCCATCCCATCGTCGGAGGGCTGGCCTCAAGTTCTTGTACAGACGGTAGAGAACACTGCAGTTCGCTGCAGCCGCTTCAAGATTTGGGTGGTAATGGGCGTTACGCGAGTGCGCGCGGACTCGTTTGGCCGGTCCATACAAACAATCGGAATTATCGGAATGAATAGGTGGTAACAGTAGGTACGTACTCCATAAGGGGCGAACCTGTGCCACAATACACCTGTGCTTTGTACCGCAAAAGTCAATGCCCTGGTGTAAAGCACTGTTTGGCTTTATTAAGTACCTACTCCAACATTTTTTTAAGCCAGCTTGGCTTTACCCTCCCAGTATCTTCAGTCATTGGAATTTTAGGCTCGGACAGTTGAGCTATCTAATGGGGATGCAGTCTCTTGGCCATTCACAAAATGGGAGTTTCCTACAGCTTTTCTCGAATTCTATAGTAAGATAAATTTTTGTTTGATTGTACTTATAATGTTGTATGTATTGTATGAACTACAATTCCACAACGATGTAGGTAGGAAGGAAGCCTAGCACTTGCTGGCTCTGCACTCAGGAAAACAGGGGTCTTTGTGCGAATTCCATTGGTTTTGTTACATCTCCCGATGGAGTTATGATGAAGCCCCATCACAGGAAGTACCTGAGATACTTCTCTACCAGCATACCCATTTGGAGATACTAGGTATGCTAAACGCGACATCTAGGTTCGACTTGGTAAACAAAATAGGTAATTATTGAGTTACAATAGATGGCGCTACTATACCAGTAATCTGACAGGTAACTGACCCGACAATGACATTTGTTGCCAGACTGTCATATAACCATAGTTGTTTGTTGTATTTGCATCTTTTTTTATCTTCTGCAGTAATACTAAGTGTGAAAGAGCACAACAATCGTGATCGAAGAACCTTTGTTTGACAGCACGACCCGCCGCCTCGCCTCGTTTTGCTCCAACTTTGCTCATCAATCGAATCGAAAGGAGTAGAAGAGAAACGTCGCGAAAACTAACCAAGACGGTTTGAAATGTGTAAACATTGCAGTTTCCCAGCAGATTTTAACGTGCTTATGTGTTAAAAAGTGTTTTTAAAAGACAATTGTGCTTGTTAAACCCCACAATGGATTTAATGAGCCTTCCTATTGTTATGATAGAGAATATTTTCTCGTATTTATCATTCGATGATATTGCAAAGAACAGATTGGTAAGTAGATGTTCCTGATGTTTTATTTATAGAAATGACTATTTTACACGCCTACGAACAGTAACGAACCTATTTTGCTGTTTTATTGTTATGTAGGTCGTGAGTATTATGCTGTGGGCATCATTTGTGTAAATTTTGTTATGACATCCTAGCCCTTCCTGTGCTGCGATGGATTCTACAAAGATACGGATAGACAGACGTCATGAAGTTAATTTTAAATTTTATAGCTAATAAAATAAAAAAGCAACTCATAAGTGACAAAGTGAATGACCTGATCATAAACCAATCTTTGCCTACATGGTCTTTCTTACAAGCAAAAAACATGGTTGGAACAGGCGGACCCCGGGCTCTCGTGGGCGAGAGCACAATCGGGACATTAACGATTAACAAGATGATGATGATGATAAAAAAACATAGTTGGAATGAAATTTATATGTTGATTTTAACATTGATTCATATATGTACATCACCTTTCATTCACATATTCTGAATTCATGTTCATCCAATCAATATAATTATGTGCATCGCCAACCATTTTACTCTACTACGTTAACGTTTTTTACACTCATAATTACCGAAAAATCATTAACAAAAACTGTATTAATTGTACATACTTATTACATATTATCGAACATGTACAAATATCGTCATATCCCATCTACAATGGGTCGTGACATCTCAATGTACAGTGAATTTAACACAGCATACTGCCAATACTGTGTTACTGCGAAGACACGGACCTCCCTATTATTTTAAGGGGATTATTTTATTATACATTCCGGTATTATTTTAAGGGCTTTTGAAATGATTATTAAAACCAATACACTATTATTTTAATGTTGTAAAGGTAAACAAATGACTGATAATAGCATTTCATTTGTTGCTTGAATGTAATTAATTAAATAAAATTAAATGATAAATATGATTTCAAAATTAAGCATGGTAAACATCAAAACAATGTTTCTATTCTGGGCGTCATGCATGACTGCCATTATTTGTTGCCGATATGGATTTCCCATACCGTGATATGTTCTCCCACTTGTCAATGTAATAACATGATGTCACCATGCTTCTGACACAGATATTATGCATAACAAAGCAATAAAGATGCCATAGGTAGATATTACAAAACCACGATACAATATTAAAACATGATATAAGCTGATTAACCTTATAAATACAATGTATCCGACCCTCGCACTTCAAATCAAATTAGTTGAGTACTGTAAGCAAGAGCTAACAGCTTCGAACCCCAGTACCGCCATATACGTATCATTGATTCTTGTCTGAGTTATGTACATTAATTGAATTGTACACTAACTGATGCTATTACGGTGAGGGAAAACATCATGATATCTGCACATTCAGGCGACTGAATGTCCAATTATCCAATCTGATGTTGCCCTGTTAATAGGGCCACGAAGGTCAGATGTCAATCGTTCCGCTGTAATTACCTGATTTGCGAAATTCTGGATCACGGACTCCGGGCCCTTATGCGGGAGAGCACTGGTACATATAAGTAGGTTTTTTTTTTTTTGTCAAGATTATTACTTTTTATAACAGCTAACAGAGTAGCTCAGGGCTAATTGTATTAAAATCCGTTGCGTAGTAATATCTATGCGTACATAGATACAGGCGGCAGAGAGCGACTTTGTTTTAAGTACTATAACTAGTGGACCCGGCGCGAATTAGTTCGCGTACACCTACTTTAAATCCCTACCTAACCTTTTATCTTGCTTATAAACCTTCCTCTTAAATCTATCTATTGTTGAAAACCTAAGCGTACGTAGATTCATACATAAGGACAGACGGCGGAAAGCGACTTTGTTATATGTAGTCATCATAGCTGTGTATTCCGAATGTTTAACATGAAATAAAATAAACTACATCTGCCAATGCATGCATCGATACCTGCGATCTATATGCATGCATATAGATTGCAGGTATCGATTCGAAAACGCGCAGGCGTATTGCCACTGTAAGGACAAATACTGATATATCTGTATAGATCTAGGTGTAAGGATTAAAATAAAGCGTCTCATGCGTGTAATTGCTCTGGCTACCTTATCCTTCAAACCGGAACACAACAGCGACGTTGCTTGGCGAATGGAAACCGCATTGAAATCCGTTACGTTGTTTAAAAGATCTACGCGTACGTATCTATGATACAGAAGGCGGGGAGCGACTTTGTTTTATACTATGTATAGATAAAAAGAAACATCTTGACTTTAATGTCTCGGTTGTACTCTCGCGCACGAGAGCCCGGAGTCCGCCTTGACCATGATTCAGAATTTGGCAGATCAGGTCATTACAGTGGAGCGACTGCCATCTGACCTCCGTGACCCTGCTACCAGGGGAACCTGACCAGATTGGATCATGGTTACACATTCAGTCGCCTGAATGTGCACGTTTCATCACGATGTTTTCCCTCACTGTAAGAGCATCGGTTAAATGAACATAACTCAGAAAAGAATCATTGTCTGATTTGAACTTGGTCCTCTCGCTTACGAGTCGGACCTCGTAACCACTAGGCCACCGACGCTCGTGTATACCATGTGTAGATATAGAAGTATAAAATATACCATACCACAGGTCTCAAGAGACTTCAACGACATATCGCAACGAATGCTGAACCGCGGGTTCCTGATGATCGAACGTCGTCATGCGCTCGCACTGAAGAGCGTGAAGGCGCAGCTGCCTCGACGGGAGTCGGAACGAAGGTTAGTGTGTAGAACAGCAGGGAATGAAGCAGGGTCGGTTAAACGGGAGTGATGCTCCTGGTATTGCAAATGTTCACACGCTGTGGTGACTGCTTACCTGATGATAAGCCGTAAGATTGTTCTACTTAGTATAAAAGAAAAATTATATATTATGAAAAGTTAAGTTTTACCGGAAGTTGTCAAGCCTAAGGGGTGGGGCTACCATGGGCTTGTCGTTATTATGTCAATCAGTAGACAGACACGCAAGTGGACCACCTGATGGAAAGTGGACTGCAGTGCCAGATCTAGCCGTTGATCAGGGTAGAGCAAAAGCGCCCCTTTATATTAAATAATTGATAATAACGCATATTTCTATTTAAAAAAATACATTAAAATATCAGTGATTGGTGTCTGTGTAGCGACATCTATCGCTCCAATAGGGAAACTCAACGATACTCACATTACGAGTACACGAACGCACAAGGTTGGCAAGCATCCGCACATAGATGGCGCTGACCGTCCCGACATCGCGCTAGCGAAATGTGCCAACTCGGTGGCATATATACAACTTCCGACGATCGACTGGCGGACCCCTGGCCCCTGGTCACAACAACCGGCCAGGTGTTTAATTACCCTTTTCCACCTTCTCCATCTTCGCTTGCCAACATTGGCGGGCTACCTTATCCCTGCCACCGCTTGGGGGCACCGCCCTTCGATAACTACAAATGTTCTTGATAACTGGAGTACGAACTAAGTACCTACAATAAAACTAAATTAGATTATAAATCAAACTAAATTTGTATGAAATACTTTAGTGAAGGTGTGAGTAGAGTTTACCTACGTAAATTTATGGTCGAAGCCCCTCTGGTCGACGCTAACACTAGACCTAGCTACTTACATCAAATCTACTATCAGGATTTTACCCCGTTTGGGGTCGACCTCACAAAATGGGGGTGGGCATAATACCCAGATCAAGGGCTAGTACGGTTCTTGGGTTAAATTTAGGTATGTCGCCGTCTGTTACGTCGCCCTCGTTTCTCAAAAGGTGCCAAAAAAATGGTGCGCTCCTATACCATTTGGCGCCTAGAGCGGCCGTTCCACTCGCTCCACCCTTGGTCCGGCGCTGCCGCGCTGGTGGACTATCTATGGATATAGACATTATCAACACCAGGTATATCACCAATGCGTTGCCCATCTAAAGTCAGGAACACGTTGCTCTAGCTAGCCGTAACTAGGCAACGTTTGTAGTACTTCCTCATACTGAACATTTTTCACTTTTGTATCGCTGTTTTAATTTTTTTATCGTTTAAAGGCAAATTTTATTGCACACTCCTTGACCTAAAATCATTAGCCGGCTACTTTTAGTTTTTTTTTTATTATTAAAAATAACATGTCTGTCCCATACGAATCCCTACTATTTAGGTAACGCGGGAAGCATTTCGTGGCAAAATGTATTACGATTATAAACATGGGTTAACGTATAAACAATCTCTTGAAAATTTTATCAGCGTATTTAGTGAATTGCTCCTATTACATGATATTGTCATTTATTGATTTTATAAATTTAAAGTTGGTAAGGCGACCTCTAACATGAACATAGACTAAGGCAACCGCCAACTGCAGTCACTCCAGAAAAGGTCATCAGGGTGAAGTGTTATTGCAGAAATGTCACAACATTAACAAGCATTAGATTCATTCAATTAATTCCTCATAAAATGAGGATTCGATCCCAGGTAGTTACCCTCACTTTACATGAACTTCTTAAGGTTAGTAAGGTTGTATCACGAATAATAGCCCACTTTTTCAGATCAGAGCAGAAGGTTACTTCGCCAATTCATGATACATAAGTTCTATGATGAAACTACCAGTGTTTGAAACTATATTTCATACTGAATATCACAGTTAGTAATATTGTGACATTCTTTTATCAGCGACTATACCCTGATGACGTATTCTGAAGTGACTGACTTTGGCTGCCCTGGTCTAGGTTCATGTTTGAGATCGCGCTGACATCGTTTAAAGTCATAAAATCAATAAAAGACAATAGCATAGGCAGGGGACAATGCACCTAATGCGCTGATAAAATTTTCATGTGATTCTATAAACGTTAACCCATGTCAGACTACATCTTATTATGGAATGCCCCCGCGTTACCTCCATCGTAGTGGTTGATATGTATCAGATGTCATCACCACCACAGCCCATAACAGTCTTCTGCAGGACTTAGGGCCTCCCCCACGAAAGAGGAGGAGATTATTGGCATAATCTCCACGCTTGACAGGCGGGTTGGAGATCGCAGTGTTTAAATATAACAATGGAAAAAGCTGCTGCCCCTTTTCCAATCCACGGAGACTAGATCTTTTGCCTCGGAAACATTAGTCGCCTTGTACGACACCCACGAGTGTGCGATCCTACTCTGCCGGACACCACACGGCCAGATATGTCATTCTTAATAATTTATAAAAAATAACTAAAGGTCGCCAGCTAGTGATTTTTGGCCAAGTAGTCTGAATTAAAATTTACCTTAAACGATGCAATAATTATAACAGTAGGGTGTATGACAAGCCGTTGGCTAAAAACTTTCGGACCAGCCCACGTATACATTTTTTACATGAAAAAAAATAAAAGTCTAAAACTTGATAAAATATACAATAAAAAATTAATAAATATGCTTGGACAATTCACACAGCGTCATCTAGCCCCGAAGTAAGCAAAGCTTGTGTTATGGGTACCAGAAAACTGATAAACTACATATAATTTTTAAATACATACTTATTATACATACAACACCCAGATCCTCTAAATCTCTGTGAATAAATTAAATAAAAGTAAAAATAATTTTTTTTGATGATGAGGTAGGTAGGTACGTTCATTAAATTTTGCATAAACAATAAATCGCTCATTTGGAGAAACAAAGACAAAACTGCATCTTTGCGATTTTACAGGAGAAGCAACAAATGTTTATATCAAATGTTTAGCGATTTTACAGGAGAAGCAATCAAAGTTTTAGATGTAAGTGTAAGTTAAGGAAAAGTACTTTCAACAAATATTTGGATTTTTCCTTAACTTACACTTACATCTAAAACTTTGATTGCTTCTCCTGTAAAATCGCTAAACATGCAGTTTTGTCTTTGTTTCTCCAAATGAGCGAAATGTCATATATCATCATCAATAAATCATAAATATAATAACAATGTCAAACAATTCCATAAATTGCATTCTAACCTGTCTGTATCACAATTCAATAAATCAATTTAGACGACAGTTTTTATTGGATTACCGACCGTATTAGAGTGAATAGTAAATCGGATATCGAGTGACCTAATTAGAGCGAGCCTCTTATAAATCGCCGATGAACCTAGCTGGCGCCTCGACCTACCCGTTTATAAATTTATGGGGTCAAAGCACAGCGTACCTACAAGTTCAGAGGTCAAAGATCGGAATTGTAGAATAAAATAATTTCTTTTTGTGTTTGATCGGTCTTATCTACGAAACTACTGAACTATGATCGAAAGTTCTTTCACTAGGAGGAAGCTACTTTTCGAGTGTTAGTTTTTAGGTTAGTTTATGTCTCGGAAAAGTAACAGGGATCCTGTATAGCTATGTTAGCAGGGTTCCGGACTGAACGCAGGTGAAATTCCCGAGGGACCGCTAGTTATCACATCCTTATACTTAAAAAAATTGTAAAACATAATGTCGCTTTCCGCCTCTGTCTGACTGTCTTATTCGCTAAATTCTAAACTACGCACCGGATTTTGATGCGGTTTTCACTATCGTTTAGAAAATTTGATTTGATTTATCTCTATGTGGATGCCTAAACTACACACCGGATTTTGATGCGGTTTTCGCTATTGTTTAGAAAATTTCTTCCGGAAGGTTGATACTCAACGTGATTTGATTTATCTCTATGTGGATGCCTATTTTGAGATTAGTTTAGTTACAACGACAGGCCTTTCCACAGGTAGAAAACTATACATGACATCAATGGCCCATAACAGCCCACTGGTGGACTTGATTCTTCACTTAAGGCTGTAATTTGTCACAAAGCCTTACCCCAGAGCGTCGGTGGCGGGTAAGGGATCTGAGAAACTTTTTGATGTTATGCCCACAGCACATTGCCGCCATCGCCTACCCGCCGGAGGCGGTATCCGACTCGCACGCAAGAGTTACCAGATTCGAATCCCACTGCGACCATGTACCAATGACTCTTTTCTGAGTTATGTAAATTAGTTGAATGCTAACCGAAGCTCTTACGGTGAGGGAAACAATCATGATGAAATCGGCACATTAAGGCGACTGAATGTGTAACCATGATCCAATCTGGTCAGGTTCCCCTGGCAATAGGGTCACGGAGGTCAGATGGCAGTATTTTCACTGTAATTACCTGATCTGCCAAATCCTGGATCATGGTCAAGGCGGGCCCCGGGGCCTCGTGTGCGAGAGCACAACCTCGTCATTAACGGTAAGTACGTAATGTTATCTGTACGTAACATTACCGTGCCAAAGTCCCTTCGAACATATTCTCGATGCAATTACGACTTGTATCAGGTTAATCGCATAATACGTACGTAATACGTAGTAGCTAGTATTTATTTACGTAGCACAACAAAACAAGTGCGCACGCTTCTAGATCTTACCGTTTGTGAGTACACGAGATTTGTATTCACGTGTCTTGCTTATCACCGGTATTAGATTCCATCGCTTCGTCTCTGTCGCTCTTATTTGGGATTTAAGCCTCTCTTATCAGACGGAGAGAGACAGGGATACTGTAGTTGGTCACGTGTGTTTTGATACTTGCGCACGCGATAGTAAGGTCGTTCGTACCAATGTGTTGTGGTGCTAGTAGATACAGTATTAATATTTATCTTCGATTCGTTCTAAACGGTTCCATTCCGTTTATATGATTTGATTGTTTACTTAGTTGGCGTGCGTTGCCGGCGGAGCAGTTTTCGTTGCTTTACTTGGTCCTGTAGAGCAGGGTTTCTCAAACTTATGGCCCCACGTACCCCTGTCAAAGTTTCCAAATGAAAGCGAATCCCTGACCCCCCAGAAAAATATTTTAAATATCTATTTCATGTCGCAAATTATGACAATTTTAGGAGGAATTTTGGACAATATTACCCTTAATTCTGACTCAGCATCATATTGATTTCTGTATTTCGTTTTTATCATGCATGACCACGTGTGAAAACACTCACATAGGTATGTTGTAGTGAAGGGTAAAAGGAAATTCACCGCTTTGCGCCAACTTGTATGGCGCACGCGCCTGTTATACAGCTATACGTTAATCTTCTCGCGAACCCCCTACCGTCAAATGATGAACCCACTTTGAGGAACCCTGCCGTAGAGTCACACCCCTTACACTTCGTTCTTTACCATTCTACGCCGACTTATGTGGATGACTCAAAAAGTTCTAAGAATGCTTAAAAAATACTTAAGTATGCAAAAAGAAAACACATAACTTCTATGGTCATATAGGTAGATAGATACCATACTCCGCTTTCCTACTCAATCTTTTCCACTTCGCATGATCTTCAGCATCCTCGCGTCGTCGAGAGCCAACATCTCGCATCCGACCCAGCGATGTCAATCCATCCATTCTTCGGCCGTCTTCGGGACCTCTTCCCTGATACGCCGGTATTTACGCCGGTGGTTTAGGCACTTATTTCCCACGTATCCTTGGGGCTTACGCAACATATGACCAAACCTGTGCAGGCGAGCGTCCTCTATCTCCCTATTTGAAGTTAGTAGGTACTGTTTTCGTTCTTTCTGGGGCAAAAAATATTTTAATTTATCTCAAAAAGTAACTTTGCGGCTTCTTGAACAGCTCTCGACTCACTTTCAGGATTGAAACTGCAAACATTTTTTTTTATAATAGAGGGTGGGAAACGAACAAGCGGGCTCCCCTTAGGTTGCAGATGTCCTGGACGACGGTTGCCACTTTCCATCAGGTGGACCTGCCGTCCGTGTGCCTCTATAGGCAATAAAAAAGTAAGTATTCAACCGCCGCTCAGGGCACTAGGGACACTAATACTAGCCTGTTCTTTGTACAAAATCAATAGGTGTAAGGTATTCCAGAAAGCTTATTACATCGATTAATATGATTGCCGTAACTTTGACAGCGGTGGGTGTAGTCAAGAAACTTTGCTTTGTCTATTGGGTTTTACTTCTTTATACTTACAGATTTGTAATTCTTTTATCTATCTCAGAAAATCAAACCCAACAAAAATCCTAAGAATTTCGCTTTGTCTTTTGACTTTTACTTTCACGTCTAAAAGTATCTAAATGGTAGACAGACCCCCATGAATATCTAATTGAATTTACATGTCCATGCTACTTTCTGTTTCATAGGTAGGTACATGGGCAGTAAGTTATAATTACTACACAGTGTTGTATAACATTTTCTCTAACTGTACGTTACGCATTGCTGTTACATATTCATCATTTTTAACCCCCGACGAAAAAGATGTATCTGTCTATCTGTCTGTGGCATCGTAACTCAAGAACCGATGGACCGATTTCGATGCCGTTTTCTTTGTTTGAAAGACAGTTAATCGAGATGGTTCTTAGCTCTGTTTCATTAAAATCGGTTCAATAGTTTAGGAAATATTTCAGTATAAGTATACTTGGTCGGGGCCTTTCCGTTATTTTTCTTTCGATTGTTGTATTCCATTACGTATGGATGGTGTTCAGTGGACGATTTGGTTACTAGAAAATTCTATTCCTCATGCAGTTAGTTGTCTATGGTAAATAGAATAGAGACCAATATTTTTCAGAAAAAAACAATGTTTTAAGAGAGGTAGGGCATAGCGGGGTATCATGTTCGAATTGGAGCCGCCTGACTGTGGAAGTACCTCCACCTTACAGAATACCGCAGCTAAACAATACTCTTTTAAGTAGTATTGTGTTTCTGCTGGTAAGTAAAGTCTCCAGTGCTCCATGGGGTGGAGTTTGGAGAACCGTGGCTTTGGCAGATGAGGGGCATTTGCCTTTTTGCTGCCAGAGCAACGTGTTTTAGAGGTGGGCAACGCATTGGCAATACTCTTGGTGTTGCTGATGTCTATAGGCGGTGGTGACCGCTTTCCATCAGGTGGCTGGCTTGCCTGTTTGCCTACCGTATGACATAAATAAAAAAAAAACCATCTGCATCACATTGATACTTAGTTAAGGAGCATCGGTGGTTGAGTGGTTAAGCTATCCTATTCGTAAGCGAGAGGTACCGGTTTCGAATCCCACTCAGGCCGTGTACCACAATGATTTTTTTGAGTTATGTACATAAGTTGAGCCGATAGTCTTATGGTGAGGGAAAACATCGTGATGAAACCTGCACATTTAGGCGACTGAATGTATAATCATGAAACAATCTGGTCAGGTTCCCCTGATAGCAGGGTCACTCAGGTCAGAGGCAGTCGCTCCACTGTAATTATCTGAGCTACCAAAACCTGGATCATGGTCAAGGCGGACCACGGGCCCACATACGCGAGAGCACAATCGGGACATTAACGCCAAGATGATGATGATTTATCACATTGATAGTAGTACTTGGTGGAACAACTAACGAATACCTACAAACCACCTGTCTGATAGAAAAAGGTTACTATTGTTCACACCATTAATATCATATCTACCACCCAAATTTTATTTATTATAGGTATGTATTAAACTGTTCTGGCCAGTGACCAGAACTCCAAAGGCGACTTTCGCATTTATTACTTTTGCTAGAAACGTCAAGTTTGTGATAAGAAAAACATTCGTCGATAACGAAAGGAACGCGCACGCGTCGACGGCTTATACGCTTATTACATTTGGCTTAATTCACTCGTCTGTAAATTGGTCATCAATTCATCGGCAAATAAGTAGCTGTTGGATTATCAGGTGCATCTCTTGCTTGCGAGTTCAAGTAAAATTAGGTACAAAGCCAATTTTTATAGTTTTCTGTGCCAGTAATGAATTCTATTCACACACACACCCACGCACTCAGCCGCAAATCATAATTTTTATTATTATTATTTTATTTCTTTTGCGAACTTTTTTTGCTTCTTAATACTTATATATTATACTGTTTTACATACCTACTGGTAAACTGGTATTCTATACCGGATGGTATTTAGGGGAAGACCTGGCGATCTGTGCTACAGGTTTGTTTGTCAAATCTACTGCACAAGTCAGTTCTCTCACATGTTATGTATATTTTTAAAGTTGGTTATGTGTGTTAATAATATTTGGCAGTTATGAAGAGAAAATAAAGAATTTTTTTAATTTTTTTTTTCTTAAGCTTACCTCCCCTTTCATAGACTGTAAAGGCACCGAAGGTTATTCTACGTCATCTACGAGTACAAGAAATTATATGGCACTTTGTAGCGATAGGACTACTGAACATCTACTATCACCACAAAGTGGCATTTATTTTATTTATTTATTTATTTAACCATTTATTGTACACAAGATTTTTACAAAAATATGACAGAGTATGTATATCAGACACAACAGGCCAACTTATTTCTATAAAGAAATTTCTTCCAGCAGGCCTACAGCAGAGAGATCGTAACAATTAAATGCAGTTAAGACGTGCACAGTAGTAAAAAAAATATAAAAATATAATGCTCAATTAATAAAAGCCTATACATATATACCTACTTTAAAAACAAATACATATACGTAAACACATACAAAAACATACACACATACATATACATACATATTTTAGACAGATAGAGAAAGGTAGTGCTCTTTTACACGTTTCTTCACGTTTCATTTCTAGTACTCGACGATATAGTAACCTACAATGCCCTCACAGTCTACTACGTGCTCACGTACATACGTTCTTTCTTTCTTTCTTTCTTTCTTTCTTTCTTCTTTCTTCAAAAGCAAAAAGCGTGAGAGCAAATCGAAGTGGAATGTATTGCTCATAAAATAAGGTCAAAAATAGTATTTTTGGCTGCGGTATCTGTAGGATGAAGGCACTTTCTAGTCGAGCGGCTCCAGTTCAAACAGAATACCCTGCTATGCCCTACCTCTGTTCCAACCCGAGTATTTCAAACGATGCTATGCATTTCCTAATAGAGAAGCTTATCACAAAGCGTTAGCAGACTTCACATTTTTGGTAGGACTCTGTCCAGCCTGATAAGTCCGCCTGGGTGTGTACAACCACCTTCTCTATTTCCTCCGCCAAGCAACAATGCTTGCGTTGTGTTTCGGTTTGAAGGATAAGGTAGCCAGCGCAATTACAGCCACGAGGCATTTCATCTTAGTCCTCACAGGGACAACGCACCTGCGGTTCTGCATTTTTGTTGCGTAAAACCTAAACGCATGAATCGTAGATGGTATTTGCGACAGTTACCACTTACCATCAGGTCGGCTGTATGCTCATTTGTCCCTTTTCTTATACCACAAATGTGGCAAACTTACGGCCTGCCCGATGGTAAGTAAGCAGTCACTGCAGCCAATGCTCGTTTGTAATACCAGCAGCAGCACCGCCGATCTCCAATAGCATGATCCCACCCCTCTGGAATGACGTCACAACATGCATTTCGAATATTCTGTGACGTCATTCCAGCGGCTGATATGCGATTGGAGATCGGCGGTATCGTTCCAGGGGCATCACCCACGCGTTGCCGACCTCGTAAAAGCCTTTTGTCACTAGTGAAGAGGTAGACCAAAATCTACATGATGGTCCAACATCAACAACGACTTAAAATAACCTCAACATCACTGCAGAGACAACCCAGAACGGCCCACTGGCGCAAAATAACAAGAAGACCCGACCCCACGTAGGTGGGATAGCGGGAAGGAAGGAGAAGAAGATTAAAAGCCACCCCACTAAAGCTACCCCTCATTCCTTCCCAGATACCACCCGCTGGCGCGCCACTGCGACATCCTGACGTCGATCGAGACACGCATCTCAATGCTGAACATGACCTACTCCAAGTTCATAGACAGCTGCTTGTGCTGCTTCATACCTGGCAAGGTAGGCGTTTGGCATATGAATTATGGTCTCTATAGCACATCCAGGTCACCGACGTAGCGACGATCCGGGCGAGCGCTTCATCCTTATGTCGTGGATCTTCCAACTATCCGCACGAGCCGCTTTGGCTTGACTTTTATAATGCGTACGGCTAAGGAGTGGAACACGTTGCCTGCAGGTGTGTTCCCTGATCAATATAATCTGGATGCCTTCAAGGCTAGAGTGAATAGGCTGTTCCAAGACGGGCATGCTCCATCTTCGGCCGCATCGTCACTTACCAACAGGTGAGATGGCGGTCAAATGCTTGTCTTGTTTAATATAAAAAAAAAGCTTTCAATACCGTCACGGTGTGCCAATAAGCTCTCTGAACCAGTTCCAGTGGTAAGACTATGGTCTACCTCGCTTCGCCAACGGTATTGGGAGGAAAACCTAACGAGTGGTGAGCCCGTTGCGGTGATGAAGTTAGACTTTACCCTATTCATAATCCCGTGAGACAAAGTGTAAACGAAGAATTGAAGTTTTGAATGAAAAAGTAACACCTAAGTTGTTCTGTATTATGTTTTGTTTATAAGGGCGTAGGAGCCTAGTTGAAATAGCAATTATTTGATGATTAGAATGTTCTGTTATTGATGAAAGATGGCATCTTAAATAACCTTTTTCGTGGTTTGTTTACATTTTGTCTCACGGGAAAGTGAACAAAATATAGCCTTAAAGTACTAAACGGTCAGCCATCCAGTTCCCGGACTCTGCGAGCGTTACTTAACTTTGGTTATCCGTCTTGCAAGCACGCTGCCACTAGACCAGTGCGCTTCATTTCACATAGCTCTTTGGGCGTCTCTAATTTCTCGAGTCTCGACCTTGTGACTAGCGCAGCGTAGGACAACACCACGAGAAGAACGGGCGCTCTTTTAAAGGTCGTAGGAAGCCGGTAGATGCAGAAGGCTTAAAGCCGAGTGGCGTGGGGAGGTCTAGTCCAGCAGTTAACGTCTTTCTGAACTTGAATTTTGAATTTTGAAGATTGGAGTTGCTTGTGAAGCGACATCTATCGCTTGTTGATATTTTAATTTTAATTTTGTCAATTTTAGCTTATATAATTTAGTAATTGTTATTTTCATCACTGTACAACCGAAAGGGTAACTGATGTAAACATTTATTTGTAAGCACAGTCTTAACAATAAAATGGACGACCCAGAAAAACATTCACTGATCAGATCAGTAATGTTCTCAAAAAAGCTGGGGTCCGAAGTGGTAAGAATAAAAGGAGATGTATGAAAAGAGTTGTGGATATATGCGAGGCTAGGGACTTGTGTCAGGACAGAGCAAAGTGGCGGTCCATAGTCTTTGCGTCTCTGCCTACCCCACCTGTGGGACACAGGCGTGAGCTTTATGTATGTATGTAACAATAAAATGTTCTGATTTTAATCCTTGATGGACACCAGGTAATAGACGAGATCCGCCGCGTCCTCCACATAGTAGAGACCTCGAAGACGCCGCCGCGCGCCCACGAGGTCCTACAAGAGCTTCGCGACATATCCTCGATGGCGATCGAGCATTTCGACGACAAGATATCGCCGGCTTTCAGAAAGAAGTTGCAGGAGGGATTCGCTCAACCGTCGCCGAGGGCTGTTCATCGTATGTGTTTTTTTCTTCTTTTTAATATGTAATTTTTTATTTTATTGAGGATCACTGTAATGTAGCATTACATAGATTTTGACTTACAAACTTAGCTTGGTGCTAAATCACTTAAAAGTGATCACAGCATTCATTTCTATTTAACAGTAACTAAAAAACATTTTTTTTTTTACAAAATTTTGTTAAATATTGTTAATTAACATTAAGCACTATAAGCAAATAATATTTTCAGACACAAATTAACAATGCTTTTAAACGAAAGAGAATTTAACTATTGCACCATTAACACAACAAAACTACGAGGCATTACCATTTTTTTTTGTAATACAGCAGACAAACAGGCAACCGAGCCACCTGACGGTGCGTGATCACCGCCGCCAATGGACATCAGAAACACCAACGCTACAAATGCGTTCATCATCATCATCTTGGCGTTAATATACCGGTTGTGCTCTCGCGCACTAGGGCCCGGGGTCCGCGTTAACCATGATCCAGGATTTGGAAGATCAGGTAATTACAGTGCAGCGACTGGTGATCCTGCTAGCAGGGGAACCTGACCAAATTGTATCGTAGTTACACATTGAGGTTTTTACGGGGTCGGCAACGCGTGGGTGATGCCCCTAGTATTGCAAACGTCCATAGGCTGCAGTGACTGCTTACCATCAGGCGAGCCGGAAGCTTGTTTGTCACCTTAGTGGTATAAAAAAATAGATGTTTTTACCAGTTTTTAAAGTGTTCCAATTGGTCTTTCGAAGCCTCGCAGCTGGCGCCGCAAGCTGTACGCATCGAAATTTCGCAACTCCGGCGGCGGTCTCTGCTCAACGCAAAACTCTCGCTGTACCTCGCCTCTCAGTACAAGAAATTCTATAAGCAAGTGAGTGGATATCGAATAAATTTTTAAACACTTTTAAATTGACATTATTATGTATCATTTTATCATTTTGACATTAATAATAAAATAAAAATTCGTGGACAAATTCACACAGCGCCATCTAGCCCCAAACTAAGCAAAGCTTGTGCTATGGGTGCTAGATAACTGATAAACTACTTAAATACTTTTAAATGCATACTTATTATACATAGAACACCCAGACCCGTAACAGAAATTAAAATTCATCGTTTAAATTTTTGCCCAGCCGGGAATCGAACCCGGGACCTCTTGCGTGGCAGACTGAACTACTGAACCACTCAGGTCGTCAAAAATAATAATAAACTTTATTTGATAAGCCAGTACAATTAAATCTTATTTGTACAACTTATGACTAAGTACATTATGGCCTGTATTTTAAATACTTACAAATTATTTTTGTACCCTGATTCTCAAACTAAGTGAAATTTGTGTTATGAGAACCAGTGGTTCCACACTGTGTCTGCCACAATAATTTGCAAACAGACACTATGCCTGTTCTTATACATATACATTAGAAATCAAACAAAGATAAAAAAAAAAGAAAGGTGTAATAAAACAATCTAGAATGTACTTGGTTGTGTATGAATGGGTACATTGCTATTAATTTCAATTTCTTTATTTCGCATTCCATGTGTTACAAATAAATGTTCTAATAATGATAAGAATCAACATATCTATTTAGTCGGAATTAATAACTCGCATATTTTGATTGGATGTGAAAATTATTGCGATTTGTAATTTAATTATTCAATTGTATTTTGATTGTTGAAATTAACCATTGTCAATTTTATACCATTTATTAATAAGACCATGTATGTATAATACTATAAATAAATATGAATATGAATAAATAAATATGCTTGGACAACCCAAACAGCGCCATCTAGCCCCAAAGTAAGCAAAGGTTGTGTTATGGGTGCTAGATAAACGATAAACTACGTCAACTACACACCATCTGGATGCCTGGCATCCAACTAACTTATGAGCATCGAGAGCCTTTTAACCACGCACGTGCAAGATGTGGAATTAGCTCCCGAAGTCTTGCCTTTGCACTATAACTTTGGGTTCTTCGAAAGGCATGTCTACAGGGAGCTCAAATTGACCGAAGAGCTGCCAGCTACCTCGCACAAAGAATAAGCGTTGCTATTCAGAGAGGTAATGCTGCCAGCATCTTGGGTACGCTTCCACATGGCCTAAATTTTTATAATTAACATATTTTAAGTTAGTTCATTTATTTTTCTTTTAATTGTACATATTTTAATTTGTTGAGTTTTAATTTCTGTTACGGGTCTGGGTCGTACATGTATAATGAGTATGTATTTAAAAATATATAAGTCAGTAGTTTATTAGTTGTCTGGCACCCATAACAAAAACTTTGCTTACTTTTTATACCAAGTAATTGGTCGAATGTCTATCACATTTAATGCAAAAAAATAATCCATTATATTCTATGAGGCTAGATGGCGCTGTGTATATTCTCCAAGCGTTTTTCTTTTAAGGTAGCGTTTTGTAATATAACATTATAAATTTAAATTTCCCTCTATACAAGTTGTCAAAATATTTTAATAGAGTCTTAACAAATTACCCAGATGTTAGCATACAAGAAAGTGGTATTGCGCCAACGGAAGACCATACGGGGGTTAAGCCTGAAGCAGAGAGAACAGGACAACGCTATTGGTAAGCATTATCATCTATACATATAATAAAACAATAAAAAACTCAGGTGACCTGTCAATGGTGGCGCTAGTTTTGCGTTTTATGTAGCAACACCGGAAGGATGTTGGATAAGAAAGAACGTGACGGAAAAAAAAAACTAACATGACACGATCGTGAAATTAGAATAATGACGTTTCGGAAAAAACCTAGCGCCAACCTTCATGGAATTATGATTCTTGTCAAATAAAGTCAACATTTGACGTAGTAGACGTTGTCACCAAACTTTGACGGTATAAACCGACTGATTTTAAATGGTGTACAATAACGAAGGCAGCTTACTAAGGTTATAGACTACTCAAAAGCGTCAAATTATATTTCCTATATCTAGTTTATTATTGCCAGTAAAATAAATTTAATATGCTAATTTTTCCGCAATCTGTCAAAGTAACCTGAAGTCGAGGTACCCCTATACATTGAATGTATTTACAAAGAAATAATGTAGGCGATAAAGAAATAATAGAATAAGATTTTAAAACAATGTTGTTTGTCTGTTTTTACAAGCTTATCTCCGGAACTGCGGACAGATTTGTATGAAACTTTTGTTCTTGTGTAGCTATTTAAGCCTAGGCACCGTATAGTCCATTGATTTTCGAAACTGGAACGCCTGATGTAGAACCATAATAGACCAGCTAAAGTATAAGAAATATGGAAATAACGCCAATGGGATTTTGATGGGGTTTTCACAGATTGGTACTTTGGGGTCCAACTTAATATCTAGAGCATGTTTCATTTAATTCGGTTGGGTGGAACAAGAGATACAGCTTGACCTCTCCGTAGTACTAGCTTTCATACATTTGGGAGGTCATTTATAATGGCCGCTCGGGAAAAAGATAAACTACCCTAAAAACGATTTCTACGAATAATAATAAAAAGCTAGTCATTAATAAAATAATAATTAATTCCCCTGTCCTTATTTAAGAGAATAATAATCATCATAGCGTTAATATCCCGGTTGTGCTCTCGAGGACGAGGGCCTGGGGTCCGCCTTGACCATGATCCAGGATTTACGATCAGGTAATAACAGTGGAGCGCCCTTATTAAAAAAAATAACGATCCTTAACAGTAAGGGACCGACTGAATAGGGATATTTTTATAAGAACTAGCCCAGGCATTTGACCGCCATCTCACCTGGTGGAAAGCATCGAACTGATGTCTTTGATGATGATGGCTGATGTCTAATTCTAATCTTGTTCCAGCTGATCTGAAGAAGCGCATAGAAGAGTGCGATATAAAATACAGCGAGCTTACACACACCAACCAGGCTGCTGGTGAGTGGGAGGGGGACACATATCTTCAATCAATACGTATTTAATTTGTAATAGATTTAGTTTTTAGGTACATTTTCCTTTGTTTTATTTTATTCTGTTTCACGTACCTATTCAGAAGTAGCTTTAGTAATACGTAATTATAAAATGTATTAATTAAAATGTATTAATGTCAATATAATTAAATAATAATACAACCGTCAACACAATGTAATTCGCAATAATGCTTCGTCCAAAATGCGGGTAGTCAATGAGGGTAGTAAATAATTTTGCGTCAAAGAAATGGGAAAATAACCTCAATACTACACAGCCCCCCCAGCCCCGATTTTGACTCGCACTCGCCAAAAATTTTTATGAGCCAAAAGGCCAAAAATTCCGAGCTCTGCGCTCGCTTAATTATTTTATTCAGTTTTTCAGTCGCTTCAGCTTTTTAGAACAGAAATGTTAATTTTGAGCTTGCATCGCGCGCTCATTCATTGTGTTAAGTTTCAATCAATCTTTCCAGACCAAAATTCCGAGCTCGCTGCGCTCGCTCTTTCGTTTAATGATCACATCCGGCTTTAATAGCCCAAAATATCAAAATTGTTTCGAATTCATTGATCCCAACTTTTCAGACCCAAAATGTTAAAGTGATCACCTTATATTAATATTTACTTGCTGTCCGATGGTACATAAGATATTACACTAGTACATAATATTTTACAGGATTCATATAAGACATCTTTTGACACCAATTTGACATAAGCATTAGAAATATTACGTAAGCGATTGCTAAAGTACTAAATGTTCTTTTTCTTATTCTTTATTGTACACGAAAAAATTATAAATTCAATTTAACAGAAGGTAACTTAAGTACAAAGGCGAGCTTAGCTCAACAGTTGAGTTTTCTACCAGCAAACCTTGGAGTCGAAGAAACTGTAAGTCAGCATTTAGGCATAGGAAGCGCACACAAGTTTATCAGTCTAAACTAAATAAATACTATAAACAAATACTATAATTAATAATGAATGTTATTTATCGATCGTCAACACCTCTGAAGATAATGATGATGATGATGATGATGAACCCATCATTTCTTATTCACAGGCGTGTCGGGGAGCGGCGCGGGTGGCTCGCAGCCACTGCGACACTTCGGCAGCCAGATTAAGCTAGACCTGTCCGTGCTGCCCATTGGCACTGGGAAACGGGGGCATAAACGTGAGTATATGTAGCATATACTAGCGACACGCCCCGGCTTCGTACGCGTAGCAACCTTAGAGTTAAACCTTCCTGATGAATTACTTTGTCTGTTGGTGAAAACCGCATGAAAATCCGTTCAGAGGGGCGATTTTTGCGCTGTGACATCTGAAATTGGACATTTTCTCTAGCCAAAAAACAGTATTAAAACCAACTGTATACCTGACTGAAATTTAATAGAAATAGTATAAAGTATCTTTATTTATAGATCATGTATGTATGTATAGTATTTATTATATAATATAATATATGTTTATTCTATCTTGATGTAGTTAGTTAGGTTAGGTTAGGTTAATTACAAACTATCATCACGCTTTATAAAGCACCTACTACTCACTTTCTGCATGGTCTACTGGTTGACTGGAAGATAAAGCCTTAATGGCTTTAAGTCCGCCAATTGTGTTAATGTGCAATAAAGTTTTAAATAAATAAAATAAATAAATTGATCTTCGACAATAAACGACTGTCGAAGAGAGTTGAGAAAATATTGTTTGACTGTAATAGACATTTCAATGTCACTACCAATGGAGATATGTGGTTAGAAAAAATGTCGAATTCGAGATGTCATAGCGCAAGAATTAGGCCCGTAGTTTGAGTTTATCACGAACAGACAGACAGACAGACGCGCGTGGGTCAATGTTGTATAATATGTAGGGAGTTAATATTTGAATTATTGTTATAAGTATTACATCTTTGTACAAATAAGCAACCGGCGCCTAAATATGATCTTATTGTGTACTATTACGCAGATTTATATGTTCATTGATAATCATTTTATCAAAATTACTATTTCTTGCGCTGTATAATTTCTGTAAACCCAATAAAAAAAATTGGATTAGAATAATGGAATTGTAAATCTGTTGATATGTTTGGTTTATGTGTAATACTTATGTAAGACTGTTTGTTTTTCCTGAATAAATAAAATAACATTTTCAACCTTGCAGTGCTGCCGAACATGAAACCACGCAAACCGATTATCAAGCTCCCAAGTTTGTCCGACGATGACTCAGAACCGGCGTTCAAAGTGCCAAAAGTTGAAGACGGGGCCCCGTCAACCTCGTCAGACCCGGCCACCCCTCCGAAGACCAAATCGCAGACCACCATAGCCAAAATACGCGGTATTACCAACGAGATACGTCAGATGACCAATTTGACGAAGTCACTGGAAGGGAAACTCAAGCGCCCCATAAGTCTGTCTTCTTTGGAGGCCACAGAGATGGAAATTAAGAAACAGAAGTTGGATTAAGTTGCGGTGAATGTGTGCCGTAGGCTAATTAAGTAGCTGTTGCTAACAAATATCTGATTTCAATCATTTATTAGTATCATCTATTTCATGGGTTCATAAACTGAAACTATTAAATAATTTCAATAATTGAAATCACAGCATTTTTAGCAACAGGGTTACGTAAGCCTACTGTTCGGGACGATGTGTGATATAATCTGTTCAATAGATGTAAACGCCAATATTTAGTACCTTTGATGGTGGCGCTGTTTGTCTTTAGACTAGCTATATACGTAGCTAATGTGTGTAGTTCCGCTTAAAACCACTGGATTTAGATAACTATGTTTACTATACTATGAGAGTTCAGTGGTTTTCTGTTTGTATGTGTAGCCGATTTGTTTATGGTTAATCCATAGACAGGTTGCTTAGTGCCTAGCGATATTTTTACCATACATATATTGGCATGTACGGGAGACTTGAATGTTTGACCTAACTTCGTAATTTGGCTGGTTATATAATAGGAAAGTGCTGTATCCATGAATTTATATCTGTAGAATATGAATCTATGGGCCATCATCATAATTATCAGATATCTCCACAAAGACCGGCCCTGTGCCTTCCGCATCCAGCTGGTACCTGCGAACTTTACTGCGGTTTCCGGTCCACCTTGTGGGAGGCCTACCCACACTGCGTCTTCCGGCACGTGGTTGCCACTCGAGAACTTTACTGCCCCGGACAGAGACGTGGGCGACTGTGGCTCACTGTCAACCCAAGGGCGACAGTGAGCTTTCTTATAGAACGCGATACAATTCGATGGCTTTCTTACGTATTCACAAATGTTAAATGTTAAATGAGGATTTAGCAAGTAACCCAAAATATAATACAACTACCGCAGTGTTTCAAGATGAAATTTTTTTTTTTTATTATGGACAAATTCACACAGCGCCATCTAGCTCCAAACTAAGCAAAGCTTGTGCTATGGGTGCTAGATTACTGATAAACTATTTAAATACTTTTTAAATACATAGAACACCCAGAATCGTAACAGAAATAAAATTCATCATTTCAATTTCTGCCCGGCCGGGAATCGAACCCGGCCAACCAATGCTTTACGGCTTTGACCAATGTGTGTTGCCAGTGATTACTTACGGAATAGAAACGTGGTCGCTTATAATGGGCAAGAAAGCTCACTGTTACCCAAAGGGCAATGGAAAGGGCTATGCTCGGAGTCTCTTTGCGCGATCGAATCAGAAATGAGGAGATCCGCAAGCGAACTAAGGTCACCGACATAGCCCGAAGGATTACCAAGCTTAATGGCAGTGGGTGCTCGAGCACTCGCCTTTTCTATCTTTAGCAACTTACGAGTGTGAAAGAGACAGGTAGCGCACGCGAGCGCTCGAGTGGATGCGAGTGCTTTCAATCATAGGGCCCCAGGGCGCTTGCAGAACAGATGGTATATAACACCGCCAAATTGCACATGGTTTCATATACAAATATTTAAAGTGTATATAGACCTAAGCAACTTATATTCCTTATTGTACACAATAGACATTACAGTAATGTTACAGTAGAAATCGCTGTACAAAGGTGGACTTATCTCTAAAACAGATCTACCTTACCTAAGAGTATACCTTATATGCTTTGAAAATGATGTAAAACTAGCGACCAGCCCCGGCTTTTCTTTACTATAATATACATGAATACACTAGCTGGCCTGCCGAAACTTCGTTCGCTGTCCTACTCTATAAACCTCCAAAAACCACATTAAAACCCGTGGCGTAGTTTAAAAGATCTAAGCGTACATAGTACATTCAGAGAGACAGACGGCGGGAAGCGACTTTGTTTTATACCATCTATAAATTCCGGAAGATATTCTGTAGATATAAGTGAAGACCGCATTAAAATCCGTTGCATGGCTTAGGAGGAGTTAGCGGAAGACAGACATACAGACAGACGCCGAAAGCGAGTTTAATTTATACTATGTATAGTTGCTTTGGAGCGGGGGTTTTTATGACAAAAATATTCAATAGATGGCGCTACTGACTAGGGAACATTGGCAACTCAAGAGATTTTTAAAAAACTGAAATTATGTGTGTCAGTTATCTTCCAAGCTTTTAGATTTTTTAGAGATTTTTTTTCTCGATCTAGGGCGAATTAGGGCAACAACAGAAAATATAGAATAGACACTAGAATATAGCTCTGGCTTGTGCATAAAAAGAATGTTTATCAAGCAATATACGTTGTGAATAAACTATGCTATGCGGACAGAATTACTAAGCTATGTTAAAATTATTATAAATGTATGTAAACTTACTTATTGAATTCCCAATAAATCGCTGAGAAAAGTTGTATAAAACTTTTATATTTAGGTATATGTAAGGCATTGGAGATTAATAGAGCGGTATATTTAAAATTTAGATTGTTTGTAATGGTATGTATTCTATATGACACAGTAAAAAATACATTTTTATTTTATTTTTTCGTTACATTATCTAAGTTTTGAATGGCACAGCTAAAACATTTCTTTGTCTGTCTTTGTAGTTGTAGAGATAGCATTTAGTGATAAATAATTAAGGGTTCAAAGGTTTAAAATCCGCCTATTATAGTCTTTTTTTTTGCGTTGATAATCTTTGTTATGTATAGGTTTATATCCGACCTTACACTAGTAACAGACGCTCCGATTGGCTGGAGCCGACCAACTGCCAGTTGCAGTCCATACTAATCCTTACGCTGTACAAAATAGAGTCGTTTATGGCTTAATTCGGATGCGCGGGCGAGTCGACCTTGGTCGGGAGTCCGACCCAAAAGTGACTTTATTTTATACTTCGTAAGAGTTAGTATCAATTGCAGCTTTCGGTTGTACGTCATCTGCCAAATCGGAACGTCTGTTATTAGGATTAGCTCACGTGTTGATGCACTGGCAGACACTAAAGACACTTATATTTTGATCCTTGCATCCTTGTATACAGTGTATAAGATTCATTTTTTAATCGTTCACCGTGCGTTGTCCCTTGCCACAGAATAAATACCCCGCCAAAGGAATTCACAAGCGATTATTGATCCTTATTAGTCCTTGGAGCGGCGGTGGCCAAGTGGTTAGGGTATCCGACTCGTAAGCGAGAGGTACAGGGTTGGAATCCAAAGACTCTTTTATGAGTTTGTACATTAGTTGAATACTAACCGATTTTCTCACAGTGATGGAAAAGATCGTGATGAAACCTGCACATTCAGGCGACTGAATGTGTAACCATGTGTAACCACTAACCATATCCAATCTGGTCAGGTTCCCCTGATAGCAGGGTCTCGAGGTCAGATGGCAGTCGCTCCACTGTAATTATATGATCTGCTATAACCTGGATCATGGCCAAGGCGGACCCCGGGCCCTCGTGCGTGAGAACACGACCGTGACGTTACCGCCAAGATGATTTTATTATTTTAGTCCTTGGCATGGAACAACGTGCGATAAACGATATATACCAAAGAGTTGGATAGAGAGCCATAGAAGGAACCTACTTACAGCTGAAGTCACAATCTATATTTTGTTTCCTTTTTAAATGGTGCACATAAGGTGTCCAAAAGAGACGGCTATAGGTTGTCAAATACCCCTTCATAACCACTACTATTGTCAAATTTAGTGGCATTGGTCACCTAGATTTTTGAATGACATTTTTACAGAGTTGTGACAGAAAAGCCTTCTCAAACATAGTGTGACAGTGTAATTTCTCTATAGGTCGAGTCTCCATCTGTGCTCCATGTCCATTATCTTTGATCTATACAGTACCACACGCCAAATGTCACATGCATTTTCAAATGTCCTGAATGTTTATTTTATTTGGAAAAGTGAGTTTGAGTCTAAATGAGAGAGAGAGAGAGAGAGAGAGAGAGAGAGAGAGAGAGAGAGAGAGAGAGAGAGAGAGAGAGAGAGAGAGAGAGAGAGAGAGAGACAGGTCCATGAATTAGTTTACATTCTTTATGGTTATTAAGGTATTTAAGGAACTTTATTTTTAGTTTAGTAAAATATACGTTTAATTAAGAAGTGTTCTTTCATATAACATATTGTGTATGTTGTAGTTTTATGTTTATGTTTTGCTGACATGGTTAGTTTTTTCTCAATGCACTACAGAAATTAGTAGATAGACACTACACATATTTGTAATAGCCTTTAAATGGCTTATAGAGGATACTCACCGTCCTCGTCATAGAGCTCGTCGAAGCTGAAATGACGCGCCCCACTATCGCATTAACGCACACAAGCAAATTTAAAATATGGACGCAATACATATACAAATGGCGTTGTAATTAATCATTCAGTTGCCGGTGAGACTCAAACGTAGGAGCACGCGTCGTTCGATTGAGCAGTCGACGTTCCCACACGTTAAGTAGTGGGGCGCGTCATTTCAGCTTAGACAAGTTTTACCTAAAAATGGGTTTGACCCTGCCCATAATATGAGGTAGGAACTAGAGATGATACCTCTGTATATGCTAACTTGTGACTTTAATCTGTTTACATAACAAACACCAAGAAATATAATCATCGTACAGTCGCTTTACAGAACTTAATGGCATGGCAGAGGCATGATGTCAAGTCAACTGACCGCGTGAGGGAGACATTTTGGAACGTCCTGTCTGCTGTCCATAGGCTGTCGTGACTGCTTACCATCAGGCAGGCCGTAAGCTTGTTTGTCACCTAAGTGGTATAAAAAAAATGCGGTCACTGCTCGAGATATGTGCCTCGGTCTGTATATAACGTGAGCATTTACATTGTAATGAAACATAATAATTTACACACTCATGTATATTATGTACATAGGTTTATATCGATTATTATTTAACAAAATAATTACACATTATAGGTAGTTGCTATTGTTGTTTATAGTCATGGAGAAATTTATCCAGCGGAGAAAGCCAGCGATAGTACGGAACTCACCGAAAGTATGCTATTTTTAGTATAATTATGCGAAGGATTCTTTTCGCTAATCAAAGTCATGCTTGCTTGGACAATTTCACACAACGCCATTTAACCCCAAAGTAAGCAAAGCTTGTGTTATGGGTAGTCCTGTCATGGCACGATCCGGCCGTAGTCGGCGTGGGGTGGATGTGCTCCGGTCCTGAGGTGGCCACAATGTCACTGTGTGTTTCCTTCCTACGTTCCTACCCCCTCCTCTTTGACGATTGAAAGAGATATGTAATGCCCTAATCAATCAAAACATGTTGAGTTGAGTTACGCAGCTTTGACATCTACGTCAACTCGGGCCGTCCAATGGCATTTAGCGACGTCGCGCGTCGAATCAAAATTCCACTAGATGGCGCTGTTTGAGGTCCTGTAATCGAAATAAGTCGTGCTATTGGTCAAATTCGAACGTTCAAAGTTGACAGTTGGATTTTATAGACAATAAAACGGCGTTATTTTGACAGTTACTGGACCGTAATCCTGGTGAGGGCAAACACCTCAGCCCCCGTTGCGTTCACTAACACCTACCCGCAAATCTGTAATAATTGTGTTTAAAATTTGTCCAGACTGATTTGTCTTATTTGGTGAACAAATATGGCGTACAGGTCGCGGCACGTAAGTCGGGCGGTGACCGTTATTGCGCAGAAATAAAAAATATGATTTCGGGGGAAGGGGGACGGGGGGACGGACATAGCGTGACTTTGTTACGAGTGTTGTTTGTTTACCAAATGAGACAAGTCAGTCTTGACAGATTATAAAACAAAAATAGTACTGATTGGTTCTCGACTGGTTAAATTTCTCCATGGTTATAGTGCATAAAACTGTAAACTTAGGTTTTTAGTATTTTAGTTTCAGACAAATATCATGTGTTACATTGAAGTCATGAAAAGGATACAAATGAGGAATTAGAGCTAGATAACAATCTACTAAAAATGGATACACCAAATTACTTACAGATCTCTATAAGGTCTTGTAGAGTAGGATAGCAACACCCAGTCGAAGGCGGTTGTCTCCCTTTGGCCGTGTACGTAACCGCGGTTTCGTAACCAGTTACGACCGAAAACTTCTTCATCCTTGTACCACGCTCTTTTTTGTCCAACATTTTTCATTCAATAAAATTATAGTCGAAACGTGTAGCTAAGGTATGTACTTTATTTAATTAGTACTTATATTCATAGTAAACTGATATTGTGTATTTAAGATTGTGTGTCTAAAATGTACGTATTTTAAATATATGATCGTGGTTTTGCAATGTCGTAACTGCGTAACAGGATGACAGACGACCTAATAAATATAGTATTATAAAAATACTCCTTTAGAGGTAATAAAAATATGATTACAATACTTACTAGTGGTTTTATTGATACTTGTCACCTGCTGGCACAAGAATAAAAATACGATATCTAAATAGAGCGTCGGTGGCCGAGTGGTTGAGTATCCGACTCGTAAGCGAGAGGTACCGGGTTCGAATCCCGCTGCGGCCATGTATCAGTGATTCTTATCTGAGTTATGTACATTAGTTTAATTCTAACCGACGCTCTTACAGCGAGGGAAACATCGTGATGAAACCTGCACATTCAGGCAACTGCATTTGTAACCATGATCCAATCTGATCAGGTTCCCCTAGTAGCAAGGTCACGGAGGTCAGATGGTAGTCGCTCCACTGTAATTAACTGATCGCCAAATTCTGAATTATGGTTAAGGCGGACCCCGGGCCCTCGTGCTCGAGAGCACAACCGGGACATTAAGGGCAAGATTTTTTTTTATCTATATGGAAATGCCGGGAGATGTGAGAAATGGTGAGATAACGATCCTGACTGCTGGGAAGCTGTGAAAATACGAATCTTTACGCTAATTAAATACCAGGTTGTAGGACTCTGTCAAATCTTAGGAGTCCGCCTGGGTGAGTACCACCGCCTTATCTATTTCTGCCGCCAAGCAACCATGCTTGCGTTGTTGTGTTCCGGTTTCAAGGGTAAGGTAGCCAGCGCAATTACAGGCCTGAGGCATTTCATCTTAGTCCTCGCAGTGACAACGCATCTGCGATTCTGCATTTTTGTTGCCTGCAACCCTAATGTATGAATTGTAGATGTTATGGACGACAGTTGCCACTTACCATCAGGTGGGCTGTCAGCTCGTTTGTCACTGCGAAGAAAAAAAAACTGAGCATCTATATATATAAAAACGAATTGCTGTTCGTTAGTCTCGCTAAAACTCGAGAACGGCTGAACGGATTTATCTTATCTTGGTTTTGAAATGTTCGTGGAGGTCTAGGGAAAGTTTAAAAGTTGAGAAAAATTCGAATAATTGCCGGGAAAACCATCAAAAGGGTAGGGGTAGGGGGTAGGGTAGGGGTAGGGTAGGGGTAGGATGCCACGCGAACAAAGTCGCGCTGGGTCCACTAGTCTACAATAAAACAAAACCATTATTTATCTATTTCTTTGTTTATGGTCAGACAGCTCTACGATGCAGTCTTATTTACCGTTGATTCCTGTATCTATATATGTATAACAGGAGCGTCAGTGGTCCAATTTCGTAAGCGAGAGGTACCGGGTTTGAATCCCGGTGCCGCATGTACCATGACTCTTTTCTGATTTTGTGTACTTAAGCTAAACACTAACCGATGCTCTTACGCCGAGGGAAAACATCGTGATGAAACCTGCACATTCAGGCGGCTGAATGTATAACCATGATCTAATCTGGTCAGGTGCCCCTAGTGCAGGGTCACGGAGGTCAGATGGCAGACGCCACTGTAATTATCAAAAAATATCAAGGCGGACCCCGGGCCGTCGTGCACACCCGGGACATTAACGCCAATATGTTTTTTTATCTTACTAGAAATGCCATGTTGGGCGTTTAAACTATCGAGAACGCATGTCCATTTGGCTAGCCCATTACAAGGTATAGTCTGGCAAGAAAGTCGTGAAAAAAATTGAGGGCGCCACCATCGTTTACATGGTGCACATATCTAGAAGGTACGTACGTAATAAGGTTAACCAAGCATTAGTTAGAGGGACATACCTAAATGGTGTAAAAATAAGTCGTAAGTCAAGTAAGTACCTACCTATTTGCAGAGAGGCGTGCGATGATGATGATGAGAAAAAAGTGACAATTGCAATAGCTTAGGTAGGCAAGTATGTTTAATGTGCGGTCTACCAGCGGCTACGAGCGGCATCTTTAAGTAAGTACTTACTTAAGTACCAAAGAACAAAAAAATATTTGCCAGTCTTAACCATGAAGGTAGCCAACTTTCCAATCTTTTTGTTAAGTTCGTATACAGGGAAGAGGTAGGTATCTACTTCACTAGTAGCTCTAGCTACCACTACTACACTTGTGCAGCTAGTACCTACTTCACAGATCACGTAACAGTTACGCAAACTAAATACACAATAGTAGGTAGGTACGTTCCTACTTATATAGGATTTTGAGTTTTCTTTAGTTGAATCATGACTGTGCGAAAATTTTTAGACAAAAGTTGCGTGCCATTGCATGTAAGAGATTATAGCGAAAAATGTTGGAGAGATCTCTTCGAAAATTCGTGCATAAAATATTGCTCGTGAAACGAAACGTTTTCGGGTGGCAAACGTGGGGCGTAGTGGGGGGATTTTTAAATCGTGCATAAACCTTCATCTGTCATAACGGTCGTTACGTACGTCACATATCAGCTGTCCTGATCATCACTATCTTTCTAGCGTTTATCCCGGCCTCTGCCAGGGTCCGCTTACCTACTCATTCTCCATCACTTCGTCCGGTTGTCGGTATTCTCGCGTCGTAGGCCGTGGGCTCTCGCGCCCGACTCTACAATGTCAATCCATCGCTTCTTCGGTCGCCCACGGGGCCTCTTTCCTGAAACCCGCAGGTTCATGCACCTATTTCCCATGTATCCCTGAGGCTTACGCACCACGTGACCAAACGTCTTTGGCTGACAACCGCAGGGAGTAGTGGGGGATTTTCAAATCGTGCATTGACCTTCAACTGTCATAACGGTCGTTACCTTACAAATCAGCTGTTCTGATCATCATCATCGTCCTAGCGTTTATCCCGGTCTCTGCTAGAATTCTCTTTCCTACTCATTCTCCTCCACTTCGCCCGGTCTTCAGCATCCTCGCGTCGTAAGCCGTTGGCTCTCGCGCCCGACTCTACAATGTCAATCCATCGCTTCTTGGGTCGCCCACGGGGCCTCTTTTCTGAAACCCGCAGGTTCGTGCACTTATTTCCCACGTATCCCTGTGGCTTACGCACCACGTGACCAAACGTCTTTGGCTGGCAACCGCAGGGAGTAGTGGGGGATTTTCAAATCGTGCATTGACCTTCAACTGTCATAACGGTCGTTACCTTACAAATCAGCTGTTCTGATCATCATCATCGTCCTAGCGTTTATCCCGGTCCCTGCTAGAATTCTCTTTCCTACTCAATCTCCTCCACTTCGCCCGGTCTTCAGCATCCTCGCGTCGTAAGCCGTTGGCTCTCGCATCCGACTCTACAATGTCAATCCATCGCTTCTTGGGTCGCCCACGGGCCTCTTTCCTGATACCCGCAGGTTCATGCACCTATTTCCCACGTATCCCTGAGGCTTACGCACCACGTGACCAAACGTCTCGGCGGGCAAACGCGGGGTGCACTGGGGGGATTTTCTAATCGTGCATTGACCTTCAACTATCATAACAGTTACGTTATAATCAGCTGTTCTGATATCAGTACGTTGATTACTTGTATTATCTATTGTGTAGGTACCTATCTGCGGTGTGATCTACAAAGATTAAACCAGTCGAGCCAAAGAGGCTTTCATTCATTCAATTATTAAGAAAAATAATAAGATAGTAATAAAATTTTAATCAATAATAATAATTATTTATTTACATAAATCTAAAAGGATTTTCGTTTATAAATAAGGCACGTTTAGCGAGATATTGCACACGTCCCACTAGTGTTTCCCTAGGTACACAAGGCAGCACATAAATCTACCCAATACCAGTTTAAAATGAGCTAGCATCTTATTGACGCGCATAGCGATGATAGCTCTTTTATACTGGTTTATGGTAGTTAGTAGCCTTCTGTATAATATTATCCATTTTATTGCACATAATAAAGTAATTAAATTAAATTTAATATTCTAAGTATTTTACATTTCAACAGGTACTATGACGATTTCCGACAAATACTTATATCTTAGCACATTATATAGCTTATTATATAACTTATTACATACTTACGACTAGCATTTTTTTAATGATCATATTGTAATGGACGGATGGCGTTATAAATAAAAGTAATATGAATAAAAAAATCCTAAAGCTAATTATTACAAATAATATAACAGTAAAAAAGTGTGTACATTGCATATATTTACAAAAAAAAATTAGGGCGTTGAAGAAATAGTATAATAGTCTGTTTGTACACGCTAATCTCCGGAACTACTGGACGGATTTGAATAAAACTTTTTTGTTGTATAGCTATTAAGCTTGGGCAACATAGGATGGTCATTTAAACTGGCCTAAAAGCGATTTTCACGCAGGCGAAGTTGCGGGCAAAAACTAGTATACAATAAGTAGATATCTCATACGTAAATTCACATAGGTAGGGTGAATGCACCTAAAGTCGGACTTTCGAAATTCCACATCAGATACGCTATCACCACAGTTCTATCTTTACATACGATATGATGGAGTTGATTTTGGAATTAAATTTTATGCTTGCTGCTTTTTAAATAAACATTAATTAAGAATGAGTAATGGCTGTAACATAATATAACATGATGTAACATTGTAAAACTAGGCTATGTTATGTTTTACCTAATAAAGTATAATACAATTCGATAAGAATAATAAGTGCACAATCCATATTTATTACGTTTTGTACTTCGATTGATTGACAAAATATCTACCTTTAATGAAAATAGACTAAGTGATTAGTGTTTTTTACTTATACAAATAAGACGAAAAAGCATTTTTTTTATTCTAAGCAGCGACAAACGAGCAGACAGCCCACCTGATGGTAAGCGGTAACTGTCACCTATAACATCTACGATTAATGCACTTAGGTTGCAGGCAACATAAATCAGGTTCGCAGGTGCGTTGTCACTGTGCGGACTAAGACGAAATGCTTCATGCCTCTAATTGCGCTGGCTACCTTATCCTTCAAACCGGAACACAACAATACAAGCATTGAATAACATTAACTTTTTTTATGTTGCACGTACGGCAGTCAAAACACTCTAGCGGGACACCTGATAGAAAGTGGTCACCGCCTCCTACGGACATCAGCAACACCGGGGACGCGCTACAATGCATTGCCCACATCTAATAACCACTCATCATCATCACAGTCCACTGCAGGACTTAGGTCCTCTCCCATGAAAGGGAAAGTTATTGACATAATCACTACGCTTGGGAGGCAGGTTCGAGATCACAGTGTAACAAATAAATAATGGGAAACGCTGCTGCCCATTTTCGAGCCTATGGAGACTCTAGCTCTTTTGCCTCGAAGACATTAGTCGCCTTGATCGACACCCACAGTGCGAGGGGTTGGTGCTATTCTACTCTGCCGGACACCACTAATACGCCATAAATTCCTGTGAAACTTTGTTCTCCTATATCGCGTATACCTATCGCCCATTAAGTCCACCTCAACTATACCATTCACACGCCGACCCCAATCGTGAAACAAACGATTTTACGAAAGATCAAATCAACGTTGTGTGCGAAAAAATTGACTGCCATTTTCGTTAGCTTATCTCTAGATCTAAAGCTAACACGGCGTCATTAAGTTAAGATAAACGATTCTCATTAAGAATAGGTATAATCATTAGAGATACAGACATAAAGAGAACGACGTGAAATTGTATATAAACTGCGTCTGTTAGAAGTTTACGTCATTTCGCGGTCCGGCCTCGTCACGTATGCGTTTCCGAGATGAAAGTTTTGAGTTTTTAGAAGTGTTAGTGACAATTTTGAAGTGTTAGTTTACTGAGTGTTAATAATAGACACTTTTCTGGTTAAGATGTGGACGAAGTTAGGTATAGTGGCGACATTTTGTGAGAGTTTATCGCCAGTGTGTCCGTCTGTGTGATTGAATAAGTTTCCTTTTAGTTTAAGTTGTAATAAGTTATTGTTGTAAAATAATACTTGAACCTATCATAATAAACAATTGTAGTGCAAGTGTTTTATTTCGATTCCTAGTGGATGTATACTTAATTAAATTATTGCTGTCCATTTATTCGTGAGCTTTACTTGTACCTGCGTCATATTAGAACATTTTTATAGTGTTTTTATAGCGTGTTTTGATAAACATTATCAGAAGTAACACACATAAGAATATGATATTTACTATACTTTCACTATACATATTATAGGGTTTGTTTCCACGGTTAGTATTGTTTTTACCTCGATATTTCTATAATTATATAGAATTATTTATTAAAATATAGAGGTAAAACAGTACTAACCGTGGTAAGAAACCCGATAATATGTGTACTGTTTACCAAAGTATTGTACCTATTCAATTTAATGTCCACAGTCCACTCAAATGAACACAAAATAAGTACAATTCAGAGATCTTAATTCAAAATATGTGAGAAAACAATATAAGAAGCACACACAACAACATTTACATCAATTACAATTTCACACCAAACTGGCACGGTATCAATCGGAACTATTATTTTTCCTCAGCATTTCTTCTAACATTATGTGCACCTTTAGGTTATTTACCCTTCACAATCTCACACTTTGTCCTAATGCACATGGTCATAAGAAATATCCGCATGGAAGCCTTCAGGTCCTGCCGAGTACTTCACCTGCTGCATCCTCCCATCAGGCAGTAAGACATGGTACTGTCCCCTTGTCTTCTCGCCGCTCTTGGCTTCGTGATGACCGAAGTCATTGCCCGAATGATGGTCCCTCACTCGGTAGCCGAACTCGTAGTTGGCTGCGTAGTGGAGCTGCAATAAGGTTTGAAATATAAGACTCAATTCAATTCAATTAAATTTGTTTATTGTGTTTCTATGTGTAATTATATACAAGTCCTTAAATATATATGTTGGTACAAGACATGGAACCCTGGTAGGGTATAGCAATAGTTTATTACATAATAATAGAGAGGATGCAGAGTTTGAAATTGAAATGCAAAATTCAAAATTATTAAAAGTCGACAGGAAATCATTAACAATGTCATAAATATAATTAGTAATACAATAATGTCAATATTCATAAATCATTAATAAACGTATGAGAAAAATGTCCCCAATGATTTAATTGAATGTCAAGTTTTTAACTTAATATTAATACATTTTCTAACTACTTAACTCCTACTTTATATTAAGCCTAACTAACTCCTCTTACCATAAGTAGGTTAAAAGGCAGTTGCTACTATTATTTTGTGGTACAGAAGACAGCGCTTCAACCTATCCTATTAAGACTTTGTGACTGTGATATGTATCAATTTTGACATGTAACAATGGTTATCAATAAATAAACTGAAACTGAAATTGTTGTGACGTGATAAAAGCATTGATAGTTATTGTACTACTAAGGTGCCTACCACAGAACACCAGGAAAGTAGTGTAGGCACCGACATAGGTTATAGAATCGCAGAATTGAAGTGACAATTAGAGGCCACAGCTTGCAGAATTGATGGCTGATGGGGCGGAACCGGGGAAAGGTTCTCGACTGACGACCGCCGACCGACAATAGCAGCATAAGACGGCCCCCGCGAGATGGACTGACGACATTGTGGAGGGCATAGGGAACCTTAGGCGCTGTCCTAATTGCCAACGGTCGTACGACGGACGTCGCCTGACCAATTGGAGACCTCAAAACCGCCCGTCGCACGATCATTGTCGTACGACCGTTCTCAATTAGGACAGCGCCTTAGGATTTAAGAGACTCAAAATCGGTTTTTGGAACGCGAGAGGGCCTTAGAATGCAAGCGACTCACACTTCGTCGGTGGAACGCTTAAGGCAAGCCTAGATTAAGCAGTGGGTGATGATGATTGTGCTACTGCTAGTCCAGCAGTGCGCAGTTATAATGGTGTCCTAATGATGACTCTGATGAACTATCGACAGGGAGAACTAAATTCTCCTATCTTACATTTTGTTCACGTGTACGATAGTCGAATCTAGTTCATTCCAGTCGCTACATATATGTCACCGTAAGATTGTGAACATCGTTAGTTTGTAATCTAACTTAGTATAATACGTTAGATTGTAAACGATCGAAATATTGTAACTACAACCAAATTCACCATATCATTTACAATTAAACGCATTATTTCTTCGAAGAAACACATAAACAATATGTAATCTAATCACAGTTTGTAATCTACGTACTCTGAAAAAGTTAGATTATGAACTGGCGGTTTTATCAATCTTACGGTAACATATACTCGTATAAGTTATTTAGCCCCAGGTACTGTCAGAGGCGGGCTATTTATCGATATTCGTAATTTTTTTTTTTAGTTTAGCTTTAAGTTAGATGAGTCTGTATATTTTGTAAATAATCTAATATATATGTTATAAGATGATGATATAAATGTATTTTATTAAGTTTTATAATGAATAAAATACAATATGTGTCATAAAAATGTGTCGTTTCCTTTCCTGGCAGTTTGTTCGCATCTTCTTCAACAAGGCCGCGCTAGTAGTAGTAGTGGCATATAGCGAGCGTCTTCCTTTTAGTTTGAGTATAAAATGAAATCTATATACGTTTGACAGTATATCTGTCTGTGGACCTATCCGCTAACTCGCTTTAAACCACATCAGTTAGAGAATTTCTTCCAGAAAGTTCAAATGTATCGGTAATCATATCATAGAAAAGGAAAGCCGAGAAAGCTCCGTGCGAAACCGGGCCGCTAGTTATATACCGTAAAAATGCTCATGAAAATGCTTTAATCGAACACACGAAATAAAATAACAAATGCAGAAAATCGCTCGACAAAATCTACATAAATCAAATCTTTTCGAAACTATGGAACTGATTCTAATGAAACAAAGCCAAGAACCATCTCGATTAAGCTGGTTTTCAATAAAGAATACCGCATGTCAATATCCATCTGTTCGGGAGGTTACGATGCTACAGACAGACATACAGATAGATGAGGATAATTATGATATAACAACAAAAAAGCCGATTGCCGGACGCTTCGGGTGGCCGCGCAGTCGTCTACAAAATAATTATTACATAGACTTCTGGTATTAAATTACGCATTCAAACTTTTCATTTTAAAATGCAGTTTTCAGCAACAAGATTTAGTTATCGAGGTCAAACTGAGGTGATTAAAATATATGAAACAAATGACAAAGTTGCTAATTAAAACAGAATTTATTAAACTTAGTAGGTTAGGTAAGTATTAAGGATAGGAATAATTAAGTTAGACGTGAATAAATTATTACGTGCTAGTTTACAATAAAGACTTAATAAATTACGTAATTACAACAAGTGCAACTTTTGTAGTTTCTTTAAGTTTTTCTTAAAATTCCTTTGTCTATGGTATCGTTTTCTTGGCCTCTTCGGGTAACGCCTAGGTTTTTTGTGTTTCGGCACTTGAAACACACCGAGGTGTTGAATGTTAAAATTGTCTCCGATTAGGCTTTTCAGTTGAGATTGGGTCAACATGTACACTGGCTCTATAGAGTTGCCTATATGATGTGTGGGTGGTCCATATTCTACTATTGGTGGACCTGGTTGATGTTTAGGGGGGCCGTAGATGGGGGCCCCGAAGGATGGGGCCCCGTAACTGGTAGGCGGACTATAGGAAGGGGGTCCATAACTACTGTAAGGAGCGTATGATTCTCTGTGATATCTTGGACCAGAGTATCGATTGAATTTTTTAGTATGACTCCCATGGAGGTCTATTTGGTGGTTATACCCGGCTGTGGGTGCGTATGACTGATATTGGTTGACCCCACCCGGATAGAGAGACTGCTGTCTATAAGGTATATTTTGGGAAGGTTCGTTGTCGTACTCGTCGTTGTATTCGTCAAAATCTTCGTCATCGTCACTGTCGTATTCGTATTTTGGCCTATTGTGCCTTACAGGGCCATTGTAGTCATCGTACATGCCGTACTCATTGGCTACCCCTATTGGGAAATTAGGTGTTGTCAGGAAAGTATTGACCTTATTAAACCCACCACGAATGTAAGGTTCTGCTTCAGGTCTTTTTGTATCGTTTTTGTTGTCTACCGCAGGGGATTCTGTTAACGGTTGGACTGAGGATACTATAAATGGCTCCGTATCTAAAGCAGATCTAATTTTCCTATTCTTACCAGTACAAGCATCACTTACGTTACCATTGAATTCAAGGCAAGATATACTTACATTGTTATCATCGTACGCTGAAACACCTGTCCCATCCCCTGTTAAATGATGTACGCCTACATGTTGAGCGTTGTGGTGAAGATATCTTTCACTTTCGTCGCCTTCGTGGTTACCTCCATAGTATGTTGTATATGTCGGTTTAAAGTGCAAGGCTTGGTAGCTGGGTTTAGTTTCTTCAACATCGTCGTAGTAATAATGTTGTTTGGGTGAATGCTTCACCGGAGCGCTGATTGTCTGACTAGCGACTTCTACTTTGTAATAGTTGTGGCTTTTAGTAGTGGTTGTGTCGATGTTTTCGGGCGATTGCGTAGCTAAAATGTTTTGAACGCCATAGGTTTTCAGTCTCGAGTTCTTGTTCGGGTCTTCTATATCGTCCACCTCTTCAGTAATTGGTGTGTGATCTTTTGCACCTGGAACGTATGCGCTGGCATATGTTGGGGCCACTTGAGCGTAGCTTGCTTGCTCGTAATGCTGTGGCAGCGCTTGTGGGTGGTCTTTGAGGTAGAAGTATAAATCAATGGGCTTGGTCAGTGTACTATCTGACCCGGAATTATGTTTCTCTGAGTCCACCAGCGCACTTAACTCGCTGAGTTGGTCTGTAGGATCTTTTGTCAGCAACGCACTCAAAGTGTCTATATCGTACGAAGATTGGTAGTTCTGCATCTGATGATACTGTTTTGGGTAAACGTACTGAGTTTTGCTTGGTACAACAGACGTGTATAACTTCACTTCATCTGCAGGGCTCGTCGTCAGGGACAATCCAATGTTTCCGTTGGGTTTAATTGTGACACCTTGATCGTAAGTCGTCCCTGGCGATACGTATACAGTCTTATATCTTTTAGGCTGCAAATGTTGTTGATACTCCACCGATCCGTAAGACCTGTGGTTCCTATTCTTTTCAGGGTTAACCACCGCGTCTGCTGCAGTTATCTTCGTTGGCTCCGCATTGTGAATAATCTTCTGTATCCTTTTTACCTTCTGCTTAACTTGGATCTGTCTGACTTTGGGCGGCGCTTTCGTTACAGAACTCAGAGCTGCTGTTACGGGATTCAGCTGTTTATTATCCCTCAATCTCGTTTGCTGTTTCTCGACAGCCAGCTGATGGCTTTCCTGGGACTCTTGGTACGCTTTCATGTAACTGTCTACTTGAGGCGGCGCTTTTGTCCATCTCTGGAGTTGAGCTCTGTGCTGTCGTACTTTTTCAGCGTTGAACATTGCTTGCTGGTTCTGTGCATGTAGTCTAGCAATTTGCTTAGAATTACCAGCTAACGGGTTCCCGTATGGGAGTACTACGGGGTTGTTTGAAGATCTGATCCTGTCGTCTATCCTCGCTTGCTCGCTTATGGTCTCGTGGACAGGTCTTGAGTTCGATTTGGCTGGTAGTTGCGTAGTTCTGTGCACAGTTAGAAGGAGAAGTGCTGCAACGTAATTGAAAGGCGCCATTTTGATCTGTAACGATAGGAAAGATGTTGTTAGTGATACAATACATTTCTATAAAATTAAAATAAGTTTCTTTAGGGTCGCTACTATGTATTTATATCTACCTACAAGTACAAAAGTTGGCTTGAGAAAAAAAAGAATTTGAACATTGCCTGATTACACGCAGTTAAAATGAATTCCAATTTGTTCAGTTAATTCACAAACATTTAAGAAAATAAACCATTTAAAGTGTCAAAATGATTAGTGATTAGTGTAGAAGTGATTAAATCTAATTAAATATAAAACCACTACTTTTAATTGACTGACAATATTAATAGCTTATGTTGACATAATGGCCACGTAAAACAGGTTTGTTTATGTTTCGCGTTCATTTACATATTCAACCAGTTAGCGAGGTGATTTTATTTTGCATTTATCAATGTAAACTGTGTTGCATGTATTTAACCTAGTGGCGGTTAATGCGAAACTATATATTACCGGATATTACCTATTATGACGTTTGCTATGGAATTAGGAAATAGATGTGGCAGTTTTATGGAAGAGGCGCCGAAACGTGTTTTTTTATTATTATATACTTTATTGGACATGAAACAAGATAAAAACAATTATTACAAAAAGTTGTTTACAAAGGTGGGCTTAACTCTGTAAGAGATCTCTTCTAGCCAATACTACCGGATGTGGAGAAAAGCAATAAACGGGGAAGCAGTAGAAAATGTGTACTAGGTATATTTTCTAAATAAACTACGTAATATATGTTTTAGAAATTAAAATTGAAATAAAACAAAAAAAAAGTATTCAGTATCAGTGAAACTAGCTTTATTTGATTGATAATTTAATGACATTTATGTTTGAATATAATTTCGGCAATATGGCTGCCGTGACTGGCGCGTAGATGGGGCAATTTGGATATCCTATTTTCATACACTGTTCGTAACAATTGCGGCCGTATTTCGCTAATAACTCACCGAATGTTGTGTTCGATCTTATCGGTGTAGAAAAGTCACTTGATATATCTCTAAAGAAAATAATGCAATGGAGTTAGATCAGACAATCTTGAAAATCTCGGATGAAATTGTTCGTTGATGTTCATTTCCCTCCCCATACAAAATTTTGTTCGGCGATGAAGTTCACTATTCGTGGAATTATTAAGTTAATCATAATTAACATACGACGGCCACATGACCGAAATCATAGTCAAACATAAATGACACAAAATTATCTTTTAAATGAAGGTAATTTCACTGATATGAAATACTTTTTCTTTGTTTTATTTCAATTTAAAGCTCTCCGCCTCTAAAAAACCCTATGTAACGATGACATATTCAGCGGAACTACACAGAACATAGATACTCATCATACGGCATACCCCACCTTATTATCTTGGTTTTAACTACGTAATGTCTTCAAAGTTCAAACATGTCATAGCGGACATAACCATTTACAATTAAAGTTTCTCTTTCCAAAAGCATTTTGTACAATCTGTTCATGATCATACACGAGTTGTATGAATGACGAATTATTGTAATTGACCGTGTAATGTAATCTTACGACGGTTGCGCAAAAATTAAAAAGATTTACTCCGCGATGTTATTTTGTCTATGTTGCGGTACAGTCGTTGACAAAATCTATATGATCTTTTGTTGTAGGTACAGGTGATGTCATCATCTTGGCGTTAATGTCTCGATTGTTCTCTCGCGCGCGAGGTACGTAATTGATAATGATCGTTGAACGTTTTGATGATCAGGATTTGGGAGATCAGGTAAGTGGGGCGACTGCCATCTGACCTCCGTGAATCTGCTACCAGGGGAACCTGACCAGATTGACTGATGGTTGCACATACCTAGTCGCCTGAATGTTCAGGTTTTATCAACAATATTTTCCCTCGCCGTAAGAGCATCGGTTAGTATTCATGTACTTAGAAAAGAGTCATTCGTACATGGTCGTAGAAGGATTCGAACCCGGAACCTCTCGCTTACGAGTCGGACCTCTTAACCATTAGGCCACCTACGCTCCAGTTGTAGATAGATACAGGTATCGGTTGTAAATAATTCTGCATCGTAGAGCAGTCCGTCTAAAAAGAAAGAGGTAGAGGAAGAATTGGTATTTAATCAGGGTAAAGATTCGTTTTTTACAGCTTCCTTGGCAGGCAGGACCGTCACATCGTACGCGTAAGCATCAATGAGGTCGAAGATGGAGCATTCATGTCCTGAAATAGCCTAACTCTGGCCTTGAAGGAGTTCAGGTTGTACTATTAGAGGAATACTTCATAAGCAGGTAAAGCTTGGAGGTCACGATTCGCTATTTTTTGTTGTAAAGATTTTTGTTACTTATAACTAGACAGGTATTTGCCCAGGTTGCCCTATTTTTAAATAATTTTCTACATCAATATAATATTATAATATATATAATTATAAAAATAATTGAATTAAAGGACCCCAGGCACCTGATAGTAAACGTCAATGGGGCCGAAAATAGAGATCTTGGCCTTCTTGTCTTTTCTATCTCTAGCAACTTGCCACGAGTGTGAAAGAGATAGGTAGCGAACGCAAGCGTTCGCAAAGATGTCATGCCTGTCTAGAAACAGCCAACACACTGCGGCCTTAATTTTCTTAATTTGGTCGGTAAATAATAGAATTAATTTCGTTCGCATCTCACCCCAAGCACTTCTCCACTCGTCTGTACAGATAACGAGCTCAATGACCATGTACTTTCACTGGTCCGGTTCGCTGCCAACTCGTTCCTACGTCCGGTCGGCGACTTCACACGACACGACACGACCACGACTAGGGCGCCATACTGGGGCTAATTTTGCTAAATCGCCGTATATCTGAATCGATCGTGGACTGCATTTTTCGTATCATGAATAGACAATTTTCCCGATCGCGAGTGACTTATTTACATCTCTACCTCTATGACTCACCCACAAAATAGTTTTGGCGGTGGAAGGACAAGGTAGCCGCCAATGTTGGCAAGCTAAGATGGTGAAGACCACTTTGCCGGGTGTTGTGACCAGGGGACTAAGGGTCCAACAGTTGATCGTCGGAAGTTGTACACTCACTCTGTTGTTGTCACTCTTGCCAACCGCTACAGAGTGAACCAAATCCTTCATACGTACATGGCTTTGACATGGCAAACTCTTGATCAAAACATTACGGCGATACGGTTGACTCGCCTTCCGGAAACGAGCGCTCGGAATCAATGTAGGAAAACGAGTGAAATAAGCAAATAAGGCAGCTGAAACCCTTTCTTCAATAACCATTTCGACTAAATTCAGTAGCCTAAATTCAGAAGTGAAAAGCGTGAGAGCAAATCAAGGTGGAATGTTTTGCTCACAGAATAAGGTACATTTTTGTATCACTTATACATATTATCATAGTCCGCGCCAAAATGGTGCGCGATTTAGGCGAAATTTCTGTTCGGGCGCTATACGATGACTAGGCGATGACGACGCGACGATTGTACGGACGCGATGCGAGCGCTGCGCGTTTGTTTACAAAAAATAAAAATAAGATTTCTTTCATTAGTATATTAAAACCAGAATTGCTTAAATATTTGGGACAAATAAGCGGCCATGTATAAAAGGGTTCTGATCGTCATGCCGTTTGATCCTGTGCATGTATAGTGCTTTTTTATGTTTTTTTTCCTCTTCTTCTTTCACTGTTAATATCTTTTATTCTTGTTTGTCTTATGAATAAATATTTTATAGATAATAATCTATGTATAAAACAACCTAACTGTGCTAAAAATCTTCGACTCTAAAGAGACTTTTGTAGCCTTCAATCAACATAGATCATATGTTTAGGTTTTGATGCTTTAATTTAAGGCAAGTAGATGAATATGAGTGATCACCCTCGCGGGCAATCCCATCTTCTGCCTTTGAATCCGCTTTTATGCTGTTTCTCCCACTTCTCTCGTTTTCATCATCGTCGCGTCGTCGTAAGAGGCCGTCAATTAATTACGTGAGGTGTTCTTTTTTCAAAAGGTGAGATTTGGTGAGATGTAGTGGGAAGGGGGGGGGGGGGGGGGGGGGGGGGGGGGGTCACATGTGTGAATTAAATATTTTCATGTATTTGCTTCATATCACTGTAAAATAACTATAATTAAGCGTTATCTAAACTACAAAAAAAACTGCTCAGTTTGCCTCCCCATTACTGCCTAACTTGCATCGTTTTAGTCAAATACTTTTAATAAATTTCACAGTAGGCGACAATTTCGAAGAAATTATATTTTAATGCACAAGCTTTGCTTAATTTCAGGCTAGATGACGCTATGTGAATTGTCACAGCATATTTATTAATTAATTAATAATATTATATTAGGTATAAGTCCCTTGATGATTAAGATGATGATAAAGTAGGAAGTATATATTGTTCTGTGAATTCTCAAGTGGGCCTATTAAATACTGTTAATTATATTATGAATTATCACCTAATTAGGATTATTATGCGAAAAGATTTGTCTCAGAGACAATAATTCTATTGTTTTGGCTGAAGCCACTAATTTATATTTACCTACCTTGGTTTATGGCAACAATTATTTTTATCTCGTGTGTAGATTAGTTATAATTACGTGACCTGCGTCGATTAACTATGCAGCAATCCGAAAACAATTAAAACATGACAAGAAAATTACTATCTGCATGTATAAGGAGTTGGTAGGGTCATAGTGGATTAAAATTTTCACTTAACTCCGAATCTTATAAGCTTATGACGTCAAACTTTTGTGAATGAAAGGTAGACATTTTATTCTAAGCTAAGGAATTCAAAATATCAGATAAAAAAAAATGTTTTGATCACCGTGTCTTACATGGTGTGTCGATGAATACGGAGACGACGACGACGACAGTGAATTTTTTTAGTCTGGCATTTATACATTTTCCTAGTTTTTTTATGTATTGGCAACACTTCCTTCTTCACGGTTCCCAGACATTGGAGGCAACATCACTTTTTGTAGTAATTTCTAATAAACGCTCAATAAACACCACACAGCCAACTGGCGTGTGGTGTCCGGCAGAGTAGAATGGCACCAACCCCTTACACTCGTGGGTGTCGTACGAGGCGACTATTGTTTTCGAGGCAAAAGATCTAGTCTCCGTAGGCTGGAAAATGCGCAGCAGCGTTTTCCATTGTTATATTTATAACACTGCGATCTCCAACCCGCCTTCCAAGCGTGGAGATTATGGCAGTGACCTCCCCTTTCGTGGGAGAGGCCCTAAGCACTGCAGTGGATTGTTATGGGTTGGGATGACAAATAAACGTTAAAGGTGTACAAATTCTACGAATTTGATTTAAAAACAGGTACATTAATAAAATACTGAATTGAAAATTATTGTATAATTTATTTTAATACCTACTCTTATTACAATAGAGGCTAGAAAGACTAGTAGATGCAACATCTTAAAATTTTAAAAATAAATTATTATAAAATTAATAATACTTGTAAGTATTTTACCTTTCTCACTTTGTTGAGTCAATAGTATAAAAATTAAACACTTATAATATAACAATATCAACAGAGTAAATAATTATAAACTTAGTTCTATTTAGGTACAATCATCAGCCATACTTAATACTTATTTATTAACTAAATTATTGTTTTCTAATGAAATGTTAATATTTGTTGTAAGAAAATATGTCATCTATTGCAAGTTATAAATGAAGAATGCACATTCATATCGGCTTTAGTCAAACTTTTTTTAAATTTCTATTTTTTTTTTCAGCAAAAAAACATACCACACAACATACATACAGCAACATACCATGTATGTTGCTGTAGCTCCTAAATTCCTATTCTATTACTATTTCTTCATTGCCCTAAATTACTTAATAAATAATTTTAAAATTAAAATTATAAGTAATACGTATATAAACCATTTATGCCATGTAGTAGCCAGATTAGGATACACTTGACACCACCCCTACTCTCTACGAGGGTGTCGTACCTATGATGCGACTCATGGGTTATCAATGAGGGATGTTCAGACAGCAACTTTATAAAGTAAATAGTGTAGTTCAGCCGTGCCTCACTAGATGGCGTTTCTTAGACAGGTTGCGAATTTAGTAACCGAAGTTACTCGGAAAGATAATTCGTGAAAAGATACGTAGTTTAGTAGTACCCTTTCTGGGAAGAAAGCGCAAATTGTGTAGGTACATTTTAATACATCTAACGGACTTTTTTTTATTTATTTTCGAGAATCGTGTCTAATTAACGCCACCTATTACAATTATAAGAACTATGTATTCTATTAAATCGACTTTCGAAAAATCTCCCATTAAGTAGAGAACGGGTAGCAGCGCTCTCTGGCAAATCATACTAGCAAAATCTCTGTCATTTTTTTATACTGCGATTACCAACTCATTTGCCCGCGTGGTGATAATACCCTCAAATGAGTTGACAGACGACAGCAGACACGGCCCCTCGTTCCCGGCAGTGGTACCGGCCATAGTATCGATACAGTGTGGGATGCTAAGCATCCCGGGGTGACGGTAGGATATCATAAACATCTTTACGTACGGCGATGTATAATGGACGCTTTCTGCGGCTGAATGATCATCTGGTGGATGGCATGGCACGTGTAAACCCATATGCAGTCCATAGCAACGGATAATACGTGCTAGACTGAAACTCGCGCGTGAAGAATGAAACTATTTGAGGGAGAATAACGGGTTAACCAACAAAAATTCTTTTAGACGGGAAGTAAATGTTTTGTCAGATGCAACATTTTTCAATTCAGCGTGTAAATGATCATAGCCCACTGCACCAATATCTACCGGTCGAAGCTTGTCGGTAAGACGCAGTTTTTTACCGTCACCAATATTTTTTCGAATCAACACATATACTTGGAATATGTATTGAGAATATAGCGTCATTATTTGGTGCTTAACGAACATATCCCCACAAGAGTGATTTCGGCCAACCCCTTCCAATACACGAATTGCACGCTTTTGTATCAGGAATACCCTATCAGCATCTTCTGAGTTGCCCCAATGTTCGATAGCATATGACATTATTGAGTGGAAATATTCAAAATATGCCTGTCTAAGCATGCTGGGGGAGACCAAAGGTTTTATCTTGCGTAGTGCGAACACCGCGCCACTCAACCTGTTACAGACGGCCTCGATATGGGCTTTCCGGCTTAATGTGGAGTCTAAGTCTAACTCTACACGGAATTCAGCGCAGTACCATAATGCAGATAGCAACGATGTATTTTCCTGGGGATCTAATGGCAATGATGACAGTTCAACCTTGCACTTTGTCTGATTGATACGACGCATAGTATATTTCTTAAATTGTTCAACTACATTTCTATCCATCCCTTTCTTAACTTCACAATTTTTCCACAGCACATAATAAAACATACCAATATTGTAATTTACCTTTTTGAAATTGAAATACGTCGCCGCCAAAACGTAATCGTTATATTTGTCAAATTGATCTGTGTCTGTCAGCACGAGGCCGCCATGAAACAGTCTCCGTGTATGCGGCTCTGTCCTTGTAGTGTTCTCCAACAATTGTTTATAAAAATTCAAAGTGTAAAAGTAGCCGATTGATTCCTTGATGTCTGGATCCTTCAACAGAAACAAAGGGCACTCCATAGCTGATCTGAATTTACTAAAACTGGTGACACTGGGAGGTGGCACTTCAGCCGTTTCTTTTGTTTTGTTAAAATATATTTTGTGTAGCAAATTAAATTGTGTCAATATTATAACAGGGACTCTTTCGTCATCTAAAATTAAGTTAGGGATTTCGATTTCATGTTCGTTTGGAAAATTACCATCAATCGGCTCCCCTTCAATATGATTTTTAAATTTTCTATCGAATTTCAATACATCAAACGAGTAAGATTTGTTTTCGGTGACAATGTAATTGATCAAAGTAGAAATAATTTCTTCAATCTCAACCTTCTTTTTCAGCTTCAAAGTTATCTTACCTTGATAACGCAAACATTTATTACCGTCCTTTGTATCCAGATTCCTTTCAGTCTTTAGTTTCGATGACAATTCGACTAACATTCGGTCCCGCAACTTCTTCAATTGGTGTATTTTCTTCAAAGCGCGATAATCATGTATACATTTTCCGATGAACTTTAGTTTAATATAAGACTTCAGATTGTCTTTTTCATCCTCAATGTTATCAACGTTGATTTTATCATAGTCAAACTCTTCAAAAACATTAACATTATCGAAAAGTTCATAATTACGGTAAACCATGCAACGGTTCTTAAAAAAAGATGCAGCTACTGATAGGTCGATATGCTGAACATTTTCATTGAATGCATGGAAGACAACCATTTCGTAATCCATATTTGCATTCAATTTAAAACATCTCTCTGTACTCCCTGCATCAACCATGCCATCAGTTATGACATACAATAATTTTATTTTATTTTTCTTAACGCAAATGTCATAATTTTGACGTAACCATTCGGTAATTGTTTCCGGCTTTGTATGTGTACTTCCATCTCTGAGGTTCTTGTATGACTCTATAGTAGTGAATTCATCAACTTCACAACAGCTATCTCCCCAGTCTACGTAAATGATTTTAGAATCTGTAAACGGTTCTCCAGGTTCTTGTTTTATTTTTTCTACCGTTCTCTTAAATTCTTCTAAAGATTTCATGCCGTTGCTATTATAATGCTTATTCGAAACCGAAAAATCGTTTGCGTAAATGAAATAATTAACCATTTTTGAGGTACAACCAATTTCCCGTAAAATTGAAGTAATGTTGCTCAAGACTGATTCTTCGTTGCTACAACAAGAGCGTAGAGGTTACGATGTCCTTCGGTTACCACGCCGTGGTAAACAAAATTGGAAGCATGCGCAGAATTCCTGGAACAAATGCACGTTTTAGCACTACGTGTTAACTCAAAATAAAGTTATGCCATTGTAGATAGGTCAAATGCAAGCCATATTAAAAAAAGTCTTGATAACTATAGAGGGTATTCACTCGTGTCTGATGCAATGACGACGAATGTTCGAATTTTTCTACGAATGGTGGTAGGTGCAATGGAAAACGCAAATCTGTTGATAGGTTTAACGATAGGATTGACTGATGATCATAGGTTCAAAAGTGAATTCGGAATAGTAGTTTGATGGTGGATAGTTTAATTACAGTAGTGGCAAATTCTAATCCGGTGATGCCATGTGACAAAACGTGGCGAAGTTGCCATAGCAATGCTCAAACAGCTATTGAAATAAGCCATCGAATCCATTGCATCGTTGGATCATCATCATCTATCAAGAATGCTTCATAGAGAATCACACAACACTACGTGCTTAGTAATACATGCAATGTACCATCAACATTTAGAATATAAAAAAAAAATCAAAAATATACTTACTTTTCCGTTATTCGGTTTTGTGAAGACAACTTTCTGGCGAAGCGAATTTGACGAAGGTCTTCCGCTGGCGACCCTGATACTGGGATTTTATTCCAGCTTTCTCACAAACTTTGCCAATTTTCAAATTTGACGAAGATTTACTGGCGCAAACAGAGCGCCTGTCTGAACTGTTGTATACTATCCTCAATATTATTCTGAATGAGTCAAGGTCTCAACCTAACTATCTATCAAGTAACGTTTATAAACAAAAAATACAGTGTAACTGTAAAACAAAATACACGGGAAGCTTTTATCAGTACGTAACGTTTATTAACAAAATACAGTGTAACTAGCTGTTATCAGTAAAATTCCTAGTTGGGATTCGGGATTGACGCTCGATCCATATTTGTTAGGTTACTGACTTTATACCTTCGTATAATATTATTATGCATGTTTAACCTTTCCTACTTGTATGTATGTTATAAGTTATATTTAGGAGCGTCGGGGTAAAACGGTATCCGACTCTCAATGCGAGAGGTACGGGGTCTGAATCCCATTGCCGTTATGTTCAATTACTCTTTTCTGAGTTTTGTACATGAGATTAATACTAACCGATGCTCTCATGGTGAGGGAAAACACAGTGTTGAAATCTACACATTCAAGCTACTGAATGTGTACCTAACCATGATCCAATCTGGTCAGGTTCATATTCATTTTCATATTTGTTTATTAGTATTGTCATATTTTGTTCAAAATTCAGTTCCTCTGGTAGCAGGGTCACGGAAGTCAGATGGCAGTCGCTCCCCTGTAATTATCTGATCTGCCAAATCCTGGATCATGGTCAAGGTTTTTGTTGGTTGTTTCATGGTCATGTGTTTTTTTAATAAGTAATATTTATATCATAATCATTTGCCTGCCCTTATCCCATTCATTTGAGGTCGGCACAGTATGTTTTCTTTCTCCATACATCCCTATTTGCTGTCATTATAAATAAGTAATAAGTAATATTTAAATAGTCCTAGGTATATTTTTATTTTACATTTCAATATTGTGCAAGTCGTATGTATTACCTTAAACATCTCGCTTCCGTAGGCCTGCTGGAAGACATTTTAGACAATAAAGTGTCTGTTGTATCGTTTGTAATTGTGAAATTAGTAAGGTTAAAAAAGTAAAAAAAAAATTAGAAGTTGTTTGTTTACTGATATAACCGGAACTGTTAGCAACACTATTGGATAACACTATGATAGTTTGTGCTTAACGCCATAGATGACGCTGGCACGGCGAACCCTTCAGTTCAGCCAATACGCCGGGTGTGTTTTTATAAGAAAAAAGGCATTCGAACGTTAGCCTCGCGTGAGCGACGGATGTGATTCGAGAAAGGCCAAATATTGATTAATTGTTCTGTTGTCAGTGTATAGCTCTTTGCCAAAATTGCCATTATATTGTATAAGGATATGTGTTTTAGACAATATAACAAATATTTAATGGTTTGTATGTGTTTGATTCTAACAATTCAGTTACCATCTACACAGTAGGGTCGATAACTATTGTAAGTATCCTGTTTTTTGTAGCGCGAGCGGCAAAGTGTATTTTTTTATGTTCTAGTGTAGGCAAACAGGCAAGCGGGCCATCTGATGGAAAGTGGTCACCACTGTCTATAAACATTGTGTATATTCAGCGTATGAAAAATTGAACACGTGAATGTAGTTTATAATAATTTTCCGTGTCGGTGGCCGAGTGGTTAAGGTATCCGACGCGTAAGCGAGAGGTACATCGTTCGAATCCCACTGCGGCCATGTACCAATGCCAATTTTTTTGGGTTTTGGGTAATGCCAACCTATGCTCTTACGGTGAGGGAACATCGTGATGAAACCTGCCATGGTAGCAGGGTCACGGAGGTAATTATCTGATCTGCGAAATCCTGGATCATGGTCAAGGCCCCTGGCCCTCATGTGCGAGAGCACGATCGAGACATTACCGCCAAAATGATTTTTGTTTTAAGAAATGGGTTTGCTCTTGTTATATAATCTTAGATGAAAAGCAAAGATAAGGTCGACGATGGAGCAAGCTTACTCAGAAGATGCCTATTTACATACAAAGGTACAGTAAAAGCATAAATGTCCTCTTCAAGAAATTTTTAGGGGGAGGGGAGTTATATTTCCGATAAGCAAAATCACTTTTATAGATTTTTTAAATATATTGTTTACTATCCTATATCCGGCCGGATAGTAAATTAAGGCCGAATAGGCCGGATACCGGATCGTAACCGGATATCCGTTTCATCACTACCTGACACACATCTTTCGCCCTTTTGTGAAAGACCACATTCATACATATTTTCATACATTTACGCGATCTTTACCAGGTCGTCGGTCCACCTCCCACAAGGTGGACCGACGACCTGGTAAAGATCGCAGGTACCAGCTGGATGCGGAAGGCACAGGACTGGCCTTTATGGACATTATTGGTGGAGGCCTATGCTCAGCAGTGAGCATCTGCAATAATATATTAATCCGTGCTTCACTGGACGATAAGTATAAGGTGGTATGTAGATTTTACGTTTTATCGAAGGCATTCGATGTTATTAGACACGAATGGCTGCTTAGAAAAGTATCAAATTATTTAACATTATTTTGCATATTATGGAATTATTTGCCTTGTTTGGAAAAACTGTAACCCCAAACAGAGTGATGTATGTTGCAATAGGTACCCTAAGTACTGTCAATTAATTTTCTTTAAGTTCGTACTAATTATGTTGTGTAAAGAAAAAAATGATGTCATCATAACTTTTCTCTGTAACGACGAAAATTTGACTGATGCGATTATAATTGCTCAATATTATATGATATATGTGATAAAATGTCCATAATTCAAATATTTTATTATTTTGTGACATTATAATAAAAAATTCATTAATTTAATATAAGTTATTATGTCTCTAGATTAATAACTTACATTAAATCAATTAGAGCGTCGGTGGCCGAGCGGTTACAGTATCCGACTCGTAAGCCAGAGGTCCCGGGTTCGAATCCCGCTCCGGCCATGTACCAATGACTGTTTTCTGAGTTATGTACATTAGTTGAGTACTAACCGATGCTCTTACGGTGAGTGTATACATCGTGATGAAACATAAACGATGTGTAACCATGATCCAATCTGGTCCGGTTCGCCCTGGTAGCAGAGTCATTGAGGTCAGATGGCAGTCGCTCTTCTGTAATTACCTGACCTGTCAAATCCTGGATCATGGTCAAGGCGGACCCCGGGCCCTCGTACGCGAGAGCACAACCGGGACATTAATGCCAAGATGATGATGATTATATGTCTCTAGATTGTAGAGGAATCAGGTATGTAAATAATACTGAGTTGAATCTTATCATATAATTTATTTTAATACTCTTAACATTACTCATCACACAAAATATTAATCATAAACTTAAACCTATTTACAATTTTATCAGTCATAATACTTACTCTCTAGCATGTTTTTAAACAAATACAAATTAATAGGTAACTAATTTATTGTCATTAGTAGATTCTAACTACTGTGTTGTAAAAGATACTCCATCAGACAAATTTTTTCAAACCACATTTCAATTCCTCGGTAGAAATAAATGTGGCGATTTCTTGGTCATCATTGAATTTAATTTTTTCTTCGGCTTTAATACGTTCAGATCGCGAAACATACTTTTTGGCTACATGAATAAAAGTATTTATATCGACTTTTGTCACTATGTTTTGATAACGCTCAAACACGGCTAAAGCACCATAATAACTATTGGATGAGAAAATAGTAACCAGATTACCTCGGTATTTTTTACTCGTGGAAATATATCCGACGTATTCCTCCAAGGTAGGGTATTTTTTGAGTTGTATGACACATTTAATAAATATATTGTAAAGAGACACAATTCTGTCAAACTCAAGTGATTCGATTGGCTCGTAAGTTATGTTTGCTTTGTTATTGTCGTCTTCATTGATTACTACTTTTTTAGTAATATTGATTAGTTCTGTATAAAATGATTTGTGTTCGTCAATAACAAAAAATGGGCGGAACGTTTTTTCACATATTTCAAACGAGCCTTCACCGGCTTTGGATTTGCTTAAATCGCCTACAACATGCATCAAGTGTGTAAACTCATTCAAATGAACTTTTTCTTTAATTATATCTTCGCACAACATATCTTTGTGATTCAATTTAAGGTAATTGAGTTTGTCTAGATTGGATGGCTGTTCAATTTCACTGAGAAGAAAACCATTTTCAGTCTTGAAAATGTTTTTCAGCAAAGAATAAACTTTCTCTCGATATGTTTGAATTCTTTTTAAAATCATAACATGACTAATTATATCTTTACGTTTCGCAATGGATTCCAAATCTAGATCATAATTGAAATACTGCAATACTTCGATCATGCATTGTGCAACTCCGAAATGCATTCTCAAACGTTCGTGCATGAAATTTCGCTCATCATTTTTGAATATGTGTGAGGACATTTCAACGCAGTACCACAACGCAGTTAGCAACGATGTGTTTTCTTGGGGATCTAATGGCAATGATGACAGTCCAATTTTGCACATTGTCTCACTAATACGTCGCATAGTATATTTCTTAAATTGTTCAACTACATTTCTATCCATCCATTCCTTATTTTCACAATTTTTCCAGAGCACATAATAAAACAAACCAACATTGTACTTTACCTTTTTGAAATCAAAATAAGTAGCCGCCAAAATGTAATCGTTGTATTTATCAAATTGATCTGTGTCGGTCAGCACAAGGCCGCCATGAAACAGTCTCCGTGTACGCGGCTCTGTCTTTGTTGTTTTCTCCAGCAATTGTTTATAAACATTCAAAGTGTAGAAGTAGCCAATTGATTCTTTGATGTCTGCATCCTTCAACAGAAACAACGGGCACTCCATAGCTGATCTGAATTTATTAAAACTGGCAGGTGACATTTCAGCCGCTTCTTTTGTTACGTGTAAAATAATTTTGTCCAGCAAATTAAATTCGGTCAATATTATAACAGGGATTCCTTTTTCGTCATCTAGAATGATGTCAGGGAATTCGATTTCTTGTTCGACTGTAAAATTAACATCAACAATCGGCTGCTCTTCAACAGCATTTTCAAATTTTCTATCGAACTTCAAAGCATCAAACGAGAACGATTTTTTTTCGGTGACAATGTAGTTGATCAAAGTAGAAATTAATTTTTCAATCTCAACCTTCTTATCTTGAGTCCCATAACTACTGAGATTTTGATACCAATCCGTATTTTTAAATGCACGCAAAAATTCATTTCTGTCCTTTGTATCAAGATTCATTTCAGTCTTTAGTTTCGATGACAATTCGACAAACAATCGGTCTCGCAACTTCTTCAATTTATCTATTTCCTGCAAAGCGCGAGCATCATGTGCACTTTTTCCGATGAACTTTAATTTAACATAAGACTTCAGATTGTCTTTTTCAGCCTCAATGTTATCAACATTGATTTTATCGTAGTCAAACTCTTCAGAAATATTAACGTTATCAAAAATTTCATAATTACGGTAAACCATGCAACGGTTCTTAAAAAAAGATGCAGCCACTGACATGTCGATATACTCCAAGGTTTCATTGAATGCATGGAAGACAACCATTTCGTAATCCATATTTTCATTCAATTTAAAACATCTCTCTGTACTCCCTGCATCAACCATGCCATCAGTTATGAGATACAACAGTTTTATTTTATTATTTTTACGACAGATGTCATAATTTTGTCGTATCCATTCGATAATTGTTGACGGATCTGTACCCATATTTCCATCTCGGAGGTTCTTGTATGTATCTTTAGTTGTGAATTCGTCGACTTCATAACACCTACTCCCCCAGTGTAGGTAAATTATTTTAGAATCTGTTAACGCCTCCCCAGCAACCAATAGATCTTGTTTTATTTTTTCTACGTCTCTCTTAAATTCTTCAAAAGATTTCATACCGTTGCTATGATAGTGCTTAACTCCACGCGTCGAACCCGAAAAATCTTTTGCGTAAATAAAATAATTAACCATTTTTACGGGACAACCAATTTTCCTTTAATTTGAAGTAATGTTGCGTAAGACGGATTTTTCGTTCCTATATTAATCGCTCTAGAGCAGGCAATGACCTGCTGTTGTTGCTCGACAAAAATGAACTTCGCAACGGCCGAGAATTCCTGAAAAAGAAATGCGTGGTTTATTTAGCATCATGTGTAAACTCAAAACAAGGTTATGTTTTTCTAAATAACAGTCTTGATATAGTTAGAGGGCTGCTAATAATGTCTGCTTTGTATTTTCTCATATAAGTACTATACACGTAAACACAAACAAGTAAAACCAAACGAATGTTTGGGCAAAGAACATCGAATGACCAAACTTTTACCGTTTGGTTTAATTTATTTGTTATCCTTTTTTATGTAGTGCCGTCGTGCTATAATATAATATAATAATGCTGAATATTACCACCTACAATATAAATAACCAAAAAGTAACCTCAAAAACTTAACTTACTTTTCCGATTAAGGTTTTATGCTGTCAACTTTCTGGCTCGTTGAAGTTGATCAATATCTTCCGTTGGGGCTCTGAAACTGGTTGAACAGTCTCGGGAACCGAGTGGTGCCCCGTGTCGATGTATTATTGTTCTTACAACTTTCACACAAACTATTGTCACTGGCAAATGTAATTATCGATCGATGCGAATTCACTGGCGCAGGAAACGTATTGACTACACGATTTTCGATAATACACTGAACTTGTCAAGGTCTCAACAGCTATATATCGCATTCCGTCAGGTTGGAGTGCCAAATCTTCTAGCGACAACACGCTACAAAACCACGCTTAAACACGAGCGCTAAACGCACAAAAGAAGCGCTATGTATAAAACCCGTTTCGATAATACGCACCAAATATAAGTATATTGGGTCCTTACCTATTGATAAACCTTCTTTTCGCAAATGAATATTGGCACAAATATTTTTAATTGGACATAATATATCGAAATTAATACTTGATTACGAAAATAGAGTAGATGCCGGTAAGTCCTTAAAATGTATTATTTTGAGTTTTTATAGGGATTTGAAATAACCCCTTTTCATATGTATTCTTTTCCGTATAATCAGACATAATTTTATGAAAAGGATAGTTATCAAAATGAAATGATATGGACCAGTAAGCTTAATGTTGTCTGTTTATGCCTACAAAGATTCAACGTTATTGGATTTACAATTTCCAAGATATTTCATATTTTGCTTGTTTTCGCCGTTTTCACCATACAAAACGCTAATTTCATATGAGACCTAATATGAGAAGCGCTAGATCTAGCACCAAAAGCGCTAAGTTGACAACACTGGATGCACCCAGTACAATGACGCATTATAGGATGACTGCCACTTGTGAAATTGTGTAGCAACAACAACAGTGTAAAATAAGACCACGCTAAGTCGGAATATAACCTACTAAAAAAAATAAAAATAAAAATCTCTGGATGACAACTTATGACAAGTTTTTTAAAAGTAATAGAACGTCATTCATAAAAGTCATAACAAACAATTTTATTTCTGTAGGATTGTTTATTTTCGTGAGTTATGAAAAATATTATTAAATAATGTGCAAAACAATTAAAAAGGAAGTGAGAATGATAATTTTTAGCATGATAAATAATTTAGTCAAACTAAAAGTACAAGTTCAAGCCAAATATCTGAATATTTGCAAGAAGGACTGACAAAGACTGACAAGGACAGATTATCCCCAGATTATTGCCATATCCAAATTTTATAATTTCTGCTACTGTCAGTCGATTGGGACTTATCGTGGTCCTATTATAGTTGTTATCAGTAATGTTAGTGCCAAAATAGAATTTATCCATATTATTAATTATATTAATAAAGTCAAATGAAGTTGATAATAGGTTGGTACCTATTTCGTTTATTACTTTAGGCGCGACTTCGTTCGCGTAAACCTTCTTTACCCCTACCTATGATTTTTTCTTGCTTATAAACCTTCCTCATGATTCACTTTATATGTTGTTGAAAACCGCATTAAAATCCGTTGCGTAGTTCTAAAGATCTAAGATACATAGGGGCAGACGGCAGGAAGCGACTTTGTTTTATACTATGTATGTTTTAGATTACTGTCACGACTTGAAGAGCGTCAAAATCACTATGGTCGGTTCGCTATAGTTATTCAAATATATTATTTTTGGTTTATACATTTTACAAAATGTTTAAATTTAATTATTGTAACATAATTTGAGAAACATTTATTTTTAATACATGATTTTTGGATATAAACCGCGAACATATTTTTGGACACCTTGTTTAAATTCATATATATGAAACAATTGTTACATATTAATACATAATACATAGTAGGTAAGTAAGTACTTTATTGCAACAACATAGCCTATGGGCCAGTTTATCTTTTTCGGATATACAATAGTTAGGTATATTTAATAGGTATTATTTCACTGAAATAACAATAACCATTTATTAATGAAATCAAGATTTATCAATAATAACAAATTGCCGTACCTAATTTCACAGATATCAAATTCAAATAATTTAATCACATTCTAACCCTTGAAACTGTTAACTGTTAACATCTTGAAAATGTTTTCTTTTATATTTTTTTAATAATTCAATACGTTTAACATACTTTCATTTAGGTACCTGCCACAATTTAGGGTAGATATTGCAACGAATTAAAGAAAAAGTTTCAAGCCGACCCAATCCACGTGGTCTCAATCCAAGTCCACATTTATTATTAGATATACTTATAATTTATTTATTTCAACCTGCCAAATCCTGGATCATGGTCAAGGCGGACCCCGGGCCCTCGTTCTCGAGAGCACAATCGGGACATTAACGCCAAGATGTTTTTTTTTTTTTTATAATTTATTTATTTCACAGTTTAACAGCAATGTAATTATATTTAAAATAGATACATTATCAAGTTTTAGTGCCAATAACTAAACTACAATTTATAATTTACAGATTTTTAGATTTACAGAGGTAGGTACAAGTAATTACAGAGGATATTGTTTGACGGTGTCGCAAAGACGGCGAGGGAAACGCAGGATCCATTTGCCTTGTAACACAGCGTATAATATCCAGGTAATGATCGCTAGAGGTTTGAAACCTTTAACAGACTAAGGTTTGGTTCAACCTTTATAATGTGTACGGCCTAGGAAAGGAACGCGTTGCCTGCGGGTGTGTTCCCTGATCATTATAATCTAGACGCCTTCAAGGCTACAGTGAATAGGCTGTTCCTAGACAGGCATGCTCCATCATCGGTCGCATCACTTACCACCAGGTGAGGTGGCGGTCAAATGCCTGGCTAGTTCAATTATATTAAAAAAGGTGTATAAATTATATTAATAGCTAGCGGAAACTTTAGACTAGACTTCCCTTTGGAGTTACTGCCCTAACTCGAGGTTCGAACTCGGTAGTGTCAATAGCCTCTCTAACGTAGCCCCATGCATGTCAGTCGGTACACCATAGGAAAGCGTACTCCACATGTCCGCCGAAACTTTCGGCGAAACTTTTGCCGGGACTTTGGTCGACCTTCTACATTCTCGCCTATTAGGGATGTGGTGGGTGTAAAAACGCGTCGACATTATATCTATTCATCGGTGTAATATCACTAATCTGCTGTAAACAGGGTCACAGAGGTGATGGCAGCTGCTCTACTGTAATTACTTGATCTACTAAAATCTTGGATCATGGTACCCCGAACCTGTTACAGGAAAAAGCGCTAGGAATATAAATATAAAATCGAATCGAGACGACAACAACCTATCCCTACTTAGTCTATGAAATAGGCGAGACATGCCAAACATGCACGGGACTACACGAATGTAGGCGAATACTCCCTCTACATTCTCGTGTTCCCGCGGAACTGTCCACATGTGGAGTGCGCTTAAAGGTAAAAGGCATTGGATAGAGTTAGTTATAGCTCTCAAATAGTGTTTCAAATAGCTACAAAGCAATCTTACTAATAATACTAACACAACATTTAAGTACAATTGTTACTAATATAATTCTAACAAGTTATGGATCCATGGTCTGAAATAAATATCATCATCACACCCAGTAACTGTCAACTGTGTGACTTAAGGCCTCTCCCACTAAACAGGAGGTTATTGCCATAACCTTCACGTTTGGCAGGCGGGTTGGAGATCGCAGTGTATAAATATAACATTTTCCACTCTACGGAGACTTTTGATATTTCGCCTCGTAAACATTAGTCGCCTTGTACGAAACCCACGAGTGTAAGGGGTTGGTGCTATTCTACTCTGCCGGACACCACACGGCCACAAATAGAATACAACCTCGCAATACCCGAGTTCAATGTCAATGACAGTAAAAGCAGACACGTAATACAGTACAGCGTTTGCCAGACCGATACCATCGACTGTATGGTTTATACAGGGCGTTGTTACATGGTTAACTGGTTTGACGACCTGAGTGGTTCAGTTGGTTAACATGCCGGTCGCCACGCAGAGGTCCCGGGTTTGATTCCCGGCCAAGCAGAAATTGAAATGATGAATTTTTATTCCTGTTACGGTTCTGGGTGTTTGTATGTATAATTAGAATGTATTAAAAAAAAAGTTATAGACGTAGTTTATCACCTTACCTTGCTTACTTTAGGCCAAGATGACGCTGAGTGAATTAAATAAAAACTTACCATAATTTTAATGGAAGTGTTAATGTGTGTAGCCTAGTGGTAGTTTGTACACCTACGACTACTCATGTTCGTATATTTTATTTACCCGTGACGAAAAAGAGGGTTGTTATAAGTATAACACATGTATCTGTGTGTGTGTGTCTGTGGCCTACGAGGCTTTGGAACGGATGGACCGATTTCGATGTTGTAGATCCTTTGTTTGAAAGCTAGTTTTATCGAATTAAAACCTAACACAAACTACTATTATTGTTTGAGATTATTGTGGTTAGGTTAGCGTTGTGGCATTGTATGGAAAGGCTCCGAAAATTCGGGGCAATAGCGTTCTTTAAACATTACTATCAAATTTACTTTTTGTAAAATGTTCAAATAAATAATTAATTAAAAAGCTAGCCGTTTACTTAACCGGCTCATTTAATCCGGCTGTGACATTATGTATGCCACTGGGAACCCTATAGTTGTCCCCATGTTTTATGTACCGTTTTTTTAATGTGTTAAATGTAATTGTATTGCAAATTATCATGTCGTGGCGTCCTTTGTGGTAAATGTTTTCTTTCTTTCTTTCTTTACTAGTGCAACTGACACAGCCTGTAGACCGCAGAGCGTATGTAAACGGTATTGATATAATCAAGTTCTCACGAGAGACTTTCGTCACAGTTCTTGCCTTTTGCTCTACTTGAACTTTGCAATTAACTTCTTGCCGAGGTCATACTGATGCACTGGGTGCAGCAGGCGGTCGATCTTTGCTGCGTTTACCAAAGTTCACCATTTTAAAATCAAACAAACTGGTATTGCAAACGTCCGTAGGCTTTTTTTATACTTTATTGACGACCTGAGTGGCAAAATGGTCAACATGCAAGGCTGCCACGCAAGAGGCCACGGGTTCGATTCCCGGCCGGGCAGAAATTTAAATGATGTATTTTAATTTCTGTTACGGGTCTGGGTGTTCTATGTATAATAAGTATGTATTTAAAAAAGTATTTAAGTAGTATATCAGTAATCTAGCAACCATAGCACAAGCTTTGCTTAGTTTGGGGCTAGATGGCGCTGTGTAAATTGGTCCTTGAATATTTATTTATTCGAATATTTATTCAGTGATAAAGGAGCAGCCAGCCCTCCTGATAGTAAGTGTTGCTCATAGCATCTACAATTCATAACACAGAACCGCAGGCGCTCTGTCACTGTGAGGACTAAGATGAACTGCCTCATGCCTGTAATTTCACTGGCTACCTTAGTGCCGAATGTTAGTATGTTAGTGTGATTGTTAGTGTTAGTGTAGATTGTTTCCCAACTTAGTGGTATAAAAATACGATAAATTACATCAGTTGAATGCCAACCGATGCTCTTACAGCCTCGGGAAAACATCGTGATGAAACCTGCACAAGGCGACTGAATGTGTAACCATGATCCAATCTGGTCAGGTTCCCCTGTTAGGATTTTGAAATACAGATGGCAGTTGCTCCACAGTAGTTATCTGATCTGCCAAATCCTGGATCATGGTCAAGGCGGACCCCGGGCTCTCGTGCGTCCTCGGAATAACAACGCAAGTACTGTGGCTGTTCTGTGTTGTGTTGGTACTGTGTACCTACCTTTTTTTTATATATTATACAAGACAGGTATTTGACCGCCATCTCACCTGTTGGTAAGTGACGATGCGGCCGAAGATGACGCCCGTCTTGGAACAGCCTATTCACTCTAGCGTACCTCCTATCTTATTACGGCTGTCCGTACAAAACGGCTCTATCCACTGTTGTTAAGGACACAGCTTAGCTTATTACATTTCCCATTTTTTTTTAATTTTTTTTTCCGGCAGACAAACAGTCATGCGGGCCACCTGATGGAAAGTGGTCACCGCCGCCTATGGACATCAGCATCACCAGGGGTGCTACCAATGCGTTGCCCACCTCTAAGGAAACCTCTAATATACCTCTTGAACGATCCCATGTCATAGTCCAAAGGAAACACTGTGGCTGGGAGCTCATTCCACATCCGAATCGTACGAGCGAGAAACGTTCTTTCGAATCTTCGCGTGGACACCACTAGAGGGTCCACGTAATGGGGATGAGTACACAGCTCATTTACCCTTTCTTGAACATTGACAGTCAAACCATGCATTTCGAGCATGCGTAACGAAGTAAAAACCTCACATTATAACTGTTATAGTAAAGTAATTTACTGCTTAAGAATACTAAGTACTTATTTACATGTTTACTACGCGTGTCATAGGTTACTATTACATCTGCGTAGTATGGCTACTTTCACTTGTTGCATGAGCGTGGTCCTTTATAAAATGGTGTTTGAATTTGTATGTGTGTGTGACTTTAGCCTTAAATTTCTTTTTCTTTTGTATGAAATGTCAAGTACCTAAAATTGGAGTTGAACACAATATTGATACTGTTTGGATCGAAAATTCTATCGCGATTTATGTTTAAGATTTAATAATTAGTACACGAGATCGAAAATGAAAGGAGGCAAAGTTGAGGGAAAGAGAGGAAGAGGTAGGCTAAGTTTTGAATATTGGAAGGACGTGAAGGAAAAAGTGAGCGCCGGCGGTTCTAAGGAAATGAAGAGGTTGGCAGACAGGAGAGAGGAGTGGCGATTGCTCCACTGACAAGAGTCATACTCTTAAATATATAATGATGACACAAGATGGCCGTGCGGTGTCCGGCAGGGTAGAAAAGCACCAACCCCTTACACTTGTGGGTGTCGTACAAGGCGACTAATGTTTTCGAGACAAAAGTCTAGAGTCTCCGTAGGCTGGACAATTTGCCTGCACTTATTGGTAGGAGCGATGTAGGTCAATAGCGCGATGTAACTCTACACTAGAGACCTCTATTGTCTAAGTATGAAACTATGGTATAAAAGTACACATATTATCAATCTCACAATAAACTCCGTAGTTGAGTAAGAACGGATATCCTGCGCTTGTTAATTTATTTTTTATACTTCTCATTGACAAACGAGCAGACAGCCAACCTGATGGTAAGCGGTAACTGTCGCCCATACAGAGTTATAATCTATAGCATTGTTCTTAAAATTATTTGTATTGATGGCAAATGTATGGCACTTCGTACTCGTTCAACCATTTGGCGAGTGACGCACGCACTATAGGGCTCGGCTGAAAATCAGCGCTGTAGTTTCTCTATCTACAGCATATGCTGAGCTGAGTTCTAATTTGGCATGACACTACAATATTCACCATACATTTTAATTGAATGTACCCTAGTCTTAACATGTTATACCTATCATTGTCGATATTATTACAACTTGTCATATATATTTGTAGTTATTGCCAAATAAAAGCTATGTCTATAACATCTACGATTCATGCTTTTAGGTTAGTTACGGTTGGTTCGCCAAAATGGCCGACCAAATAGGTATTAGGTTAGTGGCGTTAAGTGCACAGGCCTGTAAATATTACACAAAGTAGGTACATGTTGTAGATACACAAGTCTCCCAAGTCTTACAAGTTGTTAATAAATATTTATGAAGCCATAAATACAAACCTTTCATAATGAATGTATCCGTTTGGGAGATTGATAGTACTCGTATAATGTAATTGTTGTATGAACATGTCTATGAATGAGAGTATGTAGCTGATAGATAGACATGCATGAGTTTCCTTAAAGTTTAAAGTTCTCGTGAGGCGGCCACGTACCGGAAGGCCCAGCATGGGAGGGCAGTCCAAAAGGTGGACGGCCTACCCACGCTGGCTTCCGACGACCTGGTAAAGTTGGCAGGTACCAGCTGGAAGCGGGAGGCACAGGACCGGCCACCGTGGAGATCTCTGGGGGTGGCCTATGCCCAGCAGTGGGCGGCTGATATGATGATGATTATGAAGTTAAACGAGAAAAACTGCATGATCCGTGTATAAGAACCACTCTTCTGCACGCTCAAAGCTGTATAAAATAAGTGATTTATGTTTGACTCATAAAAAGTACTAAGATTTTATAGTTGCAAAAAAAAAACACGGAAGCAAACATACTGAATAGACAATAAAAATGCCTGATCACTGTCACCAGAACACAAAGAGCTCAATCAAGATCACGGTCGGTATCGAGGTTCGATTCCGGTAGCAATATAATACGAAAGACCCAGTTACCTACTAGTCTACACACCGTCTGGTAATACAGTTATGATTACATAACTCCTTGGAGCGATACGAATTTCAAATTCGAACGTGTGAGATGTTTAACGAGATGATTTTCCTCTTTCGCAATGTTTTTAACCCCCGACGACAAAAAAGAGGTTCGTTATAAGTTTGACGTGTGTCTGTGTATCTGTGGCTTGTTGTATCTGTGTGTCTGCTTGTGGCATCGTAGCTCCCGAATGGATGAACTGACTTGGGTGCGGGTTTCTCTTTTTTAAAGCCAGTTTTAAATCAAGATTGTTCTTAGTTTTGTTTTATTAAAATCAGTTTATATAATATTTGAGTATATGTAAAGTTGGTCGGGGGTCATCCGACTTTTTCTGTCAGTTAGGTTATTAGGATACGCGAAGGCAAAGGAAGGAACCCTATTACTAAGCCTCGTTGCCTGTCTGTCTGACAAGCCTGTATATTTGATACCAGGAGCCGTTCTTTTCAATCGCTCGCCTCGTTTCGAACGGTATTTAATTTTGATTTTCGGCATGAAAAATTAAATATTTTTTTAATCACGTTGGCAACACCGAAAGGGTTATGGTTCAATCATAGGGAAAATGGGAACAAAACAGTTTCTTAACAAACGGTTCTTTGAAAAAAAAACCATTGCATTCGCTGCTAAATATAATACTATAAAATTAGTAAACGCCCTTGGCATCTATCTTTACATAGTATAAAATAAAATGGCTTTCCGCAGTTTGTATCTGTGTACGCTTAGATCTTTTAAACTACGCAACTGATTTTAATGCGGTTTCGAACAATAGATAGAGTGATTCAAGAGGAAGGTTTGTAAGCAAGAAAAAAACGGTAGGTAGGGGTAAAATACACGTACGAAGTTGCGCCGGGTCCACTTCTATGTTTTTAAATATAATTTTTAATTATTGTTACTAAAATCATCGATGGCTAAAGGTCTTTGATGACTACCTAGTAACTAAGTCCTAGTCCAACTGAACGTCTATGTCCAAAAGATTAGTTTAAATTAACCTACCTATAAATAATAATATATATTGAATATAACTAGTTGTTTAAGAACATAACAAACATTCTAATATATACATAACAGTGAAGAAAAAAATTCAGGACTGTCCTGTAGAAATAAAACATAAGTAGGTATCTAAAGTCCATGGACACACTAATTAAAGTTGACCATGGAATTTTTAATTCTCTCAAACTTGTAACGAAATTTTTCGAGATAACGCACCCTTAAAAAATCTAATTAATTTCAAGTTAATTACTTTAAATCCCACAATCATGAATCCCAACTCATAACACAAAAAAATGTCGCAACTTCTTCCAACTCACCCGTGAGAACAACACAAAGGCGACAGCTCTCAAACAGCCAAAAGCTCCGTAAGATACGCAAAATAATAATACACTATTAACCTACATCACACAGACCATTTAATCGCTATTTTATTATCCAATTCACGAAGGCTTTATTCGAGATAAAAGTGATTTGCGTTCCGTTTCGCAGGAAATAAAGGCGCGGATGACACGTGAGACGTTACCATGGTTACCACAGAATATAAACGTTACGCAAGGCGCCACGCTTCTGATGTAACCGAACGGAAACGCATGCGCCTTTGCTCTGAAATTGGCGCGACTTTCTTCCGGTCTTCTGTTCGCATCACGCATTCACAATGAGAAATTAGGATCCGATTTGAATACTTGGACGTAATTCGTGATAAAATCTTTATTTGCGAGTCTGACGACGCAATAGGTTGTCCTATTTGAGAGTCTAGGCGGGGTTGTAAGATAAATTGTGATATGAAGTACGTAATGCCATTTTCACTAAACTTAATCGGCTAAGTTCATTTTTATCTCAATTTGGACGTTGCTGATTGGGTAAAAACAAGTTAAGAAGGAACTTAGGCGATTTCTAAGTTTAGTAAAAACGGCCAGAAGTCTAGGCTAGCGTGTCGCCTATATGGTCGTGGCCTGCCCATTGCTAGATACGGATGTACGTAAAATCAAAACGTTTTATTGCGTTTTAATTATGTTTTAGTATCTAATTTAAACACTAAAACATGAACTTAAGGTACGAGTAATTGCCAGTTTATTTCTAGCTATTAACTAAACCAAAAATCGAATAAAAAACTTCCTCGTGGAAAGGCATAATATGCAACTCGCATATAAAGGGGGGTATTAACACACGAGCACTCATGTTTTAATACCCCCTTTTATATGCGAGTTGCTTAAACTGCTATTATGTTACAGCTATAATGAAAATAGTATGCAAATGCAGTATTTAAAAAAAAAATAAAATTATAGACTGGCGTGAAAAATGTTTATCCTTAAACGCACCGAAATATAGACTGAATATGTCATTATCAATTACAAAATTGAATTTAAAATTTTCCTGTTTATGTTTGTGATTGTTATGTATGGAATTATTTTCTCGCTAAACAATATTTTTTCGAGTTGTTGTAATTGTGTTTGTGATGGTTTTTTCTTGTTTGAAGAAAATAAATAGACAAATATGAAAGTAGAGAAGTGAATTTCCCGCCGCTTATATCCTCGACGCGTAGGTACAACAGAACTGACTCGCAGCTTACTTCCAGCAAATTTGAGAAAATTATAGGTACAAAATTTTAGCATGAAAATATGAGTGTAGATAAAAGAATGTATACAATTGCATATATTTATGATTTAAAACACGCGTTTAAACTATTATCATACTCGGCTACGCTTCGTACGATAAACAGACACTCATGTTTTAAGGCCCCCTCTTATATGCCAGTTGCATAAACTACTATTATTTAAGCGACCATGACGCTCGGTAGTGCTACATTTTTTTTAAATGGGGTGATCGAAGTTGCCTTTATTTAATAAAATAATAATAATAATAAAATATTTATTTCCTCTTCCTATATAAAAACATATTGGCGTCAATATCCCGGTTGATAGCTCTTGCCCGGGGTTCGCCTTGACCTTCCATCTGACCTCCGTGACCCTGTTAACAGGAGAACCTGACCAGATTGGATCATGGTTATACATTTACAGTTCAGTGCCAATGTGCAGGTTTGCTCACGATGCTTTCCCTCACCGTAAAAGCATCGGTTAGTGTTCTACTAATGTATTAACTCAGAAAGGACTCATTGGTATATGACGGCACTAGGGATAGAACCCGGTACCTACCTCTTGCTTACGAGACCCTTAACCATTAAGCCACCGACGCTAATATTTAACAATCATTCTCTATAAATAAATTCCGTGGCGAATATGGTAGTGTCTTTAGAAAGGTACTCATTGCATTGCACGCTGCGTTTGCGCACACAATTCTATGCAAACATTTATAACAGTAATGGTCGTTGGTTTTTATGATTATTAACATTATTATTAACATTGGTACCTATTCAACTAATATTTCTTGACGTTCGAGGATGGAACGAAATGAAAACGTTTTGAAAGTAACAGCAGGCGAGCGACGTCGTAAATTTCGAGCTTTCCGTGTTTGAACACTATTTCTGTATTTACTTGGCGATTTGTTCTAAAGTTTCTATTTTATGTCACTAACTTGCGAACAAGTGTATGGCTGGTAAGCGGTTACTGTAGCCACAGGTGGCAAGGTAACGGCAAACATACGTGCCTTGGCAGTAGCCAGTTACCGTAGGTTATGGACGGTTACCATACTAGTCACAGGGGCATTGATCGGCATACCCGCGTGTTGGTGACACCGTCTGACAGACAAAGCGTTTCACTCCACAGAGAATTTTATCGATCCATACATACATAAAGCTCACGTCTGTGTTCCACAGGTGGGGTAGGCAGAGACTATGGACCGCCACTTTGCTCTTTGGAGAATTTTATGCACTTCAAAAGATAACATCAACCTAAGATGTGTTAGAAGTCAGTTGAGTAAAGAGAATGCCTATTTAAGTAAGTACACTTTAACAGGCTGCGGTGACCACTTTCCTTCAGGGGGTTTAAAAAGGCCGAATTAGAATTTCATAATATAATTCATTTTAATTTGTCACAAACTTATCTTCAGCGTCGCTGTTGTTGACATTGATACAACAATTCAAAATGGCGTCACTAAGTTCCAGTATTGGCCACCGCATCGGATAAGTTTGTGGCACTCTAATATGAAATGTTAATGTGGCCTTTTTAGACCCCATGGTGTGAAATAGCTCACGGCCTGCCATGGTAAGCATATACTACATATGGACCTCTACTGATTGATATAAAGAAGACGTTATGCCTGTTTTTCGTTAAAATATATTTAAAACCATATGGTTTTAAAATTACACAGGATTTAAAATTCCGTATGACTTTCAAACGATATATTATTTGACGACCTGAGTGGTTCAGTTGGTTAACATGCCGTCTGCCAACACAGGTCCGGGTTCGATTCCCGGCAGGCAGAAATTGAAATGATGAATTTTAATTTCTGTAACGGGTCTGGGTGTTATATCTATAATAAGTATGCGTTTAAAAGTAAATAAGTAGTTTATCAGTTATCTAACACCCATAATACAAGCTTTGCTCACTTTAGGGCTAGATGGCGCTGTGTGAATTGTCCAAGCATTTATTATTATTATTTATGATTATATATTTGAGCGAAAATCTGAAAAGCCATATAGATAAGCATAGATGTTACTTTCTAGATTTCCCGCCTCCTAAACTACTGTACTATAGGAGACAGTAATCCCTCTTTTGAGCATTTAAAAAGTATGATTTTTCACTCATGAACGGTTTGAACGTGGAATAACGGAACGTGTGTGTGTGCGTGTGTGTGTGCGCGTGTCCGTGTGTGTCTTATAGTATATTTATTTGTCTATCGTCCTATTATGGCCGTGGTTACGTGAGCTGCGAAGGATGTCGGGGAAACTGCAGTTCATGTTCGGAAGGAAAGTTGGGTGCCTTGACTCCTGTGGCATTTGCCAGCCGGTTTTATAGCTGACGCCATAGTTTTCTTAGGTTAATAGTAATGCCTAAGTAATGGACTAATCCTAATTCTTACTATCCTATCCCACTAATATAGTAAATACGAAAGTGTGGATGTTTGGATGTTTGTTACTCCTTCACGCAAAAATTACGAACGAATTTTGATGTTTGGCAGCTAATCGTACAAATAAATAAAAAGCAATAACTTTACTTGTGATGCCGTCTTTCCAAATTACTTTTAAGTAGGTATATACATTTTTTAAATCGGCTTTCTACGCCCTACATTTTGATACCATACTTAATAAGCATTGGAAAAAAAAGTTTTTTAGAAGTTCGCAATACTTGGGGTTTTGAGAGGAATTTTAATAATACCTTAACCATAGATAGCCATCCAGCCGTTTGGAAAATACGAGGTAACAAAGAAACAAACAAACATACATACAAGATACGCGCGAAAAACATTACCCTTCCTTAGCAGTCATGTAATAAAGAGAATACTTTGTATAGTAATATGTTAAAAGGTATCCATGTTAAATTTCCGAAACCACTGAACCGATTTCGAAGATTCTTTCACTTACAGGACACTACACAATACAGCTACACTATTCCCGAGATCCAAAAGGTGCTTTTAATCCCGAAAAAATAATAGGACCCTAATAATATGGGATATATCCGTACAACTATACGAAAACTGCGAAAATCGACGTGATATTGCGGTGCAGTGCAGTCCATCCATCACAACATCCATGAATACTAACCGAAACAGGAGTGGACACTCTTTGGATTTGCTCTCTCCTGATGTAAACACAGCACGATTTTGAAAAAAGAAATTGGCTGTTATAAACCTCTTTTACCAAAACATCAATAACCCGATTCATTTGTTTTATTTTTTAATTCAATTCAAATTATTGTGCAAACACAGGTTTGTATACATATAAATAAAATACAGATGTTAAGTAATTTGGTTAGATGTACTTCATTATGTATGCTGGAACGGTTATTTAAGGACTAGATAAACATTGGTGGACACAAGTGCAGTAATACACCCGCATCAGGACTATATGCTACTTAGTTAAAATACAATAATAATAATCATTATAATATTTTTATTAATTTATTTAAAAATGAATATAGGTAACGATTTCGCTGAAAATATAGCTTGAAAGTTCATTGGGCTAAGAAGTTATTATTGTTACTAAGTGTTAGTAACAATTTCAATTAAATGAAATTATCATTGTTACTAACAATCTATGGACCCATGGATGTCTGATTTTTTATTCTTTATTTTATTTATTATAATTACATGTCGTTATAGACATTAATTAAGGACTGGTTGATTACGTACTGATATTTATATACTACGCGTAGTAATTTGTTTACCATATTTTCCATGTAATTTTGTATAACTTGGATTCATTCTATACATACTTGTAAACCTTAAAACTAAAAATCGTCTTAATTTTTTATTAACTCGGATTGATTCTGTACATCAGATGGTAGGACTCTGTCACGCCTGAGGAGTCCGCCGTCTTATCTAATTTTGCCGCCAAGCAACAATGCTTGTATTAATTATAATCATAAGTATGTAATTATCGAGTTAAAATCTTGTTACACGCCAATAATAAATTCGTATTTTTACGGAAAGAGCAAAGGATAATGCTCGTACAGCCATCCAAGTTAAATAGTCTTCATTTAGTAGATATTACAAATCTAGCACTGATTAAATTTTAAGAAATTGTAGTCGATTTTAATAACATCACTTTGCATTTTAACTAATATAAAGATCTCAAGCTAAATTAGAAATAAAGATATTCAGTAAAGTAAATATAAAAAAAAACTTACTTGCATCTCCAATCCAATTCGTTCCGAAACTATGTATGTATGTATGTATGTATGTAAACTCTTTATTGCAACAACATAGTACAATTCAATACTACTATGTAATACTATAATTCAACTATGTTTTCTTATTTTAACTTAACTTTACATTAACCAGTCTAATTTCACTTTTCCACTTAATTATTATTAACTATAAACAAATACTGTATGTTAACGTTACACCATCGTTCAGTTTTGCATTAAAAAAAACAAAGAAAAAGTGTTATAGACGCTCTCTGCAAGTATGGAATTCGTACTGGCCGCTAATACGCTAGGCATTTTCGTTATATGCCTTTGACATTTCAAAAAGTGGTGGGCGCGAATAAGATACCAGTTTTACACTCCGAGTGATTTAAACAAGAACTGCGTGCGTGAAAGGCGAGTTTCTATGTATTCTATTACAAGTGGCGCCATCACCAACTATAAATATAACTTTGGATTCTGTCATACTGTTGCATCGTGTGAAGATTTTGTCGTATTAACGTCGTTATTAAATTCTATTGTTTCAATTAATCTTCTTAATTGAAATTAGTCTAAAGGACGTTATTCTATTGTAATGTGATAAAAAATAATAGAGGTTGAATTATTAAAAAAAATACATGTCAATCATTTTTACTAATGGTGATCATCTTGGAGTTAATGTCCCGGTTGTGCTCCTGCGCGCGAGGGCCGGGGTCCACCTTGACCATGATCTAGTATTTGGCAGATCAGGTAATTACAGTGGAACGACTACCATCTGACCTCCGTGTCCCTGTTAACAGGGGAATCTGACTAGTTTGGATCATGGTCACACACTCAGTCACCTGAATGTGCAGATTTCATCATACATCTTTTTAATATCATATCTAAATATGAAAGTGTATCTGACTTTTCTTTTGTGGACAATTTGTTTACTAAGCGCTCATCATTTGTTGTTATAATTTACGTGAAGATGCCTGGAAGAAATCGCTTGTAGTTGTAGCGATAAGACCGCCTTTGCTCATACTTATTTTAAAATTTAAAATGGTAATTATTTCCAGTCAAAATGACTCATTTAGGTCTGATGCATATGTTTTGACGACTTCATGTAGTCCATACATAGTATAAAACAATGTCGCTTCCCGCCATCTGTCCCTATGTATCTACGCTTAGATCTTTTAAACTACGCAACGGATTTTAATGCGGTTTTCAACAATAGATAGAGTGATTCAAGAGGAAGATTTATAAGCAAGTATAAAAGGTAGGTGTGGGTAAAATAGGTGTACGCGAACGAAGTCGCGCTGGGTCCGGTATAAAAAATCGGTGAAGTGCTCTATAAAGCTAGAATCATATTTAAAACACGCGTTTCACATTGCCGCATCAATCTAGCTTTAGTTCGGTAAAGCGATCCCGTTGAAGTCTTTTGTAAGACTAATTAAACAAGATCGAACGAAGTCGCAGAGTCCACAAGTTTAATAAATAAATAATAAATATTCGTGGACAACTTCACACAGCGCCATCTAGCCCAAAACTAAGCAAAGCTTGTACTATGGGAGCTAGATAACTGATATACTACTTAAATACTTACTTATTATACATAGGACACGCAGACCCGTAACAGAAATTAAAATTCATCATTTCACTTTCTGCCCGGCCGGGAATCGAACCCGGGACCTCTTGCGTGGCAGACCCGCATGTTGACCATTGAACCACTCAGGTTGTCGTTTAAAAATAAAGTCACAACAAAGTGGTTTGCCACAAATGGCCTGTCTCTCCAAGTACTTAATTAGGTAACGAAAATTACGTGAATTACATAAAATTCTCAAACACACGTACAGTCAACTGCATATCAACCTACCAAAAACCAGTATAAGATGACCTAGCGTCTCTACACACGCGCATAGTAATGTTGGCTCCTTTTATACTGGTTTTGCAGTCGGCATTGTGTGCTATAGTTATGTCACAGCGTAGGTATAGTGAAATTCTCAGATCCCACGGTTATAAAAAGTAAAACATTGTGATAGTTAGCTTAGAGACGAGTAGAGAGTGTGGGGCTAAAACGTTCGTGGTTCCGTAGGACAAAAAAACTGGTCCTAATATTGGTTGTCGTATGCAAAATGTGATTCAATAAAAAAATCCCTGGAGAGTACAACATGGAGTTCTTCAAGAAAGGACTGAAAAGGTTATTACGGGGTCCGCAACGCGTGGGTGATGCCCCTGGTATTGCAAACGTCCATAGGCTGCGTTGACTGCTTTTCATCGGGCGGGTCGTAAGCTTGTTTGTCAAATAAAATCACCGACATCGTCTACTAAACCGAATTGAGACAATGCTAAGAACCATCTCGATTGAACTGGCTTGCAAGTAAAGAAAACCGCATCAAAATTGGCCAGACACACAGATCCACAGATAAACACGTCAAATTTAAAACACACCTCTTTTTTCGTCAGGGGTTAATAAACAGCAGCCATAAAATATTTAATGCGTAAACTTTTAAATGTATACGTCAAGAAGAATTGCATCGATAAAATTGTCAGGCGTCATACAATTCACGCCCTGTGAAAACAAGAAAGGATTCGATCTTTATTTTTGTTATACATATTTTTTCTTCTATACTTATTCTATTTAATTAAGTGTAAAAATAAGAATATTTATCCTTTAATTTTAATTCTGTATGATAACTTGCATTTGTATGGAACCCTAAACAACAACGACTTTTGCTTTGTGATCTAACCTTATTGTTAAGAATGGCATAAAAATAAAAGTAAAAAGTCTACAGTAGGTAAAAATAAGTATAATTAGATAAGTAACTAAATGAATATTCGTGTAGGTTTTCATTTCTGTATCAATATTTTCCTAGTTAATCTATATTTTCGTAAACTAACCACGTTTAATGAAGATACTCTTATCTATCATCATGATCATCATACTATTTACGCACACATTGACGTTTTAGACAAGATTATTGACATTAAAATTTCTAAACTTCTAATAATCATCACGTCTATTGACATACTCTTGTCTCGCTAGTAACTGTTGACCAATTTCGACGCTCCTCGCACCGGCTCGTTGGTCTAGGGGTATGATTTTCGCTTAGGGTGCGAGAGGTCCCGGGTTCAAATCCCGGACGAGCCCAAATCCCTTTTTGACTTTTTTTAGTCTGAAATAGTTTTCTGGTATTCTACTTTTAGCTTTTGTAATAAAAATAGTATTCATTATTATCGTACATAACATAGTTAATTTTATTTAGCTGTGTTCACTTTTGCTAGGTACCGTAAAAGAAAGTCGTGTTTATTGTCGTATGTGATCATCATCATCATCTTGGCGTTAATGTCCCGGGTGTTTCGATGGCCCGGGTTCCGCCTTGACCATGATCCAGGATTTGGCAGATATCTAATATATGTAATAGAGTTATACTCTATATTTAAGATCTTTTGTACGAGAAGAAATTGAATTGAATTGACCTCTCTGGCATGACGATAATATTATTTGTTAGGGACCCGCCCGGCTTCGCACGGATTTTCACGGATTTGTTTACTATAATATGCATGTGTTATACATATAAACCTTCAGGAAGAAATCCTCTATAAAATATCGTAAATTGAAGAATTAAAGATAGGTATCTCTTTAAAATCATGAGTGCCACGTTACCTAGGTAGGTACTTCATCAGCGATATTTGCGAATAGTTATATATTCACTGCTAAATACTGGGCCAGTTTTATAACACGGGTGAACCTTAGGCAAGGACGTAGTTTTTGGAACTTTTTAATACTTTTCATTTTGATAACTGGGTATCAGAACAAAAAAATGTTTGAACTTCACAATATGGCGCCCAAAATCCGCCATTTTTTATTTTTCTTGGCAGTCGGGTAAAAATAGCGGTTGTCGGTTCTTCGGCTGAGAGATATCGATTGCTTTTCATAATATCTGACCTAGAAACAAAAGCCTTATTCATGCTGTTACGTCAAAAGTAGAGTTCGCTGTCAGCTCATAATTTTATATCCGTGTAATGTTTTAACATTTTTATGCGACTCAGCATTAAAATGCAGATTTAATCGGCCGCATGGCAGATATCTTTATTATACAGGTTGGGCCAAAAATATTTGCAAGTAGCAACACTGAATTTCTGGATGGTGTTTAGAGGTTAGGGCGCGCAGGTTGAGGGAAACTATACGTCATCATCATCATCTTGGCGTTCATGTCTCGGTTGTGCTCTCGAGCATGAGGGCCCGGGGTCCGCCTTGACCATGATCCAGGATTTGGCGATCAGATAATTCCAGTGGAGCGACTGCCATCTGACCTCCGTGACCCTGCTATTAGGGGAACCAGTCCAGTGGATCATGGTTACAAATTCAGTTGTCTGAATTTGCAGGTTTCATCACGATGTTTTCTCTAATCGTAAGAGCATCGGTTAGCATTCACCTAATGTACATAACTCAGAAAATAATTATTGGTACATGGCCGCAGCGGGATTCGAACCCGGTACCTCGCGATTACGAGTCATATATTTAACCACCCGGCCACGGACGCTCACAGGGAAACTATACGTCGTGTCATGTAATTGCAGTCACCTTCTTTTAGTTTTTCCCCTTATTTGCTCTTGCTCTACTATGAGATACTGATACCTCTTCTCAAAGGTTGTCCGGAAGAGATCGCTTAAAGCGATGAGGCTGCCTTTGCGCGAATTTCAAATGTCCATATGTCCTCAATACTCCATTGTGCAAGTTTTAGGACACGCCGAGCATGAGACGAGGTGGCCCATGGTTTCCGGAGATATGCCACAGTTGCACTCAGGACTGTCATTTGCATATCCCCATCAAAGAGTTTCTGTTGACATCGGCCCACCTGGGTTCGCAGCCTATGTAGGTTCCATTTTACTATATTTGTTCAATTGAAAATGAATGAATAATACTGTAAACAATCAATGAGCAACTAACACTGTCATGGATTTTGCTTGTCATCCAACCTCTATTGGTCCACTTATCGTGTTCTTGTTGATAACTGGTTTTGACAGATTTCTCTGATGATGCTGTAGTTTTTTGACAGTTGCATAATAGCCAATCATAACTTTGTGAGGTAATGTTTAAATGTTCATTCATATTGAGGTGAACAGGAAAGTGATATTGCAATAGGTATGTTGTTAAAGTGTCTGTTTGTAGATACACTTTACTTTATTACTAGTACCGTGTGCCTGGCAGTGGCGGGAGCGTCGGTGGTCTTGGTCTGTTTTATAAAAAAGTCCAAGATTTAACTGTTAGGGGTTTTAGCGTCTGTGGCCTAATGGTTAAGGGGTCCGATTCGTACCCCGAGATACCAGGTGCGAACCCCATTGCTGCTATGCACCAATGATTCTTTTCTGAGTTATGCACCTACGGTTTTGCATTTTTGTTACCTGCAACCTAAATGTAAGAATCGTAGTTATGGGCGACAGTTACCACTTACCATCAAATGAAATCTGGATGAAATCTGCACATTCCGAAATCTCCTGATCTGCTAAATCCTGGATCATGGTTAAAACGCACCCCAGGCCCTTGCGCGTTGTGCTCTCAACCGGGGCTTGTGGACATTAACGCCAAGATGACCACTTTTGTGTGCCTGCTGGTGAATGAAGTCTCCAGTGCTCCATGTGGAACCGTGGTTTAGGCGATGGAGAAACCACAGAGGGCGCTAGAATTTGCCTATTTATTGAAAAAGCAACGCGTCTTGTGTATAAGAAGTGGGCAACGTATTGGTGATATACCTACTGATGTTGCTAGTAGGTACATACGTAGGCACAGGTACCTGACAACATTCCAATAGGTTATTTACTTGCCTGGTTTCCTGCTGGTTGGCACAAAAATAAAATCCTACTAATTTTAGATATAAATATGGCTCGTTGCTCGGACAGAGGATAAGCTTTGCTATCCATCGGGGCAACGTAACCAGCTTTCTGGACTCCATTGCGAGGGAAAGGGTGTGGATGACTTTTTATTTTTATATGTTATAGTATTAGTTTATTTCTTATGGTCTCTGTAAATAGTTTGTTTGTAGATACCTAAATACATAATTATATATTATAAAATTTTGTGCACGCAAAAAGTAATGAACGGATTTTGATGAAAACAGCAATATAGCTTAATAATCATCTTGGCGTTAATGTCCCGGTTGTGCTCTCGAGAACGAGGGCCCAGGGTCCGCCTTGACCATGATCCAGGATTTGCCAGGTCAGGTAATTACAGTGGAGCGACTGCCATCTGACCTCCATGACCCTGCTACCAGGGGAACCTGACCAGATTGGATCACAGTTACACATCCAGTCGCCTGAATGTGCAGGTTTCATCATTATGTTTTCCCTCACCGTAAGAGCATCGGTTAGTATTCAACTAATGTACATAACTCTGAAAACCGCTCGGCCACCGACGCTTTAACAGCAATATAGCTTATAGCCCAGAATTGCACATATGCTATGATTTATCCCGAAATTCAATGTGGTTCCTGCGGGAACGGGTGTGTAACGTTAAAGCCAAATTTTACGCGGACGAAGGCGCTGGGAAAGCTTGAAAATATTATAGATATGTATTTAACCTTTGTTTAAAAAATTGTACAAGTCTCCGAGCGAGCGATTTTGGTGTAGGTAGTCTTTGGTACTCGCGGCGGCTGGCCTGCTCGGCACGTGCGCGCCGCCGACCGACGTCTCGATGCGACTCCAACCCTTCACGCATGACGAACTGCTGCGTATAGTGAAAACGTGCATTGCACCCAAAAAGAGTACGGATCTATATGGCCTGCCGTCAAGTCTACTTATAGACATAGACATAGACATAGACGTATCTTTATTTGGCCCAATAACACATTAAAAAAAACTGAAAACTAACATAATAAGGAAGCAGGGCGATGCATCATCGGACCAAATTGGACCAGCCTCAGCTTAATGCTATGAATGGCAGCAGCCAAACACAGCGCTGGTTTTCAGACTGACCCATAATAGAGCTCGATGCGCACACGACGCGAACGACGTGCTAATACAGAAATGATATTAATACTAATTATAATACAAAATAAAAGAAAATAAATATATATTTATAGATGGAGAACCTGTAACTTAATACTATAGGATAAATAATTATATATACCTTATTTTTTATGAAAACCAGTAAATAATATATGAGTATAATTTAGTGTAATAAAAGCAATCATTAGACACTACCTTTTTTTATTTCAAAACGCTGTTTCTAACTGTACAAAAATGGCTAAAGAGGCAAATAAATGAAAATAATAAATAAGCGATAAACGCAATCACACCCTGGCTAAGTAAGTGGGACGTACGCGCGTACCAGGGACCAAATATCATATCCGCAAAAACCGGCAACGTAGTGACCCATCTACTGAACGAATGCGTACGGAGCGGCACGTACCCTGATAAGTTAAAGAAAGTTAAGATATCCCCAAAGTAGAGTATACAAAGGGAAGGGTAAAAAATGTGACTTTATGTCCTACCGCCCGATATCTCTGGTTAATTACGATGTGTAATATTCATTTTATTTTGATGACGTTAAATAATTGGAATTTTATTATGTTAATACTGTACAATACCATACCTATTATTATGGTACCCAGGTACATAACATTATAGACTATGTGTACCTATGTACCTACCCACAACCATACTGTACTGACGTGTAATTTAGTTATCAATAAAGAAATTTGTATTTGTTGACGTTTTATGATCTTGACATAATTTTTAACTTGACATTTTACGATTTTGACGTAACACATTGGAGATCGTAGTGTTTTTTTTTACGCAGCGACAAACGATCAGACAGCCCACCTGACGTTAACTGTCGTCCATAACATCTACGATTCATGCATTTAGATTGCAGGCAACAAAGTTGCAGAACCGCAGGTGCGTTGTCACTGCGAGGACTAAGATAAAATGCCTCATGCCTGTTGTCATGCATTGCGTTGGGTATTTATTCCTGCAAACCGGAACACAACAATGCTGCTTGCATTTGCTTGTCGCTTGGCGGCTGACATAGAGAAGGCGGTGGTACTCACCTCAGTGTCGTCCTATCCCCACACGAACTTCTTTGGATCGAGTTTTCTAAAGAGTACATCAGCTAAAGAATGGAACAATTTGCAATGTGTTCCCCGAGCAGAACCTACATCTGGACTCCATCAAGGCTAGGCTAGGCTGTTTCTAGACATATCCCATCCTCAGCCGCATTTTTACTTACTATCAGGTGAGATCGTGGCTAAATGCTTGCCTACTGGAAATGATATAGTTATTTATAATGGTATGGTATTCTGATGGATACCGTACCGTTAGTATTACCTAAAGGAGACCATCCACTGCACTTTCGAATTGGAAAGTGCGGCTTACAAAATTATGGTAGCATGAAACCGGAAAATCTTTTCTATGATTGCATCGAAATCTAGATATTCATGCTTCAATAATAACTCCAGACTGCGTTTCATCATTAAAGTAACGTGGTTACCAGCGGAACTACTAAAAATATTATAAGAATATAGCGAGGCTTGAGACAACAGCGCCACTTTTCTTAGTTACTAAATGTTGAAACAGAATAGTAATGGTCGTTTTATCAAACTAAATTACTTTTCTGTTTTTGTCAGCCGGCACTTTCTTCTACATTTTGTGGTACTTTTACCTATTTTTTATTACAAAATAAAAGGCTCATTTGTTAAAAAAAAGCATCATTTATTTCCCTCGTTCATTGGTACATTTATGGTCACCTTGTACCCTACAGAAGTCAGTACATCGACCTACCATAACCAATATAAACGGAGCTGACATTGCTATGCGTATCTATAGAGACGCTAGCTGATCTTATACTGGAGTGTTGTCGATATGCTGTAGGATTTGGACCTCTGGAATTGTATGGAGTTGTCTCTATCACTCCCATAGGCCTGAAGTTTTCTTTCTCTCTCTATATATATATAAAACCCGATGAACCTAATAGATACCTAAGTAAAGCTTTGTTTGTCTTGTGAAAAATGTTATGTTACCTTCTGATAAATAACCTAAGTACTAAAAACTTGTTACAGCTCAAATGTTTGCCGAGAAATAATCTTCTGCCGGACACGGGTCGTTTGTATCTATCGGCTTGTATCTATAAATCTTTCCTTTTGTCCCTATGAACAAATTGTTCTTATGATCGAACGCCATGGCTGTAATTTTGAAGCCTAACTGCCCGATTTTGATGGGCAGAATCGAGGTCGCTTGCAATTTGAACAGCGATCCTTTAACCGCTACGATTGCTTCGTCCAAGTTATTCATTTGCAATATATACTTCAACTCCCTCGTAAACCCTTTGTATTGTATCGGCTCGAAATAATCTACAGAAAAGAAGTACAATCTTCCATCGACATATTCGTAGAACGCGTTTCCTTTAGCGTCCAAAACGAAGCTGTACGCTTTCGGTATTTTGTCGTACCTCTTCACAGCTGCGGATCCGTTCATGAATTTGAAGATCTCGTGCTGTGATCCAGTCGTGATGTACATTTGGTTGTCGTTTTTGTCGAAAAAGATGCTTCTGACGTCATCGTCGCCGATTGGTCTGTCCGCTCCGATCTCTGTTCTGGAATAGTCGTAGACGACGATGCCTTGGTTCGTACCAATGTAGATTATGTTGTTCCTCTCGTCTATGCCGACGCATTGACCGGTCAACTCATCAGCCACCGGCAACTCTTTGATCCCTAAGGAGCCGTGTTTCAGCAAGTGAATTCCTGGAAATAAGTAAATCATCATATTCTTTAGATGTTAGATGAAACCTGCACATTCAGGCGACTGAATGTGTAACCATGATCCAATCTGGTCAGGTTCCGTTAACTGGTCAGGTTCTGTTAACTGTTACGGAGGTCAGAAGGCTGTCGCTCCCTACAATTTCCTGATCTGTCAAATCCTGGATCATGGTCAGGCGGACCGCCAGACCGGTGAAGGGACCGGAATGATAACCGGGATGCATACGAGGAAGCGAGTCACCTGATAGAAAGTGATCATCGCCGCCCATAGATACTAGTAACATCCAAGAAATAAAAAAAATAGGATAATTCAGAAGTTTGTGACTTTGTCGCCATGCAGATGTCCCGATACCCATACTTTTCCTATAGTATCTGTCACCTGACAGTTATTGTGCAGTAGTACAGCCATGCGCAGTAGTGGCCGAGGTGGCGACATGCTATTTCGATAGTTTTACGCCCCACATGTAATTTCTATTTACTTAGCTCATTTTGAATTCTGTGGTTGCTGGCCTCTGAGCTAGTATGCTTGTTTACTATACCTTTGGTATAATTCCTCTTGTGCAGTATGAAGAAAATATGCTCAGTCGAGGGGTCTAACACCATGCCGGTGGGATACCCATCTATGGTGGCAATCAGCTGCCTCTTGTAGTATTCCCCACCAATCTTGGTCCTTTCACATTTCTCCGCGTAATCACATTGGAATAGCAAACAGAGGAACGGTAAAATGACATGGATGCTACGGATTGGCGAGCTCATTTTGGTGGCATGACAAGGGAGCTGAAAAGTTTAATGGATCTGAAAAAGAAAAAGATTTAATCTAGTTTATTACTTAGAATTTATTTATTTCGAATTTGCCTAAAATTCTGCTTAAAACACTACGCAGTGATAAACGAGCAGACAGTCCACCGGTATACGATTTATGCATTTGGGTTGCAGGCAACAAAAATGCAGAACCGCAGGTGCGTTGTCACTGTCAGTCATTGTGAGGACTAAGATGAAATGCCTCTAGCCTGTAATTGTGCTAGCTGCCTTTAAACCGTAACACAACAATGCAAGCATTGTTTCTTGGCGGCGAAAATAGAAAAAGCGGTGGTACTCACACAGGCGGACTCCTCAGGCTTGACAGATTCCTATTTAGGGTTTCATTAAGGTATACTTTCACAGCACAAGATCGAGGAGGCTCGTCTGCGCTGGTTTGGTCACGTGTTGCGTAAGCCTCAGGGATACGTAGGTAATAGGTGCCTGAATCTGCCGATATAAACAAAAAGACCCCGTGTGCGACCCAAGAAGCGATGGATTGACATCGCCGAGTCGGATGCGAGAGCCAACGGCTTACGATGGAGGATGCCGAAGACCGGGCGAAGTGGAGAAGAATGAGTAAGAAAGCGGACCCTGGCAGAGGCCAGGATGAGCGTAAAAAGGAACTAACAGGCCGCCAATGGCTAGGAAAACTACTAAACGACACTAACGCCCTCAGTCTCAGTAATGATTATCGTTGTCGCTTTCCAACCTACCAGCCCACCATAACCAGTAAAAGATGAGCTAGCGTATCTACAGACGCGCGTAGCAATATTACCTCCTTTTATACTGATTTTCAGTATAACCATAACTTTGTAGAGTACTTCATCATCATCATCACAGCCCGTAACAGTCCACTGCAGGACTTAGGGCCTCTCCCACGAAAGGGGAGGTTATTGCCATAATCTCCACGCTTGGCAGGCGGGTTGGGAGTACTTAATATTATAAAATCTAATCTATTCTAAGAAAATATTGTTTCATAATACCTTGATACAGGCGACGTGGACGGCTGCCGCTATCACTGCACCGTTATGACATCAGGTGGAAACCGAAGATCGGGCTACTTTATAAAACACGAAACCATTGTTTAAAGTTGTGTTTATAAACATCTCCTACGTGACATTAGATGTTCTTACACGGGGTGATGCTTTTCACCTAGCTAGGGACATGCTTACAGCGAATTTTTTTTACATCAAAATAGGCAAGATTTTGACCGCCATCTCAGTGGCAAGTGACGATGTAGCCGAGGATCGAACGTGCAGGTCTATGTATGTATGTATTTATTTATCATATACGTGGTACATCGGGGTACATTTAGTTGCATAATTCGCTAAACTGTAAAACAATTTGCACTCTTACCCTACCAACATATCCTATGTATCTAAATGTATTTTTTTTTTTTTATAATTGGTCTAGCCAGGCATTTGACCGCCATCTTACCTAGTGGTAAGTGACGATGCGGCCGATGATGGAGCATGCCTGTCTAGGAACAGCCTATTCACTCTAGCCTTGAAGGCGTCTAGATTATAATGATCAGGGAACACACCCGCGGGTAATATAATAATATAATATATTATTAAATAAGATTAATGGAATCGGCATCCGCGGGAAAGCATACGATTGGTTGGCAACATACTTAAGTAACCGGGAACAATATGTTGACAATTACTTTTTTTTTGTCGGTCTTGCATCGATGGGTTTGATCCACGGACCTCTAATGATATGTGATGGTCGGGGATGGTGCCGCGCGCGGCGCATTATTAGGTATTTCTTATGTGACGTTCAATAAGTGTATTTTGAGTGTACCTATGTTGAATAAAAATTTTGAATTCAATTGAATTGAATTGACTACTATAACTCACACACTAGAACTTTACAAACTATTCGATCACACAGTAAAACTATTAACGCATCCATACCTCAAAGAAGTGTCTTGGGATGCCTTCTCTTCGTAAAAGTAAATACTTACCTATTTTATTGTACTATATTTGACATAAGCCTCCTCCCTCCCAAATTGCTGCGCCCTACTGGGTCCATATTGTATTTACATTATTATTGTAATAACTTTGTGAAAGCAAATAAATATAAATAAATAAATAAATAATGCGTTCCATTCCTTGGCCGTGCGCATTATAAAGGTTGAACTAAAGCGGCTCGTGCGGATAGCTGGAAGATCCACTATATAAGCATGAAGCGCTCGCCCGGATCGCGTCTCCCGATGGCGGATGGATTCACTCTGTCCTTCCAGAATTCCAGGTGATTCTGGGAAGAAACATATCGGTAAGAAAAGCATTTCATTCCTTTGCCCCATAGCATGACATATTTCCGCCTTTTAAGCCCCGAAGGCAAATTGTATTCTAAAAACTATTACAATTATCATATCACATAATGGCTTTTTGACCGACGACCTGGTAAAGATCGCAGATACCAGCTGGATGCGGAAGGTAGATAACCGGCCTTTGTGGAGATCTATGGGGGAGGCCTATGCCCAGCAGTGGGCGTCTTCTAGCTGATATGATGATGATGATGCATGGAATGGTGGTAGTGCCCCATTCCCCATGAGCGATGTGTCTAAAGAACATCATCCTCATAATCCCAGCGTTTATGCCGGCTTATGCCAGTGTCCGCTTTCCAACTTTTGTTCCTCCACTGCGCCCGGTCTTCAGCATCGTCCCGTCGTAAGACGTTGGCTCTCACATCCGACTCAGCGATGGCAATCCATCGCTTCCTTGGCCTCCTCATATCTTTCTGGATACCGGCAGGTTCAGACACAGTTTTCCACGTGTTCCTTGAAAAAGAGGTGTCTCCTAAAGATATTCGTGTTTCAACGTTTGAAGACCACAAAGAGCAACAAGATACTGAAGATGAAGATGGTGAAGGTTTTATAGAGGTGGTCAAGCCATTGACGATACCCCTGGTGTATTTAGTCAAAATAAACATATTTTTCATTTAGGTAATAGGTACCTAAATGAAAAAGATGTAAAATATTTTGACTGAATACCTACTGCGTAGGTGTAGGTACTGGTTTTATATATTTATACTTACATTGTTTGAGATTATTTAATTATATTTTTTAACATGATATTTGAATTAGTGACTTGTTTACATGAATTATGAATTTTTTGATATTATTGTTTTAGAAACTCTTATAACTTTTTTGACATTTTAATTATATTATGAATTGTTTGATATGATTGATTTATTTACATTATACTTTATAATGACGTCAATAGTGTATTTTGTATACCAACATTAAATAAATGATTTGATTGATTGATTGATGGTTGGTTATGTGTACAGGCAGCGGTGACCACGCACCATCAGGTGGCTGGATAACCTATTTGCCTATCGTATGTCCTAAAAAACATTTTCAGAAAGCCCCAACAAAAAGTTTTATTAAAATTAAAAATAGTTTATTTCAGGCTCATAAAATAGGCACACTAATACAATCGTTTACAAAGTTAGGTACAATGTCACATTCAATACAATACAATGTCAATATATCAACGCCAATTAAAATACCATTTATAATGATGCTCTTACGGTGAGCGAGAACATCGTGATGAAACCTGCACATTCAGGCGACTGAATATGTAACCATGCCCCAGTCTGGTCAGGTTCCCCTGGCAGCAGGGTCACGGAGGTTAGATGGTAGTCGCATTTAGTTCAGTTCACTTTGTAGATCTGTGTAGATTGAACGAAAGACGTAGACCAGCGTCAAAGTTTTTTTGGAGGAACAGAAATACGAAGCACATTTACCAACACCCTGTAGATAGTAAGAACGTTAGTTGTAGTAACGAGTTAGCGTGCCCAAATAGATCTATTATTTTAATTTCATAATAGATATTATGGGAAAAACTACACGCTTCTATTCATTACAAGTAACTTTGTGACTAGTGTTTGGCGTTATTGAACGGACGTAAGAATAGATCGCGAACAATAAGGTAATATTTTATGAATTTGACGTAGTCCTACTACTACTATGGTTTGTTCTAGTTCTAATTTAGATTGCCCTCTATGAATTTAATGTAAATACTGCGTGGATTTAGTTTTTTTTTTATTATCAATAGGCTTGCATGTGACCTCAACTCACCTGATGGAAAGCGACGATGAGGTCGAAGATGTAGCATGCGTGCCTAGAAGATACTATTCACTCTTTATTTGAAGACCCAAAGGATATACTTATTGGGGAACAATGACTCAGGCAGAGAGTTCCAGTCCTTTGCAGTGCGCTTAAGAAAAGTGGATGCAAAACGGTTAGTGCGAGATGGTGGGACGTCTACCATAAATGGATGACGATATTTTGTCGTCATCCATTCATCCAAGAGGGCACGATGTTGTTTGTCATAAAAAAACCTTAATTTGTGGATCTCTGCGTGGATTTCGCGTCTGGAACCGAGGATGGGTCGTACAGTCGAGGAAAAATACGGTTTTATTGATAGAAGGTTTGGAAGGTTTATTTTAGATCTATGCCGGTGATCCACAGAGGTAACGAGTTTTGATACTTGGTATAGTCCAAGGACAAATCCTAGGACCAAACAAACGAATCGTGTTTTGTCAAAGTCGTAAAAATGTCAAGTGTGCAGTCTCAAAATGTCCAAGTGTTGCCGAGAATTTGATCGACTCTCTACATTCTTGTCTAGTAGAGATGTGGTAGGGATAAAAAGGAATCTCTATTATATTAAATAAATTGAATCCTCGATGAGAGCCTCGGTGGCCGAGCGGTTAGGGTATCCGACTCGTAACCGAGAGGTACCGCTGCGGCCATGTACCAATGACTCTTTTCTGAGTTATGTACATTGGTTGAATACTAACCGATGCTTTTACGGTGAGGGAAAACATCGTGATGAAACTTGCACATTCAGGCGACTGAATGTATAACTATATTCACGAAACTAGGGTCACGAAGGTCAGATGGCAGTCGCTCCACAGTAATCACCTGATCTGAAAAATCCTGGATCATGGTCAAGGCGGATCCCGGGCCCTCGTGCGCGAGAGCACAACCATGACATTAACGCCAAGATCATTATTTTTTATTTTTATTAAATAAATTGAACTGAATTGAATCAATATTTTTCAGTAAACCTATTGCCCAGTATAGTTTTACATATCATTGTAAATGTTTTACTATTTGAAGCTAGAACCAATCGACTTGGACTATTATTTATTTCCATTTCATTATTTTTGATTTCATAGTAGAGGTGGACGTCTTGCCTATGGCAAATAAGTAAGGATATTTTTGCCGTGTTGTGTCCGAAAGAGTAGAATAGCACTTACACTCGTGGGTGTCGTACAAGGAAAGAAAGAAAGAAAGAAAACTTTTATTACACAGATGATAATTTGCAATACAATTAGATTTAACACAAAAAAATAAACGATAAATAAAACACGGGGACAATTATAGGGTTCCCAGTGGCATTTCTCGTGGGCATACAGCGTAAAACCATCCTGAGCATAATGTTGAGGCCGCTTGCCGCGAACCACAACGCTGGTTTTCAGTGGGCCCCGTAATAACCCACCGACACTGCACCGCCAAGCAAGCAAGCAAGGCGTCTAATATTTTCGAGGCAAAACTTATAGAGTCTCCGTAGACAGGATATTAGGCAGCAGCTATTTCCATTGTTATATTTATAATACTGCGATCTCCAACCCATCTGCCAAGCATGCATCCTCCATTTCGCCTGAGTTCTGCAGTGGACTGTTATTGGCTGTGATGATGATGAAAGGTATTTTCTAGAAAACGACTAATTCTTAGGTCCTTTGGAGTTGTGATTGTTCTTGGTATTCTATTCATGTTAGGCATCATATTTCGACTCAAATCCAAAACGGGACGGTTACCTTCAGTAAAATTTAATTAAACGCATAAGTGAAAATAAATAACAATTCATCTGCCCGTGGTCCTTAAAAATAAAATAATCATCTTAGGGTCAACTCTCTGTTGTGGTCCGCCTTGACCATGACCCAGCAGCTGCTCGACAGGTAGACAAAATAGGTGTAACGGAAAGATGGGGTACTTATGCTGGTGTTCTACCTGGTGTGTTCTATCTTTCTCATCATAATCATCTTTACGCCACGACGTTTCACACAAGCCTTCCTTACCATACGATTTCTTCTTTCTGCATCCATTAGCTTCCTTATAAATTCCTATTATGTTAAAAGGCACAATCGAGACTCTTTCCGTCCAAACAAACGACTTCAGGTTACTTTGACACATTGAGGAAAAATAAACACTAAATTTATTTTACTGGCAATCATCTTGGCGTTAATGTCCCGGTTGTGCTCTCGAGAACGAGAGCCCGGGGTCCGCCTTGACCATGATCCAGGATTTGGCAGGTCAAGTAATTACAGTGGAGCGACTGCCATCTGACCTCCATGACCCTGCTACCAGGGGAACATGACCAGATTGGATCATGGTTACACATTCAGTCGCCTGAATGTGCAGGTTTCATCACGATGTTTTCCCTCACCGTAAGAGCATCGGTTAGTACTCAACTAATGTACATAACTCAGAAAACAGTCATTGGTACATGGCCGGAGCGGGATAAACTATATAGAGGAAATATAACTTGACGCTATTGAATAGTCTATAACCTTAATAAGCCGACTTCGTTATTGTACACCATTTAAAATTGGTCGGTTTATACTGTCTACCTTAGGTGCCAATGTCTGCTACGTCAAATGTTGACATATTTGACAAGAATCATAATTCCATGAGCCCTACTTTAGGCTAGGATTTTCTCCGAAACGTCATTATTTTAATTTCACAATCGGGAAATGTAGTTTATTTTTCCGTTATGTACCTTTTAGTCCATGTCCCAGTGTTGAAATTTACATTCGAATTCTGTCACAGAATCATCGCTTGTCATCCTTCCGGTGTTGCTACATAAATCACTGAACTAGCGCCACGATTGACAGGTCACCTCTGTCGTGGTCAAGCTATACTTGCACAAGAGTGTAAGTTTGATAGTTGAACTATGAAGTCACCGTCTCAGATAACGGGAAACTCCGAAGTGTGTTTATGCAGTTATTGTCTTTATTTTGAAGACCTTATGGCCTTTTTATTACTGAAATGACGATAACTTAGTTTACCTACAACTATGAAAACAACTGAATACAAAATGGATTTATCTGTTATGTCGGGACTGGTTTATCTTTAGAGGATGACCTTATTGTCTTATTTCTAAGGGATATTAATAGATTGGAGTTAATAACTAACTCAACATTTATCGTAATATTTAATTTTCTTATTAATTATTATTTGTACATTATTTAAGCTACTGGCCTATTGTCATTACCACCTCGGCAATGATCATCGCTGTACTTGTAGATAGCACCGTTTGTCGCCACATAGACGTCACCATCCTCATCAAAAGCGATGCCAGATGGCACGTACGGGAGATTCATGACTTTTCGTGGCACCAAGCTGTATGGTAACAAGTGATAGAGGCCATCATTCGCTGCTAAGATAGCTCTGCCATTTCTGTCTATGTTGACACCTCTTGCTGCATTTTTGCTGATCCCAGCAAACTCAATAGGCTCTTCGAAATCCTTCAGCAATGCTTTAATGTACTTCGAATCGCATTCGTAATAGATATTGCCTTCATGGTCCACGGCCAGAATGAATGCGCATGGTACATTCTCAACTTTGGTCTTCACATTATTCCCTACATCAATTCTGAACAGTTCGTTGTCAGGAAATACGACGGCATACAAATCGTCTCCACCTTTAGGCTTAAATAGCTGAACGATGTCGTTATCATTGAAACTTAAGAAGTTCGCTTTGGTCTGGTTCAGGACATGCAGGCCATTGTCGCTAGCTATGTACACGATGTTCTTGTCTTCGTCTACAGCCGCTGCTTGTCCTTGAACGTTGTCAATTTTGATTGATTCGCCATCTTTTAGCATGTATTGGTCCATCTTGGTCTGTTCATCTTCTTTCTGGAGGGAGTCTAGGTCGATTAAAGTGAAGAATAAATCTTTTGTATTTGGATTGAAGACTAGGTTTGTGGGCAAACCTATGATAGTGAGCACAGTCTGTTTCGCGTAAAATCCTCCATCGTATTTGAATTCGCACTTTTCTGTGAATACAGCAGATTTTCCGATGATAGCAGATATTAAGAGTATCGTAATGTACCGCAGCATGTTTGTTCTTTCTGCAAAAAAATAACGATGGAATTGTATTCTAGTCTTGCAAAGTTTTTTTTAATAAACCATTCTTTTAATTTCAGGGTCAGGGTCAGGGTCATCAGGGTCACTGGTAATATTTGCTTTGCAAAAGAAGTAAAAAATGTAATTTTGACAAGTGATGATCATAAACATTGGTATAGTTTCCTGTGTGTAACAGACACGAGCAGACAGCCCATATTATGAAAATCCATACATTGAGAGATGTAACAAATTGAAGTCCATCAAGTTTAAATTTAAGTATAAATGGCAAATTCCAAAAATTCTAAATTCTTTATTGTGTAGGACATTAGATATCTCTTTTGTCATAATGTATAGGAACCTATATTATACTTAAGAAAAACCACCTAGAACTACAGTAAGAGTAAGCCAGTCCACCAAGGCAGCACCAGTTCTCGAGTATAACGCAGGTCCCAGCTATTGTCCAATTCAATAATACGAGGTCTGTTCAAAAAGTATCGCGAATTTTGAATTTCCGCGGGCTACTTATATTTGTTTTTTTTTTTTTTGTAGCGTTGTGTTGGTACTCATGTCCCTTACTTATGCTCACAAGGACGGTCATTTTGAATGTTTAGTTAATTTTTGATAGCTGTTTTGCTTGGATATGTTTTGGCTCGTCTTCGATTTTTGTCTATTCCAAAAAATGGATCAAAGAATCTGTATCAAATTTTGTGTGAAAAACAAAATAAAGTGCGCGGACGCATTCCGAATGTTGACTGTGTCATATGGTGAAGCTACCTTGGACCAAAGCAACGTTTATCGGTGGTACAAAATTCTTATGTATTGTAGGTGGGTATTTGGGGTTAGTTTTTAAGAATTGCTAAATTTTGTGGGTACGTCAATAAATATCCAGTCGATGATTAACCATTGTTTGATTGAGTGCCTATTCCAAGATATCTCACTGGCGACGATCGGAAAAATAGTTATACATAGTGTTCGGTATTTCTGTCATGGCTAGCAAGGGCAACATAAATAAGTTCAACATAAATGTGGACAACTGGCAGACCTACGTGGCTCGTGTACGGGCGTACTTCAAGATTAATGATATCAAACAGGCGGACGAAACTACATATTTTGTCGTGGTATGTGGTATGCGTAGTGATAGTGGTCGTCAGCGGCTACTGACGGAACAGACATTGTCGTTAAAAAGGGCTATTGAGATTGCCCTGTCCCTCGAATCTGCGGAAAACGAGGTTAAGAATGCTACATCGACTCAAGTATTAGCGGTTTCAACGCGAGAACGTGAGCGGCGGTCCTCGGCGGCGGCGCGGTAGGCCCAGGCATCATGACCTTCAAGTGGGCCCGATGTTCGTGCTGCGGTTCAAATGCGCACGACAGAAAAGATTGACCCGGCGATATACCAAGTGATAACACAGGGCGGTGACGGGCCGTGGCACTGTGACGTGCAGATTGAGGGTGCCAAGCTAAGAATGCAGTCGGACACCGGCGCTGCAATTAGCGCCATTTCCGAAAAGATATATTATAAATTATTTTCTCATCTTACCTTGGAACACATTACTGTTTTTAGTGGTCATAAGCTTATTCCTAAGTGTATAATTCATGTAAATGTTGCCTATAATAAATCAAATCAAATCAAATCATGTTTATTCAGTTTAGGTTTTTTACAAACGCTTATGAATGTCTTAATTTTAAACATTACAATAATTTTATTGTTCATAAATAAAACAAAATGCTCAATAATAATCAAAATGACATAGGCAAATTGTTTGTAATGCCAAGTAATGACAGCCCTTGTATCATAGGGCACAAGTGGATTCGTAAATTAGGTATCGAGGTACCATACATATGTCATATGTCACCAGAGTTGTCACCTGAGGGTGTGTTGGGCGAGTTCGTCGAGGCCTATCCCACGGTTTTCAGCTCCGGCATGGGCAAATACAACAAAGGTAGAATAAAATTCAAAAATTCAAAATTTAAAATTACTTTATTGAGTATAATATTACATACCTCTTTCAATCGTCAAAGAGGAGGGGGTAGGAAATTAGGAAGGAAACACACAGTGGCATGTTGGCCGCCCCATGGCCGCAGCACACCCACCCCCCGCCGACAACGGCCGGACCATGTCCGACAATACCAGTGATAGGTAGCTGCTCCCACCCTACCCTTACCCTGCCCGTAGCCTACCCCTATCCTACCCTACCCACCCCTACCCCGGCCTACCCCTTAACCTAACCTAACCCTACCCCTACTTTTCCCCTATCTTATCCTACGCCATCCCTACCGCAGTCCGCGCAGAGCAGACGCCCCCCAGCCCCGCTACGACCAAAAGACACCGTGTGTGGGAAGGGAAGGAATGTTAACGCCGCTTCGTAGGTGGTCCTCCGTGGTAAAGAAACGGCAACAAACCCACAGAGCCTAAGTTAATTCATTTTTCTTTTTTTTAAAATGTCTTATATACTAATACTATATATTTACATACTAATTTTAACTAAATTAATACCTGTTTAAAACTGCAGTTCAGTTCCATGGACTTTTGTCGTTCACATATTCAGGTATACTATAATAACTTTTTTGACATAATTTATTTTTTATAGTGGCTTGAAATTTATTCAATGTTTAATTCTGTAAATCTGTTGGGATCTTATTATAAAACCGTACACATTGACCCATAAATGATTTGTGGACTTTGGCCAGACGACAAGAACTAGTAACAAGTTTATCTTTATTTCTAGTATTCCTACTATGCACATCACTGTTCTTCATAAACAAGTGTATATTTTTATGAACATAGATCAAGTTCTCATAAATGTATTGTGATGGCATTGTCATAATGTCAATATTCTTGAATCTATCTCTAAGTGAAGTTCTAGGTTCCAATTGGTAAATCGCGCGAATAGCCCTTTTCTGCAGAACAAATACATTTATGCCAGTCGGCAGCGTGTCCCCACAGCAGTATGCCATAAGTCATAATACTGTGGAAATAACTAAAGTAAACTAAATACATTTAGAAGTTGAGCCGGTGCGCGATGTGGCGGCGCGCGCGCACTGTGCCACACGCACTGCGCGAGCGTGTGGACGGCGAGATCGATAGATTAATTTCGGAACAAGTATTGTCACCTGTAGAAGTTTGTAAGTGGGTTACGCTAATTGTAGTCGCATTAAAAAATCGGGCAATATTCGTTTGTGCGGCAACTTCAAGGTCACCGTAAATCCGGTACTCATTGATGATAAATATCCTATACCGCGCATCGATGATATATTTAACTCGCTCCAAGGAGGTAAAATGTTTTCGAAAATGGACCTGAAAAACGCATATTTGCAATGCGAATTGGACGATGAGTTAAAAAAAAATTGTGCGCCATCAGTACGCATCGCGGGAGTTTCTGTTTTAACAGATTGCCATTTAAAAACGATAACGACGTTGGCTACTATTTTCATAGAAAAGATTTATTAACGGTAGATGCGGGTTGTTTGTTTTATGGTTTTCGTATCGTGATTACTTCCGCCTTACGGGACAGAGTATTAACACAATTACATACGAGCCATCAAGGCATGGTTAGAATGAAGTCGTTGGCACGTTCCTATTTGTGCTGGCCTGGAATGGATCAGGATATTGAAACCATTTGTAGGAAGTGCACTGTTTGTACTGAACAACGTTCTAATCCGCCGAAAAGTGAACCCCAGAATTGGCCATGGCCCTAAAAACCATGGAGTCGTTTACATATTGATTTCTTAGGTCAATTTTTAGATAAATATTTACTAATTGTAGTTGACTCACATTCAAAGTGGATTGAAGTTAAGCCAATCGGTTCAACGAGCGCGGCGGCCACCACTAAAAGTCTACGAGAATTTTTTTCGATATTTGGTTTACCGGAGTTCTAGTTAGTGACACTGGGCCCCCATTTCACAGCGTGGAGTTTCAAGATTTTTTAAAGAGGAACGGTATAAAACACATTTGTTCCCCTCCGTACCACCCGCGAAGTAACGGCACCGCTGAAAATGCTGTAGGTCAGGTAAAAAATTGTTTAAAGAAAGCTGTCCCTAATAAAATTTCGCCGGATCTTGCACTGAGTCGGTTTTTACTTTCTCATCGTAATGTTTCACCAACCACGGGAAAGGCCCCGAATGAACTCTTACTAGGAAGAACGGTTAAGAGTTGTTGGAATTTACTAACTCCACGTATTCAGAATACGGTTTCGAAAGCACAAGAAAAGCAAAAGGCGGAAACCATCGACAGTTTAAAATCGGTGATAACATATCATCCAGGCAGTATGTCAATAACAAACCCCGGTGGTCGAATGGGAAAAGACTTAACAAATTGGGACCGCTAGTCTACGAGGTAGGAAAAGATTTGGAACAACATACGAGGCATGTTGAACAAATCATTTCTAGAGGGGATGATGAACCGGGGGGCTGAAGTTTGCCTATTGAGGAGACGGGGGAGCGTGTGGAGACCGCGGCGGACGCTGCCCCGGAGCCCGCGCCGGTCCCGGCCGCGGCCGCCGTCCGAAACGGACAGCCGTCGGGAGAGGCGTCCTCCTAATCACTTCGGTTTCGAAAATAGGAACAACAAATAAATCATACAGATATTGTGGACTTAAATTAACAGTTCAAAATGTTATAAATTGCAGTAACAGTTGGAAATAAGCTGAATGTATTTCTTTTAGATTTAAGTACCTAGTTATAATTGTTAAAACAGTTATGTATAAGTTCCTAACAAGTTGTAATATAGCTATATAGCTCTATTTAAGGGGGAAAAGTTGTTATGTAGGTATTGTAGGTGGGTATTTGGGGTTAGTTTTAAGAATTGCTTAATCTTGTGGGTACGTCAATAAATATCCAGTCGATGATTAAGTAAATGATTTTAGAGGGCCGGGAAGATGTGAAGGACGAACAGCGTGCTGGACGCCCGAGCACGTCAACAACAGACGAAAACATTGGTAAAGTGAAGATAATAGTATTGGCCAATCGTCGAATTACCGTTAGAGAAGTTGCCGAGGACCTAAACATATCGATTGGCTCGTGCCATTCGATTTTAACCAATGATTTGGGCATGAGTCGGGTCGCCGCGAAATTCGTGTCAAAATTGCTAAGCTTCGACCAAAAACAGTGGCCAAAAACAACACAGTAATGGTGCCGCAGCGTATTCCCCAGACCTGGCCCCCTGTGACTTTTTACTGTTCCCAAAACTGAAGAGGCCTATGAAAGGACGACGCTACGCCACGATTGAGGAGATAAAGACGGCATCGAAGGAGGAGCTAAACAAGATTACAAAAAATGATTTTTTTAAGTGTTTTTTTTTAAAAACGTTGGCAAAAGTGCATTATATCCGAGGGGGAATACTTTAAAGAGGACAAAATAGATATTCATGAATAAATAAATACTTTTTGAAAAAAAAACAAAATTCGCGATACTTTTTGAGCAGACGTCGTGTTTGAGGGAAAAGGGCGACCCGGCCACCACGCCACCGCCAGACAGACCTTTAAGCGAGCATGCATCACAGATGCTGCATGTGATAGGTAGCTGCTCCCACTCTACCCCTACCCTGCCCGTAGCCTACCCCTATCCTACCCTACCACCCCTACCCCTACACCTACCCTACCACGGCCCACCTCTACCCTATGCCATCCCCACCGTAGCCAAAGCAGAGCAGGCGCCCCCCAGCCCCGGTACGACCAAAAGACACCGTGTGCGGGAACGAAAGGAAAATTAACGCCGCTTCCTAGGTGGTTCTCCGTGAGCCAGAGCTACAGAGCCTATGTTAATGAGACGCCTCCTACTTATTACAAATCTACCAAATACCAAAATCTAAAGTTTTATGATTATATTTATTATTATACTAGCTATTGCCCGCGACTTCGTCCGCATGGAAATCGCTTTTAGCGCAGTTTATCCTTTTCCCTTTGTTTCTACACAATCGAATTCGATGAAACATTGCCTAGATTTTAAGTTCGACCCCAAAACAACCAAACTAGGAAAACCTCATAAAAATCGATTCATCCTCATTTCCATATTTCTTATAGTTTAGCTTGTCTATTATGGTTCTACATCAAGTGTTCCAGTTATGTTAAGCCTGGGCAACATATATATCACATATGTTGCCCAAGCTTAATAGCTATGTAACATAAAAAATCATTGAAATCCGTCCTGTACTTCAGTAGCTTAGCGTGTACAAACAGACTAACAAAAATTTTTAAACTTCTTGATTTTTATCGCCTTAAATTATGTTTTTGTAAATATATTTAGTGTACTTACAGACATACTTTTTTACTGTTTTATTATATGTATGGATTTACGCCTTAATACAAAAACTTTAAAAGTCGGTTACCTATTAAAATAAGTTAGTTTTTGCCACCGGACAACTTAAACTGACTTAAACAAGCTTAGAGAAGCTGATAAAGCCAGTCTTCCTGTTTTATTAAAATAATACGATAAATCTAAATGGCTCCTGACTAAATTAGCGTCTGTAGATACAATACAATACAATGTAATACAAAAGAAAAACAATCACATAAAATAAATTTTCTAAACTTACATGTAACAACTGTAGACCCACCACACTTAACGACCGTGTTCAACTTATCATCGGGTTGAATACGCTTGTGTTTATATTGAACTGGAGTTCAGTATAGTTCAGAGCGTCTTTATCTTTTAGCTATACAGAGAGTTTTATTTCCGATAAACGTAATGAAAGCAAATACTCTCAACTGATACTAATAATACTAATAATAATAATAATAAATCTTTATTTCAGGCAATAGACCCATATGTTTACATTACATATAATTAAAATTCAGAATATAATAAAAAAAAAATGTATGGAATGCTGTCTGTAATCCGTATAGTGTTGTAATAAAAAGAGGGATGTTATAAGTTTGACGTTTGTATCTGTGACTCTGTGGCCCTGTGGCTCTATGGCTTTGTGTCTCTGTCTCTCTGTGGCATCGTGGCTCCTGTATCCCTTTTTTTTGAAAGCCAGTTTAATTGCGATGGTTCTTGAGCACCACCGCCGGAATACAATCAGGCCCACTCGACTTTCGAACATCTACAGAGAGTAGCTTCTGCCGTACCTTCCGCTGTAAAATGGATATTTCCGGCATTGATTTGCCGCATCATGGGATGGTAGGCGGAACGGAACCTCCGTCATTCAGGGCTGAGTTTGCGGCAAAGAGACCACCAATAAATTGACTTTCTCTATTGCACTGTGGACCAGGGTACCGTCAGGTTTACGCAGTGGTGGACAGGACGACTTACTAAAGTTCCCCTCGGCAGTTTTGGCGAGCGATCAGAAAGCCCGGCTACCAGAAGGGTAGCTCGTGAGTCGCTTGCTAATTTTGCTAACGAAGGCAAACTTTGCTCTGGCTATTGCCCTCTTGCTGCAGCAATATTCGGGTCCCCATTGAGACGAGCAGTGGTCCAAGCTTTGTACGCAGATTGTTTCGCTCGTCGAGCCTCTCTGCAGGGCCGATTAAACCACGGCCGTCTCCGTGCCCCAACCGCCACTAGCGGGTTAGGAATAAAGCAGTCCATACCCGCTAAGATGGTCTCGGCGACTGCGGTAGCACAGGTATCAGGATCATCCGACGCAAAACAGAGCTGCCTCCACGGGTACGATGCGTAAAATTCACGCAATCTATGTCTGCTGACTTATAGTGCCAAACGCGACGCCATCCAGTGGGCCCGGGAGAGTCGGATAGTGTACAAGCCACTTGTGTTCGCACAAGGCGGTTATCCGACGAGCCAAGAGGCGCATCCACAGAGATGGAGTAGTAGAAGCAGAAGGTCCAGCGAGGATCTTGTTTGGTCCTCAACATCTGGGATCGTAGTTGGAGAGTGAATCAATTGTGAGTGACCATAGACCAGAGAAAATTCGTGAGCAGACCTCCCCGCATAGTTAGTAGACCCAAAACCAAGCTACTCCGTATGGTGGACATTAAAATCTCCCAAAAACACTAACACAGCGGAAGTATTCTGCTCAAAGACTTTATCAGTCGCCACTTCGTCCACAGGAACCCACATAATAGACAGGTCCCTGTCTTCAAGGCCATGTACACAGCGGCAACAGACATCCTCCCGAATGTACATACAAACCCCGGCACGACGCACAAAATATGCTCGAGCTTGTATGCGGGTATGTTAAATATTATGTATAAGCCGGGATGTGTGTGTCTCTATCAGAAAAAGAAGGGCAGACTGCGCAGACTCAATGTGTTAATGGACTGCGTTGATATTACTATAAAGACCCCTAATTTTGCAAAAGTCCACATTCAAAGTGGATGGGGTGGCCGCTGTTGAACTATTTATGTTTTTTCTTTTTTATGCTATGTTTGAGGAAGGAATTAAAAGTTTGAAGGCGAAACGTTGCTCTGGCAGTAAATAGCCAAAGATACGTAACATCCGAGTCTCCTCCGGTCTCCTCCTTTGGCACGAACATTACGCCAGGGACTATTCGCGAGACTGGCAGCTCAGCCTCCAGCCCATTCCCAAGCCCAGCAGTATTCCCTGGGTTCGGGAGCCTCTTAAGCCTGCGGGCGGCCAGCGGACAGCCGTTTGACTAGGTCTCCCTGACCGCCGCGCCAACACACCGCTCTCACTCAGCCACGCAATAGCGAATATGAACGGGAGGCCCCTCCACTGCCAAAGCAATAGTTCCCCAAGGAGCACTGATACCTACAACTACGAAAACAACAAAATACAAAGTGGATTTATCTGTTATATCTAGACTGATTTATCTTTAGAGGATTACTTATTGTATTATTTCTTAAGGATAGTAAGAGATCGAAGTTCAGATTATTAAAATAAAATAACTACCTTAATGTTTATCGTGTTATTGAATATTGTTATTAATTCGCATTTATTATTTATACATTACTTAACCTACTTTCCACCTCCACATTTATCATTGCTGTACTTGTAGATAGCATCGTTTGTCGCCACATAGATGTTATCATGCTCATCAAATGCGATGCCAGTTGGCACGTACGGGAGATTCATGAATTTATGTGGAACCAAGCTGTCAGGTACGAGGTAATAGAGGCCATCATTCGCTGCTAAGATAGCTCGGCCTCTTCTGTCTATGTTGACACCCCTTGCTGCATCCTTGGCGATCCCAACAAACTCAATAGGCTCTTCGAAATCTTTCAGCAATGCTTTAATGAACTTCGAATCGCATTCGTAATAGATATTGCCTTCATGGTCCACGGCCAGAATGAATGCGCATGGTACATTCTCAACTTTGGTCTTTACATTCTTCTCTACGTCAATCATGTACAATTCGTTGTCAGGAAAGACGACGGCATACAAATCGTCTCCACCTTTAGGCTTAAATAGCTGAACGATGTCGTTATCTTTGAAACCGACGAAGTTCGCTTTGGTCTGGTTCAGGACATGCAGGCCATCGTCGCTAGCTATGTATACGATGTTCTTGTCTACGTCTACAGTTGCTGCTTGTCCGTGAACGTTGTCAATTTTGATTGGCTCGCCATCTTTTAGCATGTATTGGTCCATCTTGGTCTGTTCCGTTTCATTCTGGAGGGATTCTAGGTCGATTAAAGTGAAGAATAAATCTTTTGTGTTGGGATTGTAGACTAGGTTTGTGGGCAGACCTGTGATGGTGAGCACAGTCTGTTTCTCGTACAAATGTCCAGCGTATTTGTGTTCGCACTTTTCTGCGATCACAGCAGATTCTGCGATGATAGCAGATATTAAGAGTATCGCAATGTACCGCAGCATGTTTGTTCTTTCTGTAAAAATAAGAAATATGGAACTATATTCTAGTCTTGCAAAGTTTTATTAATGGACCATTATTTTATTTTCTGATTTTTGAGCGTCGGTTTCCGAGCGATTGTGTATCCGACTCGTAAGCGAGAGGTACCGCGTTCGAATCCTGCTGCGGCCTGTACCAATGACTCCAATTATCAAATACCAATTTCTGAGTTATGTTTCTGAATTCTAACCGATGTTTTTACAGTGAGGGAAAACTTCGTGTAACTGCACCTTCAGGCAACTGAATTTGTGACCATGATTCAATTTGGTCAGGTTCCCCTGGTCGCAGGGTCACGGAGGTCAGATGGTAGTCGGTCCACTGTAATTACCTAATCGCTAACTCCTGGAACATGGTCACGGCGTACCCCGGGCCCACGCTCGAGAGCACAACTAGGACATTAACGCCAAGACGATTATTTCTTTTTTTCTGGTTTTTGAAGTAGTACTTTTGTGGGTCATTCGTAATATTTGCTTTGCAAAAGAAGTAAAAAATGTATCCTTGACAAGTGATAAACATATACATTGGTATAGTTTCCTGTGTGTAACAGACACGAGCAGACAGCCCATATTATAAAAATCCATACATTGAGAAAAGTAACAAGTTTAAGTGTTTCAAGTTTAATTTGTAGTTCAAATGGCGATGTCTCCTATTTCTTACGCTTCGCCTGAATACCAAAATCTAAAATTTTATGATTATATTTATTATTATACTAGCTTTAGTCCGCGATGTCGCCCGCGTGGAAGTCGTTTTAAGGGCAGTTTATCTTTTTCCCTCTGGTTCTACTAAATCGAATTAGATGAACATGGCCTAGATTTTAATTTGGACCCCAAACAACAAAACTAGTAAAATCTCATAAAAATCGATTCTTCGTCATTTCCATATTTCTTATAGTTTAGCTTGTCTATTATGGTTCTACATCAAGTGTTCCAGTTGTGTTAAGCCTGGGCAACATATACCTACCTACTATAATAGGAAATTCATTCATGGCCATTTCCATATTTCTTATGGTTTATGTCCATTATGGTTCTACATCCAGCGTTCCAATTTCCAAAATCAATATTTCCTATATGCTGCTAGGGTGGTATTGTAATGGGCTATATGTTAATAGCTAGGTACACAACAAAAAAATAGTCCTAGAAATCCGTCCAGTAGTTCCGAAGATTAGCGTGTACGAACAGACAAACAGAAATCCAAAACTTTTAAATCTAATTTTAATAATGAGAATTCTGTATCGCCCTATATATTTTTTTTGTAAATATACTTTTTTCTGTTTTATTACATGTATACTAAAGTTTTAAAAGTTTAGTGCCTATTAACATAATTTCGTTTTTTGCCTCGACAAAATAAACTGACAAACAAGCTTAGAAAAGCTGACTATTTAGCCAGTCTTCCTGTTTTATTAAAATAATACGATAAATCTAAACTAATCATCTTAGTCCTCACGGTTCTGAGTTTTTGTTGCCTGCGACATAAATTTTTGGCGACAGTTACCGCTTACTATCAGGTAGGCTGTCTGATCGTTTGTCACTGCGTAGAATAAAAAATAATCACATAAAATAAATTTTATAAACTTACTTGTATCGACTGTAGACCCACCACACAAAACGACCGTGTTCAACTAATGTTTATCATCGGGTGCAATACGCATGTATTTATATTGGACGGGAGTTCAGTGTAGTTCAGAGCGTCTTTATCTCTTAGCTTTACAGAGCTCAATTCTCTGTAACGAATTCTCGATAAACGTTAACTCTCAGGTGATACCAACATATGGGATGCTGTTTGTAGTCCCCAACAAAACTGTGTTATAAGTTTAACATGTGTATCTGTAGCGTTGTGACTCTGTCTGTCTGTGGCATCGTAGCTCCCCTTGTATCCCCTTTATTTTAAATCCAGTTTAATCGAGATGATTCTTATCATCATCATCATTACAGCCCGTAACAGTCCACTGCAGGACTTAGGGCCTCTCCCACGAAAGGGGAGGTTATAGCCATAATCTCAATTGGCAGGCGGGTTGGAGATCACAGTGTTTAAATATAATAATGGAAAATGCTGCTGCCCATTTTCCAGACTACGGAGGCTCTTGATCTTTTGCCTCGAAACCATTAGTCGCCTTGTGCGACACCCATGAATGTAAGGGGTTGGTGCTATTCTACTCTGCCGGATACCACACGGCCAATGATTTTTATTGATGATTCTTAGCTTTCATCCAAATCGGTTCTGTAGTTTAGTATGTGTATAACTCGAGCTAGGTACAATTGGGAATATTTATTCCCGGCCGTACCCACGAGGAACGTTACTAGTATTCCTAGCTGGACTAAGTGGGAAATTTCACAGTGGGTATGGCCGGGAATAAAGAGTTTATCGGGGGTTTTCCGACGTTAGATAATTTTTATGCACCTAAGGTGCCAAACAAGCGTATGGCCGGCCTGATTGTGAACAGTAACCATAGTCTATGGACGTCAGCAGTACCAGGGGTATCACCAGAGTGTAGCTGTGAGTTTGAGCAAGATTTTGTTTCAGTGAAATTTATGTAATATTACACACGGGTGATGCTCGCCAGTTCTCTTTTCTTGGCTTGAACTTGGCTTGACACGCTCTCGTATGTCTAGATTTTAGAACTAGTTTTGTAGAGTGTTTATTTCATCTTGCATACCCCTGGTTTTGCAAACGTTCATAGGTATCTTACCATCAGGCAGGCTGGAGATTTTTTTGCGACCATTGTAGTATGAACAAAACTTACCCCTTTACAATTTTAATATAAGAAATAACGAATGGTCCAGCCTGTATATATCGATAATCGTATCTCTGCTGGTTTTTACCTAAAGCAACGTTTGTTGTTTCCTGGAAAAATGTATCTTTGACACTATTAGATGATACAAAACAAAGTCTTAACCTACTTGTTACTGAATAAACCATTTTTATGCTATTGGTTTGAAATTTTGTACACATAACATATAATGAATAAAAAATGTTATGAAAAAGCTGGAAAATGCCGCGTCGTAAAAGACACAGTAGGGAAATATACTACTTTGATTTTTTACTAAGTAGTCTCCCTGAAAATTTAGGAAACAATGTTATTCAAAAAATGAACATGAAAAAACGCAAAATAGAAGAAATCTAATTAAAATGATAAGTTTTAATTACATTTTTATAAACCAATACTTAGTAGCGGTAGCGTTCAAAACATAATTTCGGATGAAGTGTTACATTTTAATTTTTATTGCATGATGAGTATCATGCAATAAAAATTAGCACTTTTATCCATTTTGTTTATGTAATTGCCAGGCATTATGTGTGGCCATGTCAAGACAATGACTGAACAGTGAGAAATACGATTTTTTACCGATATTTTGATCTGAATGGTCTACACCACCTATAATATGCTGTCATTGTAAGCCTTTATTATGGCGGGTTGGTCTACTAATATGTATTTTTCCTGCTACTGAGAAAAACGTGAACTTTGTTGACCTGCAATACTTTTATCGCATTCGATGCTGCAGTGACGACACTGTTGTCGTTCCACTTAGAAACTATTTTATTTTCAGCTTTTGCAGATTTATATTTTAGAAAGAAGGGGGGATTTAGACAACCGATTCTCTCTCACTGTTCTTGTAGCTTTTAGACCGCGCCTGCGAAGATCGCCAATAAGTGGAATTTCCGTAAAAGAGTTGCCAAAGAACAGATGGAAAGATACTAAGATGCTTTATAATAAATTTTCTAAACTTCGTGGGCGTGCTGTCTGTACTGTACAACATTAGCACCTAGCCCCAGACTTTTGATAAATCAAAAGTATCTCCTCATCAGTTTGAAATGTTTTCCGAGATTCCTAAAACAGCGTTAGAGACGGTAGTACATTTCCCTACTGTGTCTTTTAAGGAACAGGCTAAACAAAAAGAAATTTCTCGAAGAAAGTGTTCCAAAACTGACCAACTGTTTTATATTTTCGAAATGAATAGGAACCAAATATTAGTATTTACATCACAAATATACAGACAACAACATACAATATTACGTAACTTACTTTGGATAACTCATTGCAAATACTACGAAATTTAATCTTATTTTACACAATATCGGTAAACTGCAGCTCACGGTTATCAGTTTGACATGACTAAGAAAACAAGGTAAACTTTTAGCAGTGAAGGGATAAGGTAGCCGCCAATGTTGGCAAGCGAAGATGGAGAAGGGGGAAAAGGGTAATTACCCACCTGGCCAGGTGAACAGGGGATCAAGGGTCCGACAGTTGATAGTCGGAAGTAGTATTTATGCCGCGGAAGTTCTCACACTTTTCTAGCGCGAGGTAGGACCATCTATGAGCGGATGCTTGCCAACGTTGTGTTCGTGTAGGTAATCGTACTATGAGAATTGTTGAGTTTCCCTGTTGGAGCGATAGATGTCACTACAAACTAAATGGGTAGATGGTTTTGTACTTTGGAGACGTTTAACTTCAGCTTAGCTCTGCATCGAGCTAGCTTCTAATACTGGTGGTGAAGCGAGGTTGACGTAGGTCTAGAATAGTCTCTGATTGTCATGACAATATGAAGTCGCCGTTTAAGTGAGGTAGGGCATGGTGGCATATCCCACTCGAATCCGAGCTTCTCGACTGGGGAAGTACCTCCACCTCCCAGAATACAGCAGCCAAACAACACTATTTTAATAATGTTGCGTTTCTGCCGGTGACCTAGTGAAACGTCTGTCCGCAGGCCGCCCGCTGGCTGAACGGGCTCCCAAACCCAGGGAATACATAATCTCCGCCCTGGGAAGCTGAGCTGCCAGTGTCGCGAAAAGTCCCTGGCGTGATTTTCGTGAAGGAGGAGGAGACCGGAGTGGACTCGTATATCACGTCAGTGGGGGACTAGGGGCCCTTCCGCCCGCCGCGCCAGCAGATCCCATACTTGCCAGACTCCGCGGCAGTTATGATGGCACCTTTGCCTATTTGCTACCAAAGCAACGTTTCCCCTTCAAACTTATAATTATCCCCCCAAACATGGCCAAGAAAAAAAGGAAAAAAGGAAAACTGTTTTAACAGCGGCAACCCCATCTACGCTGAAGATGGATTTTTGCAATATTATCGGTCTTCATAGCAATATGTGCGGAGGGTTGCGCGTCTGTCGGTCTTCTACAGGTTACATTTCGGAGAGTGTGCGAAGCAGCTGCACGACCTTATTCCGCCGGCCCCTTTCTGCCATCGGGAGACGCGATCCGGGCGAGCGCTTCATCCTTATGTCGTTGATCTTCCAGCTATCAGCACGAGCCGCTTTGGCTCGACCTTTATAATGCGTGTTCCCTGATCAATATAATGTGGATGCCTTCAAGGTTAGAGTGAATAGGCTGTTCCAAGACAGGCATGCTCCGTTTTCGGCTGCATCGTCACTTACCAACAGGTAAAATGGTTTAAATAAAGCCGTCAATGTTGGCAAGCGAAGATGGAGAAGGTGGAAAAGGGTAATTACTAGAGATGAAACGGATAGTTGTTTGGCCGGATACCGGATATCCGGCCATCCCATAAGCCGTATAGCCGGATATCCGGCGGCCGGATATTTGGCAGGACATATATTATAGTCTCTGAACAAGTCTTTGAAAGCTATGAGCGTGGGTGGGAAATTAGACAACTTTTTGTGTTTCCGTGATTTCAAGTCTTCGTTGAATACAAATAATTTGATTTTTATTCTGAACACTTCTTCCGACCTCAGGCGGTACCTTCGATTCGAAATACGGGTAATTAGCCCCAGCATCGTGGACCAGAACGTAGTGAAAGATTCTCTTAAGCTCTCTTAAGAAGACAAACGAAACCGCATGCTACCCCTCAATGCAGAAGCAATTCGTATTTTAACCCAATTTATAATAATTAGTTTGCAATTTGTAATTATTAGCTTATTTACCTTAGTTTAACTTTGCAAAAAATATTGTTTTGCTAACCTACCTACTAAATTAATAACGGGTAGGTACTAAAATCACTTTTATGTACTTTTCATACATTTTTTGCTATCCGGTAACCGGCCAGATATTAACGCACTATCCGGTATCCGGCCGGATAGTAAATTAACGCCGGATACCGGATAGTAACCGTTTCATCTCTAGTAATTACCCACCTGGCCGGGTGTTGTGATCAGGGGATCAGGGGTCCGACAGTTGATCGTCGGAAGTAGTATTTATGCCGCGGAAATTGGCACACTTCTCTAGCGCGATGTAGGACGGTCAGCGCCATCTATGTGCGGATGCTTACCAGACTTATTTATTTATTTAACATTTATTGTGCACAATAAATAGCATACAAAATTGACATACAGATAAGATCACAACAGGTACAGCTCGTGTGTTCGTGTACTCGTAATATAAGTATTGTGAGTTTCCCTGTTCGAGCGATAGATGTCACTACAAACTGAATAGGTAGGTAGGTTTTGTACTTTGGAGATGTGGAACTTCAGCTCAGCTCTGCATCGAGCTCGCCACTAATAGGTACTGTTGGCGAAGCGAGGTGGACGAAGGTCAAGAATAGTCTCTGATTGCCATCCCGCGACAGTACATTATTAACCCACGCCTTTTAGATCAGCAGGGGTCACTGCTAGTGTTATGGGAGCAGTCGTTTAGAATATAATCAATAGTCTATCAATTTAACATATAAGGTCCTATGAATCAACTATACACCTATGTAGAAAAGGTTTTTTAAAATGTGCTTTGTCTATTCTGGGTTTTTTGGCGATGAAACAGACTTTTGAATTTTTAATGGAAAACAGGCTAACTCAGATAGATGTTATGGGCGGCAGCTACCACTTACCATCAGGTGGGCTGTCTGCTCGTTTTTCAAAGAGATTACATAAAAAAACACGACAAATAAACACCGTCAAGCATGAGAAGTCTGCCTGCGTCGTACCACATCACCAGTTTCACTCCTTGAAGACACATTGAATTCATTCAGAAACTGCCGACCTACTTAATCCTCTGGACTCCGTACAGAGGCACGCCGTAAGAATTGTCGATGACCGAATAGTAACAAGCAAGTTAGAACCATTGGCTGACCGAAGGGACTTTGGCTCCCTGTGTGTGTTCTATCGGCTGAACAATTTATTATATTTTATTTTTATTTATAGCCTTGATTATGTAAACAACATTAAACATATAAAAATAGGAACAACAAAAATAAGAATAAGAACAAGCATAGCCTAATATTGTAGGTACATTAAATTAAAATATACTTAATTTGAATTGGTTTCTGAGAAATTTAGGGTCTTTCGCATAATTTCGCCCCATGAATCGGCGAAAACATCAAGACTTGGTGTTGCTGTCAGTAGGGCCTGAAGTCTCGATAACGCGATCGGAATCGGGGAGCGGCGATGCGCGAGCGTGCGCGTGGCCGGCGGCGCCAGCAGGCGGTGGCGGCGAGCGCGCAGGTAGCGGTCGGGGACGTTGAGACGCTTTCGATACTAACTCCAGACTGTTAGATTCGCCGCGCATAAGACGACAAGCCAGTTGAATTGACTGCTGAATCTGGACTGATGAAATCTAGTTTCAAGCGAATTAAATCTAAGCATCGCTAACAAGTATTTGGTAGGATATACGAAAGGGTAGAAGTCATATACTTTTTTAAATAGGAATCTTAAAAAGCTTTCTGAATCTTTTCTAATAAAAGAATGTACAGATATTTCAACTCAGTTGTGCGCGCGGCCCTATGTGTGGGTAAACCTTGTACATATCTGTATGTATGTATCTGTATGTATGACTTTGTGTGCGTGACAAGAGGTACAGTCGGGTACAAAATACAGATACAGTTATTTAAACAAATTTGAAACAAAAAGGAATAACTCGGTTTTTAAGGTCTTTGTAACTTGTTGTGTTTGATAATATACGGGTTCTTAAAAAAAACAATAATTTGGTAATTTAATGTTTATGTATTGAACATATTATTCTGAATCGCTACTTGAAAAATCAAATGATGAATTTTCGGATTCGCTGTTGTCACCAAGGTTAATTATGAATTCTGCCTCCAAGTCAAAATGTCGATAGTATTCTTCTTCTTTCTTTTGTACATGTCGACAAGTATTACCCCACATCCCTTCATCAATTTGACTTAAACGTACATTTATTAGTTTCATTATTCCCGTCACATTTTGGTCGACATTACGCGAAGCAATATAATTTTTTTAAATTCCCCACACATTTTCTATGGGGTTTAGTTCAGGATGATATGGTGGCAGTCGAAGAACTTTTATGCCATATGGCTGAAGTATGTCATCAATCTTATAACAAATATGGTTAAATTGGTTATTTTTTTAAATCAAATCATACTGTTCAATTTTTTTCATATCTAAATTAAAAGCTATATTTTTTTCAGTCAGCCAACTCTGCATTTCAATTTTATTGGAATTAGAATTTGGAGCTCTGTCATTTTGAACATTATGGTATGAGGCATTATCAAGCACAACCACAGAGTTAGGTGGAAGATTCGGTATTAGACGTTCTTTTAGCCACTTTTCATAGTTTTCTGCATTCATGTTAGAGTGGTAATCACCGGAAACACTATTTGCTTTGTATGTCAATAGTGCGTTAGATACGAAACCTTGTTCTGAACCAGCATGCACAATAATAATTCTTTGTCCTTTCGACAGGTTTCTCTTTAGAGGTGGTCCATCTTTATTACCCCATCCTTTGTTTTGCACATGATTAGTTAAGATATAGCTCTCATCTGTATATACGATACACCGATTTTCATGACGGTATCTGAGTAAGTTTTTCAGGTAAGAAAATCTTAGTTTTTGGATGTCATGCCGCTCTATAATAACATGTTTGTTATCCACGGTTTTTCGCCATTTGTATCCCAACTATAACAAAGCTGTACGCAGAGTCGAAATACTTCCATCATAATTAAGTTTCTCTTGAAATATTCTTTTCAACTTTAGCAATGTAGGTAACTCGTGATGTTCTAAATGGTAATTTTGAATAGTTGAACGTATAACATCAACGTTAAAGTTGTCTAATTCTAACTTCTTTGAACGTTTTTTGCGGTCTTTATGCGGAGATTTAAATTTAGAGTTAGATTCTTTTCCTTCAGCTAATATATTAGTTATTGTTCTCTGTGATACCCCCACTGCCATTGCTGTTCTTTTCCGTACGCTGTTTAAATGTTCACTTAATTTCGATATTAAAATTGGACTTGCACTGCAAACTGGATCACTTACTAGTTGCAATATATCTCTCGTATCTTTTTTCAGAAATTCGTATACCTTAGCAATGGTTTATCGAGTCTAAAACAATAATACGTTAACGTCAACAAGGATATATTTTTTCGTATATAGAATTATTATAAATATCTTTTATATCTAAATTCAAAATTAACAAATATTTACCTGACTCCTTAAACATTTTCTTCGTGAAGAAAATTAGACAGACATTTTTGTTAACGACTGTACCCGTAAGAAAAAGCGATAAGAACACGTCTTGCTCGGACGACGACTGCCACGTCACTGCCACATAAATGAAAGCTGTATATTTACAAGCGCACGCACACATAGCGCCGCGCGCACAACTGAGTTGAACTATCTATACTTGCTTTCAGCTGGGTTCCATACCATACATGCACATTCAATTTTACTCCGCACCAAAGCTAGGTACAAGATTTTGATTGCGGTAGGATTATTAAAAACTCTACAGTTACGTATGACGAATACCAAACGGCGATAGCAGTCAACTGCAATAGATCTAATATGATCATTGAAGGATAAAGCAGCATCAAAAGTGACACCTAGGTCTTTTACTGAATGGACCCTCGTAATGAGTTCTTGGTCTAGATAATAATTCCGATTTATGAGTTTCGAAGAGCGAGTAAACGTCATTGCGGAGCATTTAGTGATGTTAAAATTCATTTTATTGTCCAAACTCCACTGAACTAAAGCGTTGAGGTCTTTCTGTAGCAAATCACAGTCTTGTAATTCTTTGATGGGTCGAAAAACTTTAAGATCATCAGTATAGTAAACACTTGCTGTGTTTTACTACTTTGTTTAGTCATTAATCATCAAGTTGAACATTAATGGTCCAAGAATAGAGCCTTGGCTTACTCCTGACCTGGTATGATAGGGGGCAGATACATAAGGACCATGTTTGACAAATTGTTGTCGTTCACGTAAATAATCTGCAAACAAATTTATTAATGTCGGACTAAATCCTATATCAATGAGTTTAATCAGTAGGATGTCATTGTCTACTTTATCAAAAGCTTTCCTAAAATGTTTCCTGTTTGCGTGCCTGTATCCATAAGACCTGAAATAGTATCAGTAAGAATAAAAAGGTTTGTGTCTACAGATCGTCAATATGTAAAACCATGTTGTGCGTCGGATAGATAGGGTTTGATTTGGGGATATATATTACTGTAAAGTATTGATTCTAAGACTTTTGATAAAGAGAATATTACTGCTACAGGTCTATAATTATCTACAAGTGTAATGTCTTTTGCCTTTGGTATTGGTGTCACACGTGATATTTTCCACTGCGTGGGATATTTACCGCTTTTAAGACAAATGTTAAAAATGTAAATTAACGGTTTTAATTATAAGTCTTTGCATCCTTTTAAAACGTATAGGGGAATATAGTCTGAACCTATAGCACTTCTTGGTTTCAATTTGTCTATTGCTTTTATTACATCTTCATCTCTAATTTCTGTAATGTGTATATAATTAGAATCGTTACTAGAAACATTGTCATATTCCATTAGACTCGGATCTAATTTGGGCTTGTTTGGATGAAACACACTAGAGAAATAGTTGGCGAAGGCGGTTGCGGACTCACAACCTTCATATACCTTTTCTTTATAGAAAACACTCGCTTGAATCCGTCCAGTCGATCTAAGATTGTTGACATGCTGCCAAAAGGCTTTTGGGTTATCTTTAATTTTATATTCGACTTCAGCAATATAAGAGTTATAGGCCTGTTTTAAGTAATGTTTGAGTTGTGTTCGCAATTCACTGAATTTTTGATAGTAATTTGGGCAGTTTTTAGATTTCCATAATTTGTGTAATCTAGCTTTATATTTTAATTTTTTAATAATGTCAGAAGTGAACCAAGTAGGATATTTCCTACAATATGTTTTAGATCTGTTTTTCTTAGTTAGTTTTACACATGTTTCGAAAATATTATAAATTATTTTGTAAAACATATCTACTGCGTCGTCAACGTTGTGATTATTCGTTACGTCATCCCAACAGACTTCGTCTAGTAACTGGTAGAGTAAGGTACAATCGGCTTTTGCAAAGTTCCAATCTTTATGTGGTTAGATATTTCCAGGAGCAAGCAGACTTTTTTGACGCCTCGTCGTGCAGCTATGGATAGGTACCGTTACATCAAGCGGCGGATGATACATATCAACATGCGGCACTAAGCTACTATCCAAATCTCCACGAACGACTACACCATGCACCCTTTCTGACAGCAACACAACATCCAATTTCCCTCCCGGCATATTTACAACATTATTATTGTCCAGTAAACCACACACTCTTAAGAAATAGCTATAGTAGGTAACAATATTCAGATGCACTGTTTAGATTTAAGTCACCTAAAACAATTACTGTTCCAGTTAGGGAGCATATGAAAGATTCTAATTTAGTGAACCAATCCATATAAACACTATCGGCAGCTTTTGGTGGAATATAAACTATACAAATATAGAAACGAACACTATTACACATATCTTCACCGTGCTGGGTTTCCAAGTCCGTGAGACGGCGCGCACCTAGAGTAGAGCGCGTGAGAAGCATGACTCCGCCGCCGGCGCGCCCCACGCGGTCCCGTCGGAATACTGTCCACTCTCCAGTACATAGCTCCGCGTCGTTGACAGAAGAATCAAGAAATGTTTCTGTCACAGCTACGACATCACTATTGATTAACTGCATATTTTGTTGCAAATATTTGAGCTTGGTTTTGAGGCCTCTGACATTCTGGTATGTTAAATTGAAAGTAGTAGGTGGATGTCGGTTGAGAACATTAGGATCTGGTATTTTTTCTATTTGGCGTTCGTATTGGTGGGCCACGAAAGGAAGTCCAAGGCTTTACTCTAGCATTACTCGGCCAAATATCACGAGATAGACAATTTTCAAAGAATTCTTTAGTACTGCAATCTTGTAAGATTTGTAATCGCCACGAGGTTTTAGGTCTTCAACTGTACAATTAGCCATAGGATAAAGCTTGTCCAAATAATGTCGTACTTCCGAACCAAGTGATGCCATGTTCCACAAGTGGATATATTTTCGGGGTTCTGCCGCTTTCAGGCTTGTAACATCCGGACCGGCTGTGCAGCGCTGGGAAGTATAACGTTGGGATTTTTTGTTACGTACCTCAGTCCACTAACCACCTTCTTCCTCTCCATCAATGCTGCTTTCATCGGTAGTGTCTGATTAAATTACTTGGGCAGGCGGCGAGGTCAAAATATCGTTTGTAGCGCCTACATTTGAATTAGACACAGGTACATTTGCCGAGATAGCATCTGGTTTATTCAAAGCGTGGGGTAAAGCTAAGAATATAATAGGCTGATGTTTATTTTGCGGTATATTATCAGCAGTTTTTATTTTAGTGGTTGTTTTTGATTTTACTCTCTTTCGACGTGGTTTTGTCTTATTCTGCGATAATTCAGTAGGTACTGATTTGGTATGGCAACTGCATCCACACGAGTTTTTTAAGGAAGAAACTTCTATGCCCTGTATTCTCTCGTCGATTTCAGATAGCTTTGAGCTTACATTATCTACCTTATCATGTGATAATCCAATAAAAGACATCATTTCATTCAATTTGCAGTCCAATACATTTACGAACTCACGAAGTTGTTTCACTTCCGTTATTAGGTCTTGAGTAAACGTATTCTGCAGAGAGGTGGCTCGAGCATCTACAGTTTGTGATAGCGAGTAAAATAATAAATCAGTAGACTCAACCTCTTCATGAGTATCATTCGGCAAGCGTTTTTTAGTTTTGCGCCTGTCAGTAACATACGAGCAATCATTTGGATTAGGAAGTAAAGCGGGCTCCATGCACCCCGGAATAGTAATACTAGTGTTATCGGTCTTTCTATGCTTACTGCTCCATACTGAACGGCGTTCGCAGCGCGAAAAAGGGGACTGTACTAAGGAACTTTTTGATCTGATGCCCACAGCACAATTCCACCGTCGCTCCACCCGCCGCGGGCTGGATACTCATCACCACTATGTAGGCCATCTGTTGGTGTCTACACGAAGATTCTAAAGAACGTTTCTCGCTCGTAAGTACGATTCGGATGTGGAATGAGCTCCCAGCCACAGTGATTCCATTTGACTATGACATGGGAACGTCCAAGAGTAAATGAGAGGTCTCTTTAAGAGGCGGGCAATGCACTGACAGCGTTGGTGTTGTTGAGGTCCATAGGCGGCGGTGACCACGTTCCATCAGTACCGTATTACATAAAAAAACAAAATTAAAAACACCCTCAAAGATTATACCTATGCACGTACAGTTTGTTACGTACGTCGTAACGACTACGACATACATAACTTTGAGGAATGTAAATATTGAAATAACCATAATAACCACTGACAATTATAAAAAAAATTATGAAAAAAATTAAACCGCTTCTAAATCACAAATAGTAAAAAATAAGCTTTATAACTTAGGTACCTACAGTGCGATATACCTAAATTCATAGGCATAATTGTTTTTGGAAATGGTAAAACAGACTATCCCTCCCCCTCCTGCCAAGGTTTACCCTTCCCCCTTCCGTGACGAACTGTTTTACCGTCTCCAAAACGACATAAGTTATTTTTTAACCCTTGACGAAAAAAAGAATAGGAAGCGTGTAAGTATCAATTTAACATAGATAATACCATAAAACACAATAATGTTACAGTACAGTTCAGTTCGATAAGCTTCAAAATTATTCTAAATCTCAAACTTTTGGTAAAATGAAAAAGAAATTGATATTGTTAATATTTTTAAAATAAAATTGACGTTGGATATGAGTAGATTAAGTGACATTTGGCGTAAGATTTACAAAAAATTACTAAGCCACCTACCTGCAGAAGCCCAAACTGTATTGAAAATATTTCTTGGATTTTTAAAAAACTGGCGGCCGAAATGTGTATATTTTTAGAACCAACTCGTGAAACCCTTTCATTTGATACCAAACACGATAGGTTTCAACGATGCTTTTTAATAAATCAAAAAATTTCCTTATATGGGAATATTTTTAAGAACTACCGCTCAAAATGATTGTTGTAACCTAATGTACCCGTGTACCAAACGACTATCCTGTACATCGATTTGCGTTTTTTTATCGTATCCCGACCACTAAATGCGTCATTAACATCAGGTGAGACGGCAGACAAATATCAATTTTTTGAAAAGTATACATTAACTTTTTAAACATTAAAACAAAGTAGCACATTGGTTCCATTGCCTTAGTCGCACCTTACAACGGCCCTTCGATATCAACATATCCATCCCCCTTTGCTCTTGCCATTACGTGGTAGGCTGATCCACTATCGACAAACTCACCCTCAGGCGCTGTCCTAATTGGCAACGGTCGTGCGACCATGGTCATACGACGGACGTAGCCCGATCAATGGGAGACCTCAAAACCACCAACCGGCGGGTGGCCCCACTTACACTGCTCAATCAGAAACTTAGGAATCCGCTTATTTCTACTGCCAAGCCACAATTATGTGTTTATATTTATGTGTTTTTTTACGTCAACCGGTAGAGCTAGCTGTGCCACCTGATGGGAAGTGGTCACCGCTGCCTATAGACTTTAGCAACATTAGGGTTGCCATCTCTAAGCCCCGGGACATTTGCTCTGACTGCGGCGCACTACTCATCGTTTCAATTACCTTATCTGCCAGCATAGACTAGAACGTAAGTTCACGAGAACAAAACAAACCACAAACATTTCCTACTTGATTTATTTACATTTATAATCGCTAAATTTATAAATAATACCCGTAGTGGCCACGAAGAACTCCTTCTCGCCGAACACTACCCCGGAGGGCACGAAAGGCAGATTCATCAGCTTCCGGGGGATCACATTAGTCGGAGACAGATGGTAGAGACCATCGTTGGCAGCTAGAACGACCCGTCCCCTCCTGTCAACTGCAATTGCTTTGCCCGAGCCCCTGGCTATACCTGCGTACTCAATTGGCTCCTCGAAGTCCTTCAACAACACCTTCATGTACTTCGAATCGCATTCGTAGTAAACGTTGTCGTGGAAATCGACTGCTACTATAAAAGCGCACGGCACGTAATCCAGTTTCTTCCGCTCGTTCTTTCTCATGTCGATCCTGTACACTTGGTTCTCTGGATACTCTATTGCGTATAAATCGTCATCGTTGTGTCTCGGCTTGAACAGCTGCACTATATCGTGGTCCCTGAGGCTGAGGAACACAGCTTTGTTGCTGCTGTTTAAGAGATGGATCCCGTTGTCGCTCGCGATATATGTCACGTTGTGACCTTCGTCTACAACTGCCGCTTGTCCGTTAACATTGTCTATTTTGATAGGTTCTCCTGCTTTCAGAATGTGCTGCTCCATCTTGGTCTGCTCAGCATCATCCTGTAGCGACTGTATGTCAATTAATGTGAAGAGTACTTCCTTGGTACTGGGGTTGTAGGCCAGGTTCGTCGGCAGCCCTTTGATGGTGAGTACAACTGATCTTGCGTACAGTCCATTGTCATATACATGTTCACATTTCTCAGCTATTGCCGATGACAGGAAGAGTAGAAAGAGGTATTTATGCATCTTTCTCTTGTTCTGTAACAAGTTATAGGTTAATTTTACGAATTTGTCATACAAAACTTTTCGTTTTATACTGCATATGTACGGAGGTCCTAGAACTAAAAAAGGAGCACCTTAACTAATCTAAACTGAACATAAAAAAGCTGCTCCAGGTCCTCAGAAAGTGCTCAGTCCAGGAGGCTGGCTTCGTTACCAGCTGGATAGCGCGGTTAAGGCGCTGTGCTAATAGGAAAAGTTCGTCTGACCATGGTCGTACGACGGACGTCGCCCGACCAATAGAAGACCTCAAAACCGCCCGTTGCACGAACAATGTCGTACGTACATTAGAACAGCGCCTAATCCCACTTCTTATGGTTCAGTCAGTTTTCAGTTGTGTATTTACGATACTGCGATTTGCAACCAGCCTACCAATCTTGGAGAAATTGGCAAAATTCTCTACTGAAATGTATTGTTACGGTCTGTTGGTGATGGTGATTTAGAACCCGTTAAATATGCCTATGCTTACAAACCACGTACGCCATCGCATAGACATTAGTGTATTATAGCATAGAATTAATGAATAATAAAGAAATAAAAATGATTAGACAAATTCACACAGCGCCATCTAGCCCCGAAGTAAGCAAAGCTTGTGTTATTGGTATTAGATGACTGATAAACTACTTATTAACTGTTTTAAATACACGCTTATTATACATACTACACCCAAACCCGTGACAGAATTAAAATTCAACATTTAAATTTCTGCTCGGCCGGGATAGGAACCCGGGACCTCTGCGTATCAGGCTGGCACGTTAACCAACTCAGGGGTCCTATTTTTGAATCGCTCGCATCCACGCGAGTGCTCGCATGCTCTACCTGTCTCTTTCACATTCGTGGTAACTTAATAGTACAGAGGCGCGCCGTACGAATTGTCGACGATACCGTACTGACAGGCAAGTTGGAACCACTGGCTGATCGAAGGGACTTTGGCTCCCTGTGTGTGTTCTACCGGCTGTACAATGGGGAGTGTTCTGAGGAATTATTTGATCTGGTGCCCACAGCACAATTCCGCAATCGCACCACCCGCCGTGGGCTGGGTACTCATCCCCATTACGTGGACCCTCTAGTGGTGTCCACGCGAAGATTCGAAAGAACGTTTCTCGCTCGTACGATTCGGATGTGGAATGAGCTCCCAGCAACGGTGTTTCCTTTGGTCTATGACATGGGATCGTTCAAGAGGTATATTAGAGGTCTCCTTAGAGGCGGGCAACGCATTGGTAGCACCCCTGGTGATGCTGATGTCCATAGGCGGCGGTGACCACTTTCCATCAGGTGGCCCGCATGCCTGTTTGTCTACCGGATAACATAAAAAAAAAAAAAAAAAAAAAAAAATAGTGATAGAAAAGACAGGTATAAGAAGGCGTGCGCTCGTTCAAAAATAGAGCCCCAGGTCGTCAATGTACACTTAATTGCATAAATACAGGATACAGTCGCTACATTTAGGTAGCAACAGAGAAAACAACCGGCTATCCTATCGCTTAAAGTGAAATGAGAAGAAAATTTAAATCACCTATGTTTAAATAGAGAAAAAAATAATTGCGATTTTACTGACCCGACCCGTATTCAGAAACGTTACTATGGGGTTTCACAGTAAGTGGGACCTCATAGGATTCCAACTGACCCTGCTGACCCTGACTGACAATATTTGAGTGGCAATTGGCACTATGCGTCCGTCGAAATGGATAAAATTGACCAATCATAGGGCCGTATTGAACGTAGTGTGTTCACTTAGCAGACGAGCACTGTGAGAACGCATAGTGACGCTATTTTATATTGTTTGTGAGCGTCGGTAGCCGGGCGGTTGAGTATCCAACTCGTAAGCGAGAGGCACCGGGTTCGAATCCCGCTGCGGCCATGTACCAATGACTGTTTTCTGAGTTTTGTACATTAGTTGAATACTAACCGATGCTCTTGCCGTGAGGGAAAACATCATGATGAAACCTGCAAATTCAGGCAACTGAATTTGTAACCTTGATCCAATTTGGTCAGGTTCCCCTGGTGGCAGGGTCACGGAGGTCAGATGGTAGTCGCTCCACTGTAATTACCTGATCGCCAAATCCTGGATCATGGTCAAGGCGGAAGATAATTATATTGTTTGTGAATGTCCGGCTGTGCTCTCGCGCACTAGGGAACGGGGTCCGCCTTGCCCATGATCCAGCATTTGGCAGATCAGTTAGTTCTAGTATAAAAAATATGATAAACACAAAACCTTACCAAATCGATTACTTTCAGTTCCTTAATGCCAAAACAACATTTATTATTTAAGTAGGTTAATTAAGTTTTTACTAACAAATGTTTTCTTTATTATCTACTGACTTAACAAAATTACTAATAAATAAAATGTTATATAAATTGTTATATAATAAGTAGTATCTTTTGTTTGTGTATAATGGAAATGTGGAATTCCAGTCCATTGAGCAGTTTATATCGTCTAATGTAGATAGGAAGGAAATATATGGGCGTATAGTGTGTTTCCATTGCCTTCTACTATTATTTTCGCACTTGCTCTTTTTTTGTATTCGAATTTTTGTTAAGATTTTTGGCTCCACGAGAGCTTTTAATTTTTTTTTTTTAATTTATTCTTGGACAAATTCACACAGCGCCATCTAGCCCCAAAGTAAACAAAGCTTGTGTTATGGGTGTTAGATAACTGATAAACTACTAATAAACATTTTTCTTTTTAAATACATACTTATTATACATACCAGACCCGTGGCAGAAATTAAAATTCATCATTTCAATTTCCGCCCGGCCGGGAATCGAACCCGGGACCTCTGCGTGGCGATCGGCAGGTTAATGAACTGAACTACTCAGGTCGCCAAACCTTTGATAACATATATAAATTTCTTGACATTATGTATCTACCTGTAGATATTTTGTGACATTACTTTTATTTAATTCAATTAATTTCGGTATTTCTAGTGTAATGATTTTGAGTTTAATCAATGAATTTATTGATATTTTTATTAAGCATGGTTAATGAGGAATGTTACTGTTTTTAGAAGAAGCCCTTATATTGTATTTTACGTCAACCATTCTTACCTGTGTACCACAAATAAAACCATTACTGCACGCGTTCGGTAATGTCAGTAAGGAAATTCCACATTTCTACTTGATTCTACGCCGACAAAGTCGCGGATAAAAGCTAGTACTCTTACCTAAGTATAGAAGGCAGCGCATCTACCTACCCACCACCAGTATAAAATAAGCTAGCATCAAACGATGAGCATACAAACCGAAGATGGTCCTAAGTCTTAACTGGGTACGTGGAGGTACTGTCATCTGTAGGTATTGAAGCGTATTTATTAATAAAACAGACAAAATGAAAGAGTATTTACATTGAAATAAAACGGAAAAAAAACATAAAAAGCACTATAAATACGCCTTAAAAATTTAAAATGTAGTCCACACCGCTGTCCCCAGAATTGGGCCCAGAAAGTTGGCTGCGTTACCTTGAATAGCAATGCTTATTCTCTGCTCGAAGAACTAGCCAGCTCTCCGATCACCTGTGGTGTCTATTAGTCTTTTACAAATTTATTGAAAGAACCAGCGCTAGGACCCCACGGCCTCAACGTCTAGACCCCAAACGGCTGAAATATGAAATCCTGGGCATGGCTTTCATATTTCCGTCGCTTGAGGTCCTCAGCAGTAGAGGCAGGTACGTTGTAGGTACTTAGGTACTTACCTATTACATTAATGAAAAAAATATCACATAGTAAAGTACACTCACCTATCTATATTATCACTATTGGAACATAGCTTTAAAATATTCAATCTGCAAAACAAACCAAAAGAACGTGTTGTTTTCCACACGAGTGTGGGTTACTGAATCGATCAGTATTGTCTTACGTAAAGCCAGCAAGTGTTTGTATATCTTTATACTTTTAAAAGCATTAACACTTCTTCCAGAGAACAATCACTGTATTTAAAAACAAAACCTTGTTTAAAAATGTCGAACATTGATATACCCCAATTCAGAAGTCCATGACACTACTTACTCTCTTTTACCTGGCAGCATGCGGTGGATTTTAGGTCTTAAACAGTTTAAATGATAAAATCTTAGTGAAAACAATTATATGATTTAATTTTTAATATAAGTGTATTTCCTACGTTGTTTACGTTTAATTTGCAATATACCATGGTAAATCATCTCCCAATTCTGAAGATATTCTGGAGTACATTGCCTATAAAGATGCATAACAACATAATCGACGAAAACACTTTGCAATAGCCAGACATCAGTTTAAAACTGACACAATGGTGTAATATTTCTATGAGATGACTAACACTACGATAGGATTTAATATTATTACGTTTATTATGTGCAACTACAAGCCACGCGAATTTTTAATTTCAGAATTGTAGTTTGAACATTGAAGACACAAAATGCAGAAAATATCGGTGAGTATTTTTACAATACCTGTATACGTACACAGTTTAACAATAAAGATAATTCTAAATTTAATATGTAAGAATTATTACAATTACCTAAGCTTAGTAAGGTCTGACGACCTGAGTGGTTCAGTTCGTTAGCATACCGGTCTGCCACGCGGAGGTCCTGGGTTCGATTCCCGGCCGAGCAGAAATTGAAATGATGAATTTTAATTTCTGTAACGGGCCTGGGTGTTATATGTATAACAAGTATGTATTTAAAAGTAGAAAAGTAGTTTATCAGTTATCTAACACCCATAATACAAGCTTTACTTACTTTGGGGCTAGATGGCGCTGTCTGAATTTATCCAAGCATATTTATTTATTTAGATAGCCAAAAAGTCAAAAATTTCGTGGTCGCTATGCTCGCTCATTTATTTCAATACGACGATGTAAAAATATACCTAACCTAGGTTAACCTAACCTAACTGTACGCCTAGCACAAGTTGCACTCGCGCGCGATAAGCGAGAAAAGGTGCGACATAGAACTGCTCTCTCTTTCATCTTAGTACTGAGAGAAGGAAACAAACGCTCTGTGGCGGACACACTTACAATAGCTGTGCTATTCACAACTGACCTGAAACGGCCACAGTTAAGCCTACTACAACCCAAAATCCTAGATGCCGATCTATCTGTTTCTCAATTGGATCATAAATAAAATAAAAAGTCCACTTCTCTGCTTGCATTATACTTCATCACAGTGCCGTCTTGTACCAACTACTCTTGTCTGAGTCATGTACATTAGTTGAACACTAGCCGATGATCTTACGGTGAGGGAAAACATCGTGATGAAACTCAACTTCTAATGCTTGTCTTTTCTATCTCTAGCAACCTACCTCGCGTGTGAAAGAGATGGGTAGCGCAGGCGAGCGCTCGCCTGGATGCGAGCGGTTTCCAAAACTCTGTGCATTTAGGCGACATGTGTAACCATGATCCAATATCAGGTTAGGTCGTGTTAAGAGGGCCACGAAGGTCAGATTGCAGTCGCTCCACTGTCATTATAATTACCTGACCTGCCAAATCCTGGATCATGGTCGAGCCCTCTTGCACCAGAGCATAACAGGGACATTATCGCTGACGTTTTTTTTTATTATTTATCACAGTTGACGTTGATCAATGGATACATGCTCGTTTTTTCGGTTCGCTACGCATTGTAGAGTTTGCGTGACTACGGTTTCGATCTTACTAGCATGCTCACTTGCATAATGCGATGCCGTATGCGCATTTAATCATAATCAGGGCATCTGAAATTATTATTCCACTATTTTAAGTGGTTCAGTGGTTAACCGGTTTGTTAGCAGGGGTCCCGGACTCGATTCCCGGTTGGAAGTGGGAGTAACAAAATTAGAATTTTTGTTCCGGGTCTAGGTTAGGGGCTAGATGGCGCTGTGTATGTTTCTCCAAGACTAGCTTTCCCCCCGTGGTTCCTTGTATCTAAATCTAGGCTATCTAAATAATCTAAATCAAGGCTAGCTTGCGATTGGACGGGATTAAAAAGTAGCCTATGTCCATTCGCAGATGTAATCTCCATATCGAATTTCATCAAAATCGGCGCAGTGGCTTAACCGTGAAAGTAAAACAGACAGACATAGTTACTTTCGCACTTGTAATAAGTTAATCCGAACTGCAGTGAGTAAACCACGGTAGTCAATAAGGGCGCTTATAGATCACCGCTTACAAATCGCGTATGTGTCACGTCCGCTAATTTCCTACCGATTGAATTGTAATTGGATCGCAATCGCAGATTTATGTCAGTTTTACCCATTTTTAGTATTCTGCTACTGTTACTAATGGCTCGATTGAAATGTAATTGATTCGCAATTGCAGCTCAATGACAGTTTTATGCGTTTTTGGCATTCTGCTATAGTTAAAACTGCTGTTGAACTGCTATTGCGGTCCAATTACAATTCATTAAAATCGAGCCAAGTAAATCAGCAGACTTGAGGCTCTGGATACGAGCAGCCAACCAAATTAAAATAAAAAAAAAACATGCTAGGTCAAATTCACACAGCGCTATCTAGCCCCGAAGAAAGCAAAGCTTATGGTGTATTACATAAATGATAAACTACTTTTATACTGTTTTTTTAATTAAAATTCAGGATTTCAATTTGTGCTCGGCCGAGAATCGAACCCGGAACCTTTGCGTGGCGTACGGCATGTTAACTAACAACTAACGTCAATATTGGGGCGACGAAGACGCGGTGACTAGGCGGGCCCCTCGAAATAATAACATAAGCTGTCTGTCATTGTATTTATTTCAGTAAATTAACTCACCAACAAACTAAATATTATGTACAATAAAAAAAGACAAATTAAATTTGGGTCATGTTTTAGTCCAAGGTGCTGGCAACATTATCTCTCTGAAAAGCAATGCTTATTCTTTGCGCGAGGTAGCTGCCAGCTCTTCAGTCACCTGTGGTGTCGAACAATTTTTGGAAAGTTCTCTGTACAAAGAGAGAGCCCCGGGGCCCCACGGACCAAGGGTCTCGACACTGTTCTTACTACAGATAACAAAATATTATAATTTTTTTGGATTATTTACGTAATATTTTGTCTCAATGAATTACTTACGTAACCTAATTACGTAAAAACGTAAACGTAGTTAATAGGCTGCTTTCCATCAACAATATTACGGATAAAAAGAGAACTCAAACAGATCCTTGAATAGGATTTATCTAGATATTGGAACATGTAGTTCTTTAAGAAAGGTATAAAAAGCATGTTCCGGGTTTCTTATCGCGTACCCGGAACATACACTTAAAATGTGTGATAATAACTGCGATAATTTAAAACATTACGTTAGGGATGAAAAGATTTTTACGGGAGTGATGTCTAACTGACTTAGTCGTCCCGTGACCATGATGCAACTGCGTCGAAATATCGGGCTACTCGTTTACAAAGGTACGCGGGTAGGAAACCCGGAACATGTCTTTAAAAAGTATTTAAAATACTTACAAAATGAACAAGGCTGCTGGCTATTTTCTAGAAGCCTAGCTGATTATTTTAGGCTAGCCACGAAGACTTACGTCGATTCGACATCCAATTGAACCGTATCAAATAAGTAGACAATTCAATGTCTATGGCTTGCACTAATGATTAATTCCAGTGAAGCGACTGCCATCTGACCTCGGGTTTCCCAGGTTTTATCGCGATGTTCTCCCTGTGAGAGCATTTTTATATTTAGGTACACACGTTACATCAATTGTTGATTCGCCCCTCTGACATTCACGTTTTTTTTTCAGATTCCTTCAACTATGTGGTGGATCCTCGCTGCTCTAAACATTGCTAAAGTGGCTACAACTGACCTGGAACTGTTACCGCAGCATGGTGGTGACGGCAAAATACCATACTTATTGCCAAAACTAGCTGTGGATAAGGCTATGAAAAAATCTCATTCGGCGTTCGAGGGAAGCCAAATTCTCTACTCATCGAGCTATAATATAACTTCACTTTTAGTACCAGCTGATGGAAAATATATAAGGTCCAATGATATACCGTCCGTATTCTTTAGCGTTTCCGATTCCAAATTTGAAGGAGGCAGTTGTATGTTCGTCTTAGAGGACTTTGCAGCTATAGAGGTTCTTGAAGGAGGCAGAGATGCTACCACTGATTATGACGGTGGCATTGTGCCGATCGTCTATTTTGGAGCCAGAGACGGTATATACAAATACAGTCCCGACGCACTTTCCGCCAAAAGATTTGGCATATTCAAAGACGATATAATTCAACTACAAAAGGCGCGAGGAGGCGTAGATCAGTTCTTCATACTCACAGCGGAATACAGGCTTTATAAGTTAGAAAAGAGGGCGACGGTGAAAACAAGAATCGAGTCTATTGTGTGTGCAGTAGAGTTCGTTTTGGATTCGGTGAATAACGTCTACTACATCGCTTGCTACGACCGGATGATACACATAGTGACATCGAACGGTTACATGCAGAATTTGGAGGCGAGTGTTTTAGAGGAGTTTAAGTATATAAAATTATTGAGGCCCCCTTTCATAATGGAGCAGTCGGTGCCTTTTATAGGGGATGGTAGTTTGTACTTCGTCTACGGGAACGGTACGTCTGAGAAGAAAGAGTTCTCGATGAAGGAGAGACCGTCTGCTTACAATGTTGAGACGGTGCTGTATCTAGTGACAGCAATAAATGGAAAGATTTATGAACTGAATGTGATGGATGTGTTGATGAAGTCCGCGTTCGGAGTGAAGTCCAGACCAGCAGCGGACGCTACTAGGGTTATAGTGTCGCTGTTTGAGTCGACAAGTGACAAAATAATGCAGCGCTACAACATGTTGTTGCCAAGTATATTGAAATCTTTGAACTAGGACTTGGCTAACATACAATGTGACGTGACAAGAGCATAATAATTCAACCGGATACTGGTGTAAGAAGTGTTAAGATACGATACGACCCATCGTACTGACAATTTATTTTGAAAACAATGCATACTAATTATAATTTTATAGTTGTAACTATTAGAACATTAATGTAAGTGCTTCGTTATACAACTGCCCGAAACCGTAGTGCCGTTTGTGATGAGACAATTTGGACTTAGTATAGGCAATAGGAAGAAGTTATTTATAAGTAGGTATTTATCGTTTTTAACTGTTTTATATAAGACAGAAATATTATGAATACTTTAACTCAATATTTTCTTGTAATTAGATATTTCGCTGACCGATTAGATTATTCTACGGAGCCAGTCCTTGATTGTTTAATTATACTACTATTATACATATAAATATAATAACTGAACGAGTTGTAGTTTTACTTTTTATTTATTATGTACATAACAATATAAAAATATAACTAGTTGATACTTTGTGTTGTGCATTCATGATGGAGCTCCATTATAATATAGATGACAACACTTTTAAACAATAGTTCCACTAAATAGGATATCCTATATTACAATTATAAACTTTTAATTAATAGCGACCGGTTTCGGACATCATCTTATAACTCATAAAACTCAAACTCAAATAACTTAAATAACTCATTTATTATCGCTAGAACCGCCACAACACAAGGTAAACAAAAAATAAAAAGATATATCAATACAAACTGATTCATTTCCAAAATAGATTTCACTATTATAGGTGTTAAAGGTTTCGCGTAGGTACTCCTAGCCTTACCAAAGGGCCCCACAGATTAACAGTTCGCCGGACGATATCAGTCTGTCAGTTTGCAATAGGTCACACACTCACAGTTCGTATTAGTCGTCAATCGACTAATACGAACTGTGAGTGTGTCAGCGTCGACAATATCGGCCAGACAGTCCGTGGCCTTGAGGCCAAATAAACACACATTAGCAGGTAGTCAGCCGGCAGCCTGTCTACCGTCAGTCGAGCACCTTCAGTTTTACAGAAACTGCCGACTCACAACTGCTAGTGTGTAGTTACAGAAACTGCCGACTCACAACTGCTAGTGTGTAGTCGCAGACGTCGCAACAGGCCATTGCCGGCAGACTTTAGTATGTTGACGTTATTGGGCTAGGACGGCAGATCGCCCGATACGACCAGAGACTGCAGGCGAACTGTTAATGAATGGCTTTTAATAATATAGACTTGGTATTGCCGCGTTGTGGCCCTCCCAGTCGATAAAAGGACTTCGTTTAGCATGAGCCGAACCCACGAGCCGAAGCCACGGCGCTGGTCTTCCACGGGTCCCACGAAGTGAGGAGCGAATTGCTACTATGTGCATCTTTCATTGCCTACAGTAGATAGATAAAAAGTCGTATATAATGAAATAGAATATCAGCATTACGTCATTAATGTGTTGATTCTATTTAATCTTATGAGTCACTATAAATCTTCTTATTGTAAGCATAATATTGGATGACAGAACCATCTATTGCGTATGCAGTGGGTTTCTCTTTAAATTCGATAGGCATCAAGAAACAGTAACCATTCCGGAATATTACGTACACCTTATCGTCAGAAATGAAGTCCATACCATTCTTGAGAGAGAATACAGATGTTAGGAGGTGCACTTCACTGGGGTTGGTCGAAACACCCTCGAATTTCTTTACACCGCCCTCAGTTACAACATACGGGATTTTATCAGATCCGTAGTAGTAGATATTTGATTCGAAATCAGCTCTAACCTCAACAGCTTCATTTACTTCCGCTATTTTCACCTTCATATAACCGTCCGCTGTTACTTTGTACAACTGTTTATCTTCAGTGACAATATAGAGGCTATTATCGGTTTGCTTCAACGCAATACTGATGATACTGTCAGTAATGCCACCATATTTCTCTGCTGTATTCTTCTCAGCGATGTACACGTATAAGCCGTCAGTAGCAGCAAAGTACACAACCTTGCTATCATCGGCAGGGCTAATGAAATCTCTTCCGTTATCCAAGAGCTTTGTCACGACTTTATCCTTCAAGACGTAAAGCCCTTTGCTGTTAATAATACCGTCATTGTCACGTTCGCCTTCAACAAAGAATAAAGTAGGTTCGTCATTAACTTTTTCATAGGTAGCTGTATTGTTAAAGGTGTTTAAAGCGTTCAATGGTAAGTATAGGTTTACAATATCATTCTGTGAGGAGTGGAGGACAGGTTTTGTGCGGAAGTAATCCTCGTCTATAACCAAATCTGCAGACTTTCCAGACTGAATGCTGTGTGCGCAGATCGCCAGCAGCGTAACTCCAAATAGTTTCATTTTTGGTTCTGTAACCAATGAACATTGTTACTAAGTGATTGATTATGATAGTAAAAAAATGATGTTTAATTTCACAAAAACCAAGTTGGTTTCAGATATTCCTAACGCATTGCACCAATTACTAACCTTAGGTGAAAACTAAACACGCTGAGTCTTTTAACTTTATAACATCGTCCAAGTTTATTGCAATACGGCTTTAAATAAGTAAGAAATTTAGCTATTATTAAATCGGTCAGCTAATTAAAGAGGGTTTGGTCAGCATCAAAATGTGTTTTGTCAGCAAACAAAGTGAAATGAGCTGCTACTGGTGGTTGGAAAAAATAACTAAATTTGGCAGCAAATATTATGATATTAGGCAGCCTTAAAATTGATGTCGTTGTTAATTACCTGTATATAATCCTCCTTCAGCTCCTTAGATACAACTTATGATATATTTTGTTTCATATTTTTTTCTGGACGGCCATAAGTTATACTATAAGACATTTCAAGGTTATCCATTCATTACCGGACACCCTGTATATCAGCAGCAGTATTATTACTAGTGCAGCAAATTGTGATTCGCACTTTATAAAAATATAATTTTGAAACGTCAGAGTTGTTCATCACACGGAAAAAGAGAAGAATGAATTACATTTGTCCTAAAAATCGCCCAAAGCATTAGTTAATACTAAACTTTCACCGGCGCGCAGTTCGTTTCTCTGCAAACAATCAACTTTTCCGCGTCAACCTATTATTTTCCCAGGACAATTAAGTCTATATTACTCAGTAAATAATTTTTTAAATCGGTCATGTAGTTTTTGAGTTTATTCTCAATTTATTGATTGAGTAGGTAGAATAAAATTATAGGGTCGCATCTGTAATGTCGCATTCTATGACTTAGCAGCCTCCCCCCGCACCTCCCGCACATGACAGGTTGGTACAATCGTTTTGTTTGTGGTGGCTGCTCTATTACATTTGTATTTTTTTTCTCTATGGTCCCACACTGTTTATTCTTTTTTGTAAATGATAATGCGTTTATCTGACCTTAACCTTGACACGATACGATACGATACGACCAGTCGTTGTTTTCTGGCTGTCTGAATGACCGGTCGCCTCATATACGCCAAATAGCTGCTCATCGCATCGCTTCGAAGCCGACTACGCGATTGCTCCTGCTGGCTGCGAGACTATTCACGATGATGGCGTCGCGGCTCTCCAAGCCGACTACGCGACTGCTGTCGCGGCCTGCTCAACCTTGCCTTGCGATCGCGTCGCGGCTCTCCAAGCCGACTACGCGACTGCTGTCGCGGCCTGCTCAACCTTGCCTTGCGATCGCGTCGCGGCTCTCCAAGCCGACTACGCGACTACTGTCGTCGCCTGCTCAGCTTTGCCATTAAATTACTTGCGGCTCTTCAAGCCGACTACGCGACTGATGTCGCGGCCTACTCGGCCTTGCCAGCCCATCGCGTCCCGGCTCTACAAGCCGACTACGCGACTGCTGTCGTCGCCTGCTCAGCTTTGCCATTAAATTGCGCTACGGCTCTTCAAACCGACTACGCGACTGCTGTCGCGGCCTTTTTTTTCCGCGGGGAATGTATTACGCACGTTACCCTCCGTTGGGAGATGATGGGCGTGTGTGGGACTCCCAGTACTGGCTGGTCTACCCACTAAGCCCCGCGGCGCTCCTACATCGTCTGAATGGAGGTGTCACGAGAACAGCCGAAGTCTTGTCATCCACGCCTGCTCAGCCTTGCCAGCCCATCGCGTCGCGGCTCTTCAAGCCGACTATGCAATCTCGTCGTGCTGGTGCGATCCTTTGTCTTCCTCTTCTTGACACCATCTGTCGGATGGCCTTCGAGACCTTCCGGAACATGAGGGTACCAAGTTTCTTGGCTGCAGTCTTGGCTTTGGATTCGATGTACTGCGATGGTGGTGGCGGCTCCTCACAGCTCTTCATTTTATGCCATGAAAAAACTGTTAAACTTAGGCCCGACGCTGAGTGAGATGGGCTAGTGATTTTTGGGAAACGTAACGAAAGACGGCAGCGACAATATCGATGGTTAAAAATTATTGCACTAATAGAACTGCTACATCATCACTTAATAATTATTAGGCTACTATTTATCCCGGGACAATAATAGGCTCCGAAAGTTGATTGTTTACGGATCTCTACGCGCGATTGAAAATCGCTTAGAACGGCTAGTAGATTAGTAAAATAATATTTTAGAATCAAATATTTACATTTATTATGTACATGTACATGTTGACCGTGTGGTGTCCGGCAGAGTAGAATAGCACCAACTCCTTACACTCTTGGGTGTCGTACAAGGCGACTAATGTTTTCGAGGCAAAAGATCTAAGAGTCTCCGTAGGCTAGAAAATGGGCAGCAGCGTTTTCCATTGATATATTTATAACACTGCGATCTCCAACCCACCTGCCAAGCGTGGAGATTACGGCAATAACCTCCACTTTCGTGGGAGAGGCCCTAAGTCCTGCAGTGGACTGTTATGGGCTGTGATGATGTGATGTACATGTATGTAACATCATTGGGTAGCGTGAATTGTGCTTTACTATTTGCCACATAAGAAAGTTCAGAGTTACAAAAATAATCTAAGAATTTCTGGCCCTTATTATTGTTAACAAAATTATTATTATTTTAAAAACACTTTATAAAGTTATTACGATAATAACCACTAAAACATTAATTACATTTAAACATTAAACAACTACGATGTAACTATCCATTTAATAAATCGGTTGATCTTACCTACTGTAAGTTTTCCGCTGAATGATAACAGTCCAAGTCAATAACAATATTTATATATGTGACACAGATTGACCTTTTAAAAATGTATGTAAACATTATCAATGTTTGGTCATCTGTTGTTAGATGAAAGAATAAAAAAAAAAATTCCAACCATTCGGCAGCTACGCTGCAGCCAAACATACGTATACACACAGATATGGACTGTGAGGGCACCGTAGGTTATCCTATGTCATCGAGTGCAAAAGTGCAAGTGGCACGAAAAAAAAAATCTTTTAGCGATTCAAACTTACCACTTATCATAGCGATAGTACTTAGTTCCTCATGTATGGTTTGAAGAACCAAAAAAAACCGGTCTGTCATAGATCCTCTTGACAGTTTCGCTAGTTAGCCACATTAAAGTCACCATGGTAACTGTTTATTTACTTCTATAAGTAAGTAGGTACAATCGCTGCAAAAGGTCAAAAGCTTGGGTAGCAAACTTTTTTTTTTTCTGTACCGAACGTGCCACGTTGCGCAAGGGCAGACCAACGATTTGTGGGTCTCCTAAACCTCTACTATCTCTGCAAAGTAGATTTTTTCTTGTACTTTATGATGTATGTACACGAAGATTCGAAAGAACGTTTCTCGCTCGTATGATTCGGATGTGGAATGAGCTCCCAGCCACAGTGTTTCCTTTGGTCTATGACATGGGATCGTTCAAGAGGTATATTAGAGGTTTCCTTAAAGGCGGGCAACGCATTGGTAGCACGCCTTGTGTTGCTGATGTCCATAGGCGGCGGTGACCACTTTCCATCAGGTGGCCCACATGCCTGTTTGTCTACCGGATAACATAAAAAAAAAAAAAAAGTTTGATAATCTATTGCGACCCGGCGGTCTAATATTTATTCACGTCTATCTTATAACACCAGTCTTTTTGTTTCGAGGTCTCAAAATGAAAGAAAATGATCCATCTAATACGTAGAGGGAGTATAAAAAACGGCGAGAGTATCGGTGGTCTAATGGTTAAGGGGTCCGACTCTTACCCCGAGGTACCGGGCTCGAACCCCGTATCCATGACTCTTTTCTGAGTTATGTACATTAGTTGAACACTAACCAATCCTCTTACTGTGAGGGGAAACATTGTGATAAAACCTGCTCACTCAGGTGACAGGGTCACGATTGACAGGGTCACGGACGTCAGATTGTAGTTGCTCCACTGTAATTACCTGATCTGCCAAATCATGGATCAAGGTCAAGTTTTCACTCTCTTGTTGCCCTCGTTTATTACTTTGTACAATTGCTTGTCTTCGGTAAGAATATAGAGGGCATCGTCATCTTCCTTCTTCGCGATGCTGATGATGTTGTCCGTAACGTTGCCATATTTTTCTGCTTTATTCTTCTCTTCATCGTACACGTTCAAGCCGTCAGTAGCAGCGAAGTACACAGTTCTGCTGTCATCTGTGGGTGCCACGAAATCTCTTCCATTGTCCAGAAGCTTCGTCGCGACTTTCTTCTTTAAAACGTAGAGCCCGATACTATCAATAATGCCATTATGCCGTCGTTCTCCTTCAACAAAGAATAAGGTGAAGTCATCAACATCGTCTACTATAATCCTATTCTCATAGAAGTTCAAAACCTTCCATGGTAAGAAGAGGTTAACTATGTCATTCTAGGAGGTGTACATGACGATATTACTATCGGGGGAAAAAACGTCAACTATTTTAACCTCCTTGCTGGAACCATGAACCTAGTTCCCGGTGGGTTTAATGGCGAGACTGTTGTACACGCAGACCACTAGCAGCAAAACGCCATAGAGTTTCATTTTTGGATCTGTAACAAAATATAATTTTTTAAATAATGTTGAATTTAAACAGAAAAATACCAAGAGATTTTAAAAGAGAATTTTCCTTCTAGCAACTGGAAACGATAGTTCAGCTATTAACATATGTAACGTCTGTTTAGAGTAGGGGTAGGCAGATACCATATTATTGCACTTGCTACGGTCATGCCGAACCTCATTCGCTTCTTTAATATTCATCAAGCTTTTCATAGTATCTATTTGTAATTTCTTTATAGAACAGTGTACTAGGTTAACTGTGAAATGACAATACAATTTTTTTTTTTGTTAACGCGGTCGTTCTTTGACGGCGTTCCATGAAGTCTAGGTGTATGGTGTTTGTGTAATTCTTGTTTGTACCTACTATAACTGTAAGTGGTAAATATGTAGTTCTCTATTTTTATTATTATTTTCTCGTTTTTAATCTATTTGATAATTTACCTAAGTGAATATTGTATGCGCTACTGCGTGTTTGTGTGCTTGTGTAGCTTTTTACATATGCTGTCTTTACTGGCGAGGACCTATAATTGGCTTACTGGTTTATAATAGAACTTTATACTTTGTAATGTACAGCTGTTGGTACTCCTACAAATAAATAAATAAATAAATAAATAAATTTAGGTTTTGTAACATAATTTAGGCAACCAAAAAATTAAATTTCACAACATTAACCAACTAAACAAATTCTGTACTGAAGTATAACATAAAGAGGAGTGAGAAAAAAATAGTGTTGTACATCTCGTTGTTTCATAAATAGAAAATAATTTCAATTTGTTGTCGTGTAGGTAATGTAATTTAAATAATTATTACATATATTTATGTTTTGTAGAAAAGCGATTGCGTTGAACATCGATTAATACTGTAAAGCCCATGAAGTAAGTACCTAATTACATTTAATAAAATAAAAATCTGTGAACCTAATGTAATGTAATGTAATGTAGGTCGTATTTAGTAGAAATAACAACTCACCTGCTTTAAAAGTTTCCGCGGAATGATAGACAGATCTAAGGCCAGCCACACACAATATATTGACCACATACCACAATACACAGATTGACCTTTTATAATATATCAAACAGTTCAAGTATTATTGATTCAATTTTTTATTTTATTCTATTTATTTGGAAGATTAACAGCTTACAATTTACATAAGAGTAGTAATATAAAACAATCAAAAGCCAATTATAAATCTTCACCAATATGTAAAAATAAGCTTACGTTACAAGTAATATAACTACTCTCTCGACAATATGGGTTTTCACAAAACACTTATTCGTTCATATCAATGATGTGCTCTCCGTTGACGGCATTCATTGCTATGCCAATGAACTGTCATTACTCCAGTACTGACAGGAGACGCCTTTTATACGGGGCGTGCCAATATCCCTCGTGTCATTGTAGAGAAAAATCGCAAAGTATTTGTGTCTAAAATCGAGAGTAATCTGTCTAGAATCTCCGATTGGGACGACTAAATCTAGTCAAATTTTACCCAACTAAGACACATGTGTAACGTCCAGTTTCGCAGTCATTTGGAAGAAAAGATCAAGCTCGCATCTAAAAAATTGGGTGTGCTTAACAGATCGAAGCGATTCTTCACGCCGGGTCCACGACTTCTCCTATATGGGGCTCAAGTGAGACCCCATTTGGAGTATTGCTCCCATCTATGGGCGGGAGTACCAGCATATCAGCTTGGTCCTTGAGATTCGATCCAAAGCGCGCTGTGAGAATTGTCGATGATACCATGCTCACAAGTGGTATTGAGCCGCTGAGTCAGCGGAGGGATTTCGCCTCCCTTTATGTGTTCTACCGTTGTACACAACGGTGTTTGTTCTCAACAACTGTTTGTGATGATGTCTACAGCGACATTCTATCATCGCACCGCTCGCCACCGACAGGGAGTTCATCCTCACATCTTGCAGCCAAATTGCTCGCGAACTGTGCAGTTGTGGAATGAATTACCTTGAGAGTACAACATGGAGTTCTTCAAGAAAGGAGTGAAAAGGTTTTTGAGGGGTCAGCAACGCGTGGATGATGCCCCTGGCATTGTAAACGTCCATAGGCTGCGGTGACTGCTTACCATCAGGCAGGACGTAAGCTTGTTTGCCACCTTAGTGGTATAAAAAAAGGACTAAGATAATATGACTTACTTGTCAGTGCCTTTTCATTTCGTTGGATCCGCGCTGCTCAAACCCGTCGAAGGTTTCGAGTTTCGTGGGCCCTGGGGCTGCTAATTTACGTTGGTGGTGTCTAGGCAGCGGTGACCACTTTTCATCAGGTGGCCTGCTTAGCTTACCTCTCTGCCTACCGTATAACGTAAAGAAATAAGTAGTACAATAATTAAAAACCCTTAGTGGGACTGTTAAAAAACTGAAAAGCAAAAAAATTTTAAGTGTCTTTCTTTTGAAGACCTTTATTTTGATACCCCGCTCGTTTGGATTTAGAGGGAAAATAGTTTTCAAAAGTCACAAATGCAATTGCATCTAAAATCCGCCATTTTAAATTTTCTCTCGCGCGACTATGACGAATCTAAGAACACCTCACATGTTAAAATTGATTCGTTAGGGATGTACGTGTCAAAAAAATAAACAAAAATCATACATACACACATAATCTTGAAAAACAAAACCCTCCTTCTGTCGCAGTCGTATTCAAAAGTCACACCACCATGTTATTTTTATCCATTTTCGTGGAACCCCATTTATACAAGGTGGTCTACATTTGGACGATATTATTTTTAAGAAATAAATTCCCAAATTGTGTATTTTAATAAACAATAAACAGTTTTTCGATACACGGCTTACTTTTTTTTTAATCGATCCACTAAATATAAACTTTCTTTTGAGACACCTTGTATTACACAGCTCAAAGTTTTGTTTGCCCAAGTTCAAGTTCAAATCATTTTCATTTAATATAAATATTCTCAGAATACACTTATTGAAAGTCCCAACCCAAGTATAAAAAACAGTATGTAACTTGCTTAATATAAAATTATTATTATTTGCTATGTATTTCTTGTGTACAATAAACTGTTAAATAAATAAAAAAATAAATAAAATAAAATTTAAAATTACGGTACAATGTTATTATGTGATTAGAGTCATTCAATATTTTTATCAAATAAATTATACAATTAAATAAATCATTTTCTGAAAAATTCGCATAATAGTTCAGACTGTCAAAATACAATAAATGTAATATAATAAAATAATACAATTAAATTAATTAAATTAAAATGTCACGTCATAAAAATAAAATATCACATTATATTAAACTAAAATAGCACCGGCTTTTCTCTAAAGGGTTGTGCGGGCCGGATGGTAGTCGCCGCACGTAAAAAGCTAAATCACCGCTAAATGTAATGGACAGGTCAGGTAAAAAGAATAGTTCCACAGAAAAAGTCGCGGAGTCGAGCCAGTTTAGATTTGACAAAGTGTGTTGCCATACGGCGTGTTGCTCACAAGTGCAAACTCTATCAAAGACCGTTGGTGCTGTCATTTCAAGGAACTGTCTAACGAGGCCAACAACCACGTGCCACCACCACAGCTTCCTGCAAACCTTGTCTAGATAAGCCCGATTACCCCTGACGAGGTGGAGAGGTCTCTGGCTCATATGAAGACCGGGAAAGCTCTTGGCCATGACGGAATACCCATAGAAACTTGGAAAACAATGGGGACCCGAGGCGTATTCTTGCTCACTGAACTATTCAATACGATCTTATATCTGAGGCGTGGTGCGTAAATATTATTACGCCAATCTATAAAGGAAAGGGCAATGTGCAGGAGTGCGGCAACTATCGAGGTATTAAACTAATGAGCCACACAATGAAGCTACTCGAACGTATTATGGCCCAGAGACTTCGCCAGGTATGTTCCTTGTCGGAATGCGAATACGGCTTCAGGCCGGGCTGCAGCACCATGGATCCAATATTTGCCCTCAGAGCCCTCCAGGAGTCTCACTGCAGTAAGAAACAACCCCTGCATTACGCATTTATCGACCTACAGAGGGCTTTCGACAGTGTCCCTCGGGAGATTATCTGGTGGGCTCTAAGGTCAAAGTTTGTGCCCGAAGCGTACATTAGTATTATACAGGATATGTATGCCAATACTGGAGCCGTCGTCAAATCCATCGTAGGCCATACTAATCTCTTTCCGATTACTGTAGGTGTTCACCAGGGTTCTGTGCTGAGCCCTTACTTGTTTTGCATTGTGCTCGATGCACTCTCAGCGGAAATTCAGGACATGCCTCCTTTACTTATGAAGTACGCTGACGACATTGTATAGTGAGCAAGCTTAGGCAGGATCTTGAGACCAGAGTAAACACGTGGAATGAAAAGCTAGAAAACTGTGGTTTTAAGTTGAATGTCGCCAAACGGAGTATATGGCCAGATGCAGTGCAGATCCCGAAATCATCCTTGTAGGTAACGAAGCTGTCAATAGGACAGATAAATCCAAATACCTCGGATCCGTGATGCACGAGTCCGGCGAAAACGGCCCTGATGTCAAGTCCCGAATCTATGCAGCTTGGGCCAAATGGCGGGAACTCACGGCATTCACCTGTGACCCTAAAATCCCTGTAAAGCTCAAAGGGCTTATATACAAGAGTATAATTAGACCAGTAATGCTCTATGGTTGCAAAACATGGCCAGCGCTGACGAAACACGTTTGCGAACTCCACGTCAGCGAAATGAAAATGCTGCGGTGGATGTGCGGAGTTACGCGACTCGATCGAATACGTAACGAGTACATCTGTGGCAGCCTTGGCGTAAGGGATATCGCAGATAAGTTCGAGGAGGCTCGTCTGCGCTGGTTTGGTCACGTGTTGCGTAAGCCTCAGGGATACGTGGGAAATAGGTGCCTGAACCTATCAGGAAAGAGGCCCCGTGGGCGACCCAAGAAGCGATGGATTGACATCGCTGAGTCGAATGCGAGAGCCAACGGCTTACGACGAGACGATACCGAAGACCGGGCGAAGTGGAGAAGATTGAGTACGAAAGCGGACCCTGGCAGAGGCCGGGACAAGCGATAAGACGATGATGATGATTAAACTAAAATAGCATATTAAATAAAATTAAAATGTCAAATTAAATTAAAATAACTATAAATAAAATTAATTGATATGGCCCCTGCGTAGTGTAGGACGCCCTCCGGCCAGATAGAGAGACGATTTGCGAAACGCTGCGGGTGGATGCGGCCAGCTGAGGACAGGGAGCATTGGCGCTCATTGGGGGGGCCTATGTCCAGCAGTGGACTAGTATAGGCTGATGATGATGATATGACGGTTCCGGTCAATAGCATGGCCTCATGCGGTTATTAGCACGGACTCATGACGAAGAACACGCAAGTGGGAGTGTGCCGCCTGGTGGGGCGTCTCGACGGCACGACTCGGGTGGAGTGGCGGGCATTCTCATTCCGACCGCCGCCGAGGAGTGAACGCGTCTTGAAACTGTCTCCACATTTCGCTTATAGAAAGCGTTATTTACGTACCATGTTTATCGTACATGTACAAAACCATGTTAAGTACGTGTTAAGGGTTGGAAATAAAGTGACTTTAAAGTCAATTATATCGCTTCTAGAATAAGAATGTAAATTACCTCAACTGAATTCATTAAAATACCGCTCTGTTTTCAAGTAAAATTATAAGTGACGTGTAAAAATGAATTGAAATGAATACAGTGGAGTAAATATGAACCTTTTCTTTCATTTATCTGGATGACTACGATCTAATTCTGGCATCACCATCCTGATGATAATGATCCTGATATACCACTTTCACTTTCGCAACGACATATATATTATATAGTTTGTTACGTACAGGTACGTAATGTTCGCTAAAATGACAGTAGTAATTAATGTAATTGTCAGCTATATTTGCAGAGACTGACAAACCATAGCAAACGATCGCGAAGTTTTAAGTATAGGGGGAGGATTTTACCCAGCAGTGGGATATTTCAAGCTGATGTAAATAAATAAATCAGCTAATGAGGTTGTGTCACATGGTAGGATAGCTACCTACTGTAATGTTTTACATATAAATTTTTACTATTTTAATCATTGATATATAAGTATAGTCTTTGATTTTTATTAATTTAATATTTTACGAGTCGGATACCGTAACCATATGGACACCGACGCACGTGCGTGGTAAATAGGCTCTCGAATTTGCCATGTCCGTATGTTACTTGGATGAATGCGTGGTGATTTCAATTATTTGTGATCAGATCCACATAGATCTAGTTTGTGAACAGTAAAATTGCTTCAAAAACGTTCTACAATACAGGACAAGTAAATAAAAATACATTTAATTGAACTTAAGATAAAAAAATTTATTCATAAAATGAGAAATATTATCAACTCTTTTTTTTAATATTTCACAATAAACATATCTAAAACTCTTAAATTCACAATTCCAACTATAAGGCAACTTCATGGGCTTTATTTTTCAATTCAAATAAAAAAATAAAACAATAGCAAAAAATAGCTCTGTGAAAATGCCAAGCAACAGCCATTATTTTGCTGGGTATTTTCACAATACTTTTAAATTAAACAATAATTGGTCCACAAATTAGTAACGAACTTTGTTTAAAAAGTACCATAATATATAAATCTTTTTATTATTTGTACTAAAATCACTTAAAATATTAAATATTATTTCTTAATTCAAGAAGTACGGTAATATGGGCAATATTTTATTACCTTACTCCTTTTTAAAAATAATTTACATAAAAAATAAATATTTGTCATTTTTATTGTCGTATAAAACGTATTTTATTGTTTTCGTAAATATTTTTGCAATATTCGTAACCGAGGCTTATAAACGTTTTGAAAACAAAAAATTAAAATATAATTTATAAATACCTCGAATCGAATATTGCCGTTCATAAAAAGGTCAGATAAGCAAAGCCATATAAATTACTAAAATAAAACTAAGAAACTGCAAATAATTAGACTAAAGCTACAAACTAAGGCAGTTTTACAATGTTTATTTTTTAAAACGACCAAACACATTTTGTACACATTAAAACTGATACATTTTGACGTTAAAGACACAGAAACTGTTCCAAAAAATTTTTCAAAAAATCAACATTAAAGTGATAACCGTCTACAAAAACCAAAAGGTACAAGTTATTACTCAAAACTTTCAATTGTAGTTTCACCTGCAAAATTATAAATCGAAGTAGACTTGGTCAGGTCAAATATAGTTGGTTTGATACGTCAAAATATAAATTGTGATAAGCAGCAGCTGCGAAATATGAATGTCGGACTAGTCATAATATATAGCTTTGCAAGTCATATTATATAGCATAGTCATATAGCGTTTGCAAACGGGCAAAAAATAATACAAAGCCAGCATTCACACACTTGTGGGTTTGCAGAGATTCACAGATTTTCGATCATACCGGATCCCCGTGATTTGGCAAAGTCGTAAATCGACAATTTACTGTCGTATGGAGACTATTTGAAATTGTTGGTATGTCAATATTTTCTAGACCCGCTACTGTGAGAATATGATTGGGATAGTTGGTATTTACAATCGAAAATATAAAGTTTTGGCAATCGTTTATGTTGACTGGTCGTATACACCCAACATAAAATTAAAACTACTTTACGTAAACAATAAGTCTGATAGACCATGAATTAGCGCGAAAGGTAACCAACATTCTTTGTATTGAATCTATAAAAAGATTATTTTTACTAAACACGATAGAAAAGTAAAAAAGTCATATAGTAGATAAAACGCTTGAAAATTTAATTTCGAATCAATACTGTCAGAAGAAAAAAAATTAAGAATTTCTGGACAATCCCTGGCCACTAAAGATTCAGAAACAAAAGACAACAGGCGATTCAAAAATCCTTTTTGACGGCAGTGTACTTGCAAGATTAAAAAGAAAAATACGTAACGGAAAATACTCTTTAGCCGTAGTCATAGTCTCACTTGGAATGGACGAGATTCAGGAATTCCTCTCGGGTTTTCGGGTCATCGCGGAACACTCCAAGCATGGTGGAGGTCACTGTCTTGCTGTTGATCTTCTGAACGCCCCTCATCACCATGCACATATGACTGTGGGAGGAAAAAGGTTGGGTTATTGCGTGATATTAAATAGTCATATAAAGTGTGTTTGTTAGAGCGTCGGTGGCCTAGTGGTTAAGGTGTCCGACTCCTAAACGAGAGATATCGGTTACAAATTCAGTTGCCTGAATTTGCAGGTTTCATCACGATGTTTTCCCTCACCGTAAGAGCATCGGTTAGTATATAACTAATGTACATAACTCGGAAAAGAGTCATGGCCGCAGCGGGATACGAACCCGGTAACTCTGGCATACGAGTTGGATACTCAACCGGCCGGCTACCGACACTCGATTTTGTAACGGGTAATGTCAATAAAAGACTAAGCTGACATACCCCTTGTTTGTGGTTATACCTATTGGCTGCCTTATCCTTCAAACTGGAATGCGATAACGCGAGCTCGTTTGTACCAAGATAGCCATTCGGGACATATACCAACACTTTTTTTTCTAATATATTAATTATAGATTTACGATTGAAGAGGCTCTCCTGCGCTAGTATTTATTTATGCTACTCAGAGGCAAACCAGCAGACAGCCCACCTGATGGTAAGTGGTAACTGTCGCCCATAACATCTACAATTCCGACATTTAAGGGTACACTTTTTTCACGCCAGTCTGTAAAAAAAAAAAATACTTTTCGATACAGCATTTCCCATACTATTTTCATTATAGCTGTATCGAAAAATAACTTTTTAATCATTATGCAACACTTTACTTTTTTAAATTTTTGTCGGGCGCCGAGACACGGCTAAATGTAGGCTGAATACCTAAATGTCTTTGACAAATAAAAAATTCAAATTTTCCTGTTTATATTTGTGTGTAATTATTTTCCCGCTAAACAGAATACTTTTTAATTGTTGTAGATAAACTACTATTCTAGGTTTTTATTTTTATTTTTTTTTATGTTATACGTCATATAAAGTGTGGCAATTTTTTTTTTTTTAATTATTTTTAGTCTGTTTTTTATTTTATCTTTTTTTTATGTTTAAGGTCATATAAAGTTGCACTTACACTCCCTCGATGACCACGGCGACCCCGGCCGGGCGCACGGCCTGCGTGACCGCGATCGCGATCTGCTTCGTCAGCCGCTCCTGCACCTGCAGCCGACGGCAGAATATCTCCACGATCCTGCAAATACAAAACAATACAATACAATCTACATTTATTTCTCTAAAAAAGGCAACAATATATAATAATTTAAGTTTAGTATTAACAGCGGTAATTCTTATTGAGAGCTGGAGTCTGTGTTACGCGGACCCTGGGCCCTCGCGTGCCGCGCGGGGGCACAACCGGGACATCGCCAAAATTATGATGATCATGATGCTTGGACAAATTATAGCGTCGGTAGCCGAGCGGTTAGGGTATCCGACTCGTAAGCGAGAGGTCATCATCAAAAGGGGAGGTTTTTGCTATAGTCTCCACGCTTGGCAGGCGGCTTGGAGATCCCTGTGTTATAAGTATAACAATGGAAAACGCTGCTGCCCATTTTCCAGCCTACGGCGCCTTGATCTTTTGCCTCGAAAACATTAGTCGCCTTGTACGACACCCACGAGTGTAAGGGGTTGGTGCTATTCTACTCTGCCAGACACCATACGGCCAAATTTAATGAATGAATAAATAATAATATAATAATATGATTGGACAAATTAGGGCGTCGGTGGCTGAGCGGTTAGGGTACCAATATTCAATTTCCTCGACTGAATTATACATCATCATCATCATCATCACAGCCCGCAACAATCCACTGCAGGAATTAGGGCCTCTCCCACGAAATGGGAGGTTATTGCCATAATCTCCACGCTTGGCAGGCGGGTTGGACATCGCAGTGTTTAAATATAACAATGGAAAATGCTGCTGCCCATTTTCCAGACTACGGAGACCCTTGATCTTTTGCCTCGAAAACCTTAGTCGCCTTGTACGTCACCTATGAGTGTAAGGGGTTGGTGCTATTGTACTCTGCCGGACACCACACGGCCACTAAACTATACATATATGTATCAAATTACCTTGCCAACTTGCTCAGTCCCAGTATCCTGCCTTGTGGTAGATATCCAATGGACACTTTGCCATAGAACGGAACCAGGTGGTGCTCGCACATGGAGAACATTTCAATGTCTTTCACCACAACCATCTCGTCTGTGTCTTCTTCGAATATGGCGTTGTTCAGGACATCTGGAAACAATTTATGATCGTTTTATTGTAAAGTAAAGTAAAACACTTTTATTCCACTCAGACATACGGCACAAAATTCTTAAATATTCATAGAGAAAAAAAATTAAACAGACAATAAAAGTGAAAAAGAGTAGAAAAAAATTTGAGATTTTAATGAAAGTTTTAGTGACAGACTAAATTAGAGTTAGGACCAATTTATGCTAGAGTCGAAGCGCATCGAAGACATCAAATTCACCCTTATCGCAACAACGTAATGCTCAAATTTCTTGGTTTTTTTCCGTAAGCAAATAAGTTTCTAAGCTTGGATTTCACCGAATTCTTAAACACGTTTAAGAGTGACGTTTATCGTTATTTTGTTTAAGTGTCAGCTTAAATACGTTTAAGAATTTGGTGCAAGCCACTCTAAACTTACCATCTTAAATTTTTTTTAACCGCCGAATATTTGGTGTTCGAAATTTAAACCACTCTTACTGTCGCTCGCAGCAACATCTTGCTGCAAGTTTTTGCGCACCAAAAATGTGATATTAATTTAGTACTATCCATAGACTTCTTTTAGTATCGATGGTACTATCTATATTAATTTAACATAGAGTATTGAGTACGGAAACGCACTAACCTTCAAGTGTCTGATCGTATCCCTTTGTGAAGTACAGCATGGCTTTGGCAGCGCGTTCTGGTGTCTTGAGCAGCCCCTCTCTCTCTGGATCTTCGCCCAATCCTGAAATGGAAACATTAATAATTACGTTTAAGATCATTATATAATCCCTTATACATCATATATCATCATCCTAGCGGTCAGTACCGGTTTCTGTCATGGTCCACTCTTCTAGTGTTCGACAATGTATCAAAACTTTCCAAAAAAAAACGTGGCTTTCGTGTGACGACTGCTATCTGATTTGCACAACCGAAAGCCGAATTACCAGAGCTTTGTCTGTCTGTCAGCAGATGGACCATACGCAGGTGAGGTTGACTTGGGCCTAGAGGATGGTGGTAAGATCCCACATTCCCCTAATCATCCCATAAACATTCATCGTCATCATCATATCAGCCGAAAGACATCCACTGCTGGGCATAGGCCTCCCTCAGAGATCTCCACAAAAGCCGATCCTGTGCCTTACGCATCCAGCTGGTACGGTACCTGCGAACTTTACCAGGTCGTCGGCCCAAATTGTGGGAGTCCTACTGCGTCTTCCGGTACTTAGTCGCTACTCGAGAACTTTACTGCCACATCGGCCATCTGTTCGTCGAGCTATGTGCCCTGCCTACTGCCACTTTAGCCTGGCAATCCTTAAGGCTATGTCAGTGACCTTGGTTCGCTTGCGGACCTCCTCATTTTTTAATCTCTAGCGTTACGAGACTCCGAGCATAAACATTATAAATTGCCGTAAACATTATAATGCTGAAAAATGCAGGACGGGATACCTCTATGGCCGCATTTCTAAAGTAAGATTCAAAAACATCGGTGATACGGCTGCATTGCTCCATGAGGAACTTTGTTTTTATCAGTGGAAGGGGCCTAGCATTTTCCAGTTACTGCAACGTTGTAGACAACGCATAGGAGATATGCTCCGTAGGCTATTTACGTAACACTGTTGCTAAAAATTCTCTGATTTCAATGATTTCAGTTTATTGTTGATGATGTGGCCTACCGCGGTTGAATTGTAATTTGATCGCAATCACAGCTCAATGACAAGGCGATTTTGGTATTCCGCTACAATTAAAACTGCCGTTGAGCTGTTATGGCGTTCCAATTACAATACAATCGCGCCAAGTAATTTAGCGGACTCGAGACCCTGTTTTTCTACAGATTGACATGAAAATAGCATTTTTGTCGCTTGCGTGCAAGATGTGGAATGAGGTCTTTTCTTTGCACAATTAGATGGTGGTCTTCTAAAGATAAGTACCTCGAAGGCCGTCACTTCCTCAACAATGGTGACCCCTTCTCAACAGGTGGTCCACCTGATAAAAGCATAAAAAAAGGAAAATGTACCTGTGAGTAGTAATTTGTATGAGTTGGCCATGTCGGGCAGCAGCGCCTCCCTGGTTGGCGGTTTGTGGTCCAGCTCCAAGTCATGGTGGAATGTGCAGTTCTCGTGGCCTGGAATCAAGGAGAAATAATGTTGAGTTTTTTGTTATTACCACTGTGCTTGGCCGTGTGGTGTCCGGCAGAGTAGAATAGCACCAACCCCTCACACTCGTGGGTGTCGTACAAGGCGACTAATGTTTTCGAGGCAATAAATGCATGAGTCTCCATAAGCTGGAAAATGGGCCGCAGCGTTTTCCATTATTATATATTTATTATATAAATATTTATATATAATATATTTATTATATAATTATTTAATATATTTATTTAATATTATTATATAAATATAATAATGGAAAACGCTGCTATAACCCGCCTACCAAGCGTGGAGATTATGGCAATAACCTCCCCTTTCGTGGGAGAGGCCCTAAGTCCTGCAGTGGACTGTTATGGGCTGTGATGATGACTACTGTGCTGTGCAGTTTGCTGGCAATTTTGCATCTTGACAGACAGCTTCTCCAACTGAGCTGAGGATTATCCGAGTACAAAAATCTTATCAAATCGTGATCGGTCAAGTCGGGAGAAGACCTACGAACATCGGAATTATATTAAATACTCGTAGACAAATTCACATCTAGCCCCAAGCTAAGCAATGCTTGTACTATGGGTGCTAGATAACTGATATAGGTATACTACTTAAATATCTACTTTTAAATACTTACTTATTGACCCATAACTTTAATTTCTGTCGACTCGGGATTCGAACCTGGGACCTCTTGCGTGGCAGACCACTGAACCAACCATTAATTAGTATTATATATTATACAAAATAAAGATTTGGGAATGATGCGTCGGCCGTATGGTCCGACAATTTGGATATACGTATTGGAAGAACAAGAATTTTTATTCGTCGTCCTACCTGTGGGACTATAAGAAGCTGTCTGGAATAGTTAAACCTTATTCCTATATTCCTACATTGTCGGTTTATTCGTTGCCCTACCTGTGATACCATAAGAAGGTGTCCGGAATAGTCAAACTTGATTCCTATAGTCCTACATTGTCGGAAGAACAAGAATTTTAATCCGACATTTTCCTTCCTGTGAGACCATAAGAATCTGTCCGGAATAGTCAAACTTTATTCCTTTACGTGACTGCTTGATCAGCTTGGCCAAAGAGTTTGATGTACTTACAAGAACGTTATATTCTTAAAAAAATAGTAAGACTGAAAACGTAGACTAAGAACATATCAAAATATATAGGTTTTCAATTCTCCCAGCCACTGAATGAGGGATAGACCGCGGAGAGAACACACTTGAACACTTTCTGCGCAATTCACTTTGTCCCACATGAATTGTAAATGAGCTGAATCGTGGAACGCACGCAATCTTTTATTTCAATAGTTTTACGGAGGCGTCCTCTTTAGGGAGTGCCATTATCCTAAAAACAGGATCAGATGCCTGTTTTTAAAATTCTGTGTCAAAAAAAAACGTATTTTTATCACTTTGTTTTTTTCTTCAGACGCAGATTCCTAGAGAGACTGCGGAACCCATCAGATTAGATTTAAAAAAAGCAAGTTCTATGTCAAATGTATCTCGTTGACATATCGTTGGTAGTTACTTTTGTAGATCGGGGTCTTATTTTTGAATCGCTCACCTCGATTCGAATGGTTTTTAATTTTAATTTTCGACATGAATAATTCGATTCGAACCGTTCGAATCGAGGCGACCGATTCAAAAATAGAGCTTTTGTAATTTTAAATGCCTCGTCACTCTATCACATTCGAGGATAAATTGCACCTGATGTTGTAAAATCCTTAAGAAAATAGCTTCAGGATCACAAACAATCAAATCAAATCAATCAAACTTGTCAATGCTAGCTACTTTACAAAAGACAATAAACTTAAAATTAAACGGTACAACAATACCTCTGTGTGCTTGGTGCTCACTCGTCATTCCAAAGTAAGCTTTAAAACAAAGTTTATGTGCCATCAACATCAATACGCCTATATAAATAAATATGCTTGGACAATTTACACAGCGCCATCTAGCCCCAAAGTAAGCAAAGCTTGTGGTATGGGTGTTATATAACTGATAAACTACTTAAATACTTTTAAATAAATACTTACTACACATACTACACCCAGACCCGTAACAGAAATTAAAATTCATCATTTCAATTTCTGCTCAGCCGGGAATCGCACCCGGAACCTTTGCGTGGCAGACCGACATGTTAACAAACTGAACCACTCAGATCAATATATAAGCCTATGTACAATAATAAACTAGACGAATTATGCAATATCGTTAATAGTTACACGATGATAAAAGTATCTACTTCACATCCTGGCATTGAGGATTAGATTATAGAGATAATATTCTTATATTTCGATTGCAAATGAGCTGTCGAATATAAAAAAAGAGGTAGGTGTTACACAATGTGTTTAAATTGGACCTCTGCGGTGTTAAAAATAATAGTCTTGGCGTAACTGTCCCGATTGTGCCTTCGCACGAGGGAATGGGGTCCACCTTGATCCAGGATTTTTCAGATCAGGTATCCTATTTTTGAACCCCTCGCATTCAGACGAGCGCTTGCTTTCTTTTCTATATCTAGCAACTTACCACGAACGTGAAAGACAAAGAGCGCACGCGAGTGCTTGCGTGGATGCGGGCGGTTCAAGAATAGGGCCCCAGGTAATTACGTCGGAGCGACTGTCATCTGACCTCCGTGACCCTGTTAACAGGGGAACCTGACCAGATTGGACCATGGTTATACATTCAGTCGCTTGAATGGTTTCCTTACAGTGTTTTACCTCACATAAGAGCATCGGTTAGGATTAAATAAAGTACGTACATAACTTAGAAGAAGTCATTGGTATATGGCGGCACTGGGGATACCTCTCGCTTACGAGTCGGACTCCTTAACCATCAGGCCATCGACGCTCCAACAGTCTAATAAATCTGACATATACATATATTGTTTACTTGTAAACTAACACGTATCAATGTCATGATTGTCATCATTGCATTTGCAAGATTGATCCTTGATTGTTTAATATTTATGGTGTGTATGTTTATTACTTTGTGTGGCCGTCCATTAAGAAAATAAATAAGTGACAGCAATGCAATTATTAATAAATAAACATAAATACACTTGGATGTTAGAGCAAAATAGGAAATACTGATTCTAGATTATGATGTAAAACAACATAAATTTTTCATTTAACTGATAGACCTAGCTATTGACAAAGTATTTATCATAGTCTGGCAATTAGTACAAATGTCATTGAACTTTGATAATATACATGTTCAAAGCATATTAAGGTATGTGTAGTTAAGAAACTAGGTGATATTGTCCAATATTATCCTAAAAAGTGCCACAAAGTTGATCTGACCCGGTGAACAATACTGACCAGGGGCCCTATTTTTGAACCGCTCGTGTGTACTACCTATCTCTTTCACACTCGTGGTAAGTTACAAGTGATAGAAAAGACAGGCATTAGAAGGCGAGCGTGGATTTGAGCGGTTCAAAAATAGGGCCCCAGAACTAAGTGTTGCCAATTAAAATCATATAATTTGTACATGCGAGCGGTTCCATAAATAGGGTCCTAGGGGCCCCTAAATACGGGTGTAACACATGTAAGAAAACCATAATGTTTAGAGAAACCAAAAAGTTTTACAAACCAGGCGTGGTAGAAGTCCGTGGCGTCATCGGTGTCCCTGGAACCTCCAATTCGCTTTCCGAATCAGTTATGTGGAATCCTTTCAACGCCTCAGGTGTTTTCTTGTATTTGCTGACGAACGACCCCTTTCCCGCGTTACCGCCGTCGCCATTTTCTTTCTCCTCCGAAATCGAATTTCGAATGGATCTCGAGCTAACTCTTCGGATTAGCGAAGATGGCGGAACTGTGGGCTCTGTGTTACCATTTACCGATGACATTTTCTTTGTTTTTTCTGTTGTTGTCTCTAAAAAGTTTTTATTTGTTACTCTCAGGGAAGGAACTGACGTATTCTGTGGACGGATTGCGATATGTCACTGTTGTTGAATGTAACGTCGTTTCGTGAAGGCAGATGACCCTTGGGAGGTTATCAAGAAATGTCGCCAGTTATCAAATCACTTCAATTGTACTCCGAGAGGTTAATGGTGCCATGTAATTGTTTTAACAGAAAATTGTGTACATTTATTTATGTGCCAGGTTTTTTATAAATACTGCATGATTTACCCATATAGCCGTTGACTATCTATTAGTACGATATATTAAAAACAATGCGATAATTTACTTTTTTTACACAAAAAGCCTAGCCAATGTAAATAAACGGACTGGACAATAGCATAAAGCCGTGTAATGAAAAGAAATAACCATTGTATCTCATTGTACGTGTATTTATAATACAGCAAAAAACTGGGTCTCCTTATGCTTGACTTGGTCACGAATCAGTTCACGGTTGCTAACCCGTGAGTTATACGTTCTCGCTTGACAGATTAAATAATAATAAAATGATCATCTTGGCGTTAATGTCCTGGTTATGCTCACGCGTTCGAGGGCCCGGGGTCCGCTTTGACCATGATCCAGGATTTGGCAGATCAGATATTTAATATGGAGCGACTGCCATCTGACCTCCGTGACCCTGCTACCAGGGGAACATGACCAGATTGAATCATGGTTACACATTCAGTTGCCTGAATGAGCATCGGTTAGCATTTAACTAATATTCATAATTCAGGAAAGAGTCATTGATACATGGCCGCAGTGGGATTCGAACCCTACCGGGTTCGAAACTCTCGCTTACGAGTTGGATACTGTAATCACTCGGCCACCGACGCTCCTTAATTAGCTAGCTATCAATAAAAATAGTGAAATACAAAACAATAGCGCGACCACAATAATAATGACCGTGAGGGGGCGTTAGTTGTCTTTTCTTCAGTATAGTTCCTCTATGGCGGCACGTTAGTTCATTTTTAGGCCATTTTGTATTTTTATTTTGGAACATAGGTACTGTAAACTATTACGCCTCTCTTTCGTACGGGTACGGATACGTAGGAGTAAGCAGGACGGCATAGTTTTTCGAGTTCCGATTAAAAAGAAAGAATAGTTAAAATAATTATTATAGATGGCGTTAATTAGACATGATTCTCAAAAATAAATTAAAATGAGACCGTTAGATTTATAAAAATGTACGTATTTTATGCTGAAATCTCAGTAAATAAACTAAAACTAAGTATATATTCACGAAACACCTTTTCGAGTAACTTCGGTTACCAAATTCAATACTTGAAAATCCGATCTAAGCAGCGCCGTCTAGTAAGGCACGGCCGAACTACACTTTTTACTTTTTGAAGTACCTGTCAAAAAATCCCCCATTGCTACAGTCTTTACAATTCGCTACTTCCACATTCAACGACCTTTTCATTCAAGTTCTAAAAATAAAAATGCAATAAAAATGATTGATCGAAATTGGACGCTGTACTCGAGGGCTACGTTGTAAATAAACAAACATTAAATGACGTCAAACTGGCACAATTCGACGGTTGTATGGTATGGTATGGTAAAACATAATACCTACATACGTACTACACTGTTTCCAAGTTTTCTGTCAATATTACCGCGTAATGACTCGACTAGTAAGCGAGAGGTACCGGGTTCGAATCCCGCTGTGACCAATGACTCTTTTCTGAGTTATGTACATTAGTTAAAAACTAACCGATGCTGTTACGGTGAGGAAAAACATCGTGATGAAACCTGCACATTCAGGCGACTGTATGAATGAATGAATGGATGTTCGTTACAAAAGTCAGTATAGAAAAGGTACTAAAACTAAGTCTATTTTCACGAAACACCTTTTCGAGTAACTTCGATTATCAAATTCAATACTTGAGAATCCTGTCTAAGCAGCGCCATCTAGTGAGGCTGAACTACACTTTTTACTTTTTAAAGTAGCTGTCCGCCATTAAAAAAAGAAAAGAAGATTAAACCCTCTTTGGACTGCGTGAACTCACAAAGGCCGTCAAAACAATTGGCGCAACCTTTCCTAACCTGTACGCGAGTTTGAAACGCGAAACCTTGATATTGACTGCATTGACCAACCTAGTTAAATGGCCTTTGAGCCTTCCGGTTTGGGTGAGGTGCGATTTTTTTTCGATATTGTGCAAGCGTATCGTTTCAATATCGTTAGTTGTAATGACCCCAGCAGGCTTGGTCACTACCAAGGTTGTCACAGGTAATTACATGTGGTAATATTAGTCGATGTCAGCGCAAAGATGGAGGAAATGGTGATGGCCATATGTGTCTGCTTTGTACGCTAAATATACAGACTGAGATACTATTTTTTATATATTTTTTGCTACTTAGTGACAAGCGAGCAGACAGCCCACCTGTTGGTAAGTGGTAACTGTCGCTTATAACATCTACAATTCATACATTTAGGTCGCAGGTAACAAAAATGTAGAATCGCGGAACCGTTTTCACTTTGAAGACTAAGATGAAGACAGCAATTACAGGCCTCACGCCTATAATTTCGCTGGCTACCTTATCCATCAAACCGGAACACAATTTTTTCCGTGTTTAGTCAGAGTTACCAGATTTAAAAAAAATTGATGCCTTTTCTCTGGTTCTACAGTCGATACCCAGACTCTATCGTCCTTCTTACTAATACTAACCTATAAACATAGGATAAAACAAAGTCGCTCCCGTCATCTGTCCCTCTGTATGTATGTACGCTCTCTGTCTTCAATATTGTTTTCCTTGGCGGCAAGGTTTTATCAGGTGGTAGGAGGCCTCTGTCAAGCGTGAGGAGTCCGCCTGGGTGAGTACAGCCGCCTTATCTACTTCCGACGCCAAGCAACAATGCTTGCATTGTTGTGTTCCGGTTTGAAAGATAAGGTAGCCAGCGAAATTATGAGGCATTTCATCTTAATCCTCACAGTGACAACGTAGATTTTTGCAGGTTTTGCAGTTTTGTTATCTGCAACTTAAAAAAAAAAAAATAATCATCTTGGCGTTAATGTCCCGGTTGTGCTCTCGAGAACGAGGGCCCGGGGTCCGCCTTGACCATGATCCAGGATTTGGCAGGTCAGGTAATTACAGTGGAGCGACTGCTATCTGACCTCCATGACCCTGCTACCAGGGGAACCTGACCAGATTGGATCATGGTTACACATCCAGTCGCCTGAATGTGCAGGTTTCATCACGATGTTTTCCCTCACCGTAAGAGCATCGGTTAGTATTCAACTAATGTACATAACTCAGAAAATAGTCATTGGTACATGGCCGGAGCGGGATTCGAACCCGGGACCTCTGGCTTACGAGTCGGATACTGTCACCGCTCGGCCACCGACGCTCTCATTGTTTTGTTATCTGCAACTTAAATGTAAGAATCGTAGATGTTATATGCGACAGTTACCACTTATCACCAGGTGGGCTGTCTGCTCGCTTGTCACTGAGTAGTACAAAAAAAGTAGCCCAGCTGTTTTGTTTTTTTTGTATTTAAAAATTCTTTTTAGAAATATGTAGTGCCTGTTGCGTCGTTTATATGTATGATATTTCTCTATGTACTTTATTGTGTGCAATAAAGTGTTAAATAAATAAATAACTATAAACTAACGTTAAGGAAATTATTGTCTAATATTGCAAAAGAACAGATCAAACAAACATAGTGTGACAAAAGCATCGACGCTTGTATTTTTCTGACTTCATTCTTGGTCTTCATTATTATTTATTTTTATTTTGGTAGCAAGAATTTATTGAAAAAGGAAATCTGCAAGTTTTATAAACGATTAAATACTTGGTTGGATGGTGTCTATTTTTGGTCTGGCGAAGCTTTGTGGGGAATAAATAATTAATTGATCAATTCAATTCAATATTTATTACACAACTACATTAACTTTATTACAGAACTAGCTTTTACCCGCTACTTCGTCGTTTTTAAATCGTTTTTAGGGCAGTTTATCTTTTTCCCTAGTGACCATTTTAAATGACCTCCCTAATGTATGAAAGCTAGTACTGCGGAGAGGTCAAGCTGTATCTCTGCTTCTACTAAACGGAATTAGATGAAACATGGCCTTGATTTTAAGTTGGATCCCAAACTACAAAACTGAAAACTCCATCAAAATGTTAGGCGCCATTTCCATATTTCTTATAGTTCAGCTGGTCTATTATGGTTATTTCTACATCAGGTTTCTCAGTTTCCAAAATCAGTTACACCCTATATGTTGCCAGACATAATAGCTACACAACAAAAAAAATTTCATTCAAATACATCCAGTAGTTCCGGAGATTAGCGTCTACCAACAGATAACCAGAAAGACCAAAATTTAAAAAAATATTTTTTCTTTTACTATTTCTTTCTCGCCCTAAAATATAACATTTTGTTGCTCGAATATCCAACAACAAACCAGATGTTGTCAAAAGATGAAACGATGATGTATGAATAAAATTAAATACTTAGTTAAATGCCTATCTTTATGTCGCAACTGGGCATTAAAACAACGGGTTTTAAACCGCCTCCAACTATTATTTTAAACATGTTTCCTGGCATAATCTCCGCGAGAACTAAAATCGAACACATAACGAAGAATTCAATTTTAAACACCAATAAAAATAGCTTGGAAAGAAAGTAAATATGCAATAATAAAAACGAAAGTGGAGCTATCAGCGTTTTTAACGAGAACTGGAAGTTTTATCGAGATTATCATTAAAAACTGGATCCAAAGTTTACTGTTGGTTGAAAAACACGTGCCGTACGAATCGATATATTTGGTGATCAATTTACCAATACTAATGACTCTTTGCTGAGTTATGTACGTTAGTTGAAATCTAACCGATGCTCTTACGGTGAGGGAAAACATCGTAATGAAACCTGCGCATTCAGGCGACTGAACGTGTAACCACGATCCAATCTGGTCAGGTTCCCTTGGTAGCTAAGTCACGGAGGTCAGATGGCAGTCGTTCCATTGTAGTTATCTGTTCTGCCAAATCCTAGATCATGGTCAAGGCGATCCTCGGGCCCTCGTGCGCAGAGCACAACCGGGACATTAACGCCAAGATGATTATTTTTTTATTATATTACACTACCTACATTGTGTTTTTAGTAAAGTTTTCTGTACAAGCGCGCATAGGACAGGTTTCTATTGAAACTGATTGTCGTTAGGTAAATTAAAATAAAAAAATTGTACTTATTTACTTCACAGTTGAAACCTTGACCTTTAGAAATAGCCTTTATTGTCATCAAAAAGCCACAAAAAGGATTCAAAAAGAAACATTTGACATTGCTTGCGGACAATAATTTGCCAAAAATATTCCTAATAAGTTATTTTTCAATTAATGCTAATGTAGAGTCTACTGTACTTCGTTTTATACTTTTTGCAAAGAAGATAGAGTCTTGACTTATCGAGAATATTCTTGCGTATACAGAGACTAGCTCCCGTATTCAGAAACGTTGCTATGACGTCTCACAGTGCGCGCGATCGCACAGGGTTCCAACTGACAACACTTGAGTGGTGATCGGCACTATGTATCCGTCAAAATGAACGAAATTGACCAATCATAAACTCTAGTGCGGTCACTGTGCGGGCACTGTGAGCACGCATAGTAACGCTACTTTACTTAAACAAGTATTCTTTGCATTTTACTATATCGATCACACAAAACGTAAGCATAAACTGCGAGAACCGTATTAAAACTCTACCGTAATTGGAAGTCTCTATGTAGAGACAACTATGAGTACCGAATGTCCTTGCTACAAAAGTGAAGGTGTCCTTTTAATAGCGGATTTAGAGTAGGTACTTAATAGAGACTATGCATGTAGAGTTGATGGTCGTATATCCTGTCAATGTTTTAGAATTAATTTTTTTACTTGCAATTGGGTGAAATATGCTATTATACCTAGATATCATGGGGTATTATTTTGTGGAGATGGTGAAATTTTTCCCAAATAAGTTAGGTAGTATTCATAAAAAAAAAAAGTTGTATTGTATTCATGATACTCTAATACGGATTCACCTAAAGATAGAGACTCGTTTGTATAACTGCAATGTCATGATATCATGCATAAGGCGCAGGGTTGTCTTGTCGCCATTTTAGGGTTGCCATCTAGTACTTAACACTATTTTAGGTTGCAAAATAGTGCGTTACAAAACATCAGTCGACAATGCACGCGTGGGATTAATAACTTGCGAGTTTTGTCAGGTGGGACTCTGTCAAGCCTGAGGAGTCCACCCTGGTGAGTACCATCACCTTATCTATTTCTGCTAAGCAATGAACATTTATAAAAAACTATTCTTTATTAATAAGAAGTATCGGTGGTCGGGTGGTTAAGGTATTCGACTCGCAAGCGGGTTCGAATCCCACTGCGACCATGTACTAAGGACTCTTTTTTGAGTTATGTACAGCAGTTGAATACTAACTGATGCTCTTACGGTGAGAGAAAACGTCATTACGAAATCTGCACATTCAGGCGATTGAATGTGCTACCATGATCCAATCTGGTCAGGTTCCCCTGGTAGCAGGGTCATGGAGGTCAGATGGCGGCCGCTCCACGTAATTACCTGATCTGCCAAATTCTGGATCATGGTCAAGGCGGACACCGAGCCCTCGTACGCGAGAGCACAACCGTGACATTAACGCTAGGATGATTTTTTAGTTTATAAAAATATCTTAATCGCATAGATAAGCAACAAAGACGAACTAGCCAAATTAAGCCGACACATATACATATACATATGTACATATATGTGTGAAAAACCACAGATAGATTTTCACTGACAACTTATCCTTCTAGAAAGGATATTGGCTAGTTTATCCTCCTAATTTGAACAGAACAACACAAGTTGTATTAATAAAATAAGAAGCATTGGTATACATAGAGACAGACTCTTCTTATGGTTCTATCAAAAGTCTATGTGACTTGGAAATACTATAGCTAAGTGGTTCTGGAGATTACAACAAAGTTCTTTTTGTGTCTTTGAGAGCCAGTTTACATCTCCCTAGGAGGTTAGCCTGTACATAGTCTTCGCTGCCACCATCTGTACATGCATATCATCATCATCATCACAGCCCGTAACAGCCCACTGCAGAATTAGGGCCTCTCCCACGAAAAGGGAGGTTACTGTCACAATCTCCACGCTTTGCAGGCGGGTTGGAGGTCGCAGTTTTGTAAATAGAACAATAGAAAACGCTGCTGCCCATTTTCCAGCCTACAGAGACTCTAGATCTTTTGCCTCGAAAACATTAATCGCCTTGTACGACACCCACGAGTGTAAGGGGTTGGTGCTGTTCTACTCTGCCGGACACCATACGGCTAATGTATACTCACGGTACATGCATATGTAGGGACGGAATATTCAGAATTACATTCAGGGCCTTACAAGGCTATAGCTCCAGCAACCAAGAGGCATGCTGTTCTCTGAATGCCGCTTAGCTTTTTACAGTTTCTTCGTTGGTTTTTGTATGTCACTCTATGGAATCATATGTTATTATGGGTCGTTTGACCACTGTATAGTGTATGTAGCCAGTGGGAATTTCGTGGAGTAAGACCTCACCTGCACCACTGTTCTAACATGAACGTCTCGATAATATACCCTTTTCGTAATGGTACCTAACTACTCCGATTTAAAAAAACAATTTATAGAAATAATATTGTCATATTCAAAAATAAGCTGAACTGGTGTAAATGTATGGAAAGATGTATGAATGTGGGGAAAAGAGAGGTTTCCCGTTCTGTAGAGCTACCAAAAGGAAAAATATAGGATTTGTTTTATTTCGCAGCAACCTACGAAATGGGAAATTTTCGTTTAAAATCGAAATATTTTTAGTATTAGACGGAACCTCTGTATGTATGTAAAATGAAGTAACTATTTTCCAATACATGTTTAAGTCCAAATACTCTAATCAACAACAAACTGACAATTCTATGTGAGGGTAGGAGTCTACCAGCACATCACCGCAGCTGTCACCTCTCCACGGCAGTCGTCCCGTGACCACGGTGGGTGTAACCCTACCGAAACGTTGGGAAAAGAAATCGAAAAGTTACGTCGCGTGTAAGTCCCGTCTAATATATAATAAGTGTAAAAGACACGAGATTTGTTTGAAACAGACACTTGTTTAATTGTTTTAAAGCTATGTTCCTGGTTTCCTACCGTTGTTGACGAGGAGCCCGATTATTCGACGCAGTAGCATGCATCATGGTCACGGGACGACTGGACAGTCGCGGTAAGCGGTAGGAAGCAAGGAACATAGCTTTAAAACGTGTGATAATAACCACAATAGTTTAAAACATTCTTGTTTAAGTGCTATTGTAGTTTGCATACAGGATTGTTCTGCGAATCGTTCTTGTTTGAACGACTCTGCGGTTTGTTGATTTTATTTAAATAGTTAACTAAATGTAAATACACCATACCAAGTTGGTGTCGAAGTCTGAGATACTCCTTGAAAATTAACAAACGATCTTAATTAAATGTTTAATGAACTGTACCGTTTTGATTTAATTTAGACATAGATAAGTAGATACATTTATTGATATTAAAAAAAGCCTTACTCTAACAAAAAATCCTTAATTCAAACTAAACTAAATTGACTCTGGTCCCCCGAATTTGAAAAGGCTGGTCGCGTTGCCCCGCGGAATAGCGAGGCTTAAGCGATGAATTATTATGGTTATCACTTATCATTCATTAATTTAATTGAAATAAAACTGTACATTCTCTGATATTCCCATACAGAATTAGTTACTTGCCATATTATTTTAAAAGCTCGTAGTAATCTGTAACCCGAAAAATCATTTTTAAATGTCTTTCTAATTTTAAAACTTTACGCACAAGAGTTCCCGGAATGTTTCAAGTAAAAAAATATATTTTACAAATAGAGAATGATTATGGCCAATTATTTGCCAAAATATATATATATATATATTCTTTATTGTACACAATAGATATTACAGTAATGTTACGGTAGAAATAATAGTACAAAGGTGGACTTATCTCTAAAAGAGATCTCTTCCAGTCAACCCTGCCATGTGTTACGAGAGTAAAAAAAAAAACATACGGGAAGGTAGTAGTGTGAAAAAAGAAAAAAAAGAAGAACCCATACATACATACATACATACTGATAAAATAATAGTACCTATCTAAAATAAAAAAATACATATTGCATATCTACCTTATAAATATATAGATATTTTTATATAAATATATATAAATAAATTAAACTTGTAGTGATAATAGATGCTCTTTCAATCTTGCTTTGAATGTGTTAACAGATGGACTGTCACGAATGTCAGCTGGTAGACTGTTCCACAGTCGCGCCGCCTCGACAGTATACGACTTGAAGAAAAAGGTGCTGCATTGGGGAACTTCAAGCGGTTTGATGACACATTGGCGTCTAGAACGGGATGGAAGGGGAAGAATGTTGAAACGGGACCGAATATATTCAGGGAAGGATGGGTTATTTAAAACTTTATAGAGCAAAGTGAGAATGTGCATATTCCTGCGCTGCCGGATCGGAAGCCACTTCAACCGCGAACGATATTCAGAGACATGATCAAATCTACGCAACCCGAACACAAACCTGATTGCGAGATTCTGAAGACGCTCCAACTTATTAAGAAGCTCCTCAGTGGCATCCAGAAAACACACGTCAGCGTAATCCAGCAGCGGCAAGAGAAGTGTTTGAGCGAGCATAATAAATATCCACTACTTTGGCAAATAACTCCACTACTGTATCAGTGGACTATATCAGTGGCTGACGTATGACTCGACATCAAGGGTGCTATACGCCTGATTTCTGGGGGAGCTCAATATTCTAATACCAGGTAAGCTACAGAAACTTTGTATTGTTACTGTTCCCTACTACAGATCCTTGACTACGAAAATTAACTAAAATCCGATAACTTCTACAACCGCTACGAGCGAGACCTCATCATCAAAAGTTATAAAAACCAATCAAAGTTACAGTATTTGAGAGACAAACAATGTAAATTGTATGAACAAAGTACCTATGTGCAACCATAGGAAAATAGAGAAAATGGAAAAGTAGAAGCGTGTGATACGCGCCTATTAACATATTTTATTAAACTACCGACCCGCCCCGGTTTGCACTAGTTTTCTCGGGGTTACTCTATTATAATATACATGTATTATACATATCAACCTTCTTGAAGAAATTATCTAAATAATAGTGAAAACCGCATTAATATCCGTGGCGTAGTTTAAAAGATCTAAGCGTACATACTGAGGGAGAGATGGCGGGAAGCGACTTTGTTTTATACTTTGTTTAAAATAGGTCTTACTGGCTGTGTATTTCTCTTGTATGAAATTTGTAGCCAGGGTCTCTATTTTTGAATCAAATGGATTTCAAATTTAATTTTCGTCATAAAAATTTTAATATGTTGATTCACACCGCAAATTTTTCAAATGTTGAACTGTTCACTTTCAGTGTTTCCGATGCGAAGTAAGAACGATATCTATTGAATTTTTCAAGTTGAAAATAAAAATTTAAGACCGTTCGATTCGAGACGAGGAATTAAAAAATAGACTATATAATTAATATAATAGACTATAATCGACTGCCTGATCGATAGTTTAACTATGAAAATGTAACTTTTTTTATGTTATACGACAGACAAACAGGCAAGCGGGCCACCTGATGGAAAGTGGTCACCGCCGCCTATGACCATCAACAACACCAGGGGAGTCACCAATGCGTTGCTCGCCTCTGAGGAGACCTTTAATTTGCCTCTTGAACGATCCCATGTCATAGTCCAAAGGAAACACTGTGGCTGGGAGCTCATTCCACATCCGAATCGTACGAGCGAGAAACGTTCTTTCGAACCTTCGAACTAAAGACCACATATTCATATTGTACCTACTACCTTTTGTGTTTGGTTACCGACGAGTTCTTATATCCACATATTAATAAGAAACAACATTAAGATGTTCGACAATTGTGGTAAAAACGTATGACGTATTCTGTCAATGTTGATTTATCATTTTTTGCGCATCTAATTGATCTAAATGGTGCTTATTAAAGGAAACTAAGTATTTCATTTATTTCCGTCTCAAGGGCGGTCGCACACAATATGTATCTTATGCTAGTGTTAATAAGGGCGATAATTGGTAAAATATAGTCGGAAGTGTAGATGGTAAAAGGTAAAACGTTAAGTAATGTTCATTTAAAAAATTAGGTATATCTAAAAAGGTAAACCGTTGAAACAATCTCAGCGTGACTGTCAAAGGAAAATGCCCGACGCAAAATGTGTTATTTTTTCCATATTCTTTCGTAAAAACAGGATATTGTGACTTAAACAATGATTTTTTCACTGTGATTATAATATCTTCTGCAGAATAAATAAATTAAAATAATATTATTAAAGTGAAACCACAACTTGAGGTGACAGGATTAAGTCATTAGCTATATTATACAAACGGTTAAGTCTCCTACTCTAATGAAAAGTACTTACTAATTTAATGAAAATACAAAACCGAGTTTGTGTCATAAAAACTTATTTCCCTCAAAACACTGGCACATAAATAAACCTCTTCTCCGCGAGCGAAAAAAAAGAAACGACAATCGCAATCCATGTCAACATTCGATAATCTGTAGCTACTCACGGTTCGCCGACTCCAAATTCAAAACAAACGTTCCAACGTTCCAAATTTGTATCACTGTCGGTAAGTTATGTTCGAAAAGGGGCTATTTTGAACGAAACAAAAAGGTTGTATGGGAGCGCGTGTATGCCGCCCTTTCACACAGTCAACTGAGTTGTGGAGGCGCGCAACAGATGATATTTATACAAGATTGGACACTGCGCTTGTGTGAAACTGGAAAATCGATATGACGCGTCACAAATCTCGCTCTACGATTCCGCGGTTAAATCGCCTCGGGTCAGAGGAATGATAGCCGTATTCCTTTGCGTTAAGAGTGTGATTCGCTCTGTCAAAACTGCGGATCACATTTGTGTACAATACATCGTCATCAATGTTTTGACTTCTCAATGGGCGGGTCTTCCTTTTTTAAACGTCATAATGACAGGTCTAACTGCGCTAGAGTGCGACAGATTCTGGGTAATGTGAGAGGTAGTCATCTAATTGGTGTGAATACGTCATCAAATTAGTTCTAACCTGTTATTTAGGTGACTTTCGGTTATTTTGAATTGAAAATGTTTTGTACCTTTAAATGTAGAGTCATAAGGTAAGGTAGAGTTTTTGAATTATCTACGTTTTTTTTGGAATGTATTTTTATATTAATAAATGAGGATAGCAAGAGAGTTTTGTCAGGACAGTAGAAAGTGGGACAAGTATCTGCCTACAACTAATATAGAAAAAAAAATTTTTGATCCCGCGGCCGTTTTAAGTTATACGGTAGGCAGGCAAGCGGGCTACCTGATGGAAAGTGGTCACCATTTTTCCCGAACACATTCCTATGTTCACACAACATCTTTAAATAAATAAAAAATACGAGTCATCATCATGGGGGGCCCGGGGTCCGCCTTCCTGCTCTTCTTAGCCCACTTCGCTCGGTCTTCGGCATCCTTTGTGGTGAGTCTGTTGGCACGCATGTCACTCTTAACGACATCCAGCCATCGCTTCTTGGGCCGGCCTCTCCTTCCCTGGTGGGGGCGGCATGACCAGACATCTGTTCTCCACATTATTTGCCGGTCTGCGCAAGACGTGGCCGTACCATCGAAGGCGGCACTCTTGTAGCTTGTCCGCGATGTCACGAACCTGAAGGCTACCGCGGATGTGGGCGTTCCGCACGCGAGCTGTGCGGGATACCCCACACATCCACCGCAGCATCTTCATTTCAGACACTCGCAACTCCTGCTTGTGTCGCTCTAGTAGAGGCCAAGTCTCGCTGCCATATAAGAGAACAGGTCTAATAATGGTTTTGTAAACCTGTCCCTTCAGCTTCATCAGCATCTTGGGGTCACAAATGACAGCCGTCACCTCCCGCCATTTGGCCCAAGCCGCGGATATTCGGGCTTTGACGTCACTGTCGATGTCACCAGTTGCGCTTAGTACCGACCCCAGGTATCTGGCCTGATCCGTTCGTTTTACCTCCTCTTCACCTATGCGAACGGGTAGGGGGTTTGTACTGTTGCAGGCCAAGTACTCTGTCTTCGCCACATTTATCTTCAGACCGCGGTTCTCAAGCGATTCCTTCCACTTTTCCACCCGTTGGACAAGTCGTTGTCAGAGTCTGTCAACGCGATATCGTCAGCATACATGAGTAGCCAAGGAGGTACCTCATGATAGTCTCGAATGCTGTCTGACAGTTCGTATAATATCACGTTGAACAGAAGTGGGCTGAGCACAGAGCCCTGGTGTACCCCAACGGTAATAGGGAACGGGTTGGTGTCGCCAACAGCAGTCCTAACATACACGACTAAATGTAACCATGATTAAATCTGGTCAGGAACTTGTTAACAGGGTCACGAATGTCAGACGGCATTCGCTCTACTGTAGTAAATGTCTTTTCTTCCTTTCTTTCTATGACCTGATCTGCCAAATTCTGGAACACGGTCAAGGCGGAACCTGGGCGCGCGAGAGAAGAACCGGTAAATTGACGCTAAGATTTATTATTTAGTTTACTTTTGTGTGATAAACACTAAAACCTATGAATAGCAGTCATAATTGTAATATGAGGCTGTAATATGAAACTACCAGAATCTTGATAGTGGACGGTGTTTAAAGCAAATATTTATAGAAAACTGCAATAGAAGGGATGTATTGACATCGCTGAGTCGGATGCGAGAGCCAACGGCTTACGACGCGAAGCCGAGAAGTGGAGAAGTGGAGAAGAATGGGTAGGAAAGCAGTCCCTGGCAGAGGTCGGGATAAGCGCTAGAACGGGCGGAAAAACCGCAAATCGATGTACAGGATAGCCGTTTGGTACACGGGTACTTTAGGCTATAACAATCATTTTGAGCGGTTGTTCTTAAAAATATTCCTATGGCCCGAGCAGTAATGACGTCGTATATTTTTGAATGGGATTTAAAAGTTTTTTTTTCAATAACATGTGTTTGGTTTCAAATAAAGGGGCTTCATGAGCAGGTTCTAAAAACTGATTTTAAATGCCATATTGTGACTTTTGAGTGGGGTATCAAAATAAAGGTCTTCAAAAGCCGATTTCAAAAATCCAGACGACTTATACACTTAAAAGAAGTTATTGCTCTACAGTTTTTGACAGCAGTCGGGGTTTTTAGTTTTTGTACTGTACCCACAAGTTTTTAAAGAACTTTGATTTATTTAAAAAACAACAGTACACAATGTATAACAAAAACAAAAAGAAATGTCTTCTTATACATAACCTTATAAGAAATATCACTATTACCCAAAGGGCAATGGAAAGAGCTATGCTCGGAGTCCCTTTGCGCGATCGAATCAGAAATGAGGAGATCCGCAAGCGAACCAAGGTCACCGACATAGCTCTAGGGATTGCCAGACTGAAGTGGCAGTGGGCAGGGCACATAGCTCGAAGAACAGATGGCCGATGGGGCAGTAAAGTTCTCGAGTGGCGACCACGTGTCGGAAGACGCAGCGTGGGTAGGCCTCCCAAAAGGTGGACTGACGACCTGGTACAGATCGCAGGTACCAGCTGGATGCGGAAAGCACAGGACCGGCCTTTGTGGAGATCTCTGCGGGAGGCCTATGCCCAGCAGTGGGCGTCTTCTGGCTGATATGATGATGATGATGATGACATAACCTTGCATGTATAGGTACTAAACTTAAGTTAAAAAATTTGCCCCATTTGCAGAAAGCAGATAGGTGACCAGAAGGCTGGACGCGTTTCTGCCACCGGCATTCAGAAATGTTACCATAAAATATTGATATAAATATTTTACTACGAGGTCTCACAGTGCGCACCCCGTCCCTACGGGGTGTCGCATACGATGAAACCTGAAAGGCCCTTCCGGCTACAGGTGCTCCCAGGGGGTGTTTAGCACATATGCGCCTAGGTCTTTTTTTTTGGCGAGTCGTGCATAACCAGCTGGCCGGCCGGCTGGTACTCATGATAGTTCACCTCCTCCCTCCCAACCGCTATACCGGAGGGAGCCCATATCCATTGCGTTGGGCGCAAAAAAAAAAAAAAAAGTCTCACAGTGCGCGCGAACACACAGGGTTCCAACTGACAATACTTGAGTGGCGATCGGGACTATGCATCCGTCAAAACCTAACCGACATAAAAATTCGGACAACCCCCGACTATGTTCACTTAAACCTAAATATTTTCTAAACTACATAACCGATTTTAATGAAACAAAGATAAGAACCATCTCGATTAAACTGACTTTCAAATAAAGATAACCGCATCCAAATCGGTCCATCCGTTCGGGAGCTACGGTGCCACAGACAGATACACAAAGCCACAGATACTAACGTCAAACTTGTAACACCCTTTTTTTCGTCGGGGTTAAAAATGAACGAAATTTACCAATCATACAGCCGTATTGACTTAGCAGACGAGCACTGTGAGAACGCATAGTCTTAAAGCTACATGAATACGGGTTATAATGTTAATGTTTGACGACCTGAGTGGTTCAGTTGGTTCAAAGTTACAAAAGTCCCGGGTTCGATTCCCAGCCGAGTAGTCTGTTACGGATCTGGGTATAGTATGTATAGTAAGTATGAATTTAAAAATTATTTAAGTAGTTTATCAGTTATCTAACACCCACAACACAAGCTTTGCTTACTTTAGGGCTAGATGGCGCTGTGTGAATTTGTAAAAGCATTTTTTAAATTTTTATTATGTATTAAATGTTGAGTTACTTATATGACTTATATAATTAATTTTACCAGGTCCATTCTCTGCTAATAGTAACGTAAAACTTAGCACAAAGGCTTTGAAAGTAGAGTCCGTCACAAGTATAGCACTTGCGGATTATACTTGGCTCCTGGTAGGGTCGGAAAAAAAGTCTTTCGTTCAGGGGAACGACTCTGTAAGAAACATCCTCGACCGCAACGATGACATGTTAGGCAGTGTCATGCTCAAATGAGAGAATAAAAATTTTTTTTACAGACGTAATATTTACAAAGACCTTAAGAGAGTAAGAAATAAATAATTGACACTAACACTAAAACATTACATAAAAAAAATTTCATACACACCGCTGTCCCCCGGAATGGTGCCCGGAAAGCTAGCAGCGTTACAACGTTGGATAGCAATGCCTATCAAATTGTATGAGGAAAAAGTCTTACTCCAGTTATGTAAATTTCCTTAAAGGAAAAAGGCATTAAGTCATAAAACAAAAACAAGGAAAAGTTTAATATATAATGTTTCCATTCAATATTTTTGCAATATCACCTTTAATTGAAAACATTACTCATTAACAGAGAAATTATTTACTTAGGTACAAACAGAATATTTACAGAACCATAACATATAACCATACATTGAGGCGGGCAACGCATGGGTAGCACCCCCGGTGATGCTGATGTCCATAGACGGCGGTGACCACTTTCCATCAGGTGGCCCGCATGCCGGTTATCCGTCAGACAAACAGCTGACGGATAACATAAAAAAAAGAAAAAAAAATGAACTTCAACCAACACTAAAACTAAACCATTAAAAATAAAAAAGTCATCCACATCGCTGCCCCCGGAATGGTACCCAGAAAGCTGGCTACGTTGCCTCGTTGGATAGCAAAACTTATCTTCTGTCCGAGGAATAGCTCTCCGGTTACATGTGGTATCTATTAGCTTTTTCCCTAAATCTTTACAAAATTTTAATGCGTCAGGGTCCCAAGGTCTCAATCGACCCCAAACGGCTAAATTGACTTAATATTAAACTTGGCATTCCACTGTAATTAGTTGATTTGGCAAATCCTATATCATGGTCCAGGCGGACCTCAAGCCCCCGCGCGCGGGAGCACCACCGGCCAAGATGACACTAACACCAAGATGTCAATTTTTCATTGACTAAATATAAGTATAGTATAGTATAGTATAGTATTTTATAGTGGTAAGTCACGTGCACGTCGTAAATTGAGTGTAGCTAACCCATGTTGCTAAATGATCATAACTCCGTTCAAACGTCTTGTCCGATTTAAAATATCCAATCCGTCAATCATTCAATATTTTTGGTTCTTGTGTGTGTTTGACATTACCACCGAATTGCGCCATCTATTGACAATAATAAAAACTTTTTTTTTGTTATCTTGAAAGCCTCTCACTGTATGATGAAAGATGATACAAACGTAGTTTGAACATATTTTCAATATTACGCTATAAAGTCTATGAAGATTACAATTTTTTTTTAATTTTTTTTTTAAGATTACTTTTTTCAAACTAAACTCGCGTTCTTTACACATATTTTTATACTAAACGGGACTTACACGCGACGTACCTTTTCCTACCTCAAGCTCGTTGTGATGCTGAAGTTCGACTAGCCTCAAAGTACGAAACGGTCACCCATCCAGTTCCCAGACTCTGTGAGCGTTGCTTAACTTTGGTTATCGGCCTCGCAGGCACGCTGCTACTAGACCAGTGCCGTTAGCATTAGCATTCATTGTCCTTTGTTAACCCACGAGGAGTTTTTAATCGTTTTTGATACAGCAATAGTACAATAGAAGGGCTACGTATTGTAGAAACGTATGGTTTGTACTCACTGATATCACATCGTGGGCCTTCTTTTATCCGACATTACTAGTGACCTGCCCCGGTTTCGCACGGGCTTTCTCGGCCTTTCTTTACTTTAATGTGAGTGTTTTCTACATATACACCTTCCGGAATAAATTATCTAAATAGTAGTGAAAACCGCATCAAGATCCGTTGCATGGTTTAGGAGTAAGCGGATATACATAGACAGACGGACGCGGAAAGCGACTTTATTTTATACTAAGTATGTAATGATTTCAAGTGTTTTTTTTTATTATCCAGACTGACTTGTCTTCTTTAGTGAACAAATAATACCCAAATTAACTACTTGCCGTATCAATCAAGCTACGATTGTCCAAATTATTTCTTACGAAGATTAGAACCTAGTTGATTGACAATACAATAATTATTACACAACCAAAAACAAAATATAAAATTCACCCAAAACCGAAATCTATATTTACAGATAGAAAAGGCCATCCCCATTAGGCATGGTGCCCAGAAGGCTGGCAACAATTCCCCTTTGAATAATGAGGCTCAACCTCTGAGCGAAATAGTTGCCAGCCCTGCGGTCACCAGTGGCTTACAGAGACGCCTGGAGAGATCCTTTAAAAAGGTTTTAGCCGCAAGATCCCTAAGGGCCCATTGTCTCCAAGCCAAAATGGGTGTGAAAAGTAGTTTCCCTGAGGTCTTGGTATCGGCTGAATGACTGACATGACTGACAGTTATTTGCAAAAATGAGACGGGGCCAATATACCAACATAAGTCCTAGACTATACCCCTTTCTCATGTAAATTAAATTCTCGTAAATACCGACTGGGTAGCAATAAATACTGGCCCCATATGATCGCCGGAAAACGGTGAATTGCGAGAAATGGGAGGGGTTTACATCCATTTCTGGAATAAAAATAGCTGATCTCGATAATGATGAATGATGATAAAGATTATGGAAAGAAGGCGTGCTTCATACGAACGAAGTTTGATCATAATTTCTTAACGTTAATAACGGCTTAGGAATACGGGGTTAGGCTACATTTGACCGATTCTACATTTTCCTTATCTACAGCTCTTAGCGGCTTCCATCCGCACGCTGTTCGAATCTCTGTAAACATTCGATTTTCCCGCGGGACTCTATTATTTTCCCGAGATAAAAGGCAGCCTATCTCACTCGGGAATGACATACCTTCGTAATAGTGACAGAATTTTTAAAATCAGTCCTTTTCAGTTTGATTTTTGTTTATTCATTACAAACAAAAATACAAGCAAACAAATCTATTCTCTGTAATATTAGTATAGATAATTTAATGTTGGTATACTTAATACTTAATTAATAGCGACCAGTTTCTTGTAAGTACTTTATTTGAGTGTCAAGTCAATTATAACGAATATTTGTTCCGAGGTTGCGCTGAGTAAAAACCCGCGAGCGCAATGCAAGATAGGCGAACGCGGTTGTTAGAAAGAGAAAGGGAATTACTGACGTCATTCGATTCTTAACCTGGGAAAGGTACTCCAGGTTTACTAATTGCTGACGCATTTGGTCCCGGTATATACGAGTTATCAGAAGCAGAAAACAGGAAAGTGTTCGTGGAAATGAAGATTGGTGGGATGACTCTATAGAGGCGTCAGTACTAGGGATATGTGCAATATTGACGAGATGATTGAGCAGTAGAAATGACTGTGTGTTTGAATTTATCCCTCACAGCTCACCGCAGTGACTTGTACGACAAACCCATTAGTAGCTACGGTAAAAAAAAAGTTAGATATGACTTTATGAAGAGACAATTGAGCGTATGTTTACAAAAATTTACTAAGTCGTCTCCTACCTGGAGGAGCCCAAATTTGTTAGTCAAATCTAACTTTTCTATCATTGCAATCGAAATCATCAGGCAGCAAATGATGAATTTATCATCATTCCCCCTCTCCAACACACTACTAATACCACCACCCATACCATATTTCTACTGTATACTGTGCCGACCCCAAATGAATGGGCACAGAGTCAAGAGAAATGCACTGACCCTTTTAAAATCCTCTCTTACTAACAGATTCCAAAGAGTGAAAGTCAATGGCGCTACATCTGGTGAAATGACAGTTGAGATGGGGGTACCACAGGGTTCTATTTTGGGTCCCTTTAGGGTTCTTTATAATTTATGTTAATGATATGCCTTTTGTCCTAGGAAACCGCTGCGACACTGTACCGTTTGCTGGCGACACTTCGCTAATATTTAAAGTCGACATAAATAGGGAAAACTTTGACTGTAAACTGTACACTCTCGGAACTTAATAAGTTGTTCACTGGTTTACAGTGAACAACTTACTGCTAAACGCAGTGAAAACCAAATGTGTTTTATTTTACATGTCAAACGTTAAAATGCGCAGTACGGCTCTTTACCTCAATAATGCAGCACTATAATTCACAAAGACTTTATTATTATGCTTTTTAAAAATTCGTGGTCTTACAAATGTCGAAACTACCTGTATCGTTTATTTCAGTTACTTCTATGGCATTATGTCCTATGACTTAATACTATGGGATTCTGCAGCTGACATCCATGACTTATTTGTTATTCAGAAGAGAGCGGCGCGTGCAATTTATAATTGGGGTTCCGGTTCAATATTTTTAAAATGATCTCTCAGAGACAGAGATCATTTTAAAAATATTAAAATACTGACAGTAGCATCACAATATATACCTATACATGAATCTGATGCACATTTACAAACACAGAGCTCTACTGAAACCATTCAGATAATCACAACCACAATACGCGTAATAAAGACAGGCTTGTTAATGAATGTTAGGTTGACAAAAGTTAAATCTTCTTTTGCAATGTCCCACTTGCGCGGCCTCATTTAATAAAATTCCAGAAGATATACAAAACCCCTGAATAAATTTAAAAATACCATTAAATCAAAATTAATTAGTAAAGCTTTCTACAAAATAAATGATTATTTGGATGACGAGAATCATTGGACATGAATCAATAATTAATTAATTACCTATCTACTTTTTATTATTACATTACACTTTACATTTTTCTTATCAATATGACATTTTGTTATTTTATGCTATTATTTATTAATTAATGCTTTTTAACTGACTCCGAAGTGCTAAATAAAGAAATAAATACGCCAAACGAGCTTTTACGAAAAGGAGACAGGTGGATCTAGTCCTACTGATAAATAATGACGAAATAATTTTTATTATTGCATCAGTATTGCAAGTGCATTCACCTTACTCTGTGACCCAGAATAAGTACGAACTCAGATGTTCTCTATTCATAAATACGGAAAGTAAGTGGACGCCATAAATCACAGAAGTCGATACATCTGTCATGAATTTAAGGTTTTAGACCTTAAATTCATGACAGATGTTCGCGTGTAGCCTACACGAAACTTGAATGAAGATTTGATGAGGGTCACAAAAATATTGGATTCCATCGAAGTGGGTTCGTTGAGGGTCGCCATTGACAATTGAAGAGTATACAAGAGTATACGAATAAAGACTAGGTATACCATAGCTTGTTCTTGCATCAACACGAAAAGGAAAGAAAAGTGTATAAAAAAGAAAATATTGTGTGTAAAAAAGAAAATATTTTTCTGCGAACGCTACAGCAAAGAGCTTTGGAACAGAGCTTCAGTGGACCGCGACTGTAATTTCATACTGGAAAGCTCCAAGGCTTTGAATCGCTTTCAAGGCTTCGCAATGGCTGCAAAAGCAAAGCCTATTATGTCACACGGCTTTTGTATTTTATATAACACTTGCTTAAATTATAAAGGTACAGGAAGACTTCATTTGAATAATCTTGGCATCAACTCCAGGTTGCACTCACGCGCGAGGGCCCAGAGTCCGCCTTAGGAGGAGTCTGCCTCTGTTGCCTGCCTAAATGCATGAATCGTAGATGTTATGGGCGACAGTTACCACTTACCATCAGGTGGGCTGTCTGCTCGTTTGTCCCTAAGTAGTAAATATAAAACAAGTCTCCCTAGAACGCACTTCATACAAACGTAGTTTTTTTCTTTGTTATCCGGCCGACAAACAGGCATGCGGGCCACATGATGGAAAGTGATCACCGCCGCCTATGGACATCAGCATCACCAGGGGTGCTACCAATGCGTTTGATCAGTTTGATCATCTTTTCAATATTATGCTATCAAAGCCAATGACATTTGGTAGACGTGATTCGGAGACCAATATCTATACTTGTGGTTTTACGGAATTTGGTTATGCATGGAGCGCGCTCAGGGGAAACTAGCCTTAAGCTTAACCGTGATCCAGGATTTGGCAGATCAAGTAGATAACTATAGTGGAGCGACTCCCATCTGACCTCCGTAACCTTCTTAACAGGGGAACCTGAACAGATTGAATCATGGTTACGTTTAGTCGCCAATAGACTCTTAAATAAATAATGGTAAATAAAATTATTTATTTCATTAACAAAAAGTACCTTAAATCTATGGTTGCTGGAGACTCCTTTTAAGCTTAGCCTGTGTCTTGCTATTTAACTTTGCAGTTGTTCGTTGTCACAGCTCATAACAGTCCACTGCAGGACTGAGGACCTCTCCCACGAAAAGGAGGTTATTGCCATAATGTCTACGCTTGGCAGGCGGGTTGGAGATCGCAGTGTTATAAATAATAACAATGGAAAAAGCTGCTACCCATTTTTCAGCCTACGGAGACTCTAGACCTTTTCTCACGAAAACATAAGTCGCCAACGACACCTACGAGTGTAAGGAGTTGGTGCTATTCTACTCCGCCGTACACCACACAGCCATTGCAGTAGGCACTCAACAAACTTAAGTATAGGACTATATTATCATAGGTTTAATAAACATTGAGGGCAGCCACTAAAATCCTAACAATCAGGTGACTAGTATCCATTACACAAGTATCTACCAGTGGTCTTCGGTTAACCGAGAAACTAATGTTACATACCTGTGCTACGGGCTGTAACCTAATAGGGTATTGGAAACCCAATGTACTTATTATAGCAAATAACACCTAAACCACAATAATAATGGATCCAATATTTATAACTCTTGTAGTATGAAATGAGCGTGAGGTTCGCCCACGAGTATTGTACCTATGTAACTAATTTGTACGCGATGTGTTAACTAAACCGTACTTGGAAGGAAAGTACTCTAAATATTATAAAAACAATATAATCTATACGGATAATAAAACAGGGAAAAATGTGTGTCTGTATGTTGAATATATTTACTAAAAAATAATTTGGGGCAATAAAGAAATAAGTAGTAAATGTTTGTCTGTCTGCTTGTCAGTTAGTATACGCTAATCTCCGGAACTACTGGACGGATTTGAATGAATTTGTTTTTGTTGTATAGCTATTAAGCCTGGGCTACATATAGGATATAATTGATTTTTGAAACTGGAACATCTGATGCAGAACTATAGCTTGACCTCTCCGTAGCCTTCATACATCAGGGAGGTAATTGAAAATGGTTGTTCCTGAAAAAGATAAACTGCCCTAAAACTATTTCCATGCGGACGAAGTCGCGGTCAAAAGCTAGTATAATATAAGTACATGTTTATAACATAGGTGTAAATTGTGCTTAGATGACCCGCCGCGACTTCGTTCTCGTATTGTCAATCCCACCCTATAAAATAAATCTTCTATTGTTGAAAACCGCATTAAAATTCGTTGCGTAGTTTAAAAGATCTAAGCGTACATACATACAGAGAGGCAGACGGCAGGAAGCGACTTAGTTTTATACGATGTACTTATTTATATAATAAAATGAATGTCTAGCCATGATCCTATCTGGGCAGGTTCCCCTGGTAGCAGGGTCATGGAGGTCAGACGGCAGTCGCTCCACTGTAAGTACCTGATCTGTCAAATCCTCGGCCATGGTCAAGGCGAACCCGGGCCCTCGTGCACGAGAGTACAACCGGGATTAACTATTAACGCCAAGATGATTATTTTACTTATTGAAATTTACTAAATTACATCGACAAATTACACCGGTAGCGGTGACCGAAATTACAAATCTTTGGATCTTACAATAACTTCATTTATAAGAATAAAATTTATCAAAATTCAAACGAATTATTAGGTTAATGCCAACATAACTGTTATTTAATTACCGGCAGAATTTACTTAACTGCGACTTCCATCAAACGTTATATGGATTATGTAATACTAATTAATGATTGCCTTTTGATGGTTTAACTATATTATACGGTAGGGTGACCATGGGGTAACATTGGTATTAGTATAGAGAGTATAAAGTTTTCTATATTTTCAACTTATATCGACTTTGATGTGCGGGGGTGACATTGATCACACCACTTTTCTGTTAAGTTCTTGAGGAAAGATGGCTGATTTACAGTATTGCCACTTGTCAGGGTTGCCACACGTATGGCGTGATTCGTTTATATGAAAATAACACTTGATTAATTGAGAAAAGTGAGTAAAAGTAACTCCATTCTACCAGTATCTCAGACCAATTTTTCTACTACGGATACATGTACTCGTTGCGTAGGAACTCGATCCATTTAAATATATAACTTTAAACGGTATTTACTTAGATTTATTTTTATTTTAGTAATATGATCTACCCGTCATATCTACATTTTAGGATAAATAGTGTAAAACAAAGTTATCACAAAGTCACATATCTACTTTAAGTACAAGTCAATTTTTTTTGCTTATAGGACGGCCTCTCAGAAACTTCACTCTTCTAAGCTCAACCGAAAAAGGATTGCCTTAAAAAGTTGCAAAATGCTATTCTTAGGCCCCTTAAATAACACTGTAACTTTGTCTTTGTACAAAAACTATGTAACTTGCAGTGCCCTAAAAGGGTGCTTGTGTGTTACTAAAAAAAATTTTACATCTGTAATAACCACAAGAAAGCAATAAAGTGATTATGATTATATCCAGTAGCAAGGAAGGCGACGATATGAGAGCGCATTCGTTTGTATTAGGCTCCGGTATTGTCACGAACTCTGCATCTTTACGGAATTCGACCTCGAATTTTTTTCATTTCCTAAACGTGATTCATGAATCTGAAGCTAGTTTACGCCAAACCGAAAACCATGGTCACCCTACCTCTGACTAAGTCAATTAGTTCCAGATAGCAATCTTGCGACCTCGGACGGCTAAAGCCGCTAGGCCGAGCGGCTAACTAGGCAGAAATATGCTCCATCACTCCCTCACACAAGGCATGACCAGGGGGTCATCAGTGGCAACCTTACTCGTCAATCATGGGTATCCTTATTCGTAAAACATATTGTGGATGTGAAAGTTTAATCAAGGAAGGTTTAATTTAATAAAGCAGGGTAGGTGTAGGGTAGGGGCACGGTAGGGGTAGGGTAGGGTGGGGGTAGTTGACTATTGCACGCAGCATCTTTAATGCATACTCGCTTAAAATTCTGTCTGGCGGTGGCGTGGGCGCTGGGTCGCGCTTTTCCCTCAACTATGGTTTGATTGGTCGATGGCTGGGCCCTGCATTATACTCATGAACGGGTGCTGCCTTCATGGACTATCTTATTTGATGTAGTTTTAGGTAGTTTTCTTCGGCCAACGTATCACTGTGTGTTTCCTTCCTACTTTCCTACCCCTTTCCTCTTTGACGATTGAAAGAGATATTTAATGTCCAAATCAAAAAATAAATTTTGAGTTTGAGTTTGAATCAATATAAATCGGTGTCGTGTGGTATCCGGTAGAGTAGAATAGCACCAACCCCTTACACTCGTGGGTAACGTAATATACATTAGTTGAACACTAAATGATGCTCCCTCGTTGAGGGAAAACATCGTGATGAAACCTGCACATTCAGGCGACTAAATATGTAACCATGATCCATCTGGTCAAGTTCCTCTGTTAGCAGGGTCACGGAGGAAACATGGTAGTCGCTCCACTGTAATTATCTGATCTGCCAAAACCTAGATCTTGGTCAAGGCGGAGCCCTCGTGTGCAAGAATACAACCGGGATATTAACGCCAAGATGATAATGGCTAGAGTAACCATCAGTAATTAAAAATCCCTATATTTATTTATTTATCTGTTAACCTACTGTTTCTAGATCGATAATTTTTTTTATACCAATAAGGTGGCAAACAAGGTTGCGGCCTGCCTGACGGTAAGCAGTCACCGCAGCCGGACGTTTGCAATACAATAGAGCGAACCCGGCGATGTTGGTCAGATCTCAGGACGATACATTCTGAGGTAGTCAGTTTCTTAATCAGTGAGATTCGTGCGCGGAAAATGCTTATGCAGTCGGAAATATATACGTCATTAGACACAGTCAGGTAAATGTTCATTTCGATGCGTAGCGCTTTGTTCGCACGTGTGGAAAAATATGAAGTAATGGTGATACTCTCCAGTCGTCTGGATGTCCAATAGTAAGGTAGGAATAAGACGAAGTAAGTGTGATACTCTCCAGTTCTTCTGGATGTCCGATAGTAAGGTAGGAATAAGACGAAGTAAGTGTGATATTCTCCAGTTCATCTGGACGTCCGATAGTAAGATAGGAATAAGATAAAGTAAGTGTAATACTCTCCAGTTCGTCTGAATGTCCGAAAGTAAGGTAGTATGGCGGAATGAACTCGTGAACTCGTGAGCTCTGTGAGACATTCTATGCTAGTCAACAGCCAGAATTCCAGAAAATGGTTCAATGTATATGGCGCCATTAATATGGTTTAAATAAGGAAGCTGGTACCATGATCCATTCTGTTATCACCCTGGGGTCACGGAGGTGAGATGGCAGTCACTTCACTGTAATTATCTGATCCGCAAAATCCTGGATCATGGTCAAGGCGGACCCCGGGCCCTCGGCCCCCCACAACCAGGACATTGATGATGACCAAATAAGGAAGCTGTTGGTTTATTTCTTGTTTCCGGATGACAACAGAGTCGCGGAGTTTTATGACTTAACCCTGATCTCCACATAACGTCTAAATAACGGAAGTAAAGTTAAATCAAATTATCAAAACAACTAACTATTACATACATACGTACATTACATCACGTATCCCATAGGCTGAGACTACCGCTTAAATTACGTACCTAACACACCTCTTTTTGCCTTTACTAGCGTAACTATAGCGTAAGAAATCGCTTTAAGGGATAAGGCCGCCGGTTGCCTTCTCTGTTGCTACCGACACGTACCGACTGTATCCGAATGTGCTCATTCATTCTCACACATTTAAGCCGGTTGGCCCGTACCCTGCCTGCCTTCTAGTAACTTATATAAAAGTTAATTAAGTTGTAAAAGTAATATATTTCATATCTATAAGTACCATGTGATCTGCATAGTATTTTTGTGAAATAAAAAAAAAAAAATTATCTTGGCGTTAATGTCCCGGTTATGCTCTCGCGCACGAGGGCCCGGGGTCCGCCTTGACCATGATCCAGAATTTGGCAGGTCAGGTAATTACAGTGGAACGCCTGCCATCTAACCTCCATGACCCTGCTACCAGGGGAACCTGACGAGATTGGATCATGGTTACACATCCAGTCGCCTGAATGTGCAGGTTTCATCACGATGTTTTCCCTCACCGTAAGAGTGGTAATTTCTGTGAAATTAATAGATTCAAATCTAACTCGAAACGTTTGCGTGTACAGTTTTTCATTGTTTGTTTCTAAAGAGGACATAAATACTTGATCACATAAGTGACTTTCTCACAAAAGGGCAGGCCCGCGATTACGCTTAATTAAAACGTTCATTTCGTTCGTTCATTTGCAGTTCGTCTCTAGTCCAGCTCCAATCATCGTCCAATTTCGTTTCAGCCGAGCGAAATTCAGTATTACGCTAAACTTCAAATGCCAACCGTACGAATGTCAAACCGTACGAAATGTACGAATGATACATTTTTAGGTTTTACTCAGAAATAAACACAAATAATGTCCAAAACAGTTCAACAGCAATTGAAAAGTAGTAGCGTTTGTCGTAACTTTTCGTGTGACAGCCGTTGCGTTCCAATTGTGTTCCAGCTTCGTTTCAACTTGCTGTCAAATCATTAGCGTGATACGGATGTCGTTCAACGGTCGCGTTCAATTGCGTTTCAGCTTCGTTTCAGTCGGCATTATTTAGCGTAATCGGGGCCCTGGCCTCAACTGATGAGAAGATGTAAAAGAAGAATGTAGAAGAGTCAAAAGAGGTGTGTCAGGATCGTAGCTTGTGACACTGGATACTCTTTGCCTACCCTAATAGGATTCGGGCGTAAGTGTGTATGTATGTCTGTTCTTTATCTTTCATTCTTTAAACTTCGATTATCTGGTTGTATGACTTCATAATACAGCGATATAATATATGAAAATGGATATTCCGGAAGATTAATGCGTAGACAATAATGACGCAACAAAGTTATCGGTTTCATCAAAGATAAATTCCAAATTACCATGAATGAAACAGCTATTTTTTATTAGTATGTCTACGAGGTGATGAAATTGGAGTATTGTTGCGTTCCATACATACATACACATACATAAAGCTCACACCTACGTCCCACAAGTATATGTATGTCTGTACGAGGATATGTTGGGTTCCAGTGGTGTGGAGTGACGTCACACGTCCTCTATCCGGATAGAGCTACTCTATCCCGATAGAGTTGACTGAATGTACGATATTGAACGACATAAAGTTAGTTACAAGTAGGTTATACTCTATTTTCGTGGGAGTGGAGTTGGTTTTCCGTTCTATTAACATAATTTTCATGCTTTTAATTTTTATGTGATTACGTTTTATAAATAAATTTCACATTGCAGAATGCATATAATGCACTAAAAATAACAAAATACGAAAATTATCTGACAAAAGTAGGTACAATTATAGCATTTTATGCAATTATGAAATACGATGTTTCAAAATTAAAATGCGAAACGGATCGTCACTATTCATATTCATATTGATTTGCTTCCATAAAGATAATACAGTAACATTGCTATGTACATACAATACAGACCCGGTACTGTACTCTCAAACTGCATACATTTCGTTATTTCGTGAATGATAGAGACTTAGGCTGTCACACCCAGGGGTGTGTTCTCTATTATTATCTATTGTTAGTGGCAATTAATGAACAAACTCTACCTCAAATATTTCCTAAACTGCTGAACCGAATTTAATTAAACAAATGCAAGAACCATCTCAATCAAACTTAAAACATCCTTATTTTGTAGTCGGCAGTTAAAAATAGTGACGACTTATCACTCCAGGCAGTCATAGGTCATTGTTGCTGGGTTATATTAAAAATTATTTACAAACTTTATGACAAATAATGTTTATCTTTATTAGGTGGCAAAACTGGAGTATGTTTAGTTGTTTAAAGTTGTTATGGTTTGTTATCGAACAAATGATTACAAAGGAGCTAATTTTAAAATTTATGAATAAAATTTACACTAATACGGCTTATTAACATTTATAAATAATTACTTAGACGACTGAAACTGCTTACAAACACAAAAACAATACAAATACATAGAAAATTTAATTTTTAGGATGACAATACTGTTGTCGAATATTTTATTGTAGGTATGGTGAAGATTATTGAGGAGGTAATATTTAAAAAAATACGCAAAGCCATTTTAACTTAACGACCTTCGGTCAAGTTATTGTTATCAATACAGAGCTGCGGTTAAAGAAACCGCATTAGTAAGTAGCTGACTGTATTCTATGTAATTACAATAATTAATATATTTAGCATTGGATTGGTATAAGTACTTACGATTGTCGGCCTTCTTGGTGTTCCCGTTTTTGGTGACACCGTTGGAGGACTGGCTGGTAGACACCACAGCGAGCTCCTTCATCGTCGCCACTCGATTCAAATTCAAATTCGCGAGAAAAGGGAAACGGAATTTCGAATTCGGAACGCGCGTACTATATCCGTTTCGCGCGCTCCCAAACGTCACTTTGACACAAAAATTTACGACTCGAACGCTGGCAATGGAAGTTTAAGTTTATTAACTGGAGCGTAGAACCTGTTTTTGTTATGGTCAAGGTGATCTCGGTCGAGATATAGAAAAAAATCGAGTACTTATTATAATACGTATTTGTTACAAGTGTTTTATGCTGTATTTATTTTGAAGCGCGACTGAAAAGAGTGTGTGTTCGAATGAAATATCGCGAACTACAAAGCGGGCGTCCGTGTAGTGAAGATCGCGGTTTGTGTTCGAATGAACTGCGCTGTAGTCGAGTCACACTTTATACACATTTTATATAGTCGAGATTCAGTTAAGTTTAGTTTGTTACTTTTATTCGGTTTTAGAATTAAAATAGTGTCTTATTTGCACTTACGTCGATGTGTAGAGGCATTTTATGATATTGTTAAATATTTTGGAGCTATCATCATAGTAGTTTATGCAACTGTCATATAAAAGGGGGTATTAAAACATGAGTGTCTGTTTACAAGTTTATTAACTGGAGCGTTAAAGTTAATCCTGCTAGTCTAGAATGACTTCTTGGGGTCTTAAATCTGTACTTATAGATATCTAAATGATAGCTTTTTTTTCATAATATTAAATTACTTAACAATTATCCTGCTCTGTATGTGGCAGGCAAAATAAATTATTCTTAAATTTGTAATGCACTATAGATCTTATTATACCTACTCTGTGTTCAAATTTCTGAAACTGCTGAAACGGCTATGTTCGCCCGTCATAGGAGTAAGGGAGACAGGACTCTCGATAGTTGGACTAATCTATCATTTGTCACGCATTCTTTCACAATACGTAGGGGAAAATAAGTAAGGCAATGGACGACAAAAAATACGGTAAAATTGTAACTCAAGTTACATTTGAGTTGATTTTATACCTACTAAGTGACAAACGCGTAGACAGCCCACCTGATAGGAAATGGTAACCCCACCATGGCACCTTTTTTTCAGGTGTAGATTCAGGCACTGCACGTTCATAAATAAAGATTCATAGCGTAGCTTGTTTGCCACCTAAGTGGTATAAAAAAAAAGAAAAAGAAGTGCGTTGTCACTGTGAAGATTAAGATATTTATGGCTAATATAATAATTAATTGAGCTGGCTACCTTATCTTTCAAACCGGAACACAACAACAGAAGCATGTTGCTTGGCAACAGGAATAAATAAGGCGGTGGTAGGTACTCAACTCACTCAGGCGAACTCCTCAGACTTGACAGAGTCCTGTCATCGGTGAGTTTCATGCCTTATATTTAACATACAAGTCTGATTACTCCCAAAAATTATGTAGACAAATTACACTGTTCTTTAAAAATAAAAATAATTATCTTGGCGTTAATGTCCCGGTTGTGCCCTCGAGAACGAGAGCCCGGGGTCCGCCTTGACCATGATCCAGGCTTTGGCCATCAGGTAATTACAGTGGAGCGACTACCATCTGACCTCCGTGACCCTGCTACCAGGTGAACCTGACCAGATTGGATCATGGTTACAAATTCAGTTGTCTGAATTTGCAGGTTTCATCACGATGCTTTCCCTCAAAGTAAGAGCTGAAAATTACACTGTTCTTTGTTACAGTATAAACGTGATTAAAAGTGTAATTTTGTTGACAAATTAAATAAATAAATACCGTCACGTCTTTTTACTTTTTTATCACTTACGAGGGCACAAATGTCGGGTCGCTCACCAACCGAGACGGTTTACTAACTGCGATAACGTAGTCATGTATTATAAATATATAGTTAAATAATAAAAATATACGTACTTACTTCGCTGGCTCAGCGACTCGGTGAGGATCTCGGCCTCCGATAAGAGAATTTGCCATTGGTCCCTATCCTGCGCGATTTGGTCCCAGTTAGTTATCTGGAGTTCGCGCAGGTGTTTCCGGACTTCGTCCATCCATCGATACCTAAATAATTATAATTACTCCGCGCCATCTAGCCGGAAAGTAAGCAAAACGGATAAAGTACTTATCTATTTTTAAATACATACTTTTTTATACATTATACCAGACCCGTTGTGAGATAAGCTCGCCTTTGCATTAAAAACTGTATTTTTATTTCCTGTAATGTTATAAATTGATGCAATAAAGAGATTACATACAGACATACATACCTACCCGTAACAGATATTAAAATACTTCATTTCATATGCTGCCCGGCCGGGAATCGCACCCGGGACCTATGCGTCTTGATTGCGGCCTTGATACCCAACTGAACCACCTAGGTCGTCAAATAAATAATAATAATAAATAAATATGCTTGGACAAATTCACACAGCGCTATCTAGCGCCAAAGTAAGCAAAGCTCGTGTTATGGGTGTTACATAACTAAATGAATGAAGTAAATAATGTAGAATCAAAGGAACTCGTGTCCGAGTCTTATTTAATCTCGACTTCGCTGGCTCGGACGCATTGAGATAATGGACGGAGGAATAAAGCTTAAATTGAAATAGAAAAGGTACGTTTGAAACTTTACTCATGTCCAATAAGGGTTTTTTTAAATTATTCATTTAGGACAACCAACAAGACTAACACTAACAAAGTTATAGCATCTTATAGCTTAAAATATAGTTTCGTTCTAAGTGCAGCCTTAATTATAGGTTACCACGACATGGAATATAGACAATATGGGTTTAGCCGATAGGGGAGAATGTGTAGGGGAGAAGGGGTGTATATCCCAATTATTGAGAGTCCTGCTTCCTTTTGTACGCCTAACAAGCGAACATCGCTGTTTTAGTACAAGAAGCACAAGTGAATTTCGAAGAAAGAATAAATTTCTTTGCCAGCCACCATCCCAGCTGCCCATCAACCCAGCTGGAATCTGGTCTCCAGACTATAGCAAACCGTTCACTAATAGACTCAGTTCAGCAGTGGACTGCTATGGGCAGTTGACATGACTTGAGTTTTAGAGCAATAACCGAAAAAATAAAGCGATTCAGCACAACACGATAAACCGAGAATTTTTTAAAATTTCTTTTAATTTTAAATTTAACAAAGAAAGTATATTTAAAATCAAGTCGCGTTGGGATGGCTAGCTTTATAATAGTCGGTGTTCAACTACTTAATATGAAAATAAGAAAATATTTAGCACCCATAATAGTATTATCCGTGATATCCATCCTCATCATCATCATCATCCGAACGATCAATACCGGCTACTGCCAGGGTCCCCTTTTCTGCTTCGCTTTCTTCACTTCGTCTTCGGCATCCTTACGTCGTAAGCCGTTGACTCTCGCATCCGACTCGGCGATGTCAATCCATCGCTTCTTGGGCCTTCCGCGGGATTTCTTTCCTACTACCGGCAGATTCAGGCACCTATTTATCTGTGATATCCGTCCTATTATCATCATATTCCACATATCATTCGGAAGCTTCGCAGTGACTGAGCACGACGCATACGCGTTAACTGTCCTGTTTGTAAGCGGCGACGTATAAACAGGCCCCAATAGACTATGAGGGCATCGCAGGTTATCCTAGTCACTAGGTTAGTCATCGAGAACAAGAAAAATTCCACTTGGTAGCGATAGCAGAGGTTTAGCAAAAGGTCACAAAAATTGCATTTGTTCCGTTTTGAGCACGGGCTGACCAACGTTTTAGATATAGACATAGACATAGACGTATCTTTATTTGGTCCAATAACACATTTAAAAAAAACTTTAATTTTTTTAATTTTTAAACTTAAAGTTTTGTGGGTCTCCTACACTTATACTTTCGTTACTAAGTGTAATTGTTCTTGTACTTAATGACGTAGGATGTTGAAGGCTTTGCAGCTTCACGACCTGAGTGGTTGCCGTGCCGGTCTGCCATGCAGAGGTCACGGGTTCGATTCTTATAATAAAAAAAATATTTATTTAATTATTATCGATAGAATCTGGGCATTTATAGTTAAGTTTTTCGCAGTTTATATGCAACTACCAACTCTGCAGAGCTCGCCTTTTGGCTGTTGGAGAGTAGGAGTCGGGTCTCTGGCTCCACCAATGCCTTCTAAAAACATCGGCACTTTGCTCGACCGTGCCACGTTTGCATTGCCCTACGTCATGGCGCTCCCTGCAGCGCTCCACACGGCTACCACTGTATCCGCCCTGTTGACCAGCTCAACCACCATGGTTTGTCGTGCAGCAGGAGCGCCGGACGCATTCCACGTCACGTAGAGCTTCACAATGTCACCCGTCAGGCTTTTGCCTCCACTGGTGTACCCACGGTGCTGGAATACAACGGTTTAGCCAGCGATGGTGGCAAAAGACCCAACGGAATGACAATCACGCCCTGGAAAATGGGAGGGCCCTTGGATTGGGATGCTACGTGCAAAGACACCCCCGCGCCTTCCCATCTTCCAGCCACCGTGTGTCAAGTAGGCGTGGTGTCTCTGCTGAAAACGCCAAACGCAGTTCGCAGTTCGGCACTGGGGAGAGTTGACGAACCTTCAAAAGTAATGCGTGAATTTTGCTAGAATTTTAGGTGTAAACTGAATTTTAACCTAAAATTCTCCAAAAAATAATGTTTTAAATTGTAAATGTTCAGTGAATTTTGTTGCAGTTACAATGCAGTCAGGCAGGTCGTAAGCTTGTTTGACACCTTAGTGGTATAAAAAATATCTATACGTCATTTGATATTCTTGCATCGTTTTATCACCATACTCAGCGAAATCACTGCCAAAGGACTAATTTCAAAATATTTCCACAACTCACTGCGATTCCTAGGATCCAGACGTCACTTCCAGGGTCATTGTTGACGTGGCCGGGGAAACCCAGGTTCTAAAATAATTACTTCTTTTTCACTGGAACCTGAGTTCAAGGCAACACGATCGGCATTTCCGGGCGTTGGAATACCTATTTCGTGACAAATTCACTCACTATCTGGGGAGTCTGTCCCATCTATATAGGTATCTATACGTAGTATAAAACAAAGTAGCTTTCCACCGTCTGTCCCTATGTATCTTTGAAATAAAATAAATAAATAAATATATATTCGTGGACAAATTTACACAGCGCCATCTAGCCCCAAACTAAGCAAAGCTTTTACCAACTGAAATATTACTTAAATACTTTTTAAATACATACTTATTATACATAGAACACCCAGACCCGTAACAGAAATTAAAATTCATCATTTCAATTTTTGCCCGGCCGAGAATCGAACCCGGGACCTCTTGCGTGGCAGACCGGCATGTTGACCATTGAACCACTCAGGTCGTCTAAGAAAGATCTATGTATACATAGATACATAGGGTCAGACGGCGGGATGCGACTTTGTTTTGATGTTGCACGATACGTACCGCCAAAGAGATTGGAAAGCTAGCTAATACTTTCATTTCCTTAACTATAAAGGTAGCTAATTTTCCAATCTCTTTGATGCTAGGTAATAAACCTGTACTACAGGTCTACAGGCCCCCATATCCACCAAATAATATGCAGAGTATGCGTCCCAAATGTTTACATAACAGAACAGAACAAACAGTAAGCTTATTTTTTATTGGTAAAATCGTCTTGCGCCCGCACAGTCGTCGCGTCGCCGTGCCCGCCTGGTCACTGCGTCATCGCCCGCGCCAATATGGTCGCCTACGCGTTTCCTGCGGATTCCTGTCCGGGTGCTACGCGGTGACTAGCTAGGCGTACGCGACGCGTATGCGATTTGTAAGCGGCGACGTATAAACGGGTCCTTGCACTTAGGTATTCACGCATTTTACAAGCGTATGTTGAGGCCCGTCAGGTTTCGCTAATCGGCCTATTTTCACAGCTGAAATGAATGTTCCTAAGAAAAAGCGTCTTCAGTAATAATACTCATCTTTTGGCGTTAAGTTCCGGTTGTGCTCTCGAGCACGAGGGCTCGGGGTCCGCCTTGACCATGATCCAGGATTTTGCGATCAGGTAATTATAGTGGAGCGAGTAGCATCTGACCTCCGTGACCCTGCTACCAGGGGAACCTGATTGGATCATGGTTATAAATTTAGTTGCCTGAATTTGCTGGTTTCATCACGATGTTTTCCCTCACCGTATGAAAAAGCGTATTCAGTGTCCAACTGCCTGAATTTGCCTGCCCCGTCTAGAACTGGTCGGTTCATGGTGGTACTGCTCTCAATAAAACAAGCCGAATAATTACAGGTTGTCTCAAACCTACACCGGTTAAGAAGCTATATCCACTAGCAGGTATTGCACCTCCGGCCGTGCGTAGAGAAGTGGCGAGCGCCGTGGAGAAGCACAAGCAAGAAACAGATCAAAAACACCCTCTCCACAACACCACCCCAGCTGCGCAACGGTTGAAGAGCCGTAAAATTTTCCTCGCTACTGCCAAGGCTACTAACGATGCTCAAAAAGCCAGAGCAAGTCTGTGGCGTGAAAAGTACGCTCCTCAATCGTTTGTCCCACCCGAGGAGAAAATGCCACCTGGTTATGAACTGCCTTGGCCGGTTTGGAAGACGATGAACAGGTTGCGTGCCCAGGTCGGCAGATCGAGAGAAAAGTTGTGCAGATGGGGTTATATCGCTTCCACCGAAAGCGCCTACGAATGTGGAGCGAAGCCGCAAACCATGGCGCATTTGCTAGTCTACCCGGCCTGCCCAGACTCCTGTTCGCTCAAAGATCTATTTGAAGCCTCAGACAGCGCCGTCCGCGTCTCTCAATTTTGGAGTGGAAAAATATCAAATAAAACAAAAATTAACTAGCCTATTTTATCATTGATACGATAACAAGAAGAAGTGTCCAACGTTATCAGGATAAGGGTTCAATTTTTATCTTTAGAGATCCAGACAGTACCCTAAAAAATGTGAAGGGAACAGACTAGATATGCGGATATATTTTTGTATCATGCTGGCCCCCCTGGGATGCTTGAACTTAAGATAACCCCACACATGTTATCATCTGTAAGTCGGTCGTGATTTTACTTTTTCTTTTGTTTTGCTTAATTATCTTTTAGCGCAAAGATAATTTTGTTGAGAAGGTTAAGTCAGACGACCCCTGATCGAGTTTACATGAACTTACTTAAATATTTTTAAGTTTATTAATCAAGGAAATTTTTCAATTTATTTAAAGCGTTGTTGTAGCGTGTGTGCTCGGGCAGGCCTTAGGTTAGGACGGGCTCTAAGACAGGTAAGCTTTCGGAGGCCTTAGGTTAGGACTGGCTCTAAGATATGTAGGCTTTCGGGTTAGGTTGGTGCTCCCATAGGGTAGTCTTGGCTTTAGTCGGTTAAGTAGGTTGGAGTAAGTAGGATGTAAGTCTGTAAGCTTAAATAGGTCGGAGCAAGTAGAACGTAGGTCTATGGGCTCCCTCTATGAGCACACATAGCACTGGCTAGGTAGGAATTCAAATGTGTTCCATTTGAATTAGATGTAAGGTATCCTATGTATTTTGCAGTATTCTTTAGTATACTTTCGCGAATATAACTTCAATTAAGCAATTGCCATTTTTATTTAAAGTCCTTCAATCCCCCAGAGTTACAATATCCATCCACATTCGAATTCACTACCCTTTTGGTGACATGCTTTACTTCTCTCCGCATAATATGGCCGAAGCATGACAAGCGGATACTTTGAATCTTGTCACAAATTAGGGCCACTTTCAAGCTTCCTCTTATGTTTTCGTTTCGACCTCTGTTCCGCATTTTGACATACTTTATTTTAGAAATCAATCACTAGTATTTACATGCTATGTAAAATAAATAAAAATTGTGAGCAAATATGTATGGGCGGCAACCAGACGGCAACTTCATAAATATAAGAAGCGGCGATGGTCTCACGCGGCAGGAAGTATTTACTAACACCAATCTACGCACATCCCCACGTCTGTACAACGGGGGATGTTCCGAAGAACTGTTTAAGTTGGTGCCACCGTCACTTTACCGCCACGATGGTACAGATTTCATCCACTCCATCTGGATGCCTGGCATCCGACTAACGTACGGGCATAGCGAGCCTTTTTATCGCGCACGTGCAAGATCTGAAATGAGCCTCCGGAAGACTTTCCGTTGCACTATGACACTGGGTTCTTCAAAAGGCATGTCTACAGGTGCCGCAAAGGCGTTACCATCTAAGTTTGTATGCCGAATGGCAGGTCACAGCCAAACATATTTATACGTAAGCAACTTAAAGACTGTAACATCTATTTTACCTATGTTACAAATGGGTTTTGGGTTACAGATGTCCTGGACGACCGTGGCCGCATTCTATCTGGTGGACTGTCCGTCCGTGTGCCTCTAGGCAATCCCTACGCACCCTAAAAACGTACATTTTGTAGGTTTGTTTGTTTTACCAATCTTTTCTGCTCGATTGTCGCTGGCTACAAGAAAAAAGTTAAGAAAAAAAGAGTTAAGGCATGCTGAGGCCGCAGACCACGCGTGCAGACAGACAATCAAACTGTTATATAATATTGACCTTGAACATAATGTTAATGCCACGGCAGTCGCCGACGACAATTGTGTCTATGTCGGTCAAGCTCAATGTTTAGTGACAGTACAGGGGCCGACTCAGGCAGATAAGCAGGCGAATAAGCATATTAGCATGGGAGTAAACTCGGGAGGTATTTTTTTAAGAACAATAGCAGGAATGCCGTCAAGCCCACTGGACTGACCGGATGTCTACGGAGAGAAGCACAGGTCTTATAATTTTATATATAGGCACAATAAAAAAACATGGTTATCATGGCGGCAATATTGGGATATTGACGCGTCGTGCTCATGTGCGCGAGGGCCCGGGGTCCGCCTTGTCCATGATCCAGGATTTGGCAGATCGGGTAGTTACAGTGGAGCGACTGCTATCTGACCCTGCGTGACCCTGGTAACAGGGGAACCTCAGCAGAATGGATCATGGTTCCACATTCAGTTGCCTGAATGTGCAGGTTTCATCGCGATGTTTTCCCTCGCCGTAAGAATAATAACTCAGAAAAAGCGGTACGGTAATCGAAACGTGTCAGCCTGATATTTGTTTTTAATTAAGTGGGTACGCATGTCTAAACGTTGCGCAATAAGCCCAATTAACAGTAATGCGAGGAATTCGGTTATAGAACCAATTAAAACCAAATCAACTTATCACAATAACAACAATAACAATACCTACATCACAGAAATGTACTCTCATACCGTTTGTATGGCTTCCTCGGTTAAACCGCACTCAACTAGATCTCGATCAATCTCGATAGTGATTGTTTATTTGAGCCTTTTGGGGTACAAATACTGGGTACGTGGGGACCGGGAGCCCGTCGAATTTTTATAGATGTCGAATGTTTTTAGCACGCTCCTCGAGGCAAGTTGTGACCAAAATGATGGCCTTTATTTAGCACAGCGTTTGAGCATTGACATTCGACGTGGCAATGCCGCCAGCATTTTGGGCTCCTTGCCTAATGGCAGCGGTTTATTAGATTAGTCTCATAATATTTTAAGTTTTAAATAAATTTAGTTTTAGATTAACCTAGTTTGTTATATTTGATAAATGTAGTCCGATGTCAATTTAAAATAAATAAATCCCCTTACTAGAACTCTAAGCTATATTAAGCGACCTGCCCTGGCTTCCCACGGGTTTCTTCAACTTTTTATAATAAGCACGTACATAGAAACTATTGGAAAAAATTCTCTAATTTACGGTGAAAACCGCATCAAAATCCTAGTCCTAATCCTGGTTTAGGTGGAATTAGCTCAAATACAGACAGACAGACTCGGAAAAATACTTTATTGTATACCATATAAGAATAAGGAATAAAATCGTAAATAAATTTGGCGGTGAAGGGATAAAGGTAGCGGCCAATGTTAACAAGCGAAGATGGAGAAGATGGAATAGGGTATTTACCCACCTGACCGGGTGTTGTGACCAGGGGACCAGGGGTCCGACAGTTGATCGTCGAGAGTAGTATACGTGCCGTGGAAGTTGGCACACTGCTTTTAGCGCGATGTAGGACGATCAGCGCCATCTAGGTTTAGCTTAGAAGGTTAGAAAAACGATATTGATTGTACTTTGATTTTTTTGGACGACCTGAGTGGTTCAGTTAGTGAACATGCTACGCAGAGGTCCCGGGTTCGATTTCCTGCCGAGTAGATATTGAAATAATGAATTTTAATTTTTGTTACATGTCTGGATGTAGTATAATCTATACACAGTATAAAAAAAAGTCGTTTCCGCCATTTGTCCCTATGTATGTATCTATGTACGTTTAGATCTTTTAAACTACGCAATGCATTTTAATGCGGTTTTCAACAATAGATAGATAGATTCAAGAGGAATGTTTATGAGCAATAAAAAGAGTAGGTAGCGTAGGTGTACTCGAACGAAGTCGCGCCGTGTCCACTAGTAATTATGTATTTAAAAAAGTATATAAGTAGTTTATCAGTTATCTAACACCCATAACACAAGCTTTGCTTATTTTGGGGCTAGATGGCGCTGTGTAAATTTGTCCAAGCATATTTTGTCAGTTTCTGTTGAAACTCATTTCAGGTTGGCAACCGGTCCTAATTACGTCCCTGTTCAACTTTTTGCCAAGTCTGTGTCTTTTTGTCAATTTGAAGTGATCATAAGATTATTGGCACTGGAATGATTCAGGGATCAGTGATTTGAATTTTAATAGCTCAAACTTACATAAAAATTGTATGTGTGTGTATGTATGTATGTAAACTCTATATTGCATAACAAATAAGTAAGTTTATGCAATGTACGGACACACTCTTTTACTGTTTTATAATGTTTATAGATTATTTGTTAATGGTTACTCTCATTTACCCCACGTTGATCGAATTTAATGTATAACATCGTTAAATAATTTCGTCAAATGATGAAATCATAGTCGGAGGAATTTACCGATAAACTACCGCATCCGCTTCCCTTAGATTGCATATGTCTTGGACGCCGGTGGCCATTTTCCATCAGGTTAACCGTCTGTCCATGGGCCTCCCTAGACAATGAAAAAAAATTATAGTCAACCACATAATTTGTGTCTAGTCCCTAGCCTAGATAATAGATGTTGAAAGAACGTTTCTCGCTCGTACGATTCGTATGTGGAATGAGCTTCCAGCCACGGTGTTTCCTTTGGACTATGACATGGGATCGTTTAAGAGGTATATTATAGATCTCCTTCGAGGTGGGCAACGCATTCGTAGCGCCCCTAGATTGTTGATGTCCATAGGCGACGATGACCACTTTCCATCAGGTGGCCCGCTAGCCGTATGATATAAAAAAGTTAATAGTGATACCAGGGGCCTTCTAAGAAAGCTCTCTGTCACCCAAAGGGCATTGGAAAGGGCTATGCTCCGAGTTTCGTTGCGCGATAGAATCAGAAATGAGGAGATCCGCAAGCGAACCAAGGTCACCGACATAGTTCTAAGGATTGCCAGGCTAAAGTGGCAGTGGGCAGGGCACATAGAAGAACAGATGGCCGATGGGACAGTAAAGTTCTCGAGTGGCGAACACGTACCGGAAGATGCAGCGTATAGGTAGGCTTTCCACAAGGTGGACCGACGACCTGGTAAAGATCGCAGGTACCAGCTGGATGTGTAAGGCACAGGACCGACCTTTGTGGAGATCTGTGGGGGAGGCGTATGCCCAGCAGTGGGCGTCTTTCAGCTGATATGATGGCCAGGGGCTTGTGAAGCCTACCACTTCACAACACCAAGGGAACAAGTCGCTCGTGGTCCTCCTGCCATCATTATAATTTTAACAGACGGACGACGAGGCTCACGAACCGGCTTAAGGCTTAATACACTGGGCTAAATTCAGTCATCAAAATTCAGAAGCAAAATGCGTGAGAGCCAAAATTTCAAAGTGGAATGTATTACTCATACAATAAGGTCAATTTTTGTATCACTTATAGACGTTACGCGTCGCTCCGCTTTCCAAAAGGCGTGATACAAAAATGTACCTTATTTTGTGAGCAATACATTCCACTATGATCTTGCTAAACAAGCTATTTACCAAATATTCTACAAAGAGTTTTCTTTCTCTGTCAGATACTGTCATAAAGTTTAACTCCTTAGTCTTTGGATAATGGAAGTTTGACATTTTCCATACAATTTTGACATGTTTTTGTAATCACAAAAATATTAAAATTTGATTTTTTATCGAAAAATCGTAATGGTAACTCAAATTGGTCCGTTTTGGTTTGTTAGGGCTAATTATTAAATCAATTACGATGTTCGCTTACGGAGACTCCTGTTCTGAATGTAAATTAGAGATGGTACAAAACCGATGGACTCTGCTCCTTTTGAATTGGGTAGGTAAATTATATAGTTATAAATTTCATATTTCCATAACTACTCCCCCTTTCCGATCTTGTTCCTTTCGATCTTCCCAAAAAGGACAAGTCAGGAGTACCCTCAACTATGTAAGAAAGTGTACGTACGGACAAGAGGCAAAAGATCAAGATCGTTGCATGTGGAACACCATAGTCTCGGCCTGGTGCAGAGTTTCTCTCACTTATGGCTTCGCGTAGGTATCTCTGTCAAACTTTTCAGAACACAGCGACTCTTACCGCTTTTTTATATTAGGCGGGCTTGTTTCATGTCGCAAAATGAGTCACTGAACCTTAATTCTGACTCAGAATAGTCAGACATTAGCAACACCAGAGCTATTGCCAATGCGTTGCCCCCTTCTATAACATGTTACTCTGGCAGCAAAAAGGCAAATGCCACTCCACTGTCAAACCACGGTTCTCCAAAATCTCACCTCATGGAGATTTTACTCACTGGCAGGAACACAGTACAATATAAAATATTATTTGTTTGGCTGCGGCATTCTGTAAGGCGGGCGGCTCCAATTCGAACTGGTTACCCCGCTATGCTTTATATAAATATGCTTGGACAAATTCACACAGCGCCATGTAGACCCAAAGTAAGCAAAGCTTGTGTTATAGGTGTTAGACTACTTACAAACTCATAGTGATACCTACTAATTATACATACTACACCCAGATCCGCAACAGAAATTCAAATTCATCATTTCAATTTCTGCTCGACCGGGAACCTGGGACCTCTGTGTGGCAGACCGGCTGAACCAACTGAACCACTCAGGTCGTCACTTACCTCTTAAAATTCTTTTACTCAACTAATCTTTTACCCAGTTAAACACGTGCGTGACAGCCTCTGAGGAGCCCGCTACATATCTCGCTCCAAAAAACTTGGTCGACGTCATCAAGAAGTACAAGAACGACATCTGCGAGAACGAATTCGACCGCGACGTCCTCTGCAACGAGGATCTGGAGCCATTCCTGCAGTACAAATACCCTATATTCAGGCTGAGGTGAGTAAGCTTCGGTGGGCTAGAGGGTCCGATTCGTAAGCGAGAGGGAAGAAATTCGATTCCCAGTGCCGTTATGTACCAATGATTTTTTCTGAGTTACGTAATGTAATACGGGAACGACGGTCAAGAGCGTCGATAGCCTGGCGATGGATGGTTAAGGGGTCCGACCCGTGAGTGAGAGGTACGGAATTAGATCCCCAGTGGTGCCTTGTTTGTACCAATGACTTATTCTTAGTTAGTTGAACACTAACCGATGCTCATACGGCGAGGGAAAATATCGTGATGTAACCTGCTACTTCAGGCGGCCGAATGTGTAACCATGATCCAATCTGGTCAGGTTCACCTGTTAACACGGTCACGGAGGTCGATGGCAGTCGTTCTACTGTAAAAGTCATTGGTATATGACAGCACTGGGGTTTCAACCCGGACCCGATAAGTAGGTAAGCGGGCTCAAGTATAAACTTTAAACGACCGCACCGTACGTCTTTCCTTTCTCTCTCAATCACAGGAATCCAACGACTGTCTTAATTGCTACACCCTGGACCTGTAACTTGGAGTTCAAAAGACCATAATCATCACAACCGTAGGACGTCAACTACTGTATGATAGGCCTCCCCCAAGGTCACACCGATGAACTCTGTGCTTCTTGCATCCATCGGATCCCTACCCTACAGCCTTTACAAGGTTGTCTGTTCACCTCGTGGAGGGCCATCCCATATGGCGACTGCTGGTACGTGGTCGCCACTCGAGAACCTAACCGCCTGATCAGCTGTCAGTTCTGCGAGCTCGCGGCCTGGCCTATTACCAGTTTAATTGAAATACCTATATAATATATCAGTAGGTCCAGCTCTGCCTGGTATTGTCGGGCGCTTCCCGGCTTTGTCTGGTATTTTGGACACGGTCCTGCTGTGGTCGAGCGTGGGGTGACCAACGTGTAACTGTATATTTCCTTCCTACTTTCCTACCCCCCTCCTTTTTAACGATTGAAAGTGATATTTAATATCCCAATCAATAAAGAAATGTTGAGTTTGAGTAAAGAGTTTGAGTTTTGTGACTGTGGAACCGGTGTATATATCGGTGACCTTAATTCTGCTATGTATACCTTCATTTCTGATCATATCACGTAGAAAAACGATACTTTGTGCACCTGGTGTTGCTGATGTCCAAAAGCGGCGGTGACCACTTACCATCAAGTAGCCCGCTTGCCTGTTTGTCTGCCGTATAACATAGGAAAATCAAAGTCGTCCTTCTAATTAAGTGTGATGAATCTTAGGTACCTATCAGAAGTCGCGGACCTGCCGAAGAAAATGTATCTGATGACCTCATTACTCTTGTACCACTGCTGCGTTCACTCACAGAACGGTTTGGTGGCGGCGGACATATGCCAGAAAATGAAGCATGAGGATCAAGATATGATCGTAACTTTTTGCGAGCACGTCAGAGAGGTAGATATCACGCTGAACAACGTGGAGACAGCTATCAGAGGTATAATATATTTCTTTTTAAATTCATCGTCTTCTGTTACCTAATTTAGTACTTGAGAATCGTGTCTCAGCAGCGCCATCTAGTCAGGCACGTGCGAACTACACTTTTTACTTTTTAAAATAGCTGTCGGAAAATCCTCCATTATTACGCATAGGCAGACGTAACACCTCTAATGGTACAGCATCGTTTATAACGTCTATGATATATATGCTAAACGGGACATTATGGGCCGTTACTACCATCTCCTGGGCCCGAGCCAAGTCAGCAAATCTGAAAGCGCTGTCTTAGTACAAGACAGGTCCCATCCTGGCAGTCTTAGCACTTGCCGCTGACCAGAATAACGGATGATACTTTGCCTGGATCGATGAGGATACAAGCTTGAATGCATTCGTCATACATTCCTGACTCAACCGAGGACTGACCATGCTGTTACGTCTCATGCACATCATATTTGCACTGGCTGCATTGTCCTTCAAACCAGAATGCAACATAAGCATTATCATGCGGCAGAAATAGATAAGGCGGTGGAACTTTTGCACGCGGACTCCTTAGACTTGGAAGAATACTAGCACCACCTGCCAAATAACAACTAATTATTATAAATGCGATATTAATTATGCTTCTGAGCCGATTTTGACCAAACTTCGGAGGCCAGACTCGGGAAGCCTGAGATGAACAAAGGCTATATGTAACGTTATCATGAATTCAATATGGTGATGTCCACGATATAAAGTGTTATCCATGCAGACAAAGTCGGGCAGCCAGTTTCTGTAGAGCGCAGCGCGATGGAATTTATATCAATAGAATAGATTTTATTCGTGTCTGCTGTAAATTGTAGTTTTATGATCTAATGATAAGATTGAATTAGTCATCTCACTTCAGCCGTAGGACCTCCACTGCTGCACAGACTCCCACCATGATTTCCACACCAACTGACTCTGCGCATCTTGCATTTTTTGGCTCCCTATGACCATTACAAGGTCTTCCATCCAGGGTTTTATTTTAAAATAAGAGGGAGGCAGACGATCAAGCTGGACACCTGATGGTAAGTGATCACCGCCACCCATGGACATTCGCAACATCAGGGGTGTCCCAAATGTGTCATGAGAAAGGCTTAGACTCAACGTATTTTCGTTTCTTGACTACTCTCATATCAGGCTAACATCGCTGCTGGAGTTCATTCCATAGATGGCTGTACGCGGCATGAAGTTTCTTGAAAACGTACAGTAGTTGACCGCCACTCTTCCAGATGAAAACGTTTATTTAGTAGTTAACTAATCGTTAGGAAGTACCTCTCATTCCACTAGGATCCACCGACGAGGGTGTACCGGTGGATCTATGTTTTTTTTCTTTTCAATCCATCGGTGGTTATATGATAACCGATAAAGATAAGTACAGCTTTGCTAATGTCTTATTTGAAATATTTTCATTACAGATACTTGCGAGCTCACACTGAATCTGTTTACCGTCGATCAATGTAACAAATATCCATATTCCGCGTCTTTCAAGTCTTTGCGCTCGTCATCGAATCTGGTCAATCCTGAAGCTAATCCAGTCAAGGATGTAGCGAAAAAGGACTCTCCAACTTTAAAATTTAGGTCTTCCGTCACTGTTGTATCTTCCTGTGTCACTGAAACGTCTTCGCATGTGATACCACAACAGTCACCACGAGATCATTCGTTTTACTCGTCGCCTGCCAAATGTGTGGGCTTCTCGAATACGAGTGACTTCGTAATCGTTGGCGAACGGTTGCCAAATGACGTGAGAAACGAGATTAAAAAACAAGTTGAAGTTGAAAATGGTAAGGTTTCTCAGACTGTTGTTACGATCTTTGAATAGTTTTAGGTCGGCGAGTAGTACCGAGTTCGAATACCACTGTCGCTACGTACAAATTACTTTTTTCTGAGTTATGTACATTACTTGAATACTAACCGACGCTCTTACGATGAGGGAAACAATCGTGATGAAACCTGCACATTCAGGCGATTGAATGTGTAACCATGATCCAATCTAGTCAGGTTCCCCTGGTAGAAGGCTCACGCAGGTCACATGGCAGTCGCTCCACTGTAATTACCTGATCTGCCAAATATTTGATCATGGTCAAGGTGAAGCCCTCGTGAGCGATAGCACAACCGGAACTAATTTCCCTAATTACGTTTAAGAAAATGAATTTCAAATTCGACCAATCAGAGTCCTCGACACTTTTCAAGCAGGCTTTTGATTGGTCTTCGCAGATTCTGATTGGCCGAGTATAGATAGTTCAACTCAGTTGTGCGCGCGGCGCTATGTGTGCGTGCGCTTGTAAATATACAGCTTTCATTTATGTGGCAGTGACGCGACCACTTGGCGTGGCAATGGCGTGGCGTCATTGTGACGTGTCTGTATGTGTACAAGGTTTACCCACACATAGGGCCGCGCGCACAACTGAGTTGAAATATCTGTACAAAATTTGAATTCGAAAACCTCATTCGACGCATGTACGCGACTGGCCTTAGAGTTTCTAACCAAAAGGGTAAAGGAAGGGGTTCCTTGCGTATGAGCTCTATCTGGCGGACCAAATCCATAATAATTGGAAAAAGTATACTTTTTTGGTTTTAAAAAGTTAATCAACATATTCGGTATTCCTTTAATACTTTGCGATCATCATAAATTAACTGTAGTCAATCATGCAGATTGAACGGAACCTGCCAAGAATGTGCAAGCAAAAAAGGACTATCCCTCATTGAATTTAGGTCTTCTTACTGTTGTATTTTCGTGTTACTGATAAGTTCTCCCATTTCATTCCATTCCAAGCATCACTAGAATATAGCTCTGATTATTCGCCACGTTCCAAGGGTGTGGGATTTACGAATACAAGCGACATAATTGTATTAGCGGGGAATTCGCAGAATAGAATAATAAATGAAATTAAAAAAGAAGTTAAGGAAGCGAATGGTAAGAAACTTTTTGTACGCATTTGCTAATTTATTTTATCTATAGGTACTACTAATAAATCCTACTACAATGCGAAAGTTTTGTAAGGAGGGATCGAAAGATGTTTGTTAGTCCTTCATCTAAAAACTGCCGAATGGATTTTGATGAAATTTCGCGGTAATGTAGCTTATAGCCTATAATTAGATAGGATATAATTTATCCCGAAATTCAATGTGCTTCCTGCAAGATCGAGTGCGGTACGTTAAAACCGAATTTTAGGGGGACGGAAGTCACAGGCAAAAGGTAGTGTTTCCATTATAATAATACGATGCGCTTTTCACGCATACATTTCTTTATGCAAATCTTTCTAAGATTTTGGTATTGATGGATATCTATATGTTTACCAACAGAGGGAGGAAAATGGCGATCAGTTATCACCAGGGTCACGAGTCCTCTAATTTACTTATGGCTCGATAAAACTGTAATTGCATCGCATTCGCAGCTCCATGGCACTGTTACGCGATTTTAATATTCTGCTACAATTAAAACTGTCGTTGAGCTGCTATTGCGATTCAATTACAATTCGATAGAATTAATTACATTAGTAAAACCACACTCGTGGTAAGGCGCTAGTGATAGAAAAGACAAGCATTAAGCGTACTCCACATGTCCGCCGAAACTTTCGGCGAAACTTTGGCCGGGACTTTGGTCAACCTGGGAATTGGTGGGTGTCAAAACGCGTCGACATTATATCGATTCATCGGTGTAATATCGCTAATCTGCTGTAAATAGGGTCACAGAGGTAATGGCAGCTGCTCTACTGTAATTACTTGATCTACTAATATCCTTATCATGGTCAAGTGTACCCTGAACCTGTTACGGGAGAAAGCGCTAGAAATATAAATATAAAATCGATCGAATCGAGACGACAACAAACTGTCTCTACTTAGTCTATGAAATAGGCGAGACATGTCAAACATGCATGGGACTACACGAATATAGGCGAATACTCCCTCTACACTCTCGTGTTCCCGCGGAATTGTCCACATGTGGAGTGCGCTTTAGAAGGCGAGCGCTCGAGTGGATGTAAACGATTTAAAAATAGGGCCCCAGGTTATCCAACGTTTGTCTCTTTCCAACTAAAATAAAAATGTAGCTATCCTGAATTGATTTATAGTGGCCGCTGTCTCCAACCGTGACAGCGACATGGTTAAATCTGGCACGACAAGTCCAGCCGTGGTGAAGAGCCCTCTGGTGGCGATGATAACAAATGCAATGGCGAAGTCTGGAGGTGGTACGGCTGATCAGTATCCAGAGAAGTGAGTATCATTATCATCACAGCTCGTAACAGTCCACTGCAGTGAGTATCATCTTGGCGTTAATGTCCCGATTGTGCTCTCGCGTACGAGGACCCTGGGTCCACCTTTACCATGATCCAGGATTTGGCAAATCAGATAATTACAGTATTGTATTCTGCTGACCTTTATAGCCTGCCCAGATTGACCAGACCCAGATCTGTCGCCTGAATGTGTAAGTTTCATCACGATATTTTCCTTCACCGTAAGAGCAACGGTTAGCATTCAACTAATGTACATAACGTATAAATGAGTCACTGGTACGTGGCCGCAGTGGGATTCGAACCCGGTTCCTCTCGCTTACGAGTCGGATACCTTAACCACTCGGCCGATTCAAACAGTTTTCAATTTTGATTTACGGCATGAAAATTTCATTATTTTTAAAATCACATTGGCAACACCAAAAGAGTGCTGTTCAAAAATAGGAAAAATCTGCATTATCAAAGTATTGAATTTTTTAGGCCGAAAATCATAGTTGAAAACCGTTCGAACCGAGGCCAGCGGTTCAAAAATAGGGAATCATTGGTTGAAGAACCCTCAGAAAGGAGCTCATTCCACATCTCATACGTGCGCGGTAAAAATAATGTGGACGAAAACCATCCTGACCCTAATAAGAAATCTTTCATTTACAGAAGATCAAAGCATCGAAAACAGTTGCTTATCTTGACAGCTATAACATGCGCCGTATTACTAGCTGTAGCTGGCATTATATCACTCATTGTCTATTTCACTGACAACTCAGCTAGTCAGTCAGCCCTTTCAATAAACCCTTCGACGGCTTATCGTGCGGTACCAATGCACCGCATTGGATCTAACTCTGAGTCGCTGCATCTCAAGAGACAGGCGTCATCGAAGATGTAAGTCGTACCGAGTTCATTTGGCGAAATTTAGGGTTGTTACAAGTTTTGAGCTAGTGTTTTTAAAGCGAAACACACGTCTTTAATAAGCTAGCAGAGAAAATGTGGTTTATATAGATCGTAAAGCTATTTAGCAGAATTCGATTACTTTACATATACTGGAAGTTCGAAAGCATTGAAGTCATCATCATTATCAAGTAAGCAATATTTAGCCAATTGGAATAGTAGAATCCGTAAAATCGCGGTTAAATCTGGTTTTAAGTGAATTTATTTTGTTATTTTCGAAGTATTGAACGGAAAGGTAAAATTATGCCAATTTTGGTACCCACATCCAAAAGCTGTGTTATCGCGGAATACGTGTTTTCGAACTGAATAAAATTACTTTCGTGCCTAGATTCAAATGTTAGTCTATTCCGATTTATACTGTTATAAACACTTAAACAGTGTTCTTTTTTGTTAGCCCAACGCTTATAGCTTTGTCACTTAAATACTAATAATTTTTATTAAACCACTAAGGTGGCAAACAAGCTTACGGCCCGTCTGATGGTAAGCAGTCACCGTAGCCTATGGACGTTTGCAATACCAGGGGCATCATCTACGCGTTGCCGACCCCGTAAAAACCTTTTTACCCCTTTCTTGAAGAAATCCACGTTGTACTCTTTAGGGAAAACCTCTCCAGGTAGTTAATTCCACAACCTTAGTGTGCGTGGGAGAAAGTTCCTTTGGAACCGCACAGTTCGCGCCCAATTTGGCTCCAAGGTGTGAAGGGATGAATGGGATAAACTCCCTGATGCTGTGGACTCTGTGTTTATGTGTAATATGTCGCTGAATAGCTATTTTTGAGTTGAACAAAAGTTACCAGGTCCAAATGTTAGTCCGCTCCAATATTCCATGATATGCTGCACTGTATGAACCATATAATAAAGAACAGCTAGACGCCAAAGTAACTTTTGTTCAGCTGAAAAATAGCTATCCAACGATGTATTCCTTTTCAGGTTTAATGTGGTTACCGAGTGGGGCTACGAATGTAGGGACAAATTGTGTCACAGATTACATCGACCGTTACAAAACCAATCAGTTTACATGTCTTTTAGTCGATGCAGTCTTGTGTGTCACGGGCCTCTAATCTGGCCGAATCCTGTTGGATTCTTGTCCTATTCGAAGGCATTGGTTTCTCTAGCGACCAGCAAGCTCGAATATAAATTTCAGAAAGTTCCGTCGGAGGCCGTCCGGAAAGCTCTTGGAGAAGCTTTCAGACTCTTCCTGGGAGACCTGGCAAAATTAGAGAAGTCGTTCAAAAGGAACAAACCGCCGTTATGGTATCTCATGGATGTCAAAAAAATGGTAATATCAATGGAAGTCGAAACAGATCCTGATCCTCGCCTAAAGCTTTACACGGACGAATCTTATAGTGTTACAGTTAAAACGCATGAGAGTATAGTGAGAATGCATCTGGCCGCTCCGTCTTTTTGCGGCATCAGACACGCCCTAGAAACTTTGAGCCAAATGATATTGCTAGACGAATTCAATGGATACTTCGTGACACTATCCTCTATAATTATTCATGACACACCCAGTTTCAAGTACAGGGGTGTCATGATCGACACTGGCAGGAATTACATGCCTGTTTCTAACCTTATGACCACAATAGACGCTATGGCTGTTTCTAAATTGAATACGTTCCATTGGAGAATTTCGGATGCGACCAGTTTTCCTCTAGTTCTGCAAGAGCTGCCTCAGTTGGCTGAATTTGGAGCGTATGATAAACGAATGGTGTACACGAAAGAGGATGTTAAGCAGATAGTTCATAGGGCGTTGATAAGGGGTATTAGAGTTGTTATAGAGGTTGCAGTTCCTGGCCCTGTAGGTAGAGCCTGGTCATGGAGCGAAGACGCAGCATGCAAAATGAGAAGCGATAACAAAACTTGTAAAAATATCCTCTGCGTCAACCCTAAAATGCAAGATTCCTTCTTCGACAAGCTTCAGGCGATTTATTCGGCAATTTTGGAAATGACTTCAGTGAATGACGTGTTCCATCTCAGTGATAACACGTTTTCTTCAGTGCATTGCTTACACGATCGCAGTCAGAAGGAGCCTACACACTTTCTGGAGCAGGCCCTTAAACGACTAAAGCTTGCAAATAATGGATCCATGCCCGAGTTACCCATCATATGGTATACAGAACGTTTAACTCATTATACAGTAATGGAAACTTGGAAGAAGTTGGGGGTCCATTTAAGCGACTGGCGGCCGACTATGTGGGCTGACTACATGGTAAAATTTAGGGTGATACATTCAAGTAAATGGGACTTGTCGTGTGAAATTAGAAACCAGAAGTGTTATAAATACAGGTATGGTAACATTCTTTAGACATAAATTATTGCACACTTTAGTCAACCACTGCTGCGCCAAACATTCTGTTCAATTGAAATAATCTTGTCGCTCATACTCATATCTCAATATGATATCCCAATCCTTGTGTGGCCTGTTAAGGGATCCGAATCGTTAACGAGAAATATAGGGTTCCAACTTCAGTACCGCCTTGTACCAATAAAGCTAATCGACTAATACAGCTAAAATAAAAGGTTCATCAAAAAAGATTTAACATACCCAAGTGCCGCCATCTACTAATGACTCTTTTCTTAGTTATGTACATTAGTTGAATACTGACCGACGCTCTTGCGGTGAGGGAAAACATCGTGATGAAACCTGCATATTCAGACGACTGATTGTGTAACCATGATAAAATCTAGTCAGGTTCCCCTGGTAGCAGGGCCAGTGGCTCCACTGTAATTACCTGATCTGCCAAATCCTGGATCATGGTCATGGAGGACCCCGGGCACTCGCGTGCGAGAGAACAACCGGCGCAACATCTAGGTAAACCCTCCTGAGTAATTATATTGTGCTGATAATGCCCATAAAGTTACAATTACATTAAATCATCATCATCATCATCACAGCACATAACAGTCCACTGCAAGATTGTATTGCCATTATCTTCACACTTGGCAGGCGGTTTGGAGGTCGCAGTGTCACATCATCATACCAGCCCATAACTGCACTGCAGCAGGACTGTATCTCCATAATCTCCACGCTAGGCAGGCGGCTTTGAGATCGCAGTGTCATAAATATAACAATGGAAAACGCTGCTGCTCATTTTCTTCGCTGCTCAAGATCTCTTGCCTCGCCTTGTACGACGCCCACGAGTGTAAGGGGTTGGTGCTATTCTACTCTGCCGGACCCCACACGGCCAATTCCATTCAATATTACCCTGTTCATATCTTAACCCATTGCAGATCTTGGCAAGAATTGTACCATTGGACTGCTTGGCGCAACGTCGATACCTATGTGCTAGAAGGAGGTGAAGCCATGCTGTGGACAGATCTAGTTCATCCAAGTAAATTATTTTTCTATCGTTTATTCCCTGACGAAAAAGTAGGCTGTAGTTTGACGTGTGTGTTTGTGTATCTGTCGATCTGTGTATCTGTGGAAGTGTGCGTCTGTCTGTAGCGACGTGGCTCCGGACGGATGGACCGATTCGGATTTTATGATACAGCATTTCTCATAGATACTATTTTCATTACAGCTGTAACATAAAATAACTTTTTAATCATTATGCAACACTTTTCTTTTTAATTTTTTATCGGACACCCGGGCGCGGCGAAATGTAGGCTGTATACAACGCTAATCAGAATATTTTTTTCTAATTGTGAATGTTTTGAGCAAATAAATAGATAAATGTGTAAGTAGTGAAGTAGATTTCCCGCCGCTTCATATCCTCGACGCGTAGGTGCAACAGAAATGACTCGCAGCTTTCTTCCAGCAAAGTTGATATAACTATAGTTACAACATTTTAACATGACAATATAATACAAATGAAATCATGGGCATGACATTTATAAGACAAAAAAACTTACTAACTTTAAACTGGCGTGAAAAAAGTTCATCCTTAAACAACAGTTTTCTGTATTTAATTGGAGCGTAGATAAAATTATGAAATTTTACCATTCTAATTTATAGCCGGATTTCCTAAACGATTAAGTACAAAAATACTTACCACAAAGAAAATATGTAATTGTAACAAATCTTACATCATTTTGCTAATGTTTGTTTGGACAGCTTTTAAACAGTGGCCTTGAGGGGGCTCGATTTCCATACTAAAGGAGGACTTGCAGAAATATATGGACCCCAGCCTATATGACTAATAACGTTGAGCGATATGTCATTGGAAAGGATGGTTTACTTTTTTCCCACAGCGATTCGAGAGTTATCGTCATAGTAGAAGTTGTATAAAATAAATAATCCTTTCTAAGTCGTAATCCCGTAATTAGTCTGCAAGGGGTCCAAATAGATAGAGTTAAAGAGGCACGAAACCTTGGGCTAAAAGTAGACGAAGAATTGCGGTTTTCCCCTTGGTGGTCGCGCTATTCCGTGTTATTTGGCCATGTGAACGGCAAATGGAAGGTTACTCAATAATATTATTTTTGTAATATCTTGTGTTATTGTACTACTAATTATTTAATTTAACGAAACTGTAGCATTACGCTCATTTTTCTTTTTCTTTTTTATTTATCTTACACACAAATATATTATAATTATTACTATATATTTATTAGTATTCCACTATTATTATCTTTTAATAAATAACTTGCTAGTTGTGTGCTTCATGCAGGTCTCCACACCGATAAGGTCCGGCTGAAAACCAGCGCTGCATCGTTCTGCTTCAGCTAATGCTGAGTCGGGCCCTTTTTGACATCGCATTACTCCATATTCGAATCGCTTTATTTAAGTAGGTTTTAAATATATATATGTTAAATTTAGATATACAAATGTAACTTACTCAATGAGTTTTGTATTATGAGTATTGTGATGTAAAAATAAATAATATCTATGTCTACGTCTTTCCAATAAGATATCGCTCAACGTTATTGACATGTAGGCCGGAATATCCAGTGCAAAATGAAGTTCATTTTAATTGACCATAACTTTTTCCCACATCGATTCGAGAGTTGTCGCCATAGTAGAAGTTGTATAAAATGAAAAATGCTTTCCAATGACGTACAGCTCAACGTTATTGGTCATATGGGCTGGGTTGTCTGGTCCTCCTTAATTTTTCCATTCTTTTACTCGTTTGAGTGTTTAGTGATTAAATTATGGTTTACACTCTTAGTAAATGTATTAAATGGTGCGTAAAATAGATTTCTATAAGTTTATGATTTGTCCTGGATAAAATTCCCCGATTTTCTTGCCTGTGGTATTCGACAACGTCATGGGGTGGCGATCCAGCAGAACTTTTTTTTCCTTTTCTCGGTCTTTAACCGGCTTTTGATTTTATAGCTGCGTATTCTGTTAGATGGAGGTACTTCTCCAGTCGAGCAGCCTCAATTCAAACGGGATTTCCCGCTTATGCTGCGGTGGATGTGAGGAGTTACGCGGCTCGATCGAGTAGGTAATGAATACATCTGTGACAGCCTTGTCGTGAGGGATATCGCAGACAAGATCGAGGAGGCTCGGCTGCGTTGGTTTGGTCACGTGTTGCTTAAGTCTCAGGAATACGGGGGAAATAGGTGCCTGAACCTGCCCATATCAGGAAAGAGATTGACATCGCTGAGGCGTATGCGAGAGCCAACAGCTTACGACGCGAAGATGCCGAAGACCGAGCGAAGTGGAGAAAAATGGGTAGGAAAGCGGGCTCAGGCAGAGGCCGGGATAAGCGCTAGGACGATGATGATGATCCCTCTTGTGCACGTATTTACGTGCATTATGTCTGCGCATTCGTCACTAAACTTAAACGTACCTATAATAAAAGTTCTATTATACAAGATTGACTTTGATAGCAGCACAGAACACTAGATAATACTAACGTGTGGCAGACAATATGATTGACCTTCCCTATTCAGTCGAGATTTTTTTACAAACTCGTCGACAGATATCCAGCGTGACAAGCTTGAATGCTTATAATACCATAATCTCGGTCATGTTTTTATTATCGTTCTAGGTGGTGAGATAATGTGATATTTAATAATAGTAATAAATTATTTATTTACAATCTATTGTACACAAGAAAGTTTGTGAGCGACAGGCACTGCTTATCTCTAAAAAGAAATATCTTTCAGCAGGGAAACAAAAGAGAGAGGTGGAATATGGATACGCATATAAGGCTTGCACAAACGTAAACTTTAACTAATTATGCTCCATAATTGGCCGCATCGTCACTTACCACCAAGTGAGATGGCGTTCAAATGCCTAGCTAGCCTGGTCTAATTAAAAAAATCTTTTTCACACAGATTACTATGCACTATGGGTTCGGATATTATTTTTATTTTCTATAACAAAATCGAATTCCTTTTATTCCATAGTGACTAAATTACTCTATGTAAAAAAGTTAAGGAGAAAAAATGTGCTTAGCAGACTTAGTACCTACATAGTCGTGACCGAGAGCTTATCTTTAAATCCGATTTTGATGAAGTTGCGATCGACCGATAGCGTCGTCATAAGCCGGATGTCTCTTGTCCGGCCCGAAACTTCGACACCCGAATGTGATACCACATGAATGAATGAATGAAACTACTTCCTACTAATATGAATGGATACTAGTTAATAGTACTACTAATTAGAAGCATCGGTAGCTCAGTTTTTAAGGTATCCGACTCGTTAGCGAGAGGTACCGGGTTCGAATCCCACTGCCGCCATTTACTAATGACTTGTATTCTGAGTTATGGATATTAGTTGAATAGGTACATACCAACTGATGCTCTACGGTGAGCGAAAACATCGTAAGGAAACCTGCACATTCAGGCGACTGTATGTGTAACCATGATCCAATCTGGTCAGATTCCCCTGGTAGCAGGGTCACGACACATTCATACACTTTGAAAGTAACGTCTAACGAACGATGTTGGCCCTAGTTTACGGTGCTCCTCCATGCGTTGACATATCTAACGCTAACCTATCCTAACCGAATTAAAACCTAATACAAACTATTATTGTTTTGGTTGGTGGTTTGAGGTTATTCTGGTTAGGTTAGCGTTGTAACAATGTATGGAGGAGTTCTGTAAACTCGGGGCAATATCATTCTTTAAACATTAGTTTCAAATTTCACAAAATTGGCACATTTTTTAATTGAATAACTGCTTAAAGCTAGCCGTTTCATTAACCGGAAAATTTTACCATTCGATTGCGACATATACATATATAATCCTGCTTTTCGGTTTGCAGGCTACCTGGACTTCCATTTGTGGCCACGCGCTGCGGTGGTCGCCGAACGGTTATGGTCTGATATGGTCCTCAATAATACCCTCACACAGGGAGTCTATCTCAGGTTGAACAGCTTTAGGTACGTATTTAAACCTAGTTTTTTTTATTCTATGCAGTGACAAACGAGCAGGCCCACCTGATGGTAAGCGGTCACTGTCGCCCAGGACGTCTACGATTCATGCATTTAGGTTGGAGGCAACAAAAGTGCAGAACCGTTGGGTTGTCGCTTTCAAAACTAAGATAAAATGCCTCATGCCTGTAATTGGGCTGGCTTCGTTATCCTTCAAACCGGAACATAAAAATTTTACCATTTTTGCTTGGCGGCAGAAAAAAAGGGCGGTGGTACTCACCCAGACGGATTCTTCAAGTTTTTTTTCTATGTTGCAAGCGGGCCACCTGATGCACGATTCGTATGTGGAATGAGCTCCCAGCCACAGTGTTTCCTTTGGACTTTAACATGGGATCGTTCAAGAGGTATATTAGAGGTCTCTTCGCAACACATTAGTGGCATCCCTGGTGTTGCTGATGTCCATAGGCGGCGGTGACCACTTTCCATCAGATGGCTCGCTTGCTTGTTGTCTGCCGTATAACATAAGGTTTGACAGATCCCTACCTGATACATATACTACTCTGTCACAAACGAGCAGATAGTCCACCTGGTAAATTGGAGTAACACTACTGCCACTGGGTTAAAAAAGTTTGTGAGTGGAGATTGCGACTTGGCTAGCGTGGGACGCCCTCCGGCCACGTGGGTTGATGAATTGGTTCCAGCATCCACTGCAGGAGGAGGCTGCAGTGGATGCTGGATGCGTCAAGCCGAGTACAGGGTGCATTGGCGCTCATAGGGCTACATTCAGCAGTGCACTAGTATGGGTCGACGATGATGATGTTATGTGATAGTCCACCTGATGAAATGGCGGAATAGTCTGGGTCTGCATTACTATTACCTATAGATATTTACGGAAGATGCCTAGGCGACTGAGTAGCTTCATTACACACACATTGTTTGTTACGTACAAGCTTCGCGAGCTTGCCATCAGACGAAGGCTGATCAGATGAAGACAGGCAAGTGCAGGCAATAAAAGTAAAGACAGAGGTTGTCATGACAGCTGCAGATACCAGACGCCTCCCACGTTGGTCGTCACCCAAAACGGGGCGTAACGTTACCCACAACTTCATATATCAAAACATCTAGGCGCACGGCAATATACCAGACCGGGGAATATTACACGAAACTTTTCAGCGTTAGCTTTTTCATGTAATTCTTGGTGATGGCTAAACGGTACTCTCTTTGATTTAAGTTTTTATTTCATCATCATTATATATTTAAGAGTCGGTGGAGGAATCGCCACTCCTCTCTCCTGTCTGCCAACCTCTTCATCTCCTTATGATTCCCGGCGCTCACTTTATTATTTAGGTATATTTCTCATGTCTTTAACAGATTGCGGATGCTGTCCCTAGGATTGAGCTCACAGCGTATATGGCCTGAATGGTGCGACACGAATCCAGCACCATGCCTCCTCAGGGTAAAGCCCAAATGACGTACAATGCTCAACACAGATACTCACATACAGATATAGATAATAATACTGTACGTATTATTGACGAAATTAAATATTGGTGCTAATGAATAGCATGAGTTGCTTGCTGTACACTATAAGGTCCTGCGTAAGCAATAAAATAATTTGTCGTAAATCTGGCGTTTGACTCGTTATTTCTTTTAGATATTTTATAGATATTAGATATTACCCAAATAGCAATAAGACAGTAATCATCATCATCTTGGCGTTAATGTCCCGATTGTGCTCGTGCGCACGAGGGCCCGGGGTTCGCTTTGATCGTGATCCAGGATTTGGCAGATCAGGTAATTACAGTGGGGCGACTGCCATCTGACATTTGTTACCATGCAACCAGGGGAACCTGATCATATTGGATCATAGTTACACATTCAGTTGCCTGAATGAGCAGGTTTAATCACGATGAGTTTCTCTCACAGTAAGGTGAAAGTCGGTTAGTGTTCAACTAATGTACATAACTCAGAAAAGAGTCAATGCTATATGGCGGCAGTAGGATTCGAAGCCGGTACCGGTGACATAAAATTCGGAAAATGCAATACTTAATATACTCGTGGTTGTCGTACAAGGTGACTCATGTTTTTGAGGCAAAAGATCTAGAGTCTCCGTAGGCTGGAAAATGTGCAGCAGCGTTTTCCATTGTTACATTTACAACACTACGATCTCCAACCCGCCTGCCAAGCGTGGACATTATGGCAATAACCTCCCCTTTCGTGGGAGAGGCCCTAATTCCTGCAGTGGACTGTTATGGGCTGTGATGATGATGATGATGATGATGATGATACTTGACAGACCTTAGGTTACGTCCGCAGAAATCTAGTTAGTTGGTATAATTATTTAGATGGTCACGTTCTATTGGGTGTTTTAAAGAGGAAGAAATATTAAAACATTTTTATTAATTATTTACAAACATTAATCGTTTATTCATTAATAAGACAAAAATATCACCTTCCTCCAAAGTTTCTCGAGAAGGCACAGAAGGATAACATTACTATATCGTCACTATGTCTTTAAAAGCTTTTGTATATTTTTTGACAAAACGTTTTTAAATCCGCTTTTGTGACACACTGACTCAAGCTTGTGTTTTAATAAATTTACAAAGCTTCGTACTTATACGAGTGAATGAGAACAAAGACAACATTTTCTAAAATTATCGACCTTTTAGATTCCGTTCTAAAAATTTGGATTAATTTTTAAATAACTTGAAGAACTTGGCGGACCGTACACACAGTTGAAAAAAAAAAAATATTTTTATTTATAATCATTTTTTGGAATTTGAGGCGCATGGTAGTGTTTTAGCCAAGATGGGCATAACGGTCAGTGCTATCTCATTTGGAAATTTAGTCTTTTTTTTGTTTTTAGAAAATATAGCGTTGTTTCTTTCACTGTTATGCAAGGTGACAGTTAGATTGTGAAAACGGTTAGTTTATAATCTATCGGAAAATTGTAACATCCTAACACAATTCGTTTATACTGGACCCAGTTGCCTTCGCGTCGTTTTGTCATAACATAAAGCTAATTTAATCGAATTCAAACAAACACATTTTATTGTTATGTTGGTATTATGTGTCAGTCAATCTCGCTAGCGATAGATTATAAATAACCACAGTTTTCACAATATTACGGTGACTTATATTGTAAAGACACTATGAACACTTTTCATACATTTTATGAACAAATTACACATTTAAAAGAGCAGCCTACATTAAATAATAGCTGATTAATTGAAAATTAAGTAAAATAATCTATTCAGACCGAATTTAAATAATGAAAAGCACAAATAAAAATTACAATACAATTAATCGAATGTGAACCTGATTATGGAGAAAATAAATAATTTTTTCCAAAGTCAATGACAATGTACAAAATATTAATAACTGCAATAAAACAATGCAATATTGACACTATAGTTGTAAGAAAATCCGTAATACAAATAAGACTAGTATGTAAAATTTACTACAATTATATTATTGGAAGATTAATATTTTATTTACTATGATTACAGTGAGAGCACCTTTGAAATATGCGGAGCGGATTTCTTTTCGTTATATTTAATAAGGCGTAAGGGCATTTTCATTTTATTTTATGTACCTGGTATTAAAACTATAGATTGTAGATAATTTCAGGCATGTGTTAATGTACTTATTGTTTGAATATGTACGCATAATTATGTATATTTATATCAAAATGGTAAATTGTATTATGGCAGCTTGTACTTTGACTTGCATTTTTTGCGGAAACCTTAAAATAATATATATTACTAGTGTAAAATAATTACGGAATTAGTTATTTGGGAGTATGACTGAAGGATGTCACTGTTGATCTACATGGTTATCTTTTTTTTTATTGTTGAAGTAACTAATTTCTTGTGTGACCTACATTCCATATCGCTTTTTAATTACTTTCGCATAAATTTAAAGGTAACGGGTTTAAATTTGAAACCTCGTTTCCTAATTAGTTGCCATCAATATGTCAATTTGGTTACTTATTATCACCTGACGGCGATTACACTGGTGTGGAATATGTAATGTACGAGTAGGTACCTAAATCATGTAGGTATACAACACACTGGTAACCTATATTTACGAATAATGTACTTCTATAGTTACAGCGGTCAGAGAGTGACCTAAAGCGACCATTTTCAGCATTATAAGTTTTGTTAATTAAATTAAAAAGCATATTATAAAATTAAATTCCATAATAATAGACTTGATAAACTAAACTGATACTTAATTACACTTTGGTACTAATTACCTACTATTTTTTTTAGAACTAAAAATTAAAACTAATGTGAGAAAAACGACTTCTTAGAAAAGGGCATGGAAAAATACGTGTTTTAAGACAGATTACGCTAATTCTAAGCAATAATTTTAAATTAGTGCTAACTTGACATGAAATTATTATTAAAATCAAATAGTTATCAAAAATTAAAAATAATATTTACAGAAAACTAATCATAACTGGTTCTGAAATAGGAATACAGAGTGGTAAAATAATATTCGTATTTTATGTAGGTACTAAAATAACGTTTTTTAATATAAAATGCATTATAAATACAATGAAGCCACATTGATAGCCAATAGCTACGATTATTAAGTATCTTGGCTTTTCAAAACAATTTAGGTCTTTTCTATATACCTAATAATAATATAACTTATTCTTATAAGCACACGTTTTTTTCTGTACAGTGAATTATGGTAAACGGTAGCCCATAAATATTATCATAATATTTAAAATATAACTATGAAATAGTCATCACTGGTAGGTATCTTGAAAACGTTTGTACTTGAATGAAAATGTTTGAGGAAGCAAATATAAATTTCTGCAATCAAATGCGAAATCTGTAACGCCGACATGGCAACGGTAGGTATATTGTATTTAGTGTCATTTCTCTTTAAATATTGGCGTATATCCTTTATAATCCTAACATCGTAATATATCCTTTTCCGGATAACACATTATTTTGCGGCTTTACCGTACCTGCTCAAAATGTTTGTTTTTTAAATGATGACTTTAAATTAATAAAAGTGAACTGTAATAGAAAAGCAATGAAGTTTTTGCCCTTTCACTCGAAAACTTTTATTCAAAAGGTTTTTTATAAAACATATTATAAAGAGCAATTAGGTATTTGACGAACCGTCAAAATAGTGTACGTTATCTGGAAAATTATAATTGTCAGTTAAAAAATCTTAAAAAAATCATTTTAACTAACAACGATTATTTTTATATCTGCTATATACCAGTGCCCATTCTTGATAGTGATTCTATTGTATATTTCAAGTAACCATATTGAAGACTCGCATAAATAACCAGATAAAGCTACTTTTAAAACCGTACAATAAGACCCTTTATTAAAAGTCTTCCTTCGAAATACACAACAGAAAAACGCTTGGGCTTGATTATCGATACATAGAAGTACCTCAATCGCTACAATGCGGTTGATTACCATAATAATATTCAACGTTTTCGAAGTTAATATTCGTATTGTTACAGTACTAACTGGATAATAAATAAGTTAGGGTATTTGTTAGTTTTACAATGTTCGGACGAGCAGATACATGAGGGTCGTCGACAGGACAGCAGCGGTGGTCGGTCGAATGGAACATGCGTTGTTCCCTTTTCCTAGTACTGGAAAGTAAATTATTGTGTTTAGAATACTGAAAGAACTTGGCCAATCTTGCTTCGGTAATGGCATTGGGAGACACGTCTAACGAATTTTAGTGCTTATTATTAGTGTGCCTAGGGAAGCACACGGAGGGACGGTCCACCTGACGGAAAGGGGCTATTTTCGGCGAAAATCTTGTTCCGTACTCTACTTAGCAACCTAAGATCGCTTAACTTTCGTTTCTGTATTCTGGTTTTTATGTTTGAACAGAGACGTTTCATAGATAGAAAATAATTATAAGTAAAACTATGTTGCATTTAAAATTCTTAATACATTTTTCCGGTAACTATTTGTCCCATTAACATTGATTCTCATGTGACATAGGCTTCATGTTAAGGAGAGTGAATTTGGGAAGAGTGACATTTATACAAATTAAATTTACAATGACTGACAAGCAAGATTTACACATCCTACTGCTCGAAGTATAATTTACAATGTAAATGTAAAATGGTGTGTAAAATCATAAAGGTGACATGAGAATGAAGTAAAACATTGCCTAAAATAAAGATAATAAAGTAAGCCTTACCTGATGCTGTCACGATGGACTGGGCCGCCGATTCTAAAAATGAGCAAAATAAAAACATGCAAATTATTGTAAAAATGTGAGTGCAAGATATAATTACAAGGAAGTGGTAATGTCAAGTTTTTTTAAGTAAAATGATTTAATATATATCGGTTTTTAATCGTTATTAAATTTAGTGTCTTACCTTCAACAGCGTACTTTCCGTAATCTTGAAAAGAAAAGAAAAGAAAAATCATGCTAAAGTTAATAAAAATAATAGCAAATTAAACAAAAAGTACATCAAAATAAAATAATATAATATAATAAAAATTAAGCCAATGGGGTGATAAAAAAAATTAGATGCCAAAACGTCAAATGTTAAATTTAAAATTTTGAAAAATAAAAATTGTTTTAAAAGGTTTTTGTGTTGTCTTGTTTTATCCAAAGTAGGTAACACAACGAAATCTTGGTTTAGACTTTTTAATTGAGGTACCTGCAAAGTGAAGTAGGTACTATGTTATTTTGTAGGTACATTTAACTTACCTAAATCAAAGAGTACTTCATCAGATTTTCTGCTCCAGCCTTTGCTGTTCTTCACCCTTGCTGTGGCTAAGTATTTCCCGCTTTGGAGCTTGTCGGGCAGGACGAATACCGTATTAAAGACGTTTCCTTCTTTATTTGGTACTGGCACTGTCTCGGTCACAATGTTGGCCTAAAAATTAAAAATATTCTTAATATTATACTTGTAATAAAAACCTAAGTGTTAAATATATTTTATAAACCGAATTTCAAATACGCATCCGAAATTAGGCGACGTGTGTTATTTACCACCTCACACTGTACGTGTGTTCTTTCCGAGTTCCTTACCTCATTAGCCAATTGGACCTCGATCTTTTCGATCGGCTGGTGAGAGTGCGTCACCCAGGTCAAGTTGCGGCCGTCAGCCCTCAGGTCCTCCACGACAGGTACCTCCACCAACTCGATGGAACGACTGTGCGTGCCGTACTTGTTGACAGCCTGGTGAAGAAAACAATTTTTAGAAATATAAATTAAATAAATTAAAAAACAAATTTAATTACAAATTACAAATTAAATAATAGAAGAGATTAAAGCTGCTCGACTTCGCTGGCTCGGACACATTGAGAGAATGGGAGAGGATCGTGCAGCCAAAGGTGCATACCTGGGCCGAATAGCCGGCAAGCACCCGGTTGAATGGCCCAGGTTGAACGGACGAAGTCCGGAAAGACCTACGTGAACTCTAGATAACGAACTGGGAATAAATGGCGTAGGATAAGGACCAATGGCGAATTCTTGTGTCGGTGGCCAAGATCCACTTCGGGTCGCTGAGCCAACGAAGTAAGCAAGTAAACTAAATAAATAAAAAATTATAAATTCAGTCACGGAGTCCTAAAGTGTTCAACCAGTCTCCGTGTCTCAAGCGGAAGAACTTGATCAACCTCGCTTCGCCAACGGTATCAGAAGACATAACGATTGGTGAGCTCGTTGCAGTGCTGAAGTTCGACTAGCCTCAAAGTAACGATACGGTCACCCATCCAGTTATTCAACTGGAACTCAATACTTTTTTTCGTAAGTTCGTAAGTTTTTCTATTTAACCCGACTCCAAGAAAAGACGTAATCGAAAGTTATCGGTAGGAAAACCGCTACACGAAAAAAGTGAATAATAAATGTTACAAACATAAAAAACGCGATGTGATATTGCGGTAGTATGAAAAACTGCTTTTGTGACAATAATCTAACAAATCGTTTCAACACAATACAGTGTTTCTTTGAGTCGCCGCTGTGGATACTAAAAGTAATGATTTTGTTTATTTATTCGTATGACAAAAATACAAAATACGAGAAACACATTCAACTACAAATTTAAATCAAGCGAAGTCAGCCATTTCATTGCTTCGTCACTAAGGGTGATCAGGTCCTCGAACTAATGATGACCGATTGCTTCCTTACTTTGCAAGTGAACTTCCCGAAGTCTTCATCTCTCTGTGGAGTCAGTGTAAGCGTCGAGGAAGGACCCGACGTCCTGATGCTGTAGTCTCCAGATGCATCCTCGATGAGACGGTCGCCTTTGTACCATTTGATGTGAGGTCTGAAATAAAAGGTAAAATCGTTAAAATGTAGAATGCCTATGGCATTTAATCTTCAAAATATAGTCTATATTAGCAAATTACGTAGGGAACAACAGTCAAGAAGGCCGTGCCACCCCTGCCAGACACGGGAAGGAGAGGTCGGCCCAAGAAGCACTGAGGTTGTGGAATGAACTACCTGGAGAGGTTTTCCCTGGAGAGAACAACATAGAGTTCTTCAAGAAAGGGGTGAAAAGGTTTTACGGGGTCGGCAACGTGTGGGTGACGCCCCTGGTATTGCAAACGTCCAGGCTGCGGTGACTGCTCTCCATCAGGCAGGCCGTAAGCTTGTTTGACACCTTAGTGGTATAAAAAAAAGGTGCGATGGCTTGACGTCGTTAAGAATGACATGCGCGCCAACAAACTCACCACCAAGGATGCAACGTTATGTGACGTGTATTTTAAAATTGCGACTTCTAATCCGCCTGTCAAGCGTGAAGATTGTGGCAAAGCCCTCCACTGATGTGGAGGAAGCTCAAGCCCAGTAGTGGACCGTTTTGGGCTGTTCTATAGTATGAATGTAAAGCGAATTCGATTTACGGTTCATCAGATAGATACTTTTGATTTCTGTAATTATTTCTTTATCAAAGTAACCAGCGCTCTCCAACGGTTTTTACCCGCGATCAGTCCACACTGCGAATATTCGACTATACCACGGGATCCTGTTATTTTCGGGATATAAAGTACTGTGTGACACTCTGGAAGAATGTAGCTTCCTTATGGCCATCATCTTAGCGTCTATTTTGGCTGTGCCAGTCCGTGCTTTCCTATTCTTTCACTTCGCCCGGTCTTCAGCATCCTCACGTCGTAGGCCACTGGCCGCTTTTGCAATTTGTAACGAGACGATATTATCGTAAACGTCCTAGACATAGGGGAGAGGTGGCATGTGGGAGCATTGTTTAATGTGACAGGAGTGTGACGTTTTAGTTCCGAATGGTTGTGCTCCTGGGTTGCCACAGAACAAAAATGTTGCGTCTCGAGACGTTTCTTTTTTTTTACCGTTTATTTGACATATCGTGGACGTTCACGATAACTTTGTCATGTTACAAATTATACAGGCGCTCATTGGCTCTCGCATCCGACTCGGCGATGACGTAGTGTAGCAGAATGTAGCGTTGTATTAGTGAATTTTCCAAATTGTTCAGTAGCTTCAGAGAGCCGTTCAAATTAAAGAAACAAATAGAAAACAGCTCTTCGGATGTATATCGTAATAACTCACTCCTCATCGTGGACAGAGCACTGCAACACAGCTTGGATGCCAATGGCGGAGTTGACTATGGTCTTGTGCGGATGGACGAATGGTTTGCCTGAAAAAGAAACAGATGCATTGGTTCAAAGTTCACAACTACTTGGTAATAAAAGTACCTAACTTACTTGAAAGGAACTAGGAATGTTTAATATTTAGCACTTTAAAGGTTGGGAACAAGAGGAGCGAACGAATTATTAGCTGTCAAAACAACGTGGTACAGTAGTGGGCATTGCATTGGCGATTACCCTGGTGTTGCTAATGTCTATAGGCAGTTGTGACCACTTTCCATGCCCGCTTGCCTATCGTATGACAAAAAAAGGAGGGTTGCATAGTCCATTCGCGATAAGAAAATAGTGATTCATCGTTTGCCGCTTGCCTAGCCCCACCCCTCGACCAATCGGATCCCAGCAAATTAGAAAGCTAAGTTTACAGTGCCCAGTGAATATTTAGAAGATGAAGCTGATAAAAGTAAATAATGGTATTGATATTCCCTGACTGCCACATTGCAAAACAATCCTATTGAAACATATAAAAAATTATGTTGTTGCCAATAACTCTACATCCAAGATGAGTGATAAAGTAAAAATATTTTTAGGCGCAATAACTTTAATATATGCTTTAATCGATGGAAAAAATACTGCGACCACGAGGTCCAAGAAGAAAATGTTAAGTGGAATTTGGATAACGTCATGGAGCACGCAGAACAAAAATCTTTCATAATAAGTGAAACAAATGAAGATTCTAGTGACACTGATTAAAAAATATTGCTAATGACTAAAAAATATTCTATAATTCAAACTGTCGGGCGATAAATCAACCGTCAAAGTGACAGTGACAGTCACTCAGTCCAATTCTAGGACCAATAATATCTGGAATGCACCCAGTGTTCCAAAATAAACTCTTACCGGCTCAATGTTGCGACGGGCCGCGGCCCCAATTTTCTAAATGTATTAGTACCATGATTTGTATTTTCTATGACGTTCATAAGTGTTTTGTAAACCTTGAATAAAATTATTTGACTTTGACTTTGACTTGACTTTATAACTTACCAGCAACAGTGACGGTAAGAGCGCGGGTGACGTTGCCAACTTTGTTCAGAGCTGTGCAGTAGTACGCTCCAGAGAGAGCCTTGGTCACGTTCTTGGCGGTGAAAGTGTTGCCGATGAACTCTCCGTCCTTTGAGTCCAGTCGCCTTGTCTGGAGGAGTGAAAGAGAGGAATAAATAAATAAATAATAACAATAATAATAGGAATAAAGTGGTGTAAATTATTGTGCTTTAATAGGAAAAGACGTGGCGAGAAGAAATGTGGCGTACATTTTTCTTTTCTGAAAATAGTGTTTCCCGAGCGCGCTCCATACAAACGTAGCTTTTCATAATTATTAGTAATTATATAATTAGTAATTATGTATGTGTATTAGTAATAAGTACGGTGAAGCTGTAAATTTATGGTAAATAAATAAATAAATAATATATTTTAACGAAAATCTGACAAACCACAAGCTTATTTGGTATAATATGTATAGTATATGGTATGGTGGTTCATTTACTGTGCACTCCGCGCGTTTATGGAACTCCCTTCCTCATAGCATCCGGAATAGTCCATCTTTGAATGTTTTTAAAAAAAGAGTAAAAGAGCATTATCTCTCCCTTTAGTTTTTCATAGTAGGTATATATATCTATAATGTATAGGTATGTATAGTAATATATATGTATGTATATAATATTATGTATGTATAATATGTGTTTAAAAATAATATGTATGTATTTTTAGTATATGTTTATGTAAGTAAGTAACTGTGTTTATCAATATCTACCGTAGTAAGTTTAAGTGTACACTTTTAGTACCTGCATTTAAGTTAAACCTGTTCCTATGACTCCAAGGTTTGCTGGTAGAAAACTCAATTAATGAGTTAAGCTCGCCTTTGTACATCTCTGTTACTGTACTGTATAATTATGTCATATTTGTGTACAATAAAGAATAAAGAATAAAGAATATATTGGTTTTGGATAACGTCTACATAATTTGTTTGGCTAAGATAACGTAATTTAGAAAATATGATCAAACTACATTTGTTTCGAGTGCGCTCGGGAAACACTAGCATTATGTACTTAGTCATTTTTAGGGGGTTTGCTGTTAATAGCGGTATCTGGACATATAAGTTTAAGAAACCTTGACGTAGAAAAACTTCGAGACAAGGCCTATAAACGCCTAAATTCCACTAACGATGGGATATCTTTATCATCTATATTTTGTTCACTTTCCCGTGAGACAAAATGTAAGCAAACCACGAAAAAAGTTATTTAAGATGCCATCTTTTCATCAATAACAGAACATTCTAATCATCAAATAATTGCTGTTTTAACTAGGCTCCTACGCCCTTATAAACAAAACATAAAATAGATTAATTTCGGTGTTACTTTTTCATTCAAAACTTCAATTCTTAGTTTACACTTTGTCTCATGACATTATTAATAGGGTATAGCTAGATGCCTGGTATCCAACCGCGAGCCTTTTTACCACGTACGTGTAATACCTAGAATGAGCTCTGCCATACGAGTACATTCATTTAGAATTCTTCAAAAAGCATGTCTATAGGTACTCAAAGACCAGCATCGCATCCGCTCTGCTTAGGTTGCAGACGTCCTGTGGGCTATTTATGTAACCCTGTTGCTAACAATGATCTAATTTCAATATTTGAAATTGTTACTTTTGTGATTCCGTATCATCGATTTCATGGGTTGAATTGCTAACAAAGTTCCATTGCAATAAACTGAAACTATTACATCGATCATACGTAGTCGCAAAAGTAACAATTTCAATCATTGAAATCAAAGAATTGTTGGCAACAGAGTTATGTAATTAGCCTACTGGACGACGGTGGCCGCTTTCCATCAGGTGAATTGACCGTGTACCTCCATAGGCAATAAAAAACTTTGGAAACAACCCGAGGTTACTTGAAAGATAATATAAGATAAGATTTCTTTATAGAAATAAGTTGGCCTGTTGTGTCTGATATATTCTGTCATATAGTTTTGTAAAAATCTTGTGTACAATAAATGGTTAAATAAAATAATAATAAATAAGATACTTACATTGCCGTCGGGTAGTCCTTTAGTCCAGTGGACTTCAGGTTCAGGGTTTCCGGTGACGGCGCAGGTGATCTTCAGCTCGTCTCCCTCTTCCAAGTTGGTCTTCAAAGCCGACATTCCTAAACAAGAATGTTAGCAAGTATTTCTAATGGAAATAAATGGAATTGGAAGTAGGAAGACGGACTTCGGGCCCTCGTGCGAGAGCACAATGGGACTGATGTCATGATGATGATGATAATTTGTAAAGAAAACAATGATGACGAAACATTGTTTTCATATATACAGCCTTAGGCACTGTCCTAATTGGCAACGGTCGTGCAACCATAGCCGATCATGACGGTTTTGAGGTCTCCTATTGGTCAAGACACGTTCGTCGCACGACAAAGGTCGCTCGACCATTGCCAATAAGGACGGGTGCTTTGGGTGCTACAGCACTGGTCAGCTACAGCTGACCAGAAGACAAGATTCGCAGGTGCGTTGTCACTGTGAGGGCTAAAATGAAATGCCTCGTGCCTATAATTGCGCTGGCTACCTTATCCTTCAAACAGGAACACAACGATGCAAGCGTTGTTGCTTGGCGGCAAAATAAACCGTTGCACCCCTGGTTCCCTGGTCACAACACCCGGCCAGGTGGGTAATTACACTTTCCACCTTCTCTTTAGCTTGCCAACATTGGCGGCTGTCCTATTCCTTCACCGCCAGAGTCTATTCAACAAATCAAGAACAATTATTTACTAGTACGACCAAGATACTCACTGATGGTGGGACTCTCGGTGATTTCGAGGTTGTACTCGATGAAGACTGGTGTCTTCTGCTGGATCTCACAGCGGTACGTGCCCCGATCCTTCGGCTGCGCGTCGTGGATAACCAAATCATATTGCGCACCGCCTGGGGGATGCTTTTCAACACTGTAAAGGAAAATCTATATCAATAAAAAAGCATCATAGCATTATTGTTCTCCCGGTGGATATAAGACGATGTTCTAATAAATATGCCTTTAAAAAAGCGGTCCGGGAACACTTTTTAAATAATCTGTGAATTCTATCTAACTACCTTCTGTTGCATTTCTCGCACGTTGTGTTAGCTTTATTTGCTTCCTTTTTTCTTTCTTTTCCTTCTGATATTTTCTGTTACTATCAGTTATGGTTTGTGAATGTATGTCAAATTTGCTTAAACATAAGTATTTCGATTTAATGTGTTCACGAATATTTGTGGCAATCATGTTGCACCGCCCTGTAATTTCTCATACTATCAACTCTCCGGTTGACTAGTAGAGTAAGCTATTAAGCTTTAAGTCCGCCTTTGTACGTAACAGTGCACGAAGAAATAAATAAAATAAATAATAATAATAAAGGTCCCGGTAGTGCTCTCGCGCATGAGGGCCCGGGGTCCGCCTAGACCATGATTCAGGATTTACCAGATCATGTAATTATAGTGGAGCGACTGCCATCTGACTTCGGTGACCCTGCTACCAGGGCAACCTGACCAGATTGAAGTTGGACCAGAAAGGAAAATCTATAACAATACATAGTGTAAAACAAAGTCTCTGTCCCTATGTATGTACGCTTAGATCTTTTAAACTACGTAATTGTTTTTAATGCGCTTTTCAGCAATAGATAGAGTATTTAAAGAGAAAGGTTTATAAGCAAGGAAAAAAGGTAGCGTAGGTGTATGGTAGGTTGAAGGTAGGGTAGGGTAGAAGTTGGGGTAGGGTGGTGTGGGGGTAGGACGCCACACGAAAGACGTCGCTCTGGGTTTACTAGTACTAATAATATATAAATATGTAATCACGTTGTGCCAATCGGAACCAGTATTAGAGCCTTGGTCAACCTCTGGCGAATTTCCATGGGCGGCGGTGGTCACTTTCCATGACCTGCTTGCTCGTTTGCCTCCCACTATTCGGTGCAGTCGGGTAAAAAAGCCTCAGTATTCTAACATATCCATTGCTGAGGTGAGATTAACACTTTCGCTGCGGCCGACTCAACAATTGAGTCGTAATAGACGCTACATGTGTGCGCACGACTCAACGTGTGAGTCCATACGCATGCTACGCTGGTTAGCACTGCTGTAGACGGGCAGTATTTGGGGTAGCAAAGGAAGTGTTGAAAAATACAAACACGCAACCTAACGCGTGGCGAGCTCTTTTCCTGGAGAGGTTTCAGTGGAGAGAACAACATGGTGTTCTTCAAGAAAGCTTTTTACGGGGTCGGCAACGCGTGGGAGGATACCCCTGGTATTGCAAACGTCCATAGGCTGCGGTGATTGCTTACAATCAAACGGGATTGTTTGCCACCTTAGTGGTATAAAAAAAAAATACAAACGGTCACCCATCCAGTTTCCGGACTCTTCGTGCGATGCTTTTCCGTACATAATTTACGTTGAATTACATTATTTTAGAACTAAAATTAAATGCCTCGTAGAAAAAGATTACGTACACAGACACACGTGGTGGCGCCCCCATGCTTAAACTGTTCATGAAATATTTCTTGTCGTCCTTTGTCCACTGGACCACCGCGTCTGGATCTGAAAATTTATGAAAAATATATTTAATGCAAGTACCTACACTCAGAGATATGACATTGTGAGTATTCGACTCGTAAGCGAGAGACGCCCACTGCTGGGCATAGGCCTCCCCCAGGGATCTCAAGAAAGGCCAGTCCTGTGCCTTCCGCATCCGGCTAGTACCTGCGATCTTTACCAGGTCGTCGGTCCACCTTGTAGGAGGCCTACCCACGCTGCGTCGTAAGCGGTAGGTACCGGGTTCGAATCCCGCTGCTGCCATGTACTAATTACTCTTTTCTGGGTTATGTACATTAGTTGAATACTAGTCGATGCTCTTACGGTGTGGGAAAACATCGTGATGAAACCTGCAAATTCAGGTAACTGAATTTGTAATCATGATCATCCCAGGTTCACCTGGTAGCAGGGTCACGGAGGTCAGATGGTAGTCGCCTCACTGTAATTACCTGATCGCCAAATCCTCGGGCGGGCAAAGGATAGAGAAACTATTGAAGATAATGATAACATCTGTAATACCTATCTTTTACAAATAAATATTTTGAATCTTTGAATCTTTGAATCTTTGAATCCTAGATCATGGTCAAGGCGGCCCACGTACCCTCGTGCTCGAGAGCACAACCGGGACATTAACGCCAATATGTTTTTCCTTTTTATAGACATTCCAATAACACATTCAAAATACCTATATACGAGTACATATATACCTTTACGCACTGTTGACGATGTAGATATCTAAAACCACAAGAACTTTTCATTATCACATCACATAAGCCTGTATTATTCCACGGCTATCCTCGCAAAATATTGCGAACTCACCAATAATTATTATCTACGCGTCCAACTAATAAAGAAACAATAACTTAGCAATTAAAATAAGTCGCGCCAATAAATCATTCAGTCATAAAACTTATAATTGCAAATGGCGGCATTTCCGGTGGCGCCAAAAACGTGCGCGTAGGCCGCTTCCGGTTAACTTGTATCTTACAAGACGGCGGACGTAGACAGTTCGACGACGGAAACGCTGGTAAGTTGTTTGATGATTGACGTATTTTTAAATTATCATCGATTTTAGCTTTGTATTGGCTGTGCCTGTAGCCTTTATATATCTACACAGATAAACACTTCATCCAAATGAAATACAGCTCTTAGAAAATTAGTTTATTTTGATTCTGCCTACGCGACAAGAATATATTTGACAGAATTTCCATCGCCGCTAGCGCAAGATACCAAAATACCATTGCGCGCGGCTGAAAATGGAACTAAATGTGACAGATAGACAACAAGAACAACTACCAACACAAACAATGACATGCAGGGACGCCATACCTAAGTGCAGTCTTATCTTGCGTGCACTGTCCCTCACATATTCTAATACAGATGCTATGTCATTATTGCTCGACTCGTTTTTTGAATGTGTTATTAGACCAAATAAAGATACATCTATGTCTATGTCTAAATAATGAAAGTGGATCTCAAAACGGAATGTGATCCGTATGACTTACAAACAATGCATTCGAAATTCAGATTCTTCCCGATTTGCACTTCAAAGTTGTCTGGCTTCGATATGATGGTGGCATTGCGCACTTCGTCATCGGCACCTGAAATTGCAGAATTATCCGTTGAATATTGAACAAAATTACCATAATGTTTGCCGCTGGCAATCATCCAAGTCAAGATTATAATAGCAAAACTGAAGTGGCAATAAGGACTGGGGGCGAGAAGGTTGTCGAGTTTTAAGGTAACCACGTAGAACGAGATAGACATCATCATCATCATCTCGGCGTCTTGTCCCGGTTGCGCCCCCGCGCGGCACGCGAGGGCCCGGGGTTCGCCTTCCTACTCTTCCTGGCCCACTTTTCTTGGTCTTCGGCATCCTTAGTGGTGAGCTTGTATTACGAGATAGACAGACGAACTATAAAGACTGTGTGGAGCCAATGGATACAGGAGGCACAGGACAATCGATGGATGAGCAGGACGGCGTGGAGTGAGGCTTAGTCCAACAGTTGATTAAGGTGTCTGAGGTGATGATAAGGGCTCCCGATAGGGAGTTTTCGTAAGTAGTTATCCTCTACCGAGAACCTTAGCCTATAATACTGCCAGCTGATGGAACTTCATTTGTTTGTCAGTAGACTTGCTTACAAAATAAATTAACCTAGGTATCTACTTATGCTTGCACATTACATTACACACACACATTATGTCTTCATTAAGTTCTTACTGTTTTTGAGTAAACCTATCTAAATTACGATTAAGAGTTATGGAAAAGCCGGCACTCCCTACACAGACAATCATCATTGTCTACTAGGAGATCCCATACACATCAGATATTGTAATATTGGTTTATGAAACAAATGTTATATGTACTGTTATTGTAATTCGTCATCATCATCCTGGTGTTCACTATCAAGTGGCACGCGAGGGCCCGGGGTCCGTGTTCCTACTCCTCTTCGTCTACTTCGCTCGGTCTTCGGCATCCTTGGTGGTGAGTTTATTGCCACGAAAGTTTCTTTCATGCTACTCTGTACAACGATTGGACAGCCCACCAGATGGTAAGTGGTAACTGTCACCCACAAAATCTACAATTCATACATTTACGTTGCAGGTAACAAAAATTCAGAGCCGCAGGTGCTTTGACGCTGTGAGGACTAAGATGAAATGCGTCATGCCTGAAATTTAGCTGGCTACCTTATCCTTCAAACCGGAACAAAACAATGTAAGCATTGTTGCTTTACGGTAGAAATAGATAAGGCGGTGGTACTCACCCAGGCGGACTCCTCAGGCTTAACAGAGTTCTACCACCTGATAAAATGCCATTGTTAACGACGTCAATTGATCGCGTCTTGAGCCGGCCTCTCTTTCCCGTGCTTGGCGGGGGTGTAGGCTAGCCATTTGTTAATTGTGCTTACCTTCATCATTTTGTGCCTCGTCATCGATGCCCCCATCGTCTCCGAGGAGCTGGTCGGGGTCCATCGTCGTGTCCGTGGTGTCGGCCTCCCGTCGCTGCAGCGAGTGCCGGGCTTCTGAAACAATCATATTGACTGTGAGGGCTTTGTTTTCACTTAGTATAGCTATCCTACTAATCATTAGCGTATCTGGGGCTATTTTACAGGGGGGGGGGGGGGGGCCTGGCCCCCCGAGGTGGCCGATGAAGCCGAGTCAATCGCCAATGTACAGACAGTGAGCACCCCATCCTGGGGTGGGCACAAGACCATTCTGGGGTGGGCACGGCCCATCCGGCTCCCTCCCTTCCTACGCCTATGCTACTAATTCTATAAACCCCGTATTATATACGCCCCTAATTTGGAAAAAAGAGGTGGAAAATATATCCTTAGAACCTTCCGTGATAAATTGAACTGATGGTGAAAACTACATCAAAATCCATTGCGTGGTTTAAGAGTTGGCGGTTATACAGACAGACAGACGCGGCAAGCGATTTCATTCTTTTTTACCGCTAAGATGGCATTTACGGCCTGCCTGAAAGCAGTCACCGCAGCCTATGAACGTTTGCAATACCAAGGGCATCACCCACGCGTTGCCGACCCCGTAAAATCCTTTTCACCCATTTTATACTATGTAATGATGCGAAAGTTTGTGAGAATGTGTTCGTATTTATGTTTTACTATTTCGCACAGTGTTGTAGCTAATCAATTAATTCCACATAATCCTATGCTATAATTATGATACTACAATGAACTAATAAATAAATAAATTGTCCCGAAATTCAATGACAATGTGGTTTCCGCAGAAATACGGCAACACCGAATTCGGATAGTTATGCCATAGTCGAATAATCTTTATAAGTCCGTGAGTCACATATATGCAAGAATGTTGATGGAACTCCTACTAAAACTTGAATAGCAATTACTCTTAATGGCAATGTTGCTAGGATGGACTCATTAGGTGCTGTGTTAGTATCGAACATAAGATTACTACTGGAGTTTACATTCTATCTTTTACTTCTTTTTTCTATAGATGCCTACATCTACTAATTTATAAATGCGAAAATATGCAAAGATGGGTGTTTGTTTATTTCTTCACGTAAAACTTGCTGAACAGATCTGCGTAGCTTTAAGTTTGTATATTATGTATACCGGGTGTCCGGTAATGAATGGATAACCTTGAAATGTCTAATAGTATAACTTATGGCCGTCCAGAAAAAAATTTGAAACAAAAGTTCAGGTACGATTAAATTGAAAAAATGTTCCCATATTACAAATTTTGTTTTTTAGTAAATTTTTCTACATTAAAGGTAATAATTACAACTATACAAATATACAATACAAAATAACAAAAAGCCAATGGAATCCATTCATTTCTGATTGTAGTGTTCATAAAAATAAATAAGGTAAAAAAAAATACTTAAAAAAAAAAAAAATTGTAACTTAGGTAAGTACTACTTATGACATATTTTGTTTCGTATTTTTTCTAAAAGACCATAAGTTATACTATAAGACATTTCAAGGTTATCCATTCATTACCGGACACTCTGTATAGCAATGTACTATCCTATTTCTAATAATTATATTCTGTACATATTCGAATAAAAGATTGCACCGTTGTATCTTAAATGTCCCGAAACTGAATGTTGTTGTTAGAAGATACCCGCGGGTATCTTTTCCTCCTCTTTTTCTACAGATACCTACTTCTACAAATTTTTAAATTATTTTTCATTATTCTTCACGCAATAACTATTAAACAGATTTGGATAAAAGTTTGTTCAGTTAAATCTTAATTGTCCACAAGTTCAATATGGTTTTACCTAACCTAAATCGAGTTTTACGTGGACGAAGCTTACGTACCTATCTAACTATAAATTGACCAATCACTGTCCGGTTGGACATAAATGAATTCACAACTTCATGACGCAACCTCTCTCCAGTCAAAACAAGCTACCCGCATTTCATTTTAAACTTACTAACAGTTAATACTAACAGAATTACAATGTAACCTGTTATGCTCCACCAGATCTACCTACCTGGGCGTCCTAATAGAGTGGTTTACATAATATGTCTTAGCGTTAAATGCGGTAGGAGTTAAGAGCTCCACAATGACGGTAACCCGTGTCCAATGTTTGTAAGGTAAATAAGCTTGAGTCGGGCTTACGCGAGCGCATGGTCTATGTCAAACGCTTAGGAGTAGGTGAATGGAAATTAGTTTTTATGTTAACCAACGATCTGAGGGGTTTAGTTGAGGGTTCGGTTGGTTAACAGACCGGTCTGCCATGCAAAGGTCCCGGGTTTGAGTCTGAAAGTGAAATTGAAGTGATGAATTATAATTTCTACTACACCAATAAGGCATCTACCCCTTCAAATTTATTGGGTGCCGTACATGGGGACTAACGTCTTACAGAGATAGATCAATTAGTTCCTCTGTACACCAAAATACCAGTCTAGTCTAGTCTAGTTAGTCTCAGTTGTACCCACTGGGTACGGCTGAGAATAAAATGTACTGGAAATAAAATACCCATTCATACCCAACAACAGTGTTTTCTATTCCACTCCTCTAGAAGCAAAAGGCCAGGGGGGAAATTTATCTTCGACAATATACGACTGTCGAAGATCATCATCATTATCATCTTGGTGTTATGTCCCGGTTGCGCACCCGCGCGGTCGAAGATAGTTAAGTTAATATTTTTTGGCTGCAATGGACATTTGAATGTCATTACTAATGGAGATATATGGCTCCAAAAAATGACGTGTTCGAGATGTCACAGCGCGAGAATAAGCCCCAGGCTATTTCCTCCATTATCTCATCACTTAATACGCGCGTCATACAGCTTCTGTCTTTGGCTCACAGTAATAGTCCGAAAATAGTTCTTCAATTGGATAGCGGCTTGTGTTTGACTTTACCATTTAGGGACGAATTTGACCGACGAGATTGTATGTACATAGGTATGTTTTATGTTGGATAAACATACAGAAGCATTGTCAGTTTTTAGTGGTTACACGTCTAGTTTTGAGAGATTTAGGCGGTAAAGTTAGCATTAATAATAATAGTACTAACTAATAGTACTAACATAAAAATTACGATTAAACTGTCAACTAACACACTTTTACTAAAATTCTATGGATTTTTATGTCTGAAATAAAGATATTATTATTATTATTATTATTAATTTGTTATATTCGAGACCAAAAATACGACTATACTATGAAACTGGGGAATCAGGTAGCTTGTGATCTCATTAGTGAAATAATTTCGTTGCAAGTGGAATAATATTGTCTCTGCCTACCTATACAAATAAAAAGGCGCATAACGTTATGTATGTATGTAATTTTTGTTATCATTCTAATGGTTTATAGGCATTTGACGGGTATTTACCCTGGGCCTCGAGTCCGCTAATATATTAATGGCGAGTTGGAATTGTAATAGAATCGCAATCGTAGCTCAATGGCAGTTTTACGCGTTTTTGGTATTCCGCTACTGTTACTAATATCTCGATTGCATTGTAATCCGATTACAATCGCAGTCTTACGCGTTTTTGGTATTCTGCTACAATAAAAACTGCCGTGGAGCTCCTAATGCGATCCAATTACAATTCGATCGAATCAAGTTAGCCAAAATTAGCGGACTAGCTAATTTTGGCTAACTTGATTCGATCGAATTGTAATTGGATTTGCCGATAAGTCGTGTTAAAATTCCCTCAAACAAGCCAACTTTCCACGTGGCGCTTCCACTAAATAGCTACAGGTATCCCGTCCAGCCGACAGTTCCCTAAGGCTGCTCCCTGCATGACAATGAGCCGGCGATGCGACATCGGGAAAAGACTGCGTGTCTCTGCCGCGGCGTATGTGGAATATTGATGTCGCGATTGGCTATTGCTCGGGGCAGGGGTGGTCAACCTTTGTAAACTGTGTACGTAGGTACCACTACGTAGGTGTACTTATTTAGATTTTTTAAAGTGACTCAGCGAGGAATTTTGAAGTTTATTTTATTTCTACAATAACAAAAAATATATTAGAAATAAAAAAAAAAAATTAAAAGGTTTTTTTATTTATTCATTCACGTATATATTATTTATTATATTATTGGATATATATAGTAATAAATAAATCTTGGGTAAATTCCAAAGAGATAGGAAAGTCAGTTACCTAGACCATCAATCTGCTCCGTAATAAATTTACGCTGCGGCATTAGCCTCAAACTAAGCAATTCTTGAGTATACATAATATGTTGTCTTTACAATTAATTCGTAAATTTACTTACCTGTCCAAAGCTTGACCAGCCCTGCCCGGCAGTGGAAGGCAATTGTGATGGTAATGCTTAAACTATTTTCGTCTTGAGCCAGTTTGTTTATTCAAATCAAGTGCTAGAAATCAGGGGAAGCGCACTCCCTAATTTGGGAACGAAATTTAGGCAACCATGACTAGTTTATAGTACTTAAAAAACAATTTCATAGGTCATAAAGCACAGAATTTAAGACTTGCAAAGTGAGCGGTGAATTTCAATTTGAACTTTTAAGAATTTTTTTAATATTTAATGTGGTATTGTTAGTTCGAAATATGGATGGCCAAATTCGCATTTTGTATTCGATGCGGGGCGCCTTTCAAAACGTATTATAGAGGTATCAATCATTGAAATTGTTAGTACTATGTATTTGATTCATAATCTGGACGCCTTCAAGGCTAGAGTGTATAGGCTGTTTTTAGACAGGCGTGCTCCATCGTCGGCCGCATCATCACTTACCACCAGGTAAGATGGTGGTCAAATGCTTAGAGAAACGAAATTAAAAAAATAAAATTTTAGTAGTTTGTTGATACCAATTGAGCTTTTTAGCTCAAATAAGGCGCATAACCCTCAGCAATACGTAATTGCACTTCGTAAGTGGTGTGGTGTGTGGTGCCGCCACCTCAAAGAATAACACCACCCCATCTCTTCCCGTGGGTGTCGTAAAAGGCGACTAAGGGACAAACCCGAAAACCCGAAAGATGGGCAGCAGCATCTTTCTGGGTACATTAACATATACTGTACTGCGATCGCCAACCCGCCTGCCAAGCGTGGCGATTATGGCAATTCCCCCCCCGATGACAAGTACACACAAGCCACGGCCCCCAGTACCCGGCGGCCCCGCTATTCCGGACCATGGTAGCGGTCACGGTAACGGCGGGGCAGGGGGTGCGAAAAATCACCGGACGCGATCAGGCTACCGCAAAGAACGACCACTGGCCCTGGCAACATACAATGTCCAGACACTGCGGACCGACGAAAAGCTCGTGGAGCTGGAGGAAGTGGTAAGCAGATTACATTGGGACATAATAGGGATATCTGAAGTCCGAAGAAAGGGGGAGGACTCGATAACTCTGAAGTCCGGAAATCTGCTTTACTTCCGGGAGGGCGACCAACTGTCCCTAGGTGGTGTCGGGTTTCTCGTTCACAAATCCCTTGTGAACAACATCGTCAAGATCGAGAGTGTGTCGTCTAGGGTTGCGTACCTTATACTCAGAATTACCAAGCGGTATTCGTTGAAGGTCATACAGGTCTACGCACCGACTTCGACTCACTCCGACGATGAAGTGGAGGCTATGTATGAGGATATAACTACAGCCATACATACCTCCAAGACACATTACACCGTTGTCATGGGGGATTTTAACGCGAAACTGGGCAAACGAAGCGGAGACGAGTTGAGAGTGGGGCAATTTGGAGTTGGAAGTCGAAACGCCCGTGGCCAGATGCTGGCCGGCTTTCTGGAGAAAGAGGGACTCTTTATGATGAACTCATTTTTCGGGAAGCCGGATCATCGCAGATGGACGTGGGTTAGTCCCGATGGTGTCACAAAAAATGAGATCGACTTCATCCTATCTACGAAACGGCATATATTCAATGATGTCTCGGTGATCAATAGCGTAAAAATTGGCAGTGATCACCGCTTGGTAAGAGGCACATTGAATATTAATCCACAGCTGGAAAGATCGAGATTGATGAGGTCCACGCTCCGGCCTGTACCCACCCACATCCAAAACCCCGAGAGCTTTCAACTCGAATTACAAAATCGCTTCGAGTGCCTAGGAGATTGCGTCGACGTGGACGACTACAATAACAGGTTCGTGGAAACTGTCTATACGGTTGGGTCAAAGTTTTACAAAACCTGCCGTACAAAAAGAACAAGCAAAATCTCTGACAATACCCTCAAACTCATGGAAGAAAGACGCGCAATGACTCTGCAATCCCCTGATGATGTCTCTCAATTTAGGCGACTTAATCGACAGATCTCCAAGTCTCTGACTCGCGATATACGCCGCTTCAATACTATCAACATTGAGGCGGCGATCGAGCGGAATAAAGGCTCTAAAGTCTTTGCGAGAGATCTGTCGATTGGACAGAGCCAGTTGACAAGACTGAAAACGGATGACGGCAGAGTTGTTTCGACCAAGTCCGAGGTTTTGAGGGAAGTCGAGAGGTTCTATGGACAGTTATACACGACAACACGGGCACCTGTTACCAGTATGGCAAAAGACCCCAGAGCCAAGTTGACCCGACACTACACCGAAGATATCCCGGACATCAGCCTGTACGAGATTAGTATGGCTCTCAAACAGCTCAAGAACAACAAGGCGCCGGGTGATGATGGAATTACGGCTGAGCTTCTGAAAGCTGGTGGCAAACCTGTGCTTAAGACCCTTCAGAAGCTGTTCAATTCCGTCATCCTCGAGGGAAAAACGCCGGAAACATGGCACAGAAGTATAGTGATATTATTCTTCAAGAAAGGTGACAAGGCTCTCTTGAAGAACTTCAGACCAATATCGCTGCTGACCCATGTGTATAAGCTGTTTTCGAGAGTCATTACGAATCGTCTCGCACGCAGGTTTGATGACTTCCAGCCTCCCGAACAAGCCGGATTCCGAAAAGGTTTTAGTACCATAGACCACATTCATACGCTGCGGCAGGTTATACAGAAGACCGAAGAGTATAACCGGCCATTATGCTTGGCGTTTGTGGACTATGAGAAAGCCTTCGATTCGATCGAAACTTGGGCGGTGCTCCAGTCTCTACAGCGGTGCCAAATTGACTATCGATATATCGAAGCACTGAAGGGTTTGTACGAAAACGCCACTATGTCAGTTCGTCTCCAGGATAAGACCACAGAACCTATCCAGCTGCAGCGGGGTGTTAGACAAGGTGATGTCATATCACCGAAGTTGTTCACTGCTGCACTGGAGGATATCTTTAGGCTTATGGACTGGGACGGACTTGGCATCAATATTAACGGCGAGTACCTTACTCACCTCAGATTTGCTGACGATATCGTAGTCATGGCTGAAACCCTGGAAGACTTGGGCAAAATGCTCGATGACCTCTGTAGTGCCTCTCAACAAGTAGGTCTTAAAATGAACATGGACAAGACGAAAATTATGTCGAATGTCCATGTTGTGCCTACTCCAGTGACCGTTGGAGGCATTCCACTTGAAGTTGTTGACGACTATTCATACCTAGGACAAATAGTTCAGTTAGGTAGGTCCAACTTCGAGAAAGAGGTCAATCGACGAATCCGACTCGGTTGGGCAGCATTCGGGAAGCTACGCCATATATTTTCGTCCCAATTACCGCAGTGTCTCAAAACGAAGGTCTTTGACCAATGTGTGTTGCCAGTGATGACATACGGAACCGAAACGTGGCCGCTCACTGTGGGCCTTATAAGAAAGCTCACTGTTACCCAAAGGGCAATGGAAAGAGCTATGCTCGGAGTCTCTTTGCGCGATCGAATCAGAAATGAGGAGATCCGCAAGCGAACCAAGGTCACCGACATAGCTCTAAAGATTGCCAGACTGAAGTGGCAGTGGGCAGGGCACATAGCTCGAAGAACAGATGGCCGATGGGGCAGTAAAGTTCTCGAGTGGCGGCCACGTGCCGGAAGACGCAGCGTGGGTAGGCCTTCCACAAGGTGGACTGACGACCTGGTAAGGATCGCAGGTACCAGCTGGATGCGAAAAGCACAGGACCGGCCTTTGTGGAGATCTCTGGGGGAGGCCTATGCCCAGCAGTGGGCGTCTTCTGGCTGATATGATGATGATGATGATGATGATGACTTCGTAAGTATTTAACAAACCGGATTGCTGATCCGATTTTTGAAATATTTAGAAAATAATCTAGTCATTCAAATCGGAGTAATCCAAATGTATGTATAATATCTAGATATGGCTCTTGCTCATGCAGTGTTTAATTTTGGTTGATGAATAACAATTATTCCATTTTATTTTTATTTGTTTACCTGTTTAAAATACTAATTATTTATTAACAGCGCATATAAATATGATCTCCGTGGAGATTGTATCAATAACCTCCCCTCTCATGGAATAGGCTCTAAGTCCTGCAGTGGACTGTTATGGGCTGTGATAATGATGATATAAATATGCACGATGAGCGATCTAGACAACCATCTAGCTGGACTTCTGTGAATAGGCTATTTCTAGGCAGCCATGCTCATGCATGCATACCATCAGGTGAGATGGTGGTCGAATACCTAGTGATTAAAAAAATTCTACTCTATTACAATGGTCTCTAACACGACACAACATGTGGTCCCGGATGATCCGACGTTAACCCACTCAGCTCAATTGCTCTGTTACGGTCCTACATGGAAACTAGTATGGAATAGTAGCTTCGTTGGAGATAGAAAGTCTCCGTCTTTGAAGGATTTTCTGTACATACTGTAAATACTATGCCCATGGTACGTTTGATAATCTACAAAGTGATAGGTAATACTGTGAATGCAGGCCACTAGGGGATTCACCGCTGCCCATATGAATATAGGCACATCCGCACCTGGGGAGAGATTATAACAACTACCCCCAATAATATGAATATTGAATAGAATAGAATAGAACATTTTATTGTAAATAATAATAGTATTACTGACGACTATCAATACAAGAAAGAAAAAAGGTTTTATTCAGCCTGTGTTGAGACTGTATTTACAAGCTTTTTATAAGTAATTTCTCACCCTCCTCGACGAATTGTAGAGTGCGTAGAAAAACGAATGTTTCGGTACTAAGCTGTGTGTTAACTCTTTTGTTTTCTAGGGAATTTGAAACCCTGCAGATCTGAGGTTTCCTCAAATTCCTTAAGGAATCACTCCCTCCCTCCTTGAGAACACTCACAGTGCATGCAAAAACGATATTTTTGGTTCCAAGCTGTGCGTTAATTCTAGAAACTTCCCAGAAGCCCCAATTTCTCCCCCTAACAGTGGCATTCTCGCAAATCGCGCGTCCCTGGCCGACTAATTGCACTAATTGCTTCGTCCCGCTTGAGAACCGCAATTGTGTTGTCCACACGAGCTCCCTCAAATGGCTAGTGGACAAGATTAAACGATTATGGAGCACGAGAGAGCATTCACTCGTACCTATTCTAGTTCTCTCTAGTTCTCTCTAGTATTCTCGTATCCCGGTTGTGCTCTCGCCTGGGTAATAAAATAGGTGCCTGAATCTGCCGGTATCAGGAAAAATGTCCCGCGGAAGGCCCAGAAGCGATGGATTGACGCCAAGTCTGATGCTTACGGCGCGAAGATGCCCAAGACCGGCAGATCTTCAGATTTGGCAGATCAGGTAATTACAGTGAAGCGACTGCCCTACGTGACCCTGTTAACAGGGGAACCTGACCAGATTCTATCATGGTGACACATTCAGTCACCTCAATGTGCAGGTTTCGTCGCGATGTTTTCCCTCAAAGAGCATCGGTTAGTGTTCAATTAATGTCAACACAACTCAGAAAAGAGTTATCGGTAGATACATGGCGCCACTGGGGTTCAAACACTGTACATCGGGGTGCGGGGGTAAACGATAGGAATGCTAGATATGTTAAGATCAGGTAAACGTGCAAGTAGTGCGCCTGATGGCCTGATGTTAAGTCGAAGATTACTATAGTACAAGACAACCTAGCATCAGTTCGGAAGAACGAACTGCAAACTTTTTTTTATTGCGGATGCACACGGTCCTACTATCCGCCTGAGGGAAAGCGGTCACCGTCGACATCTGCAATATAAAGGGAGCGGATGCGGTGCCGGTCAATAGGGAACGAAGATAAAACAAGGAAATAATGCTCTTCTTCTGTCTCCACCAATCACAAATTATGAAGAAATTAGCATATTTTGCTCGTTTGGTTTAATTTACATTTTTGTTCATTATCATTATTATCATCATCTCGAAGGCCCGGAGTCTACCTTCTGACTCCACCTAGCCCACTTCGCTCGGTCTTCGGTATCCTCGATCGCTTTTCATACCTACATACCTACATAGTACATAGTACATACTACATAGTACATGTTCTTACGATAGTCACTGCCTGCCTACCCCTATGGGATACTATAATGAGTTTGTGTGTAGTATAATGTGTGTAGTGTATGCCCGTCAGCCGGTTTAGGGGATTGTAGCTGCTACGTCTAGTCTTGCTATGTCGAGTTTCACCACGTTGGGTCTCTCCACGTCGAGCCTCTCCACTTCGAGTCCCTCCACGTCGCGTCTCTCCATTTCGAGTCTCACCAGCTCGACTCTCTTCACATCGAGTCTCTCCACGTTAAGTCTCTCCATGTCGAGTCTTCCTATGGTGGTAGATACTCTTATTCTTTCTCTCTCAACGTTGTCCAGACATACCCATGACCTAAAAACGCATGTCCACTCCGTGTTCTTTTACTAATTAGGCTATCAATTAAAAATATTTATGTCGATTGGCGCCCGCTGATTAATTTGCGGACATTTGCCATGTCCATGACCCAATTCCCTAATTCGGATTACATCACCGCCCATTTAGCTTTATGCTAGACATAAATTTATTGTATCGCCCAGTAATTTACGAGCAATGGTCACGATATATGCTTTATGATCGGATGGACGGACGGTCTAGTATTAATTGGGTCATAATCGTAACATTGTAAGTTGGAAAGGCATTTCTAGGATGACGTAATTGGAATAATTGCAAACACTGGGTAGGTGATGCCCCTGGTATTGCAAACGTCCATAGGCTGCGGTGACTGCTTACCACCAGGCAGGCCATAAGCTTGTTTGCCACCTTAGTGGTATAAAAAGCACTCCAAATTTTAACCACCAACGAAACAAGACTGTATCTGTTGCTCTGTGGCTCTGTGTATGGGTATGTCTGTCTGTGGCATTTCGATGCGGTTTTTATTATTTCAAAGCCAGTTTTATCGAGATAGTTCTAAGCTTTCATTAAAATCGGTTTAGCATTTTTGAAAACATTGAAGTACCTATATTTACTTGGTCTGGGGTTATCCAGTACTTTCTGTTAGTCAGGTTATTCACAAATTTTATTTATTTGATCATCTAGGCATTTGACCGCCATTTCACCTGGTGCTAAGTGACAATGCGGCAAAGATGGAGCATGTCTGTCTAGGAACAGCCTATTCACTCTAACCTATTTGTCTAGTTTAGCATAAGAGGACGCTATCAAAGCTTGGGGAGCCAGCCTGAATATACAAGGAATCTCATTGCAACTTAACCTTCGATTTACTTGCAAAAGCCTTCAAGACGCAGGCTTAAACACCTTATAAAGTGTAAAAGAGCAAGTTATCAAAACTCTAGAGGAACCGGTATCACCCCCACGCTGTACCACCGCATTCCATGGTCGTATTGACCCTAGACCTTTAGGGCTGAACCCTTTACTGGTGACGATATTAAAATATTTTAGAGCCGTGCCCTCTCGCGTGAGGGCTTGTCGTAATGGACGTGGTTGTAGCTCATCCTTTTTTTTATGGAGTCACTAGCTTTTGCCCTCGGTTTTGCTGTAAAGGTGATAAAATGATAATGACCATTCTGGTCTTCGTCTGACGCTGGAGCCCGAGACTGGTTGAACAGTCAGTATTTTATTTTATTTAGGTAAACCGTCGTATTTGCTCCCCTTAGATTGCATATGGCGTGCCTCCTAATTATGTAACCCTGTTGCCAACAATTCTCTCATTTCAATGATTGAAATTGTTACTTTTGTTAATTACAATTACGTATGATTGATTTAGTAGTTTCAGTTTATTGCAATGTTAGTTTATTCAGTTACATGACACAACAACAAGACATGTTGTTGTCTTAATGTAACATTTGCCATGTCTTTTTTACCATTTTAGTGTGTAATAAACTATTAAATAAAATAAATAAATAATAATGTAAAAGAATCAAAACTTACATTAAGTTACTCTGGCCTTTAATACCAATAAGCTCAAGCACTTCATAAGAGTGTACCTATGAAACTGTAATCTAATAATAAAATGAAATTATTTGAGCAGCTGCGCCCCTTGTATGACTCATCCTGTATAAACAGAAATAAATCTCCTCTACAGGGTGGCCACTTATAGTTATGTGTATTAATAGCCTGTGCTTACTTGACCAGCCCTTTGGTATTGGTATGCAAGCAGACTGTGAATATTTCGATAAAGTTTCAGTAAGTTAAGTAAAACTTAACGCCCACTGGTACCATTCGTACCATTCGGGCGTACTAACTGCAGTTAGCGAAATAAAATAATATTTATCTTCGCGTTAATATCCCGATTATGCTCTTGTGTACGAGGGCCCGGGGTCCACCTTGACCATGATCCAGGATTTCCCCGGGATCCGGCCAAAGTTAATCCGGGAACTCCCGAGGATCGAGAAACGACTTTGAAACTTAATATTTAGATTTATAATGTTTAGATAAGATAAGATATTAATTTACAAAAAGACTTTCCTCTGTTTCAGAACTTATAGTTAAAACAATAAATAGCTAAGTAATTTAATTACGTGGTCAGTCATTTATAGGTAAGGTACCAAGGACAGGTTTGAGATATTCTCGCAGTTTCCTACTTAAATGTACCTATTCCAGAGTTAAAGTTTCAAGCCATAAGTCCGTAAAACTATTTTTTGCTCATCTTTAAGCACTCCGTACTGTATTGTTGTCTCTTTTGTATTTCGCTTATGTTTGAAAAACATTTACAAGTTAACAAAACTCGCTCCTCCCGACCACACAGACTACAAAACGGCAGAATTGAAACGTCCCCTGATTCTCGGACCGTTCAAAAACAAAGACAAGAAAACCAACTCTTTAAAAACCCAGACACAATCACGCCGCCACGCAACCACAGATTATAAAGCACATTAGTCCACGTCGCCGTATGAATGAATCCTGGCTGGGTAAATCCTTCTCGGAGAACAGTTTTAAATAGAAAAATAAAACCGACCAGTCTTCCTTGATCTCTCATAATCCTGTCCCTCCCAAATCAATGAAGTACGCAACGGGCCTAATTAAAATGGTCAGGATACCCAATACGACCAAATAAACTTGACCTTCCTTGTCCGGTAATCTTGTACAGCGCTTGGAGAGTTCTGGAAGTTTGTTATGTGGCTTAGACAGGTCAGTATAAACTGGATGCATTTATGTATGGAGGACGATGCGTTGCGGTACATTTGACATGCTAATAGTAAACGTTGTGAACACTGAACTTATTTGAAGGGTTAAAGTTTTGAAAGTGTAAGACAATGCTCTGATTATACTAACATAGCAACATAAACAATACTGAACTAGATACAGTTATAAACATAAAAACAGATATGAGAAAAGAAACCCCGTGAGTTGGCGTAGACAGTTTTTTGGTCCTTCGAGTCTGTATTGATACGAAGCTAATTACAAATCCATTTATTATTTTTGTACGATTAACGGTCAAACAAATGAATCAATCATCTATGCTACAAACTGAGGACAAATTTATTAAAAAACAACATGCTAAAATAATACACTAGACCTTGAAACATCGTAAATACGCAAATATCGCTGATAATAGCGTATTTTCGGCGTTTGCCGTGGAAACTTTGGGGCCGTGGGGCCCTGAAGCTAAAAGGCTATTCGACAAATTGAGAAATGAGACAAAGGGGATATTTGTACATATAGATTTTTAGATTAGAGTTGTAGGTTAATTTCATTTTAGTTAGACAATTAACTTTCCATAACCGAAGTTGTTTAAGTGGTACAAGACAAATACAGACCGAAAACATAGATACTTACATTACAGTAGTAAAAAGTTCAAAGTCAGAGCTTAAACTTAAATTACACTAATATAGGGTTACAAATAGTCGGCATGTGTGTTGTGAATGGTAATAAAGGCGTAGCATTACACACCGAGTTAGGTGTATCGACCTTTGGAAAGTACGGTCAACAATTGTAACGTGTACCTACGCATATGAATCGAATTCCCTTTTAAATGGACCATCGGAAAAGATATCAAAATTGAATACCTATAAAATCAAATCAAATTCCATGGAAAAATTAAGGAGTTAGCCTTTCCTTTAAAAGGCAGTCTTTCTTCTGTCTCTCTTTCAAAATAACTTATTGTACAAACCTCATCTAGACTAAAGTAGTGTCGAACTAAAACATAAATTACTAGCTTTAGCTAGCTGCTTCGTCCGATTTGACCAGCTGTATTGCCAACCATTTTCCCTACAACATCCATTTCATCTCTCAGTATTGACTTGCGTGTTTATCCAATAATTCAGTTGGGACCAGTAGTTTCGGAAATCCTATCCGTCGATTTCTATACCTAGATAATTCATAGCTCAATCTTTCTCGTTGTATCTACTGTATACCCACAAGAACTAATCTGCATTTTTTGGGAAGAATTAAGGCCTGTGGCACAGTTTTAACTACTTCAGTATCCACTTGTTAAATGTGTAATAAGTTTTATTTAATAACGATTTTATTTATTTATTTTATCTTGTATAAAACATATAAATATACCGTTACGGGGTGCAAATCCTCTCACGACTGTTCAAGCAGTCTCAGGGTCACCAGAAAACCTTGGTCAACCACTCATAAAGGATTATAATTATGAATGATGTGTATAGTAGCTTTTGGATAAGTAACGAGCTGCCCCTAAAAAGAATACGATTGCTTAGTCACCTCAGCAGCTATGCAGTAAGCTCCTTATAAATTTACCGTTATAATCCTTCTACAGACAACACAGAGTCCTTGTTGATTCTAATCCATACGATTGTTAATGTCAAATACTTTGTTGTTCGAGAGGAAACATAAATATCTGTAATTTATTACTCTATAGTAGCACTTGCTTGATGTTACGATTCAGTTGGAGGCTAAGGTTAGAGACATTTTAGGTTTGGGTCCCTATTTTTGAATTGCTCGCCTCGATTCGACCGGTGTTTAATTTTGATTTTCGGCATGAAATATTCGATGTTTTGATGCATCATGCTGATTTTGCCTATTTTTAAATGGTACTGCCTATGTGATTTAAAAAATATTTAACTTTGCATGCCGAAAATAAATATAGAAAACCGTTCGAATCGAGGCGAGCGGTTCAAAAACAGAGCCCCCGCTTTCGTACTTTTGTGTTTCTACTTTCTTGTATTATTTAATATCAGGACTTGAGGCAATACTTGTAAGGAAATCGAGTAACAATTCCAGCTTATGAGGTCATTCCTTGCTGCCGCAACTATTGTTAAGTGCCAGAAACTATAAATGTTATTTTCTACCTAACACATTGTAGCTGATTGGAACAAGTTACCGTACTCAGGAACATAACCATGCATGAAATACATATTTTGCCTAATAGATGCAATAAAAATACAGTGTTATATCGTATTACTTGCTGCATATATACTAGAATATATAATACCTAACCACAAATTTATTTATTTATTTTATTTAACAGTTTATTGTACACAAGAAATACATAGCAAATAACAGGAAAAGTAATAAATGGCACAACAGGCGCTACTTACTTCTAAAGAAATCTCTTCCAGCAGGCCTTTGGGAGTGTGATGTGATCATGAGACGCCGATAGGACGTGCACAATATTACCTATCTAAATAGGCATATATATAAGTATATTTATTCTACCTACACATATAAGTATCTATAAATACATACATATATACACGCAAAGTACAAAAGGCGACGTTATTATTGACATCATGGAAATTTCGAAATAAAACATTATCTATAACATACGATCCAAGTTATTAAAGCATCCAAAGGGCCACCAAAACATCCTTTGGTTATAAATAAACCACCAGTTCAATATCTAAAGCCGGAAGCAGATTACAAGTGGTCATCGCTTATGGAACGGTAGAGTGCTAGGCGTAGTGCATTCCATTCAAGATGGCAACTCTTACACTGGGGGTAAAAAAAGCCCTGCCTGATCATAAAGGGGCATCATATATTTTTTCCAGAAAGTATGAATATTATTGCCATTTCCACTAAATTCAACAATTTATATGTGACGGCACTGTAAAAAAACACTTGTTCATGCAACATGGAGATCCGGGATCAATTATACCAACTGTTAGAGAAAGAAATTGATCGATGTATTTAGATTAATGTTCTGATTTTTGGCATATTTGATGGTACACAGAAGGAACAATGCGTCAAAAGAATAAGCAAGAATTTCTATTTAAAATGAGGCCAAGGACTGATCCACAAACAAAATCACTTATACACCTCTTTTTGAAATAAATGGCCACCCAGAAACCCTTTTAAATTTCTCAATTTTTCATACAAAACGTTAAGTAGTAAAATATAAACATTGAATTGGAATTTAAGGTAGGTATGTAGGTAACATAAACTCCCAAACTATGTCAAGAACAAAATAACAGGGAATAAATAAATCTACTCAGTTTTCGTAGAAGATATGCGTCCACGCAAGTGGGATAGGAAAGCAAATATGGGGATCTATTTGGAGGCAAAACACCTGTTCCTTGTATTTTCTTTAAAAACGGTGCAAGTGAAAAGGATTGGGCGATGCAGCTTTATACTTTATAGTTTTGATACTTTTCTAGTTGAATATGTACAAACTCAATGTCGTGGTTTTCCATTGAGGACATGCATACTAGACCACATTCATGGTCAAAGCTACGGTTCAGAGTGGCTATTCTCTAAGTTAGTGACTTGTTCTGTTTTCACAGTCATACTTAATCTAAATCCATCCTTAAACTATAAAATAAAGTCGCTTTCTTTGTCTATCTGTCTGTATAAGTACTCTTACTCTTAAACAGATTTTGATAAAATTTTCAATATCATATAGTGAATTTCTTTCGGAACGAAAACCAAAAACACTCTTGCAAAGCCTGGGCGCGTCGTCCATATGTACATAGGATCACACATAGACTGCTTAAACCATAACCCTATCTTTTGGCTTTGCCGCAGTCGAATCGCTGGGCGTCTTTCATTTGTACAACACAAATATAATGTAGACAAATATTTGGATACAAGCAGCGGTTACGTTACTGGCGACGTGAAGAAGCTGTGTAGTTTGGTATTGAGATCAATAGAACACACGTTCTAACACGTTCCCTAACCTGACTCAAGAACACTCTTGAGTCAGGTTAGGGACAGTCAGTTGTGGATTCCTCAACTTAGTTTAATCTAGGTCATACTAAATATGCGTAAATAGGTTGGTGCATACTAAGTATGCACATCGAGCAGAATATTTATTACAGAATTAAAAATGTGACCAGATGAAAGGTGAAAAATGGAGCATTAACCTCCCCTTTCGTGGAAGAGGCCCTAAGTCCTGCAGTGGACTGTTATGGGCTGTGATAATAATATTAAAAACCTGTTAGAATATCCCAGGTTTCGCAAAATTATTTGCAGTATAAAGGACCCATAGATCGAATTCCTTGAACGAAATCAATTTCCTCGAGTTATTGCATTGTGGGCGATTTGCAGGATGAAGTGGGATATGTGATGAATTGGATGGATTGAATTATAAACTTACATTGATGTTTCAGATATCCCTGAGAATTGACGATATTGGAGTGGTCACACATTCAAGAAAACTAGTTTGACCTAGTTTGAGGAGCAGCGCAATCTATGTATAAGCGCAGAAATATGAAATCGATTTAGTACAGTTTTAAATTGACTTCCTCAGCATTGGAATTACTTCATTTCAGTCTTCAAATAGCATCTAATCTTTGTGCACTAAGAACCCAGCGTTCTAAACCAATAGAAATCTTCTAGAGATAATTATTACCTACTATCTGAAATCAACCAACTAATTTGGTGACCAGTAGGCTAATTATATAACTCATGGGTTCAGTTGCTAACAAACTTCCATTGCAATAAAGTGAAACTATTAAATCTATCATACGAAATCCCAAAAGTAACAATTTCAATCATTGAAATCAGAGAATTGTTAACAACAGAGTTGCATAATTAGCTCACAGAGACTATAGCTTATAACCACTTGAAGAACTCATGGTTGCAGGTAATGTCTACGAAAACCATTCCGCTTCCACAACCTCATTACGTACGTGGGATCTCATAAAACCTTCCTGGTTAATATAGAACGCATTGCTGCATAAGGTATATTATGCAGTACAGACAATCTCATAAGGAAGCCAAAACTGTTTTCTAACTAGATTAATCGTTACGGAAAAAATATTGCTGGCACATGTGTGAATTTAATTAGAATTATCAACATCCGTTAGGTTTCTTGGAAATGAATGAATCTTTTCTTCTGTGTGTGGTGTGTTATGTCAGGTATTTTGTGCTTTCCGTCCTAATTTGGTTTTACGAAATCTTTTAGTTCCTTTTTATATTTTCTGAAGTGGTGAAGGAATACCTCTCTGCTAATTCGGCATTTTGAGATACCGGCGTTGATCTCATCATCGCCATCGATTGGTTAGGTTATTTTTTTCTTTCTAATACTGTAATAGTAACTAATGTTTTAATTTGATTTTGACAGCTCCTAAGAAACCATGATTTTTGAAGCATCTATCATCAGCTTAGTTGTCAATCCTGGCTTCTGCCGGATGTTCCTACTGATCCTTCTCCACTTCGCCTTAAGCGTTTTTAAAGCCGATGGTTGATTCATGATTATACATCATACATACAAACACGAGTACATTGATCACCCAGCTTCCTCTGACATCGTAATAACGGAATTCCTGAACGCAAATAGCATGACCTACATTGGCCTGAAGCGAAACCGAGCCGTTTCCTTGTATTCGTTTTACGAGATTTTTATGAACTATGCATATGTGCAATATTTGTACACGCTTTTCATTTGGAAAATAGGATACGGATGTTTTTATTTTCAGTGTGATGTTGGGTTGTTAGATGCAGAGTCGGGTGGCAGAGATCGGTCATAGCTGCTTAGATGTCGGTTTGGTATCTACCTATCTGAAGGCCTGATGTATTTTTTGGTTGGAGAAGCAGGAATGATATATCCATGATCTAGGATTTGGCAGATCAGGTAATTACAGTGGAGCGACTGCCATCTGACCTCCATGAATGTGTTAACTAGGGTACCTGACCAGATTGGATCATGGTTACACATTCAGTCGCTTGAATATGCAGGTTTCAATACGATATTTTCTCTCACCTAGAGCATCAGTTAGTGTTAAACTAATGTAGGTACATACTGGAGTTCGAACCCGGTATCTCTCGCTTAGAAGTCGGATCCCACAACCATTAGGTCACCGAAGCTCTCACTTTACATGGCTTTAATTACACCGTACAGGGTCGCCCATAAAAACGTTTCTCCCAATGACATCATCCAGTGGGAACGGACGTGCAAAGTATATTTGTGTTTACTTTGAGAGATGCCGCTTGTCAGTTATTATTATGAGTCATACTTCTACTTAATTGCGGTGTAACACACATCCTCATATCCTCGTGTGATTTGGCTCCGGTTCTTAAGAGCTTGGGTTCCAGTGACGAAGGTGTAGACGGATGTAATGCCTTTGGTGTGAGTCGTTGGATCTGTTTATTTATTCGTATGGAATATTAAGTCGTATAACAATATGATTATCAAAACATTACAAAGTAATTTTCTCCCTCAAATTCTGTATTTAGAGGATTGCGTCATTCTTAAGGGTGAACAGGTCTGCCGGGTTTCTACTATATTTTGTAGGAGGACAGTCCCGAGCAATATGCTCAACATCGTGCGTCCTGTTGGATCTGTACAATGGTGTTAAATGTAGAAAACCGTACGTAATGGAAAAGAGAAATTTGCATATTAAATCTTTTGGAAGATATTTTATTGTAGATACAGTAAAACGGCTTGAAGATTTTCCTTTTTCTTTTCAATTACTCTGGAGGTCATGGCGCAAATAATTCCACTGGGAATTTAGTGCTCAGTATTTTATGTGTCTTTATTGTCCCTTGTTATGTCTTTGTATTTAGTGTAATAAAGTTTATTATTTTTCCTTTCAAGAAGAGGGCGAATATGTTTTACTCTTCTACCTGCATTTTCAAGCGGGTCGTAGACGAATATCTTAAATACTCATATGTAGGTACGTATGCACCTAAACGATCTCAACGTAGGGGTGCGTCATTACTCTGAGGAAAGTATTTCGACCTGTTGTATGTTTTTAATACTGCGGCCGCCAACCCGCCTGGTAAGTATACAGAGAGATTGTGGCAAAACCTTAAACAAATTTGGAGGAGATTTAAGACTCAAACGCAAAGCTTAACTATAAGTACAAACGCGTTCTATCACGTGTACACCACACATGCCCGTACCAACACCAAATTAGTACATCAAAGGCGGAAAACTCGTCAGCATATCACGAACACGATCTACCCTTCCGAAATATTTCCACAATAAACAGGACCATAAAGCCGTAAAGCCCATAATCGTCTCGCAAAGCAGCAATAAACAAATAAACTGACTTCCATCCACGCACTAGTCGTTTTCACGGAACGAGATCAAAACGATAGATTTATGACCCTCATCAGCATAAGTAGAGCAGGGTGTGACCAGCAGACATAATTAATTATACCATGGTCCTTGAAATAATAGTATTGCGGTGACCTACAGACCCTTATGCAGGGTAGTATACTAGGTCTTCTATAGGTACAGTATACGTAAAACTAGCCCAGAATGACAATGAGGTTTTCGCCTTTTATGAGCTTGTGAGTATTAAACAGGAAGCACTCATTGCTTAATTACTTAAGAGTTGCAGCAGCTACCTAGCTGCCTAAAGAATAGAGGTTGTCTGGGAAATGAGCACTACAAGCAACAACGGATAATAATAGTATAAATATTAAAGATGCAAAATTAGTCCACGCGATAGTCCCAGCAACCCGCACATTTTTTAAACAATGAAATCAAATTTAGGTCAAATGTATCAAGTTATTAGATATTTGAAAGATTATTTCTGGATAAAATTATTGCTGGTTGCTTAATGTTAACGTAAAGTGAGATGATGGTTAAGTACCTTGCAATCTATAATATTCTATATGTACTTCTACCTCCATAGCAAAACTAATAACATAATAGAGCCACGGGATAAGCTAGGCGTATCCTTTTCAAAAACTTACTTTGTTCATTAATTGCATAAATTAAAAATTTAATTTGCAATGCGTAAAGTCGTACTCCCTTGAAAATCGACAAACGCCGTTCTGAACTTTTAAGGTATTATTGTATAAGTACGTAATGGATTTCCATACAAAATTGTCGAAATTTTTGTATCTATCTATTCAGAATTTCTCTCCAAAAGCACGCCGTTACGTTTATCAAAACAGGTGGGCCCCCCTAATTTCCAATTATGGGTGTGGCAGTGCAAAGCCACTCGTATAATGAAGGTTTATGAGGGTCATTGAATTTATGACGTTACCTTAGCTATTTGTCAGGAAACGCCATGGAAAGTAGGTGCAGCGAAGCACGTATTTATGGCAAATGCGGACCAATGACGGCATAAGAAAGGAGAAGGCGCAACGCACCACCCCTGTTGACTTGAAGGCTGATACCTCAAGCTGTGTGCAAGCCATTAGCAATAGACGACCTGTGGCGAAGCATCAAACATGATGTCATCCAGACCTAGAGACCTATTTGTTCAGTCTAGACTTTATTAGGCTTGGGACCTCAATTAAGTTAAGTGTTTGACGACAGTATAGGTCGAGGTGACTTAATGGGTGGTACGCCATTATCGTATACTAACCTCTTTATCGGTTTGCCATTTCCTCGTAACAAGAATGACCCTGTTGTTAGTAAGTTTATTTTGTTATCGATTAAAGTCGTTGGCGGTTTGTTATCTGTTTAAGCTCAATTTGTGTATTATTGTGTTCATGTAGTATATTGGACAAAAGGTTATCCTTTACGGAAGTACTTATAGTACGGAAGTACCTACTATGGTATGGTTTTATTACCTACTACTATAATACAAACCATTTGAGTAGCTCAGTGGTCAACGTGCCGGTCTTCGACGCAAGGGGCGGGATATCGAGGAGTTAATAATATTAATAAAGTCATTTTTTTGAATAACATAATCATGTTCGCAACGAGTACAGCTTGGCGCGAGAGATTTCAGAGAAAAGATAAGAAGCTCGCTTGCGCTGGTTTTGTCAAGTGCTGCGAAGCTCTGGGTGTACATGGGAAATAGGAGGAGACCTAGGAAGTGATGGCATCGGATGCCAATGGCTTACGACGTGGTGATGCGAACGTGGACGTATAAAGTGGAGGACGCAAAGTAGAAAAGCAGACCCTGGCTAAACACAAGATCGACTTTTTTTATAAAGTGGTGGTGGTGGTGGAAAGTGGTCACCGCCGCCCATGGACATCAGCATCACCAGGGGTGCTACCAATGCGTTGCCCGCCTCTACGGAAACCTCTAATATACCTCTTGAACGATCCCATGTCATAGACCAAAGGAAACACTGTGACTGCTAGATAATGATGATAGGAATTACGGATGTAAAGGTATATTTGGTTTGCATTAAATAAATGTTTGAACCAAATTCAGATTGATTGTTTTGCATCTAGAAATTTGATTTATTACAAAGTTTACTTTAAACAATAAATTTTTGGATTCCAAAATCATGCCAAGGATAAAATCATCAACCCTGAAGTGTCAGTGTGGTCTAAAGATTATACATCAATCATTATACAATGCAATAAATAAGCCCAATCTGCCTTTACGACGCCCGTAGGATACAGAAGTGACAATAAAATGTTAATAAAAAATCCTATAGCGACAGTGAAGGCGGTAGTAAAATCTATAATTAGCTGCCAAACAAGGATGGCAGTAAAATACAAAGTTTTGAAGCCATGTGCGCAGGAGTTGAAAAGGCGTTTATAAACGGGATCTTATCTGTGCCGAGTGACCGTGAAAAAGATATACGGGTAAGAGTTTTATACTTTATAAAACCTGTTTCTTTGAGGGATGTGCGGTCGGCTGGTATAGCGCGCAAGTATGGTTCAAGGTTCGTTTTTTCCAGCCGGGATGTGGATTATCGTTGAATGTCTGGTTGAGATTATTATAATGGAACGTCGACAGTATGTGAAGGTACTTTGCAAGAAAATGGCACAGGTCTCGAAGTAGGGGTAGAGTTGTCCTGATATAACAGGTAAATTAAGGTGTTTTAATTAGATTAGATACGATGTAATTAGAAATTAGATTTTTGGCATAGCATAAATAACAATTTTGTTCCTCGTTTTTAAAGTAAATACAGCATCGTTGACGACCTTAGTCATTATGACTTAGAGAAACAGATGCCCAATAACTTATCACCGAAAACAGTATATATCACTTTTATCAAAAGTCAATATATAAACCAAACAAGACTACCGGAATTGCCCGATACAAGAATAAAATTGCAATAAATTCAAACAAAATTTCGGGAAACGCAAACGAACCAATACACGAGTTCCGAGAGAACTTATTAACATATACTGTTATTATTGACGTATTGAATTTACTGCCGTCTATTATTGATCCCCGGCTTTACTCCCTTTGACCCCCTGTGGTCATCGTAATCTTGATTTATTTTTATTGTTGCATTGTATTGGACTTGTTAATCGTGTGAAGATACTTAATTATATTGTCATAAAAACTTGTGAAATGACTGAGCTTTTAAAGTTGTGGTTGTTCTATCCGCCTACGAGTTAAATATAAAATTGCTTTTGCTAGACTTATTGCTTTTGTCCGTGACTTCGTTTGCGTAAAACTCGGTTATATCGTGTCCCCCAAGAGTCAGATTGAATATCGGGATAAATCTCAAATTAAATCCTCCCTGTCGAAATTGGATACCTCAGAACAGAACAGGACCAAATATAACATTCATAATCAAATCCAAATAGTATCACACGAAATGGAAAATGGTAGATTTGTCCTTTTTTGTCCAGGGAGGCGGTGTTATTACCGTTGGCCAGGATATCTGCAGACTAAGGGAAGTGGATGCGGTACCAGCCTATGATATATCTGTAGACAATTAGATATGCCTTTTGAAGAACCCCAAGTTGTAGGTGATAAGAAATCCTTCGAGAAGGATATCTTTCCCCATAAGTATGCTATATAGCTAAACAGCCCACATCCAAGGCGCGATTTCTAGCTGCGATATGGTACTATTACAATCAACAATGCAGGGGTCAAGTCCCACAAATATTTCCTTTGCGTAATTGGTTACAATGCTTGTCCCATATATACGCCCTTTGCAAATTAACTCTGGGCAAATTTGCTCGAGGGCCCGACGTTAATGAAAACCTTTCTGGGGCATTGGGTTACAAGAGGAGAGTTTTGGGTCAGGGAGAGCTGTCTGGGATTTGGTGACGCCATGCACACTTACATGTGGGTTGGTATGTGATGTGATTATTATGCGTACAAGGTTGCTAATGGCGGTAAGAGTTCGAAGCTCAGATCAGAGAAGAAGAGAGAAATAAGAAATATAGATAGCGAGCTGTCAACAATGACTGCAGGCCGGTTTTGTAAAGGTGTGCATGGCGTAGTTTGGTTTCCAATCGGCCAATTGTATAGAGTTTTATTAGCGTATAGATTTTATTTTAACCGAAGTTTTGCGGCGCCAATATGTTGTTATCAGGATTCTGTCTTTATTTCTTATATGGTCTAAGGTTCGAATATAAAACCTACTCGTTTACTGATTGATATTTGATAACAAAAGGAATTAGATATGTATATTAGATAGTAGACATACCTAATTTCTTCTGATATCAAATATCTATCAATCATCAATCAATATGATTAAACATAGGTGTAATCTATGGAGGATTTTTCTGATTATTCGTCCGGGTAATACCAGACTAGTGCAATAGCGAAGTACTCATTATATTTTGTAGATAGGCAGTCTATCTAGTAATATATAGTTTGATTTACAACTGACATCTGGAAAGGATTGTGACACATTTATTCCCAGAGATGGAGCGATATTTTATTAACTTACAGACAGATAAAGGTTTTAAACACAAAGTTTTAGAATACAGAGAAAGTCGATAGAGCTTTAATATTTGTCCCATCAAAGACTTGCATTAAGAAGTTATTAAAAACCTTCAACACATCCAGTTTCTCTATACACGACCGCAATTGCCATACCATTACATTCAATGGAATAAAATTGATTAGTAATAAGCTATGAATAAGTGACATGTCTTCTATTGGACGACTTATCAGTGGATTGACAGTTCCATGGAACATACATAGTTACCATTAAAGGTGCGTTCTGTTTACAAATTGCTTGCTGATGAATATACCTGTAACAAAATAAAGAACATGTATTAGCTTACGATAGTCTACTATTAAAAACTGTTTTGAATACAATAAAATCATCAATTTAAAATAAAATATAGGTATTCAGATTATATTTTTGCCATAACCATGATCCAATCTGGTCAGAGTCGCTCCACTGTAATTACCGGACCTGCCAAATCCTGGATCATGGTCAAGGCCCCCGGGCCCTCGCGCACGAGATCACAACCGGGACATTAACGCCGAGATGATATTTTTTATTATTCAAATTGTATTTTTGGTTTGATTCTGTGCCCAACAAATGATTTTGGCGGTGGTAGGAGATAAGGTTGCCGCCAGTGTTGGCAAGCGAAGATGGAAAAGGAGGAAAAGGGTAATTAAATTACCCACCTGGCCGGGTGTTGTGACCAGGGGACCAAAGGTCCGACGGTTGATCATCGGAAGTTGTATATATGCCTTGGAGTTGACATATTTCGTTAGCGCGATGTAGGAAAGTTAGCGCAATCTATTTGCGGATGCTTGCCAACCTTGTGTTCGTGTACTCGTAATGTGTGTATCGTTAAGTCTTCCCTATTGGAGCGGTAGTGCGATAGATGTCGCCACATGATAAATGAATGAATAAAGCTTGTTTAAATGTAATACGTTACAATTTATAACTAATATTACATGCTTACAGTTTTTTTATTGTCAACCAGACATCAGATTTACCTTCATAAACCTCCACATACGCCAGAAATTCCTACTTTTCTAGCCCAATACATCCATCATTCAATTGCACTGCCACTGCAGACATCGACCACCGTGTCACACATAAATCACGTATCTCACCGCATCATTATTCCGATAAGCACGAAGACATTACTGCTCTTCTATAAAAGGTCTAGCTTTACTCATACCAACGTGACCTAGAGTCCAGGTTTAATATCTACACCATATATAGCGGTGAAACTAGGAGGTTATCTTATGCTAGGTTTTGCTTCATAGCTGCTTGGATAGAATTAGTCGTGTATGACTTTATAACTTTCTCTTGCTAGTGGTATAATTTTAGAATCTATTTACTGACAGATATCACGAGTAAAGTGTACATTTCAAAGGCCTCTTAGTGTATATGTGTGGCTTACAAAGCCTCTAAATGGACATAGCGTTGTGGATTTTGAGGTGCTGATAGATGCTAATCTAAGAATACATAAAAATCGTAATATCTATCCATCATAGCCTAAAATAGCAGTCAAGATGTTTTGTTTCTTGATTATCGTTTTGGAGCAAGCAACTGAGATTAATCTCATATTTGTAAAGGGATTAGGACAATGTCATTTACAAGAAATCATGGACCCTAAAAAAACTGCAAACTTCAAAGATCATTCTACATAGAATTTTCCTGGGATTCTGGAAATTCGTTACACATGAGTCATGACAAATCTATCTATCTATGTGTCCTATAAATCAAGACAACCTTCAAACACCATGTTTCCTATTAGAAAAACTGCGTGACCACAAAAGCCTTCGCTACGTGACTCACGTTCAAGTATTTGTACGACCACAAACCGTTCATTCGTTAATTAATTATCCGCCATTTACAATTGTGATTGGATCAGAGTAAACCTATCGGAATTCATGGTATGCTGTGATTGCTTAAGTAGGTATATACCTGGTATATAACTGAAAGCTATTGGTCGTTCTAGATACATACATGTTAGGTTTTTAAATATGAATGTGTCGCTTTGTATGAAGAAAATAACAAAAAGAGGAATTTTTAAACAAGCAAATTTTTAAATTATAAAGAAACGTCTAATCCGGTTGCAATGAAACTTTGTAGGTGTAATCAAACAACATTAAGCTAACTTGGTAAAATGTATTTTTTTATAATTACCTATATTATAAAATTATATCTGGTTAAAGAGGTGACACTCACGACAAATAAAAAGGGGTATTTTCAAACACGTGTATAGACTGTATAATTTATTAATTTTGAATGACTTTCTAGTATTTTGACATACTCTATTTTCGATCCAATTACTAGATTTAACATGTTTTGTCATATAAAAAATTGTGAGCAAATTGAGTTGGGTAGAAAACAGCAATTTTATACATAAACCTCTATTATTTACATACATAACATCCCGGCTTTTTCCCTTTTTCTGTTTTCGTCGTTCTCCACGAATCTGATTTCTTAGAAAATGTAAAATCAGAAAAAAGGGTAGCTTTTTCAAAATAACGTTCATTATCATTCCAAATATTTGTTATAATTTCCGTCTTCTAATTATCGTTGTCATCATTTTAAAAAAGTTTTACGATTCGAACCCTAAACTATGATTTTTTCTCTAACGAGTTTTTTCGACGAATATTTGGAGTGATATTTTCGTAATTTTCATACAATTCTTCTAGAGGTATGATCTAGAGGATTCCTCACCTCAGACAAGCAACGTGTTTTTATCACAGCCCCTCTAATAACTTCAATCATCACCAAAATATAGATCAAAGTTTCCATCGATCTCTTCACGATACAAATACAAAAGCACTTGAGAAGCAACGCGGTCGAATCGTGGAGTCGTGTGAACTCAAGCTAAGTGCATCTAAGTGTAAGACGACGCACTTTTATTCAAACTATTTAACTTTCAATACGAATGCGTGACTTGCTTTGGCTCGAGTGTGAGTTACGAGCTTTCGAGGACAGGACTTTTAGATCACTTGTCGTCAGGGCTGTATTTCTTTAGTTTCTCAGAATCTCTACTCTAAATATAAATATGCTTGGCGCCATCTAGCCCAAAAGTAAGCAAAGCTTGTGTTTTCCAGAAAACTAACTGGAAGTAAGTAGTGTACGTACATGCCTACTAAAAATTTTGACTTTCACTTTTTTTGTCTTTTTTTTATTTTATGGATCGTCGAATTCCATTGATAAAACAGTGATTGTGACACATTTGTATTGGGAGTTGACTGCATTAACTAAAAAGATGGGAAAGTTACTTATTAAGCCTAATCCCTTTTGGATGAATTTAAGCTTCCATTCCATTGAAACAGGAGCACATCCAGTCTTGGACAATAACTTCGTGGTACAATTTGGCATCATTTACAATGTTACTTTTCACCTCAATTTTATCTCCAGCGGCGACCGATAAAAGAACTTTCTAATACCCCAACTGGATAACTCGATGTTCCGCCTTTCACACCAACCCGCCAACCCCCGAAACTTGCACCACCCGAATGTCATTGTCAAGTCATGCACACCCATCTGACTGTCCAATTGACTCTCGTCGTCTCTGAGTCACCGGCCGTCATCTACATGCGTTTGCGCTTAGGAGGTGTGCATATCTCAGTTATACGGTAGACAGTGATATGATGGCTTAGGACAGTGGAAAGGTTCATGACACCTGCTCTAATTGGATCGGAGAGGTTTCGGGAGTGTTTTGTTCTGTGATGTTCAATTGTTTAACACTTTAAGCGCCAGGTGCTTTAGAAACAAAAACTTTATTTTGTTTTAATTTTTTTGGCGCTTGGTTATCGGCTGTCAAATGTATTTCGTGTACATCCTAGCTATACAGGAGATGCAGCGATGGGAATGGTTGTAGAAATATTGGAGAAGGATGTTATGCATAATATGTTGCTGAATACCTACATTTTTGAATATGATAAATTCTGTTAAAATCCAGTTTTTTATGCACATGAAAATATGAAGGAAACTTTTGCTATGAAAATATGAAAGACACTAGTGGTTCTCAGGTTACCTTACCATGTCTTCTTTCACAATAAAACCACGTGTGACATACTTGAAATCTCTACAAAGACAAATACTAGAATGTCAGCTGCTTGATATTCCTATTTAAGTCTCTAAATTATAGGATGTAAGACGACGAGTACAAACAATATCATCACTGCAACCTCCCACAAAGCGCCACATGTGAAGTACCTCAAAGCTTCGACCAAATAAAACAAAGTTGGCGAATTCCTTAGCAAGTTATTTTTAAATACAAAGGCGTGAACACTTTGACACAAAGTGGTGCTTGTTAGTAACGCGTCATTGTAATGTCAAGAATATGTAGACACAACAGTTAAAGGAATTTTTTATATGAAAAGACGCATAGATGAATAACTATGCCTTACCATGAGCTCATGCGACTGTTGCCTTGAAGTCTGAGGTAATAGGTATATTTTTTTATAAAAAAAAATGTTATGGTCATTATTAACCTGATACACGAGGAAGTTTGACAATTTAATCATTTGTGTGTTTTTTTTTATTATTACTGTTACCCATGAGCAACTGGCACTCAGGGTAATGTGGCAACTATAGGTAATTATTTGAATAAGAAAATAATAAAAAATTAATTCGGGTGAATTAAATAAAATGTTAGTATGACAAGTTTGAGAAATTGTCAATGAATAACATAAAACCGAGTCCTAGACAGCTTTTTTTAGACTAGCCAGGCAATTGACCGCCATTTCACCTCCTGGCATGCCTGTCTAGGACTCTCATATTCGAATAAAAACCCCTCATTAATTCTCGCTATAACCTACTTAATGGTCCTTGCAAAATTGAAAAGGATACAACCAAAGCAAAAACCGACCAACAAATAAATAATTTATCACGTGAAATCACGTCTCGCAAAAACTAAATTAAAATACCTGTTCGCTTAACTGTTTTCGGTAAAGGAATAAGAGAGATGGAGGCAATAGGAGTGAGTGTGACGCCAAATATTATTTCGGGATGCAGCGAAACAAGTTTGACGATTATTTTTAACAGTATAAGAGAGATTTACTTAGGTACTAACAAAATATTTACAAAACCTTAACAAATAAACTAAAACAAAAAAAATAAAAAGGTCAACCACATCGCTGCCCCCTGGAATAGTGCCCAAAAAGCTGGCTACGTTGCCTCGTTGGATAGCAAAACTTATCCTTTGTCCGAGGAACGACCCAGCTATCCCGGTCATCTGAAACGTTTAACAATAGTGTATCAAGTAATAATTAGGTTAATAGAAACCCTGTATCTCTCCACGTTCTAGATATATCAAGGCGCAGTCCTAATTGGTAGCGGTCGTGCGACCATGATCGTACGACGGACGTTGCTCGACTAATACGAGACCTCAAAACCGCCTGTCCCACGACCAAAGTCGTATGAATTTGCCAATTAAGTAAATTGTTATCAAAAAGGAAGTAATGAGGCCTAATGAAGAAGATAATGCCAGGCTATTACCTATTTATCGTATTATCAGAGGCGAATTACGTTACTACCTATTCATTAACTACACAGCAATAATATCAATACGCTATAAACGAGCTAGAATCCTGACTACTGTTCAATAAGAATACAACTGTCCAAAGAAAGGTTACCCGTCCCGAAGAGCATCGTGATTTTCGGCTTATGATTACGTTGTCTCAGTAAGTAACAATCATTTCGGTATGTTGAGTGCTTATAACTCATCGTGTATCGGTGCATTGGGAGATATAGAAATTACTTGATGGCTTGTGGAAGAATTTATGTCTTACGTGTCAATAGTCATTCTTCAATTCGAAAAGACATTTATTATTTTTATGTTACGGTCCCTAAAATTTAAATTTAATTATGAATCGATTGACATTTTGAATTTATATTTCAAATTTATTATTTTTATATCACGGCTATGTCCCTTCGTCAATTATATGTATTTTTAAATACGTTCAAACAAAATCCCACTAATTGATTATAGTCATGGTGGACATTTCATTGAAATAGAGAAAAGCTTATGCAGCCTATAATTTTATTTTATTCTAACTAAAGCTCAATCGGAAACTTCTAATAGTCTAGCAATAGTCAACAATAATTGAACTTGCACACTTCAAGTATTTATTTGAAACTTGTACGTACTTATTCTCTGTCCTGAAACGATCAATTGGAGCAATCGAGAAGTTCAGTTGAATTTCTTCACAATTTTATAATCGACCACGATCAAGCTTGTGAAGCAAATTGCCCCAATAAGGCGACAATTTAAACGGTAACTGAAAGAGACCTCAAAAATGCTGGCCATAATTATTGACGAAAAAAGAAAAAGTCATTGCCCTCAAGACTGTTGTTCAGAAATGGAACCGTATTGGTGTTGTTGAAACTGGCTGTAGTTCAAATATGGAAACTTATTCGTAATTTTTCGGTTCCATTGAAGCTTCACTTCAAGAATTCCTCTTTGTAAAGATGGTATACGAGACGGTATTGCTAGTATAAAATTATGTAGGTAAAAGATTCTGGCTGGATTCTAAAAAGAACATACAGGAAAATCAAGACAAAAACGTTTTACAAACATGACAACGAGATTACACACATTTCTCGCAATTTTAAAGAACGGATTACATTAATAAAATATCATAAAATCTTCTTATATGTGCTCATAAAACTACTCATACGGAATAACCAACTTGATTCATTAAAAGCACTACTTAATGACGAAGTGTTATCAAAATTGGTAAGAACCGAGTCTGAGTCAACCGTAAAAATACCAGAAAGCATAAAAACTCAAATAAAATTCGTTATCAAAACCAACACTGGTTTTACACACAGCGTTTGTTTAATATTTTATCTGACAGCGTGTAGCGAGATCGGATTTAAATAGATAAAATAAGCCAAAGAGATAAAATGTTCGGTTATTAAAAGAGCTCTGTTGAATACAAAAATATTTGTCCGGAATCATTACAGCTTTGCATAAATCATGTGTACAGAGTGTTTCTATTGCATTTCTAGCTCGATTTTTTAGCACCATTTTATTTAATATCCTGTAGTAGTGTATAGTAAGTTTGAACGCAGTAATGCTTAGTTTTTTATCCTACTCAATGACAAACGAGCAGACAGTCTGCCTATTTCGGAAAACAACTAACATAAAAATAAAATATGTACGATACGGGACGTGCGATAAGAAAAAAAATAACTAACTTAAAAATGTAAAAAATTTTGGCCGTGTGAAGCGTGCCCAAGATGCTGGCAGCATTATCTTTCTGAATAGCAATGCATAAGTAAGAAAGTTTTAGGTATGTACTCCGTTTGTTATAAATAAATGCCTACTCTTCAGATCTGACAATGAAAAATAATACTAGACCGCGATTGAATCTTAAACCATAATTTATGTCTGCATCCTTTTATCCACTATTTAGGTTAACTCTTAACTTCATACATCTCAATTTAACGGGCTCTTGCGTGCCGCGCGATGATGATGATGAGATCTGAATATTACATTAAAAACTGTAAGTATATGTTTTCTCGACAAAGATCTCAACATCAGATAAGAATCAGAAGTATACACTCTACTCAATCCAATCGCATTAATACCAACATAACTATTTAATTTAACACAACTAATTAATACAACGCATTAAACTAATTATAGGTATGTTTATGTACCTTCTAAACTATATAGCTTACTTCCTCCTTGCACCAACACCATACTAAGCATTCCGCCATGTTAACATCAATGAATGGGCCTATGCCATCGAGACTGCTTACCATCGCCGTATATAGGCTACCACATGGGTTACCGTCGAACTGCGCCGTGTCTACCGAGACAGACAAACGCGATCTCTGTGCCAATTCTTCAGTGACCGGTTGCAGTATATCCCGCAGTGATAGGGATGTGTTGCTTAGACGTTATGGTATCGATAAGATTGTTTGTCGATGTTGACATTAAAATGTTTCAACGGGGGAACCACTTCACAAAACTGAAAATAAAATTCACCGCGTATTTAAAACCGTGGCAACTTTTAGAATCTACAGTGTACACGTAACAAGGGTGCCAATGGGGTGATGTCCCAAAAAAATATTAATTACGACTACCTATATATTAATTGCGAATACCTATAGGTAACCCAAGAATAAGCTTAGCTGTCTTGGGGTCCAAAATTATTCCAATAATAAGGAAAATAAAGTCCATAGCTGCGGTATCAATTACTTTATAATAATGAAATATAGCAACAACACTGAATCAACTGTCACTTTTTAAATTTACCATTAGTATTCTGTTTAAACAACCACCACATCAAGATTCTGAGAATATCATGTAAATAAATAAGTATTTAGTTGATATCAGGTTTATATTTATCGATAAATTGACATTTTGTATTCAAAGCACAACTCTACCTTAGAATGCGGTGCAGTAAGATTCAGAGTGAATGAACACTATAAGGTTTAAACCATACATTGCTATCCCTTTCATGGGCATCTTAAGAATTGGACGTTAGAAAGAGAGGCGAGAGTCTACGTAAGCCCAACACAGGATTATAAAGCTGTTATGTTGAACGAGTTACGAACGTTTGAGATTAAAAACGAGTTCGATAAAGTTTTCTGTAACGTTCCGTTGCATTTCATAGAAAAACTGCTTGTTGGCACGAATATTAAAATAAAATACCATACAAGTAAAGTACAATACGCTAATAAACCAGAATAACTTGGTGATGTTGCCAAAAAAAGCATCAGATTTTCCTGATATAGGTGAATTATCTAACTAGTTTGTCCAACAAGAATTATTTTTCTGGTGATCTAACTAGTGGCAATAATTTTCCTTGTGATCAATATAGTTTGACAAACAGGAATAATAATACAGAAGAACACAAAAGAAAAACATTTCATCTTAAACCGTGCAGTGACAACGCATCTGCGGTTTCGCATTTTTGTTATGTGTAACCTAAATGCATGAATCGTAGATGTTATGGGCAACAGTTATCGCTTATCAGAATCAGAAAATGTTATTGTCAAGACTGTGCTAACAAATAAATGTTTACATCAATTACCCTTTCGGGTGTACATTAATAAAAATAACAATTATTAAATTCTTAAAGCTAAAATCGAGAAACATAAAATTCAGAAATTAAAACATCAACAAGATAAACTAAGCTAATATTCATCAGTTAATCTGCTTGTTTGTCACTGAGTAGTATAAACATTACTTTTACTACTTCCATACCAACGTCCTTATTACAATTTGACCTTTTCTTCCTCAATTATTCTTATCAGTATTCAGTCTTCGATTGTGAAAGTCATTTTTGTATGCAAATGCATCCGATTTCCTAGCACTGTCAGACATTCAGTCTGGGCTGTCAGTCGATTCTAAGAACGAGCTTGAGGCTACACGCGTGAGCACATAACTGCCTACATGTTGCTTCTCATAATTACTTAAGTATGACTGGGTGTACCTCAAGGCACTATTATAGGGCCACCTCGTCGTAAGCTCTTATTATTTTGATACAACTACTTAATGATATAAACAAAGACTTAGAGGTTTGCAGTAGAATTATAAATGGTTTTATTAAAGTAAAGGGTAAAGTAAGGGTAAAATGATAGAGCCATAACAATATGGAAACTTAATTCCATTCAATAATTTGGTTTTGTTCACCCATACGGGAAAGAGGTGTGGTATAATTTATAACCTAATGACATAATAATATTAATGTGGAAAAGGGTGCGATAACCGAGTGATTAATTTTAAAAGTAGCCAACTGTATTAATTACGTTGTTCTATTATTTAATGAACGAATTGTCCTTGAATGTTGCAAATTGCGGTACCTTAAAAAATTATTGTTTTTTTTTGCGTATCGATGTAATATTTAAATTTAGAATTTTGTGATAAAGCCGCCATCGTCCAATACATTATTGTTGTTTTTATAACACAGACTAATTATACAATAGACTTGTGTTCTTCATAATTTACTGCTTTAAAAAGAGTGCCAGTTCCACATTGAATCTCAACCTGGGGTTGTATTTTTGAATCGCTCGCGTCAATTCGAACGGTTTTCAGTTATGATTATCGGCATGAACAATTCATTATTTTTTAAATCAGATTGGCAACACCAAAATATTACTGTTTAAAAATAGGGAAAATCAGCACCATGCAACAACATATCAAAATTTTCATCGAAAAAAATCAGAATTAAAAACCGCTTTCGAACGTCTCGATTCGTCGAGGCGAACGATTAAAAAACAGGGCACCTGGAAGCGGTACAAATATATCTGTCTCTATGTATATGTCAAAATCTTTGTTTTATAATTTATAGGCACGTAAGTTTGCTGTTATTGGATTTACATTTAAATGTTAAATATCATTCATGTAATATTTTAATGTAACTGTATATCTGTTGTCAAATTAAATAAATAAATATTCTTTCGGATGTGACTCGTTAACATTGACACTAATAGCACTCACTTGTGTCTCTGGACATGTGCAAAACATTCGGTACAAAAAGCATGAAGTAATATTATTATGCGTAAGCCTACGAGTGTGTTTCAACATCTGGTTGAATTTATAGGAATGATAAAAGCTATTGAAAAAATATTCAATGGTTTATGGTTCCTATATTGGAGTGGAGACCTTGAACGTAATATTGCTGCTCTAATGGTTGCTAGGATGATCTGCGACTCCATCTTGAAGTTTATTGCTTGCTATAAAAATAAAAATTAATAAAACAAATCGGTTTAGATAGCAATTTTATTTGAAATATTAGTATAGATGTGAGCATGAGATTTTGTACGGTTAAGATTTGTAAGGTCTCTAAACGAAGTATGTTTGTACTTAGAGTGCAGTTTCACACTACAGTCGATGTATTCCTGATATTTATAAAGACACAGCTATGTTCTATAGGTTACATATTTAGCCAAAATCGGAAAAGATTTCGGTAGTAGAGAAAACTTGGTTGTATTGTGTGAAGTGTATGGCCATTGCATTTCAACCAAACTAATATTTTAAACGCGAAAGTAACTCTGTCTGCTATACAGTTTTTCTTTTATGTTTCTGCTGCAGAAAAACAGGCGAGCGGGCCACCTGATGGAAAGTAGTCACCGCCGCCAATGGACATCAGCAACACCAGGGGCGCCACCAATGCGTTGCCCGCCTCTAAACAAACCTCTAATATACCTCTTGAACGATCCCATGTCATAGTCCAAAGGAAAAACTGTGGCCGGGAGATTTTCATAAAATATGCAAAAAAATAGATTTAAGACAACCTGGGGAAGGAGGCTTTTCATTTCCAAAAATAATCGAATTTCCCCCGGATATACTAATCGAAGTTCTGTAATTCACGTATTATGCGTATCATTCTACGTTAATAGTGGTTTGGTAAGAATGATTACCGATACTGGATCTACCGCAATGACTAAATAGCAAAGCAGGCAATGTTATCTTATAATGGCAGTAAAGCTCTTGCAAAAGCTTTTGGGTCGGGCTAGAAGTCTATTAACTTTAATTTGTGATCTATTGTGTTTATACCTTGGGATCGTGTTTTGTAATTCAGTAATTCAGTTGTATTGCATAATCAAGTACATTGATGGTAGCAGTACAAGATACCCCGTAAGGGCACAGCAATGTAGAGAGGAGCTATATAAACATAATTTGTACTTAAGTATTTGACATTGCACTCATTATTTATTTATTTTATTTTTAATTTATTTATTTATTTAACAGTTTTACAGCATATAAAATATAATTCAAAAATGTTACATTATTAAGTTGTAATGCCAATTACAAAACTGCAATTTATAATTTTGGTAATTATTATATACATATTCATATTATATTATATCTAAGACACATATTATTAAAATTATACACTTTGAGATCTTTTTATGTACTAATTATACATAGTTATTCAAAGTTTTGCATGCATTCCTGTGACTGACATCCACGATGACTATGTTAATGTTAATATTGTGATAGTTATATGTAGGTACTCGCTATCTACTTAATTGAAGTCAGCCAAAGAAGTAGAAATACTCCAATAATCTAATATTATGGCTATTTTACAATGATCACTCTTAAACTCTTGTGTGGTGTCCGGCAGTGTAGAATAGCACCAAACACTCGTAGGTGTCGTACAAGGCGACTAATGTTTTCGAGGCTAAAGAAGTAGTCTCCGTAGGCTGGAAAATGGGCAGCAGCGTTTTCCATTGTTATGTTTATAACACTGCGATCCCCAACCCGCCTACCAAGCGTGGTGATTATGGCAATAACCTCCCCTTTCGTGGCAGAGGCCCTAAGTCTTGCAGTGGACTGTTATGGGCTGTGGTGATGCTGATGGTGACCTCTTGCATGAGAGGTCGGTTGTGCTTTAATGCACCGCGCTACGGCCTGGCTTCCGACTTCCACATTGTCCTTATGACCAAACTAAGTGTAGTCTGGTCTTCCGCGCCAAGATGCTAGTTTAACCACGTCAAGACTACATATTAAAAGTAATTATTATTAAACGAAAATAACAAATCTTCGTGTTGTAAAAATGGTAAGCAATATACGATCTCTGGTCCTTCAAAGCTTAGTAAGACCCAGAATCCAGTATCTGCGCCACGGACAATCTTATACATAATTCATTCGTAATCAGACTCAACCATTCGATTTAGTAGGGTATGCAAAACACGGGTGCATAGAAAACAAACTAGCTCTGTAGCTTGCGCCGTAAACGCGCACGCAAGGGTCAACGCTCCCAAGATGGCGCTAAAATAGAACGAAGAATGCCCGCCATTTCAATTCTAACCTCGAAAATTTCGAAAACGGTATTGGTATACATTTTTTTTTTTCACGCCTATCGATCGTTTTGGAACTTTGTTGGGCGCTTTGTTTTTGTGCTTTGACTGATTTACATTGGTAATTAAAAATGCTACTATTATGATTCCTCACAGTGTGCGCGAACTCACATAGTGTTCCAACAGACAATACTTGAGTGTTGATCACTATGCGTTCGTCAAAATGAAAGCATAGCTAAGGTAGTGAACAAAAGTGACCAGTAATAGAGCCTTATTGAACGCAGCCCGGTCACTTAGCAAACGCATAGTAAAGCTACTTTACTGAGACAAGTATTGTTTGTAAATACCGGTGTTAAACCATACAAAAGTAAAGTAAATCGTCTAAAAAGAGTCCAAAGAGAGAGCGAGAGTTTAGTAGGTAGGGTATAAAACAAAATTATTGAGTGATTGACAGATCATTCTATAAGAAACCAAGGTTGTAGGTTAAATAAAGTCTAGATCCTTTTTGGAAGGGTTTTGCCATCATCTCCAAGCTTGGAAGTAGGGTTGTAGTCGGAGATTACCACTACCTGTGTTGCAAATACCAAACAGTTTAACAGTTTAGAGAAATACTACACGATTGCTCTTAGAAACAAGTTGCCTTTAATCAAATTTAAAGAGTAAAATAATAACAAGCTAGGCGTCATGAATACGCGCACACAAACACGCACACACACACACACACACACACATACACAATATGATTTGGATTGTAAGTTTTATATTTATTTTAAACTTTGTCTTGGTCACGTATGTTATTAAGTGAAATTTAATTATGTGAAGGAGCGGGATTCTCCTGATACAAGTATTGCTATACTTAATAGGTGATCTCCACCTAAGTATGATGTGTAAAACTTTATAACGAAATAAACCATTTATTATTATTATTTATTATTATTATGACTAATGATCATCAAGCTTGACGAAGATACTAAATCGTCAGGTGACTTAGTAGGATTATTCTATTCTAATCTGTCACAAGTATACAAGACTATATTTAGAGTTCTACATACATATATCCTATTCTAGAATTGATGCACGAATTGTAACACTCAGATCTCATTAGCGATAAATCAACTCGTCTTGAGGGCATTAAAATCAAAAGCGCAGTCGACTTTCTTTCAAACTGTAATGACACATTTACGTCGCAATACAGCCAATTGTGATGCCTTCCCGACGGTCACAAAAAGAAAAAAAAGAAAGAAGAACAAAATAAACAAATGTGCATCGATAAATCTCTCCCTCGATTCAACGCGAGCTGTTGATTCGATTGGTATCGATTTAAATTTCATCCCTCCGGGTCAAAAACCTCTTCAATTGGTGTAATGAAGGAATTTTAACATTGGTCATGCGGGTTTTTATTGTCGCTTGTTTAATTCTCAGCCAGTCAGATGAATGAGTTAGCCGACGCGTGATTCGGGATTAATGTAGGCACTCGTTGTGTTTTAGAAGGCACTTGTTGTGTTTTACAACGTTGTGCTTGCTTTTAAGATAACAGGGAAGTAAATATTTGTCGTCTATCTTGTAAAAAATATTCCGAGATAGTTTGTTTAATTAGTAGGTACGTATTATCTTGGTAATTACTTAAATGTGATTATTCATACGGGTGATTGACTTATGTGCCTAATGATAGGTTGAAAACATATGTCGTTAGTAATGCGGTAGTTTTAGGAGCATTTATTGCATAATATTTGGAAATCAGTACTGATTTGAAAATCTCGAATTAGAATTTGAGTTTCGGACACATTTGTGTAGGGACTAGCCTACTCTCAAACTCTACTCTTGTGTGCACTTCCTATGCCTAAATGCTGACTTACGGTTTCTTTAACTCCAAGGTTTGCTGGTAGAAAACTCAACTGTTGAGTTAAGCTCGCCTTTGTACTTAAGTTACCTTCTGTTAATTTGTATTTATTAGTTTGTGTACAATAAAGAATAAAGAATCTCCACGATTGGTAGACGAGTTGATGATTACAGTTTTGAAAGTACCTACTTACGTACCTATATAATAGAAACTTATAGCGGACGCTGGCAGGAACCGCTAGGATGATGATGATCATGATTTTTCTGCTGTTAATTTTTAAGTACGCATTGTATTCTTTTAAATGTGCAGTAAAGTGTTATTCACTCATTGTGCACAGGAGTTTGCCGCTAAGATTGGCTATGCAAGCATCCTTGTGCGCATCAGCGCAGATCTGTTTAGAGGTCGAACAGGTCGCCATGGCCGAAATCGGTTCGGATAATAATAATAATAAAAGTACAATGCAAGAGCATAACAGCATGACCACCTTAAGAATCAATTCAATACAATATATCTTTATTCAGTTTAGGTTACAATGTGAACACTTATGAACGTCAGTATTTTATAGGTTACCACCTACAATCATCGCCTAATCATATTCCTTTGCACTTTGTTGCTGTAGCAGCAAAGGAAAATTTTCATGAAGTGCTAATGCACTTATTGGACTGTACGTATGCATAGAATGCTCGAACTTCCAATCTACAGATACTTTTAGATGGGCTTGTAACATCTTAAGCATTTAAAATTCCGTTATTCTCGTGTGGAACCTCGAAAATGCCAGCACCATCGTGATACGGTAGCAGACATCGAAGAATGCATCGGAATAAGATAGGACGTGTAAACTTTAACGAATGTCGGACGATTTATAAATAACTATTCGAAATGACGACACGCCACGCATTTAGATTCCTCTATAGTCATAGCAATGCTTCTCGAATAATCCCATGGATTTGAGAGATAATTTATGGGAAGATTCTGGATGCGAATTATGTAATATTCAAGCTACAACTTTTGTGAGATATTTAAGCCATGTGGTGTCCGGCAGAGTAGAATAGCACCAACCCCTTACATTCATGGGTGTCGTACAAGGCGACTCATGTTTTCGAGGCAAAAGATCAAGAGTCTCCGTAGTCGGGAAAATTTAAAGCAAATGATGTAATAATTAAATAAAATGTTTTAGCTGCAACTTATGTGGGACATTCAAAATTAAACTGATATCCGTCATATTAAGCCCGTAAGACTATGTTCACGACAGCCTTACTACCTATTTTACCTCTTAAAATCTGATGGGAATTTTAGATTTCTGTGGATATGCCATTCTCCACGCTGTAGCTCGAAAGCAGTATAAAGAAAATATACGGTGGAAAATGCTGCTGTCCGTGTATACGAGAATACCGGACATCGGACAGTGAACAATCAAGTTAGGGTAATATTTTTTTTCTGTCTGTTGACTTTTCGCAACTACAATTCAATTTTACTAGTGCAGGTGTTTCATTATTATTTCTGTTTCCGTACAAACCTTCAAGCACGTGTTTCCTTTGGACTGTGACATGGGATCGTTCAAGAGGTATATTAGAGGTCTCCTTAGAGGCGGGCAACGCATTGGTAGCGCCCCTGGTGTTGATGATGACCATAGGTGGCGGTGACTACGCACCAACAGGTGGCCCGCTTGCCTGTTTGTCTGCCGTATTACGTAAAAAAGCCTCAATTTGTTGTTTTCATTTGATGTTACCTACAATTATAAAAAAAATACTTCTATATTTTTGAACAGTTATTTTAATAACTCGAAATGAAAATGAATGTAGTTATAATAGCTTTTCTCTACGAAAAATGGCTCTTGTCCAGATTCTGTTATAAGATAGATCGTCGCTGTTTATTGGGTGAACTACAACATTCTTTGAATTAATTATTTATGTTTTAACATTGTTCAAATTATATTCATGTTCATGCTCTGAGGTCTTCGCATACCATATACCTATCATTGTGATTTATGTTGGCTTATAGAAGTTACATTAATATGTTAAAATTTCTAACAGTTAATTCAGAATACTTAACTTAATTATTTATTGTGCGTAAAGTCATATGCTAATGATAGTCGCCACCTTCTACCCGATCTACAAGAAACAAATGTCTGCCAGTTTAAACGCGCTATTATAAAAAAAACTACTAGGTACAACAATTTGTATGTCGATGAGATAGGTAGGTACAAGCTACACATAGATGATGGAAATCAAAAAGCCTGTACGTAATTGAAGACAAGTGACGAAATACTCCAAATTATTGGGTTAAAAGTCATACGTACAAAAGCGAAATCATGTTTACCAAACACAACATCCACATTAAAAGGAAAGGTGTTAATGTGTTAAGTAAATGCACTGAAAATCCGCTCCACAGTTGTAAATGGGTCGGGGATAAACAATAGTCAACTACAAAATTACTTGTAGCTAGTGTAGGACGTGTGACGATATATTTTATCGATATAGGTTTTAAGACTATCGTGGTTATTCACTACACTTTCACTACACATTTTATCGTTAACAGTGGTAACAAACCCGATAATATATAATATATGTAGTGAAAGTATTTTATCGATGTTTAGTGCCCGTTTCAAATTCCAAATCTCTCTCGTTCTCTCTGACATAGAGCTTCATTACTTGTCAAGTTTATTCAGTATCCTGTGACATAGGTCATAGGACAACGGTACTGTATCGTGAGAATCAATTTTACGACATAGGTTTTTATCTCTTTTGGTCTCATACATAATATATTTTGGTCACGCGCTGTGTAGGGCCCAAGAACACGTGGAAAATAGGTGCGAAGAAGACATGGATTGGAGAAGTCATGGATTTACATCGCTGAGTTGATGCGAGTGCCAATGGCTTACGACGACGTCAGGATGTTAAAGACGGGGCGAAGTGGAGGATAAAGATCACGAAAGCGAACCCTGGCAGAAGCTGTGATTGAATTTCTGATCATCTTGTAGCTGTCAATCTCTGCTTCTAACACCCCGCTTTCCGGCTCTTTCTCCTCCGCTTCGTCCTGTCAGTAACATCCTGACGTTGCTATAAGATGATCAGCATTTTCAATTTATTAAAATACTCGTGCGTATAATTGACCGATTCTCTACTATCTATTCTACTAGGTACAACAGCTTGACCTCGAAAACCGCAGATTTTATATTACTATTATTAATTTAAATGATAATTTCTTGTTTCTTACCCGCCTACTCTCCATTGTTCTAAACATTTCGATAATAATATATTACCTAAGTAGGCGTCAATAGTACTAAATTGTTATAAGTGTAAATTTAGTATTAAGGCAAGCAACTCCCACCACAAGCATTAAAATGATATCGTAGACTTTTCGGACATGCTACGACATACATAGACATAGACATCGATCTTATTTATTTTTTATTTATTTAATCGTTTATTGTACACAAAAATGGAAACAAATACAAAGCAAATGTAAACATGACACAAAAGGCACTACTTATTTCTATGAAGAAATTATTTGGCAATTACTACAATTATATCGAACAAGTTGTATCAATATCATCAATTATAGGTATAACATGTTAAAACTAGGGTACATTTAATTTAAATTTATGTTGAATATTGTAGTGTCATGCCAAATTAGAAATCAACTCAGCATATGCTGTAAATAGAGAAGAGAAACCACAGCGCTGATTTTCAGCCGAGCCCTATAGCGCGTGCATCACTCGCCAAACTAAACATTGATTGAATGCCGATATCGATAAACCCAAAAAATCGATATTGCACATCACTATCTTGTTAACCCATATCGTGCTTCCATTTGGTTACAATGCGTTCCGACCGCGGTCCAAATTCACGCACAGTAATTCCACGTTCTCATTTTAAATTTAAATGCGTTCAGGTGTTTTAATTGTAGACGTAATGGCATTTTACTCTGTTAATTAGGAAGTTAATGTGAATTAATGTGTTCGCCTACTGTGTTTTGTTTCTCGTGTCCATTTGTTTAAGAGATTCAGAGCGTCTGCTTAGATTTTTTATATGATATTATCTTTCAAGTTATTGCAATGTTTTCTTTAATTTGTATTTAACTTCGAGTTAAGAGATGTTGAGAGTCCATAGGCTGCGGTGACTGCTTACCATCAGGCGGGCCGTAAGCTTGTTTGCCACCTTAGTGGTATAAAAAAGAATGTGGCAATTTATTAAGGTAGCTTGTTTCTAACTTGTCTTTAAACCTATTCCTGGTATTTGTAGAAAAAGTACAAAGGCAAAATTACACAAACACAAAAAACGATGAAAATACGTATTATAAATGATAAAGTTTATCTGTCTATTTGTTACATTGTCACGACTAAATATTTGCATTGGGTACGATGAAATTTACTTTAGAGATAGCTAAGACCCTGGCTTAAACATGGGTTTTGGGTAGGTAGATTGACATAGATATTTCATTGAAGTCTACACAGACCAAGTCGCAAGTAAAAGCTAGTTGGTAGATACTTAGCGACAGATATAAACTTAGATATACCTATCGGATGAACAAAGCACACGCATGCTCACATTTTCGAGCCTACATCGTTATGTAACACAATGAAAGTCTTTTTCCATAGACAGACAGATATGGCTTTATCAGTTTTATTTATTAGAACTGGATAAAACCAGTTTAGATGCATCAGTACAAAAGAAAAAGAGCAAAGGCGGTTGGACACCCACATAGAACGTTGTGATCGCAGATAAACACCAGAAGCGTAGGATTACGAGACGATGGGGCTTTCCTTTTTTAGAATAATCGGTAATTTTCCAAATAAATCAATTAGGCGAATTACCGAGAATTCTAATCTATTCGAAACAAAAAAGAATCGAACATGGCCGCCCGCCGCGGCCGTGAAAAAGAAAACAAAAGCAACGTCTATGCGTAGTTCGAATTTCAAACTCATTAATGGAACTAGCTATTCTTATTTTGGAACGTAGAATAATAGATTTTAAGTATCAAATATAAAATTGGAAGAAATTCGACTTGTTGATGAGAGTGCGTCAAAGATCGTAATGAAAATGACGGAGAGCGCTAGGTTTTGCCCGAGACATTTTAGTATTTTTTTCCGCCATATTACTTACGTCCATGTCGTATTGTCGGCGACATTTGAATTCAGTTACAATACTATAGTGCAACAAATATATCTAAACCGGCGACAACGTCGCTGTTGTTGGAATTAACAAGACATTTCAAAATAGCGACACATAGTTCTAGCTTTGGCCACCGGGTCAGATAAATTTCTGGTAGTATACATGCTTCCGGTGTTGCTCGCCGCTGTTGTTTGAATTGACATGAAATTTCAAAATGGCGACACTTAGTTCCAGTTTTGGCCACCGGGCCAAAGTTGCTAAATGCTATATAAACCACCACATTTGGCTGGTTATGTACCTTTGTTCCTGGTCGAGTTTTACCTCTTACGGAGGACCTTACTTTAGTGCAGCACAAAACTAAGTCACCCAACCGCCTCACACCTTACTCTCCCGGCTTGCAGTGTCAACGCCCCTATAGTCACTTATATTACGATCTACCGAACTGTGGCCGTGCCCATTATTGTTTCACGAAGGGTTAACAACCGAGCTTGGGTTAGGGATGGGACTGAATCGATAGAAATAACATACTTTTGGTGTCGCTGTTGTATTAAAGACTAGCTTTTGCCCGCGACTTCGTCCGCGTGTTTTTTTATTTATCTTTAATTATTACAGTTTAGCTTTGACCCGACTTTTTGGGCATAGATGCATCCCAGAATCCTATCCCGACCATTTTTTCTTAAATATCTTCATTGAACAGGCTTTTTTATAGTTTTATAATACTTACTACTTGCCTATAGATAGATGTTACCTAAATGGGTCATTCAAAAATAAATAATTATTTTAATAACTAAGTAATTAAATTTAACCAACCCTTCTGTTTCTAGATCTCTATGACACGTTCTATTCACGAATGGAGATCACATCAAAATTCGCCCAGTGATAATTTTACAATGCCTTTTGAAAGTCGAATTAAATAAAAAATAAAAATAAACCGATCTTTTTATTTGAACTAATATACTGTTCTTATAACAAAGGTTAGGAGGGTTATCTCCCAAATAAAAGAGACAAACAACGACATCCTTGCCCGCCATTTTATCGACATAATGCAAGGTAAAGAAACCAAATACAGAAACATCCCAAAACTACATTTCCTCACTCGGAAGCCATGCACCTATTTTTGTCGGTTTAATTAATATAATTGAACACACAGACCGACGCCCCGACCCTTGTTATTTCGTGACTCGTCTCTTTCCACCGATTCTTTCCGTTGTTTCAAATTACTTGCCTTCAATCGGAGCCGATTGATAATTGAATGGGATGGAAAAATAAAGAATAATCATATATTTAGACATTTGATGTACCTAGTACCTAAGTTCTAGATAGAAAAAATACTTAATCATCATGACATAAATATTCCAGTTGTGCCCCTGGAATACGTCTGAAATATCAGGCCGATATCAGGAAAGACGCCCCGTAGACGACCCGAGAAGCGACAGATTGACATCGCTGAGTCGGATGCGAGAGCCAACGGCTTACGACGCGAGGATGCCGAAGATCGGACGAAGTGGGGAAGAATTAGTAGGAAAGCGGACCCTGGCAGAAACCGGGATAAGCGCTAGGACGATGATAATGATACCATTTGTGCTCCCACGCGAGGGGCCGAGGCCCTCCCTGATTATGACCCAGGATTTGGTAGATCAGGTAATTACAATAGAGCGACTGAACTCTCGTATCCAATTCGGCGATGTCAGTCACGTCTGGATCACGAGACCTATTTCCTGATACCGGCAGATTTAGGCACCTATTTCCTACGTATGCTTGGGAAACATGCAGCACGCGACCAAATCAGCGCAGGCGATCCTCTCCAATCGCGATGTCTTACACGCCAAGGCTGCGCTTAGGTCTGTGTCTAGCCAAATAAAAGCCAAAAAGAGTCTCCATTAAGACATAAACTTTATGAATACCATAGAAACTTTAATATACTGTTGCAGCAACAATATGTAAAGCAAAGATGCGAACACACGCACGATTTACCGTATGCTAATGGGTTGCGTCATTGGAATAATAAATTTATATCCATTGAGTAACACACAATTGTACATGGATGCACGAAACCTTTCCGTTGTCATATTTTTATAGCTGGCAGGTTAAAGTCGTGGATTTTTAAGGCTACAGCCTTTGCCCCAGACTTTGTTTTAATAAATAAAACAAGCATCTTTTGGCATTAATGTCCCGGTTGTGCTCTCGCGCACGAGGGCTCGAGGTCCGCCTTGACCATGATCAAGGTTTTGGCAGATCAGGTAAGTACAGTGGATTGACTGCCTCTTACCTCCGTGATTGTACTACCAGGGAAACCTAACCAGATTGGATAATGGTTACACATTCAGTCGCCTGAATGTGCAGGTTTCATCACGATGGTTTCCCTCACCGTAAAAGCATAGGTTAGTATCCAACAGAGTCATTGGTACATGGAGGCAGAGGGATTTGAACCCGATACCTCTCGGTTACCAGTCGGATACCCTAACCACTAGGTCACCGACTTTGTCTTAATAGAGCTCGGTATAACCTAACCGACATGAGATCATCGAAAAATCCGCCGACCAAGTATCCAATATACTAAAATATTTCCTAAAGTACTAAATCGATTTAATAAAAAGAAGCAACGAACCATCTCACTTAAAGTGGCTTTTAAATGAAGGAAAACGAATCAAAATCGGTCCATCCGTTAGCGATCTACGGGTACGGGTAGACGATGGATGCAAAAGACACAACGCCGACAGGCGTAGGGGCCTGTGTTCATCAGTGGATGACCTCCAGGTGACATGATTATGATGATGCTACTAATATTCTACTATTATAAATCGCGTCGAATGAAGCTGCTCATATAATTGTGATAAAACTTCACGTACAGGTAGGTAAATAATAACCAAATTGATAACCTATAATATGCCCAACAAAAATTGACATATTCATAAAATTAATATACGCTTCTTACGTCTTTGACCTTAATATTCATTCAGTAAGTACGATGCAAACAACTAATGTTAATTGGTATTCTGTGTAGCCATTATGGCAAGAAATGCAATGAATTTTCAACGGACTTACGAGGGAACACGCATGGGATAATGTGGGCACTTCCTGCGCCCTCTATTTGGAATGGGAAGGTTACTGCTGTCGTCTTTACAGAGTTTGTCGACTTTTATATATTGTACATTATTTTTGATAACTTTTATTTAGAATTTTTTATAGCGAAATTGCAAGATGGCTAACCCTAAAAATGACTTGGAAAATTGGCTATCCAAGAAAATTACCTGCCTCGCCTACAGTTATCATTTCTGTAAAATTCTGTAGGCTTAAGTTAAGTAAGATCTAACTTACAGAATATTTTCGAAGGAGTCGAACCGGACCTCGAAGTCTGTATCGAACATACCTGTAAAGAAAAAAATTGACAATGAGTTACTATTTTAGAGAAAAAATAATGCGAATCGGGATGCTATGTTCAAGAATAACATAATAATATTCAACAATATGTTCAATAATATTTAAAAACAGTACATGTTAGTCAGCGTTATTACGTGCTCGTCTGCGTAACGTAACGTAACGCACTGCGTTTAATACAGATCTATAATTTGTTAATTTACGCATAGTGTCGATCACCACTTAAGTATTGACAGATCGACGATAACCTACGGGTTCGAGCGCACTATACAGTAATGTTTCTTGAAGTAAGAAGTCCCGTGGTAATCGGTATGACTAAAACTATTACAGAAACAGTATTTCCTTTGGACTATGACATGGGATTGTTCGAGAGATATGTTATAGGTCTCTTCAGAGGCGGGCAACGCATTGTTAACTACTCTAGTGTTTGTGCCGTTAGGTAAAAATGTGAAAAAGAATAGTTCTTTATAGTTACATTGTAACTTTCATTGTGCACAGTAAATTGCCTTTGTCAACACCCGGTAGGAGAGATCTCTTACAGAGATAATCCCACCTTTGTAGACAACCTATTGTAATAATTGTCTTTTTATTTTGTTCCTGTGTACATTCAACTATATAATAGTAATAAATCATAATCATCAATAATTATTATCTAGGCGTTAATGTCCCGGTTGTGCTCTCGAGAACGAGGGCCTGGGGTCCGCCTTGACCACGATCCAGGATTTGGCAGGTCAGGTAATTACAGTGGAGCGCCTGCCAACTGACCTCCATGACCCTGCTAACAGGGGAACCTGACCAGATTGGATCATGATTACTCATCCAGTCGCCTGAATGTGCAGGTTTCATCACGATGTTTTATCTCACCGTAAGAGCATCGGTTAGTATTCAAATAATGTACATAATTTAGAAAACAGTAATTGGTACATGGCCGGAGCGGGATTCGAACCCGGGACCCCTGGCTTACGAGTCGGATACCGTAACCGCTCGGCCACCGACACTCTCAGTAGCTCAGTAGCTCTCAGTAAACTAAATAATAGTAATTATTATTACAGTTTTAGGTTTTTATAATGTGTATATTTTATATTGTAAAAAATTAAATTTAACAATGAAAATAAACAAAGAGGATAGTAATAATATCATCAGTCATTAGAGACTAAATTGCCTAATTTTACGTATTCCTTGCTCCAGAAAGCTGCTATCTTAAATACCTGTAGGATAGTAAGGATTTTCTTCCAAAGTACAAGTAACCCACACCTCCAAGTGCCTACTGGCAGTCCTTAACATTACTATGTTACACCATACCACTTGGCTTTGGCCCGTGGATGGTATTAGTTAACCAGTGCCACGTACAGAAAGGTATCGACCTAATAGAAAATAATAATAACAATAAATGGTTCAATAAAACAAATATATGCGAAGCTAGGGAGTTGTGTCAGGACTGAGCAAAGTGGCGGTCCATAGTCTCTGTCTACCCCACCTGTGGGATGTGTCCCACAGGCAGTATGTATGTTAAATAAAACAAATAATGTTTTACGCAACTCCCGTTACCCAATCTCGACATTAGTCAAAGCTGTGAAAATTCACAATTCCCAAATTCGCAAGCAATTTCGCAGAGTGCACCGACAAACACAAGCCCACGCAAAATACTAATGTTTACATTTCCCACGGATTATCCCCTGTTTGTTCTAGTCGAAATTGCGTACTCTGGCAAGCTAGTGTAATCATACTAGCTTTTGAGCAATCGCTCAATACCACTTCTAAGTGATTCCTGACATCCTGATTGGTAGATTTGAGTGGTGTTTGAAATACGGATTCTGTTTGTCGTACATGGGTTGCCTTTTATATTTCGGGATCAGAGAACAAAAACAAATATCAATCATCGAAAATCGCTTTATTGTTTTTCAAAATATTCCCCATTAAGATCTATACACTGTAGGCATGCGGGCCACCTGATGGAAAGTGGTCATCGCCGCCTATGGACATCAGCATCACCAGGGGTGCAACCAATGCGTTGCCCACCTCTAAGGAAACCTCTAATATACCTCTTGAACGATCCCATGTCATAGTCCAAAGGAAACACTGCCTACCTTAAACAGGCTACCTTATAAAACACCAAAAAAACGTACCTAAACGATGGCTCTAATCTCACGCTGGCTGCATGCTCTGACACACAGAAACGTGAGCGATAGACAGAGAACATTGTCTGCTCTACGTGAAATTATTAACGCCGCAATAAAAAAAGCTGTTTCAAAGAAATCCCATTCATGAAAAGCGTATGTGGGTCGTCGATTTACAACCGTGTGGGGCCAGGAGATCGGCGGGCGGACGCGAGACGCGATTGGCGATTTTTTTCGTGATAAAGATTGGTAGATAACATATTTATTGTATACGCAAACACACCGAAATAATCCTAAGTGTGTCTGTGACAATAAATAAGAGACTGGTAGGCAAACTCTATAGAGCATTTGACTTGTGTTTTTTTATTGAAAACTATAAGCGGCCATAACTCGTACGTTAATCTATTGTTAATCATCAATTAAAATTCGCCATCCTTATCTACGGGGACTTGTAGACAGAGACAGAAAGAGTTTTTACCGATGATTAACATTGACAAGCGTTTCAGAAACTGGGACTAAGAAAGCTTTATAGTTGTTCAGATCAGGTGAAAAGTGGGAACGGCGAGCAAGTGGATAACCTGAAATTCCCGATGACACAGAACTAACTTATTTATTCAGTCTGGCTGGTTCAGAAGACTGAGCTTTCAGGGGCCCTATTTTTGAATCCCTCGCCTCGATTCGATCGGTATTTAATGTTAATTCTCGGCATCTGAAATTCGATATTTTATTGCATGATGCCGATTTTTTCTATTTGAGAAGCGTACTCTTTCGATGTTGCCAATGTAATTGAAAAAATATAGAATTTTACATGCTGAAATTCAAAATTGAAAACACCTCGAATCGAGCGATTAAAAAATAGAACCCCTGAATCCTCTTAGAACATTGTTAGTATTCTCTATAATTTATCAAAACAGCACTCCTCTTCTTTTTACACCAAGTGATTAGGATAGAACGAGCAGTATTATAAAAAATATCCGCCCTAAATATAGAGGTATGTAAAGTTTAATGCACACAGCAACAACACGGTTATAAAATTCGATATACGTTTGCCAGCTAAACGTTGTGATGTAATTTGGCAAAGGAAAAGCGTGTAATATATTTTGCTTTATGAATTACCCCACTCAGTTTGCTCCAGCGGATTTGATAATACGTCCGAAATAACTCGCTTATTTCATGGCCGGACGTAATAATGTATGGTTTTCAGCCTAAAAACCCCATTTTCCCGGCGCAAACTGACATGTGCTGATTCGAAATAGCACACATATCGGTAACAAATTAAAGTTGATCTCTGGCAGTGGGATGTTCACTCTGGATTTCGGTTCTATTTGCGTTGGTTATCGAATCCCAAAGTCCAGCGGAATAAGAACTATTATTAGAAAGCTTTTCTATGCGTGAAGGGATCCGATTAAAATGGCGGCGTATAGTAATTTGAGATGTTACTATGATGTTACATCTGTTTTTTCGATAACGTTTTATACGTTTGTTTGTTATCGTTCCGCGGTTTTAAATTCAAATTTAGAATCGGATTTGGTCGTAAAATGTTTATTACAACAGTGATTGATTGTTTGGGACCGACTTCAAATAGGGGGAGTTGTTAATTGTCACCTTTCATGATAACTCTCATTGGTTAAAACAGTTTGCTTGCGTCATGGTACCGATCATCGACGATGGAGTTCATCCTCACAGCTTAAAACCAAAGTGGACCCGGGCTGAGGCAGTCTCAGCATCCTGCTGAAGTTTTGCCAAGTGTTACCAGTTACCGTGGCTTGTTTGGGACCTTAGTCTTAGGCGCTGTACTAATTGGCAAAGATCGTGCGACCATGGTCGTGCGACAGGCGGGTTTTGAGGTCTCCTATTGGTTGGGCGACGTCTGTCGTACGACTATGTTCGCACGACTGTTGCCAATTAGGACAGCGCCTTAGTCTTAGCCATTCGGCGAAACGAGCTCTCAGTCAACAGTAAAACTGTTTTCTTAATCGATGAACAAAGCTTTATATGTACGATTGTGTCGTGGTAGCCCCAGAAGCACCAACAAAGCGCGTCGCTTTCAACTGTGTAGCCTTATTTGTTCGACACATTACGTGGTAGTAAAAATCTTTGCTCCAAAGGGCGCCCCATCTTCAAATCAACAACCTACGCACATTCGCACATTACACAGCAAAACGCCACTTACGTCACTACCCAAACCATGACAAAGTGACAGAAATGTGGGCATGGCGGTGCGATGACAACATTATGTTTACTCATCTTGTCAATTCGTTTGCCTTGTGATGAAATTGTCGAGAGGTGCGCGGAGAAATCACTAATTGACGATTAGGATGGAATTGTAGGTTAATATTGACAATGTGGTACACAGGACAAAGCGTCGGTGGTTCTAATCCCAGTGCCGCTATGTACCAACGACCCTTTCCTGAGTTATGTAATCTGATGTTAGGTTGAACACTGACGATGCTCTTACGGTGATGGAAAACAGCGTGATGAACCAGCACCTTCAGGCGACTAAATGTGTAACCATGATCCAATCTGGTCAGGTTCCCCTGTTAACAAGGTCAAGGAGGTCACGGAGCAACCTCTATTGTAATTACCTGACCTGCCCGGGCCCCTCCCCCGCTCATTTGCCTCTCATTGACAAAATAAACTAATATCAAGGCGACTAATGTCATAGAAGTATACCATTGTGTTACCTACGTAAACTAGAAAATTCGCAGCAGCATTTGCTGAGAGACTGAGATACTGAGATCTCCAACCCGCCTGTCAAGCGTGGAGGTTATAGAAAGACCTCCACTGATGTGGAGGAAACACACCCCCAGTAGTGGACTGCTACTGTCTGTTGATATGATCCCAGAAATTGTAGACAAACCTGTTTTAAATAGGCGCAGGTAAATAAAGTAATTTAAAACTCATTAACTATTTTTAAATAAAGCTGCTCAATCAACTCATGATTATAATAATTAAGTTCTTAATATTAAGTTCCGCATTTTTCCATGTAATCAAGTAAAAGTGAATAACTTTAGAGCTTTCGCTATATTGACCACATGATGGCTTCCTCATATTTTTTATACTGTTATTCATATACATAATTAATTATGATTACGTTTCTACGCTTATTAATTTATGCTATAGAATTTATATAGTAATTTTATACGCAGGTTGAGTTGTTTCTTTTCTGGACGACGACATTCCTGAAATGTTAACTTCGAAAACTCTTGCAAATATCTATACATAGTATAAAACACAGTCGTTTTCCGCCGACTGTCCCTACGTATCTATGTACGCTTAGATCTTTTAAACTACGCAACGGATTTTAATGCGGTTTTCAACAATAGATAGAGTGATTCAAGATGAAGGTTTATAAGTAATAAAAATGGTAGATAATGGTAAATTAGGTGTACGCCGGGTCCACTAGTTACTAGATCATAATCATCTTGTCGTCAATATCCTGGTTGAGCGCACGAAGGCCGGGTTCCGGCTTGACCAGGATATGGCATATCAGGAAATTACTGAGGAGAGACTGACCCTGACTGACGAGTGACTCCTTGACCCTATTAACAGGGGAACCCGACCAGATTGAATCATCATCATGGTGAAACATTCAGTCGCCTGAATGTGCAAGTTTTCTCAAAATATTTTACCTCGCCGTAAGAGCATCAGTTAGTGTAATGTACCTACATGACTCACAAAAAGTCATTGGTACATGGCAGAGCTGAGACTCGAACTCGATATATATCTCGCTTACGAGTCGGAACCGTTAACCATTTATCACCGACGCGCTCGATGCGTTGTTACAATTAGTAGATACAATACAAAAAAAAACAACTTGGCGTTAATGTCCCGGTTGTGCTCTCGCGCACCAGCCCCGGGGCCGGCTTAACCATGATGCAAAAAATTTTACAGATCAGATAATTACCGTGGAGCGACTTCCATCTGACCTCCATGACCCTGCTACCAGGGAAACCTGACCAGATTGCATCAAGGTAACACATTCAGTGGCCTAAATGTGCAGGTTTCATCACGATGTTTTCCCTCACCGGTAGAGCATCGGTTAGCATTAATCTATTGCATATAACTCAGAAAAGTATCATTGGTACATGGCCGCAGTAGGATTATTATGGGGAGTGGGAGTAGATACAGTACTTAGCTGTAATTTTTTCAATTGAAAAATCTTTAATATTAATAGGAAGTCTAATTCAGTATTGCCAACGTTTAAAAAGCGTAGGTACTGTGAAACTTTAAGCGTTGTGTTTGCGAAATATTTGTCCAAGCTACTCGTTCAAGGGCCTCATTTATCTGAGCTGTGGCGTAAACAACTCACTAATCGTTCATCCCACATGCATTCGCTATTTGCTAGATAAATATGACTGTGAGATATGGTGTGTTATATTGCCGTATAGTGCTCGATGGGCCCTCGAATGACGTCAGTGCTTAGTCATCTGATGTCGGTGGCGAAGTACGCAACTATGGGTAGAAGAATGGAAAAGTGTATGGCGTAATATTGGGAGTTAAGTATGAAAATAAGTTAAGTGAAATATTAATAAATAAATATAAATGTGCTTGCACAAATTTAAACAGCGCCATCTAGCCCCAAAGTAAGCAAAATTGTGTTATGGGTGTTACATGACTGATAAAGTACTTACATATTGTTATATTCATACTTATTATACATACTACACCCAGACCCATCACATAAATTAAAACTCATAATTTCTACTCGGCCGGGAATCGAACCCGGGACCTCTGCGTGGCGACCGGCTTCTTAATCAACTAAACCACTCAAGTCATCATCGAAATATAATTATTATTTGAAATGTATTTTTTGTAAGTGACAAATCAAATAAAATGGCAAATAAAAAATGTAGAGTCATCTTAATATTCGACTTAGGGAACTATAATCACAATATTTCGTAACCCCAATATTAACCCCAATCCTAAAATAAATCAATCGACATATTGTGTGTCGGTTTTAAAATATAAAAAGCTCACAATCACACCTTGTTTATTTTCGATGACTAATTCATACGATTTCGCACCTGGTGCAATAAAAACTCATTGGGGTAGAAAATTGCGAAGGTAATGCTTCATCACGTTTGGCTCTATCTGATAGAGCCAAATTGTCCGTATTTTTATTTTATTCCCACTAATAACGGTGTCTCTACAATATTTTGTAGAGTTCCCGCCACCCTGTTAGCTTTAAATGTAAATAAAAATACTCTATTTTATATTTAGGGTTTTGTCTTTCTCATGATGTTATTGAATACTTAGTTAAGAGATACTTTTAAGAAGGTCCAGACTTTGTAGAAGTATAATTCTACTGTTTATTTATTGTGTAAAGTTCAATTAATTGACTTGACTTATTTCCAAATTAACAATGGTTATTTCCAGCATTATGGTAAGAAATGTAATAATAAATAAATATCCTTGGACAATTCACACAGCACCACCTAGCCCCAAAGTAAGCCAAGCTTGTGTGATGAGTGCCAGAAAACTAATAAACTTTTTTAAATACATACTTATTATACATACAAATAACACCCAAACACATAACAGAAATTAAAATTCATAATTTCAATTTATGCCCGGCCGGGTGTCGAACCTGGGACCACTGCGTGGCAGACGTATGTTAACCAACGAAACGACTCAGGTCGTCTTTGTAAAAACGATCTTGACCTATAGGAGACAAAAGTCAAAAGCTCCATTGACATAAAAACTATCTATAACTCAGGCACACGTCTCTACATCACTTTACATTTCGAAGCAATGACTCAATATCTTTGTTTACAATGAAAAAATAGCCGGTGATGCAAATTAAAAACATTCATAGACGATTTATAAATATGTAGAGATAAATATGTAGAGTCAAGTTCTATTTCCATAGGGACACCCATGTCCGTGTTGGCAACGTTCCAGGGTGTCTTGTGTTAGCAGCTAGCTTGCCATAACGTCACGTCTCTCCTTTTGTAGAGACGGTAGGTAGAGACGGGTACACTGTGGAATCCGGAAGAGTTGCATGCAACTAAACTCCGAGAGAGTTTAGCGGAAAGTTTAATTGCTCTATAATCAAAGTTAATTACTTACAAACTTAAACTTGGGCTTTCAAGTATCGTGACACTAGAAAATCTTTAGATATTGTACCTACTTCAGTATGGTGTTGCCATGCCTGACTGCGCGACGCAAAAAAGGGTAATGTTATATCAGCCAATGTATGTACGTTTGTTTCTTTGTGGCACTCTAGAGACCGAATGGGGCTCCACCTACTTTGAAGTTTAAATTAAACTAACGTTTGCACTTTAATATCTATTTATGTACATTATTCTGCTTGTTTCAAACTTTTCAGTTATTATTAGGAGTCGGGGTTTTTAGTTCTTGTACTATTTTTTTTTAAGTTTTTCAAAAATTCATATGTCCCATGTGGTTTCGTGGATAGTAACTCCAACATTAGTCGCCTTTTGCGACACCCGTCAGTGCATGGAAGAGGAGGTTATGGTGTACTGTCTATGCAGGGACCATCGTTATGGTGTCCTGTCAATGCAGCATACCATTGATATGGTGAACTGTCGATGCAGCGAACCATCGTAACGGCGGTTTATCGACGCAGAGTACCATCGATATGACGTCCTGTCGACGCAGCGTACCATCGACATGGCGTGCTGTCGACGCAGCGTACCATCGACATGGCGTGCTGTCGACGCATAGTACCATTGAAATGGTGAACTGTCGCTACAGTAGCCTTTCGACTATCGATGATGGGATGCGATTGTCTAAGAAACATCCCGTTTCTTGGTTGTGCTCTCGTATGTTGTCTTAGAGAATCATCATCATCATCATCATCTTGGCGTTGACCCGGTTGTGCTCTCACGCACGAGGGCCCAGGTCCGTCTTGACCATGATCCAGGATTTGGCAGGTCAGGTAATTACAGTGGAGCGACTGCCATCTGACCTCCATGACCCTGCTACCAGGGGAACCTGACCAGATTGGATCATGGTTACACATCCAGTCGCCTGAATGAATGTGCAGTTTTCAGTACGATGTTTTCCCTCACCGTAGGTAATTGTCGTGTGGACACGTCTTGTTGTCTTAAGAGAATAACATAGATGAATTGTATTTTGTAACATTAGGGCCCGGATTATAACAAGCGTCGCCGACGCAAGGAGCGTCAATAACGCAAGTAGCGTCGCTCCCTGCGTCGCCGACGCACCTTGCTGTCAACTGTCACTTAAAATTGTATGAATTTCAAATGCGCGGGCCGACGCAGGTCGCGTCAATAACGCAGTTTGCGTCAATAACGCAAGCTAGCGGCGCGCGCATTAGAAATACAAACAATTTTGAGTTGACAGCATAACGCAACCTGCGTCGGCGACGCTACTTGTGTTATTGACGCTCCTTGCGTCGGCGACGCTTGTTATAATCCGGGCCTAGATGGTCACTATCTTTAGTTGCTTACATCTGCTATTGCGGGGGAGTTTAAAAAAATTGTTTATCTAAAAACCAAAATAATATTTATCATTTCAGAGAAGTATAAATTACGTAACCTTGTATCTGACTTGGAAAATAAATGCATTTATTGTTTAAAATGTAAACACATCATAAAACACATTTTAGTTTAGCGCCGAAAAAAAAAACTTCAAAGCTTACAGCAAGCTTTTGCTAGTAAAGAATCCTGTTTTTTTAATTCAAACCGTAACAATTTTATATCTGGCTATATCAAAATGCATCATTATCTGACAAGGTATAAGATAGAGTCGCTTTTCCCGTCTGTCTGTCTGTATTTCCGCTAACTCATCCTAGACCACGCAACGGATTTTAATGCGGTTTTCACTATCATTTAGATAGTTATTTATGCATATTATATGTCGCTAGTTTTTTTTGTAATTTCGGATACTACTCATTATTTACATACGTTCATATTTATAACACCCTGGAGGGTTTCAAGAAGCAGCTACGTAAGATTCTTGAAACAAAACAATCAATTTGAAATTGATATATTTATGGAAAGTTGGCCGTGTGGTGTCCGGTAGAGTAGAATAGCACCAACCCCTTACACTCGTGGGTGTCGTACAAGGCGACTAATGTTATCGAGGCAAAAGATAAGGAGTCTCCGTAGTCTGGAAAATGGGCAGCAGCATTTTCCATTATTATATTTAAACACTGCGATCTCCAACCCGCCTGCCAAGCGTGGAGATTATGGCAATAACCTCCCCTTTCATGGGAGAGGCCCTTAGTCCTGCAGTGGACTGTTACGGGCTGTGATGATGATGATGATAATGATGATGGAAAGTTGCTAACCTGTTTGCTCGCTATTCGCAAATTACTATTATATTACGTGTTTTAAGGATTTTGTACCTAAAATACTTAAATAAAGGACTGTTTTTTTTCCTAAATAAAACTAAATAAAAAATAAAATATTAAAATCCTTTCGTATTTCACACACACAAGCGTATCAACCGCTAACCTGTAGCGTCTAAATATACCCTCTTTGATGTCATTTGATTTCCACGAAGAGTCGATTGGTAGAGTCTTGTAGAGCCGATAGAGTTCGTGCTTTTGAACTGCCAAGGATACCACTTGACACCATGAAGGGTTAAAAGGAAGTGACGGCTCAAAATGGCCCTTTCGAAATTGGACCACCTACTTGGTATTTATAAATATCGGCGGGTTAGAATAAAAAAATATCGTGTGACAAAAACTAATTCGGAGAGAGATTGTTATGGCTAAGAGATTACTTTATTTAGTGCTAACAAACAACTGATGTAAGTGGGTGGGAATGGTTGGATGTTTGTTGCTCTTTCACGTGAAAATTGCTGAACGCAGTTTGATGAAACTTTGCAGTTTTGTAGCATATATCGCATAGGTTATAATTTATTTCAAAATTCAATGTAGTTCGCGCGAGAATAGGGTAGAGTCGAATTTTACGCGGAACAAGTTTGTACAAATGTGAAAATAGCTTAAATGTGTATAAAATCTATACGAATAAGTACTAGCTTTTTCTTATATCTACACTAGTGGACCCGACGCGACTTGGTTCACGTGGCATTCTTCTCCTACATATACCTACTTTACCCGTAAAAAAGGGCATTCTTTTCGTTGTAAACCTTGTTCTTAAATCACTCAATCTATTGTTGAAAACCGCATTAAAATCCGTTGTATAGTTTAAGATCCAAGCGTACGTAGATACATAGGGACAGATGGCGGAAAGCGATTTTTTTTTTTTTTTTTATCATAAATGTGGTATTTATTTGTATAATTCGCCAAACTGTAAAACAGTTTGTTGGCTTTGTTTAATACTATGTATAGATATTAGTATGATCCAAAACAGTCCATCTGAAACACGCCTAAATATTTCTCTATAACAGAAACATACATTTCAGTATTTTGTTTCAGGTGCATGATGTATTATATGTTTCAACTGACCCAAATTTTATCTTCATAGCCTCTGTTGTAGTTATTTCGGGTGAGTTGTACGGCATTCTTCGGTTCGTGTGGGTAGGGAATGCAGATAGAAATATTTTCTCATTAAGAAAATATTTGTGTCTGCATTAGTTAGACACAGCGTAAGGAGCGTCGGTGGCCGAGTGGTTGAGGTATCCGACTCGTAAACGAGAGGTAGAGCTTGTCTAAGCTGTTATGACGCACCACTACTTAATTAGTAGATTTCGATGTGTAAGTGCAAATATTAATAACGACACTTCATCTGTGGGAGCGTCGACTGCTCAATCGAACGACGCGTGCTCCTACGTTTGAGTCTCACCGGCAACTGAATGACCAATTAGAACGGCATTTGTATATGTATTGCGTCCATTTTTTAAATTTGCTTGTGTGCGTTAATGCGATAGTGGGACGCGTCATTTCAGCTTAGACGAGCTCTGCCGGGTTCGAATCCCACTGCGGTCATATATCAATGACTATTTTCTGAGTTTTGTACATTAGTGCTAACCGATGCTCTTACAGTGGGAGAAAACATCGTGATGAATGATCCAATCAGGTCAGGTTCCCCTTTTAGCAGGGTCACGGAGGTTAGATGGCAGTCGGTCCACGGTAATTATCTGCGCGAGGGCACAATCGGGACATTAACCCTAAGATGATTATTTTTATCATTTAAGTGTTTTTCAATGTCAATAAATTTGTAATAGGTACCTACTATAAAAACAATGTTGTCTATCTGAGTTTTCGATTGTATGATGATTTAAGTAAAACCTTTTTTTTTCTTTTTTAACTAGAGGTATATAGTGATTAGCAAAATATATGTCAAGCCTAGAGACAATAGCAGAAACAACAGTGACACTCTTCAAAGGTACTAAATATTAAAACAGATTATACAATCATTTCCGAGACAGAAAGTCATTTACAGTCAAACAAAGTCATTGACAGTCAAACAAAGTCACTGCCTCTCATACAAAGTGCCAAAGTCCTCGTAAAAGCTGCAAAACACCCCCAAGCACTGTGTACCAGACTATAAATGGCAGTAGTCACAAAAACTGCATAGGTGGCTGCGCGCACGCATCTGTATTTGGAGCACATCTGTCGTGGCACGCGCGGTGCAATGCAATGCATAGGCTTGCCGGTACAGGGCCGGAGTTGGGAGGTCCGAAAGATTTAAATGTCAGAATAAAATTGGAAGCAACATCTGAATGCTTTTGATTTTTTTTAATATATGGCTAAAGACGATGCGTGCGAAGATTTGCCATGTCTGTTTAGAAACAACCTATTTCCTCTTGCCTTAAAGGAGTTCAGATACACACTGTGCGGGCATAGGGTTCCATTCCATAATTTAAAACTAATAACCTTTAACATATTCTTACCCGAATAATTCTCAACTGGAGTCAATGCTCAGATCAAATAAGAAATAAAGATGGTGCTCTGTCAACAGTGACTTGAACCGGTTTCTGCTATGGCGTAGTTTGGTTGTCAGTAGGCCCAGGCCTAGCTTGGTTGTCAATGTCTGCGTATGACCGTTTACGTACACACAGCATGGCGTAGTCGACAGCGTCGTTTGATGACAGATAATAAAATGAGCTTTCTGTCATTAGTATAAAGACCAAAATTGCAACATTTAAGGCTCTTATTTTAACTCAAATCGAAGCCCCCCTCGTGACTGTATATCACTTTCATCCGCGATTCCGCACTGAAAACCATCATGGCAAACGCTAGGTGTGACCGCTTTGCACGTCGTCCCATGGCACGGGTAGCGATACATTATAGATATAATGTCACTGTTTTTTTTAATATTTGGATGTACCTATCGTGTCATGAGTTTATGTGTAATAAACGTCATTTATTTATCAAATCATCAATCAATCAATCAAATACGTTTATTCAGTTAAGGTTTTCACAAACACTTATGTACGTCATACAATATAAAATGAATGCTAGGCACCACGGCACCATCGAGCGGACAACGGTTTCTTGGCCAGTATGTAGGGCCACATAAAAAAAGAAAACAAAAAATAGACTCTACGGCCAAAGATTTTGTTCTCTGCCTTATCTTATTCTTCTTCTTGTCTTTGTTTATTTATTTGGGGCCTCATCCCCATTCCCTCAGTCCGTCCCTGTTGGCACGTTCCTGAGTGGTCCATTGATACTCTCTGATGTGGTCGGTCGGTGTGATGTGGGCCCTCTTTGTTCGGAGATTAGCTACTTGACACCGCCTCTATGAACTTTCGTCGCTTTCATTTCACACAAAGGGAAGAGACCACAGTTCTTATAAATAGGTAGGAGATATGTGAGGTTTTGTAAGTATTGAGGTTATTTTTTCTTTGAAAGTAAAGGAAATTTAATGATATTTTGAAGACAATTTTTTTGTCTTAATTATGAAGTAAGTTCAATACTATTGATACCTGAAATAATTACAAAAATATAAATATGAAAGGTGGAGTTTCAAATACATATGTGAAAAGAAAAATTAAGAACAGCATACAACTAGGCAGCAGCAGCAAGGGAGTTTGAAGTACTTGGAAATCCACTAACAAAAATGTATACAATAAAATACATTCAAAGTTAAACGAACTATTCGAACACCGCAATAAATTTAGCCGTGTGGTGTCCGGCAGAGTAGCACCAACCCCTTACACTCGTGGGTCGTACAAGGCGACAATGTTTTCGAGGCAAAAGATCTAGAATCTCCGTAGGCTTGAAACTGGGCAGCAGCGTTTTCCATTGTTATATTTATAACACTGCGATCTCCAACCCGCCTGCCAAGCGTGGAGATTACGGTAATTATCTCCCTTCTCGTGGGAGAGACCCTAAGTCCTGCAGTGGACTATTTTGGGCTGTGATGATGAATAAACTAAGATCTCATACAATTATTCTCCAACAACTTTTATTTTTAAGAAAAATTCCTCAGTTATGTTGGATTGCCAATAAACATGTAAATGCACTAATTTCTCTTTACTATAAAAGTAAAGAACCGATTGGATGCCACAGCTTCAGGAAATAGTTGCGAGCTATAGGGGTGGGAATGTCGACATACTTATCGATATATTTTTTTTCGAAACTACATTTTATCGACACATTATGGTCCGCACGGTTCATTAAAATTACATTTCTTTGAGGAATTCAACAGCTTTTTACCGTGATTTCACCTGCTTGGAATTCAGAAATATGACCACCTTGCGTTTTCTCCTGCGATTCCTTTATACCATTCCCAGAATTATTGATTAAAAACCATATTATTTAAAATTAAATGTATCATCATTTTTGTAAACACCAACTAATAAGCAACAGACCACACTAATATAAAGCACAAAACAGAAGTAACACAGAAGAATAAAAAACGTTTTTGGATCATTCTTATCATAATAAACCAATAATTATCCACAATTACTCACATACCAAACATGGCAATAAAACCAATATAGATCAATACCAAACCTAGGTCAATATCAAATGTAAATTTGCTCGTTATCGATACCTTAGCCCAGCCCTAAAAATCCAATTCTGATAGCAAAAACTGGATACCCGAGCTATGGGCATGACATGGTCTAGCCCTTATAAGGATGTGCACTTACACTGGACCTGTCTCTATATTAGGGCTCTAGACAGTTCTAGGCCAGATCTAGTATAATAGCAATCCTAGGTACGAACTGATATCTATCTTTTATAAGGTGTAGGTACTTTCGATTTGATTTGTAAGAACTAGTGACGTACACCATGTGTGGGTGATTTATCGATTGTCGATGAAATTGGGTCGCTTTTTGAATTTAAATGCGGTTTGAATGTCGATTGAATGTTATCTGAGCTGGTTTTTTGTTCACGTGTAGATAAGTAGATATAAGCTTCAAGCTTTGTAATAAAGCTGTAAATAAAAAAATAATCATCTTGGCGTTAATGTCCCGGTTGTGCTCTCGACAACGAGGGCCCGGGGCCCGCCTTGACCATGATCCAGGATTTGGCAGGTCAGGTAATTACAGTGGAGTCAATTCCATCTGACCTCCGTGACCCTGCTACCAGGGGAACCTGACCAGATTGGATCATGGTTACACATTCAGTCGTCTGAATGTGCAGGTTTTATAACGATGTTTTCCCTCACCGTAAGAGCATCAGTTAGTATTCAACTAATGTACATAACTCAGAAAACAGTCATTGGTACAAGGCCGGAGCGGGATTCGAACCCGGGACCTCTGGCTTACAAGTCGGATACTGTAACCGCTCAGCCACCGATGCTCTTCGATAGAGCAAACAATTGCTAACGTTTTTTACTTTGACGTCAAATCTGCAAATATAATGGTTCGGTTGTTATAGGCTATTAAAATAACGATATTTAGTACTGTACGACCAGTGGTACATAGTGGTTGTAGTGGGCGTACGGGTTTGTTTAAATAAATTCAAATTCTACTAAAGCGATTTTAAAAATTCTTTCACTAATAGGAAGCCACATTATTCCCAAGTGACATAGGCTACTTTGCATCCCGGTAAAATAATAGAGTCCCGCGGGAAAGTTGAATGTTTACAGATATCCGAGCAGCCCGCGAGTTAAAGCCGCTGCGAACGGCTAGTAGAACTATATTTTTTATATAATATCTCTACAATAGAGTCACGACTCTATCAAATTATTTAAAACTGAAAACCAGATGAATTTGAACCTTAAATATTTCTTATTATCAAAAGCCTTCTTTAAAAGGAATCCGTTAGTAGGCGGTAGGCATCTCTATTCAAACAATGGATGCCTCACCTCAGTTCAGTATGAAACTGATGTTAATACAAGTGTGAATGTAGAGTCGGGTAAAAATGCATTCCAAAGTGTACAAAAGCCGACTGTGATGCTAGAGGTCATTGGTTGCCAACCTTTTTTTAGAGCACGGACCATTTTGATTTTTTTTGCCGTTTATAACTACTACTAATTCTTACTACTAGATTAAAGGCGATTATGAGTAATATAATAAATATGAATGTGTTTTTCTTTCATACAAGAACACTGAACTCATTACATTAGAATAAAAAAGGTTATTAACACAAAGCCCTTCACTGGATAAAACGGAAAAATGACACTTGAAAAACAGGGATTGGAACAAATGATACCAAGAAAAGCTTATTCTCAGAAATCATAGGCCACACTCTATAGCGGAGTGGAATCGCCTGTTGTCGCCATAGAAGTTGAACCATAGGGCAGGTCCTCCTTACTCCTTACGGAGTAAGAAGTTTCTTTCGTCATTGAAGGACCATCGGTTGGGAACCACTGCTCTAGGTAGATGTAGAGTTGTAATAAAATAGTTGAGTAATGTGGCGCTCTGAATGAATGCAGAGTTTTGTTTGTGTTTCTTTTATTTTTAAACAAAGTTGTTGTAATTATAACGAGTAATAGAACAATGTAGAGCTTAAAAAAATAAAATCAGAAACTTTAAATTCAAAGCCTTAAGTTCTGTGGCTTCAATAGTATCAACGTAACTCTATAATAATAGAGTTTTAGTAACTACAATATACATCTTTCTCTACTTTCTTGTTTGCTCTACCCTCATTACTAGCAGAAGCGGAGCGCGTCCGTCTGTCCGTTTATCGCTCTTTTATATTACTTTTATTGAGCAATTTGTAGGTTGAGCAATATAATTGTGTGACTGTTTGTTTAATGTAGAGTAAGGAAGCTTTGTATGAATGGCTTTAGGTAGAGTTAAGAAAAGATTTTTCATGTGATTGCTAGATGACTTTATATTTTTTTGGAGTTATATTTTCAAGTTTCTTAATCAATGCCTCATTGAAATGAGTACATATACTACCAGGAACAAATTTCTATGAGATCATCATCATCATCATATCAGCAGATAGACACCCAATGTAGGGCATTGGCCTATCCAGAGGTCTCCACCTCCGCAAAGGCCGGTCCTGTACCATCTGTTTCCAGATGGTACCAGTAGACTCATTACGCGCCAACAATTTTCTGATTTCAATGATTGAAATTGTTACTTTTGCGATTACGTATGACTTTGTTAGCAACTGAACCCATGAAATCGATGATACTAAATCGCAAATTTCAATAATTGACATCTGAGAATTGTTGGAAACAGCGTAACGTAATTAGCCTAGTGGTCGTTGATCCACCTTAAGCCCTACTCACGCCGCGTCTTCCGGTACCTGGTCACCACTCGAGAACTTTACTGCTCCATCGGCCATCTGTTCTGCAATCTATATGCTGCCCTATTACGTACTAGATATTTATTACTGCATACAAAGACAAACATAGTATCCCCTAAACATAATCGTGTGGAACGAATCCCAAAACGCGTGACGTACTGGCCACATAAAATACTAGTTACGTTACAATTTCCCGTAACGTGATGTAACAGCTATTTTGTCACTGGCAGCCTGCCAGGACGCGATGAGGATTCGCGGACATGAGCGAATTTTAGAGAAGGGTTATACCAATGCGCCAACTCAGCTTCGTTGGATGAGTCAACTCACTTCGTTGACCACTAGAAGGGGTCACCACAATATCTCTCTCTCTCTTTCTCTCATATACACACACAGACACACTCGCTTACATTTCACCATCGTCGAAAATCGAAATTCATTAGCGAATAGCCATAGGAATGTGAGTATCTGTGAGTAAACTGTGAGTATCTGCTCTGAGGCAAAGCGCAACTTAATTAAAACGTTTCTACGTCATTGTGAGCTCACTCATGGTCTTGTACAATATTTTTCCATGGTATTTCATTTGCAATTTATTCAAGAAATCTGTAAATTATTTGAAGATTTTCAGTAAGGCCCTGCGGTCATTGCGAAAAGCACACACGAGATAAAAGTGAAGTGAAGCTTCACATTTAAGTGAAGACTACCGGTATCGTAGTGCGTGAGTCTCCATTTAAATGTATGTGAGGCACTCCGCTGCGACTTAGTCTCCGAGATGCACGGCATAAATAATAAGAGAATAATAATAATGGTATGTAGGACCTTTATAATGTCACCCGCTTTGAACTCATGCTGCGGGTCCAATTTTGAGTTAACTCAACCGGGCGTAGTGAGTGAGCTGCGCCTCAACTCATTCTGTTAATGTACGGAATTTCGCTGAGTTGCCCCTCCCTAGCGATCGTAGTGGACGCACTGACGGACAACCATTTGTTGATACTATGTTTGCAAATGGTTTTCTATGCGCTGAAAGTTCTGGCGTCATCTCTCAACTGGTAGCGTTTTCGTGCCTGGTTTCTGGGATAAACATAATACTGTTGTGAACGTGACAGTTTATAGTTTTGTTTGTCTGTCAGTCATGCGAAAGGTATTTCATGGATTGAATATGAATAATGATGGTTGAGGTGAAATTTGTTCAGGTTTCCCTGTTATCAAGGTCACGGAGGTCAGATGGCAGTCAGGTAAAGGTTGTCCTGTCGCGCGAGGGCCGGGGTTGCAAACCATTTTTCGTCCATTTCTTGGTATCCGATTGAGCTAAAATTTGGTATACCTATGTAACTTTGTACACCAAAACATTTGCCACGAACTCTAGTACGAATTTCGAGATGCTTTCCTTGGTTCGACTTTAAAATCAAATCCCTATGGCAACCTAACATGGGAAAGGATGTAGCTGTTTATATAACCTTGCACTGCGTGCACTCCTAATTATACCTTGTTTACGGTAAACTCACGCACTTTAACGCGTATTGAAAGGTGGGTAAAATAACATAGTTATTTACGTCGACGGTTTCTTCCGTCTAAAGGTTTGATAAACCAAGCAAAGTTTAACGAGAGCATTGTTCCGTTTGAGTCTCGTTTCAGTTTTAATCAAAATTGTTGTGTGAGAGAAATCTGCCAAAGCCTGGATCATGGTCAAGGCGGACCCCAGGCCCTCGTGCGCGAGAGCACCACCGGGACATTGTAATTATTTCTTTTTTATTGTTTGAAAGAAATTGTGTAATATAATGGTAATATAATAATGATAGATTTTTTTATATTAGACTACGCATTTAATCGCCATTTCACCTGGTGATAAGTGACGATGCGGCCGAAGGTGGAGCATGCCTGTCTAGGAACACCCTATCCACTCTAGCCTTGAAGGCGTCCAGATTATAATGATCAGCGAACACACTCGCAGGCAACGATCGTATATAAATTATGACATCCTGCACCAGAAAAACTTTAGGTCACGAGTATTTAGCGTCTATGCAAGTAGGTAATTCTGTGAGGATGGAGCGCATACTTTTTCGAATTAAAAATATAAATCAGTAACAGTTAAATAAGCAGCATTTAAGCTAACACGGAGATGGCAGTGACAATCTGACTTAATAAGCTATTGCATAGCTTTTATCGAGGGCTTTGAGCGCGGCGACCGAATCAAGAAATTCCGTAACGAAAAAAACCTAACACTCCCCACTCTGACCGGCACAGCGGTGCGGCGTTGAAAGCCGTGCATCGTCTAACGTCGTTTCAGTTCGGTAGACTTCGGCACGGTGTTTGTGTGCGTGCGACTAGACGTATGCGTGTAGACTAGCTGCTAACTGCTCATAACTGATTCTATCTCTTTTAGACACACTGCTAGGTGAGACAGCGTGCTTTTTGGCCGCGTCCACGAGTGAATTCGATAAGGTAATCCAAAAATAGTTAGTATAAAAGTAACATTATATCTATATAAATGTACATCGCGCGAAATTCGATGATCAAACTCTTAATATCGTTCTTTTCGTTCAAATTTTTTGAATGAAGGTACTTATTATACTTGCATAAGTTAATAAAAAATGCTATGCAATAGCTTTATCGCGGCAGTTTATTTTTTTTATTTAGATTTCTATGCCCTAACTTGACCCTAGCTCTTGCCTTAGCTTCTTAGTCGGAGGTCGAGATTCATTTTGGATCACTTCATAGCCCACCTGATGGTAAGCGGTAACTGTCGACAATAACATATACGGTTCATGCATTTAAGTTGCATGCAACAAAAATGCAGAACCGCAGGTGCGTTATCCCAGGAGTTGACTACGCACTTGCGTTGTCTTCAACCCGGAACACAACAATGGAAGCATTGCTTGGCGACAAAGTAGGTAAATAAATAAAGAATAAGTATGTGTTATAAGTATATTGAAAAAAAACGTACATAAGTTGTTACACTATCTAACACCCACCGCTTTGCTTACTTTGGAGCTAGGTGGCGCTGTGAGAATTTGTTAAAGCATATTTATTTATTACTAAATAGTAACTTGACCATGCCACCAAAAGTACATCACATCCACAACAGCATCAAGTCCCAAAACCTACTAAACTAAACTTCTCTGAATCTCACTACATACAGCACCCGACTAGTCTTGAAAGTTACAGTACTTATAGTTACACCATGGACCATGGTTCTGCGAAGTAAAAGCCATTGAATGTAAATGCTGGGGACATAAACACGGTACAGCCGACGTTTTAATGCAGAAAGTGTTCCGATGACCCATTTCGAAGGGAGTTTATCTTTCGTTGCGTGTTCCCGTTGACTCACGGTACGGTACGGTGACGTCAGACGACCCGAGATGATGTCAAAATACGTGCGGTAGGGTGGCAAAAGTGACTCATAGGTTGTGTGTCAGGCCCGCAATGCTTTAAAAGTGTTGTATATTTTTTCTTCTTACTTACATTTGTCCACAAGATAAAGCCTAAAACAATGTTTGACAATGCACGCACACAGCTTACCAGATAACAAGACATTAAACTTTTACTAAATAATTACTAGATATTTAATGCGCTTATTGCATTTGACTAAATTCAGAAGCAAAAAGCGTGAGAGCAAAGTGGAATGTATTACTCTTAAAATAAGGTCTATTTTTGTATCACGGCTTTTGAAAAGCGGAGCGATGCGTAACATAATATAAGTGATACAAAAATGGACCTTATTTTTTGAGCAATACGTTCCACTTTGATTTGTCCTCACGCTTTTTGCTTCTAAATTTAGGCTACTGAATATTAGAAATAAAACGATTTATTTCCTGATGTACTTTTCAGTCTATCTTTAGGCCCTTTAAAGATCCTTGCCAGCACTCTATATGGGTAACTCGACAATTCACGTGATAAATCGTGCCAAAACCTCGTGCCTTGCCAATGGAAACGCACCGCAGTTAATAATGACGCAAGAGTATAGGATTACAACGCATATGGCGGGATACGAGCGCAATATAAATTATTTCAGGACCCACATAGTTAGTCAGTCGAGCGGTCGGTGCCAATGAACTACGCGAGCTTAGGGACGCTCCGGGATTGTGTGAATCGATCGATTATTATCGATTTAGAAATATGTTAAATCGGACCGTCATGGGGGCCAATAAGCTCACCACTAAGGATGCCGAAGAGGCGACCAAGGTGGGCCAAGAGGACCCTGGGCCCTCGCGTGCCGCGCAGGGGCTTAACCGGGACATTACGCCAAGGTAATGATAATGATGATGATGGTACGGCCAATCGGCTCCCGAGACTGGTCAAGGAGTCTTAGGGACCCCAGCGGAGGACCTTGGTCTCCCTCGCTTCGTCCGAGTGGCGAGCTTATTGCGGTTAGGTTAACCTCGCTTAGCCAACGGTTTTAGGAGGCACGCCTAACGAGTGGCGAACTCATTGCGGTGCTGAAGTTCTACTAGCCTCAAAGTATGAAATGGTCACGCATAAATGGCCGGACAGAAAAAGAAAATTATAAATTTTAGTTTCTATTTGGTGTCTCGGTATAACTACGTACCTATGTAGAATAAGTATTATAAACCACCTCGATTAAACTGACTATAAAAAAGTCGAATCACTTTGAATAAATGATATGTGACTACACATTACATTCATCATCATGAATCACTTTGAATCATTTATTCAAAGTGATTTGATTTAACAATTATATTTTGACCATTCGGATTTATTTTCTGCAATAAGACCTTCGAATTTCGAATTCGAAGTTTTTCGATTAAATTTGCAGAAAAATTATTATCATTAAGACGATGCACTAAAAACAAATAGCTAAATTCGATTAAAAATGCTCGATTTTCGATTAAATCGAATCGTATCGAATCGCCCCATCCTTACGCACTGTTTATGACGAGTCTCACGGCTCAATCATAATAAATATCAATATAATTTTAAAGCATAATGTAAATAGTCTACAGTTTTACTGCACCACATTGTTAAGTTCTGTCGGAATGATTGATGTTCTCATTGAATGAAGTTCAACGCTTCGTCAACGCGGAACCTTCTAAAAGAAAGTTCAGCAAACATTCTTCAGCAACAATATTCCTACTTTTAAATCCAGAAAATTAATAATTATACTATTATTTATGCCGTTCGCTGTAGAAACAGCGGGTTCTTGGTGCGCAGCGGCCAAAAACTTGTGCCGAGAGCTGGGTCGCCGGATGAGACGTAAGGGTCTGGACCCAAGGTCTGGGCACTTTTTGGGCCAGCATATATCTCTGGCTGTGCAACGAGGTCACACGGCTGGAATATTGGGCACATTTGGCAGGGAGGCCGTTCGTGGGGGCCTTTTTAATTGGTGTAGGTATATAGGTTAAAAAGTGTTTGATTAAGTGTATTTTTATAGTTAAATTATCTTGTTTTATCTTTACTACTATTTAACTAAATTACTGAATTAAATGATGTTGCCTGAAAAAAAAACTATTATTTATCAGTAAATTCATGATCATCGTACTCATCATCTGAGCGGTCACTCCCGGTTTCTGCACTAGTTATCATTAAATTAAGGGACAAAAATAAGCATTCCTAAGTCTGAGAAGGTACTTTTGATCCCGGAGAAATAATAGGATTCCATGAGATAGTTGATTGTTACCGAGATCCAACGCGCGCGGGTGAAAATTATGGGTGACGGCTTATCTGTACTAATGTTATAAAGAGAAAAGATTTGATTGTTTGTCGGTTTGTTTGTAATGGATAAACTCAAAAACTACTTTCATGATTTAAAAATCATTTCACCTGTACGAAGCTTCATTATGAGCGAGTAATGTATGCTATATTTTATCTTCAAAAAATCAGAGTTCAATAGGAAAATTGCAAGGTATCCATGTTCGCGCATAATTTCAGAACGGCTGCATCAATTTAACATTCTTTTTTTGTTTGTAGTTGGTAAGATTTGTATGAATGAAAAAAGGATAGGTTGGGAGGAGGGTAAGGTAGGTGTAGGGTAGGAGTAGAACACCATGCGAACGAAGTCGCGCCCGACCCACTAGTATTTTTTAAAATTGTTACAAAACGCTCGTCAATCACAAATTCACTTGACTTGTATAAAATAAAATCAATCATCCCACACTGTACCAAAGCACTGTCCCACATATTGGTCCATAAAAAGAAAACGATGGCTTTATGCAACCAAGCTATCCAGATAAAGAGGAAGCTATTATGCAACACTGAGTCAGTAAGATAAAGTCGGCACGATTGAACTCTGCTACACTCCCGGGCAAAGTAAATGGGTCACACTGATTTATTTACACTGCAATGAGAAAAACGCGATTGCCTTATCAATAAGTAGTATTTGGGTATTATTAGCTAACCTTATAAGTTGTCAATTTATGAATGAATATTGTAATTATTAATATTCCTTATCGATATTATTGTGCGATGCACAGACGTTGAAAGACGATGCTTGTTTTATTGGAGATAGCGATATGTTATGATGTAATGTTTAATAATTATTTTGATGACTATAATAAAAGTCTCCCACTGTTAAGAAATTGAAACACTTACATCGAAAACATACCTATTTTTAAATTAAATAATCATCTTGCATTCAATATCCGGTTTGTGCTCTCAACGCAAGGGCCCGGGGCCCGCCTTGACCGCACGATCCAGGATTTGGCAGATCAGGTAATTACTGTGGAGCGACTGCCACATGACCTCCTTGACTATTTCAAGGGGAACCTGACCAGATTGGATCATGGTTACACAGTTAGCCGCCTAAATGCGCAGGTTCACTCACGATGTTTTCCCTCACTGTAAGAGGATGAACCTACATATTCATTCAATGTGTAACCATGATCCAATCTTGTCAGGTTCCCCTTTAACAGGTCACAGATGTCAGATGGTAGTCGCTTCACTGTAATTACCTGATCAGCCAAATCCTGGAACGTGATTGAAGCGGACCCGGACCCTCGTGCGCGAGACCGCAACTGGGACATTAACGCCAATATGATTATTATTTTAAATCATCATATTTTCCGGTTCTTATATTATTCTAAGTTAGCAAATTATATTAAATTTAAATTACTTATTAGTCTTTAGGCTAGATTGTAATTGCAATGCTCTACCTACGTGTCAAATGGGTAGATCATATTAGGTAAAAAAGAAAATAAAATTCTCGAGTGGAGACCAGTACCCTTTTACCCCACCATTGGCATCGCGGTCACCGTCTTTGAAGTGGCAATATTATGTAAAATACTCTTAATTGATTCCCTAAAAGGGCGATATTTCATCCAAATATATGTCCAACAACAAAATTGACAGGCACACAATCCGTCACACATGCCCTTATAAGGTTATGGTAATTATTTAGCACTCTCCCTGTTATTTTGTATGCAAACCAAATGTGGCTTGATTATGAATTATTAGTGCTGTAGTACCGAGGACTGGCTGCGACTTCGAAATTCGAATACTCACGGACCGAGACGAATGGTGTTAAATAAAGATGCTTTAGGGTGGCCATATTGCTTGCGGAAAGTGTCGTTTACCTGTAACAAAAAAATAATATTTTGTAAGTATTTTATTTATATGCACCTTTAACTACATCACAATTATACGACATAGAAAAAATAAATAATTTGTAAGTTTTAATGTTATCGAAACTTCTGAACCGATTTTGAAATTTTTTATAAAGTAAATAAACAAAATAAAATAAAATAAATTTATTTCAGGATTAATGTTAGTAAAACATTCATGACTTGCAAACTATATTAGTAAATCCAATTTATTACTTAAATTAAAATATCAAAATTTAAAATTAAATCACTTATTCAAAATTAAAGCTATATTCTTATTCCATTCAGGTAAATAAATCTCCTTGGATAGTCGAATTTTGGCAGAATTTCGAGCCCCACCTGCGAGTGCCTGTAAGAACAACGGGCGGACCGCGAGCCAAAAGAAAATTGGCATGGTGATTTGTGAGTCTACACAGTCACTTCAAAAATCTGTTTAATCTGTCGCAATGACAGCCTTAGTTCCTAAGATACATTAACTAAGTTTTACGAGGAATTATACAACGGCTCAAGCAATTTAAGAACCTATTAAACAGCCATACGTATTGAACAAGAAATCGATTCCATCTCGAAGTTTAATGCGACTTATAACCGTTTATTACTGTAATCTGAAGTGGGCTTAATAAATAACAGTCTACATTGACTTATCTGCGTAACTGTATGTCGGTAGTTATTCATATATAATGATTTAATTGATTTATTCATTTACGACCCTGTGCCTGATTTTAGTACCCATCGCTCTATTTGCTTTCGTATTAATCAATTGAACATTCAAATAAGTATGTTTGCGTTTCTACAAGTGAGCAAATATTTTAGTAATGTCATTTGGAAACCCTTTGATATCTAACATATAAACACAATCAGATCTATACATATAATTAAATATAGAATAAAAATTGCCTATAACTTACCGCATGTATGAAATATCTTTGATTGATCTGCTTAACCGATTTTTTATATTGTGTTCTTAAGTATAGGAGAAAAGTCAAAAACTGATCCGATTTAAATGAAACTACGTTGCTATAATCAGATAACATTAAAACCTTATTATTTTAAAAATCAAACCGCAAATGTCGGTTTCTTTTTCTAATTTTTGTATGGGAATCTTATCTTAATAGCGGGATATTTGAATATGTTTGTGTTTCGAACTGGACACGGGTAAAAGCCGCTAAAAATAAATAGTAGAACATAAACATAATATATTAAAAATTATATACTGTCACGGGGGCCAATCGGCTCCAAAGACTATTCAGTCTCGTTAAGGACTCCTTTATAACCAATGGCAAAGCGAAATAGACCAAGCTCTTCCGCTGGGATTACTGAAGACTGGTTCAACTCAATCTAATCTAGTGTAAAAAATAACCTTGCAACGAAAAAGCGAGGCCTAATTTATAACTGTCTCCTCCTACATCGAGATAGTTTAATCCTCATTATAGTCGAATTCGTTGTCACTCTATTTTTTGTGCGCACACATGGCGTTCCAGTTCAGTTGGCACCCAATACGACCTCTTTATGGGGCATATGGGGTCAAGTTTGCCCCAATTGGTAACGTGAAGTATCGGTCAACGGATTGCCCATCACTAAAATAATGAAAATTAAACAACTAAAATAATGACTGTCAAACCTGACTAGTCCGCCTCGGTAAGTACCACACCACCGCCTTATTTTTCTGCTAAGTGGCATTGTTGTGTTCTACGGAAAAGCATAACAGAACTGGCAGACTCCGCAAGCTGAACAGAGTGCTTTCACCAGTAAAAATATGGAGGTTATCACTAGACCGTCCCAAACGACAGTAAATAAGAATAAAATTCATTTGATGATACGCTCTCCTTTGAACTGTACTATAAATTACTTGAGAATTTTGTTTGGGCTGGTACTTATAGGTACTCCTTGTCATACCTTTGGCTAAAATCCAACACACCTATTTTCGCCGGAAAATAATTGAAAAGCATTAAAAGTGGGGCAAAAGTTCAATGCTCTGCGAAAAGAGGTAATTTGTATGTAGGTGTTGTATGAAAAATTGGACAGCCCACGCTTTTGGCAAAATATTTATTTCTTCTCGCTTTAGATACGTGGGTATTAAACAAAATTGTTTCACAATTTATTTTGAACCTAGTCCAAAATTGTACTGCAGGTAAAATAGAGGATCAAAATAGAATTCGAAGTTACTTAGATTAAAAAGTGACACTGGGCTCCGAGTTTGCTAATTTTATTTCACAAGCTATTGATATCCAATTGAGACTCAATTGCAGGTCCATTACAATTGAGACAAATTGGGTATTCTCATAAAATATCAGCTATACTAACCCATACAAACAAGCAAGTTATAGCTACTGGCTGACCGATGGAACTTCGGCTCCGTGTGTTTTGTACTGGCTGTATAAAGGGGAGTTCCTTCTGAGAAACTTTATGATCTGGTGCCCACAGCGCAATTCCGCCATCGTACCGCTCGGTGCGGGCTGGGTACTCCTCTCTATAACGCAGACCCTGTAGTGATGTCCACGCGCAGGTTCCAAATAACCGTTTCTCGCTCGTACGATTTGGATGTGGAATGAGCTCCCAGCCACAGTGTTTTCTTTGGGCTGTGACATAGGATCGTTCAAGAGGTATATTAAAGGTCTCCTTAGAGGCGGGAAACGCCTTTGTAACGCCCCTGAAGTTGCTATATCCATAGTCGGCGGTGCCCTCTTCCCAACAGGTCTTGCCTGCTTGTCTGTCCTGAACGACGGTAGTCGCTTTCCATCAGGTGGACCATCCGGCCGTGTGCGCTAGGTAATAAAAAAACCCAGTAACGAATGTAGAGAAGGCTAAAGTCCAGCTGTGGACTGTTATGGGCTGTTGATGTGGATATTGTAAATCGTGTAGGTACCAAACAACCAAATTTGTAGCCATACTTCACCCATCAAAGTTATTTAAAACAAACCATGTGGGCGTTCCCATTCGCTTCCACGCAAATTTTTTCTCATCTAGGTAAATAGGTCTCGTATATTTACGACCTAGCTAGACCTGATTCTGTTGAGTGTTTAAACTAATACGGCGGAGTGGCTTTTGACCTATTTAGCTCGGAAATATAGCCAATAGACCGAGCTTTAGTGCTGAAATTTGAATAAGTATGCAGTTAAGGTTTTAAGGTCTCCTAAATTAGTTACCTAGGTGTCCTATCTATTGATTGGTTTTGTTAATTTTAGGGTGGTTTCTGAAAATGTGGTAAGATGGGTGAGGTCTTGAAGATAATCGTCAATCAATTTCTTATCAGATATTGTGAAAATATTGCTCGCGAAAAATTAAAAAAAAAAACATTTACATTTTTTAATGAAAGGGCGTTCAGTTGTGTAAAAGATAAATTGAATTGTATGAATTGTATCGCCATTAGAAACCACTAAAAGAGCCATTACACAAATTGATAACACAAATAAATTATTTTATAAGTACTACACACAACCATACCACGAAATACTTAACAATAATGATTGTTTGAAAGCATGGTATTTTTTTAAACACAAACTATTACAAAGGTTTTCTTTTTTTACTATTTTCGCTCTATTACCTACATGTTGTCTGTTGTTCGAAGTTAATAGCCCGGTAAATGTGGACACATTATTAAAAATTTAGGGTGACCATATGCTCCCCGAAATCTAGGAACGGAGTCGTGACAGAACCTTAATTAGTGGGTCGGAAAATATGTATAGTACCTAACACGGTGACTGCGTCGCTGTCGTCGAATCGAAAACGTGATTTTTAAATGGCGACCCTTAGTTCCAGTTTTGGCCACCGTGTCAGATAAATTTGTGGCACTGTATTCTTTCCTGTTGCCAACTCGCCAATCGTGACTGTTGCAATTGGCGAAATAATAATGGGCGGGAATTCCGACTCACGCACTGGTAATGAGTAAGGCTACAATTATGTTGAATGGAAGTGTAATATCGTAATTTATTAACACTTGGTTTTTGTTAAGCTATAATTATATTTTCGGGTAATCAGATGTTAATTAAATTATTTTATTTTATGGTTTATAATACTTTGCAATGGTTTAGTTATATTCAAACTTTATAAATATAGGTACCTATAGATGAACCAATACCTACATTGTGAACCTAGCAACACATTGGAATAAATTATCTTTGCGAGGGCACACGACGAAAAACAAACCCAATTGAGCACTTATTTAATATTAAATTAAGAACATATTCTTAATAAAATTAAATTTTACAATTCTCCAAAGAAAGGTCATTGTAACAAATCATCTAAATCCCATCGTCCCAAAACAATCAGCAGCATAGTCACATTACTATAATAGAAGTTGCATCACATTGTGTTTAGGTGACATAAAGTGCATTATAAAAAAAGCATTTTAAACGTGGTTAATGTCCATGCGTTCGTCACAGCGTTTCCGGTCTACTTTTCGAAATTTGAATGCAACTGTCTGTATGCAACTGGGTCGGAATAATGTATTTGGATTAAAATGTGTTTAATTATATTTTTTCCAAACGCATTTGCATTAGAAGCAGCGTCGTTATCATCATTAGTGTTTATTATCTGCTGGCTTTTACCCGCGACTTCGTCCGCGTAAAATTCGGTATATATTTTTATTCGGTTCCAGCGGAAACTACATCAATTTCGGCATAAATTATAGCCTATGTGCTATTTTGGGCAATAAGCAACATTGCTGCTAAAAATTCTTCAAAATCGGGTCAGTAGTTTTTGCGTGATGGAGTAACAAACATCCATTCATCTTTACATACTTTGGTATATATAACATTATGTAGTATTATACAATAGTAGGTTATGTAGAATATTATGTAGGATTAGTAGCATTGATATGAGGAATGATATGTCTTCTTACTAATTTGGATAACAGATAAATAACACCAATCATTGATTTGTTGATTGATTGCTCAATTCTGCTTCTTCTTGATGTGTGGTAGGTTCAATAGGAGTTATAAGTTTGACCCTAATAAATAAGTACGGGTAATATTTTAGGATCATCCTTAGGTAACCGAATTCTTTGAGGATTGGGCAGTAGGATCACAGATATTTTTAACAATTAGGCATATTTTGTGGAGCACTTCGGTTCACAACCAGGACTAAGATACAATATAGATGACAAGGTTCGACACGCAGATCCTACCTAATTTGGTCTTCTAGCTAGCCAAAATAAAAGTAATTTTTATACTACTTTCGCAGTGACAAACATGCCCAGCTGATGGCTACCGGCCCTACATCGCTTACAACTCATGCATTCCGTGTAAAAAAATATAGGACCGCAGATGTCTTGTCTTGTCCCTTTGAGGACTAAAAAGCCTCCATTTTTTTTTTTATTGGTCTTTGAATAACGTTATTCGTTTTTTGTATGAAAGGGGGAGGCATACAAGCAAGCGGGTCACCTGATGGAAAGTCACCGCTGCCCATAGACACCCACAACGCCTGAGAAGTCGCGAATGCTTCATGCATTATAGTAGGTAGATAGATACACTCTTTATTGCACACAACATTACAAAAAGAAAAAGAAAATTTAACCGATATTTTCAAACATTGTGCTACAAGCGAGCGCTTCCAGGCAACCCAATACAGGCAGGTATTACAATAAATATAAAACTTCAAAAGTTGGCTGCAGCAAAGCTACTTGTCTACTATAATGCATAGCTTGACCTAAAAAAGCTGGACTATAAAGCGGTTATTTTGGACGAGCACAATATTATTTTTGGCCCTGATCCACCGGTTACGCAATCGTGGGGGTTATTCACGGACAGACAGACAAGCATCTTGTTATTGCCCATATTAATGGGTCTGTAACGCGGAAGCTTTCAAAATACGAGGGGAATGATTAATTATGCGATGAGCTTTCGGTGTGGAGAGAGCTTTATGGAAAGGTTAAAGAGTTGCTTTGGTGTTGTATTTCTTTCAAGGTTAGTGTTGGTCTATTTTATAGTACTAACTTTTACCCGAGACTTCGCATCAAATTTTGGTTAACACGTTCCGGACCCGCTCGCGCGGGAACCACGTTGAATTTCGGGGTACATTATAGCCTATGTGATAGATTGGGCTATAAGCTATATTGCTGCCAAATTTCATCAAAATCCGTTTAGTAGTTCTTGCGTGAAAGAGTAACAAACATCCAAATATCCTTATAATCTTTCGCATTCATAACATTAGTAGGATAGGATGTGGAGTTTTCACTATAAAAGTTTTGTATTTTATTTAGACTAGCCAGGAATTTGACCGCCATCTCACCCGGTGGTCTATGCTTTAGACTCTATTAAAATTTTATTAAAAGATGTTTGGAAACACTTTCACATATTTTTTTCATACCACTCAGGTGGTAAACAAGCTTGCGGCTTGCCTGATGGTAAGCAGTTACCGCAGCCTATGGACGTTTGCTATACCAGAGGTATCACTCCAGTGTTGACGATCGTGTAAAAACTTTTTCATCCCATAGGGAGTTCATACTAGGAGCGTCGGTGGCCGAGTGGTTACGGTATCCGACTCGGAAGCGAGAGGTATCGGGTTCGGATCCCGATACCTCTCGTGAGGGAAAAAATCGTGATAAATCCTGCACATTCAGGCGTCTGAATGTGAAACCATTATCCAATCTAGTCAGGTCCCGCAGCAGGGTCACGGAGGTCAGATGGCAGTCGCTCCATTGTAATAACCTTAACTACCAAATCCTGGATCATGGTCAAAGCGAACCCCGGGCCCTCGTGCGCGACAGCATACCCGGGACATTAACGCCAATGTGATATTTTTTTTTTATTATCGTGATCATGCATGAGTGTTTACGCCATTTGTACTAGGACCACATAACACGCAATGAGTGGGCCGTTATCAAAATCCACGTGGATCACGTATCGGGCCTTACATCCTCAGATGGTAGAGTGAGTTAGCACTACTTCCTTCCCGTGTGGGGGAAAGGGACGGCTTCAAAGGGCTCAGGCCGAGCATTTGATCGGCCGCAGAGATCATATCGGGTTCAGAGAAACGTGGGTGGAGGTATTCCTTTTGCTGGTTACCTCTTGGGGGGATTTCGTGTGCATAGCGTCGTGACATGATATTAGTGTGATATCTCTAGGGTTCAAGTTCAAGTTCAAATGGCATGCTATGGGCATACGGGTCACTAATGTCACCATCTGTAGCTATTCAAGATTTCGTGTTATAGACAGAATGAAGAGCTATTTGTCTTAGTGTTATTCAGGTTGGATATTTTTCGGCGGTTGGTAATTTTTCGGATTGGACAAGTATCGTAAAGGACAAAATGAAGTACTGTCCTACATATTTGTTACGCCTTCATTCTTAAAATTGGACGAATGAACGTTTCTGAGCTCTTTGGAATGGTCTTTTATGAGTAATATAGCGCGCGATAGAAGCTTGTAATAAAAAAAAAAAAAAATTCATTTGAGAACTTATTCCTCCACTTCGCCCAGTCTTCAGCATCCTCACGTCGCGTCGCAACAAGCTGTCGCATCCAACTCAGCGATGTCAATCCATCGCTTTCTAGGCCTCCCGCGCGCCCTCAAACCAGAGCAGTCCAGGTTCTTCAACCTCATAAATCCTTACTTACTAACTTACTTCGCAGGTTCAGCGACCCGAATTGGATCTTGACACGAAAAATCTACATTGGTCCCTATCCAGCGGTAATTGTTCCCAGTTCGTTATCTGGAGTTCACGCAGGTCTTTCCGGACTTGGTCATAAATCCTACCATTTCATAATGAAGTTGTTGAACAACTATTCTACCGACAAAGAACCAAATTAGCAGTTGGACACCGTAAATAATCACCTTACAAACACGGAAAGCTCCTAACACATACCATTATAAACTAATAAAGAGATGTAATGGCTCAACACCGTACGTGGGATGAAATTAATTTTCGAATAAAAAAGGAAAAAAAAAGAATTACGAAGATACTTATCATCAAAGTGCAATCATGTGACGGTAGCATCGTCTCGTTCTCACCCTCAGATTGTAGATACGTTTGTCTTTTTCGCTCCTGTACTACTTTAGGGCGATGTAATATTCTTTTTTCAAGATGGACGTTAGATTGTGTACGAGTTTCGTGTGTCAGGTGTTAAGAGCTGCTTGTAGGAAGACGATAGCTTCAAATTGCTCTTTCACCACTTTCCTGATACGATCAGTGAGCATTTTAGCCGGTGTTGTTGTTTAAGGCTCGGCCTACAAGGATTCGGGACGGGACTGAACGGAAAAAAACCGTCCCCGGATAGAATCCGTAGCTCATACAAATGTATGAAATATTCCTGCATCGACTACATGCGATCAGGGACGGAACGGAACGGAAATCTTTCCGGAAACAAGCGTGTCGCGCGCTGTTTTTTCCGCATGGGGGCGTGGTCTATCATTATCGTATGAAGTTGTATGTAGTTGACCACACGAGAACGGTTCGTCCTGGATGAATCGCGCGCCGGTTCGATAACAGACGTTGAAGCGTACCTTTTTTGCTATACCTACCTAGGTCTTAACTTACAATTTTTAAATGTAAGTTGGTTAACTTTATTTATTGTACGTAGGTAGGATACTATTTATGATTGAGATAGGTAGGTAGGCACAAATTAAATTAATAAATAGACTAGTATCGCATAGTATATACTTATGTACATACACACTCACGTCCGTATTCCACAGGGGTAGGTATTTTCGACTGTTCTGTGCGAGTGGTAGCGGCTGACTGAGTAATTTTTTATTTTGAGTAAGCTATTTTTTTAATGCATTATTTTATGTTACAGCTGTAAACCACCCGAATAAAATAAAATAAATAAATTAATTTCTCTCCGGATTCAAACCGGAGCGCGTGTAGTCGATAGCACGGTATTTTTCCGTACCGTTCCGTTCCATTCCTTTCCGTTCCGCCCCGTCCCGGATGCATTAAGTCCGAGTCTAATAGTCTTGTTTTATATATCTTCACCATCGCGGTCGTAAGCTTCATGAAGCGCGACTCGAAACTCGTCGACCAAACACGATACTTAACACGGTGAAGGAATTTGCACCTAAAACTCGTCTACCATTTAAGAATACACTAATTGTATTCCAAACTAACCTACATTTAAATTAAACATACCAATTAACGTTTGTACTCTTAGCTAACAAGAACATATAGCTTGTAAGTAATTTGAAGGAAAGAAGAACTTTGATTGATCATCTCGCTAGAAGCTTAACGAATAGAGTTGAAAAGCCTCCTTCGTAAACGCGTAGTTTATCATAATGTGTCAAATGTACTGATTAGAAAATAAACTTGTATGTTTTTCTTTCAATGGGGCATGAAAGAGATAGAGCAATTAAGTGGTTCTGTTTTGTACATTAATTAAGTCGTCAAATACTATTACTTGTTTAGTTTATGGTAGGTTGAATGGTAGACAAATGAAAAGCATAATTAAGTAAGTAAGTTAGTAATATTTTATTTCACATTTTCCATACAATATTTTAACCCTTTACTAGTATCCGGCAGAGTAGAATAGCACCAACCCCTTACACTCATGGGTGACGTACAAGGCAACTAATGTTTTCGAGGCAAAAGTTCCATATTCTCCGTAGGCTGTCAAATGGGCAGCAGCAATTTCCATTTTTATATTCACAACACTGCGAGCTTCAACCCTATTTTGGCTCTTTATTTACCTTTCATTTATTTTACGTCAGTGCCTATAATATTAATATTTGTGTACGTATATTTAATGTAACACAATTGCAAAGTTCACCTCATCCAATACGTCAGTCTCACAAATAGGTAACCATAAAACAATTCAACACAGAGAACACTAAATATAAATAAAACTCCTCCGACTGTCGACAGATTGTTCACGAATAAATTTATTGCCATTTGAAAATCAAAGCTATGGAACCGTGAATCGGTTTGGGGATCAATTCCCGACAACATAAAACAAAATATCACACTTTATCGGAAGTATAAAACGAAGGAAAGCGATTTGGACTCACGACTGAGTCCGAAGTGTGTTGTTAGCCGTGGTACACACGTACTTCGTCGCCGCGCAGCCGACAAATTAATTTCAAACAGCTTTGAATAAATCAGTATAACCCATGCGATAGATGTCGGAAAATCGCCGACAATCTTTACATAACTTCGATAATTATAGCCTGAATTGAACCGATTTGATGGATACAAAACTAAGAACCATTCCGATTAAATTGGCATCCAAATAAAAGAATCCTCATCGAGATCATTTCAGCCAGGGAGATCTGATGCCACAGACAGATTTGAATTGGTAGTAAAAATAAAAATATTTTTAGGAAATTTTTGACAAGTGTGAAATGTTATTGTTTGGACACTTGTCCCTGAAACACGGTAAAATTAAGTCTGAAAAAGCCTGACTTAGCAAAGTAATTAGCCTGGTCACAGGCACATACTAGCATTATAATAGTATAGTTACATACATATATACTTAAATTCACGCCAGTATCCCACAGTGTCCCACAGCTATAAATCCTAACACACCTCTTTTGCTTCTTCCACATCCATACACATCTTCTCACCATATGTATTTACGCTCGTTGATAACAAAAATATCTAGTAATGATTATTATTATTTAATGGCAGCGAACGGTTCTACTTTCGCGCAGGTATCTGTCATTTTTTTGTCTCCCTCTATGAGTTCATTGATTTTGAACTTGCTAGTAAACAGTGATGAATAGCAAAATGTACGCTTATTAAGTGGGCCCATTATTCATTTTGTGAATGAAGTGGTCCTCATTCACTCGTTTCTGGCAAGCTTTGTGAGAACTATGGCACTCGAAGTGCTTGTTTTGTACTTGATTTCATATGGGCTTCACAGTTTCATTGAGAGAGAAACTGAATGAATGTTTGCAAAATACTCACTTTAGGCTCGTATGAATGAGTAGGTATAGATTGATTTACAGTTATTTGTGTCTTGGATATGATGGATGACTTTTGATATTATTTTATTGACAAAGACTCGTGTTACGTAATAATGCTTGCGTTGTTGCAAAAGGCGTTATCGTTTCACAGTGACAACCTATCTTAATTTTACTACATAGATAAATCGCTGTGTGGGGCCCAATAAATAAAATAAAAGAAACATATTCCAATCCGCACGCCAAGCGTGGAGGAAGATAATAGAAAATCCCTCTAGTATGTGAATTACTAGATAGATTTTCTAAATGTTACATTGAACTTCTGCCGACGGATAATGTTGTATGTAAGTACACATTGTGCCCAGCCCCTTAGGTCAGTCCTATAACCGGTACGCCTACGCTCCAAGAACCGTCTCTTGGAGAGGCCCTTACGGCGCCGTTCCGAGTCTATTGTGATTCCGAGATTTCTGAATGGGACTCGTAATAGAGTTCAATGTCTTATTTGGACTGGTTCTGTGTTGTTAATGCCCTGTTTAAACTCGATTTTAGGGCTATTTGATGCAATTTTGTTTCTCTTTAAAGTAAAAAAATACGACAGGGCTTAATTTTAAGTCCCCTGCGGTTTTCATCTTCATGCAGTTTGAGAAACTGTATCTACTACACATACCGCTGTATACAAAAAATTATATTTAACTCTGACTTCCTTTTGCAATCATAATATTATCTTAATTAATCAAATAAGTACTCTATGACCTAGATCCTACTTTTTATAGAGATTTGAAAGTTTATAAAGTTTCATTGTAATTTGTCCGTCAAATAAAAAAAATAACTGCAAGGATTTGTATGAAATCAGGCGTATAGATAGACCACATAGATTAATGAAATCTGCTCGAACGAAGTTGCTGGTTAACATTCGTCGTAAGATCAAGAAATAGTCAATCAACCTCGCGACTGGAAGGAAAACAACCGTTAATGGCATCGTAACACAAAATTACGTTTTCCAACACCGTGTTGATTGTCTAGAAAAGCTGGCAAATTATCCGCAGAATGACTAGAGAAGCTAGAAACACGGCGTCAAGAGTGCAATATGTCCAGAAGCCCATTTATCACTTTCCATTTTCCACATAACATGGCTTAGTGTACTAATGTTTATCTTTTGAACACTTTCACGCGTACAAATCGGCTTAGGGCAAGACGCGCCAACAGGTTTTCAACAACAGGTGGTTTCACTACGGAGGTATTAGCATAAAATCGTGTGTGATAAATTCCGCTTTGCCATGACATAGCAATGGTGCGTTCATGGGTACAAGATATGAAGGTAATAAAATTAGAAGGTGTTACTAGGCATTCTCAATTACCTTAATACCTAGTCTTCAGACTGTGTAGTAGACAGCCATTTCAGTTGATGGGAAGCGACGATGCGTTCGAAGATATAAACTCTGACTTTAGTCAGTAAGCGAAAAACATCTTACGAATAACTAATATCTTTTTTTTTAACCACTAATGTAGCAAACAAACTTACGGCCTGCCTGATGGTAAGCAACCCCAACCTAAGGACGTTTGCAATACTAGGGGTATCACCCACGCGTTGCCGACCCCGTAAAAGCCTATTCACCCCTTGAAGAACTCCATCTTGTACTCTCCAGGTACTTCATTCCACAAAATAAGCGTGGATGGGAGAAAGTTCCTTTGGAACCGCACATATCTGTATGCCAATACTGATGCTGCGGATATTGTCAAAGCTGTTATGCACTGAACAGCTATTTAAGCCATGAAAGACTTCAAGCCATTTGACGGTGTGTCAAATGGGCGAGATCAAGCCAACTGGATCAAGCTGCATGGTGAGTGCGGCTGATATTAATTTGGCTTTTCTGTAAATCCATCAAAATGCCTTTGTCAGCTCTCGGCTGATCGGATGCATTAATTTGATGGCAAATGTGCGACTAGACTATTTTCATTGTGTTATATTGCAGCAAATGATCGAGTTCGAAACGCCTACATTCGGGGTAGTCTTGGCGTCCGTGACATCGCAGATAAGCTGCAAGAGTGCCGCCTTCGATGTTATGGCCACGTCTTGCGCAGACCGGCAAGTTATGTGGGGAACAAGTGTCTGGCTATGCCGCCCCCGCTGGGCACGGGAAGGAGAGGCCGGCCCAAGAAGCGATGGCTTGACGTAGTCAAGAACGATATGCGTGCCAATAAGCTCACCACGAGAGATGCCGAAGACCCAGCGAGGTAGGCCAGGAATAGCAGGAAGACAGACCCTGGGCCCTCGCGTGCTGCGCGGGGGCGAAACCGGGACATGACGCCAGGATGATGATGATGATGATATTGCAGCCAATGTGCGACTAGTCTGTGTCACTATCTATTTTGACGACTATTATGTGTTATTAACTTACTTGATGTGTTCTCTTGTGGCGGAGAATAATGCTGTGATAACCAAGAAATTACCTGCAAAAGAAAAAAAACATTTTTAGAATCTCATTTAGCTACATTCATATAGATCATCTTCAGACATTTAAAATTTCAAAATTGTGCTTTTATATATAGAGCTGACCGTGGAGAAGATTAAACATTTTTTTTATGCTACGCAGTGAAAAACGAGCAGACAGCCCCTCTGATGGTAAGCGGTAACTATCGCCCATAACATCTACGATTTAGGTCGCAGGCAACAAAAATGCACAACCGGCAGGTACCGCGTTGTCAATGCGAGGACTAAGATGAAATGCCTCACGCCTGTAATTACGCTGGCGTCTTATCCTTCAAACCGGAACACAACAATGCAAGCACTATTGCTTAGGCGGCAGGAATGCATAAGGCGGTAGTACACACCCAGGCAGGCTCCTCAGGCTTGACAGAGTCCTACAACCTAAATAATATAGTGCATATTGAAATGATCGATATTCCAACATACGTGTGAATTTCAAGGTCTTTGGTATCGTCAATATCAACGGATAACCAATCCAGCCTCATACCATATTTTTTTATCCAATAAAAGCGGACAACATAAAACAAGGGCACATTATCACTCTTATCTCTGCTATAATGGGTGTTTCACACTCAATAAAGCTTATTTATCTCTATAATGACAACATTAATGAAGTCGATGTGAAGCCGTCTTTGTTCTGTATAAAAGGACTTTATAAGAATAAGAATGAAACTGTGACTTGTTTCAGTATAAATGAGATCTTTTGTTCCGGCGAAGGGAAGATAGAGAAAGTGCGTTCGGCTCTTATTTTTTCTAGAATTTTTTTATTTGCGAGAACAGATTCCAACATTATAAGGATTGTTACTTTGATCGTTAATTATTGTAGTTTACGTATTAAATGTTCATGAAGTCATTTTCAAACAGCGGAAGGAGATAACAACACTCTCAAATGATCAATTTTTTTTATATGTCATATGGTAGACACCAGGCGAGCGGGCCATCTGATGGAAAGTGGTTACCGCTGCTGGTAGACATTAGCATCACCAGGGGCATCGACAATATATGCCTCTTCACTGTCAAAGCCATGGTTCACCAAATCTCCATCCCATGGGGACTACTGGGACAGAACATATTTTGTTTTTCACTTGACGCTGATAAAAACCGAAAGCTCAAACAAGTATACGAAACAAAGGACCCTATTCAATGAAGTATTCCTAAGACTTAACCAGGAGCTAAAACCAGGAGCTATTTTAAAGAAAACCTCAAACAAGCATAGCCGAGTCCTTTCAAGTTGTATTCGCAACACAAACGCTTCATTGAAAACTTTGTAAAACAAAGAGTCCCACAAGGTTGCGTGTTTCTTACACAGCAGGTCTTAAATCCTTAAGGGTGACATAAAAATAACAAAGACCCATTATAAGGTAGCAGACACGAAAAAAATCAGCACAACCAATGTTTTGTCTAGCTACCTGGTTGTTCTTGGAAATAAACGCTTTGGTCAACTCGAGCTTACCTCATGCAAAAAGGTTGGTAGTTTTGTGTTATTTCCATTATGTGGAAGTCTTAGAAACGTAGGTAGATTTAACGTCAATCTATCTGATTACAGTAACGTAATTCATACAAATTCGTCCGATAAGTTTGTCTGTCTAAACGATGAGTATGTAGATATTATCAAAAACTACTAGGAGTGGAATGCGTTAATTGCGAATGTGTTCCCTGAACATTATAATCTAGACGCCTTCAAGGCTAGGGTGAATAGGCTGTTCCTAGACGGGCATGCTCCGTCATCGGCCGCATCGTCACTAGGTGAGATGGCGGTCAAAAGAAAAGAAAAAACTACTGTAAGGATTTTTACTGCTGTAATTAGTAGAAATTACTCTGCCTACTGGTGAAAACATTCCGATTGTTTAGGTAGGTGTAGATATAGGAACAGTTTGTCGCTACATGCATCTGGTTTTAATCAACAAGTGTTAGACAATTTGGAGCAACTAAATCAGTCATACTAGTAACTATATCAGTAATCAAAGGTTGTATAAAATGAAAGGTTCAATTAAAACCAGCATTAAACAAAACAAAACTAAGTCGCCGGCCTTCATTTGTTTTTATCCCATTCATAACTCACGATATGACACGTCATCATTAGAAGTGAAATATTAAAAACAAAAGACGGCTCGCCCATGGCACCCATATGAAGTTATCTCTCACACATCGACGTTTAGCGCGGTACAGGCGACGGCAAAAGTTACTACATATAAATAATCAGTTCGATATTGTCGATTATGCATGAGAGAATAAATGAGACGTTTATGAAAACAAGAGCAAATAAAAAAAAAATTCATAGCAAGCTTTTACCGCGTCATTCAGAGTATTTATCAAGACTAACCAACGAGCACAAACTCGGATGGGTTTACAATGCGTCGTTTAGGAGTTTCTATGGCCAACTTCCGTCTCCATCATCAGATCAGCTTGATGGTTTAATAATATTGCATTGTCTTGTCACCGAACTTACGCAAAAGTGCAAAATTTCAGCTCAATCGGAAACCGGTAAATAGGTCAAATTTAACTTGCAAGATTTTATTACGGACAGAATTACGGACAAAACTAAATAAAGGCTTGTAAAAAAGCGAAAATCGAAATTTGCAAAAACATATCAGCTGTTTCAGACAAAATCAAAAACGAATTCTCCCAAAATGTACGAAACAGCTGATTTTTTCGCGATTGCAGAACTAGAACCATCGTAAATGTTGTTTGTTACCACGAGCACCTTTACCAAACTTGGTATCAAACTCGTACAGTTTACCACACAACTGTACTATACTCTGAGGTGGTCCCGCATAACCCTTTGTAATTCGTAATTTCGAGTCATTATGCCGATGCGATCCGGTCCATTGGACATCCAAAACGATGCCCATTCGACTCGATTCAATGATTACATACATTTTTGTTTACCGACCATACATTTATGTATCGAATTTGTGAGAGGAAGCCTTGATTTTATGATGCTGGTATCGATACTAATTGTATTTATTTTAATCTGTTGAGTATTTTTTTTTGTTAGATCACGTTTTGTTTTTATTATTAATTAACAAGCCAGTCAATCAATTCTGAAATAGCACACCTATCAGTGGACTGAAGTGTACCACACCTCGTCACCTGGTTTAGTAATTAGAAATTTAATTTTATGGCATATTTTCAATGCTACGCTATTAAAGTCAATGAAATTTTGTAGACATGATCCAGAAACCAATGTCTATGCTTGTAGTTTGTCAGATTTTCGGTTAAATATGACGTTTCAAAGTTGCACGAGATTTATTTGTATGGAAATATTAAATCCCATGTAACTTTGATACAATTTGAAAACTTCTACAAAACTTCATTGGCTTTTCATGGAAACCACGTTTCCATGGGCGATATTCCTCTTAACATCCAAAGCATCATACGTCATTATGGTCTTCTTCTTTTTCATATCTTTGGGAGACCCTCCTTCTTACAAGATATCCGAGGTTTCCGCATGAAATATTCCTTCAATAAAACTGGACAATGGTTATCATTTAACAGAACTGCGTGCCTAACGCATTCATACGATCATACATAAAAGCCTAACACTACTTTAGTACAGCCCTAATCTGCGCTACTTCAATTAGCTGTAAAAAAATATTCCTACCTTCATTTTCGGTACAAAAGCACAGTCTGTTTGTTTCGTATATAATAATAATGAGTACAAAGGCGCGTGCGTCGGTCCGTCCGTCTATCACCTGCCCGAGGCGGGTGTGCCACCCGAAAAGAACATAAATCTCTTTGGGGTATAAGCGTGCCGCAGTAGGGTGGCCATGCTTTCAGTTTTAGTGAGGAATTACTACTGAACGAATTATTAAGTGCGAAGAAGGAGCATATCTGCTTAGAATTGGTCTATTCACTCTTGGTTTGAAGCTGTACTATTTTTTTTTATGTCACACGATAGGCAAACAGTCATCGGGTCCACCCTGTATTGTACAGTCAGCTACAGAGAAAACTGACCCCGCCATCCAATCTGCAGTACGCGTTCATAAGTGCACTTTTAGAAAAAAACATTTGAAGCTACTGCCACATACAGGATATTAGGTGCATTGTTAAACAAATTAAATTGGCTAAAACAAAGACTTATTAGCTGTCCCTTAAAAACAAATAACTCATTTTTAAACTGCAGGGTTTTTATATACCTAGGTAATAAATAAAACTTGCTATTATCAATTTCCATATTTTCTCTTAAAATTAAAATATTTTTTGATCTACAGCTTCAAAATTTTATATTTAATTAAGTACTAATGTATGGTTACAATAAATTAAAAAATATTTGTACATAATGTTAACTTTTATTTAAGTAAAAATACCGAATGGAAAACTGACGTAGTGATTATGAATTGTAATAAAAAAAATATCTTTTAACAGCTGCACAGCTGAACTACCTATGTTGATTTATGGTTAATATTGGACAAAAAAAAACACTAAGCAGTGTGCCAGTATACCTACATTTCATTGAGTACATCATACTGTTACAACTGCTGATTACTCATCAAAGAAGCCGCATCGTCGTCATCTGTTTTACATAAAACCAACAGCTTGTTTTTCACATCATGGCGACCTGAGTGGTTCGGTTAGTTTTATTTATTTATTCGTATGGCAAAAATACAATATACGAGAAACACATTCAACTACAAATTTAAATCAAGCAGAAACATGCAGAAATCGCAATGATTAATTTTAATTTCTGTTACGGGTCTATACATAGGTATTTAAAAAAATATACAAGTAGTTTATCAGTATTTTGGCACCCATAATACAAGGTTTGCTTACTTAGGGGTTAGATGGGGCTGTGTGAATTGTCTTTTCAGCCTGATGAACAGTCCACCGCTGAGCTTGAGCCTCCTTTACATTAGTGCAGACCTTTGCCACGATTTCTAAGCTTTACAGGCGGTTTGGACATCGCTGTGTTAAAGGCTTTTCTCCTACTAAAATAAAATTTGCTTGTATTACAGCACTTTTTTAGAAACTTTACAACTGTGACTTTATAAGCTCATAACTTTGTAAACAGAAAACTAACGTGGCCACATTGTGCATTAAAGTTTGCCGCTAAAATCTGCTTTATGCACATCTGTGCAGATCTGATTAGGGGTAAAAAAGGTCGCCATGGCCGAAATGTGTTGGTAGATTATTAATACGCAGAGAACTTAAACTACCGACTAATTGTCCCATTTATATGGTATTACCCATTATTATTATGGGGGTATAGAGAATACCCCCTCGGCAGAGGAGGTGAAACGGCCAATGGTCAGAGCGAGAGAGAGCGGTATCGGGGGATAATCCTCCGATCAAGTCAAGATCTGTCACTCGTCTATCTCGCAATCCCACCACGCAAAGATTCGAAAGAACGTTTCTTGCTCGTACGACTCGGATGTGGAATGAGCTCCCAGCCACAGTGTTTCCTTTGGAACATGACAGGGGATCGTTCAAGAGGTATATTAGAGGTCTCCTTAGAGGCGGGTATTAGTATGTATTGGTAGCGCCGTGTTGCTGATGTCCATAGGCGGCGGTGACCACTTTAAATCAGGTGACCCGCTTGCCTGTTTGTTTGCCGTAAAACATAAAAAATCGCAATATCATAACTCTGTCCACAATTCCGGAAGATCATGGCCACAGCGCGCTAGAGCTTGTGTTTAATACATCTCCGTATATTCCGTGAATGCACTTAACAATTGCCAGCATACCTTGTACAGTCTCTTTGTGCCACGTTTCTTTCAATCATGTGAAAGCTTCGCCTGTTGCAACACTGGCCGTTTGGAGGAGAATAGCGGAAAAGAAAATAAATAATAATTTATTTTTATTATTTGGAAGAAAATGGGAAAGAAAAGGTGGGAATTGTACAGTTGTACTCATGTTGCTTTATGTTCGGGATTCCTAGTTTCTTACATACGTCTCGAATGTCCAAATACATTGTTATTTGGAAGCTTGGTCAGCGATAAGAACCCCTACTCTTTAAATTTTTATTTACGTCTCCTCTCAAGTCTTCTACAATGATAGGCTCGGTGCCTTTTTTATTACTAATTTTTATTTTACTAGTTTTTATTTCATTACTTTTTATTACTAATTGGTGAATTATACAGTTAAATCACAACCCCAGTTGCATTGTCACTGTGAGGACTAAGATGAAATGCCTCACGTCTGTAATTGCGCTGGCTACATTAACCTTTAAACCGGAACACAACAATACAAGCATTGTCGCTTGGCTGCCGAAATAGATAAGACGGTGGTACTCACCCAGGCAGACTTCTCAGGCGTGACAGAGTCCTACCACCTGATAAAATGGAGACTACTACTTGGTAGCGATGCAGGAGTTATTATCACAGTACAGTTAGTTGTGATAGAAGAATTTATTTTGTTCATAAGCTACTCAAATCTATTTTGGATAATAGATAACATGGTAACCTATTAACGATTTTAATTTCTGTCCTAAAAAGTAAAAACCCCTTTTAACATTAATTCAAAAATTTAAATGGCATAGCATGGCGCCATAATCATGCAACCGATGCAGCAGCTCCCAAACCACTTTAAACCTTATCACGTTTGCTAACGAATGAATTTGTTTTGGATATGTTTTTCCACGAAACACATCTTCGCCAGGTATATTGTTAAAGGAATTTCCTATGAAAAAAACGAAATCACGCATGCAACAAAAAGTGCGGTTTCTTTTGTGTTCAAAAGTCAAGAAAAGATTACAAAGGGCAAACTTCACTGTTTGGCTCCGATTTTATCGACATTTTAAAAAGAAACAATACTGTTTTGTCTTACACAAGATTACGTTTTGCACGTACTGACATTCTTTCTAAGCGATTTTGAGCTTTATTTGTAAGATAATAGACTCGTATGCGGACATTTTTATTGGAAATAACGTTGTGTCTGTATGTATTTGGCCTTTATCGGTAAGGAGTTCGTGAATGCTCTCGCTAAATGCTCATAAAAGATCTGATGGCTCTCTTCTGTTTTTGTCAATCCAAAAAAAACTTTAAAGTAAGAGGTTACTGACATTGATCATGATGATAGTGATGATGACAATAATTAACATCATCATTAGTCCAAATTAATTGGACTATTGGAAAATATATAAAAGTTCACTGCAACAGCTTACCTTAGATTGAAAAAACTATCACCAGGGGGGCTCTATATTTCAATTATAATTTTCGGCATAAAAAATTCAATAGCTTTATATCACATTGGCAACACCGAAGGAGCACGGTTCAAAATTGGGAAAATCAGCATACAAAAGTCGAATTTTTCATGCCGCAAATCAAAATTGTAAATCCGAGTAAGCGATTTAAAAATAAGGCCCCAAGTAATGAGATCAATAACTGCCTAGTTCATAATAATGTGATACAAAAAAAAATGTATTCCACGCACAAAGTATCAGTTAGTCACTTACTTACTTACTTGGTCACTGCGGCTTAACAATGCAGTCCGCAACAATAAAAACAAAGCAAAATATTTAGTAACAAAAAATATTTTCGAATTATAAAACAACGATAAGTCAAAACATTTTTGAAAAGGCGATAACCGCTAAATCATAAAAGACAAGGGGTTGACATATAACATAACCAGCAGATATGGAAACAGAATTTTGATATCCCAAAGAGGCAAAAAATGGGAAACATACGGCTTTACTAAAAGCGAACTCTACAGGTGGCATGGGTATAAAAATTCAACCTCTGACTTTCTTGTAAAACAATGACATAAACATGAAAATTACGACAATCTCCCTATTGTTATACCAAAGGCGTAATAATTTGAAATTTGATAGTTTTACTAACATACCAACATCTGCAGGTAATGGACGAATCCAAAATGCAGCTATTTTGAATTTTTCATATGTTTGCTATTATTTTTGAAAACATTATAAGTTGTGGTTAGCTTTTAAAATTAAACATTATTTTAAAGGACTGTAGGTTGTTCTGATGATAACAGACAAGTGATCAAAAGTCGAGCTTAAATGATAAACTAACAAAAGTCAGACAAAACTAGGTAGCTTCTCTTCGCTCATGAGGTAGAATCTAGTTAGATACAAAAAGGAAATAGTAAGTACTAGCTTTTTCCTTGCTCTCGAAGAAAAATCTATATACCGATTTCCACAAAAATGTAGTACAAAATTTCAACTAAGTTGAGTACACCTACTCAACTGAGTACGTACTCGTATATTTGTATTAGGTACTAAATAAAATAAACCTGCTACTGGCGTAAATAGTACGCAAACATTAAACCGCCAGTAAACCCAGTTAGTTCGCAAAATAGCCAACGTTAATAGTCCAACTGCAACACGCATGCATACCGTTATTTTGTACCAGGTCGCGGAACTAGCGGAAAACCGGCCATGCACAGCTGTTCCTAAAAGCTATAGATCTATGCACACAATAGATCAATAAGCCATTGATCGGTATAGAGTTTAAGATATGCGATAGTGTATTCATTATGAAATCGATTTTATGATTCTGTGCTTTCCTATTCCGCTCGATGAATTTGATGTTAATCGAATCTGAAAGGGTTGAAGTTATGTTCGATGTATTTATATTTCCAGGCTTCTTTATAATCTAGAATGGTCTTAGCAACTTGTATTCCAGCGAAGTACTATAACTAGGACAAAGTTAAGATAAAAGTTTTACACCCGTATTCAGAAAGGTTACTATGAGATCTCACAATGCTTATGATTTCATCATAATTGACAAAGTTTACCAATAATAGAACTCGGATTCAAAAAAATTACGGGAAGTTTTTGAGGAGGGCCATACCTTATCATTGGAACAATCGTAGACAGACTCTTTTAGAGTTTATACTGGTTTAATATTACAACTAATATGACGCAGGATGTGTGTTTTGACTCCTTAATTAATAACGTTGCACAATTTATTTCAAACCATGTCAAACACCATATTGTTAAAGCCTAGTCATCCGAATTGCTGGCTCTGACCCGAATAATGAGCATTAAACTCTTCATTATCTTTGAAAGCGGTTAATTGGTCAAAATTTAGGGTTCATAATCCCACTAATTGGAGCCCCTCGTACAGAAACTGTCAAATAATAATCGCTTATTTATCGCTTTGCCCTATTAAAGGGCAGGGGTCACCCCTATTACAACTTGGGCCATGTCTCCGTAATATAGATATTTAGGTTGCAGGTCAGGAGGATGTATTAGAAACAGAGTAGTTTCTACGTACTACGTAAATCGTGAATCAAGGTGCAATTATCTTTTGCGAATGTTCCAAGATTTATGGTAAATTAAATAAACCAAGTTAATTTAGCTTAAGTTTGGTTTAATGGCGGATAGTTTGAACCCGATCGTACCAATCATTTGTTAAATGTAATTTAGACGCGGTTTTATGTCTTATATTTGGATACCTGTTAATCCATGGTGAAATCAATTTAATCTATTTATTTATGTTGTCTGGATCTACAATTTTTTTTTCGTATGTCATTTTGTAGGCTAAGGCAGAATAGCAGAAATATACACTGAAGTATAAATCCTTATTTTGCCGACTGCTGTAGTATAAGAAATTAAGCATGTACGTATAAAAGAACAGAAGCATTTATCCTCTCTGACGAATATAAATGTCACCAAAACGCCTTCAATTTCTAGAAGTCAAGAATCGTGAAACTAAAAGATGACAGCTAGGACTTAATATTTATAAATAGGTACCTAACAGCGCCGCCATATTGGATTCCCCAGCACACCATCCCATTTCAGCTCAGTCACATTGCGTGGGCCACACAATTGCACTTTCGTATCTCAGAATGTCGTAAAGACCCTTTATATCTAAGTATTGCATAGTCTGAGTCACAGCCTAGACATATAGGAATAGAAATAGGAATAAATCGAGATGCCTTGTGGAGACCTCACATTGAGATGACGTTTTTGTTGGCCACAAATCATTTCTAAAGTCCAATACAATTGAATGGACATCTACAGACGTATGTCATTCATGATAGGTACTGCGACATTTTGATGGGCATACCCCATTTACGATTTACCCCTTTTAGAATGGCAAACTCGTGGTATTGCAGATTGCATTTGATATAGATGAACTGTCTTTCTGACTGGTATTATGTACCTTTCGAGATTGTATAATATATTGGCCATTGAAAGCACATCAAAGTAAAATTATATATTATATTGATACGGATAACGCCCCAGTTTTCCGCCTCCGTACCTCTAATCAAACGTGTGTTTGATTACACAACCTCCGAATGATAATCGAATTTAAGTCCTGGACTAAACCTCCACCACACTAGTAAGGGTTTTGGAGCCTCTAAACTTGACAGGCGGGTTAACCTGTCTAGATTGGATCATGGTTACACAGTCGTCGGTTTTCCCTTACCGTAAGAACATCGGTTAGCAGTCAACTAATGTACATTAAATACATAACTCAGAAAAGAGTCATGGCCGCAGTGGGATTCGATAATATTTAGATATTTGATGAATCACATCTAGATAATATGTGTTCTCTGGACAACTTTGTCTTTTCTCCACTTCATTGTTGACCGTCGTTCATGTATAATGGCAGGTTATTGCCTTTACTTCGCTCCAGGAACAGCAATCGCACAATATTGTAGCAATCAACGATACGCATTGTCCAGATCTAGGTTTATTACAGTGCGAGTTAAAGACCAACACCAACCATACCTATAAATCAAGTTTATATATCTATGATTCATAATATTGTTAATCCACATTTGATTTTAGTATTATAAGTTTCTTCGTTGCGAGTAATCTCTAGAACTTATAACAACGTTTTTGCTTTGCAAAATTTTTTCGACAATATTAAACAACTATTCCTCTAGTAAAACAACTATTAAACAACTTTAAATTAATTAACAACGAGTGGTCATCTATTTCCATCCACGACTGTCAATGTCGGTTCCGCTGCCGCCTCCACAGAAAATTTCAAACGGCACAAATATACTGGCCATTTTAAATTTAGATTTTTCCCCCTATTTAGTATTAGTATAAATATCTGTCATGTAAATATTTATTTTAGACTATTCCTCTAGTAGAATTGCCTAAGACTCAAAACCATACCCTATTACTTTAGTTAACAACTTCAGCATTTTGAAAGACCTAAACAATTCACCCCAATAATTACGGAAACATCACGTAAAATTCCAACACCGGTCACCTGGTCAAATGGAATCCTTCCGTAATGGCGCTTGCTACAAAAACGACAATTTCATTCATTTTAATTCATGACGTCACGTCGCCAGCATGGCGTCGACATCTGTCGCCCAGCATGATGTTATCGCATATTTGTACCGTGTATGTGGCATACGAAGTAAATGTGTTCATATTGTTGTTGGACATTTTATTTAAGTTCTTTTCATTATTCCTACTCTTTGAGGCGAGTGTTTCCTGAGCGTGCTCCGTACAAACGTAGCTTGATCGTATTTTCAATATTTGCTGTCAAACTCAATTAATTTTTTTAGACGTGATCCAAAAACCAATATCTATGCTTATGCTATTAAAGAAAATCTGACAGACTACACAATGAACGGTCCCAAAATGGTACCTTGGGCGACACCACGCCAAATGGCCAAATAGCACTAAAATCGTGAAGTGTGGATGAAGACAAAAGTTCTGGTTCTTTAAACGATTTAAAAATGAAACCGAAGTGACAATTCTGATAAATCAAAATTAAATTCTCAATCATTGTTGTCACGAAATTGTGTAAAACTTATTCTCGTGACTTTATATTTTCACAATGTTTCACACTCCCGCTAAGAAGTTTGGTGAGAAAGAACCTCTGTGTAGGAAAGTGGATTATGGGTTATTGGTGGTTACTACATGTTTTATCTGACCTGGCAAGCTACGATAGCATGATCATTATTCAATATAGACACGATTTTAGGTTTACACGGTAGTAAACTCGCAAAATGACTGAGAATTTAATGAATATGTATGTATCTCTTCTGTCATCAAAATTCTGGCACCGCTTTCGTTGGAGGCTTATTATGCAAGGCTTTTTATTTCAGATAAGGTGTAAAAAGATAGATCACGGCACGTTTAAGAACAGTTTGTTTTTCCTCCTTGTCATTGTTTCCATCACATGTTACATGGTTCACGTTACAAGTGATAGCGGTTTTTGAATAAAATTTGTTACTATTTTGAAAAGACATATTTATTGTAATAATATATTTTATTGAAAAAAAAAAGAATGGTGTAACGTTATTCAGGTGCAATATTTTATTGAGCATATTTTTTCAACCATGGAAAAGATGAGAAAATTTATTTTTAACCCCTTTTTACGTATAGGGGGAGGTACTCAAGTAAAGGCATTTTAAAGGGGCTGGCTCGTTCCTCGGATAGAGAATAAGTATTGCTGTCAAACGAGGCAACGCAGCTAGCCTTCTGGGCACAATTTCGGGGGACAACGGTGTGGATGAATTTTTTCTGTAACGAAATAAATTACCATGTTTTAAAAGGCATTTATTTATTGTACAACTTTGTGGCCGTGAAATTTAAATTTTTTAGTTAAATTTCATCGCATACCTCCCAAACAACAAAACGATGCCTTTTTATCTTAACCGTCTACTACCGCGGTCTCGTGTCACACTTATTTGGGTCTGCAGACTGCACCCACATTTTCGACGGGCGCCGCCGCGACGCCGTCGGTTGCTATGGCAACGCCATGGTATTTGCCACGGCTTGGCTTGGTGACCAGCTTTCGGAAGTTATCTGAATTACGGTTAAATTTTGCTGCAGTTCCTTAAATTTTAGGAAGGGTTCAGATTTTGGGTTCAGTTTATTTTTGTTTTTGTATTTTCCTGGGTTTGCTGATGTCTATAGGCGGCGGCGTCCACTTTTCATCAGGTGTCCCGCTTGCCTGTTTGTCTGCCGTATACATAAACAAAAAATACGATATTTATTTACATTGGTAGATATACTGTCCACGTAAAACCGAAAATGCTAAATCATTTTCATTAGTGTACATACAACAAGGTTGTCGTTCGTCACGACCATGAAGATGAAACGAAAATTGTAGGTTATCAATTTACAATTTACATGTTTCCTGCCCTTGTGGCTAATGTTATATCACATTTTGTATAAATATTTTGTGCGGTGTTTCAACCAAAAACCTCGTCCGAAACGCCTACATTGGCGGTAGCCTTCACGTCCGTGACATCGCAGATAAGCTGCAAATATGCCAATGGTATGGCCAAGTCTCGCGCAGAACAGCCAAATACATGAGGAACAAATGTCAGGAAAAAGAACACGCCCCAAGAAGCAATGGCTTGACGTCGTTACGAGTGGTATACGTGCGAATAAGGTCACCACTAAGGATGCCAAAAGACCGAGCGAAGGGACAAGGATAAGTAGGAAGACGGACGCGATCCACGCGAACATAATTATTAATTATTAAACGTAATTTTACTTTCGACTAAGTTATTACCCTACAGCCAAGGAAGGGTTATGTTTTTCGCGCGTATTTTATATGTATGTGTTCACTTTTTTATTATTAAACTATTGGACCCGGAGCGACTGTGTTCGCGTACACTTACTCTACTTTTTCTTATTTATAAACCTTCCTTTTAAATCTCTCTACCAATGTTGGAAACCACATTAAACTCCGTTTAAAAGATCTAAGCGTACCTACATAGATACATACAAATAAAGATACCATAGGGACAGACGGCGTGAAGCGACTTTGTTTTATACTATGCATATTTAACTTTAGTCCAAGTTATTTTTAATCCACAAATTTATTTAAACCCGACATGGTCACCCTATTCGTTGTGCATACACAAGTTTGGCAGTAAGTCATGTCAAGGGGACACTAGCTTAGTGGGGCGGTATCATCACTGGAATGAACGAGTACGGAAGGATGTATTGTGTACTTAGAAAAAAAAGGTTGGAAGGATTAGGGAGGATGTCAAGATGTTCAATCAGTACAAACAAACAGGCGAGTGGTCACAGCCTACTTTTTACAGGGAACTAGAAACATGTAGTGCGACGGGCGGTTTTGAGGTCTCCTATTGGTCGGGCGACGTTCGTCGTACGACCATGGTCGCGCGACCGTTGCCAATTAGCTAAACAGAATAATATTTGACATAGTATTATTTGGCTTGCGCATAAATATACCCAGAACTACACTTTCAACTATTCTTAAGTTGAGCACTGCAGTAGTTAAAATCTATCTGTATTTTTATGTCATATTACATGACAAAACTAAAAATGTACTAAATAAATTCAAATTCCACCTTTAAAAAGTACCTACCTACAACAGGAATCTTTGTACAGTTACTTCTATTGTACACTTGTAATTTGTATTCAAGTATAAGTATAGCCAGTAACGTTTTCCGTTGAGCAAATAGCCAAAAAACCAAGTAGGTAGCTCTTTTGTAACGTACATAGGGCAGCATATCAACCTACGAAAACCAGTATAAAAGGAGACAACATTGCTATGCGCGACTATAGAGACGCTAGCTCATATTATACTGGTTTTTACTACGTTGACATACAGTTGATTGTACCAAATATTTTCACGTATACCCATGTACCCACTTTGAAGTACAATCACATAGCAATTTCAAGTAGTCTCTATAGATGATACGCGTAACTTTATATCGTGGTTGAAGTGTTTGTATTGTTATAATCTGTGACTATTGGAAGACTCGCTAAAGTGGTATTTTAACACACGAAGACGTTTCCTGCTAGTGTGTTCCCTGATAATTATAATCTAGACACCTTCAATGCTAGAGTGAATAGGCTGTTCCTAGACAGGCATGTTCCATCATCGGCCGCATCGTCACTTACCACCAGGTGAGATGGGTCAAATACCTGGCTAGTCCAATTAAAAACACTAAAATTTATGAATATATTTAGTTGTTAACTTAAACATTAAATTGACTATTGACATTTTAGAGTTTTCATTTCATTTAAAGCATCACAACTTTATAACTTCACATTCGGATATCCCTACATGTGTCTTCTCCTTCCTAGCACTTTTACCCGCATCAGGTTCGGTTCAGGTTCTGAATTTTGTTTTATGTTATTCGGCAAACAAATAAGCAAGCGGGCCACCTGATGGTGCGTGGTCACCGCCGCATATGGACATCAGCAACATCAGGGGCGCAACCAATGTGTTGCCTGCCTGTAAAGATACCTCTAATATACCTTGAACGATCCCATGTCATAGTCCAAAGGAAACACTGTGGCTGGGAGCTCATTCCACATGACATATTGAAACACCCACTTTTTCACACGACGTCGAGTGTTGACGTCATGACGACGTCATCAATTACATAGTAAAGTTGGTCATACTGTATATACATAAAATCTGTCCAGACTGACTTGTCTTATTTGGTTATTTGAATCGATAATTTGCAACAGCATTCATGAAATTCACATTCTATGTGCTTCTTTAATAATTCATGTCATCTATACACAATGTACGTGGTGTGATTTTGAATATTGCTTGTTTACCAAATAAGAAAAGTCAGTCTGGACAGATCATAGGTGCTCAGAAGATACTGACAACATGATCATTTGCGTGACCGTTTTTATTTACAAGATTATCAGAAAAGATTGCTTGAAACACGTCGCTCGAATCACAAATGACACTTAAACATTTATTTGGCAGTTTACGGTTATATTTGCTTATCTACATCTGCACGGTTGTAATGTAGATACCTAATTTTGAATGTGCTCATATCTTTACATGGTCTGGCGTCTAATACCTTAAGGGGTTTATTCCATATGCCTTGTGTTACCTAATAAGTACAGACTTGACACTGATGCTTTAAAGCTTTTTAAAGTTTTAAGCAAAAAGCTTATCGACACCACAGGTGACCGGAGAGCTGGCTCGTTCCCCGGACAGAGGATAAGTATTGCTATCCAACGAGGCAACGCAGCTAGCTTTCTGGGCACCATTCCGCGGGACAACGGTGTGGATCATTTTGTTAATATATAAGATTTTAGGATTATTGTTTAATTTTTTTTTTGTAATTATAAATATTTTGTCTGTACTTAATATATTAAAAGGATCCGTCATAGTATTTACTCGTAGAAAGCGCTAAGAGTCATCTAATTATTTAATCTAGATACATGGTATAAAACAAAGTCGCTACCCGCCGTCTGTCCCTACGGATGTATCTATGTACACTTAGATCTTTTAAACTATGCAACGGATTTTAATGCGGTGTCCTACAAAAGATAGAGTGATGCAAGAGTATACCAGCAGTTGAATTTTCGGACAGGAACATGAACCTCGTGTCATCTTAAAAAAAAGCCGCATACATATTTTTTTTTTACAGCCCAGTTAATGATGAGTGAACTCCATACATAATATGTTAATGAACGATAAAATCGATCGATTTGCATTTGAATCGATACGGCACCTCAATGGAGCGCGACCGAGCGATCGATTGTTGAAAGTATCGATTCATCCCATTCGAATACCGATTATAATAGAAAATTGCCCCGATTAGGTTTCAATGCCTCCTTTGCATACGAGCTATGACGTCATTAGTTTAAAAGGTGACGTCACGGGAGAAGGAGTTATTTGTGATCCATCAGTTATTAAATTAAATTAATAACTGATGGATCACACATGGATAATGGCATAATAAAGATGGCAAGTCATAAGCGATAGCATTCAGTAATCTAGTACCCATATTACAAGCTTTGCTTAGTTTGGGGCTAGATGGCGCTGTGTGAATTTGTCCACGAATATTTATTTATTATTATTATTATTTATTATTCAAGGTAGATGGTCGGGCCTCTCTTTTCAGTCCGTTTTTTTATTATTACTTAATACGGCAAACAAACAGGCAAGCGGGTCACCTGATGGAAGTGGTCACTGCCGCCTGTTCAGAATTAATATGAGTGGCGTCGTCTCGGGTCAAGATTCTCTGGGTCGCTGAGCCAGTATAGTAAGCAAGAGATGTTTCAATAAGCAAATAGTTTCAAGTTATGAACCTTGTCGGTAAAAAATAATTTGACTAAGAAGTCAGTCTATAGAAGTACGGTTATCCTGTATCCTATTTTCCGATTCATATTCACATGTCTTATTTGTTTCTTTTGTAAACTTAACACTATTTATGGAGTTCAAAGCATAAAACCAATATTTATTTTACTGTATTTAGCCGTGTGTTAACCAGCACCCAACGCCTCCATACACCCACAGATATCGTCCTTACGAAGAGTACATTGCAAGATGAATAATGAATATTTAGAGGCCTGTCTAGTAGGACCTCCGCAGAGTAGAAAATGGTTTGTATCTTTTAATACAGGTAAATAGAAATTTCCAAATTCTCACCTGGTGGTAAGTGACGATGCGGCCGATGAAGAAGCATGCTTGTCTAGAAACAGCCTACTCACTCTAGCCCTGAAGGCGACTGGATTATAATGATCAGGGAACACTAGCAGGTAACAAGTTTTATTTATCCCTGTTTAAGGATCACTTGGGAATGGTCATCAGTATGAGGTGGCACTAGGCAAACATTACGAAGGTCTACGCAGGTTAGCGGGTCTACATACTATTGCATGGCAACCATACATCGAGATATAAAAAAAAACAAATTGCCCTTACACTTCAGTAGAAAAATTCCACACCACACTGTCACGTTCTAAAACCAAACGGCGTGTCTCGATATCGGAAGTGAGCCATATATCTCCCGCCGTCGCGCTCGCGCCCGCGCCACAAAAACGTAACAAATATGGCGGCACCCGTTGAATTCCAAATTTGAATGCGCTTTAAAAAGTTTTTAAAAGAGTGCTGCGATAAAAAATGTATTGTTCAAGTATTTTATAGGGCCCTTTTCCTGTGCTCTGGTAGCGTTAACTAACCTCATTTCATTTTATTAATTGTGCTCGCTTTGTTAGTCGAATTTATTATGTGCTACTGGTTAATTAGAGTGAATTAGACGCAATTAATTTCTCTGAACTACAATGATTATGAGATACCTATTGCAAAAACTACTACATATGTAGTTAGTGAATACTCCACAAAGTTAGAAATCTTTTGACCTAAATATCTGCTAATCATCAACGCACGATACTCACGAGCGATATTATCGATAACTGAGGTAACGTACCTGGTATAACGTAACTTAGCTGCTAATTATAATTACAGAGTCGTAGCGAATTTTTCAACTCCACTTTTTTGGGAAGCCAATTAGTGACGAAATATCTGTGCGGTCTAACTAATGTGTACATTCACGACCCTTGAATTACTTAGGATCGGTAGTTTGATTAGATTGGTAAGTATTTTGATTCCTTAGTTTTGGACCAGGTATAGGCAGCCAGGGTAGGCCTCCCACTAGGTGGACCAACGATCTGGTAAAGATTGCAGGTACCAGCTGGATGCGGAAGGCGTAAGACCGGCCTTTGTGGAGGATCTTTGGTTGAGGCCTTTGCCCAGCAGCGGGCGTCTTCCGCTGATATGTATTTATCAAGATAAATTAATACCAATCAAAACGTTTCCAGCCAATGCATTGCGTAGATCGGTCTGAATCATTACCACAACATAAATAAAAAGCATAAAATACCTTTCCAGACATGCTCCATTGCTTCTGTGAGTCATTGATTGATGCGATCTTCAAAAACTAAGGTCACTGTCATCAACGTGCGTGGCTTCATTGAAATTTATCATTCGTTGATTGCTAGTGAACTCCATGCACAGAGTGTTACGAATCACCTCAGGATTGTAGGCATATAAAGTCAAAACCCGCGTAAAAAAATTGTTCTGGAAAAGTACGCAAGAAGACAATATGTTATCTTCAATCAAGGTTTCGGGAAACCGTGGTCGTAAGCCAACTTGCCCTAGATTTTTTGTGATTTATGACATTTATGAGCATTAAAAATTACGTAGGTAGTTTCACCTCATTAAATCAGTTTTAATGAAATTGGATATGATAAGGCAGAGCATACACCTCATTTATTCCCACGTCAAACAAGTCACTAGCTTGATAAAATTAATATCAACCTGTACTTTGTGTATACTCGAATAAATCATTATGCATTCGAGAGGTGATGTTGATTGGAAAAATAAGTTTTTTTTTATTATTGACAGTTATAGTTGAATCAAAAAGAAAGTATACCGTTATCTAGGTTATGACATTAATTATTTTGATTGGTTTTATGGTTTGTGGTATTTCTTTCTGAGTTATCGTGTCGAATAGTCAATATATGGAGTTAAAATAATATTCTGTTATCCAAATCTGTATAGAAGAGCGTCGGTGGCCGAGCGGTTAAGGTATACGACTCGTAATCGAGAGGTACCGATTTCGAATCCCACTGCGGCCATGTACCAATGGCTCTTTACTGAACTATATACATTAGTTAAATTCTAACTGATGCTCTTATGGCGAGGGAAAACATCGTGATGAAACCTGCACATTCAGGCGACTGAATGTGTAACCATGATCCAATCTGGTCAGGTTCGCTTGGTAGCAGGGTCGGAGGTCAAATGACAGTCGCTCCAATGCAATTATCTGATCTGCCAAATCCTGGACACCTAGCCCTCGTGCGCGAGAGCACAACCGTGACATTAACGGTAAGGTGACATTTATCGAATATGTAACGCATTCTAAAGTTAGAACCACGAGCGATATTGACATTACGGGATGTCATGTTAAACATGAGCGGACATTTTGTGGTACCTATAGCATCCCTACTAACCCGTATAGCTAATCAAAATGGCAGACGGCCTTAGAGAAAGGCATTTTCCCGGATAACTTTCATTATTACCTACATTCGCCACTTAACGTCTAGCCATCGGATTAAGGGTATTAACACCCATCAAATTGGATGAAAGTGATGGTTTACAATCACATACAGAGAAAGTGCTTGTTACGGAAAAGGTACCTGGTAAAATAGGGTATATTGATGAGCGAGGGCTACATTGACATAGATATAGACATAGATTTTATTCGGGAATTACTACAATTATATCAAACCATTTATAGAATAGAATAGAATAGAGCTTTATTTATGCTTCATGCACATACAAACAACTTATGCTAGTAAAGAACAAATTACAAAAATACATGAACTAAGTACGAATTAAATTGTCACGAAGTAACTTAAACATTTTAAAAACCTATAGGTAAGTCGTATGTGTGTGCTGTAGCACAAAAAGGTCTTGACTCAGCATAGTGTTGCCTGGAAGAGCAACATACTGGTATTCTGCCAAAACCTAAGTGGGCGTGATTCCTGACAATATCCTTCCTAACAGTTATAGGTATAACATGCTAAAACTAGGGTACATTCAATTAAAAAACTTTTCTCTATTAGGTAATCCATCCGTTCGAGAGCTACGATGCCACAGACAAATACCCAAAGCCACAGATACACAGATACACACGTCAAACTTATAACACCCCTCTTTTTCGTCGGGGGTTAAAAATACAAGTCCGTACAAGTTGAAGTTGGCATATTGAATTTTCATCACGAAAATCAAAAATTGAAAACCGTTGGCCTGGGAACAAATGGCGCAGGATAGGGACCAATGGCGAATTCTTGTGTCGGAGGCCAAGATCCACTTCGGGTCGCTGAGCCAGCGAAGTAAGTAAGTACGTAAGTTGGCTTCTAGGCGTGCGGTTCAAATACAGGACTCCTGTATGCGGAATCACGGCGCGTCACTGGATTCCTATAAATCCAAGCATCACTTTGCATCACTGACACACAAACGTAAAGAAAACAAGTCTGGAAACTCCTGCATTCAAAATATGAATCTGATGGCAAGTATACATATATATGAAACGTAAAATCAACGAAAACAGGAAGTGGTATGTTCGTAGGGTGACGTTTTATTCTTATTTCGTGATGGGGACATGATAGCTCCGGATTTAGAACCAACAGTTCGCCTCCGATTTCAAGAAGCGCCACTGTTTTCTTGGTCGTTTTCTTAATACTCGGCGTATTACTGATTCATTTATGTACTTACACAGGATCGCTCTCTTCGATTCGGAGAGGTTTGGCCACATTTAATGTTGGCAATTGGCCGTGCGTATCCGGCAAAGTAGAATAGCACCAATCCCTTTACACTGGTAGGTGTCGTACAAGGCAGCTAACGTTTTGAGGCAAAAGATCTAGAGTCTCCGTGGGCTGGAAAATTGGCAGCAAAGTTTTTCACGCATCGCGGGGGCTGCGTTATCCAGAGAGACGCATCGTAATGAAACCAAGAACTAATCATCTGAAAAGATTGAAGGACTAAGGAGAAGGAGGTACAGGTTGGTGCTATTTTCCACTCTATCGAACACCAGACTAATCCTTTTCGTAGTTGTTTTCTATAATTTAGAGATGTGTAATGAAATTGCAATTCACAATGGAGTTATAACTTTAAATAAATATACAAAATACGAGCTTTAAATATTGACTTTAAAAGCTCAGCTCGCTATTCCCATATCGTAACTCTCACGGAGTTACGATCAGTCGTAATAGTTGGAACGCGGAACTACGATCAATAACGTCCTATTGAACGTTGTGTCGCGAACTAATCATAGCAGAGATGGCTACAATTTGTTGTTTTGTGTAGTGTTGTTGACAGTTATGTGATCTGGAGAACTTTTCCCAATGACGGCAAACGAATTTGAAAAAAATGTTTAATATTTTTTCCGACCATCGCCATCCACGGACGTCCACAAACTATACTATGAGGAAAGCGAATACGTTGCTCGCCTTTAAAAAAACTGTTATGCGAGTTTAAAGGCCACAATCACCAAAATTTCAGAGCAGATTCCTGTTCCAAAAAGGACAGGTCAGGAGTACCCTTAACCGGCGTAAATGCATAACAAGTTGGATGAATGTGAAAGAGTCGAGAGAAATGTCAGTATCGTAGCTTGTGGCACTCGATGGTTTCTGCCTACTCCTATGGGATAAGGGCGTTAGTGTGTATGTATGTATGTGTGCAATGTAGTACCGGTTTGGGAATACCGTGAATAAGTACCATATTTTGCCCCATCGTCAGTTACCAGCTGAGATGGCGATCAAATACTGGGTTCTTATGAAAAAAAATGAGGAATTAATTATCCAACATTATTTAATGTATTTCACATCATTGCGGAAACCTCGCATCTTTATTGCATTTTTTGCTTATAATAACCTGTTTGTTTTTAATAATTGATAGGTATTTATGTGCCATCACACCTGCTGCTTATTTTAGACCCGTTTACGATGGGTCTAAGTCTAATTTGTATGTTTGGACCTCAACTTTAGTTCAACATATAAAACGCTGGACATGTTAGCTAAGAATTTATTCCCTGAACATTACAATCTAGACACTTCAAGGCTAGAGTAACGCATGTTCTATTTTCGGACGCATCGTCACTCACCACCGTTGCGATAGCGGTCAAATTCCCGACTAGTTTTTTAAAAACAAAGTATAACATTCACTATAGAATGCAAATGGAACGCATAAGTTATTTAATCAAATCAACTAACGACTTATAAACCAGGTGATGGTGCAGCAGGCGGTCTCTCTGACAGTTAAATTAAATTAAATTCAATCAGCTATTCCTATGTAAACTCCATGGGACCAGAAGTAGGTTAAATACTATTTTTGATTGAAATTACGAAACCGGTACGAAATCTCTCATATTAAAAATAAAAATAATCATCTTGGCGTTAATGTCCCGATAGTGCTCTCGCGCATAAGATCTAAGATTTGGCAGAACAGATAATTACAGTGGAGCGTCTGCCATCTGACCTCCATGATATTGCTACCAGGGGTACCAGGCTCATATACTATATTGACGGTGTCTATTTTTAAACACTGCTTGTAATATTTTGATCATCTGAGTCATGACATCACGGCTCATAACAGTCCACGAGAGGGGAATTTATTGCCATAATCTCCGGCGGGTTGGAGATCGCAGTGTTGTTAATATAGAAATGGATAACGCTCCTGTCATTTTCCAGCCTACGGAGACTCCAGAACTTTTGCCTCGAAAACATTAGTCGTCTTGTAGGATACCCACGAGTGTAAGGGGTTGGTGCTGAAGGGGAATTCAGCACCAACCCCTTACGCCAGACACCACAGGGCCTTGTATCGCAGTGGTTAACATTCCCGTTGGATACGCAGTACATCCCGGGTTTGATGCTCGGTCGGATAAAAAAAGTCGGTTCTTCAAGAAACGGGTGAAAATGTTTTTATGGGGTCGGCAACGCTTGGGTGATGCCCCTGGTATTGCAAACGTCCATAGGCTGCGGTGACTGCTTACCATCAATCAGGACGTAAGCTTGTTTGCCACCTTAGTGGTATATAAAAAAATTCAGTAATCAACACACAAAATACGACAACAAAATAAAAATTATTCCTAAAGTTATAGAAAGACATAGTAACATCCGAATGCAGAAATCATCCAACAAATTTCATTTCAGAAACACATTTGGGAGAGGAAATAGACAATTTGTGTATGTCAGGAACGTATGCAAAAAGTTAATTGGCTTCTCCCCACATTTTAGTCGGCACACGCCTATACAAATGCAAGGTCTATCTAGCTGGGAGCACAATGATTTGAATACCCGTTGCAATATAGACTCTAGTAAATATACATATAATAAAACAGTTAAAAAGTATTTACATAAAAATAATTTAGGGCGATAAAGAAATAGTAATAGAATAAGATTTTTTTTAAATGTTGTCTCTGTTTGTCCGTTTGTACACGCTAATCTCCGGAGCTACTGGACGGATTTGAATGAAACTTTTCTGGTATATTACTATTAAGGCTGGGCAACATATAGGGTATAATTGATTTTGGAAACTGGGACATCTAATGTAGCCACAGCTTGACCTCTCCGTAATACTATCTTACATACATTAGGGCGGTCATTTTAAATATGCGCTTCGGAATAAGATAAACTGCCCCAATAAACGATTTCCACGTCGACAAAGTCGCGGGCAAAAGCGAGTAAAACATTATTTATTTATCTATTTATTTCCATACAGTTTTAAAGCAATGAATTTTTGTTATAACTGTACAATTCAAACTGCAAAATAACAAATAATATAGCAAAATAAGAGAGAAAGTGTATATCGGCTTCTAGAAACGAAGATGATAAAGTCAAGTGTCACAACAATACTAAATGCGGCTACTTACAGAAGGATACTTTACGTACATGACTTACATTATTCCGATAACCTCAAGTATGAGTGATTTTCAAGCACCAGTACAGAATAATAACATTTTCAATTACGGAAGTATTTACACACAAACAGACGTATTTTATGTCTGAAGACCTTCTTTTATTAGAGGTCAAACATAGCATTATCTAACGCTACAGTCAGCAATTAATTAATAGGAATGTTCTCTGATATGCGGCAAATTAAACGTTTCTGAGGTCGTCGTAAAATATTATAATAAGGCCAACTACCCTGTCGTTTATTACCACTTATCTGACCTGGTGGCTAAAACTGGAACTAATTGTCGCCATTTTAAATGTTATTTCAGCAACAGCGACGACGATACTAGCCGATGTGCATTCTCTCTCTCTCTATCTCCCTCGAATAGTGATTTACTTAACTATCTTACCTACTGTTGAGGTACCTACAGATTGTACGTCTCTACGTATCGACATTGTGAGATTTTAATGTAAATAGCAGTTTACCATCCAGATATTGCCATATTGAATTTCATGTTGATTTTCATTTCATACCTGTAACAACAAATACATAGCCATTAGAGTTTTGAAACTTACTGATACTTGAAAAAATATAGTTATAATTCTTATAGTAGAAAGCATTAATTGTGAAAAAAATCAAATTAAAATCTAATCAAAAGACGTTGGATTCCAGTTTTCGAAACAAAAGTTAAAATAATTAAGCAAATGTAACAGAGTTCCTCAGGGATCGATTTTGGGACCCTTCCTCAAATGTTATAAGCACTGTGAAGTAGTATTGTTTACGGATGATATATACTTCTTAGGATCTATTATTTAAGGTTTTCATATCATTAATTATGTGTAAGTAAGTACCATTATAAATACACTCTTTCTCATATTTCTTAAATTAAGCCTCCCTTACACTATTTCGCTGTCCAATTAACTTAATTACACTATGCCGCCCATTTTGTGACTTAATCCCGTATAGCAAAACAGTTGTATTTGCATGAAAATAGACAATATGGTCCAAATACCGGTCTCAATACGGTAGCCCACAAACCAAGTGACACACAATTACCAACTCTATTAAAATGGTCGTAGAAGTAAAAATTGAACAGCAAATATCCATTCGATGCACATGTGGGAAACATACGGTCGCACTTGCACATAAGTCATTGCTACCAATTTACATTGATTGGTGAAAATTGCTTTCGAATTACTGCAATGTTACTATCGGATTTCGATCGAAAATATTCTCAAATATTTTTCTTATAAAACAAAAACGTTTTGTGTTGTAAAGAAACGCAGAACGTAGAAAAGTAATAATTACTTGACTGATTTTATTTAAACATAACCTTAGGTAAAGGAAGGAAGATTGAACCTTCATGAAAGAATAAAACTGAAGTCAAGATTGATTGATGTAATCTTTATTGTAACAAAAGAAAATATACAGATGGAAGCTGACCAAATTTTTCAAAAAATTAAAAATTTTTCTATATTACATCTGTATAATGAATTGGAAAAGGCTACATGGATAGGTGGATGCTGTATGCGGCAAGCTGAGGACAGGTTGCATTGGCTTTCATTAAGGAAAGCCTATATCCGGCATTGAACTAGTATAAGCTGACAATGATGATGACATCAATACCATACTTAAAAAAAAAAAAAAACGAGTTCCAAAGAAGGCAGTAACATACCCAATTGCCTTCATGCTACACTCTCAATCTGCAATCCCGAAATATTAAATAAATTGGCCTCATATAGGGGCATTGAGTGATGAATGGCACTGTTGCAACGTCTATATTCAGTTAGGGGAGAAACCAAGAGCAAATTCATAAAGAGGGTAGACTGGTAACGATAGTTACTAAGAAGATTGTAACGAAGTTATTGATTGTTAGAATTTCTGACTCATTTCAAATTTTATTGAGGATCTGATTGAAATGTAACTTGTTGAGTCAACACATAAGCTGGTATTCATTGTCTCGGAGCGCGTGTCGATCTGTCTACAACGAATCACAATTTACTATACAATTTAAAGTTCGAAGGAATGTTTCTCGCTCGTACGATTCGGATGTGGAATGAGCTCCCAGTGTTTCTTTTGAACTATGACATGGGATCGTTCAAGATGTATATTAGGTCGCTTCAGAGGCGGGCAACACATTAAAAACTCAACTAGTGTTGCTGATCCCATAGGCGAAGGTAATCACTTTCCATCAGATAGCCCGCTGGCCTGTTTGTCTGCCGTATGAAGCGTACTCCACATGTCCGCCGAAACTTACGGCGAAACTTTTGCCGGGACTTCGGTCGATCCTCTACATTCTCGCCTATTAGGGATGTGGTGGGTGACAAAACGCGTCGACATTATATCGATTCATCGGCGTAATATCGCTAATCTGCTGTAAACAGGGTCACAGAGGTGATGGCAGCTGCTCTACTGTAATCACTTGATCTACTAATATCCTGGATCATGGTCAAGTGTACCCCGAACCTGTTACGGGAAAAAGCGCTAGGAATATAAATATAAAATCGATCGAATCTAGACGACCACAAACTATCTCTACTTAGTCTATGAAATAGGCGAGACATGCCAAACATGCACGGGACTACACGAATACTCTCTCTACCGTCTCGTGTCCCACATGTGGAGTGCGCTTAACATAAAAAAGGGTGTTTTTAACAAAGCGTTCCTATCAAAAGAAAATCTAAACGAAGGCTGGAGTGAATTGAAAAGTTTGTAGGGTAAGGTTTTTAAGCATCTTCAGCTGTAGGCGAATACATAAGGGCGTTTTGCACTCGCAGCCGTCGACGCTTGTAATCGAACCTAGGAGCAATTTTGTATCAGTGAAAACATTTTTCGTACGCCACCCACACAAAATTAATACATTACCACCCGGGCTTGTCAAAATATCTTCTCTAGGGGTGGCACAGACTAATTGTCCGGTCACCCCAGGGTCGCCCTTGCCACTTAGGGGTGCGTATCTTTATTTTTATTGCCTTCGATTGGCTTATACAATGCTATTGATTAGATTTGTGGGGAGAATTTCGGTATAGAGGAGATAGGTTAATTTAGATATGTACATATAACCTACATGTAGTTGGTAGTATTGAGAAACAGGAAGTTGCGGAGCGTCAGTAGCCTAGTGGTGAGAGAGTTCGACTCGTAAACGAAAGGTCCCGGGTTCGAATTCCACTGCCGCCATGTAGCAATGTCTCTTTTGTGAGTTATCTACATTAGTTGAACACTAACCGATGCTCTTGTGGTGAGGGAAAACATCGTTATGAAACCTGGACATTCCAGACAACTGAATGTGGAACCATGTTTATTTATTTAACGGTTTATTGCACACAGTAATTGCATGATCTAATATTACAGCCGCTCCACTGTAAATACTTGGTCCGCCAAATCTTGAATCGTGGTCGGCCCCCGGGCCATCGCGCGCGAGATCACAACCAGTAGGCTGATTACGTAACGCTGTTTCCAACAATTCTCTGATTTCAATTATTGAAATTGTTACTTTGCGATTTCGTATCATTATGAAATCAAGAATTTAGTTGCTAACAAAGTTCCACTGCAATCAACTGAAACTAATAATTCGATTGTATGACTATACGTAATCGCAAAACTAACAATTCAAATTATTGAAATCAAAGAATTGTTGGAAACAGCGCTACCTACGTAATTAGTCTACAGGACATTAACGCCACGATGATTTATTTCTATCTATACGAAACATTTCAAGGTTATCCTTTAATTTCTATCCATTCCAATATATCACTGAAGGCGACAGTAGCCCCTACATTTAAACACCCGCATCTTAGCAACGAGTTACGTACCTACATACTAAATTACAATAAATTACAAACGCTGCATGTTAACACTCATTATATCCCTTTCTGTTACTATAGGCTAGAGAGAGCAGCCATCGGTGGTTCGTGGGAAAGTATCAAGTTTATTACTCGCTGTGTTTGTGTTATTGTCATTGGGAAGTTTTTGTTTTAAACTGGGTGTTAATTTTGTTTACGTAGTGGGTGAGGTGACGCACTGCATTCGACCCGAAAAAAACCCCGAAAAATATACGAAAAATACCTACTTATCTATAGTCGGTAAATGGACCCAAGAAGCAAACATAAACACAGGATTGACATCGCAGAGTCGAGGGCCAACGTCTAACGACGTGAAGATGCCAAAGATCGGATGAAGTGGAGAAGAAAGAGGAGGAAAGCTGACAATGGCCGAAGCCGAGATTGACCGCTAGGATGATGATGATAATGATGAAGATGAGCCCGTGAAGGATATATAAATCGTTATCTGTGGGATAAAATGCCGGTCCAATGTCGGTGCCTTCTACTTACAAAATAATTAATAACTTAAAGTTAGTCGGTTTTCTTGTCGAGCTTGACTGTGCGTAGAAATGCGTACATCACATCACAGCCCATAACAGTCCACTTAGGGCCTCTCCCACGAAAGCAGAGGTAATTGTCATAATTTCACGTGGGTTTGAGATCGCAGTATTATAAATATAACAATCGAAAACTACGAAGACTCCAGAAGGTATTCCTCGAAAACATTAGTCGCCTTGTACGACACCCACGAGTGTAAGGGGTTGATACTCTACTCTGCCGGACATCACACGGTACACGAAATGCATACGTATCGTAAAAATTTATATGTGTTTCACAAGATTTAATTAAACCTTTGTTATTATTATTATTATTAGTACTGTATCTACCTCGACAAACACTTTCTCGAGTTCGGATGTAGTGCGTAAGCGCCGCCCATGAAGTGGTTATAATATGACTTTCGTGGTGAATAATTAAGTCCTGAACCTTCTAATTGTCGTAGGCGTGTAAGTAGATTGAAAAATTAATTTTTGAGTTGAAATTTAACTTCAGTGTGGCTGCGGCGACTAACGATGATTTACGTGTTACAATCAAGACTTGTTGATCCAGTAGAGCTAACAAAAGATTAAAAAAACGTGACCTCACGATGTCGTATTGTCCGCTCTTTGTAATTAGGAATTTCTATTTAACGGTCATTGTACCTTATTCATTTCTTAAGATACTAACCTAGTTAATAAGACCTTTAATACTGACACAATATGGACAAAATGGTCTAAAATAATTTTTTTTTTTTATATTTTGCAAAGTGGCGGTCCATAGAAGAGTCAATGGTGTATGGCCGCAGTGGAATTCGACCCAGTACCTCTCGCTTACGAGTCGGATACCTTAACTACTCGGCCGTCGATATTCCAGGGTAAAGAATCCATGTAAAGATGTTCAAAAACTAAAGCTTTAAAAGCTCTAAGTTAGAAAAAAAGCGAAAGCACATTTACCGTTCTAGCGGTAGCTACGAACCTCGAGGTCGAAATGTCAAGTGACTCCGGACAACTCGACACTGCCACATGTAAGAGGCCCTTAGGAATGTGTTTTTGTAGCACAATAAAGTGACCTACTGGCTGTGTGGATTCCAGCAGAGTAGCATTAACCTATTAGACAGGCAAAAACTGAAAAAAAAAGCTTCTGTTATGAGTCTAGAAGCAAACCGTAATACTTTTTGGTAACCGAAGCTTTTTTACTAATTTGACCCCGCTGAATCCATCAATGTCCTTCCCCATTCACCCCCATTTCCTCACCGAAGTGTCCATTGCCGTGGTTTTTTTCATTTTGCAGTGGAACGGTTAATGATAGCAACAAATTGTCAAAGAGAAAATTAATCTACATTAAATTACCTAAACGTCAGTGCTAAATTTATATCGACACGATAAGTAGTTTTTAAAATACAGCTTTCCACTTCTTGATTCATTCAAGGCGTTAACGTTAATTAACCAACTGTAATATGAACCACACCGGTCGTCAAATATTAATTTATTAACAAATTATGGAGGCTCACAAATTAACGCCTGATGCTAAAGTCGTACAACCCGAGGTTTGCTCATAAAACGCATCCGGTAACGTATTCGCATACGGCAGATATTTCGGTCTGTCTGTCCGTCTGTCGACGCTGCTTTCTCAGAACCGAGAGTCAGATAGGGCTGTTTACTTACTATGATATGCTGTTATTAATATGATAACACAGTGTTAAGTTACTCTGGAAGCGACGTTGATATCTGTTTGGATTAAGAAGCTTTTTGTAACAGTACTACATAAAATATTATTCTGTTTTATAATTAACATTAAAATGGATATTTACAATATTTACGTAATACAAAACTATAGTAACAAGTTTATATAAGTACATAAGAAGAAAATACACAAAACTAAACTTTATTAAAGATGAAAAAATTGCTAAAGTTCCTAAGTAACCGGATATTTAAGTGCCTACTGGCCGCATTCATAGTTTCTTTGTGTAATAAGGAATATTTATGCTTAATTTTATTTTTATCATGATTTTAGTGAGCTAGAACGAACTTATGTTAATAAAACAATAGTATTCAAGTATGTAGATCCATTAAATATTTATCTAAATCAAGATAGCTATCTACTAACTACCTACTAACATCGAATAGTGTTGGTTTGCCTTTTTCACGCAATTTTATAGAACAACCAAGTTTAGTACCTACATGTATCTAGCCTCTTTTTGGTGTAACGAAGAAACATTCGGCCATAGGCTACTGTAGGTAAGCTTGCCAGCAGGCTTGTTTGCCACCTTAGTGCTATAAAAACACACGTAATTATTAAAAAATCACTTGAAAAAAATGCCTTAACTTGTCAAAAAACAAAAACCACCAAGACCGACGCCTATACCGAATTCTTTCACAATCACTACACCATTCACATTTAAATAAGGCCTCAGAAACCATAGCAAAAGCTGCAACCCCATAAAGTCACGACATCTCATTCTCCACGCATTCTCTGCGCGTGATTCAGCATTTGCGTTTGTTTAAAAAAAGACTTACGACGTTTCGGAGGGGGGCCGTGGAATGGGGTGCCCGATTTGCTGGTTTGATTGTGGTGCAGAAATAACGTTTACGAAAATATCCCTGCATACTTGGTTAGCTGTTATATTTGTTTTTCGCCACGCAGTGACAAACGAGTACGATAGCAGCGTCGGTGGCCGAGTGGTTAAGGTATCCGACTCGTAAGCGAGAGGTACCGGGTTCGAATCTTAGGATCTGCCAAATCCTGGATCATGGTCAAGGCGGACCCCGGGCCCTTGTGCACGAGAGCATAACCGGGACATTGACGTCAAGATGCCAATTTTTTTTTATAGTGAAAAACGAGACAGTCCACCTAATGGTAAGCCGTAAATGTCGCCCGTAATATCTACGAATCATAGGTTGCGGGTATCAAAAATGAAAAACCGCAGTTGCGTTGTCACTGTCATGGCTAAAATGAAATGCCTCATGCCTATAATTAGACATAGACATATACATAAACAGCACTGGCTACCTTATCCTTCAAACTAGACACAACATACAAGCATGATTGGCGGCAGAAATTGTCTTTGTGAGAACTAAGACGACATGCTTTAGTCTTGTAATAGCTAATTACATTGTCCTCTTCCGACCATTTTATCACATTATTATGTCCGATATTATCTATGTATATATGTATATTGTAGCCTATAGTGTGTATGTAGGTATATAAGGTGTATAATGGTGTATATATTTCGCTTATAGTTTAGTATTTCACCTAGATGATTAATGCTATTTTTGTTGCTTGTCTAACTCATGTTTACCTTTTTCTCTTTCTAGACAAGGGTTGCCTGGAAAGATCGCTTGTAGCGTTAAGGTCGCCTTTGCCCACAATGTTTGAAAAGACGTGTTAGATTATCTTTTTTGTAATTTTCTGTGCAATTAAGAGTATCTATCTATTTATTTATTTAGGAAAATTAAGAGCTATTGTACAATGGATTAGGAGGGGCGGTACAGGCCACTCTCCGTCACAGTACTTCCTGATAAAGCCCTGTCAATTACCCCATGATCGATTCGAAAATAAAAAAATAATACACTGTGATCCCAACACAGACGTCAATCCCGATTAGCTCATCACTAAAGCAGCTTAATGAAGCAAGCTGTCATCGATAGCGTAGTATTTGAACGTATTTTTTTTTGTCTTTTTTCTCTATGGTGTTATGAACCCTTTGCATCATTGAACTAAGGGACTAAAGTGTCCAGAATGAATAATTAGTTAGGACATTTTATGGGTTCGTTTTTATACGCTTATTAAGAGAAGAAGATGTGGAAGGAAGTATTTATTAACTATAATTGATTAATTATGAAAGGGGTTAAGGATGTGGGGGGGGGTAGAAGACACACTACTCAGTGTATCTGTGTGTCTGTCTGTGGCATCATGTTATTTGTGTATAAGCAATAAAGAATTTTCATTCATACATTAATGGCTCCCAAAAGGAGGGACCGATATCGATGCAATTTTTTTATTGAAATGCTTGTTTGTGCAGATGGTTATTTGCTTTATTTCCATCATCAGGTATGCTCCGTCATCGGCCGCATTATCACTTACCACTTGAGATGGCGGTCAAATGCCTGGCTTGTATAATTCACTTCGTATTTATAATAGTAAGTACCTTAGATTTCCATGCCATTTTGAATACCAAACTGTATTTAATTGTTTAACAATTTATTGCACACAATATATAGTAAACAGAAATTACAAAAATGAAAGACGACACAACAGACACTACTTATTTCTAAGAAGAAATCTCTTCCAGCAGGCCTATCTACTGTCCTACAGTGGATAAAGTTCTTTCATTAAATTCTAAAAACAACACCATATTACCCGTATTTCTGTAAGACCAAAAATTACATCCTATTTTTAGTCCCACTTCCTATCCCACTACCGATCGTATGTCATATTCCCGACAGGCAATTTAAGTTTTTTGTTTTACTTTTTTAAGGGCTATCTGTCAACGAGACGTCAAGTTGGCATTTACTGCGCTTGAGTGGAATAATTGGTAAGGGGTTGAGATTAGGTGATGAGAGTATTATGCGTATAATGGGAAGAGTTATGGGGGGCTTGACGAGCTTTTTAACCCCCGACGAGAACTTATTTCTAGTTATATTTTTGACGTGTCTGTGTGTTTGTGTATTTGCCTGTGTCATCGTAGCTCCCGAAGAGATGAACAGATACGGTGTTCTCTATTCGAAAGCCTCTTTAATCGAGATGGTTCTTAGCTTTGTTTCATTAAAATCACTTCAGTAGTTTAGAAAATATTTGAGTTTAAGTAAACTGGGTCGGGGGTTCCTTGACATTTTTTTTTGGTTAGGTTATTATCTCGCTTGCTTCAATGCAATTCGAGAGAGATAGAGTTATCTCGTTCTATATAGCAAACAAGATATACCTAAACTTTACCTATTTGTCAACACCCGACAAAAACAATGACACGGACATCATTAACTTGTGCGAACTCTATACTACAACACGCCTGCCAAGCAAGAGATCACGGTAGGTACTTCACCAGTTTGGCCTGGTACTTCACCAAACTGAACTCCGCCAAATAATTGTTATGGTACGTCAATTATTGTATTGCAATACGTAACCACTAAAACTTATCAACACAAAGCAGTACAACCCGAAACGAAGCCTTAACAATCCCGGAAGAGAACGCTACAAGCATGATGATCATCAATAAAGGCTTGTCACTACCAATTAGCACAACCTAACTGATATTGGCATTGAACCTAGTGACATACAGACAGACAAAACAAACGTGGGTATTATACGCACCTTCATTTAGCTTGATTCGAGACAATTTGCGAATTCTACGTTCGATTGATACAACAATTGATGTATGATGTCGCAGTGACCTTGCGAAAAAAGTGTTCGGGACATTTGTTGGTTGGTCATTTCGACTAATGTCGGATATTCCCTGTGAATTGCTGTATTAACAAATACACTTTTCACTTATTATATGGGGGGTATGGAGCCATCTCATGGGCTCAAGACAACTTCACCTGCCCGATGCCTGCCACTCGGATGACATCGGCTTACGACGTGAAGATGCCGAAGACCGGGCGATGTGGAGAAGGTTAAGTTGGAAAGTGGACCCTGGCAGAGGCGTTAGGACAAAGACGACCCTTTTCACTTATTAAAATCCCTTGCGTAGTTTACAAGAAAATTCGATTTCGAACGACTTCTAATTTACCAATTTAAGATTATGTACGGTTATTTTTTAACTGCAATCAAAATCGTGTCCCCCCAACCTGCCCGACTTTAGGACTCAGCCTGCACAGATGAGTGGTCATTACCCACATAACTATAATGTTTTAACAGCCGTTTAATCAATCCATCACAGTCCAAACAAGGATCAAGTAGTGGCGTGAAAGCTCCAATCGATCGGCCACGCTTCGGGAGATACACCCCCACAAAGACACGTGTTGTTATGACGTTGTATGACTATGTGGAACCAGTTTAAACTGGTCTCTGGGCTTTGGGGCATTTTTTATTAGGCTAGCCAGGCATTTGACCGCCATTTCATCTGATGGTTAGTGACAATGCCGCCGAAGATAGAGAATGCCTGTCCAAGAACAGCCTATTATCTAGCTTTGAAGGCGTCCAGATTATAATGATCAGAGAACGCACTCGCAGGCAATTAAAATTGTTTAGGTTTCGGGACTCTAGAAAGCTAAAAATTCTTATTATTATTACTTATTTCACTTTGTTGTATTAGTCGGACTGTCCTTTTTCCCAGGGTCGAGTAAAGATTAGGTAGATATCAAGACCAAATTAACCAACCTAAATTAAATACTTATTATTGACACAAAATAGCAAGATAGAAAATAAGCAAGGGCTTACAGCAAAAGTAAATATTCTGAAAAAATTGTCAAAGAACTGAATTTGTTAATACAATCTATTTCAAACTTGCAATTCGTAAACTGTTGTATGAAAAGCTTTATTTCTATCTGCAAATAAAATACACAATTTGTGCAGCTGGTCATTTTATTCTTAAGACCTACTAAAGTCTGAAGGACGAAGCCGCTAGACAAGCTTTTTATTACTATTTATTATGCAAAAATAATGTCCAAAATAACCTAGGAAAATAATTAATACATTATTTTTAATAACCAGACGATATCACTGGTCATACAAGTTTGGGTCTCGTTTTCTGGTATAATTAGTTTTATTTCATTATTATCATTAGCTGAGTGAACAATCCCGACTTCTACAGTATTAGTTCTTAGCTATAAGTCATCTTCTGCTCTCTTTTCTCCACTTTGTCTGATATTTGCCATTATCACGTCGTAAGAAGTTGGTTATCGCATCCGACTTTTTTCCTGATACCGGTAGATTTAGGCCACTATTTTATTTCTAGGGCTTACGGAGCACATGACGTATACCTAAATACGTTCAGTTGGTTAACAGCTGTTAACCTACATAAGTAGTTTATCAGTTATCTGGCACACAAGCTTTGTTTACTTTAGTGCTAGATGGCGCTCTGTGAATTGTCCAAGCATATTATATTATTATTTATTGTATTAAATAGTTTTAATTGTGTGATATAATCTATTTCAAAGCAGGTTTAGTAAATTGCATATTTTACATAACATAACGAGGAAGTAAATACAACTTAAGTAGTAGGTAAATATAAGGTTGCCAATATTGACTTTAAATAATCCATGGTCAAGCATCCATCCGCAAACGCATTGGTAACTCCCCTGGTGTTGGTGATGTCCATAGGAGGCGGTGACCACTTTCCATCAGGTGGCCCGCTTGCCTGTTTATCTGCCGTATAACATAAAAAAAATATTTTAATTCATAATCAAATCATAAATATAGAAAATAAACTATAACACTCGTAGCACAAACAATGCCTATTCAAACACGAGAGCTCATCTTAAATTGGAAGTTCTCACAGTAGTGCACACGTTTGTTTACATTATGCGAGCGTAATTTATTTTTTCCCGGGCGTTTCTCATTTTGACGGTAATTTTGTTTTGACTACGACCCGCAGCTGCTAGTGTGGGTTTTGTGCGTTTTTAGTTTTTGTTTTCCAAATTGATTTGTTAAATTGCTTACGCTGTTTGATTGATTTACGCTTTCCATGCGACAGTAGCTTTTTATGGGTGCGTATTTAAATTGTTATGTCTAGGTGAACAAATAGGGAAGCTACCCTGATGGAAAGTGGTCACCATTGTCTCAACCAGCGGTAACACCTATACGCTGCCCCCTCTAATTCCCCGAAACACATTGCTCTTACGGCAAATAGGCAAACGCTAGACTTCACAATTTTTATATTTTTCTGAGAGAATCTGGGACTCTATCTTGGAACCGCTCGCCTCGAGTCGATCGGTTTTCAAATTTGATTTCTGGCATTTTTAAATTAATTTGGCAACACCAAAAGCGAACGGGAAAATCCGAAAGGCGTCCGAAATCGGCGTCATAAATCAAAATATTTAATTTTTATTGTGCATGAATCGTAGATGTTATGGGCAACAGTTACCGCTTACCATCAGAAGAGCTATCTGCTCGCTTACCACTGCGTAACATAAAAAATAATATTTCTTTCAGCTTCTAAGCAAACCCAACTCAAATCTCAAACTCCAGCAGTCCTATAATAAAATACTTAACTGAAACGGGTTCATTGTTCTTGAACCGATCGTTTACACACTTGCAACGACACACACACTTACACACCCCTTATACACATTTGGAGCAATCGGTTGAGACGCGGACGGGATAAAAATAAGCACCCTTTGTAACCAGTCGGTTTGTAGGACAAACACATTTATTTCAGACGTCGAATAGAAATAATCCGTTAGTAGAACTCTTGCGAGTTTGCAGGGATACGTACGGGTGTACAACCAAGTCAAAATAATGTAAAATCATCATCTTGGCGTATTGTCCCGATTGTGCTCTCGCGCACGAGGGCACGGGGTCTGCTTTGACCATGATCCAGGATTTGGCAGAACAGGTAATTACAGTGGAGCGACTGCTATCTGACTTCCATGACCCTGCTACCAGTTGAACCTGATCATACTGGACCATGGTTAGGTACTAATTCAGTCGCCTGAATTTGCAGGTTTCATCACGATGTTTTCCCTCACCTTAAGAGCATCGGTTAGTATTTAACTAATGTACAAAACTCAGAAAAGAGTCATTGGTAGATACATAGCGACAATGGGATTGGAACCCGGTACCTCTCGCTTGATACCGTTACCAAATTAAAATAATGTACCTAATTAAATAAACTAGGTACTCACTACGTAGACCTTTTATTGGTATCCACGAAAACACTCATACTTTCTATTCGGTACTGAAATAAACTCCCATCCAGTGACAAAACACCCATAACATATATGATTCATGGTACAAAAAATCACCAAATAAGTACACAACTGTACACCTACAAATGTAAAAAAAAATACTTCCTAACCACACTATAAAATCCTAAAACGAAGTAACATCCTAAACTTCGTCCATCCTATGCTCATGTCAAAAGACTATATTTGGAAGTGAGCAAGGCCACTCGGGCTTTAAAGAAACCATTTGATCTTAGCAAATGTGTGTCAAGACAAGATATAATGCATTATAACACCACAGTCGTGCTCAAAGTGTATGTATGGTATGTCATACGCGAAGACAACCAACATGAACATTTGGTACTAGTTTCGCAATTCACATTTGGACGTTGCGTAGTAGCTATGCATGGTACTAAGGTAATACTTACATTGTGTTTTATTACTATGTTATGTAGGTTGAGGAATCCGCTAATAAGCATAGGTTTATGCTTAGCTTTTTAAGGTTTGCTTTAAAAATTCTTGTAGCAACTGCGTATTCCTACTAACATTGTAAATGCGAAATTTTGAAGTATTTATTTATTTATTTATTTAACCATTTATTGTACACAAGATTTTTACAAAACTATATGACAGAATATGCATAAGTGTGTATGTGTGTAAGTATGTTTATTTTGATGGATGTTTGTATGTTTCTTACTCCTTCACGCACAAATTACTGAACATTATTTACGAGTACAGTCGTCACGTGGCCATGATGTATGCAACTTCGTCGAAATATCGGGCTACTCGTAAACAACGCGGTATCAAACCCGGAACATACCTTTAAAATGTGAGATAATAACCGCGTCAATTTAAAACATTATGTTTATTGTGGTTCATGCGGAAAAGAGCCTGAAATGAAAAACCGAATTCTACCAAGTCGCGGTCAAAATTTAGTAGAAATATAATGGTATTGCAGAGCCAAAGAAATTGTAGTGTGTGCACTCCCCTCACCCCTCTATAGTATATATGTGCTTGCACCTTATTAGCCAATACACATATGAATGCTAACTACCTTTTAAATCGCCCATCATTGCAAAATAAGTAAACAGAATACACTAATAACCACATTCCAGCTCATTTGTTTCCAGCAACAAATCGAGAAAAGGCAAACACAAATAAACTGTCAGAACCTACAAATTTCGAATCTAAATTTAATTAAATGTTCAAAGTAAACCGCCTGCTAAGTAGCCAGAAGCGGTCATTAAGGTATCTGGGGGGCGTGGCAACAATTACCTTCCAGCCAGTGTTGCCGGAATGTCGATAGTTTTCTTGGAAAATAATAAATATTTAAATAATATTGTATGTTCCGGTGAGTACACAACATACCAGGGATACGTTAATAACAGATGCCTTTACCTGCCAGTATCAGGAGAGAGGCCCCGTGGGCGACCCAAGAAGCGATGGATGGATGGATGACATGGTTGAGTTGGATGCGAGAGCCAACGGCTGACGACGCGAGGTTGTCGAAGATCGAGCGAAGTGGAGAAGAATGAGTAGGAAAGCGGACACGGGATAGACGCTAAGATGATGATGATGATGACTATCGGGTATCATAGATTCCTGAGTCGGATGCGAGAGCCAATGACTTACGACGCCAGAATTCCCAAGACTCAGCAAAGTGGAAGAGTAGGAAAGCAGACCTTGACAGAAGCAGGGAATAACCGCTAGGATGATGGGTATTGGGAGTATCGCAATAGGAGCAACGATAGACCTGTTGATAGTATTGAAAAGTCTCAATGTGATAGTCTCGGTCCTGTGGCATTTATATCCAACTTACTTAGGTTATTTTAATATTTTACTTAACAGTTACCTTGTAATATATAGCAAGAAATAAAACGTTTAGCCTGCCAATGTGTTTACCGATCACAATCTACCACAGTGAACTGAGTCAGTGACAGTTTCCACATCTATCGATACCTAGTCCAGGCTATTACAACACTACCTTGCACCGACAGACCGACAAACGTAACGACCTCACATTTAAAAGCACGGGTTACAAATCGTAGTCCATTAGGAGAGTGATTGAAGGGAATTTCTTCTAAGTTTATTGCTGGGTGTGATCGAGGTAACCTGACGACACGGTTTTGATTTGAAGAGCTACGCTACGGACCGTATCTTCGAGCGTGTGAATTGGCAGCGTTGTGTCATGTAAAATATTATAAAAATTTTTAGGCCATACCATTAATTTTACATCGCCTTGATTGATACGATCCAAGTCCTGTCCTTCCATCTCGGCATTCACTCTTTTTTCTTGCATATTATCGCCATTTTCAAGTCCATTCGTCTCTTCTTTGGTCGGTCTCTACTGGGGCAGAGCTTAAAGTTAAGCATCACCTTTCCTACATAGTCAAAAGCCGAATTTTCACATTTTTTGGGCACGGGTATCGACGTGATAACAAACATAGAGAGGCTAGTTGTGCAAGGTAGTGTGGAAGGCCATCGGGCTCGCAACAGATCTCCAACGCGGTGGATGGACCAAGTTAGAAAGGCTTTCGATGGACCCCTTCATGAGTGCATAAGAAAAGCAGCTATGAGGGAAAAATGGTGGCGACTAGTGAATCGCGCCACCAGCCAATAACGACCATGACCAACCAATAACGACTACGACTGAGAAGAAAAAGACTGGGGTATTTACATAACTTCAAATGCCAAGCGGAGATCTGGTAGAACAAAAATTACAAGATTGCTAGAGCATTCATCCAAATTCATCACGTCCACGTCAATTGAGCCAAAACTACATCAAAAATACACCAATTGCTTGCCCAAAAACTACTAACAGTACAAAAAAAAAATCATTAACATCAGCGTGACTAAACGTTCTATATTTTCATGTGATCACTCATATGTAATATGATATCGTTCTTGTCAACGCCACTTAAGCCAAGGTCCAATTGATTAGTCGTAAAGCGTGAAGGTAACAAATCCTATCGCGTAGTGGAATTATGGTAATTAATTAATTAATTTGGAAATTAGCTACGAAGATTTTCGTATTTCTAGCTATCGATTTTAGTGCCCTTGTTATGCCAGTACAGACCTAATTAAGCCCTTTGAGCTTTTCCGAAATTTTAGGGTCACCGGTGACTGCCGTGAGCTACCGCCATTTGGCCTAAGCTCCAAAGATACTATCGCAGCCAATATATCCGGTATCATGCAGCACGGATCTGATTTAATTGATCTGTTACGAGAAACCATCTAGGTTTCGACGTCCGCGCTGCAGCCATCCTTGAACTCTGTTTTGGCGACATTACGCTAGTTTTATAGTACTTCCTTTCACTTCAACCTGCTCACCAGCACGATGTCGTCGGCATATTCCAAGAGCCGTAGCGTGTTCGAGCTTTCAGCTGAGAGGGCATCAAGCACTACACAGAACGAGTAAGGTCCCATACCCCCTACTTGCAACTCGAAAACAACGCGAGTTAAGAGAGGTAGGGTATAGCTGGGTATCGCTTTCAAATTGGAGCCGCCCGACTGGACAATAACCTCATCCTTACAGAATATCGCAGCTAAACAAGCTTGCCTGTTTGCTTACCATATGATATATATATAAAAAACTCACATATTTTCAGAATCGGCTGCTGAAATTGCGGCAGCTGTGTACACGTACGGCTCGCCAATCACGAAATGAACTACATGGTAACGTGATTTAGCATTTATATTAAGTACTTGGGACAGTTGGGATGAGAATCATATAAAAGGTTTATTCTCATTTCATCTATAGTGCAGTCCATAGTCAAGCATCCCTAGGACGTACCTCACTAGGTTAGCAGTAATTATTATGTTATGAATTAATTTTTGTAATTAAATTAGTTTGTAAAACTCCATTCCTGGTGTTCCTCCCCCGGTTGCAGCCTTCGTAACTCGCATGTAAGTATTGACTCTTGTCTACAGAAACAGAGCCCTCACAAAGACTCTCAATAGCAACTTCTAAAGGCAATCTTTACCAAACAATAAACAAAAGAAGCCACCGAAATTACATCACACGGCCATAAAGCGTGCACCAATAACCGCCAGTTGCGTTATGCTATAAGAAAGTGGGATGAGATAAAACGTTATCAGTCAAGTTTTATCGTTGTGTACAAACGTGGCGTTATGCAATTGCTTTATGCATTTATATGGCTATCAGAGGAGACTTGTGTAGAGCAGTGGATGTGACGGTTGCTGTTTGGATGGTCTGGGTTTCAATGCCAGACAAGAAGAAATTTATTTTTCAGTCAAAATTGTTGAAGTTGATGAACGAAGTCGGGTACATTATTAACGACTTTCTAACGTCCAAGATGACTGGGATCGGAAAAAATCTGTAAAAGGCATACTGATGATATGTGTCTACTGTGGTGGATTGAGCTTCCCAGAGATAGCAGTCACGCTACAAAGATTTTTTGCTTAAGGAGACAAAGTCAGACGGGAGACAAGGTTTCCTGATGGAAATAATCCTGAAATTGAAAAGTCAAGAAAGGAAAATAAACATTCAAGCAAAGAAAAGGAAATAGTCCTTATATAATAGAAATGGATGAAATCATCGACATCTGTAAATAGGTTTAAAGATATTTAAGCAAAACCTGTAAACACGTGGTAGGTACAAACGAGAACTGTTGTTGTTAAAAACTCAGTATCAAAGAGTAAACAGCCCTTGAAGTATGCCAAATACATTACGCAACTCCGCGTATTATCACTAGTTACGACATTGATAGGAGCGTAATCTACTTACGTCTTCCTGTTAAACCGTAAACACGGATTAGATCCAACGTAGTAAGCCAGTAACACACTCATTAGAGAATTAGGCTACAATTTATTACCAGGATTAGAAAGTTGCTGAAATTTGTGTGCGGGAAAATAGCGAGCAGAACAGTTAGGCGATGGGGACAGTAAAGTTGTTGATTCCTCCCATAAGGTGGACAACGAACTTGGTAAAGGTCGCAGGTAATATCTGAATGAGGAAGGCACAGAACCGGTCGTTGTAGACTGTGTCACAGCCAGAGTTTTCCGCTTTGTTGTGATAGTAGACGTTTAGGTGACCTAGAAAACGTTAGTCTGCCCGTGCACAGCCTGGCACACAAAACACTTTTTTTAGTGACCCATACTTTGACTTTTCTTTTTTTTTTTAAGGGATTTTTACCGGGATATTGACGCCAAGATTTTTTTTTTAATGGTGAGCGGTATAGCATGAAAGCGGACCCTGACAGAAGCCGGGATCGACCGCTCAGAGAGACCGTGTAGAGACGGATATACGATAGTTGAATATACTCTTTTTTATTCTACGCAGCGACAAACGAGTAGACAGTCCACCTGATGGTAAGCGGTAACTGTTGCCCATAACTTCTGGAATTCATGAATTAAGTTGCAGGCAATAGAATCGCAGAACCGCAGATGCGTTGTCTCTGTGAGGACTAAGATGTAATGCCTCATAATTGTAATAGCTACCTACTTACTGATTACAAAATTATTCTGTGACATAAATTTTATGATCGTCGTAAATAAGATATAAATAAGTATTTATGACAGCGATTTAGAACAAACCCGTTCTAATAAAGTTCAAATACAGATGCAATATAAATGTCACCCACATATCAATAAAACACTTAATTAGAACTGATATAGCCACGATAAACATTATGAAAATGCAAATAACAGTCACTTCCAACATGCTGTAGATCCTGGCTACATAGGAGTTGGTGCGGTGGGTTTGCTTGTCTATTAAATTGGCGATTTTTTTTCTTAAAAAAGCCATCTCAGATTAGGACAAAAAATTTTTTTGTTGTAACCCGATATTAGACTTTTCATAGCGATAAAACATAAATATCCTCTATTATATCTAGCTAATATTAATTATCATATTCACATTTATCAAAAGTGCTAACAAAAATGTGCGCATAGCAGGTGCGCCTATTCGTTTTTTTTTATTAATTGGTTACGCAACAATTTATAAGCCAAGTGTGAGACGCCCAAAACAGTGGTAGCTTTGCCTTGTACAGCAAGTTCAAAAACCCCATCCAATTAATTAGTTTGCATTATATTATCATAGTTTGGTTTTCCATGGCTTTGAGTAGATCTTGAAGGTATTTGGATATGGTACTATGAAACTTAAGATATATTTTTTTATATTTTTTGAAAATTCTTTTCAGTAGTTTTTTAGGTTATCGCGAACAAACAGATAGACGTGGATATTTGATGATGGTAGATTATTTGACCGCCATCTCACCTAGCGGCACAGAATATTAACGGTAACATCATACTGGCCAGTGACAACAACATTTTGTGTTAGAAAAAGACAAAACACGATCGTAATGACTGGAACGGGGGCGTGAGATGTTGTCGTTTCTTCTGTATTTGTTTATGTTATATGACAGACAAAGAAGCAAGCGGGCCCCCGGATGGAAAGTGGTCACCGTTGCCTATGTACATTAGTAACACCAGAAGTATCACCAACGCGTTTCCCACCTCTAAAGATACCTCTATTATAGGTACTTCTTCTATCTTCTGTCTAGTCTTCTTCATGTTTAACCACTCTACCTGGTTATCAAGTCCGCTATTTGACGCGTTTTGGTATTCTGCTACTATTACTAACGGCGCGATTGAATGGTAATTGGATCGCAATCGCACCTCAATGGCATGGTTTTAAGCGTTTTTGGGATTCTGCTACATTTAAGGCGCTGTCCTTATTTGCAACTGTCTTGCGACCATGGTCGTACGACGGACGTCGCCCCACCAATGGGAGACCGCAAAACCACCCGTCTCACGACCGTTACCAAGTAGGACAGCGCCTTAAAACTGCCGTTGAGCTGCTATTGAGATTGCGGGCTAAGTAAATTAACGCTTTCGAAGCTCAGGTAGGCTGTCTGCTCATTTGCCTATCAAAGGAATTTTCCAAAAGGCTATTTCTTTATTTCTCAAATCTTCACAATGTATGAGGTGAGTCATCCCTAGTAACTAATGAATATACTTGTGTTGGGGTGGCTCGCTCTTTCCCTTAGTTATATCTTATTTATTTTGAGATTCTACAAGTAGGTAGTTAACAATTTTAAAAATTTATGTAGTTATTCTGTAACATAGACAAGTGGAAGTAAATTTATAATATTATAGTGATTAGGAAGGTAAGTGAGATTATTGTATATATGTGTGTGTGTGTGTGTGTGTGTGTGTGTGTTTGTGTGTGTATGTATGTTGTGGTACCCTTTTCATAATTATTGCAGTTTCGTCATATGTTAAAGTTTTTAACCAAGATATTCTAAGTATTAACACACCACGTCCCATTTTCTTCCTAGCTCTGACTTTATCTGTCTACATACATAAAGGGCGGTTAAACGGCGTCTAGACACGCAACCCTGCGTTTAGAAGCATTAAGGATTGAAGAATTCAGCATTAATTAACCACATTTCTTGATTAGTCAAAAGTTTCAGCTAATTAGGGAGAGATAGGGGTCATGATTAATTAATATATTATGTGATTGGAAGGGTTAAAGAACGACAGGTAGATATAGTATTAATCATAATATATGAGTAAGGAGCGTCGGTGGCCGAGTGGTTAAGGTATCCGACTCGTATGCGAGAGGTACCGGGTTCGAATCCCGCTGCGGCCATGTACCAATGACTTGATATATTTGTTGATTTCTAACCGATGCTCATACAGTGAAGGAAAACATCGTGATGAAACCTGCACATTCAGGCGACTGAATTTGTAACCATTATTCAATCTGGTCAGGTTCCCCTGGTAGCAGGGTCACAGAGGTCAGATGGCAGTCGCTCTACTGTAATTACCTGATCGCCAATTCCTGGATCATGGTCAAAGACTCGTGCGCGAGAGCACAACTAGAACATTATTTTATTTTTAGGTGAGTTTGAGTAATGTAGAAAAAGACGTATGACTCAATTACAGGCATTTGATCTTAGTCCTCCCCGTGACAACGCGATTTTGCGAGATTTTGACGCATCCTTATATATGGTCTGCGTCTATGACATTTTTACGAACTCCACCAGTCGAAGTGGTTGGTGCTATTCTATGAATTCCTATGTACTATTTCAACGGCAGACAATACTTTATCTTACTCAAGTTCCCAATCTAAACTTGATTAGACAAACCTAGCGACATTCTTCCGCCGCCCATAAATAAATCCTTCCTTACCTCAGCAACCGGACAAAACAAACGGTCCAATCATAAAATTAATACCCAGAAACAATATCCAACACGAGCCGTTTAGCAATAGCCAACACAAACAAACTGACAGACTAGCCGGACCACATTCCTACATCTAAAGCGTGTGACGAAACATTTAATTAAAACTACGCTCTATCTCCACCTTTACAGCTGGTAGTGGCGCTGTATTCGTTTTATTTACACGATAATTAATAGACGAAACGTTAGTTCTGAAACCATCCGTAGGAACGAGAGCACAGTGGCTGTGGTGTTGATGTCAGTCATCTGTCAAATGCTCCGTCAATGCAGAGTCTGTGATGGAAATAGGCGATTTGTCCCAGTTCCGCAGATTCACACATATTAGATTGTAAAGGTGCCATAGGTTATCCTAAGCCATCGAGTACAAGAAAAAATCCACTTTTAAGCGATAGTAGAGGTTTAGGAGAGCCACAAAACTTGTGCCGACTTGTGGTCTGCTCGTGCACAAGTTGGCGTACATAACGTCTCGCCTTTTTAGGGGTCGGCAGAGACTTCATTGTTCTACATGCCACGGCTCTGACAAACCTCTCTCACCACCCTTAAAGCCGCTCGCTAAAGCTCCTTTCGGCTTGTGTAAGGTTAGCTGGAAGAGATCCCGTTGTGGGATAAGTTCGCCTTTGCTTTGTAACTGTTTCGTATTGAAATGTACTATGTTGTTGCAATAAAGAGTTTACATACATACATACATACCCTTTTCAACATACACGTCGGTTCACACTTCGTTTCTTCTGTCGTATAGTAGAGAGACAGGAATCAGACGGTCCAGGACATCTGCATCTCCGGTTACTCTTTAAGATGCAGGATGAGGTAGACACATAATGTATTCCTTTTGAAGAACCTCAAGGAAAGAATTCCGGAGCTTTGCACAGCGCACGGCGCACTATGTTCGATGGTCATCCATAACGTTTGTAGGCATAATTTCGATAAAAACTATTTATAAGGTAATAATAGGTATAGTTATATTATTTTTCTTTGGCCCCTTTCGGGTAAGTTACAGACCTGTAAATGGTCCTGTAATCCCTTGATTACAGGACCATTTGAAATTCCGCGTCAAAATCGACTAGCACAACCGATCTAGGCCAACATGACACCGCAAACAACACAACTGAACCCATATGCATCCTCATACATTAATGTTCCCAACAACATTCAATCAGGCAATGAATCACTTTGATCTGAGACCATGATTGATGGAGCTGAGCCAGACCGGCTATTGTCTCGGTAATTCGGTGCATTGTTAATGCGGTCTCAGATAGCCCGATAAGTGGGGGTTTGGTGTTACGCAATTTGCGATGCCGAATTTGTAACGGTATTGGTATTTTTAAATTGTCGCGTGAGTCCATACTACGTATACCGCAGAAAGAGCTTATGTGCTGAACCCCTTCCGAGCTACAGCACTATTTCCTATATTAGCCACCATAATACCTATATTATCTAGCAACAAAATATTAATTTAACTTGTCTATATTATAAAACAAAGTCGCATCCCACCGTCTGTCCTTATGTTCGGTTAGATATTTTAAACTACGCAACGGATTTAAATGCAGTTTTCAACAATAGATAGAGTGATTCATGAGGTCTGTAGGCAAGAAAAAAGGGTAGGTAGGAGTAGAGTACCTAGGTGTACGCGAACGAAGTCGCGCCGGGTCCACTAGTATTAAATAAGCTTAATAATTATATCTATCATAATAAAAACGATAAGTTTTAAAACTACACTTGAGTTATGAACGATACAATGATGTAACTATTTATTCTAATATAGGCTACGGTTTCAGCCTATTACTCCAAACAGCCAAACCTCAACCTTATAAAAAACCTCAACATTTAAAACACAAATTTTAGTGCACGAAAAAGAACCCAGTGAACTTTGACAGCTGTCAACTTGACGTCCGCTTTCTGAGGCTCGTTCGTTATGACAGGTATTGTCAGTGAGTATAGCAATTAAATGCCGTTATTTGATAGATAGACGATCATGAGGGTAATAGAGAATTATATATGAAGCTTATAAGAAAGACAACACACAATTTTCTATTCAAAATAAGAATGAATGATTTGAGATACTAATTAGGTAATATGCTTATTATAATTCTTAGGCTTGATTTCTTGACGTTTCTTGGAAAAATAAAAGATTTGCTAGCTCTATTTCAACTAAAAACATCGTTGCCTGCTTAACTAACAAATTCAAGGATACGAAAAATACATATTTGCATAATATTTACAAAAATACATATTTTAATTTGTTATTTGTGTTCCATAATTAGGTTTTATGATATTCAATATTTGGTCATGTTTTATTAATTACCGTTTTATGAAAAATGCCAAAAGCTATTAGTTTTTAAACGTGTGCCATGTTGACAGTACCTACAGTGACGTAATCAGAAAAAAAATATTACTGACTCATACATTTATTACTCATGGTGTTTTTATAACCTTAATATGAAACTGGTTATTTCATGTTTATGTCTCTTCATTCATAAACATCGCTTGTTTTAGGTATACATCAAGGATATGATCAACAAATAATTTTACGAGAAAGAAAACTGTCTGACATAAAATTCAATGTCTAACGAAAATGATTAAAAAGTTCTTATCTAATAAAAAACGATATACTTGTGCCGATCACCGGATGAACCGGCCTTTGTCGAGATCTCTGGGGGAGGCATGTGCCCCGCAGTGGGCGTCTTTCGGCTGATATAATGATGATGAAAGCCAATTTGATTTACAAGCAATCTGCATTTTGGTTCTGAATTTTTTTGCCCGCAACCTAAATGCGTGAATCATAGATGTTATGTTATGGGCAACAGTTATCGCTTACCATTAGGTTGGCTGTATGCTCGTTTGTCTCAGCGTCGAATAAAAAAAATATGTTGTTAAAATACTTACTATACAAGCACTTCCTTTTAGAATGCATACCTAATTAATGTAGGTATGCTAGTTCTCATAAATTTTTGCACTTATTTAGCACCTTTCTGTCACCAAATAGAACCAACCCACAAATGATAGATGTAAAAAGCACGTCAGTCCATTGACCTGGTATTCCTTTTTTATAAGAGTCCAAATGCTTGTACAGCTATAAAGCATTTTTTGCGCTTCGGAAAAAAACTGTGCGACCTCGAAGCGTGTTTTTCATACATTAAAAATAGTCAGTCAAGATTCGAACGACCTAGAACTAGAATATTGAAGCGTAGAGTTATTCATTTGTCCTATTTCTAGTGCCAAAAATTTTGAAAACTGATCGTTTTTTTTCAGCCCGTGTTAATCCACGAGATGAGCCTTCTCTAAAATGACATCAAGCCATTTTCCGTTACGGCATGCGGCCGTACTGACCGTGAGGTATCCTTCAGAGAAGAATAGCACATACCGCTTACTCTCGTGGGTGTCGACTAACGTTTTCGAGGAAAAATATCTAGTGTCTCCGTAGGCTGGAAAATGGGCAGCAGCGTTTTCTATTTTTATATTTGCAACACTACGATCTCCAATTCACCTCCCAAGCGTGGAAATTACGTCCACTGCAGGAGTTAGGCCTCTCTCGTGGGAGAGGCCTAACTCCTGCAGTGGACTGTTATGATCTTTGATGATGATGATGATACGAGTCGATTGTAACCTCTTTTAGTTCATCGTATCTACAATACTCGATAAGGTTTTACCTGAAACGGTCTGAAATTTCATTGGATTCGTAAATTTGACAGAAAAACAATGGCGAGACAAAAATGGACCTTCAGCTTGTTTAGTAGATATCAAAACTTGTATAAAATCTCACCTGAACATTGTGACAGGACAGCCAAAACGACGACCGCTATACAGAGTGATAATCTCCGCAACTCCATTTTTCTCGTAACTTTGATTTGTTCTAAAAATATCACTTAAAACACTATCCAGTTACAGGCACTGACGGTTTCGATAAATATCTATTTTTTTGTGTAAAAAAATAAATATTCAGTAAAAATTCACTATAAAATCACTGTCACTGAAGGCACATTCCTTTTCTTCGGACTCAGGCACTGGCCAGTCGCTAATCTGTGGGTGCAAAAACATAAATTAATTGCAAAATAATTTCACATAAAAACTTTTTTCAGTGTGTTCCATTATTCGAAATCAAAACACGACCAATCTACCGTATTTCACTTTTCTGTGCATTTTGTGTCGACTAAATTTTAGCAACTAAATATTTTGGACCTCACAACAAACAGATCAAGAGTGTCAATAGCTAGACGGAGTTTCATATTTACAGTCCCATGATTATCAGCGTATACAACGAGGCTAGAGACAACAACGCCACTTCTTAGGTACTAAATGTTGAAACAGATTTTACAGCTGCCGTTACTTGTTGTTGCAAGTGATAAGTTATAAAAAATGGCGGCCCCTCATATATTCCTGTAGGCTAATTACGTAAAGCTGTTGCTAAAAATTCTGTGATGTTTTTTATTGATACATTTTATTAAAAGAATAATGATTGATATTGTTACTTTAGCGATTTCGTATCATCGATTTCATGGGTTTAGTTGCGGCGCCAAGTGAATAAAATCACAAGAGCCTACCTAAACATAAAATTACGTGCATAAACATCTAGCTATGTCTATGGCTCTACAGTTTGGTAGATCGCAACGTTTTTGCTGTAAGCAAACGGATGATTTTAATAGTCGTAATGACCTTATGACGGGATATAAAAGAGAGTGAAACACTCAAACCGCTCAGTGTGAAATGGAGACGGGTTGTAATAAACTATTTTATTGCGTTGCAACATAAACATTACGTCTTCCTGAAAATTGACGCAAATATTCTGTTCTGGCAACACCATGAAAAAGAACAATTTTTCATGGGCTTCAGCATTTTACGTCTTCGCTGCCAAGTTTTTTAAAGGGCATCGTTTGTAACCCCAATAGTGCGTAGGCACTCACGATTTATTTCCCCAGAAATTTCTTTGAGTCTTGTTTTTTTAGAAAAATTATATTTGAGTGGCAATCGAATATGTATTATCCACAAACAACTCGGACAAACTAACATTTAAATGAAATTTCGCAGTGTTATAGCATATCCCAGAATAATGTTGTAGCATATATCGCAGAATAAGTTATTCTGGGACATATTATGCTACATTATATAGTTGACTAGTTAAATAATCATAAATAAATAAATAATCGTGGACAAATTCACACAGCGCCATCTAGCCCCAAACTAAGCAAAGCTTGTGCTATGGGTGCTAGATTACTGATATATTACTTAAATACTTTTTAAATACATACTTATTATACATAGAACACCCAGACCCGTAACAGAAATTAAAATTCATCATTTCAATTTCTGCCCGGCCGGGAATCGAACCCGGGACCTCTTGCGTGGCAGCCCGGCATGTTGACCATTGAGCCACTCAGGTCGACAAACTACTTATTTGACTAGTTATTTGACTTACTCAACTATACCAGCAATAGCCATCCATCGTTTCTTAAACCCTAGGTAAGTAGTAAATAATATTGCCAAACATAAACAATCAAGTAGTCCACATCCTACTACACGGAGACTAGGTCATCTAGCCGTCTGTTAAGCAAACAGATCGGTGACAAAACAACCAAGATGACACGTTGCACTGATAAAGCATGTCCAAAGTTGCGCGTGCGCATGTTAATTGAATATCTACTATTATCTCAACAGTGTATTGAACTCTAGGAGCTTGTAGAATGAGAAACAACGTGGGGGATCCCCGTCTGCAAATGTGGGTGTTTATCCAGATGTAGTCTGGATCTAGATAACGCTCAATTCGGAGGATACAGACGATTTATCGAGTCTTGGAATGTAATCCAACGAAAGAAATAAAAGGAATTCAATTCTGTTTTAAAAGCTACACTGTAGGCGAATTACGTAACTCTGTTGCTAACAATTCTGTTTTCAAGGATTGAAATTGTTACTTTTGCGATTCTCTATTATCAGATCAGGTAGGTAATTATAGCAGAGCGATCCATCTGACCTCCGTGACCCTGCTACCAGGCGAACCTGACCAGATTAGATCATGGTTACACATTCAGTGGTCTAAATGTGCAGGTTTCATCGCGATGTTTTCCCTCATCGAGAGAGCATTGGTTACCGTTTAACTAATGTACATAACTGAGAAAAGAGTCATTGCTACAGTCAACTGCAGAGTGCCATTCACTCTAGCATATATTAAATGTATGGTAAGGGTCAGTTCTTTCTGCGGTAAACTTTACATGGCAGCAGTGGTGTTAGAACTCGGTACCTCTCGCTTACGAGTCGGAGACCTTAACCACTCCGCCACCGACGCGCACAAAATATTGATATGCTAAAATCACTTGGCTATTTTCATTTTGACGGACGCATAGTGCCCCTCAAGTGTTGTCGTTGGAACCCTGTGTGTTCGCGCGCACTGTGAGACCTTAACCTTTCTGAATGTCTATATTATTCATTACCTATACAATCATCCACCCAGCTACCTCTCTATCATACATACTACACTTCACTCCATCGCCTCCCGCGTTCCTTACCAAGGAAATAGGTACTTAAGTCCGTAAAGACTTGTCCAAATTTAGACACAATTTATTGGTGTAAGTCCGCTTCCTTCCGCAACCTTTGATGTTCCGACAAGGGTGGTTAGTGAGGCTATTCGTTCGATTTAAAGCTTAGCAGACGGAGGATGCGTTTTGTTCGAGTCACGGAATTGGAGATCGATTATTGGTTAGTGTTTTTGGTAAATGGTAAGGGCTGGCAGGGTGAGAAAATGTTGAGAGAAGAGAGATCTTAGGGTCAGCGTCTGGCAGGGTGAGAAATAAGAGATCTGCAAAAGGAAAGGGGAAATAAGTGTAACATTGTTTTATCTGTCTACCCCTACGGGGAAAAGGTATGTATGTATGTATTCAAAAAGGAAGATTCGCGAAAGGAAAGATTCGTAAAAGAAACAAAAGACAAAACATCAATTTTAATTGATATTTTACCATATTTGTGAGGTTGGCTGGAAGAGATATAATTTAGGGATAAGCTCGCCTTTGTACATTGTATTGTGACTATGTTTGTTTATGTATTTTATGCAATAAAGAGTATAACAAGAAAAACTTCCAGAAGACAGTACGTACAAAGAGTCTTATTTGAGATCTAAAGATCTATGTTCTCTATGATCTCTAAACAATTAGAATATTTGTGTTTATATCTAAGGTGGAAACAAAAGAACTAGACTAGACCGAGACTGTCCTACAAAGTCCTTGTTCAATTGTCAACACATGCAAGAAAATATCTAATTCTGATTTCCCTCCAAACGTCCATGGTTCGGTCCGGTCTTAGCCTTACAAAGTGATCTTGATACATTTAATATAGTCATTACTGTCTTCGCTAAGTCCATTGCCCCTTATATATATTTTCTTTTATACGTCAGACAAACAGGCAAGCGGGCCACCTGATGGTGTGTGGTCACCGCCGCCTATGGAAATCGCAACACCAGGGGCGCTACCAATGCGTTGCCCGCCTCTGAAGAGACCTCTAATGTACCACTTGAACGATCCCATGTCATTGTACAAAGGAAACATTGTCTCTGTATCAATATCTCTCATTAATCACCAAAAAGACAGCAGCCGCACCCATTTCGCGTCAAAAACCTCCCCATTAAATTCGATCAAACATTATTATCATCTAAAAATCTAAACACTAATCCTAGTCTATCAGAGCTGAAGGCCACCATGCATCAGTGAGTTCTTCCCAAGGACCATATTGTGCAATCAGGGTAATGTAAGAGCGCATTGAATAGACAAGGAAGTAATGGTCCACTTCATACGGCATTGGCCATCCTTTGATTGTGGCAATAATCGATTAGTATTATCAATATCGATATTAATTGTTTGTAATTTGTAACTGTAATAATCTATATGGATTATATGCCTGAAATATAAGTTTTTTTTTTTTTTTATGTTTTAATAATTTTTTACATTTATAAATTTTACCTATTTTCTCATAAGATTTATTATCAAATTTTTACATTAAGTACCAGTTTTACCATTGCGTAATCATACTATTTTATTTCAATTTCTTCTTTGGGATAGTATTTGTTTTTTATTTTGTTCATTATCGATCTCTTTTACAGTTTTAAGTACTTACTAGATAGAAATTGTCTAGTATAATACAATATTTACATGTAAGTGCCTAAATAAAATAAATCTAAATCTACATATAAATGAGTTATTAGCTCAAGAAATTCTTTGTTACCTAAATTTTCATTGATATTACATGCTGCTCTAGTTGCAAACAAGCTAAAATAATAGAGACAGTAATTATCGCCGGAAATATCTATAAGAGAGCTTAGATGAATAATCTGTCAAGTTCATTTACTGGTGTCCCAATATGGCGGCGCCTGCTACTTACGAAACACTGCGTCTGAATACGAAATGAAATACTATTAAAACTTTAACTCGACGGACTGAAACTAGGACATAATTATACGGCAGACAATCATCATCATCATATCAGCCAGAAAACGCCCACTGCTGGGCATAGGCTCCCCCAGAGATCTCCAAAAAGGCCGCTATCCTCAAGCCGGCACCTACGATCTTTACCAGGTCGTCGGTCCACCTTGTGGGAGGCCTACCCACGCTGCGTCTTTCGGTACGTGGTCGCCACTCGATAACTTTACCGCCCCATCGGCCATCATCCAAGCATCCAAGCATTAATATTAAGCATTATTAGGGTATTATTATTTACTCTACTGTGAGAAATAAAAGGTTGAAGGCGGTGGTACCCATGCAGCCGTACGCCAACACGGGTAAACATGCTAATTTACTTCATTTGCAAAGTAATAAATTGTAACAACACTGACAACATACTATGTGGGCAATAAACGTTATCTACCTTTTATATTCCTTGGAAAAAATATTGCTTATTCTCGATATATCACGTTTTACCTATAAGTCTGGTTAGCAATGCTCAAATTAAAGATTTTCTTGTAGACCCATACCATAAGCAATACCATAAACTACTCCTAAGCCGAAGTTATCTCTACCCGCAGTTACTTAAAGTTACGAAACTTGAAACCGAAACCCTAAATCAAATGTAACGAGCCAGCTTTGAACTTCCATTTTCCCATAAAACCGATATCTTGATCGGTGAGAAATGAGCTTTCACAAATTATTCTTCATTAGAAAATGTTGTAAAAGTTAACCCACCATTAGTGGTTCCGTTTAGATGTTGCTATTAATTAATTTAGAAAGATATTGGTGTCGATACAGTAATAACCGACACTAATAACGTATGTTAATTGCAGACGCCTATGTACGTTACTCGCTGTTCTAGATGTTTGTAAGCTAGTTATGTAGATAGGTACAGTAATCTAGGTATCTCTGATTCTAGAAAAATCTAAGTCTAATGCCCAATATTTACTTAGCCAATAGATCTCAATTTTTATTACAATGCTCTTAAACTATACTGACAATAACAATTTACCTAAATGTAAAGTAAATAACGCTTATAACGTACTAATCTACTGCTTTTGAATATATAATGAGACTCAAGAAATTTAGTCAGATAAAACATCTGAGTTTATAGACTTGCATAATCCAATAAAGAAATTCGTATTTCAGCTGAGAATAATTTTATTGTAGTTTTATGTATGTTCAGGCGATGTTGATTTCAAATATTCCAAACAAGAAAAGCATGTACCAATTACCAACCTTCGGTGACAATTAAACGCGGAAATAAATACTCTTAACTTTATGACACCGATTTTGTGACGCCTAATGCTTAAGAACAGCCTAATACTCTTTTTACATCTGGCTAAATTTAGTCGTCTTAATTCAAAAGAGCAAATCAAAGTGGAATGTACTGCTCGTAGAATAAGGTCCACTTTTGTACCATTCATGATATGTTTCGCGTCGCTCTTCTTCAAAAGGTGTGATACAAGAATGGACTTTATTTTATGAGCAACACATTCCACTTCGATTTGCTATCACGGTTTTTGCTTCTGAATTTAGTCAAATGGAAAAAGCGCATAGCGCAGAACTCTGAAAGAGAGCTGTGATCCAACAATAAGGAAGGATCATGAAAAATTAAAATTAGTCAGAAAAAAGACAAAAACACCCCATAAACGTTAGAAACCGCATCAAAAACAGCAACAGAAATTCACATCCGAATAAAACGCATAAGAAACCGAAATACAACAATAAAACTGCCTTTGGCATCGGTCAATGCGATGCTGACTTTACATCTTGCTCATAAAAGTTACGACCTTACCTGTAAATCATAAATAATTTGATTACCCAAGACCCTTCGAACATAAAACCATTCATAATATCGGATCCCCAATAATAGTCAAGAATTAGCCATCCATTGTTGTAGACTTACGCTTGGATTGGTAGATTATTTGATATTTATATGCAGATAGTTTGAAATGGGTGGAAAATAGGTAACCTGCCTGTAAGAGGTCCCGCGGGAGACCCAAGAAGCGATGGATTGACATCGCCGAGTCGGACGCGAGAGCTGACGGCTTGCGGCATCAGGAGGCCGAAGATCGGGCGAAGTGGAGAAGAAAAAGTAGGAAAGCGGACCCTGGCAGAAGCCGGTATTGCCCGCTCGAATGATGATGATAATTTGGAATCTTTGTTGGAACAGTTTCCTATCTCAGCTTAGCTTTCTTTATCAGGAACGGGGACAACCTATGGGACGGCCTTGCAGCTAAAGCTGTAAAGTATGAGTCTTTTGTAAGCTGTAAGTGCCACCGACACAAACAGAGGGATGTTAGATATAAGTAATAGGATGTTGTAGGTCATCCGACGTCGTTGAGTACAAGAAAAATTCCAATTTGTAGCGATAGTAGAGGTTTAGGAGACCCACAAAGCTTTGGTCGGAACAACCTGGCACAAAAAAAATTTTTTTAGCGACCAAATCTTTAACTTTTCGTACCGATACTTACAAATTCTCTTGTGGCTATTTCAATTTTCAGCAACAATAAAATCACTTTACTATTTGGTACTCAATTACTTAGGATAACTTACGACGCCCTCCCGGTCTACAGTCTATAATGTCTATAATAATAAAAAAATAAATCATCTTGGCGTTAATGTCCCGGTTATGCTCTCGCGCACGAAGGCCCGGGGTCCGCCTTGACCATGATCCAGAATTTGGCAGGTCAGGATTACCTGACCTGCCAATGTAATTATACAGTGGAGCGACTGCCATCTGACCTCCATGACCCTGCTTCCAGGGGAACCTGACCAGATTGGATCATGGTTACACACACATCCAGTCGCCTGAATGTGCATGTTTCATCACGATGTTTTCCCCCACCGTAAGATCATCGGTTAGTATTCAACTAATGTACATAACTCAGAAAACAGTCATTGGTAAATGGCCGGAGCGGGATTCGAACCCGGGACCTCTGGCTTACGGGTCGGATACTGTAACCGCTCGACCACCGACACTCCTCTATAATGTCTATAATGCATGTCCCTAAAAAATATCCACTAGTAGGTAACTATATCAACATTTCAAATTATTAAAATTCCTTTCAGCTAAAGCAAGTAGGTAAAGCGGATAATAAAAACAATTGTTCTTTGAACTGTTTACACAAGTTTCAGCATAATTTCAAGGTAAAATGACGTATCCCATTCAAAATGTTTTGTGTTAGTGATATAACTCTGTAACTAGGTAAGTTTTGTACCCTTGGTCAAAGTCACGGCTACACTCAGTATTTATTAGTTGGCGTAAGGTCGAAGAGAACAAATTTTTAGGATGAAATTTTTTATTTTTACTAGGGACCCGCCACGGGTCCGCACGGGTAGTAACTTTAACAAATTATACACCTTTAACTTCCTCATGAATCACTCTGTCTATGGGTCAAAACGTAATGAAAATCCGTACAATAGTTTTTTTAGTGTATCGCGAACAGACACACTCGGCGTGGGATTTTGTCTTATAATAGGTAGGTAGCGATAGTGATAATATTATTTTTCACCTGTATTCTGTAAGCTGTAATGATGATGATGATTCTGTAAGATGGAAGTATTTTCCCAGTCACACACGCGAGTGGAAGGCGTTACCCCCTATTCATTATAATCTGTACGCCTTCAAGGCTTAGAGGCATAGGCTGTTCCTAGACAGGCATGCTCCATCATCGGCCGCATCGTCTCTTACCACCAGGTGAGATAGCGGTCAAATAACTAGCTAGACTAATTATAATTTAAATATTGTAAGTCCGAAATGGGTAAACTGTTGAAACTCACAAATATCATTTGTAATACCTGATTGTACCTACACAGTTCAACAATAAAGTTATTCTATTCTATTCTATTCTAAAAAAAGTCGGCAGGCTCCAATTAAAATGGGATATCCTACTACTTAACTTACTGGTAACCTCTGTTGTGCCTCCTTGTAAGTAGAAAAGTATGGTAACATGCCTACGATAAGACTGTTTCGTAATCATGGATTAATCTATGACAGACATATCAGTTTATCCCTTGATAAATTGAATAGAAAACAACACTTCAAAATCTATTTCGTAATAGTTTACATGACAGTCAATAGCTACCAACCGTATGATCCGATGACAGTTACCGATAGTGCTGTTGTCATTGTGGTTAATAATTATCCGCTACACTATAGTGTTTGTCATTAACATGTTAAGAAGAACATTAATATAAAACCTTGCATCTTTTTTTATACTTAGGTAATATAATATGCAGAGACACTCAAGTCCTGTAGTGGACTGAGCTGTTGGACCGTAACTAAGCTGTCTATGTGACGATATTTTCTAATAAGAAGGGAATGAAATTGTTTTCGAAAATATACAAAAATTGGTCCACACAGAGATCTGCTGTAGATCACACGGTCGAAGTAGCGTTAAAAATTATCCAAATTATAGAAGAAGATTGGTATTCTTGACCAAGATACTAATTCTAATTTTAAATCAAATTCTCCACAATTCAAATTCATTGGCTATTTTATCGTATCACGAGTGGGTCAAGTAGTCAATAAATCGTGCTCATTGAAATACCCTTTATCAGAGAGTATATCAAGAAAGTCGACCCACTGACGTCGGGGACCTTATATTTCATAAGAGTAAGAGGCAGAACATTAGTTAGTTGTTCTCACTTCATGATAATTGAATAAACAAATAAATTGAAACAATTATGGGCTATAGATCGCAGAGTGTACTTTCTTGTACAAATCGAAGCAATAGTCTATTAGGTTTTAGAAAGAATGGGCAACCTTAGTTCATTTATGTGTAAGGTGATCGAATGATCATATGGGCCACCTCGTGGAAAGAAATCACCGAAGATGCAACATAAAGAGGCCTCTAGACGCCCTACTACATTTAGTACTAGAATCAACCAGCCAGCAAATCAGCTCAAAACAATCAATCACCAACCTTCGTTATGGTAAACTTGATAATTTTGAATCATCTTATCGAGAATGGCCCAACATATGAAGGGACGTAAGGGTAAGCGGTGACATTAAGCTTGATGGAGGTTTCGGCACACTGAAAACTTTCCATCAAGAAGTTGGAAGTATGGCCCGCGAAGAAATCAATTGCCTAAATTGTAGAAAACAAGAATTTTATCTAACTTGTGTTAGGTTGCCAACTGGCGCCATGTGCAGAGACGCACACGATGTCAAGATGGTCGAATGTTAGGTTTAGAATTAATAAGATGTTTAAGCGCGAAAACATAGAGTGCTTGTTCGAGGGGTCGAGGTGTTCATGGGTCACGGCAGTTTTACGGGCAACGGTCGGTGGCAGCCTCCCAAAGGCTTCTGAGTAAAATGGATGTGTTTATTCTAAATTTGTAAAAGTGTAGTATTTAAACCGTTACTCAAAGTAATTAATAAGAGTTGTATCAATTAGATGTAGTTGTATTTTAGTCTTTAGAGGAAGGACTTTAGCACTTGAGATCCACAAGAATTGATGCAATAAAGTATTAAGATATTCCACATGTCAATATATTCTGACACCGCGAGCATCCGTAGAGTCATAACATTTTACCCTTGAGCTCGTGCCGTGTAAATTTGTCAAACAAATATAGGTCAGTGAGTCCGCCATCGTGTGCAAACATGTTGGTCAAACATACGGACGTACAAATAGTAAAGCCTCAATGCCACGTTCGCTTTCTATGGGGCCAGGAACGCGTGACAGCTATGGGTGTGGTATGGGAAGACTTTATTTTCCTAACTAACCCTTTGGCTTCTTCTACGTTCGTCAACCTTTTCATATATGCTCGTCTTGAAATCTCTGCCCACCCCTACGATATTTAAGCATATCTTCTTGAATGTGATAATTGATGTAGGACTGGCGAAAGATATTTTTTTTTAATAAATACTGCCTTTTATGTCACGTCATTTGCCAGGTTTTTTTTGGACTAGACAGGCTTTGACCGCCATCTCACCTGTTGGTAAGTGACGGTGCGGCTGAAGATCGAAGGCCTATTCACTCTAGCCTTGAAGTCGTCCAGATTATAATGATCAGGGAACACACTCGCAGGCAAAATGTTCCATTCCTTAGCCGTACGCATTATTTATTTATTTATTATTATCCAAATGCTTCCAGACTTACAGTTGAATTGAAACTAAAACGTCTGGAGAGCCACTACACTATTACATTTAGGTATTTATCTCGATCATTATAAAGGTCGGATCAAGACGATTCGTACGGATAGCTGGAAGATCCTCGACATAAGGATGAAGCGTTCTCCCGGATCGCGTCTCCCGATGGCGGAAAGGGGCCGGCGGAATGAATGTTGCCATTTTTGTGTGCAATAAACTATTAAATAAGATAAATAATAGTACTATACAGTCATGGAGTACTAATCGACCAACTTAAGGGCAACTGCGGTATATCTAAGTCAACCTTGATTTGCTGACGGTATTAGGACGCACACTTATGTATGGTGTGATTGTTCAGTTACTGAAGCCCAACTAGCCTCATGTACGTATCGCACCTGTATCATAAAGTGACAGAATTGATGCTAAAACGACACAACACAAAACAAAACAAACGCAACTAAAAACAACCGCTGTCAAAACCTCAGAACTATTGCCACAGACTCATAAGTAGCAACATTTTCATAACCAACAACTGGCTTGCGTGTAGCTATACGCAAGTCTAAACCCAGTACCAAGTCACGTAGCAATTTAGAAGCAACAAGGGAACGTTCACTAAGCAAAGGTTACGATAAGATATCTCTGGTTTTGCGTCAACCGGCCAACAAGCGTTGATAACAGCTCACGTGTATATATTTGGAGAGCAATAAAGTACCAAGTTTGAGAGGGTGCGTGTTCTCTTGGCTACTATTAAAGAAAGAAAGAAAGAAGAAATTTATTACGCGTAGACACCACGACACGATAATTAGGGTACAACAAAAAAAACAAGGAAATAAGCGTACATAAAAAAATTAAAATTATGTTAGATAAAAAATAAAAAATAATAATAATAAATGTACCTACCTACAGTTAATTACAACAGTTATTAGGCCCTTATCTACGAAATTACAGGTAAGAGTTGCAATTTCGTCCGGTGAAAGTGAAGAAAGTTCTATTTTACTACGTATATTTAGAAGACTACCATGTTCAAAATTAAACGTAATTGAGTTTCTGTTGTTTAGGTTAATTAATAAATGTATAAATAAATGTAATTTAATTATAAGTGATCTGTGACTACAGAGGACTCCTACGGAGGGACTCCTCCACCGCTCTTTAGATCTCATTTTAGAGGGTCTAAGGCTGGCTGGAAGAAATCCCATTGTGGGATAAGCCCGCTTTTGCTTTGTATAATAATATTTTTCTAATTTTTGTATTTATTTCTAATGCAGAGTTTACATACATACGAAAAGGTACTAAAACTAACTTTTCATGAATCACCTTTCCGAGTAAATTCGGTTACTAAATTCAATACTTGCGAATTCTGTCTAAGCAGCGCCATCTAGTGAGGCTCGCCGAACTACACTACTTACTTTTTAAAGTAGCTGTTTAAATATCCCCCATTCAAAATGCGTCGAGACCTCCAACTCAGTTTAGCAGAAGGCGGCGCTAGTGAGGCTATTGAAATGACGTTTACTAAATGGCGTCTATAGTTCTGATTTTATCTACCTGAACAGATAACTTAGCGGCATTGTAATAGACGCCAAAACACACTATAGGCCACAGGCAAACGACATGTACCTTAAAAACCATGACACTATTCAAAATAATGATACACATTTTCGTATCAACCTTCTTTTGTTTCAATTACATTTTGACCATACAATTACCCAAGCTCTATCACATCTAAACACATCTCTACATACGTATACTCTACAGAATGTAGAGGGAGAGAGAGAGATAAAAAGCGACATCGACCTCGTGTGTAAAAGGGAGATTAGCATAACTCGTTTCGTGGCCTATAGAGGGTCTATTTCACACATATTAAAGGTTGGCTAATTTATTACTACGGAACCCTTAATTAGAAATCTGTTGGAAATTATGCGGTGTACCGTTCATAGATTTATTATTGTAAGTCCGATTTGCGGAAATATGTGTAATTTAGTTATTTATTGCAATCGATAAGCAAAGATTGTTAAATTAGGTAGTATTGGCTGTGTGGTGTTCATATGAATAGCCCTGCTGGACAATAGTGCACTGCTGGACTTGAGCCTTCTCAACGTCAATAGAGGGCTTTGCCACGATCTTAACGCTTAGCAGGCGAGTTGGAGATCTCAGTATTGAAAACACAACAGAAGAGAGTGCCCTTTGATCATTATAATCTGCATGCCTAAATAGGCATGTATCTAGTAAGACATGCTCTATCTTACCACCAGGTAAGACCATGTTCAACCAGTTTCAGGGTCCCCAGCGGAAGACCCTGGTCTACCCCGCCAAGCCAACGGTATGTGGCACACACACCTAAGTGGCGAGCTGGCGTGAAACGGTCACCCATACGGACGAGGATACAGTAAGGCAGTACCAGCACAGAATTCAAAAACTTGTGTCTCAAGAAGTCCTACCTACATTAAACTACCAAATGAAGTGAACCTTATATTTAATTCACAGTCTGACCTTTAAAGTAGCAATGTCAATAAAACCAGGTACCTACCAGTATCCGACAGTATGTCAATAGGCACAAAAAGAGGATACCCGAGTTGCAACAGTGCCAGCAAAAACTCGACTGAACTCGATTGTGGATTTCCTTTTCCTCTCCCGATTAAAGTTCCAACGTAATCGATCGATTGACGCGACACTACCGTTAAATGTGTGCTACTTGGTCGTGGTAAAAAGTTGTTTTTTCGGTATGATAATGGGGGCTGCCTCACATGGTATCAAATTATGCTTTGTGTAAAACAAAATGTATAAATTAGTTTTTGGTAACTCTTTAATACTGTAATATATTATTTCTTCTGTCGGAATTTAACTTGACCCGCTCAATTTATTTCGACGGAACTAAACATTCTTGCATAACAGGATACAACATATACATCTTGACATCCCGGTTGTATCTAGTACACGAGGGTTCGGGGTCCGCCTTGACCATGATCCAGGATTTGGCAGATCCAATAATTATAATTACACTGCCATCTGACATGCGCAAACAGACAAAAATTGCAAAAATAATATTTTTGGCAGGGTTACGTCCCAGAATCCTATGCTGACTACTTTATCTGAAATATCTTCAATGTACAGACACGGCTTTTTACAGTTTTGTAATAGTATAGGTAGATGGATGTATGTATGTATGAGATGGTTACTAGAACATGCATTCGCAGTTTCGCACGTCATTTAGCACTAAGCAATTACGACCAAAACGAAACAATTCATTTAGCTTAAATTAGTCCCGCAAATGGTTCCGCCCATTACAATGGAATTACTTTGTTACTTTGCAATGTGATGGGCAGTTTACGTAAGAAGATATGTGTTAAAAATATCTGTAATTTTTTTGATGATGCAACCTGCTTACGTGAAGCTGTGCGCAAAGTCTAGACAGCTGTGTGAAGCAGATTAGAATATTCCAGACTAGCCGGAGTAGCCTAGACTTTCATCTGTTGATCAAATTCTTTTTTTATAAAATTAGACTACCCAGGCATTTGCCATCTCACCTGGTGGTGAGTGACGATGATGGAGCTTGACGGAGCTTGCCTGTCTAGGAACAGCCTATTCACTCTAGGCTTAAAGGCATCTAGATTATAATGATCAGTAAACATACCCGCAGGTAACGCGTTTCAGGGGTTCTAAAGGTATACGAAATATCTAGACATATCTACCTACTAGCGACCTACCCTAGTTTCGCACTGGTGCAATTTAGAGTCGCCGATACCGTGTGTTGCCGTTGTTATATCGGGATATAAAATAGCCTGTTACTTTTGAATCATGTAGCTTTCATAGAATTTTAAAAGTCGGTTAAGTCGTTTTTGAGGTGTTTTTTTTAAACAAAATATTTCCTTTAAATTAAATATTTTCTCTTTATATTATTATTATTATTATTTTATATGTAGTTTACATTATAAGTTTACATATTCGCATTTGAATATTAGTTAGCGAAATAGGAAATAGCTTCATTTATAACACCGAAATGAGCCTATTTATAACACACCATACAATAATGACAAATCATTCATTCATACATTCTACAAAAAACCCTTTCACCAAACAGCATTAGAGGATGATTTAGCGCTTCCTTTCATACATTTTAATTCAAATTAACCCCTAAAAAGAAATTCAAGTTCAAAATTTCAAGGTCCCTGTCAGTCCCCTTTTAGATTCTTCACACCTTTCGTTTTGAGGTTCTCATGTTACCGCACCAATTGTTTAGGACCCCTGATGTTTGCTAAACGGCTTTTTATAAGTCTTTTATTCGATTTTCAAGGTTGGCGACTACTGATCTCTCACGGCAGTCAGCTGTCTCTGGCATTTTTTTTTCTTTCATTAGCGCGCAAAATGCAACCGTCTTATTATGGAGATTATTGCAAAGCCCTCTACTAATGTGGAGAACGCTCAAGTAGAGCAGTGGACTGTTATAGGCCGTTGATGTGATATACGCTTCAAGAGTTTATCTGAAATAGGAAAACCTACAAACATCAGAAAAGCAAAAAGGAAGCCACTTCGTCCGCTCTTGAGTTTTGCCTAATCACGTCATAGGTGACTCTCGCATCCGATTTTGCGACGTCAATCCATCGCTTGTGGGGCTCTCATCATCACAGCCCATAACAGTCCACTGCAGGACTTAGGGCCTCTCCCACAAAAGAGGAGGCTATTGCTATAATCACCAAGCTAGGCAGACGAGTTGGAGATCGCAGTGTTGTAAATATAACAATGGAAAATGCTGCTGCCCATTTTCCAGTCTACGGAGACTACATATTTTGCCTCGAAAACATTAGGCGCCTTGTACGACACCCATGAGTGTAAGGGGTTGGTGCTATTCTACTCTGCCGGACACCGGATACTACTCGCGATGATAGAAAGAGGTACGTAAATATTTAAATAATCATTGATTCGTTCTACTTCGAAAAAAAAAGAGTTTATCGAGACGGGAGAAGCTAAAACAGCGAAAGTTTTCAAGTAAAAGTATAATGTAAAGATTATTTTAAATTCGCTTACCACACCGCAATATCTTCAGAAACCAAAAAAGTGCCACACGCACAAAATTTAAAATATCAATTATGCACGAATAATCTTGACATATCAATCATATAATAATAAATACCAAAGCGTCAGTTCTTATCACAAAAAAAAGAAAGAAATCAACGCGATAAATACGATACGTCTTCAAAAATCAGCAGATCTCTTTATCACAGAACAAGCTATTTAAACGATTCTAACTCTGCAGGTTCTAACTATGGGAAAGGCCCCAGACTAGCTAAACCTCAAATGTTAAGTGTAGTTTGGTTTCCATATTTTATTTATCTTATTTGATTTGATAAGGATGATAAGCAACGATATGAAAATGGTCGATGAAAGTACATAATACAAGGGAATTGTAACTCTATATTCGCATATCCGTAATATTTTGTAGGTGTAACTCCTATAGAAGTGTAACTCGTATAAAAGTGGTACAGGAGCCCTGTTTTTCAATCGCTCGCATCAACTCGAGCGCTCGCGTGTGCTACCTATCTCTTTCACACTTGTGCTAAGTTGCTAGAGATAGTAAAGACAGGCAATAGAAAGCGAGCGCTGGCGTGGCTGCGAGCGGTTAAAATATCGGGCCCCTGGTCTAACGTGTGCCTTGTGGTTGGGTAAGCGAGGTGACTGAGAGCTTTCGCTGGGCACTTTGGGACTGGTTGACTTCGAATTCTGGAAGAAAGTCTTTTCTGTTTTCTGAGTACCAAGAACTATATTTATTTTTACGTAAGCTAGGTAGGTACAGTCAGCTGCAGAGTGAATGGACCCCCCTAGCATACATTAAATGTACAGTAGGGGGTCCAGTCCTCTTTTCAGCAGACTGTACTAACCAAAGTTTTGAAGACGATTAGAACTTTTTTTCTTGCGCGGCGTTTTTTAGGCTTGATGATTTCATATTTTATCATCATCATCATTTATTTTAGAACGTCGTTATAAACGCTACGACGACTGCCGAAATAGATTTGAGTAGGTTTAATATAAAAATAGTAATTACGTATAAGTTTACGTATGACGAATGGCTCACGTGGTTAACATGCCGGTCGCCTCGCAGAGGTCGCGGATTCGATTCCCGGCCGAGCAGAAATTGAAATGATGAATTTTAATTTCTGGTACGGGTCTGAGAATAGTATGTATTTAAAAAAAAATGGGGCTAGATGGCGCTGTATGAATTTGTCCAAGCATATTTTATCATATTGTATTATAAATATACTCGTAAATACTCTCACTCTATGGCCGTGCGCGAGATCAAACATTATCACAAATTTGGTTTTTTCGTTTTGAACCTGTCCTTAAAAACCATTCATAAGATGATTGATTAAATATTTGATTACCTCTAGCGGGTAGCAGGGTCATGGAGGTCATCTGATCTCCAGGGCTCTGCTACCTGGGGAACCTGACATTGGATCATGGTTACACATTCAGACTAAATGTGTAGGTAACATCACGATGTTTTCCCTCACTGCAAGATCATCGGTTAGTATTCAACTCAGCGATGTCAATCATGGCCTAATACAATAGCTATTACTTACATTCATTTACTTCGTAGATAAAACAAAACCTTTACGATGATATCAATTGTAACTGCTCGTAAATATCTAGGTTGTTGTAGCGTTAAACTGGTACAAATCTAACCAGCCTATATCACAGGTAGGTATCCTAGATCTACCTAACCTAGAGTAATTTATCAGTTATCTTACATAACACAAGCTTTGCTTACTTTGGGGCTAGATGGCGCTGTGTGAATTCGCGCAAAAAAATCTACCTACCAAATTATTGCAATGAAAAAAAAGTAGATCGTTTGTCTCGTAACCAGTTACGTAACCGAATGTCAAGGTTAAACTGAGAATAATAATGTGTAACGTAGTACAATCATCATAACAGTACGATAATATGCATTTATTCATACGTACGCGAAGATAACAATTAGTATTATTCCATCGTATTTACATAAATAATGCTAATGTTTGCAATCGTGAACGCGAAGGTCCCTGTGAATGGATTTTGTGAAATTTTTTATCGTATGTAGGCATTGTATTAATCTAAATACAAATTTCAATTCACACACATACAATTCAAAGAAAATAAGAAAGAAAAAAAAGAGTTATCGGAAAAAATTGTAAATTGGCACTTAAAAACTAGCAGTTAATTCATTTGTGTGGCGCAAATCGTAAAAGAAGTTTATTTATATATGAGAGCACTGCCCACAATTGCAGTGTGACTTATGCAGTTAAAATGCACTAAAACTAAAGTCTGGCTGGCGGTACCTCGGACGGGTTCTAAAATAAATCCCTTACCAGCCAGTTATTTTCGCTCGTGCTACAATAAAATAACCGAGACACGAACCCTAAAGACAAGCCCAACATCAAATATTTATAATAACCAAACACTACCGACGACACAAAATGCACAGAAAAAAGATGCACTAAAAATTTCTTCTTTTTTTTTTAATTCACTGTTCACGTCACAAATAGAACGCGGAGAAAATTTGAAATGCAAAACACAGAATACTGGCCGCATGAAAATCGGACACGAAAAAATTCCGAAAGAAAAATATTTTACAAACACTTTTTTACTTTTTTCGAATAATGGAACTGGCTGAAAACTTTTTCAAAATTAAAAAGTTGAGGTTCGTTTTACCGACGTACCGTAAGCGTGAACCGACGCGACTAAACGGCAGCGCTAGCAAAGGGAACTGAGGCGAGCGTTCATACGGGTACTTTTCGACGGTTGGCTTTCCGAGCCTCGAGAAGTCGCATCTCTAGCCTACCGTGTTTACACGGTGCGTAGTTGTGTGCGTAGAGCTTTAGAGATGGGATAATGTCGATAGTATTATGTTTTATCGACTGATATGGATGATTTGTGAATCTAAGAAGATATGATAAGAACGAGTTTTAATGTAAAGTTATGAATTAATGTAATAAACCAAGAAGCGAGCATAAACCATCATTCACTTATCTAAATTCATGCAAAAGTAACTCTATCTGTCTATTACGACTTTATAAGCCCTCAATTGGATCAAATTTATCGACAAACGCTCTACTTTTTACTTCTGTTTTAAAAATAGCCTAAGTTTATGTGGTGGAAGTCGCGACCAAAAGCTAGTTAGCGCATATTCAACACTGCGAAACACTAAGTTTAAAAGTTTAAATACCTAAGTAGTAAGAAGCCATTAATTTTTTGCTCATAATCCAAACTAATTTTATAAATATAAAAATATCTCTATCTGTTTATTACGTCTGCATGCCTAAACCACTTCATTGGATAAAATTTGCGAACAAACATTGGTTACTTTTTAGTACTGTTTCCAAAAATAGACGATGTTTACGTGGACGAAGCCGCGGGCAAAAGCTAGTAAGCGCATATCAACACTGCGAAACACTAAGTTAAAAATTTAAAATATCTACGAAGACTATATATAAGAATATCTAAAAACCCATTTAATTTTTACCTATAGCTATATATGTACATAATAACATAATATTGGATAATATACTAAATATCGTCATGTTATCAAATTTAATTGTAAATACCTATTTATTTCCATTATTCAAAGGTTATTGCGAAAATAGCATGCCTCTATTACATGTGTTTTATATGTATCTATGTAATCTCTTTGAAAGGAAATAAAAATACTGTTTAAATATTAATTAACAACACTTTATCAATGTTTCGTTCATTCGTAATTAAATTATGTGCATACTTGATGATTGATTGGTTGGTTTAAGGTTATTCCGCTTTGTTATCTACTTATTACAGAGTAAATGTTATAGTTTACCAAAATTGTTTTTATTATAGAGTATAATTGTTGTTCTGTATAGTAATCAGTAGCATACAGAGTAATCAGGTAATCAATAAGTAGGACCTAGCCGTTTTCCGCGGGTTTCACTCGCTCGGAGTTCGGATCTCTGTCAACATTCAACAACCCCTCGGAATCCTATTACTTTTCCGGGATCAGAAGTGCTCTGTGATACCCGGGAAAAATAGAGAATCCTATTAAAGACATATTTTTTTAAATCGGTTTAGCAGTTTCGGAAATTAGCCCACACATACAATTAAACTTACAAACTTTTTCTCTTCTTAATATTATTAATAAATAAACCTGTTCCTATAACTCCAAGGTTTGCTGGAAGAAAACTCAATTAATGAGTTAAGCTCGCTGTGCATCTCTGTTACTGTACTGTATAATTATGTCATGTTTGTGTACAATAGAGAACTATAGAGTACTTAATATAGAGTATATAATGTAAAGTATATAATGTAGAGTATAGAAGTATAAGTCTAAATATAGCAGACAACTATCGATACAACAATTTATCGACTGCCAAGCCCCATCTCTATCTTGGAACTCTATCCGTACGCACGCACACAAGGCTGGAGCTTACAAAAGCTTCGGGCTTTAAGCTTGGTAAGCTCGCCGTCTTAGCACCTAGTAATAGACTGTAATTTAACTCGATTCTTATCGAAACTGGTCGAGTGAAATTACTTTTGCGGCTGCCGTATTCTAGATGGGGTCGATAGGGGCTTAGTTTCTTCTTACAAAATTGTTTTATTTAATTCTTCCAATAAAATAATTAATATTAATTCGGTTTAAATTTCGGTTACTATTTTATGATGACTAATACTCGATTACACTAATCTTAGGCGACTTATAAGGCATTTAGGAATCACAAAATCAGTGACATAAAGTTAAGAGTGACTTGGCTAGATTAGTTTTTCCTTGTTGGTGCTGGTGCGATACTTTTACAACAACAACATGTACAATGAGTTTGCGAGTACAACATGGAGTTCTTCAAGAAAGGGGTGAAAAGGTTTTTACGGGGTCGGCAACGCGTGGGTGACGCCACTGGTATTGCAAACATCCATAGGCTGCGGTGACTGCTTACCATCAGTCAGGCCGTAAGCTTGTTTGCCACCTTGGTGGTATAAAAAAAGTTGTCTTGTTAAGAATATCTTAAATCAGCCGAGTGGTTAAGGTATCCAACTCGTAATCGAGAAGTATCGGGTTGGAATCCCTCTGCGACCTACCAACGACTCTTTTCTGAGTTACGTGCATTAGTTGAATACTACCCGAAGCTCTTACGGTGAGGGCAAACATCGTGATGAGACCTGCACATTCTTCAGGCGATTGAATGTGTAATCACGATTCCATCTGGCCAGGTTCCCCTGGTAGCAGAGTCACAGAAGTCAGACGGCAGTCGGTCCACTGTAATTACCTGATCTGTCAAATCCTGAAGCATGGAATCTCTTTTATTGCATCGGTTAGTGTTCAACTCTCGCTTACGAGTCGGATACCCGTGGCGGTATTTAATATCTACTTATTAAATAATCTAACTTCTATCTAAATTGTTTAAGTAGGTTTTATATAAGTACATTGAAATGCTTTGACAATACTTCCTCCTCACGATGCAATATCCAAATTAACCAGTATAACCCAAATTTTCCGAATCGGTATGATAGCAGGATCATTTCAATGTTAAACACGCACCAATATAGCGATAGGATTATCTATTAATCAATATCCTATTTCGTCAGCACACTATTCGATAAAAAAAAAAATCCGTCATGGTGTAGTAGAAACTAGAGCGCACTACGAGTTCATCAAAATTAACTAATCATAGTGCCGTATTGAACGCAGTGCGTTCGTTAAACGCATAGTAACGCTACTTTACTTAGACAAGTGAATACTCAACTTTAAGAGAGGTAGGGCATAGCGGGGTATCCCGTTCGAATTGGAGCCGCCCGACTGGGGAACTACCTCCACCTTACAGAATACCGCAGCTAAACAATACTCTTTTAAATAGTATTGTGTTTCTGCCGGTGAATAAGGTCTCCAGTGCTCCATGAGGTGGGGATTTGGGGAACCGTGGCTTTGGCAGTGGAGGAGCATTTGCCTTTTTGCTTCCACAGCAACGTGTTATGGAGGTGAGCAATGCATTGGCGATAGTCTTGGTGTTGCTAATGTCTATAGGCAGCGGTGACCACTTTCCAGCAGGTGGCCCGCTTGCCTGTTTGCCTACCGTATGACATAAAAAATCATCATCACCCATCATCTACAGCCTGAATATGTTAAACTTGACCTATTGAATTCCTAAAAAGCGTTCAATCCGAAACTCTACAACTCGACAAAAGGCGAACTCTACACAATCGGTGGTTCACTAAACCATTTTCCATGAGTCATCCTGGCCAGTTAGGTACAGAAGGTAGTACCTCAACCTACCCTACTTGGTACTCGTTCAACCATTTGGCGAGTGACGCACGGACTACAGGAATCAGCGCTGTAGGAGTAACCACCACAGCCAGAAGTAGCCTGTGGATCAACAAATTTTCCCATCCCGCTCACCAAAAGCACCGCCAAAAGCTCCCACCCGGAAACAAACTTCCGTAGCCAACCTGGAAGGCGCTAAATAGGCTACGAACCCATTTGGGCCGATGTAAAGAGAACCTCTTTAAGTGGGGATATATAAATGGCAGTTCTCAGTGCGACTGTGACATATCTCCGCAAACCATGGAACACCTCGTTTCATGCTCGGCGTGCCCTAAAACTTGTACAATGGAGGACTTGTTCAAGGCCAGCTCAAACGCTGTATGCGTCGCCGAATACTGGGCGAATAAAGTATAAGTCAGAGTTTATTACATCGACTCGATAAGAAGAAGAATCACTGTAGTTTTTCTATCTACAGCATATGCTGAGCTGAGTTCTAATTTGGCATGACACTACAATATTCACCATAAATTTTAATTGAATGTACCCTAGTCTTAACATGTTATACCTATCATTGTTGATATTGTTACAATTTGTTTGATATAATTGCAGTGATTACCAAACAAAATATCTATGTTTACCTTGTGTGAGTACCACCGCCTTATTTATATTTCTGCCGCGAAGAAACAATGCTTGCATTATTGTGTTCCGGTTTGAAGGATAAGGTAGCCAGCGTAATTACAGGCATGGGGCATTTCATCTTAGTCCTCACAGTGACAACGCACCTGCTGTTTTTGTACCTTTGCCTTAACCTGTGGTTTTGCAACCTAAATGCATGATGTTCTTGGTGACAGTTACCGCTTACCATCAGGTGGGCTATCTGCTCGTTCGTCGCTGCGTAGAATAAAAAAAATATATTTAGACTTTGGATCACCTCCGTTTGTACTTGCATCCATAGCGATTCTAGCTCATTTTAAACCAGTCGTGGGCAGGTTGATACGCTGCCTTCTGTACCTCAAGTCACGTTCCGATCCCTTATTGAAATACACTGACAGCTTTATCGATCGACGATCGCTGCCACTCTACATTGGAATTGGTAGAGTTCGAGATCGAATACCTCAACACTCGTCTTGATGAAAGCTCGGAACAATGTAGAGTTTTGAAACAATTAATTAAACTGTGCTTTAGGAATTTGTAAGGAAGCTTTTTTATACCCTGTGATGGTACAATAAACGAGCAGACATCATGTATACCTACTCAGTGATAAACGACAGATATAACACCATATTGATAGCATCATCATCACAGCCCGTAACAGTCCACTGCAGGACATAGGGCCTCTCCCACGAAAGGGGAGGTCATTGCCATAATCTCCACGCTTGGCAGGCGGGTTGGAGATCGCAGTGTTTAAATATAACAATGGAAATTGCTGCTGCCCATTTTCCCGACTACGGAGACTCTTGATCTTTTGCCTCGAAAACATTAGTCGCCTCGTACGACACCCATGAGTGTAAGGGGTTGGTGCTATTCTACTCTGCCGGACACCACACGGCCATTTGATAGCATCGGACAGACCTGATGCTGTTATTCGCGCTAAAGATAGCTACATCGACCAATACCCTATTTTAATTAAAATTTGATATGTTTTTTCGAGATACTGAAGTTTTTAATTTCAAAAACTTATAATTGATAAAATTATAACATTTTCAATTGGTAACACTTCGAGTGACGCACCCTGTATGTTGTTAATTTTTAAACACCGGCTTGCATTGCACCAAATTCTTAAGGTCGTTTAAGAATTACGTTTAACATCATTTGTTTGAAATTTTGTGTTTATCTTAAGCTTAAATACGTTTAAGAATCTGATGCAAGCCGTCCTTATAATTAGTCACTGACTTTGTTGCTTGCAATTGCTGCAACAATTTAGGTGTGTAATTCAATTGAGTCATCTACTAAATGCACTCATCCTCCGAGAAAAACGTGTGAAAATCACAGCATCTAGTTCTTGAAACTATGTCATAGTTGGTTGTGGTTTTCTTGTTTTTCTAGCGCTGCTAATAAAGGCTATAACCACTGGACATATTCTCACGTAGGCAAAATAAAACCTATTTACAGAATTAATATTTAGATACAAGTATTAGGGTACATGGGTTAAAAACACAGAGAGGTCTTCCGCTAGACTTTTTCAGGCATAATGACCGAAATATCACATAGTAAATAGGAAACTCTATTATTAGTAAATTCTTCATTGTACACACAACAATGTTACAAAGATAAAACCTTATAATACTTCACAAAAACGTGCATATCTCTACTAGAGAACTCTTCAGTCAACCTGAGAGGTTTTAAAGCGATACGAGTCCTTAAGTGTGTAATTATAAAAGCAAGCATGAACGTAAAAGAAATACTAGATATATAACGAAATATATACATAGGTAAATATATACGTACACATATACCTATTAGAAACAGTCGAGCCTTGAAAGTGTCTATATTAAGTATACCGTTTAGGGAACATGTAACAGTATAGTGAGAATTTAGGAAAGAACACATACAGTTGTTCTTGTTTGATAAATAGGTAATAACAAGTTTCTGAAGGGGAGGTTATTGCCATAATCTCCACGCTTGGCAGGCAGGTTGGAGATCGCAGTGTTGGAAATGTAATAATGGAAATGCTGCTGCCCATTTTCCAGCCTACGGAGACTTTAGATCTTTTCCCTCGAAAACCGGGTTGGTGCTATTCTACTCTGCCGGACGCCACACGGCCAATTGATCATTGATATCATCATCACAAATAAATAAATGATTGATTGATTGATCATCGTAATTACTACATCCAATTTGCTGTTCAGTTCTATACGTCATCAGTATATCGCCCTTTATAGCCCCATTAGGCTGTAACCACCACAAGTATGGCAGTTTTCATCTCATATCCTTTAACTTATTCTGAAATGCGCAGGTTCCTCGTAACTTAAGATATAGGAATTAAAAATAACCTACAGGCCACGACTGAGATTCAAAACGAGTTACCAATTTAGATAAACATTATACTCAAAAGTAGGCATTCGTTGAATTCAATAGATTTTAAGGCCAGATATTACAGATATTCCGAAGTGCCAGAGCATAATTCTAGAAATTGGTTATCAAACACGATGTGGCATCGGAGTTAACACATGAATTCCAAACCTTTTTAAACATACGGAACCCATTCATTTAAATATTTCAATAGATGACGAAATCGTTTGAGTGCACGCTACAAATGATGCAGTTCTTCGATATTTAAAGCTATTACTTATTACACACAATGTTTGCGTTGAAGTTAATTGTAAATCCTTACGTTGTTTGTATGACAAAATGCATTGTATGTATTGTACAGACTGATTCAACACCTTTATTTGTATTATGATGAATTTTAAATGGGAAACACTGTCATTCATTACTTTTAGATGTGTGACCGAGTGCATAACGACTACGTACATTCGTGACAACATTAGCACAAGACACTCGTAATATTTGGCAATAGCGTGAGATATACCACGGTTAAAATTGAGGAGGCTCGTAAAATCGCAGATAAGCCTTCGATGGTACGGCCACGTCTTGCGCAGACCGGTAAATTATGTGGGGAACAGATGTCTGGCCATGCCTCCCCGCCGGGCACGGGAAGGAGAGGCCGGCCCAAGAAGCGATGGCTTAACGACGTTAAGGGTGACATTCGTGCCAACGGACTCACCATTAAGGATGCCGAAGACCGAGCAGTGGTTTAAGAAAAGCAGGAAGGCGGACCCCGCGTGTTGCGCGGGAGTGCAACCGAGATTGAACGCCAAGATGATGATGATGATGATGATGGATCACTCAACAATATAATTTTTAAACATTTATGTAGCAATTTACATCTATACAAAGTATAAATAAAGTCACTTCCCACCATCTGTATCTTTTAAACCTCGCAACGGATTTTAACGCGGTTTTTAACAATAGATAGTGATTCAAGAAGGTTTATAGATAAAATGTGATTGCTGTAAAACTGTGAAATAAATATATTTAAAAGAAGGGTAGGTAGGAGTAAAGTAAATTTAGGAGAGATGTAGGGTAAGTGTACGGTTGTTGTTGGTTAGCTATATGGGTAGGGTAGGTAGGGAAAATGTAGGGCAGGATTGTAGTAGGTCGCCACGCGAACAAAGTCGCGCCGTGTAGACTAGTTTATTATAAAATAGAAGGTTAAACTACATCAAAACGTAGGCCAAGCGTAACTAAGCGTTGAAAACGAGACCTAATTTCCCTTTTAATCGGTGTAATGTTATCTGCGCTGACCTTAAGGCAATTAACGGTCGGCGGAGCAGGAAGAATTGGATATGAACATACTGGATAAAAATAAAAAAGAACATATGAGGTTTGGTGTACATTAGTTGAGTACTAACCGATGCTCTTACGGTGAGGGAAAACATCATGATGAAACCTGCACATTCAGATCCAATCTGGTCAGGTTAGGTTAGTAGTTCCCTGGTAGTAAGTAGGGTCACGGAGGTAATTACGTTATCTGCCAAAACCTGGATCATGGTCAAGGTGGACTCAAGGCCCTCGTGCGCGAGAGGTAGTACCCGGACATTAGCGCTAAGATGAATTCCTATTATGTATGGTATGCATAATATCAGCCGAAAGACGGGCGTCTTCTGGGCATAGGCCTCCCCAGAAATCTCCAAAAAGGTCGATCCTATGTCATCCGCATCCAGCTGCTATGTACGGCCTTCACAAGGTCGTCCATCCATCTCGTGGGGGGCTGTTCTACGCTGCAATTGCTAATACGAATGCCACTCGAGAATCTATCCATCCATCGACCATCCATATGCTATGTGGCCTGCCCGTTGCTACTGCAGTTTGAAACTCAGAAACATGTGTTGTTTACTTTATTTCTGCTACGGATATCTTCATTCCTGATGTTCCTATTTGGGCGATGGTGATCACTTTCCATCAACTTGTGTGGTTTCGATCAGAGTTTAATGTTTTTTCGATTCGGATTTGACGAGGTTCTCATCGAAAGGGATAGTGACGTCCACTAAGAACACACACGAATTCACCAGTAGGCTAGTTACGTAACTCTGTTACCAACAATTCACTGATTTCAATGATTGAAATTGTTGCTTTTGCGATTCCGTATCGATTTTATGGATTCAGTTGCTAACAAAGTTATTTTGCAATAAACTGAAATTATTAAATAGATCATACTTAGTCGCAAAAGTAACAATTTCTATCATTGAAATCAAAAAATTATTGTTAACAGAGTTACGTAATTAACCCTCAGGTCCATTCGGTACAATATGAGGCTTGTAAGCAGGAACAGTCTTGTCTGTAATTATGAGGTAAGCAAATATCTATTCATAAGCATTATATTATTTAATTTAAATTAAAATGCAACCACAATTTATAAGTACTAACATAGTATTTCCTTTCACTATAGGGAAAATGATATCCAAATGAGTCTGCATCAACAAACTATTGTTATAACATTTAAAGCAAATTAATTATTAATGTTAATTTATAAAACCGCAAATACGTAATGAAGGTAGATAAGCTGAAACAATTAATTTAATACAATATCAAATAAATTTAGTTATTAATAGTAATTAGAAATAAATAATTAATTCATTAATTAATCTCCATGCTCGTAGCTACCTAATTATAATATATTATGTTGCAAGGTGTAGGGAAGCTTTAAAAAACGAATTGTTCCACTAAGTAATAAAATATTATATTTTATTTAAGATTTTAGTGTCAAATCACAATTACCAAACTACTATGTAATGTAATATAGCCATTTCGATAAAACCCAATAAAGAAAACAGCGTCGAAATCTGCCTATCCGCAGACAGACACACAGATATAAACGTCAAACTCATCAACACCACTCTTTTATCGATGGGAACTTAAATGTAAAGGAGAAAGCTCTATTCCTTGTAGCTCCTCAGTTCCAGGATACACAGCTTACCATCTCTAACAGCATACACATCCTAGGTATCGAAATCTCCAGCGACGTCCTGTTTCGCAGTCATTTGGAAGAAAATTTCACGTTCGCATCTAAAAAACTGGGTGTGCTTAACAGATCGAGCGGTTCTTCACGCCGGGGTAACGACTTCTCCTATATAAGGCTCAAGTCAGACCCCATTTGGAGTATTTGGGCGGGAGCACTGGGATCTCAGCTTGGCCCTTTTGACTCGATCCAAAAGCGTGCTGTGAGAATTGTTGATAATACCATACTTACAAGTGATATTGAGCCGCTGAGTCAGCGGAGGGATTTCGCTTCCCTTTGTGTGTTCTGCCGCTTGTACAACGGTGTTTGCTCTCAAGAACTGTTTGACATTATGCCTACAGCTACATTCTATCATCGCACCGCACGCCACCGTCAGGGAGTGGTGGTGATGGGAGTTCATCCTCACACGTTGGAGAAAATTGGTGGCGAACTGTGCGGTTATAAAAGAACTTGCCTCTCGTATCCGACTCAGCGATGTTAACATTGCTTCTTGGGCCTTCCGCGGCACCTTTGCTACAGTTATAAATAAAAATTACTTTGCCTAAAGTATATTAGCGCATAACTTCAGAATTTTCTAATGTCTTTGTTGGATTTGTGAAATGTCAGGATAACGTATCTATGAAAGAAAAAAAAGGATAGGTTGGGATAGGGGTAGGATAGGGTGGAGTAAGTGTAGGATAGGATTACGGTCGGGATAGAGTTCCGTAGGTGTAGGGTAAAATAGGGTAGGGGAAGGGTTGGGTGGGTGTAGGATAGAGCATGGTAGGGGTTGGGTAGGATTGAATAGATGTAAAACACTATGTGAACGAGAACGAGTATCTAGCTGGTAAATTATAAAAATATAAAGTATCTAATTAAATATTTCCCGTTACTAGATACTAATTTCCATCAACTCATAAATGTAGGTATATACCGTTACGATACACTCATAGCTCCATGTCGCTTGCTATGAACATGAGTATACTGTTGTGCAATACATACATACTTACATACATTATGAGTTTATGACACATTATTACGGAGATGCTCTAATTAACATTGACACTTGGTTTGACCTTAGCGTATCGTGGTGCGAGGAAAACTGTAGCTAAGGGAACGGCTAAGGAAAAACAAGTAGTCTGAACTCAGAGATGAAATTCTTAAATATTAAAGATCAAAAGTGTAAACAAATTACCGCTATAAAAAATAAACCCAAGGGTGGATTATTTAAAATTGTGTTTTAAAAATATTTTTTGATCTCATTTCGTTTTGGATGTGATAATTTTTATCAATAATTCAATGATTTAAAATATGCCCTTGGGTTTATTTTTTATAGTGGCAATTTGTTTACATTTTTTTTCTTTAATTTGATCTCCGAGTTTATAAAAGTATTTCTCCACATTTCATATTATTTAACGGTGTGATAATGATAAATGTTATGCAAATTATTTGCTAAATATTTGGTAAGATATCTTATCCTTTCGCTTGTTGTCCTCTCGATTTTTATACAAAATTAGACTGGGTTCGATTCTCGGTTGTGTATGAGAGTTGCATTTGTTATTTTTTCCAAAATCGCCCTCGTGGTATAAGAACAAATTTGGTTACTTCCGGATATCTGCTCAATGACACATTTAGATTGCTCAATTGCTCACCTGTGTACACAGCGTCGTCAAGTATCGGAGACCAAATGGTTAACCAGTCTGACTACCGAGGTACCGGATTCGAACCCCAGTACCTCCATTTAAGACTAACCGATGCTCATACGGTGAGGAAAACATCGTGATGAATCCTCCACATTCAGGCGACTGAATGTGTAACAATGATCCAATCGGGTCAGGTTCCCTTGTTAACAGGATCTTGGAGATCAGATGGCAGTCGCTCCACTGCAAGTACCTGATCTGCCAAATCCTTGATCATGGTCAAGGCGATAGGACGACCGGGACATTCGCCTACGCATTCGCATTCGCATAACGCCAAGTTGACCATCCTGTATTACAAATTCCTGCTGCAATCTGCACTATCAATCACAAGTATAAAATGTTTACATTAGTTATGAGATCATCCAATAACATGTTTAGAAAATGATACCTTATCTCGGTTTCAGACATTAATGTTTATGTTCTAATTATATTTCCGACTGATACTGTTGTAATTAGACTGTATTGAAGGATATATAGAGGTTCTTGACATAGCAAAAGGTCATATTAGTTTTGTTATTAGCTAGTAGTCGACCGTACCTAAAATATATATTTAATGTTTTTTAAATCTGTGGTTTAAATGTTTATTGACATTTATTGAAGAAATTACTTGACGGTGGTGTTCATCTACTTAGTAAACCTCAGACTTTACAAAGTTCTATTCATGAAGCTAGGAGTGTTCAGGCGCTGGCCCGGCCTGGTTTAGGGCCGTGGGCTGAAACGACTGATGCGTCTAAATTAATATTGTTTCTCAGGCGTGTCGGCTAAAAATGTCCTTAAAAATGGACAGTCGGGGAAAGAACAATTCTTAATAGAATTTTCAACTGTGGGCCCAAATGCCGAAGGAAAACATCATTTCAGCCCGCGCGAAACCAGACCGGGCCGAAACGTCTGAACACTTCTAGGTACTCTAAAAATCGTGCATCAGCTCTATTATTTACTGGAAACCACAATTCGAAAAAAGAGCACACAGCCTAGCACAGGTAAAATGACGTGTCGATTTCCGTAATAAATTGTCTTTAATGAGTAACTAAGCATGAATGAATCAGTCGGTAAATAAATGCCGTCATATGTATGCATCGTGAGCGTTAAGGTACCTAGGTATAAATATGATGTCATTGTCAATGAGGATTAAAATAGTAGACGAAAGATAATCCAGGCTGAATAATCCTTGGTTAGCTATCACATAAGACGACGGCGACGGGTTAAAAATTGTTATAGATACTATAAAAGATTAGACTAGATTACTTAGGTACGAGAGTCCAAGCGAACGTCAATTTCTGACCGTAGCCCAAGGCGAAGGTTAAAGGTTATAAGCTCTAAGAAATTTTGTTACAAGGTTAGCCACAAGCTACAATTAATATTATGAAAATTATTTTAAAATTTTAATTTAGTATACTTTTATTGGCTTATTTAGACAGTATAATATAGAAAGGTAATTTAAATCATCTCTAGTAATTGATCTAGGGATGTTAAAAAAGATTGCCTCGCAATAATAAGTATTTGTCAAAAATCATAAAAAACACTTTCGGCGAAGCCTTCGGCTTCTGCCGGGTTTCGGGCCGAAGTCGAAGGTGGCCGAAGCCGAAGCTTGGATCAGACACTAATAGGCCTCATCACGCGTTTCTCCCGTAGGGGTGGAAAAAGACCACATCGTTCCACTTACTACGGTCCCAACAAAACTCTCGCTTCTTCCACATTCAACAACTTTTTCATACATGTCGGTTTAGGGTACTCTAGACCTGACCTTCCTGTAAAATATCTCCGATTTGATAGTGATATGTAGGTTCTCTCGGTCCCCTTCCAACGCTTACATTCCCTCCTGCCACATTATCTTTTTGTTAATCTCTCAATCAGCTGTGTTGTATGCTGAGTTTGGTTTGGTCTCTAGATGACCAAACCAAACTCAGCATACAACACAGCTGTTCAAGTAACAAGGTCCCAAATAATATTCTAAAGAAGAGAGAAATATTACATTTTCTATGGATTTGTGATGATAATTTATCATATATGCTTAATTCAAATAACCTTACAAAAGCTACCTATTTAGCGAAGCTATTTTTGAAGCCCGAGATTTGAGAATAATTTTTATTAAATAATATGTGGGTAGGCAGGGTAAATCCGTCATGGACTCCTGGGAAGGGACCCATGTAGTGCCGGACTACCACCGGCTAAAACCCCTACCTACGTTGTTTGCCACCTTAGTGGTATAAAAGAAAACCCCCTGGATAGCCTCTGGTGAAGCCAGACTCTTTCGGTGATGAGGTGAAAACGCGAAAGTATAAATCAATGGTTTTTATATAATCAAGTACCTATATAAAAGTCTTTGTTGTTAACCGAACAATTTTGCAACCAGGCCCGTTTTGTCAGATATATTCGTGCCACGAAACAATGATGTGACGCTGAGCTGCTTAATATGTGTTCCATGCCTTTTGGGGTGCCAAAATTAGGCAGTTAGAAAGCCGTTCAGAGCACTGTCGAACGTGCGATGGGATTGTACGAACGACATTGCAACTAGCCCCTACATTATAAATCATAAATAAATAATTTATTTGTTTCACAATGGTTACCTTAAATCTAATGTCAAATGCCTTTGGTAGGAGGCACCGCTCATCCAATATCAACTACAAAGTTACATACAGTTTTAGTATTTCCAAAGTGTAACAATAAACTACTAAGGAAAAGATAAATCTATGTATACTATGTATATGATTTAATAAATAATAAATAAATATGCTTGGACAATTCACACAGCGCCATCTAGGCCCAAAGTAAGCATAGCTTGTGTTATGGGTCCTAGAAACTAAACTACTTTTTTTTTTTTTTTTTTTTTCTTTTTTTTTAATTCAATTAACATTTTGTTTCTTAACACTAATTGACACAAAACCCGAATGGGTTTATCTGTGTCTACTTGGCTATTTATTACAAAACACACTCGTTCACTACAAAATCGCAATATCTAAGTTTAACGGATACACGCCCACATTATCAATATCCATTTTTCATTCCAATAACATGTTGTGTACTATAATATTTATATACTATATTTTACTTATATAATTTCCTGTTCATCCTACCTGTTCAATCTTCCTCATAGTAGCGGTCTATTGGGTCCGCTCTTCTAGTACTTAGGAGAGCGCTTTCAGATTTTGTACTAGACCATTTCATTATTTTCTGATGTTTATTATTTTCCGTGTGGCGATTAACAACTGACCCGTACAAGTCACAACCCTCCGACGCTAGAACCCCGTGCGTTAGTCTGTCAGGGGGACCGCGTGCAGGTGAGGTTGGCTTTCGCGATTTTTACCCTCCGCCACTTACATGGAGGGAATCTGAAACTGTTGTCGAACAGTCGATAGTCAGTCAATGTCACACAAACATCTTTTGACCATAAACTTTCAGAAAACAGAACTATTCACCAAGTGATTCGCGAACGAATGTTTCGCCCACAAACAGTTTTTTGGGTGATGTGATTTTCTCGCTTGGGGATATTAAAATACCTATTAACTTAAGTACCTAGGTAGGTACCTACATAGTACAGGTAATCAGATATTTGGAATCTTATTTTCCTACAATAGGTAGTAATTTATTGTTTCCATCAAGCAGTTCGTTAGACACTTTATGGTAGTCATAAAAAAAAGTTTAGGGTCATTATCATCATCATATCAGCCGAAGGACACTGCTGGGCATAAGTCTCCCTCAGAGACCTCCACGGCGGCCGGTGATGTGCCATCCGCATCCAGCTGGTAACTGCGATCTTTACCAGGACGTCGGTCCACCTTGTGATCCAAGTTTTGGGTAGGTCAAAGTAATCAAGTCAAAAGATTGTGTTGATGTAACATTGACTAACTGTTCCGGTGGACAATGTCTGAATATTGATGACAGACATTTTGGAAAGCGCGCACCCCACATTCTGAGCACTGAGTCATTCGATTTCTAGGTGTCTTCAGTGAATGCTCAGTAATTAAAACTTCATTCCTCGTCCAATTTGGAGTCGACGTTTTTATTGATGCCTATAAATAAACAAGTCCTTGGCACCACCTAGCTGATGGACGCGGCTTCCTTGTTGATGTCACTATTCGTCACTGAATTTATTGAGGTTAAGTATCTGGTGACAAAAGCGTATTCCCTGACAGCAATATCAACCTTTTAACCCCATTTTTCATTATATTAAAATCATCAGAAAAATTCAAGGCCTGTGGCCTATGACTATAAAGGCTTTTGGTCAGCAGGTCAGCAAATTTTACTTTAGTATCGGTACCTATTTATTATGAAGAAAAAACTTCATTTACATACCACTAGATGGTGCTATTCACTTTTCACAATAATTTCCACATAAACGCAAACGCGATAGAAAAATACGAAAATCGAAGGAAAACTTAGCACTCAGCGCTCAGGTATCTCAGCGACTCTAACTATCTACCTACATAAAAATGTTGCACAGTTAAAGATCTTGCTGGCCCAGCTCTATACCTATCTGTGCCTTTCATGTATGTAAGTAGATAAGTAGTTACCGAGATATTAGACTGTGACGGACGGGCAGATGGACACATGAGTGAGACCTTAAATTAAGGGTTTATTTTACCATTGTGGTTGAGATCCCTAAAGACTCGAAGCCTCGAATCACCACAGCAGTAGGGTATCAATGAGTCACTCTTATTAGACAAATAGATAGGTAGCTTTTTGGCCTAATGCGTGCAAATGCCAAGGATACCTAGGGGAGATCGGGGGCAATAGGTCAAATTTTAGTTTAACAGTAAAGTGCAGCCAAATCAATGATTTCTCTTAGAAACGAGGTACTAGACTCGATAGATAATTTATTCAGTTATAAGTTGTAAGCAGAAAAGATAGGTAGCTTTTTGATTTTACTAATGATTCGTAACAACGATACCTACCTACGATGTTGTACCTACCTATACCTACACGACGTGATCAAATTACCAATTAAGGGGGAAATAAGTAATCTTTTAGATTTAATTTAAAATTGAATGAAATAATTTACAATTATTTCACTAGTAAGTAGGTATTGTAGAGTAGGTGTCCGGTAGGGGTAGGGGTAGGGTAGGGGCCCATCGCCACGTCCTTGCGCAGTGACCACAAGAAATAAAATAATCATAATAAAAACAATTGAATAAATAGACTCATCATACTTCAGGACGGCTGCAGGCTTTTGTTTTGTTGTAGTTCTTTATTTTAGTGTTTGTAAAAATTTTAAACTTTAAATTATTACATGTCATGTCAAGGTTTGTGTGTAATAAAATGTTTGAAAATTCGTAGGGAAAGCTCTTAGAGTAGGTATCAAATTCAAGTCCTTATTCGCGCCTGTATATTTAATTGGGCCGCCTTTTTATTTCATACCACCCGAAAAACTTGCACCCGTAAAACTTGAATCTTGAAATATACACTCTAGCCCACTCTAGTGAGAATTTGTGGTATCGCTACAAATAAGGTTCCCTACCCCGCATATAGATGACGCTGTACCATACATATGTTCATTTCATTCAGATTAACATATAATGAACCCTTCTAATTATTTATCTTTACACTTATACATATAGCTGATATCGTTAAAGTATTTTGTGTTTCATGTTATGTACTTTTAATGTGAATAGTAGATTAACCCTTTTACTTTTTCAAGTTTCCAAACTTTGACGTTTAAATGTCATTATCAATGAAACGAATCCATCCATTTCTTTGGGTTGCAATTATTAAATCGTTCGTCAACGGGTCGGGATCGGTCCTTGAACGGGTTACCGAATATTAATAGGTCGTGGTTACGTCTCATCACGTTGTATTATCGATGGCTCTTTTTTCTCATCATCATCATCATCATCCTGGCGTCATGTCCCAGTTGCACCCCCGCGCAGCAAGCGAGGGCCCGGGGCCTGCCTTCCTGCTATTCTTGGCCCACCTCGCTCTGTCTTCGTCATTTCTCGTGGTGAGCTTATTGACACGCATATAGTTCTTGGCTACGTCAAGCTATCGCTTCTTGGGCCGGCCTCTCCTTCCCGTGCCCGGCGGGGGCGGCATAGCCAGACATTTGTTCCCCACATAACTTGCCGATCTGCGCAATACGTGGCCATTCCATTGAAGGCGGCACTCTTGCAGCTTATCTGCGATGTCACGGACGCCAAGGCTACCCCGAATGTGGGCGTTTCGAACGCAATCTTTCCGTGAAACTCCACACATCCACCGCAGCATCTTCATTTGCGTGACGCGCAGCTCCTACTTGTGTCGCTCTAACAGGGGCCAAGTCTCGCTGCCGTATAGGAGAGCAGATCTAATGATGGTCTTAAAAACCTGTCCCTTCAGCTTTATCGGCATTTTAGGGTCACAAATGACACCTGTTACCTCCCGCCATTTGGCCCAAGCAGCGGATATTCGGGCCTTGACGTCGCCATCGATGTCCCCGGTTGAGCTAAGCACAGATCCCAAGTAGGTATCTCACATGATCCGTGCACTTGACTTCCTCATCGCCTATGCGCACGGAAAGGGATCTGCACTGTTGCAGGCCATGTACTCTGTCTTCGCCACATTTATCTTCAGACCGCTGTTCTCAAGTGCCTCCTTCCACTTTTTTACACGTTGGATTAGTCGCCCGTTGTCGGAGTTTGTCAGCGCGATATCGTCAGCATATATGAGCAGCCATGGTGGTACCTCATGATAATCTCGGATGCTGTCTGACAATACGTTTAATATCACGTTGAACAGAAGTGGGCTGAGCACTGGTGTACCCCAACGGTAATCGAGAACGGTTTGGTGTCACCAACGGCAGTCCTTACTATGGAATCGGAATCGTGGTACATGTCTCGGATAATGTCAATATAGGCCTCAGGTATCGACTTGGACCGCCACGGCCACCATATCATCTTCCGAGGGATATTTATTTATTTATTTATTTAACAGTTTATTGTACACAAGATAACAAATACAGAAAATACAGATTAGTTACGACACAACAGGCACTACTTATCTCTAAAAGAAATCTCTTCCAGTAGTCCTACAATAAGAGATATGTGATAAATAAACGCAGATAAGACGTGCACAATGTCTATAATTATACTTTAACTAAATACATACATAAAATTCTATACTTACTATATTAATATACTATATAAATAAAATAAACATATACCATAATAACTAATACAATATAACATAAAGACATTGAGTATACTGAATTACATCTAGGCGCACTAGGAAAGATAGTATTCTTTCACACGTTTTTTAAAAATATGTATTGATTGACTATCCCGCACTTCGTGCGGGAGAGAATTCCACAGCCGGGCTGCATGAACAGTGAAGGAATAGGAGAGGAAATTGGAACTGTGAGTAGGAATTGCAAGCGACGATCTTACGCTTGAGCGACAAGGCTTGTCTTGAGGACGGGAAAAGTGGAAACGGTCACGGAGGTATGAGGGAGCGGGTGGGATATAGAGGACTTTGTAGAGGGTAGATAGGATATGAGCATTCCTGCGTAAACGAATTGGAAGCCACTTGAGCTGAGAACGATAACTGGAAATATGGTCATATTTTCGCAGTCCGAAAATAAACCTGATACATAAGTTTTGAAGGCGCTCAAGTTTGTTCAAAATTTCCTCAGTGGCATCCAAGTAGCAGGAGTCAGCATAGTCGAGAAGAGGAAGGAGAAGAGCTTGAACTAGAGATATTTTGGTTTTGAAGGGTAGGAAACTTTGAAGGCATTTGAGTGAGTGAAACGAGTAATGCATCTTCTTGCTGACCTCATTGACGTGAGATACCCAGGACAAGTTAGTATCAAAAACAAGGCCAAGATTCTTTGCTGATTTGCTTAGAGGGATTGGTATCCCGTCGTATAATATTTGTGGAACAATAGCGATATTACCAAACTGCCTACGCATATAAGGACTACCGATAATCAGAGCCTGGGACTTTTTAGGATTTACTAATAGACCAAACGATTTAGCCCAGGTAGATATATGTTGTAAATCCCTATTAATGCAGGTAAAAGCGTTTTCGGTATCTGTGATTTTAAAGTGGTGGTAAATTTGCAAGTCGTCTGCGTAGAGGTGGAAATTGGAAGTTATGACTGAAGTGACCGTATTGATGAAAATCGAGAAAAGGAGAGGTGAGAGAACGCCACCCTGCGGTACGCCCGCAACAAGATCACGCCAATCCGAGTAGACCTCATCAGAGCTGACACGCTGCAGGCGACCGCGAAGGTATGAATCGAACCACTCTACTACAGGAGGAGATATGTTAAGAGAGCGAAGAATAGCAAGAAGAACATCAAAGTCTACCGAATTGAAAGCACTGCTAAAGTCAAGCAACGTTAGAATGGTAAGTGACTTATTTATACAGTCAAAGGCCTTCTGCATGTCCAGAAACAGGAAATGCAGGGGTGTGTTCTTTGATCTGTATCCCTTCATGAGAGTTCTAAGGGCAAATACGGGGTCCATGGTCCCACAACTCGGCCGAAACCCATACTGACACTCCGAGATTGTACACTCCCGTCGGATCCGAGAGTCCACAATGCGTTCGAAGAGCTTCATGGTGTGAGACATCACCTTTATACCGCGGTAGTTGGTGTTTGGCTGGCTCTTTTTTCTACATGAACGATAACAAACAATACCCCGGACGGACAATTTTTTCGTTCACCGTCATCCGAGATATGTGTACGATCTGATCTCGACCCCTTGACGAACATTTTACTTAGTCGCACCACACGTATCTGCAATCGGAAATATGTGCTTTACCAGCAAAAACATAGGATTGAAAATTAATTATACAGTAAACGTTTCTATTCAGGTTGTTCACTTTCGTTCGTTCGATTCGACTTTGAACTTTGCGCAGACTGTTTGTTTACCTTTACTATAGGTGTATTAGGTATTTTTGATAAAAGCTCGCTATTAAACTACTATCTATCAGTTATCTATAAGGAAAATATTATTTTTAACACTAAACTGTATATATAAGGGTTCTAAGCTTGTGTTTTTCTTTATAAATAAGTTATCTAGCCGGCCTGTAAGCCGATTGTCTATTTGAAAAGATGTCATTGTTTAAGAAAACAATTTTCGCCAGCCAAACAAGGAAATTAGTTGCCAGTAAGTTTATAACAAGTTAATTGGTGAAAGAAGATTTTTGTTTTTTAGTTACCTTCTTACTGTACTTTACAGATGTGGTCTACAGAACATATTCTAGTCAAGAAGGAATACCAGAATTTGAGAGCTTAGCCGTTTCTGTCCCAAAACAGCATGTCTTCCACGTCGAGCTCAACCGGCCTGACAAGTTGAACACTTTCAGCCATTCTATGTGGGGGTAAGTCATATTTATCTGAAGAGGTAACCTAAAAAAACTGTAAAACTTCTATTGACTAAGCACAGAATACCTAAAGAAGTTTTTTTGAATTGCACCCTTTGGTATTCTTTAACACGGTCTCTCAAACATATGACTCCACGTACCCCTGTCGGAGTTTCCAGATGACGGCAAACTCCTAGAGAATACATATAATAAAATTGGCTGTTTATTTCAATAAAAGGCAACAAATACCTTTGTATTTGTTTCCATTATTGTGTACAATAAACGATTAAATAAATAAATAAATACAGTTCCAAAAAATAATAAATATCTTTTTATTATTAATGTAATGGGTGGGCTGATTTAATGTCGCAAATTATGTCAATGTTAGAAGTAATTTTGGACAATTTTAACCTTAATTCTGACTCAACATCAAGTTAATTTCTGTATTTCGTTTTTATCATGCAGGACCAAGTGTTAAAATCCATTCGCATAAGTGTGTTGTAGCGATGAGTAAAAGAAAATTCACTACTTTGCACCAACATGCATGGCGCAGTGCCAGGCGTGCCATTATGTAAATCTTGTTGCGTACCCCCTACCGTCGAATGGAGAAGGGTATACGTACCCCACTTTGAGAAACCCTGCTCTAACCCTATTGGTATAGGATAAGTTGTTACTTTACAGGCACCATAGAAAACAGTGGCCCATACAAAAAGTGTTCCACTATCATACCTATCTGAATATGTTGTGCGAAAAATTCATCCCATCATCAAAAGTATAGCTAGTAAATAACAGGTCCATATCAGCACTTCGCCACCTCAATTTTCTATCAACTTTTTTTGTTAGTCCACTTTTAGTTTGTGCAAACACTAGCAAATATTTAAAAGTTTCAAGACTTGACGTGTTTTAAAGGGATATCAAGTACATATGGGAACTAGGGAGTATATCTAGGCATATCTAGGTATATTTATACTATTAAATTAAAATAAGAATAAATTACAACACCTATAGCCAGACCCCGGGCCCTTTCGTGCTGAAGGAGAGCGCAGCCGGGATTAATGCCGATGTTGGTGATGAATAAATTACAATATCTACAGACAACAGATCAAGATGCCCATATGCCAGTTCTTTTTATTTTATTTTTCTTATTCTACGCTGTGACAAAAGAGCAAACAGCCTTCCTTATGGTACGCGGTAACTGTTGCCCATAACATCTTCCATTAATGAATTTTTGAGCCACCAACGATAAAAGAGTTATAATAATAATAATAATAATTATAATAAATCTTTATTTTTTCCACAATAATCATCTTACAATATTAGGATACAACAAATCACAACATTAATTATGGTATTGTGGGAGACTGGAGCTTACGGTAGGTCAAGCCTGTGTTGTAAGTCTCCAGGGATCCCTCACTGTAGTATAAATATATTATTACAGCACCTTTGTATGATAAAATTAATGTATTATCATTGAGAGAGATAGAGATGCAGAGATAATTTTAATTATAGTTACTTACATACTATATCTTTAAAGAAAAGAAAAAACAAATAAATAAAAAGGTGTGTGGTGCGTTTGTATTGTGTGTAAGTGTGTGTTTGTGTATGTCTGTGCTTCTGCAGCGTAGCTTCTGAATGGATGGACTGATTTGAATGCGGTTTTTCTATATTTCAAAGGCAGTTTAATCAAAATAGGCCTTTATAGATAGATTTTACTAAAATCGGTTGTGTGTGTTAGAAAATATTTAAGATTTTTTAACTGAACTTGGTTCAGGGGTTATTCGACTTTATCTGTTGGTTAAGTTATAATTTTTACAGTGACAGACATTAAGTCTTGCGTCCAAACATCCAAACAGCTTCAGCCATAACATCATAATAATGTATTGTTTCAGTGAATTGAAGCAATGCTTCTTGTCACTAAGTGAAAACCCTGAATGCAGAGTAGTTGTACTGTCGGGACGTGGAAAACATTTCACAGCAGGTACATTTCCAACCATTTATTTTAAATATGCTAAGTTCTCGAGTGAGGGAAAACATTGTGATAAAACATATTCAGGTGACTGAATGTAACCATGATCTAATCTGATCAGCCTGCCCTGGTAGCAGGGTCTAGGACGTTAGATGGCAGTCGCTCCACTGTAATTACCTGATCTGCCAAATCCTGGATCATGGTCAAGGTGGACCCAGGGCCCTCGTGCACGAGAGCACAACCAGGACATTAACGCCAACAGGATTATTTATTTTTATAACGGAAGGCACAGGACCGGCCTTTGTGGAGATCTCAGGGGGAGGCCTATGTCCAGCTGTGGGGTCTTTCGGCTGATATGATGATGGTGATAAAGTTGAATTATTTGTGACAAAACTGGATTACAGTGAGAATATTCATTGCTGGTAACTTGAAAACCCGACGCTTGAAACCAGTTGGGTGAAGGCTTTAGAAATATAGTCTTACTAAGTAATGATTATCTACCTGTACAGAAACCAGCCCATCAACTTACCCACTACCAGTATAAAATGAACTAGCATGTTCCAAGACGAGTATGCTCCATCTTCGGCCGCATCGTCACTTACCAACAGATGAGATGGCGGTCAAATGCTTGTCTTGTCTAATATAAAAAAAAAAAAAAAAAAAGCATCACTATGCCTGTACAAACCAGAGACCATGTCTTAACAGAGTAAGTTGAGGTGCTGTCTTCTATACAATTATAAAATCAGGTGGTAGGACTCTGTTAATCAGATGGTAGGACTCTGTCAAGCCTAAGAAGTCCGCCTGGGTGAGTACCACCGCCTTATCTCGCAACATTATCCGTTCCTGCCGCCAAGCAACAATGCTTGCGTTGTTGTGTTCCGGTTTGAAGGATAAGGTAGCCAGCGCAATTACAGGCACGAGGCATTTCATCTTAGTCCTCGCAGCGACAACGCAGCTGCAGTTCTGCATTTTTGTTGCCTACAAACTTAATGCATGAATCGTAGATGTTATGGGCGATAGTTACCGCTTACCATCAGGTGGGCTGTCCAAATCCAACTTGGCATCGAAACCGATACCAAAACCGAAAATTCGGTTGGGGATTAATTATGTCAAAATATTATCTTTGTAATTATTTCAATGTAAAATTTTCAGGCATTGATTTGAACGACTTTATGAAGCAAGGTATGGTGGCCCAAGATATAGATGATGTCGCCAGAAAAGCAAAATACTTTAATCGCATGATTGGCTTATATCAGGTACTATACTAATAGGCTTTACCCCTTTTTAGCCCTTTCTTTCTTTGGCTTTCATCAATTAGCTTCATCATCATCATCATCATCATCATATCAGCCGAAAGATGCCCACTGCTGGCTAGCATAGTGTTTTCTGATTATACCTACAAAGTTTCCTTGTAATCGAAATAGCCATTTACAAAAAATTTGCTTGAAAATTACAGTCCCTCTTTTTCGCCATACAGAACGCCAATTTCATAGGACCTAATATAAAAAATAATAGTAAATAAATATGCTTGGATAATTCACACATCGCCATCTAGCCCCAAACTAACCAAAGCTTGCCAGACAACTTATAAACTACTTCTTCTTATCGAGTCGATGGACTAAACTCTGACTTATACTTTATTCGCCCAGTATTCGGCGACGCATACAGCGTTTGGACTGGCCTTAAACAAGTCCTCCATTGTACAAGTTTTAGGGCACGTCGAGCATGAAACGAGGTGTTCCATGGTTTGCGGAGATATGCCACAATCGCACTGAGAACTGTCCTTTGTATATCCCCACCTAAAGGGATTCTCTTTACATCGGCCCACCTGGGTTCGCAGCCTATTTAGCGCCTTCCAGATTGGCCACGGAAGTTTGTTTCCGGGTGGGAGCTTTTCAGTAGGAGAGATAAAGGCGGGATAGGAAAATTTGTTGATCCACAGGTTACTTCTGGCTGTGGGGGCGTCACTTTCACAGGCAGTGGTTGTCGCCAAGAAACTGGATCGGCTTTTCAATTTCTTGACAATAGGTTCCTGACCATAGAGAGGGTGGCGTGAGTCCGTTTCCTGTTTGCGTTTCTCAACTGCACTGGCTATCTCTCTGCGAACGGCTGGTGGAGCAATGCCAGCTAGTGGATACAACTTACTCACCGGAGTCGGTTTAAGACATCCTGTTATTTTTCGGCAAGTGTCGTTAAGAGCTGTATCCACTGTCTTAGCATGAGCTGATCGGTGCCATACGGGACATGCATATTCGCCCGCAGAGAAACATAATGCTAAACCAGTAGAGCGCAAAACCTGTGGCGTGGCACCCCATTTTGAGGAAGTGAGGCGTGAGAGTAAGTTGTTTCGGGCGGTTACTTTGTGTAACTGTTCTCACAGTTTTTCCTGTAGGTAAGCGAACGGTCTAAGGTGATGCCAAGATATTTTGGTGAGCTACAATGGCCTACTGGAATTCCCTGCCATGAAATATTTAGTTTGCGATTCGCTGATCTATTTCGCAAGTGAAATGCGCATGACTGGGTCTTTGTAGGATTGGGCCTCAACGCGTTCTCCTTATAATATTCACTGAGGCTGGACAAGGCGACTTCGAGTTTGGTTTCTGCCTCTTCAAAGGAATACGTCTGTGCAGCGAGTGCCAGGTCGTCGGCATACAAGAAACGTACAGTCTCTGGTGACTGAGGCTGGTCGTTCGTATAAATGTTAAATAAAGTAGGAGCGAGCACGCTACCCTGTGGTAGTCCGTTCTTTTAGCGTCGCCACCTACTTTTTCCTTCAAGCATATGCACTTGAAATATTCTGTTATGCAGAAGCTCGCTCAGAAGTCGGACGAATTTTTGGTCCCCAGTAGCGTTCTCCACCTTCCATAACAATCTTTTGAGGTTTACTGTGTCGTATGCCGCTGATAGATCGACAAAAACGACTCCCGTGACTTTTCCAAACTCAAAGCCATTTTCGATATACTGGGTCAAGTTGAGAACTTGGCTGCAGCAAGACTTTCCCGGTCGGAATCCAGCTTGTTCGGGAATCAGTTTCGGGTCTATGATGTTTGTGAGGCGGTTTAGAATCATTCTTTCAAAGAGTTTGAAAGTATGACATAGAAGAGATATTGGGCGGAAACTTTTGGCATCGTCGGGAGCTTTCCCGGGTTTCAGAACTGCTATGATTTTTGACTTTCTCCACAGACTGGGTATCTTCGCAGACTCGATACAGGTATTAAAAAGTTGAAGGAGCCAAGAGACAGCGACTGGACCGAGGTGTTTCAGCTGCTCCGTAGAAATGTTGTTAACGCCAGAAGCCTTTCCCAATTTCAGTTCTTTGATGGCAGAAACTATATCGGATATATCGATAGGGCTGCTAATTGTGCATGAATCTGAACAATTTTGTTAGTTTAAGGGAGATATTTTGGGCGGTCGTTTAGGACGCGGGTCGGGTTTACTATTAACAATTAATTGGTGAGCGATCTGGTTAGCGGTAACCTGACTCGATTGTTTTGCTTTTGGAGGGTCGCCAGTAAGTTTTTGGATAGTTGACCACGCTTTTTTACTATTATGTGTCAGATCGATAGAGCTTATTGTATTGATCCATATTTCGCGGCGCTTTTCGGAAATTTGTGCCAAGAGAGTTTCACCTAGATGAAGTGTCTCTTCTGAAAACGGATCATCCTTATATAGGGCTTCATACCGATCCAACATTACTGCGGTCTCGGGCGACAAACCAGGTATATATGCCGTCTGGCAACCTCTAGGTATGCATCTTCGAGAGATTGACGCAACCAAATCGACAAACTGCCGATAGTTTTGCGGGTCTGGGATTACGTCCGATAAAGCTTTGTCAATACTTTTCGAATACTTAGTCCAGTCGGCCTTTGCGTAATTGAAGCGTCGTCTGAAAGGCACTTCTGTTGGCCTAATAATGGCTTAGACTGTGCATATTATAGGCCTATGTTGGCTTCTTGGTACTGGTGGGCAAACAGATTTATGACATTGTTGGCTGATGGATGAGCTATATAAACTACTTATACACATACATACAAGAGTTGTGGATATATGCGAGGCTAGGGAGTTGTATCAGGACAGAGCAAAGTGGCGGTCTATAGTGTCTGCCTATCCCACCTGTGGGACACAGGCGTGAGCTTTATGTATGTATGTTCCATCCAAACATTTTAAATTGTCCAGGACGGCATAACAGCGCTGGAGGATTGCGCGAAGCCGGTCTTCGCCGTGGTGCACAACGCCTGCGTCGGCGCCGGGGTGGATCTCATCACTGCTGCTGATGTCAGGTAGGTTTTCACTGGCCCACTATTCATATAGATAGATAGATATACACTTTATTGCACATAAAATTACAAAAAAGAAATTTTAACAGGTCTTTTCAAACGTTGTGGGCAAAAGCGGCCTTATCGCCACAAGCGATCTCTTCCAGGGAACCCTTGTCTAGAAAGAGAAAAAGATAAACATCAGACAAGCAACAAAAATAGCATTAATCATCTAGGTAAACTACTATACAACCTGTATTTTTTCAATTCCCATAACTCTAAGGTTATATTCTACCACTAAAAATAATTAATAAACTCCAAAGAACATGGGTTCTAAAATGCATATCTTCGAAGATAACATTAATTTTGGTTAAAACAATTCATAAATTGTCTCCAGTAAGTTGATTCCTTATTTTTATAAGCTAAAAATGTACACCTACATACCAATATACACACTAGGCTAGAACATATATAAATAATATACGTACATATTAATATGATAAAATGGTCGGCATATACATGCAAATGATTGTGTGTGTGTGTGTATGTGTGCGCGTGCGTGCGTGCGTGTGTGTGTCTGTTACATCTTCACACCTGAAGCGCTTCATTGGGCGCACTGGTAACCAGTGCCATAGCACCAGCCTTGGCATACGCTGAGTGTGACTCCTTTGCACGTCTTCCTTCCATCCTTCCTAAGTATGAATAAATAAAAAAGTAAATGGCACGGGTAGCGATACATTTTGGATATAATGCCACGGTTTCCTTTTTAAAATTAGAATGTACCTAGCGTGTCGTGAGTTTATGTGTAATAGACGTCATTTATTTATTTATTACACCTGGCTAATTTCAGTCAACTTAATTTAGAAGCAAAAAGCGCGAATACAAATCGAAGTAGAATGTATTGCTCATAGGATAAGGTCTATTTTTGTATCACTTATATTATATTTCTTGTCGCTCCTTATTTCAATAGGCCTGATACAAAAATGGACCTTATTCTACTAGCAGTGCATTCCATTTTAATTTGCATTCACGCTTTGTCTTTCTGAATTTAGCCCAATTTAATAAGCGCATAAACGGAAATTTGACACAGTGTTTCCTTTGGACTATGACGCCTGCTCTGCGTGGGCTGCGGTAGGGTAGGAGTAAGGGCAGGGTAGGGTAGGGACAGCTGCCCATCACATGCAGCATATGTAATGCACGCTCGCTTAAAAGTCTGTCTGGCGGTGGCGTGGGGGCCGGGCCGCCGTTTTCCCTTAAATATGGTTGAATTGGACGATGGTTGGGCCTTGCCAACGGGTGTTGCCTTGGTGGACTGGGTTACTCTTGCTGTAGTTCAGGTAGTTTTCTTAAGTGTAATATACCAATATGTTGGGCGGAGTCCGGCTGTGCCTGGCATTGTTTGTCTGGTATTGTCGGACACGGTCCGGCCGTTGTCGTCGTGGGGTGAATGTGCTGCGGCCTTGGGGCTGCCAACATGTCACTGTGTGTTTCTATTCTACTATCCTACCTACCACTTTTGAAAGAGATATACAGGTTGTCCCGTAAGTCGACGTCAAGCCGGAATCGGGTGATAGTCCAAATCATAATAGTTACTAGAAAAATAAAATATAAAATCTAAGTTTTGAATTTTTTAAATTATAGGCATTTCTTGTTTTTTCGAGAAAATGTACACCCTGTGATGGTTTTTTAGCTCCTGTTGCTACAAATCTTAACTTTTTTTCAATTTTATTTTTCTTATGTAATCCCGAATAGTGCTAATCTAACCTATTACTTAGAATTCCAAGTCAACTGCTCCAGCTTTGAAGAAAGTGTCACATTATGCCGTACAATGAATAGACAATTAATATTTCGTCCAAATTTAACGGACTGTATTAAAAAAAAAATTACTACGCCAGGTTGGCAAGTAGCACGAAAAGTTGACGCATTTAATAAGGATTCTAAAATGGTATAATACTTGCTACATTATTTCTTTGATTACGGGGGAAAAAAATTCCTTCAAGAAACCCAGTTTCGATAAAATTTTTATTACCTACTAAAAATTATTCTAGTGCGTTCAAAGCTTGCCTAAGACCGAGTGAGACGGAGAGTCATTCATGAAGTGTGAGTGAGACAGGTAGTGACGCTTTCGAGTCAAATATTCTAATGGGTGAGTGAGACAGATAGTGACGATAATGAGTCAGATACAGAGAAAGTCATTTTATGAAGTGTGAGCGAGATAGATAGTGACGCCACTTTTTTAATATTGGCACACGCAATACAGATCAGTACGTTACGCTCCTTCGTTTACTACGCATCTTTCCGTATTCGTTCGTGTTATTTCGTACTTTCGACTTTTTGCTTCGTTTATTGGACTTGTTTGTTTGCTTGTGATTTGGACAGTTTCGATCTCTTTACAACGACCTTTGCTTTCTCCTAGACTATCGTGTGATTGTGTAGTGCCACCATGCCTGTGTACACCACTCAGGAATATGCCAACATGCACTTTATTTATGGCGAATGCAGAGGGAATGCTAGTGCTGCGGCTAGACTGTATCGCGAGAAGTACCCAAATACTGATCGTTATCCAGATCACCGAGTTTTTACAAATGTGCACCGTCTACTCTCCACAGAAGGCATACTTCCAAACCGACCACATGGTGAAGGAAGAAGTTCCTTGCCTTACGAGGACGTAGTACTTCAAGCAGTTGAAGAAGATCCAAGTATTTCGGTACGTGCAATCCAGCAAAGCACAGGAGTGCCCAAAACTATAGCTCACCGAATTTTACAAAAACATGAGCTCCACCCATACCATGTACAACGAGTACAAACCCTGCATCCTCAGGATTATCAACTTCGGGTTGCGTTTTGTCAAACGATGCTACAAAGACACCGGGAAGATCCGCGATTCTTAGAGAAAATTTTGTGGTCGGATGAATCGACATTTAAAAAAGACGGTTACATGAACCTACACAACTTACACGAGTGGCACGTAGAGAATCCGAATTTAATGAGACAAGATAGATCTCAGTATCGTTTTAAAATAAGCATGTGGACCGGAATTTTAAATGGAAGAGTCATAGGACCTTTTGAGTTGCCAGAGATCTTGACTGCTGAAGTTTATTTAGATTTTTTACAAAACAGTTTACCTAGTTTACTGGAAGACGTGCCACTCAGTATTTACAGAGAGATGTGGTATCAACAAGATGGCTGCCCAGCGCACTATGCCCGCTCAGTTAGAGCATTTCTCAATGAAGAATATCCGGGCAGATGGATAGGTCGGTCTGGTACGATCTCGTGGCCAGCCCGTTCACCGGACTTAAATCCATTAGATTTTTTTTACTGGGGAGCAGTGTAAGAGAAAGTTTATTTTAAGCCAATCGAAAATGTAGCTGAGCTTCGGCAAAGAATTACGGAAGCAGCTGAATTTGTCAACAACGGAAGATTTGCCCGTGTGATAATCCGATCTTTTTTAAGAAGATGTCGAGCTTGTATTGCAGTTGAAGGAAGGCAGTTTGAACATCTTTTGTAAATAATAAATCTTTGCATCTAATTGGTGTTTAATTTTAAACTTAAGGAAAATTTGTCCTAAATTTAACAAAAAGTTAGCATCTCTGACTTGAATGCATCACTACCTGTCTCACTCACATTTCATGAATGTCTCACTCGGTCTTAGGCAAGCTTTGAACGCACTAGAATAATTTTTAGTAGATAAAGAAAAAATTTTCGAAACTGGGTTTCTTGAAGGAATTTTTTTTCCCCGTAATCAAAGAAATAATGTAGCAAGTATTATACCATTTTAGAATGCTCATTAAATGCGTCAACTTTTAGTGCTACTTGCCAACCTGGCGTAGTTCTTTTTTTTTCAGTACGGTCCGTTAAAGTTGGACGAAATATTAATTGTCTATTCATTGTACGGCATAATGTGACACTTTCTTCCAAGCTGGAGCAGTTGACTTGGAATTCTAAGTAATAGGTTAGATTAGCACTATTCGGGATTACATAAGAAAAATAAAATTGAAAAAAAGTTAAGATTTGTAGCAACAGGAGTTAAAAAACCATCACAGGGTGTACATTTTCTCGAAAAAAAAAAAGAAATGCCTATAATTTAAAAAATTCAAGACTTAGATTTTATTTTTTATTTTTCTAGTAACTATTATGATATGATTTCGCCGTGTGGTGTCCGGCAGAGTAGAATAGCACCAACCCTTTACACTCATGGGTGTCGTACAAGGCGACTAATGTTTTCGAGGCCAAAAATCAAGAGTCTCTGTAGTCTGGAAATTGGGCAGCAGCATTTTCCATTGTTATATTTAAACACTGCGATCTCCAACCCGCCTGCCAAGCGTGGAGATTATGGCAATAACCTCCCCTTTCGTGGGAAAGGCCCAAAGTCCTGCAGTGGACTGTTACGGGCTGTGATGATGATGATTATGATTTGGACTATCACCCGATTTCGGCTTGACGTCGACTTACGGGACACCCTGTATAATGTCCTACTCAATATATAATTTTTTTGCGCCCCTGGTGTTGCTGATGTCCTTACGCGGCAGTGACCATCCACCTTTCCATCAGGTGGCCTGCTTGTTTGTCTGTCGTATAACATAAAAAAAAATTGGTACTTAGCTCAATTAGGGTCTGGAATTACACATAGGCTATTTTTATCGATTAGCCTTAAAGTGCGAAACGGACACCCATCCATTTCCTCGCTGTCCTTGGTATCATACGACGGTTTATTATTCATTTTTCATTCTCTAAATTTCTGGGATTCCAGGTACTGTACAGAAGAGGCATGGTTCCAAGTGAAGGAGGTCGACGTTGGCTTGGCAGCTGATGTGGGGACCTTGCAGAGACTGCCCAAGGTAAGGAAATTATCAACAGAGTTACATAGTTCATTCTATTTTGTATTTAATTTTGTTTCCTACAGTTTATGAAATAATAACCTGACCAACAGAAAAAGTCGGATAACCCAACCAATTGTACATTTATTAAAATGTGTTCACAAGTACTGAACCGCTTTTAATGAAACAAAGTTAAGAACTATCTCAATACAACTACATTTCACATAGACTTAAATTGCATTTCAAATACACCCATAGTACAAGCTTTGCTTAGTTTGGGGCTAGATGGCGCTGTGTGAATTTGTCCACGAATTTGTTTTTTTTTTTATATAGAGTAAACCGCATCCAAAACGGTCCACCCGTTCGTGAGCTACGAAACCACAGGCAGACACACAGCCACAAAGCCACAGATACACATGTCAAGCTTATAACACCTCTCTTTTGCGTGGGGGGTTAAAAGGGCTAACTACACTATGACATTACACTGCGTTCAAAGAGGAAGTCAAAATCGTAAACGAATTTAGATTATTTTTTAATGTGCCTAAAATTAATTGAAGGCCGGTTTTTCAATCTTCAGATAAAAAAGGTCTGATAAGTTATTAAATGGTTTAAATAAAATTGTGTCGTAACTTCATATAAAGTAGAAAGACAAATATATTGGCGCATGGATATAAATAAATATTACTTTATCGAGCAGATAGGTACATTTTATCTGAGGATTGAATAATCGGCCCTAAATAGTGTCAACTATAAAATACTTACACAATAACTGTCTTTTTCAGGTGGTAGGCAGCTCGTCGGTAGTAAGGGAACTGTGTTATACAGCCAGAAAGTTCCAGGCAAAGGAGGCGTTACAGATCGGCCTTGTCAGCAAAGTATTTGCTAACCAAGAAAAGTGAGTGTGTTCGTTTTTTTTGCAATAGTTTTCTTAGTTATTTACAACTCGGATTCTCATCTTAAAGTAAAAATCCAAAAACATTAAGTACTTACCTTCTTTTTGGCGAGTCTGCTAAAAATTACCACTTTCTGGATCATAACATATGAACGTGAGGGTGGAGGGAACCAAAATGGAAACAAAATGGACTATTCCAATGGTAGTTCCTGTAGATTTTTATGCCGAAGACCGAGCAATGTGAAGAAGAAAGAGTAGGAAAGCGGATCCTTTCAAAAACCGAGATTGATGCTAAGATGATGATGACGATGGAGATGTTAATTCCTGCGTTCATTATGTATGATCCTTGTATTAGTAGCCACTATCCACTCAAATACAAATACTTCATTGGTAACAGTGTTACAAGTGATACAAGGTGGACTGACGACCTGGTAAGGATCGCAGGTACCAGCTGGATGCGAAAAGCACAGGACCGGCCTTTGTGGAGATCTCCGGGGGAGGCCTATGCCCAGCAGTGGGCGTCTTGTGGCTGATATGATGAACAGTGTTACAGGTCAATTGATAATGAATTATATAAGTATTACACTTTCATAATATTTTCAAAATATTACGAAATTATATTATCTATTACATAAAACAGTCGTTACTTATTACAATTATAACAAGAAATAATAATAGACCGGTCTTACGGCAACAAAAATAAATTAAACTACACATTTTGGTGTGTACATTTTAAATTAACAAATTCGTCAAAGTCGTAAAAGCATTGATCCAGTAACCACTTCTTTAGTTTAAATTTAAAACTATTGATGGTAGTTGCATTCTTAACGTGTTCCAGGAGTTTATTGACTCTAAACAGGAGACAGAATATCGACCTACCCAATACCATAAAAATACCATAAAAAGGAGCTAACATATCTATGCGCGGATATAGAGTCGCTAGCTCATCCATACATAATAATTATAAATTTATTTAAATACAGTACATATCCAGGTCTTTACAGGAAATACATGCAGGCGTGCAAATATTACATAAATAGGTACAGATGTCACAAATTAGATAACACAATAATTTATTAAAAATGTCAATGTACATTCATGAATTCATAATAATAGTTGTCAATAAATACCCTTTTTCGAGAAACCGCAAGAAGATTCAGTCCTTACTTTCTATGTATTCTTTAAAAGAGTAACAACACTTTTCAGTAAACCATTTCTACACATTCTTTTTGTAAGTTGAAGTTTGTTATGCTGGTTTTGGGTAGGTCGACATGCTTTGACTGTACAAGAAGATAGGCAAAGGAATTCGTCCATACAGCCAATTAGTAATAGCTTTTTTGCTTTTTTTCAGAGCACTAGAACATGTACTCCAAGTGGCAGAAGAAGTAGCTGCTAAAAGCCCAGTGGCGGTCCAAGTTACAAAGCAGAGCTTGGTCTACTCCCAGAGTAGACCCACGAAGGATGGATTGGACCATATTGTAAGGATAATGTTTTTTTTTTTTTATAAATACTACATATTGTAAGGATTAAAAAGATAGAACCGCAGGTGCGTTGTCAGTATGAGGGCTAAGATGAAATGCCTCATCATTTCAATTTCTGTCCTGCCGGGAATCGAACCCTTGCGTGGCAGATGATGTCCAGAGATGTTAACCACTGAGCCTCTCAGGTCGTCAACTTATTATACTTATGGGACGTCTAAACGGGTATCTATCTCTCGTTTCTCTGCAATGTGTAGCTGGCTACATTATTGTCATTCATTCTCACGGCTAACTTCAAGAAAAGAGTGCACTATAATGTTCGAAAGACACAACAATAAAAAAATAAGGCAGCCTCTGGTTTGTATTGTTGCCACATAAAGAGAACTTGGCGTTAATGTCCTATTTGTTCTCTCGCGCACGAGGGCCCTGGGTCCGCCTCCACTATTATCCAGGATTTTGGAGATCAGGTAATTACAGTGGAGCGACAGCCATCTGACCTACGTGACCCTGCTACCAAGGGAACCTGGCCAGATTGGATCATTCGGTCGCCTGAACGTGCATGTTTCATCACGATGTTTTCCCTCACCGTAAGAGCATTGTTGTCACATATTGCAGCAACAATATTGCCCCTTGAGAAGCTTCTGTACAGGTGTCCTACAAAGGAAAATGACACCCACTCCTTCGACACTTGTTGGCAGGACAAGATACTGCATTATCCGTGGCCGCGTACAAATTCTGTCTGTGATAGGACACGCATAACAAGACAGTAAATGCCATGTGACAGTAAATGCCATTTGACAGTAAATGACGTGTGACAATGACAAGACAGTAAGTGACAATGAGGAGACACCACACAGGCAAGCCATCTCCGAACTGTAGCCCCACCGACCTCAGACCAAATAAGAAAAAATCCTTTTGATAAAAATTACAGTTTTGGTCAATTTCTCCATACGAAACGGCAATTTCATATTTAAAGACCTAATATTAGGTTCAATGCTGTAAGGATAATTTGGCACGTGGCCGAAATCAGAACTAACACCGCCATCTTGTAAATCATCACTTTTGACAGCGTCACTTTTCACACCTATGCCCTCATCCAAGTAAAAAATTATCCTTGTAGCACTGTACATTCGTTCAAGACTACTACAGTGCCACAAACTTATCTGACCCGGGTGGCCAAAACTGTAAAAATAATAATAATCATCTTGGCGTTAATGTCTCGGTTGTGCTCTCGAGAACGAGGGCCCGGGGTCTGGCAGGGATTTGGCAGGTCAGGTAATTACAGTGGAGCGACTGCCATCTAACCTCCATGACCCTGCTACCAGGGGAACCTGACCAGATTGGATCATGGTTAAGGTGGCCAAAACTGTAACTGTGGAAAAATTGTGGCACTTCTTTTTGAAATGTATTAGAAATAAAATGTATTTGATAAGATTGTGGTACTGTAAAAACCAACGGTAATAATGAATTTGAGGGGGCGTTAGTTTTCTTTTGTTCAGTATAGTTTCAATTACGTTCCCTAGTGGCGGTTTCTTAGTTCCTTTTCACGACACATACAGTATGATCGTTGTTGCATATAACAAAATTGTAGACGACTTTCTTTGTCTAGACTCTACGCTCGTAAATCCTTTCGATGTCAAAAAGTGTCAAATTAGTATTCTCTCGAAACTAATCTAACGTTCTGCAAATCTGGCATCGCAAAAATATAACATTTTGCTGCCTAGTAAAGACTTTGTCACATAATATTGCTCGCGGATGACAAAGGAACTACATTATGCAGATAGCTAACAAGAACAACTAACAACATCAACAATGACATCAACGCCATAACCTAAAAGCATACTTAACTGGCGCGGACCCTAGAGAGAAAGACCCGAATCAGTGTCATAATTCGACATTTCGACATGTATGATTTTACTTAAACAAATTGCTGAACGATTCATTGTCAATTACATTCGATTCCAGTTCGTACTTCGTTAGGTACAAATCTAAGGTCAAGTTTAAGTTGGAGTTCCAATGGCGGCGCCTCCTGCATACGATACACATCGTCTGAATGAATACGGAGTATACTATCAGAATTAGTTCGTAGTTTTGCCGCGCGGCAACTTAAACTTGGCGGGCTCGAACAGCACTCTGTTACATTTTAAATGTGTAGTATTCTACCTACGTAATCTTTACTGTATCTTTTTTTTCAGCGTATAATCAATCAAGCGATGCTTCAAAATGAAGATCTTACGAAATCGGCGATGGCTGCAGTCACGAAAGAAAAAGCAGAGTTCGAAAATTTGTAAAATAATCCCATACTGTACAAATATAGTGCCTTAGGTACTTATTTTTGACCTAAAGGTGGATTTTAATAATGTATACTGTTTTTAAATCATTGTTGTAGCATTTATCTATATATGTACTTTAAGTCAAAATTTTTTTAATGGACAAGTACTGTATAATATTAAATGTATTAAAATCGTATGTTATTATTTACAAAAGGCATTTCTTCTTATTATTCTACAAACGTCCTTCATTCTGTTCAAATTAATTTAAAAAACATTAAAGTTCTAGTACTGGCACTTAGGAATAAAGAAACAAAAAACAAAGAAAAAATGCAACTGCATCCCCCGAATCAATGGCGTACACTCTCTGACGTCACAGGCTCGAACCTACGTCACTGGTACGCCGTTAACAAAGAAAATCAGGTAACCTAGTTCCTAGGGGTGCATCCGCGTATGACCTCACCAAATATAGAGCGGCTATAAATAGCTGGAGGCTGTGCTATGCCTCGGATACTCGGATAGTGCAACAACCTGCAATCGGAGCACTCGGCAATGGGCTGACCTATTTATTTTTGAATGGCTCGGTGCATGAATCGGGTGCGCCGAGCGCCCACTGCGAGACGAGCTCCATTCAGTAACGGGCGAACCCCCGAGGCCGGCGTGACCCACATTACGCTCCCGTACAAATTTAAAATATCCCCCCGATTTTCCACGTAAAAACACGGTTTAGAGCGTTTTTCTTTGCTCCCAGTGCAAATTCTACGGTTTTAACAAAAATCTAGAAGACTACAGTGAAGGTGGCCAGAAATATCTGAGAAAAGTGCAAAAATTTCGAATCTCCCGCACATTTTAACCCCAGTTACACCCCGGTTACGTCATTGGCTGGTTAGTTTCGCGCATCGCTGTGATTGGCGGAAATAGGGTCGGGCGGGAAATCGACCAGTCGCCATTCAGATTTAGCTGTGGGCGCGCGAGTACCGCGCCACCTGTCGCGCGCACACCCCAGTTTCATTGAAAGACCCGCCGGGCCCGGACTGTCTGCTTCACGCAAGCGCACTGAGGCCCAACAAGGGCCGAAATAAGAACGGTTCTCAACTAAATCTGATGTATTTATGTCATAAAAATGGTGAAATCTGTGAAGTGGCGAGTAGAAATTAGGATATTCGACGTGTCGAATCATGACCGAGGCATCTGAAAAGTAAGTGGTGGTCTCGTTACTCAGTTTTTCGCAAATCGTTCTTCGCCCTGTCTGCCTAGGGTAGGGCTGTTCCCCGGCCATTTTCCATAGCTCACGGAATGTGTAATGTGGTTTACGGTGTATCCTGAACGTATTTGCCCCTTTTACGAACAATACTTTGCATTTAGGCAGCTTTCATAAGCTGAAACTGCATGCGAAATTGGTACCTAGGTACTACGACCGCCGCCCTTATGTGACCCTGTATGGTGTATAGCTATAATCAATGAGTCTCCGTTCATTCACAATAAAGTAAGTAACAGCTTTCGGGGTCATTCGAAGCTAGGCTTCAAGGTTTCGAGCTTTTCCACTCAATGAAAATTGCGAATGAATCGCATCCGGTTTGAAATGAAACATAGAGCGCGTAGTTTTCGCGGAAAAAACACTGGCTGAATGGAATATATCATCTTCTTTTTATGGTGTTGGAAAAAAAATTAAGACAATAGGTTTTTATGGTCACCACTTGTCTTGATGAGTTCATTTTAAAACTTTTGACAAATAGGGAAGCTTTTATCAGTCTATCTTAATTGACTCATTGTTCTTGCCTCACATTTTATTGGGTAAATTACTGAATTAGTTAAAGTGGTACAGATCTACACAGATGTTAGCTACTTACTCCGCTTAAAATTTATAAGAGCTAATGAATTAGACCAACAAAGTAACAACTGTTTTACCAGTGAGTTGAGGTAGATTCTATCAGTACCTATGGAATGCAGAGAAGACCAAACCAACACAAAAATTAAAATAATTGATTGGTACAGTACATGCCAATGTATTTTATTTATTTATTAGATAGGTATTACCTATTAATTAACCTGTCACAAGGCAGTGATTTGAAATTAGGTCAGCAAACAATATGTACGTATTCTACAATAATTTCTTAGGATAACAATAGGTAAATGTTAGATAACAGTTAAAATAGTTTGATCATATTAATTTAAATTAACCTCAAATTTAACCAACTGCTCCACTGCAACCAACCAAGTAAAAACTATTTGTTATTTTATAATTTCACTTTTGTTCGTCAGTTCTTTTAAAACCCTAACATTTTTGTTATGTCAGGATATAACACAAGAAACTGTCAATACTTTTTTAACTCCCGAGTCTTCATCTTCAAATGAAATGGCAGCTACAGCTAGGCATTATGGATAGGCTATGCAGTAGATAGATCTCTTAGTTGTGTCTATTGTAAAACTATACGTAGGTACACACTCATGCCTGTACCCATAGGGGTTGGCAGAGACACTTGAGTGCCACAAGCTATGATCCTGACACACCTCTTTTGCCTCTTCCACATCCATACATTAACACCAGTTGAGGTCTGTAAAACCAATTATGCAATGAATTTTCCATTCAAATACCATCTATACTGAATAGGAATGATAGAAGACTTGAATGGGCCTGTATAAGAAATCAAACTCAACTCTGAGAGTGTTTTTGAAATAGTACTTGAGGTAGTCTTCATATTAAAATGAATAAATCGTACTTGAGTAGGTACCTATGCGATTAATTTCATGGTTGACCTGAGTCATGAAGAACTTGAGATTGACGACTTAAAATTAAAATTTCAAAATTCCTTTATTGATTAGGACATTAAATATCTCTTTCAATTGTCAAAAAGGAGGGTAGGAAAGTAGGAACGAAGCACACAGTGACACACTGGCCTCCCCATGGCCGCAGCAAACCCACCCCACTCCAACCACTACCGGACCGTGCCCGTCAATGCCAAGCAGAGCCAGACCATGCTCAATATATTATATAGGTATGTCTAGTATAAGAAAAACCACCTAAAACTACAGCAAGAGTAAGCCAGTCCACCAAGGGAGCACCCGTACACGAGTAGAACACAGGGCCCAGCCATCTATCAGCTTAAATAATATTGTAATCAGCTTTCCTATTTATATGTCATCATGTAAATAGAAACTTACATGGTGTATAAATAAAAACAGTGTAGAATTATTTTGGTATATACTTCAACAATTATTATACCTAATAGTTGACACATACCTACTAGGTAGGTGGGTAGGTGACTACCTAAATTAAAGTTTCAGGACACAGTTTAAAAATTTGTTGTTATGGTTTAATTTAGGTATTAACACTTTAAACAAAAGCTATAGTAACTTGTAAGAGATATAGGCATCCCATTCGAATTGGAGCCGCCCAACTGGGGCAGTATCACCACCTTAGAGAATACTGCAGCCATACAGAATTACGCTTACAGAATACTGTATTCCTACCAGTGAGTACGGTTTCCAGTGCAGCACGGGGTAGGGATTTGGGGATCCGTGGCTTTTTCAGTGAAGGGATTTATCTTTTTGCTGCCAGAGCAACGTGTCCTGGGTTTTTGTGGTATGCATCGCATTGGTGATACCCCTAGTCCTGGTGTTGCTAAAGTCTATAGGAAGCGGTGACCACTTTCCATCAGGTGGCCCATTTGCCTGTTTGCCTACCATATAACAAAAACAAAAACTTGACTTAGCGATCTTGACCACAATATCTTAATATCTGTTTATTCATTGTCATTGATGCAATTTATTGATTGAAAAACACTGAAAGTTTTCACCACTATACATACAAAGTCCAAATTCGATAAAGAGGTGTATTGACGAATCCAACTCGGGAAAGTACCTGTTTATATTTTTATCCCAATTACCGCAAGACGAAGGTTTTCGACCATGACTTTGGTGTGTTTTGTTTGTTAGTTAGTTACCCACGTAATCTTAGACGTGGACTCACCTTGGGCCTTATAAGAAAGCTCACTGTCATCCAAAGGGCTATGGAAAAGGCTATTCTCGAAATGTATTATACCGGAATCAGAAATGAGGAGATCCGCAAGCGAACCAAAGTTGCCGACATAGCCCAAGGATTACCAAGTTTAGTGTCAGTGGGCAGGGCACATAGCTCGCAGAACAGATGGCCGATGGGGCAATAAAGTTCTCGAGTGGCAAACGTACCAAAAGACGTAGCGTGGGGAGGCCTTCCCACAAGGTGGACCTACGACCTGGTAAAGATCGTAGGTACCGGTTGGATGCGGAAGGCACAGTAGTGTACGTGCTATGTATATAAAAAAAATAAAGCAAATTGCTTTCTTTGAGCTTCCCACTCAGCCAGTCAAGGACAGATAGAAAATATAATATCCCAGTTGTGTACTCGCACACGTAGGCCCCAGGTCCGCCTTGATCATGAGCCAGGTTTTGGCAGATCAGATAATTACAGTGAAGGAAGACCAAAGAAAAGATGGATGGATCGTGAGATGAGGGATATCAGTGAGCGAGAGGTGAGCATATGGTGCCGACCCCAAATGAATGGGATAATGGCAGGCAAATGATGACAGTGAAGCGACTGCCATCGAACCTCCGTGACCCTGCTGCCAAGGAAACCTGAACGGATTGGATGATCGTAATACATGTAACATTATCGGTTAGTATTCAACTAATGTACATAACTCTGAAAAGAGTCATTGGTTCATGGCGGCAGTAGCACTCGAACCCGGTACTTCTCGCTTACAAGTCGGATACATACCTTAACCACTAGGCCACCGATGCTCCCGGTCACTTACTGTCACATCATTTTGTAGAAGTGGTAGCATTCCTTACCTTTCCTTACTTTGTACTCACGAAGGTTTGATCATTCTGGGCCTGGAGCTCGTCTATTCCGAGTCGGTTTCGAGGTGTACTCCAGTTCGCGTTATCCTCATACGCCGTTTCCTCTGTTTCGGAGTAGCGACCTCGTATCGGAATACGTAGCGTTTGTAGGCGTCTCGTAAGGTGGATGGATGGCCTGGGCCTTAAGTCCGCTATTTACTAAAAGGTCGATTGAATTGTAATTGAATCGCAATCGCAGCTCAATGGCAGTTTTACGCGTTTTTGGTTTTCTGCTACTGTTGCTAATGGTAATTGGATCGGAATGGCAGCAGTATTCTGCTACAATTATTACTGTCCTTGAGCTGCTAATGCGATTCAATTACAATTCAAGCGCGCCAAGTAAATTAGCACACTTGAGGCCCTGGTAAAGGTCGCAGGTACCGGCTGGATGCGAACGGCACCGGACCGGCCTTTGTCTGATGAGGCCATGCGTCTTTGGGCTGATATGATGAAACGAGCAACCGGGTCACCTGATGAAAAGTGGTCACCGCTGCTCATAGACACCCACAACATCCGGGGAGTCACGAATGCGTTGGCGGCCTTTGAGATAGGTGTAGCTCGTTTCCTGCAGATTCCAATACCGTAACGGTTTGCTAACACTGCAGGACGCTCGAATGGTAAAAAATATATGCGAGGGCAGCGATCTTAAATTTTTTTAGATTTGTACACAAAACATAAACAAGTACATGAGCGAGATCTGACTTTTTTATGTTTTAGCTCTTAAAATCCGGATTACTCGTAATTTTTTCAAGTGTGGCTTAAAAGAGCTGGGGCAACCATAATAAAAATAACAGAAACCAATGAATAAGCGAGCGCAGCGAGCTCGGTATTTATAGTATGAAGCGACGTAAATGCAATGCAACTTGTTTCTCTTATTATTTTGGTCCTTCGGTTCGTACACCTTGCTGGCTCGGGGCCTGCTCTATGCTGGTTACGCCCATGGGTAGGGACTTTCTTGAGTATCGTACACTGGATGACTGCCACCCATCCAGGTAGTCACGGATGGAATTTCAAATTGCGGCGGCGGGTAGTACAGTGGTAAAATTCAGCATCTGATGGGTACACCTCTCGTCAATGTTGATGGCGGCTCGGAAGTTTTTGCTGGATTATTCAAATTATGGCCTGCCATGTGGTGTCCGGCGGCCGTGTGGGTTCGGCACAGTTGTATAACACCAACCCCTTACACTCGTAGGTATCGTACAAGGCGATTAATGTTTTCTAGGCAAAAGATCTAGTCTCCGTAGGCTGGAGAATGGGCAGCAGCGTTTTCCTTTGTTATATTTTCAACACTGCGATCTCCAACCCGCCTGCCAAGCGTCCTGCAGTTGACTGTCATGGGCTGTGATGATGATTCAAATTGTGGTACTTTTTGGCGGTTAATAAATTCATTTAAAATTTTGAAATAATTTTAATTAATTTACAGTGCATATAAAGCAAAATTATGATGTGATTGTGGTGAATTATGATTATGATGTGAGTGATGAGAAGAGCCGAATACCACATCATATAATAAGCCTGGAATAAGGCCCGAGACGCCGCGGTAGAATCCGACTGTCGTGGATAGCTTTAGTAAATAAAGATCTGAAAGACCTACACGGCTAGCACAAGAGTTCCCGCAACATAGCTCGCGCTGCGAGAGAGCCTTTGTTTCCTTCTCACAATAATAGGATGAAAGAGCCTTTGTTTCCTTCTCACAATAATAGGATGAAAGAGATAGCAATATCTATGTCGCGCCTTTTGTCGCTGTCGCGCGCGAGAGCACAGTTGTGCTAGCCATGCTGGGGTTCTATTTTCGAACCGCTCGCGTGGCTGCGAGCGCTCGTCTTGTAATGCCTGTCTCTTCTGCCTTTAGCAACTTACCACAAGTGTAAAAGAGATAAATTGCGCATACAAGCGTTCGCGTGGATGCGAGCGATTCAAAAATAAAGCCCCAGGACTTGGATCCTTTAACGACCCAGGATAGATTATCCTGGCAAAGACGATTTTGAGAGCCAACCCCAAAATAAATGGAAAAAAGCCGGAGAGAGAAGAATGCAAAATTATGAAATTTATCATGCAATTAATGATTTAGGAATATATTTAAAGCACTTCAGCCAACTTCCGAGCCGTCATAGATAGACGCGTGGTGTATCAGCCCGAACAATCCCTCATAGATCTTGACCATAAAATAGCACTCGCGCGCAAGGGCCCGGGGTCCGCCTTGATCATGATCAGGTAATTACAGTGAAGCGACTGCTGTCTGACCGTCATGACCCTGTTAACGGGGAAACCTGACCAGCGTGGATCGTGACCTGATCCCTGCAGTTGCCTGAATGTGCAGGTTAGGTTAGGCATTCCGTTAGTGTTCAACTAGTGTCATATATAACTAGGTCATTGGTACATGGCGGTACTGGGGATCGAACTACTCAACCATAGACGCTCCATTTATTTTAAAATAATAGCAACAAATTCCCCATCATACCTGCATTGGCTGTGTGGATACCTACTCACCCTACGTTGAGCCTTTGCTGGTGTCCAAGCGAAAGTTCGAAACAACGTTTCTCGCTCGTACAGTCAGCTGCAGAGAGAACTGACCCCCTTACCACACATTTAATGTATGCTATTCACTGTGCAGCTGACTGTCCTATTAGTATGTGGAACGAGCTCTCAGTCACAGTGTTTCCATTGGTTATGACTTGGTATTGGGATACCCCTGCGGTCGTATCGCCTTACTCCGATAGTAGGTACGCCGCCATCTTATTCTATAGGGATAGGGACCAATCGCAGCAAGGTAGAGCCAAAGCTGCCGGTACGACTCCTATAGGCTAATACAGTAACTCTGTTGCCAATAATTCTTTGATTTCGATGATTGAAATTGTTACTTTGACGATTACGTATGCGGTTTGATCGATTTAATAGTTTCAGTTGAAACTTTGTTAGTAACAACCCCCAATGAAATCAAAAACAATGAAATCAATTATGCGGCATTGCAAAAATAACAATTTCAATCATTGAACTCAGATAATTGTTAGCAACAGAGATACATAATTAGCCTACTGGTGTTGCTGATGTCCTTAGGCGGCGGTGTCCACGTTCCAAGCCAGCTTGCCTGTTCGTCTGCCGTTTAACATAAAAATAAATCCTACTTGCAGTGGGTGGCTGGTGCGGGTGCGTGCGCAGGTGATGTACCGCGACGAGACCGCCGAGGGATGGGTGCCCACTCACGGCGGCGGCGGCCTGGCCCACGTCATGATCGGCCGCCGGGACCGCCTGCCCGCAGGTGAGACACACATCTTGGTCTAGGTAGACTAGGATATCTACACGAAGAGACAGACCGCCGAGGGCTGGGTGCCCACTCACGGCGGCGGCCTGGCCCACGTCATGATCGGCCGCCCGCAGGTGAGACACACATCTAGGTCTAGGTAGACTAGGATATCTACACGAAGAGACAGACCGCCGAGGGCTGGGTGCCCACTCACGGCGGCGGCCTGGCCCACGTCATGATCGGCCACCCGCAGGTGATACACACATCTAGGTCTAGGTAGACTAGGGGATATCTACACGTAGAGACAGACCGCCGAGGGATGGGTGCCCACTCACGGCGGTGGCGGCCTGGCCCACGTCATGATCGGCCGCCGGGACCGCCCGCCCGCAGGTGAGACGCACATCTATGTAATTCTTGGTAGACTAGGGGATATCTACACGTAGTTATAGACCGCCGAGGGATGGGTGATACATAGGTGCACCTATACGGCTAGCACAAGTATACACTCGCGCGCAATAAGCGAGAGAAGGGGCGACGTAGATACTGCTGTCTCTTTCATCTTAGTAAGGGAGGGTATTGACAGAAGGGACCAGACGCTGTTTCGCGGCGCGAGCTATGTCGTGGGCACACTTGTGCTAGCCGTGCTGGAATCCTAGAGGATACAATCAGGGCCTTAAGTCTGATAATTTACTAAGACGCGATTGAGTTGTGATTGCATCGCAATCGCGGTTTAATGGCAGTATGACACGTTTTTGGTATTCTGCAACTGTTACTAATGGTTTGATTGAATTGTAAGTGGATCGCGATAGCAGTTTGACGCGTTTTTGGTATTCTGCTACAACTAAAACTGCCACTACTGCCATACATAAAGCTAGTACATTAAGATAACCTAGGCCGTCAAACTTTTACAATAGCAGTGGTTATGGAGAGGTAGTTGACAACTTATACACATTATATGTTAAAAAAAGAAACAAAATATAGAATGTGACTTCAGCTGCTGTGAGTCGGCTTCTATGCCTCTATGTCCAATTTCTTTGAGCTATCTGAAAATCACCCATTAAACCACTTGTGCCCAGTTCTAACCCAATCTGTGGTCCACAGCGTGCGAAAACGACGCGGTTTCGGCCCCGCAGCCGCCGCACGAGTTCTTCATCCTTGGACGGCGGATCAGCGACAACAGCGTACGTACATATCCTTAAGACATTGACAGAGGTATTCTGAAATAAACGTCTTGGCGTTAAAAGAGGGCCCAAGTTCCGCCTTGACCATGATGCAGGTTTTGGCAGATCAGGTAATTACAGTGGAGCGACTGCCATTTGACCTCCGTGACCCTGTTAACATGGGAACCTGACCAGATTAGATTATGGTTACACATTCAGTCGCCTGAATGTGCAGGTTTTATCCTCGCCTAATGTATGCATGAATGTATTACTCATAATGTTAAACCGATCATAATTATTCATCTTTATTGTGTAGGACATTAATGCCAAGATGAATATTTTTATATGACTAAAGTAGGTTCTCCAAAAACCTTCGCAATCATTACCCAACCACCTCACCCGCAGGTGGTACTCGAGTGCACGATAAAGAAGGACTTCCAGTACAACAAGGTGATGCCGACCTTCCACCACTGGGTGACGGACGAGAAGCGGTTCGGGCTGACCTTCCAGACGGCGGCCGACGCGCGCGCCTTCGACAAGGGCGTCCGGACCGCGGTGGAGGAGCTGCTGGACGGTGAGCAGGCAGACACACACATACACACACGCACAGAGACACAGAAGACCATATACGGCGCACGCAAACACACAAACGCGCATGGATGCACGCACACACAACATACACGCGGGAGCAGATTCATAATACACACTGACACACACACACACTCACACACACAAGACTTATTATATTCAGAGACACAGCAGAGAGACAGGCATATATTGGTAGACATAGGGAGTGGAACATAGAGACATGCAGAGACTGTTACGCTCTCTTTCTCTTTCCTCACACACACAAACACACAGGACGGCGGTACCTATTGGACGGTACAGAAGCAGAGCAGATAGACAGGCATACAGAGATAGTGGAACACAGACGTGCAGTGATTGGTCCATCCAGGTCTCTTTATCTCTCTCTCTCTCTCTCTCTCTCTCTCTCTCTCTCTCTCTCTCTCTCTCTCTCTCTCTCTCTCTCTCTCTCTCTCTCTTAAGTATCGACAAATTGTGTCCACGTTAGCTATTCCAGTTGATACACAACGTCTATACGCAGTGGAGAAGAATGCTTCTATAAAGTTCTATCGTAAAGTCATTTGCTATTTACTTGAAGACCCACATACATACATTTGAATTTACTAATGACCAGGAAACGTCATTGGACGTATAGATTGAAAACAAACCATTGTCTAAAAATTAAGCGACCAACCGAAATGTTGCCAATTTATGTGAACTAATTTATCTAATGTGCTTTCTTTTTGCCTCCTTTCTACCGTATACTGGATTCTTACACGGTGAGTGCTTATGGTGTACCAAGTAATAATAATAAAAAAGTACTGGTGTAATAAGAGTAAAAATATATTAAAATCTATATAATTTTCATATTTTTCCACATTATAGTAGAAAGTTAGAATATTGTATTTATATCCCTTTCTCTGTTAACCCAAATATAAGTAGCGCGCGCGTTGTATGGACCGGCCAGGTGAGTCGTGCGCACTCTCGTAGCGCCTAGCACGACTCAAATGTGTAGGCCGCCACAGCCAAAGTGTCAACCCTTACCAGGCTCTTTATTAACATTACATGACCTTACCTATGTAGCCGTGTGGTTGGTAGAATAGCACCAACATACACATGTGGGTGTCGTACAAGGCGACTAATGTTTTCGAGACAAAACTTTTAAGAGTCTCCGTAGGCTGGAAAATGGGCAGCAGCGTTTTCCATTGTTACATTTGTAACACTGCGATCTCCAACCCGCCTGTCAAGCGTGGGGCTTACGGTAACAACCTCCCCTCTCGTTGGAGAGGCCCTAAGCCCTGCAGTGGACTGTTATGAGCTGTGATGAATCACACTGTGTGTCGCACTAGGGCCCACAGAAAACCAGCGCTGTGAGACGCCTCGCGGTTCACAGCACAAGCTGAGTGGAACCCGTTTGCACTGGCCGCCGCGACATTGTATATCTACGTATGACAATGTACTTCTTTTTGTATTATTATTTTTAAATTTGTTTATTTTTTGTCGTATCGTGGTGTCTTGTATCAATAAATGTCTTTATTCTTTTTCTTTTTTTTTATGATATACGGCAGACAAACAGGCAAAGTGGATGTTTATGTTGAAAGTTGATGGAAAGTGGTCACCGCCGCCTATGGACATCAGCTACACCAGGAGAGTCACCAATGCCCGCCTCTAAAGAGACCTCTAATATACCTCTTGAACGATCCCATGTCATAGTCCAAACGGAACACTGTGGCTGGGAGCTCATTCCACATCCGAATCGTACGAGCGAGAAACGTTCTTTCGAACCTTCTTATTCTGAGGGGCTCCTTCCTAATTCTGCGAGGCGTTTCCAGGTCTGGGTGGCGCGTGGCCGGCGCTTCACACGTACAAAAAACCCAACGCAGGGCCCAAGGAGGAGGACGAGGAGCAGAATATATTCGAGGTGAGTGTATAACATAATGAAGAATATAAATGTTAATAAACGTTGAGGCCATGGCGGGATTTATCCACTACTTGTTAGACATCGTGCTAAAGAATTTGCTATTGCTCTTGCAAATATTTTCAATAAATCTCTATGTGAAGACTGTTTTCCGGACACATGGAAAGACCTATAACTACCCCTATCTTTAAGGGTGGTAAACGAAATTGTATTAAGCAATATAGGTCAATCTCGAAGCTGTGTATTTTCGGTAAACTACTGTAATTGTTTGTTACGTCAGTACTGACTTCTATTCTGAGTCGTCATGTGTTAGTTTAGCAGCATTGTTTCTTTCGAAGGCGTGGTGTCGATACCATTTGGTGACATACACGAAAATTATACTCAACGCAATGGAGGCTGGAAGTCAGGTTGATGCCATATATACTGACTTCTCGAAGGCGTTTGACAAAATCGATCATAACATTATTTTGAAGAAGCTGTTGAATGCTGGAATACATAGCGATCTCTATAGATAGGTAGAATTCTTACTTTTTAATCGCAGTCAGACTGTTTCGCTAAAAGGGTTTATGTCAAAATTATTGCCCATACCATCCGGGGTGCCACAGGGTTCACATTTGGGACCTTTTATCTTTATATTGTAATTAAAAGATTTTGAACAGTCTTTCCTCAATTTATGCTTTTTGATGTATGCAAACGATATAAAAGTTTTTAAAATTATCAACTCCATGATGACTGCTTGCAGCTGCAATCTGATATAAAGAATACTTACTTCCCTTTTCTCTATACTCCACGATCCAGCCGTCCCTGAATATTTGAAATGCAAATTTAAATTTCTTTGCGACACCCACGACCGTAGCCTCCGTTCTTCAAACACTCTCTCCTTAAACCTTCCCCTTCACCGGACTGGATTTCTGTCTAATTCTTTCTCCTTAATCGCTGCTAGACTTTGGAATGATCTTCCTTTGGAGATCAAGCGTAGTCCCAGTAAATTTTCTTTCAAAAAAGCAGTTCATAATCATTTCCTTAAGTCTCTGTAACTCCTTATACTTATTTTCCTTAGTCTTTCTCGTTTTAAATGTTTGGACAGTAGTGTTGTTGAGTGTGCCAGTAGCTTGTTATGCTTAGTTTCTTGTTCTCTCTCTCTCTCTCTCTCTCTCTCTCTCTCCTGTTGTATTATCTGTAAATCTCGGTCTGTAAATGTTTTGTATTCTAATTTTATATTTTATTTTACGTTTAGACTATTTTATGTTCTTTTCTCTTCCTTTCTGTTGCACCGCCTTGTAATTTTTGTTTATTGCTCTCTGGTTGACTGGTAGAAAAAGCTATGTAGCTTTAAGTCCGCCTTTGTACTGTAATGTGCATGAAGTTTTAAATAAATAAATAAATAAATATAAATAGATTTAATCAATATTTATTTAGAATTATTATTTATTATTATTATTTATTATTATTATTATTATTAAATATCTTTTTTAATTCATAAAACTTGTTATTGACTGTTTCTAAATAAAGTAAAAGTAGGTATGAGACTTTAAAAGTTACGATTGCAAGAATAATTTCGTTAGGAGTGCGAATTCGTGCGAAGACGTCACCAGGCCGGCAGCTCGGCCACCACTATAGCGGTATCCATAAACTCGTTTTCTTTTTGAGCATATCTTTGGCACAGCACTAGCTAGACACACACACAGAACTATGACACTAGAGTATGTGTTACTATGGCAATAATAACAATGATAATATAATTAAAAATAAGGAAGGTCTCCATACATGAAACATGATTTTATGGTGTTTTCAGAGGTATTACTTTTTCTCTATCGCATAAATGATACAACTTACACGCATAAAACTTTCGGAGAGCGGCACTGGTCTAGTGGCAGATTCATAATCACCATTGTCTTTCTGCAGATTGACAACATTGTCTTTCTTCTTTCCTCACCAGTGCCTGAACCTACCATCGGACTCGCGCTCCAGCTCTGAGACGTCCACGGCGTCCCGTCCCGGCCGCGGCCACGGCGCACACGCGCAGACGCCCATCCTGTCCGCCATCACGTTGCCAGCTCACCATGCAGGTTAGTACAAGACCAATTTATTTCATAAATACAATTTCCATGTCAATTCTTAGGTGAAATAATACATTATTAGATAACATGTCAATTTACATTTCATAATCTCGTAAACACCACTAGTATAGAATGAGCTAGCAGTATACATTACACACACGCTAGATGGCGTTGCCAGGTGGGTAGAACGCGCTAACGGTTGTACCGAAATCCTCTTACAAAAGTAAGAATACTAGTGTTAGAATGCGGTAACGGATGTCCCATCCTGTCCGCCATCACATTGCCAGCTCACCATGCTGGTAAGTAGTATTTGCCGTACACGCTAGATGGCGCTGTCGGGTGGTTAGAACGCGCTAACGATGGTGCCGAAGCCCATTTACAAGAGTACTCACCACTAGTGTGGAGTGAGCCAGCATGTCGCATAGTATTACTATACGTATACGCTAGATGGCGTTGCTCGGTGGTTAGAACGCGCTAACGATGATACCGGTTAGGCAATCATTAGCATAGCCATAAGAATATCATTCATGTAGAAATGGGATGTAGTATTTTCTTTTTCTGTGATATGGCGTAGCCCATGACAGAGCCTTGACTGTTAGTGTCAGCCAGCGGTAGTAGTGGTTGCTGCCCATTTTTAGGTCCACCTTATGCGCGTTTGACACGAAGGCAGCCACGCCACTTACTTAAAAATGCAGCACAAATGCTCAGTAAATATCAATCAATCAATCAATCAAATCATTCATTTGTGAAACACAGGTACAGTTAGATATTACAATTAAGAGATACCGCTGTGATCCGCCGTTAGGCACACAAATATTACATCTAATTTTATTAAAAAAGAAATTGGTATTCAAATTATTTAAAATACTAATTTGGATAATAATATGTCAAATTGTTACAAATATTGAATATACCAAATTGAATAGAAAATTAGTCAAATTAAATAAACTTTTTTTTTTTTTTTTTTTTTAAATCGTGGACAAATTCACACAGTGCCATCTAGCCCCAAACTAAGCAAAGCTTGTGCTATGGGTGCTAGATTACTGATATACTACTTAAATACTTTTTTAAATACATACTTATTATACATAGAACACCCAGACCCGTAACAGAAATTAAAATTCATCATTTTAAAATACTAATAGTAATAAAATAGTATGTATTGTTTGCAGTATTCCCTATGATGGAGGTATTTCCCCAGTCCGGGTGGCCCCAATTCGAACAGTATACCCCTCTGTGCCATCTTAGATTTACTAACTGAAAAAACTATTCTTTCCAGAATCCATAAAGTCGTACGAGGTGCATATCATCGACAAGCTGGACGGGCCGGACGGCGACCGCTGTCCGTATGTCCATCTGTCCGCGGTGAGTTGCACTAATTCTACTAATGAGTAGAATTGAATGGTGGTTGATGGTTGGACTCTGTCAACCCTGAGGAGTCCGCCTGGGTGAGTACCACCGCCTTATCTATTTCTGCTAATGCTTGCATTGCTGTGTTCCGGTTTAAAGGATAAGGTAGCCAACGCAATTACAGGCATGCGGCATTTCATCTTAGTCCTCACAGTGACAACGCACCTGCGGTTCTGCATTTTTTCACTGCGCAGCATAAAAAACAAGAATTCTCGCGATTTCAAAATCCACGAAATAGCCCTATACAATTGGACAGAAACTACTCTGTAATATAACGAATTCATTACAGCCAATAATAGGGCTTTATTTTGTCCCCAACTAACCTGATGGAAAGCGATACTGTATTCGAAGTTGTAGCAAACTAGTCTATTTAATTCACTCTTGACTTGAAGACCCCAAGGTCGAGGAATAGTGACTCTGGCAGAGTTCCAGTTCTTAGCTGGTGCGCATTAGAAAAGTATTATTTAAAATATTAGCCCCTTCTCTAAAATAACAATAATCATGCTGGCGTTACTATCCTGGTTGTGCTCTGTCGCGCGAGGTCCGCCTTGATCACGATGCGTGATTTGGTATATCAGATAATTGGCAGGCAGAAAAGGAACAGATACAGGGAAGCGACTGCCATCAGACCTCCTTGACCCTGCTACCAGGGGAACCTGACCAGATTGGATCATGGTTACACATTCAGTCGGTCGAATGTGAAGGTTTCGTCACGATGTTTTCCCTCACCGTAAGAGCATCGATTAGCATTCTACTAATGTCATTGGTACATGGCCTCAGTGGGATTCCAACCCGGTACCTCTCGCTTAAGAGTCGGACACCTTAACCATTCTACTCAAATATTCATCATCATTGCCCGTAACAGTCCACTGCAGGACTTAGGGCCTCTTCCACGAAAGGGGAGGTTATTGCCATAATCTCCACGCTTGGCAGGCGGGTTGGAGATCGCAGTGTTTAAATATAATAATGGAAAATTCTGCTGCCTATTTTCCAGACTATGGAGACTTGATCTTTTGCTTCGAAAATTAGTCCCCTTGTACGACACCCATGAATGTAAGGGGTTGGTGCTATTCTACTCTGCCGGACACCACACGGCGAACTCAAATATTAGCCCGTTAAATATAGTTAATGTCGTTAATGTGTTGCAGGTCCACGAGTACGTCTATCCATCTGTAGGTTCTGAGAAGAATTCACCCAACACCAAGCCGCCATTACTGAAACGGGATTCTGGTGAGCATTCTACCAATAATGGGTACCAAATATTATGTTAAGAAATTGAATATAAACTCATAGTTATTTTTAAACCCTTAAAAAAACAGAGAAGGGGAAAAATGCTGGGACATTTAATAAGACATGACCACTTTTTGAGAGTTATAATGGAAGGCAAAGTTGAGGGAAAGAGAGGAAGAGGAAGGCCAAGATTTGAATATTGAAAGGACGTGAAGGAAAAACTGAGCGCTGGGGATTATAGAGAGGTTGGCAGACAAGAGATAAGAGTGGCGATTGCTCCACCAACAAGAATCATACTCTTAAATTAATGATGATGAAAAAAACAAAATAATTTTTTATTTATTTAATTTTATGTACTTATCGGCATCTAAACATACTCTTTTTTCGAAATCATATATAAATTTTGAAATGTCAAATACAATTAAAAATAATTGAGCATTTAAATAAATACTTGCGAAAAAACCTCAATTTCGAAGGTAAGGACTCAATATTGACATTTAACGTTTTATATTCGCAGGCTCCATAAAGAAGTCTCACCAGCACTCGTACAGCAGCTCCCCGCCGCCGCTACCCGACAAGAAGCCGGCCGACGCCTTCCAGACAAGGCTGCGGTGCAAGTCAGTATACTATTATATAGTTGACTATCCCTATCCTACCGTACTCTACCCTGCACCTACCCCTACCCTACTCTACACCTACCCTACTCTACACCTACCCTACTCTACCCCTACCCTACACCTACCCACACCTATCCTACACCTCCTACTTTGCCATTTCCTAACCTTTTTTGTCTTGCGTACAAACCACCTCTGTATTATAACCAACATAACAAAAAAAAAAACAATTATTCAAATCGGTTCTGCCGTTTTTGAGTTTTTTGAGCGAGACTAACGAACAACAATTTATTTTTATGTATCATCATCACAGCCCGTAACAGTCCACTGCAGGACTTAGGGCCTCTCCCACTAAAGGGGAGGTTATTGCCATAATCGGCAGGCGGGTTAGAGATCGCAGTGTTTAAATATAACAATGGAAAATACTGCTGCCCATTTTCCAGACTACGAAGGCTCTTGATCTTGCCTCAAAAACATTAGTCGCCTTGTACGACACCCACGAGTGTAAAGGGTTGGTGCTATTCTACTCTGCCGGACACCACACGGCTAACCGACACGGCTTTTTATGTATAGATATTTAAAAAAGTAGACTACTGTGCTACATAGTCCCTTTCCTTAACTGAGAAAAGGTTTACTTCCGGAAAGCAGCACCATATTTTAGTATGTTGTTAAGTATGCTATTCTGAATAAAAAAACAGCCGGGAGACAATCTCTAAAGTGCTTGGTTCTCCAGCTGTGACGTCATCAACATGGCTGCTGCCGCGTTTTGAAATTTGCATTTAAAACTGAGTGTATTGCACTTAGAATCATGTGTGGGGTATCAAACGAAGCAGAATAAAGAGTACTACAATATTATTACGACACAACCGTGTAAATATTATGGTTTCAGAGATATACAAGATTATTTGAAATTTTACAAAAAATAGTTCCGTTTTTATTTTTTAACAACTTAACCGATAACTTTAGAGCAAAATAATGTATTACGAAAATAAAGGCATATTATGAAGCTATTCAAAACAATTTTTTTAATCCCAATCGGGTAATAAAGAAGCGAGATATTGTAATTTTTCCCTAGCAACGGGCACCACTTGAAGCGCCATAGATTTTTTTAATTTGCATATATTTCGTGAATTGATGACTTTTATTAACAAAAAAGCAATTAGTTTATGTAATGTCTATGTAAAATAAACGTATTATTATGTTATATATAACAATCAACGTATTATATTACATACGCACCGACATTTTGTGCCCCGCTCTTTGCACTTGCAAGACAGTTATTTGCAATTGACGCCAGCATCAGATAGTGTCTTCCATAACCATTGTTATTATTTTGCCATCCCCAACTGCATGGATCCAGTACTTCGAGGTCTTTATTCAGACAGTGGGTCCAAATTTGGGCCTGATATACCGCTTTTTGTACATTTTGGAGTGCGTCTTGCTTTGAAGGAATATTTATCCATTGTGTCACTTCATCCTCACAGACCATAACAGTCCAATGCAGAACTTAAGGCCTCTCCCACGAAAAGGAAGGTTATTGCCATAATCTCCACGCCTGGCCGGCGGGTTCGAGATCGCAGTGTTGTAAAAATAACAATGGAAAACGCTGCTGCCCCTTGTCCAGCCTACAGAGATTCTAGATCTTATGCCTCGGAAACATGAGGCGCCTTGTACGACAACCACAAGTGAAGAGGTTGGTGCTACTCTGCCGGACACCACACGGTCAATAGTGTCATTTGTAAACCGCAAACTCTTCAATTAACGACTTTTCGTGACTAGTTTGACACGATTTCATCCCACAAGAGTATGCTTGGATGCAAGCAAAACTAAATGAAAACTGCAAGATGACGATTGGTACAGGAGCCTCTAGATCAGGACAATAGTCAAGCAGGACTTGGTGAACGCTGTAACAGGACGTATCAGAAACATTGCCTGCCAGCTTCTTTCTGCCTCCGGCCAGCCAATACCCGTCCTAGAGGAGATGTCAGTCACGATGTATGTAGGCGTGTCAGCGTACATTCAAAAGGTCATGGTGGCTGAAATTATGGACAACTGCATCTTAAGCCTAGACTTCATGAGAAACCAAACTGCAAAATCGATGTCACTGATGGAATTTTTAAGTGTGGTAATGAGGAGATACTTGACACTTTACATTTGGAGGAACCACTGGGAAAGTAACTTGCCTGAATAAAATTATATCTAGTACTTGCACGAGCACAGGCACAAGTATAAATATAGTTTAAATCGGCTAGTAATAACGAGCCGAAGAGATGTGTACTGGTGAAGGATACGCTAAGAATAGTCCTTCTATTACCGAACTTCTTGATGGATGCAAAGGAAACCTAAGTTATTCTAAAAGCATAATCGGCAAGTGATCTGCTACGCTTCGCGGAAATCTTTTTTTCCAAAGATGAAAGTCTTGGATGGACTTCGTTAGTTCAATACAGGATCGACACAGGAAACGAAAGGCCTATCAGTCAGCGAGCAAGGCAAATACCGATTGAAAAAGAAAAATAAGTTCAGGAGCTATTAGAAGTCATGAGAAGAAATAAGGTGATAGAACCGTCTGCAAGTCCATGGTGTTTACCAGTCGTTTTAGTCAAGAAGAGAGATGGCACACGATTTTGCGTGAACTGCCGTCGACTAAATGAAATCCCAAAAAAGGACAGCTATACCTAGCCTCGTATCGACGACACATTGGATACCCTGAGTGGCATGCACTGGTTCTCAACCTTGGATCTTAAGTCTGGCTATTGCCATATATTATGAGGATGCCATCCAAAGAATAAGGATGAGACAGCGTTTTTAAAAGGGAAAGGAATATGGCAGTTCAATGTTATGCCTTTCGGACTGTGCAAGGCACCTGCCACTTTCGAAAGACTCATAGAATATGTACGGACAGGATTAGTGTAAGATGCCTGCCTGGTTTATTTGGATGATGTCATTATCATTGGTCGCGATTTTGAGGATAATTTGCGCAACTTGGAACAAGTCTTAAAGAAAATAAAGGATAACCTAACCTAACCTAACCTAACCTGACGTTAAACCCGAAGAAGTGTCTCGGTCATGTGATCACCAGTGAGGGTTTTCAAATAGACCCAGAAAAAGTTTAAGCACTACAGAAGTGGCTTACTCCCAAAGACTAAACGGAAGTTCGGGCATTCCCAGGGCTGTGCTCATACTACATATGGTTTGTTAAATGATTCTCTTGCAAAGCCACTTCATCGTCTGACTGAAGACAAGTAACCATTCCGCTGGGATGAGCTCTGCAAGGATTCCTTTCAAAGAGTGATAAAATGCCATGGCGAAACTCCTATATTAAGATAAGACACCCACAACCCAGCGGTTAGTTTATCGTCAACACAGATGCAAGCAACACGGCGATCGGAGGAGTGTTGTCAAAGAAACAGGGCAACGCAGAAGTCGTGATTGCTTACTTCAGTAAGTCTTTGTCTAGACCAAAGAGAACCACTGTGTAACTAGAAGATACTCTTGGCTGTAGTAAAGACACAACAACATTTCAACAAGTATCTTGTCGCAGGCAGTTCCCATTCCGTAATGATCACGCTGTCTTGAAGTCGCTGTTACAATTTACAAACTCAGAAGAACAGGTTGCCCGATGGATCGAGCAACTGCAGGAGTTTGACAATCTATGTCACAGAACACCGCAGCGGGAAGGCTCATGGAAATGCTGTTGCTCTATCAAGGAGGCCTTGCTCGGAGGAATGTAAGCACTGTGTTAAACAGGAATTGAAGGAATTTCCAGTCAGGCTTACAAGGGTTCACGACCATGGGAGAATGAAGCTGTAAGGGAATTTCAACAAAATGATGAAGATATCTGGCTAATCATTGCATGGAAGGAACGTGGTGCGGAGAAACCAAGATAGGCTGATGTGGCACCTACAAGCGCAATCACAAAAGCGTATTGGGCTCAATGGGACAGCTGTATCCTGCAGAACGGTATACTTTACCGAAAATCGGAAAAGTCTAACGGCAGAGAGCACCTTTAGGTAGTTGTTTCACGGGTTAAGGTGCAAGACGTTCTCCAGGAGATACATGATGGCGTAGCAGTTGGACATCTAGGGGTAAAAAGAACACTGACCAAAGTACGAGAAAGGTTCACTGGCTTCATTATCGGGAAGATGTGCAGATTTGGTGTTAGCGCCGCTTTCAAAAATCAGGCAGAGCTACAGCAATTGCAATAACCACCTCGGGGGCTCCTGCTCTTTTGTCTCTGGCGATCGCGGGTGTGCATGCGCACTGGACGCTGTGCACAACGGTACCTAAGCGGGTACACTGCGGCTGACTGCGCCCAGATGTCCACCAGCATAAAGCTCCCTTGTAAATTGTTTTTATAAAAGTAAAGCCTGATAGGTAATACCTACATATTTATCTTTGCTAGAAAGTTATCTACTTATTATTATTTATTTATTTCAGCCACTTCTGTCCTACTGCAGGGCAAAGGCCTCCTTATCCATCTTCCACGACTTACGGTCGTATGCTTTCCTCGGCCAATCCTTACAAAAGGCGTCCAACTCGTCCCGCCATCTCTCGGGCCTACCGCGCTTCCTTGTTACGTTTTGTGGGGTCCAGTCGGTGGATATTTTAGCCCACAATTCGTTTGGCATACGGCATATATGTCCAGCCCAGTCCCACTTCAGGTTAGCAGCTTTTTGTTCCACATCCGCGATTTGAGTTCTGGAGCGCAGTACACTGTTTTTTATACGGTCCGTCAATTTGACTCCCAAGATGCTGCGCTCCATGGCTCGCACTTATTATTATAGTCGAAAAAAATTGCTAGCCTACAGTAGCAATCGAAACACAATATCTAATGTTACCATTCCCTAAATCAACGGTACTATTCTAGGTAAGTATTTATTAAGTAAATAAAATAAAATAAAACAAAATTATTTATTCAAATTGGTGACGGAGAAAAATTAAAATATCTCACATGTTTAATATCTGATTGCAATTATAAAAATTCTTTTGTATAGCTTAATAATTTGTCTTTATTATTTTAGTACATTATTTTGTTCTAAAGTTACCCGTAAATTTGTTAAAATTTACAATCGGATTTATTTTTAGCAAGGTTTTTATATTAACAAGAATATCTCTCAAAGTGTAATTTTCACACACTTGTATGTATGGACAATATAGTAGCACATTTCATTCTGCTTCATTTGATGCCCCACATATACTTCTAAATGCAATACAATCTGTTTTAAAGGCAAATTTAAAAACGTGGCGGCGGCCATCTTTATGACGTCACAGCTGGAGAACCAAGTACTTTAGTGATTGTCTCCCGGCTGTTTTTTATTCAGAATAACATACTTAACGACATACTAAAAGATGGTGCTGGTTTCCGGAAGTGAACTATCCGGGCCATATTTCAAGCTAAGGGAAGGCAACTTCAGCAACTTCAATGCGTTGCCCGCCCCTAAGGAGTCCTCTAATATACCTCTTGAACGATCCCATGTCACAGTCCAAAGGAAACACTGTGGCTGGGAGCTATTCCACATCCGAATCGTACGAGCGAGAAACGTTCATTCGAACCTTCGTGTTGTGACTAACAGAGGGTTCACGTAGTATGTTAAATACCAACAGATCTATTTTTATTGCCTTTACACTTTCCAGGCATTTGACCGCCATCTCACCTGGTATATTTCCCCCCCAGGTACTGCAACGAGCTATACCTAGCCTCGCTGAACCGCGCCGGGGCGTGCTCGGCCGCGCCCGACGGGTTCCGCGCGTGCCTGGAGCGCGCCACCTGCCTGCGGGCCGCGCAGGTAGTTGTACGCCGGGGGGGAGCATGCCGGCCTGACTGGCCACTGTTCGATGCCTGTGACAGTCGTTTTTGAGAATATAGATGCCTATGACACTCCTTTTCGAACTAATTTTCCGTCGGCGTGGACAAACCTTTTTAAATTTTTTATTTTAATATAATTATAGAACGCTTTGCCAGTTAGTGTGTTCCCCGAACACTGTTTCCAGGCAGACATGTTCCATCATCAGCAAATAAAATAAAAAATAATCATCTTGGCGTTAATGTCCCGGTTGTGCTCTCGAGAACAAGGGCCCGGGGTCCGCCTTGACCATGATCCAGGATTTGGCAGGTCAGGTAATTACAGTGGAGCGACTGCCATCTGACCTCCATGACCCTGCGACCAGGGGAACCTCACCAGATTGGATCATGGTTACACATCCAGTCGCCTGAATGTGCAGGTTTCATCACGATGTTTTCCCTCACCGTAAGAGCATCGGTTAGTATTTAACTAATGTACATAACTCAGAAAACAGTCATTGGTACATGGCCGGAGCGGGATTTGAACCCGGGACCTCTGGCTTACGAGTCGGATCTGTAACCGCTCGGCCACCGATGCTCTTTATTAATTAATTGTAATTGCATACCCGCTATGGGTGAACTGTTGTTCTTCTTATATTGCAAACCCATCTGCAACAATGAACTACACAGTTTATGCAATAAAGTTCTATTCTATTCTATGCTAAATAATGACGTCCATCGTCAGCAAATAAACACACTAAAAACTTTTGTAAATTCAAATTTGCTTCACTTTCACAAGCAAATAACCACTTGAGACGATCTATTAATCACCAATAACTATTATTTTAATTTTTCCCATGTCCTTACATCGATGGAAAATTGGTTTGAGACAGACCGTACTTACCTCTAGCTCTAGGAAACAAAACCCTCAGTACTAACCTGTTTTTTAACTATGAACGGACACCTACTTAGCTCTACTGTTCCAGACCCCTTTTTAACCACGATTTAATTGTGCTGGGGACCGATTCTCGCGAGAGAAAATGTCGAATTTGAGATTGCGCGAGAATCGCTCCCTGATCTAACAATTGTCAGCCTCGAAGAGTGTGTGTGTGATTAATTTAACCATTCTAATATTCTTGTGTATGTTTCAGCCTATGCATGGTCCTGTATGCAATGAAATACCTACATAATATGCATTTTGTAGTGATCCACAGTAATTGACAACACTAAGATAGACGTGTCATTTCGATTTGGATAGTTCGACTAAGATGTCAAGATATTTTCTTTATAAATTCTTAAAGCACTGAACATCAAGCGGTATTTAGTATTTTTACCGAAAAGTGTTGAATCGATTTACTTTTAGCATAATGTGACTCGAAAATTAAACTTAGGTACGAAGTTCGTTAAACTTTAGTTTTAAGTTTGGATTAAAGTCTCTCTGCTCTCACACCTCACTAAAAACAGACAGAAAATAATTATTCAAATCAAATCAAAGTTTATTTATTGAGTAGGACATTACATATCTCTTTCAATCGTCAAAGAGGAGGGGGTAGGAAAGTAGGAAGGAAACACACAGTGACATGTTGGCCAACGCAGGATAATCTTTAGGATCTATTATAGGTCCTATTTTGACCAAATTTCATTTAGGTTTCAGTTATTAGTTATTCAGTATCAGTCATCATCCTTATTCTGTGCGGGACAAAAGAGAGACATCGACAGCTTTCGTAAACATACCCCGATTTCTTTACATTCTCTTTCTCCTATCTCCACCTTGCATTACACGATCTCTTTCTACCTAACCGCCCACACAACGAGAGCAAGCGAGACAGCAGCCTTGTAACGTGGATTAATGTATTGGACATTGTCCGCAGGGCATGCTGTACCACTGCATGGCACGAGATGAAGATGGCGACTTCGTTATGCATCCCTGCGCCTGTCAGCCAGTAGACGACAATTGCATTAAGCGGTAAGTCTGCATTTAAAAGCCTTGGTTGCGAACTGTGCGGTTCCAAAGGAACTTTCTCGCACACTAAGGTTGTGGAATTAATTACCTGGAGAGTACGTGTTCTTCAAGAAAGGGGTGAAAAGGTTTTTACGGGGTCGGCAACGCATGGGTGATACCCCTGGTATTGCAAACGTACATAGGCTGCGGTGACTGCTACCATCAGGCGGGCCGAAAGGTTGTTTGCCACTTTAGTAGTATAAAAAAAATTCAAGAGGTATGTCTGACTGACCTTGAACTGCTTAGGCTTACGCGGGAACACCACAGCGCAAACTGTCTACGAGGTCCTGTGGTGTTTCGATCAAAAGCGGCTATGGATACATAGAGGGGTTTTAGTGGGTAGAGTCCATTTTCGGGCAAACCCACATGCCCACGTCATTCCCCTGGATAAGGTGGTATCTTTCGAAGTTTTCCCTTCTAAAAAGTGTAGGGGTAGCAGGATAATAATCATAAAAAAAAAACTATTAAGTCCGTTGTCTCCCAAATCTACCTATCTCTTTCACCCTGTCGCATCTTACCACAAGTGTGAAAGAGATGGTAGATTTGAGGGAGAACAGGCCATGGTGACGCGAGGGCCAGGGGTCCGCCTTGACCAGGATTTGGTAGATCAGGTACTTACAGTGGAGAGACTGCCATCTGACCTCCATGATCCTGTGTAAACAGGGAACCTGACTAGATTGATACATGGTTATACATTCAGTCTCTTGAATGTACAGGTTCTACTTTACCGGGTTGCCCGGCCACCTCATATTATTGAACTAAAGTAGGGCCAATTGCTACATAGATTACATTTGACATCTGTCACCATTTCCTTATGTCCACGACATAAAGTTCATATTCGTGGTCGGACGGTTGCGCCTAAATATAGGCTGGCAAATGTGATCTATACAATTGGCCCTAAACGTAGGTGGCGTTATTCCAATGTGGTCTCTGCCTACCCCTACGGGAAAAAACTGACGTTATATATGAATGTATCTGTGTGAAATTAATTCGACACCCGGGTAAACCTTACGTCGTACGAAATAAAGCACGTATTTCATTGCGTTTGACATTTCGTTGAAACCCTTATAAGTTAGGTATTTCAAAACGGATTTGAAAAATTCTTTTACTGGGTTTCATTACTATGAAAATACGTTCAGATCAACAAACCTATAATATTCTACGATATGATTTATCTTCATTTTCCAGCCCTCCCTACCTACTGATTATTCGTCCTTTCAATACTCCGGTCTGATCACCGTATCTTTCTCCCCCAGGTGGCTTGGCATAGCACTACTCAGCCTGGTGGTACCCTGTCTGTGGTGCTACCTGCCTCTGCGGTGCATACATCGATGCGCCAGGGCCGCTGGCTGCGTGTCAGCCTGCCACCAGCCTACCACACCACCGCCTAACCCCAACAAGTAAAGGTTGACCACACCTGACGAAAGGTTGATTGCGTCTGTGACGAAGGGCTGAGCATCCCTTATAGAGGGTTGGCCGCACCTGAGGAAAGATTGACCGTGTTTCTTGGTCACAGATACGATCGCGGGTGTGGTAAAGTTAATATGGGAAAGGTTGGTCACACCTGCCTGTAAAGGTTTCGGACTACGTCTCCCTAGCGGGTTGGATTTGTGTCGAGTGGGAAAAGGTTTGGTGGACCTGCTTCGTCGGAGCGTCGGATATCTGACGTTTGACAATTTTTTTTAATGTGACGTTTGTGTGTGACACCTGGACACTAGGATTTCTAGTGGGGAATCCGAGATGCGAAAGGTTGACGACGGCTGGCAAGTAGCCGTGTAGCAAAATTGGGAGACAAAGGTTTGCGACGCCATAATGCCAGAGCTAGTCGAAAAGGTGTGTGACACCTGAAATTGTATGGACTTAGCAAATGCTATTCCAATCGTATGGTGTCATATTTTGTATGGAACTAAAACTATAGGTAATTTAAGTTGCAATTCTCAGGAATGGAGTTGACATTAATACATCAGATTTTATTGCAGAACTAGGTACATTAATATTTAAGCAAAAGATACCGAGCTCTAGAACGCGTTGAAGTGAAAATTTCATATAAAAAGGATTTTTAAAATCTTTGGTACTCAAAAGGATAGAGCTCGCGATCTGTACAAAGAGTTGTAAACGAAAATTTAAATATTTAAAAACTTTATTACTATAACTTAATCTTTAATGAAATTTATCTTTATCGGTGTTAGTGAATGTTTTAAATTTTATCCATTTTTCGCAAGGCGATTTTTTGTTTTATTTTTTGTCTATCATGAATTGAATTCTGTAGTCAACTCAAGATTGTCATTTATCAAAGACTAGCTTATACACAAAAGTATTTACACAAATTTTTAGGCAACTAAGTGATTTTTATTAGTAATCTATGTGATAATTTTCTTGTAATTCTTGTAAAAGCTTTCTTTTACATTGTATTATACTTTTTCTCTATTTAAAATGTTTGCTCTCTGATTGTAAAAAAGTAAATCGTTTTTTAGTCATTTTTTCTTGTTCGAGGCTATGCAGTGACAAGCGAGCACGACACCTGATGGTTGTCGCCCATGGCATATACGATTGTACTATGTTTCATGTATCAAAAATACAGGAACACAGATATATTGTCACTGTGAGAACTTGTATTTATGCTTGGTAGGTATCTTTCAAACCAGAACAATCTTACAGCATATTGTTTTTAAAAGTAAAATAAAAATTAAAGATTTTAAACTGTAATGTGGCAACTTATAATGTGCTGAACAAAAGCTGTAGCATAAAAAGTAGTAGTAAGAATTATATTCTATTGAAGTCGTATTTAAAAGAAAGTCACGACCGAAGTGTGTATGAAGATAAACTGCATTATTCCCCATGTTAAGGGAAGAGGAATGACTATTGGACAGTGCAGTGAAATGTCAAAGACATTCAAAGTGGAAGTGTCAGTGTGATAAAAGTGAAGGAACGCTCAGTGATTTTCTATTATCTAAAGAGCATTTACGAAGTGGCAACATTGCGGGAATGCTCCACTAATGTTGCCACTATAAAAAATACTTGTTTAAAAGTCTAATATATTCACGTTCGTAATTTCGTGCGAATTTATTTAGGATTAAATTCGCTTCTATTCTATTCGCCGTGGAACAAAAATGGAATACATTTTGTATACAGAGTTCTATGTATTGTGCCATAATTATCTATATGTAACGGTTCATTTGATGGATTATTCGTGTAATTATTAATTTCGTATGAGAGTTTTCTTAAGTCTTCCAACGATGGTGAGATGACATTGAAATTATTAGTGGTTTTACGTGTGAAAGTTCGTCCATGTGAGTATTTTCTATGGATGCGCTGGCAACACTGTAAAATTCAAACGGTGTCGAGTTACGTAATTTCTTTGTCAAAATTGTTAGATCTGTTTAAAGTATCTTTGACATAAGTTGAATTTGTGCGAATTTTATTAATTGATTAAATTATTGATGTAATGAGACAATTTATTACAAATGTTAACATATCTCATCAGTGTTATTTGTATTTGTCGTTTTATCGCTTCTACGCATTTTTCTAGCTTAGTTTTGTGAACAATTTAAAGCGTAATTTTTTCTTTTAGGATTTAAATTGTTTGCAATCGACTTAGGAAGCCTTAGGCGTCTTCGCAATGTATAATTTTTCCAAAATAATTTTCTTACGGGTAGTAGATACTTGTCAAATCTTCGCTCGAAGAATTCTTCCGAAGATTCTATTTTTCAAATATTAATTGTATTTTATTTTTGCTAAAATAATCATTTCTAATCTTAGGATTCAGTGTATGTATTGTATGTAAACATGTAATCGTAATGTCACTTAACAACAAAACATATTTATTCTTAGTATAAAATTTGTAGTTATTATTATATATGTTGGAAAATTTTAAAATACATTAAATGTTCATGTGAATGATTAAATTAAAAATTCGTAATAGGGTTAAGTATTATTAAATTGGAGGTAATTATTATTATATTTACATATTGAAGTCGCTATTCACACCCTATATATATTAGTCTTTGACTTGTCTACCAAAAGGACATTTAATTTCCATTTGGATCACGATTATACATTCAGTTCGAAAATGACCAAATGTTTTTTGTATGTTTATAAATAAATTAGGACTCGAAACGCATTCAGATGCCCTGAAGTTCGCAGGCCATGCACCGTTAGGTTAGGTACCCTAAAATTCGCAACTTAAAAAATCTGTAGCTGTCTAAATAAAATCCTCAGAATTTTTGTAAGATAAAGGGCTCACTTATGAAAATTTCTAGACGATTTTATCACTTTGCTTTTGCGATTTTGTTCGTATAACATTATCGCTGAAGCGACTAAAACTCAGGAACAACCTTTTAAAAGTCCCCAATAAAGAGGACTCCATAGTTTGATAGATTTCGGCGTTGTTGGCTTAAAATTGTTGTGTGATCTGAGAACTAACTCATCTAAATACGTTTCGACCAAACTGTTATTCCGCGATACCAATATTGTATTTAAATATAAGTAAATGTATTAAATGTTTAATTATGTATGTAAATCTAAGAGTAAAGCTGTTTTTAAAATATTAACAAATCTTTTAACACAATTGGAATGGAGATATCGCAAAATATATGTATATTGAATTTACGTTCCGAAAAATAGAAATATAAAGAGACTTAAATATTTACTGTAGAATTTAAATGATATATTTAAGGTAATATATAAAGTATAAATGTATTAGTGTCCCAGATATATTATGCAGCATGAGAGATCATCACTCACTTAAAATTAATATTTAAATTAATACCAAAGTATGGTGAAATGCATAAGGTTGGCTCTGCGCTAATCTGATATGGTTGTTTAAATGAAAAATAAATGTATTACTGGAATAAATAATCGTACATAAATAAATAAATATCATCTTTTATTTCTACACTTCAATTATTAGCATATCCACGTAGATGGCGCTGACCGTCCTACATCGCGCTAGAGAATGTGCCATCAACTGTCGGACCCTTGGTCTTCTGGTCACAACACCCGGCCAGCTGGGTAATTACCCTTTTCCAACTTCGCTTGCCAACATTGGCGGCTACCTTATCCCTCCACCACCAAAATGACAGCCTAATCCAGGTTCAAAATCTTTAATTTGGAATATGGTCATAAAATTCCTCTGAAAGTGAAAGTGGTTTCTGTAAAGGCATGTTTCACATAAATAAATAAGTATAGACTTTTAATAATTCTCATTTATTGTGTTAATTATAATTTATTTACAACTTACTTGCTAAAGGAACGAAATTATCAGTATCTTAGTAAATGCTTATTAAAAATAGACCACGATTCTAGAAAACGAGCAGATTTTTAGATAAGGTACAAGTTTCATTCATATTTGTAGTTACAGTTAACAATGAAAAATAATTAATGTTAATATAACAATCATTATTGTTTTTAAAATATATATTCAATATGAGAGAATGATTGCTGTTTTCACAAAACTTAGGAATCGACTAAGTTCTTTCTATCTTAATTTGGACGTTGCTGATTGGCTAAAAACTAGTTAGACGGAACTTAGGCGATTCCAAAGTTTAGTGAAAACGAACATTAAACGTTGCTTCAATTATTTTAGAACTAAGGTATTATAAAAAACCGTCTATCTGGAACTAAAACTTAATTCGCTTTTATTTCCTTAACAAAAAAACGCTATCGTCGAAAAACAGCCACAGATACAATCACCAAGATGGCGGACGCCGATATTTTCCCGCCTTTTGATCTCTCGTTTGAAACTTGCGCTTGTGTAATGTTGTGAGCTTGTTCGGGCTCCGAAACTTCTAGAATTGGAGTTATGTCGGAATAATCCGACGTGGACGGTCTTCTACCAGCTAGGAAAATAAAAAACAAACATTTTGGTAATAATATACCGTCAAGGCCGTGTGGTATCTGGCAGAGTAGCATAGCACCAACCCCTTACACTCATGGGTGTCGTACATGGCGACCAATGTTTTCGAAGCAAAAGATCAAGAGTCTTCGTAGTCTGGAAAATGGGCAGCAGCATTTTCCATTATTATATTTAAACCCTGCGATCTCCGACCCGCCTGCCAAGCGTGGAGATTATGGCAATAACCCCAGGGCCTCTCCCCTTTCGTGGAAGAGGCCCTGAGTCTGATAAATGTTAGTATTGTTAACCGTGATAACAAACCCGATATGTGTAATGAAAGTGTAGCGAATAACCACGAAACTCTTAAGGCCTCTCACGAACATTACTCACTCGAAATATGTGTTAGAGATTGGTCAAGTAATAACATATAGGACACACGATTATAAGGACCATGAGGGCGTCTGTCTTTTCATCAATAGTTTCCCAATCGGCGGCATGTTAGGACAATAATGAATGTGGAGTGAAAAGGGAGTAACATGCTGATACTAGTGATGTTATTTATCACCCATATCTAGCACTTCATCCGAGTGAAGTTGCTGAGAGGCCGTTAGTTCGATAGTTATTAGCTACTCACATCCAGGTTCTGTAGCGAAATGCAATACGGGTGACTGCTTACTCCAGCCGAACCTAGGGATTGAAATATTAGATAATAAATTAACATGTAGGTAGCAAGTCTGATTACAAAAAATTCACTTAGGGCTAGGGGCCAAAGGTTATCTGATCTGGCCAAAACTGGAACTAATGTGACGTCATTTCGAATTGTCATGCCAATGCCAACAACTGCGTCGCTGCAGATAAGTTTGTGACCAATGAATATCATATTATGAAACGCTAGTGTGGCCTGTTAAGACTTCATACCTGTTTCTGGACGTGACGATGGCTTCGTACACGTTGGACGGCGTCAATCCGCGAACGGTGTAGCTCGCGCTGTGTATTGGCCCTGAAATTCAGATTGACACAGGTAAGGCTAGTAATCATTTTAGAATCATTGAGAAGCTAAGACAAATAAAAAAATTCATCTTGGCGTTAATGTCCCGATTGTGCTCTCGAGAACGAGGGCCCGAGGTCCGCCTTTGACAATGATCCAGGATTTGGCGATCAGGTAATTACAGTGAAGCGACTACCATCTGACCTCCGTGACCCTGCCACCAGGGGAACCTGATCAGATTGGATCATGGTTACAAATTTAGTTGTCTGAATTTGCAGGTTTCATCACAAAGTTTTCCCTCACCGTAAGAGCATCGGTTAGTATTCAACTAATATACATAACTCAGAAAAGAGTCATTAGTACATGGCCGCAGCGTGATTAAGCTAAGCTTAGACTAATATCTATTTTTCTATAATTATCTGATTAATTCGGATGCACGGGCAAGCCGACCTTGGTCGGACGTCCGGCTACGTCCCCCTCACCCAAAAGTGACTCTATTTTTTACTGCGTTAGGATTAGTATCAACTACAATTGACGGTTGGTCGGTTCCAGCCTAAACGGAACGTCTGTTACTAGTTTAAGTGTCCAGCTTAATAAAGCGCCGACGTCGCTCTCAGACAAAACACAAAACGAACGTGTAATCATAACCATAACATCTTCATTGTTTTTGTTTGAAACGAAATTAACCGCAAACTTTTTACTTGTTTGTGCATAAAGTTTAATAAATGAATTAATGAAAAACACAAACAATGACCTCGACAAAAATGACTTGCAACCTAGTGCGTGGTTCAGGAAACGAAACGAAGATCAAAAAACACGACATTAATTAAAGGTTCAGACAAAAATACATCACTCACGGGTATAGAAATATACAGGATCTGCACGGATGCTATTTTAATAAGGATACTTCATCGGACCTAGTATATCCGTGGCAGCCTTGGCGTGAGGGATATCGAAGATGAGATCGAGGAAGCTCGCCTACGCTGATATGGTCACGTGTTCTGTAAGCCTCAAGGATACGTGGGAAATAGGTGTCTGAACCTGCCAGTATCAGGAAAGAGCCCACAGAGGTTTAGGAGCGTGGGCGACCCAAGAGGCGATGGATTGACATCGGATTCGAGAGCCAACGGCCAACGACGCAAGGATGCCGAAGACCGGGCGAAGTGGAGAAGAATGAGTCGGAAAGCGGACCCTGGCAGAAGCCGGGGCTAACCGCTCGGACGATGATGATGATGACCATCGGACCAAGTTCACTCCTACTAAAAAACGGTAAGGAGTGCTTGTAAGAATGGTAGAACAAATTCCTGCGAATCAGCGTACAAGATTGGAATACCTAGCGTCGTTAATTACCCCTAAGATCTGAGGCACTATTTTTGAATCGCTCGCCTCGATTCGAACGGCTTTCAATTTTTATTTTCGGCATAACAATTCGGTATTGTGATGTGTGATGCTGGTTTTCCCTATTTTGAAACCGTACTTTTTCGGTGTTATCAATATTTCAGTGTTATAATCAATTCTAAATAATGTTTGTTTACTGTATTTTTTAGTCATGATGTGTACACTTGTTTTGGGTCAGGATTTAGATTATGACCATTACTGTTTCTATGTAAATTGTTAGCAATCCTAGTCTGTTTTGTGTGCCTACTAATAAATAAATAAATAAGGATCACCCCGTGATCGAAAAGGTACTTGGCATACAGGTCAACACATTGATAAAGTTGTAATGTTGAACGATGTAAACATATATTTTCTACGAAATGTAACGACACTAAACAACTGTTTTCAACGTTAAAATTATATGGTTTCAAATCTTTAATGAAATTCCTTACTAGAATAACTAGTACATCATAAACGTGCATTTACACTAACTTGTCCAAACAGGAATTGTTAGAAACCTCTTACAAATATCTACAACTATCTGATCAATTGTGTGTATATACAATCATTGACATAAACAAATATCAAATTAAAATTTCCATAAAACAGAAAAGTCTATTTTTAGAAATTAATATTATAAATTTTCAATTTCAATGGCCGTGTGGTGTCCGGCAGACTAGAATAGCACCAACCCCTTACACTCGTGGGTATCGTACAAGGCGACTAATGTTTTTGAGGCAAAATATCTAGAGATCTCTAACCCGCCTGCCGAGCGTGGAGATTATGGCAATAACCTCCCCTTTCGTGGGAGAGGCCCTAAGTTCTACGGTGGACTGATATGGATGATTTTCTAAATGTAAAAAAGATAAAAAAATATACGAGTATGTATATTGTAATGACACATTTCTGTAACACAAATTGACATTTGTAGTACCTATATATTTTACATGTAAATTTTTATTTAAGTACCAATAAAAATAAAAATTATCATCTTGGCGTTAATGTCCCGGATGTGCTCTCGATAACGAGGGCCCAGGGTTTGCCTTGACCATGATCCACGATTTGGCAGGTCAGGTAATTACAGTGGAGCAACTGCCATCTGACCTCCATGACCCCGCTACCAGGGGAACCTGACCAGATTGGATCATGGTTACACATCCAGTCGCCTGAATGTGCAGGTTTCATCACGATGTTTTCCCTCGCCGTAAGAGCTTCGGTTAGTATTCAACTAATGTACATAACTCAGAAAACAGTCATTGATACATTGCCGGAGCGGTATTCGAACCCGGGACCTCTGGCTTACGAGTCGGATACAGTAACCGCTAGGCTACCGACGCTCCATAGGTAACAGTAAATATTGAAATTGAGAATATTATTCTATAATTTATATACGTACTTAATTTAGGTACCTACCTTGCGGGTTATACCTAAGCTCAAAACCCACGTACATATTTCATATAAATAATAAACAAGTAGATGTGGCAGATATGAAGCACTTTACACGTTTTTGAGGTTCCGTAGCCATATTTTTTTCAAGAAAAGGAACGAAATCGTACAGTAGAGAGAAATAGAGATTGCAAAACAATTACGTATCAGTTTATAATACGCTTACAAACAACAATTGAGTCGTAATGGAATCATTATTGACTCTCAGTTGAATAGTTATTGGTGTTGCCTTCTAAAATCTATCAAGAGACTGCCGTTTTAGTGCACAATCGATTTACAATTAGTCTAGGAAATAGTCTAATGACAGTTGGTTCAACCATTTGTTTAGAATTAGTAGTAGCATACGAGAAACGCGTCAAACTTTCTATTTAGATCCAATCGAGGTTCAACTGAGCCATCAGTAAATTAGCAGGCCCGGGACCCTGGAAACTCGAAACCTTCGACAACTTTGAGCAGAGCGGACCCAACGAAATGAAAATTCACTGACGCACTGATAAGTGAGTCATATTATCTATGCTCACAGGCCAATGTTGGCAAGCGAAGATGGAGAAAGTAGAAAAGGGTCGGGTCCACCCATCTGGCCAGGTGTTGTGACCAGGGGACCATGGGTCCGACAGTTGATCGTCGGAAGGTGTAAATATACCGCGGAAATTGGCACATTTCTCTAGCGCAATGTAGGACGGTCAGCGCCATCTATGTACGGATGCTTGCCAACCTTGTGTTCGTGTACTCGTAATGTGAGTATTGTTAAGTTTCCCTATTGGAGCCTATTTACGTTTTCCTATCAGATTGGCGTTTGGTACTTACGATGAGCGACCAGGATTTTTTTATTTTGAGGAAAAACCTTCGTGAATAGTTTCCATATACAGTGGCCTAGTGGGGTCCGGCAGAGTAGAATAGCACCAACCCTTTACACTCTTGGGTGTCGTACAAGACGAATGAAGTTTTCGAGATAAAATATCTAGTCTCTGTAGGCTGGAAAATAGGCAGCAGCATTTTCCATTGTTATATTTATAAAACTGCGATCTTCGACTCGTCTGCCAAGCGTGGAGATTATGTCAATAGCCACTCCAACGTAAAGGGTTTTGTGGGAGAGGCCCTAAGACCTGCAGTGGACTGTTATGGGGAAAAGAAGAATTTGAGAAAAAGCGAATGGAAATAAAAATACTAGGTGAGAGAGTTTTGAACAATTAAAGGCCAACCTTGGACTCTGCTTGTTTGACAGAGTAGTATGAAAAAATTCTTAAGAGCTTCGGTGGCCGGGTGGTAAGGGTATCGGACTCGCAAGCAGGAGGTCACGGGTTCGAATCCCACTGCGGCCATGAACCAATGACTTTTGTCTGAGTTATGTACATTAGTTGAATACTAACTGATGCCCTTACGGTAAGGGAAAACATCGTGTTGAAACCTGCACATTCAGGCAACTGAATGTATAACCATGTTCCAATCTGGTCAGGAGCAGGGCACGGAGGTCAGATGGCAGTTGCTCCACCGTAATTACCTGATCTGCCAAATTCTGGATCAAGGTCAAGGCGGACCCCGGAGTCTCGTGCGCGAGAGTACTACCGGGAATTAACGACAAGATGATTTTGGAATGGATTAAAAATTTTGTTAGACCAAGGAATCCTATAATGACATAAACTGTTTGATACATTATCAAAAGGTCAATCTGTGTCGCGTATATATTGTGGCTGACCCTAGATTTGCCTATCAGTCCGCAGAAACTTTTAAATAAGGTGAGTTATTGTTTCTACTAAATACGTACATTATTGTGTTCACTTATTTTTATTTTATGAATTTTAATTTCTACTACTTCATGGGCTTCATTGGATTTATCTATTTTCAACACAATCGCTTTTCGCACAAAATATAAATATTTGTATTTATTCTTAAAATTACATTACCTACGCGAAAATAAATTGAAATTTTCTATTGAGATGTACCTACAACACAGATAAGCCGAAAACTCTCACGTTCATCTGTTATTTTATTTCTTCATTCATTTTTTATAAAGTTGTTATGCAGTATTTGTTTCCTTGGTTAATGTTGTGAAATTTAATTTCTTTTTGCCTAAATGTGTTACAAAACTAGCATGAGCGTATCTGGTCCATAAAGACTTATGTTTGGATTCGTCTATATAGAATTCTTTTTGTGTTTGAAAATCTTTACAAAAAAATTGTTTAGGGCGATGAAAAAATAGTAATTAAATATCAATTTTTAAAAATGTTGTCTCTTTCTGTCTGTTTACGCTAATTTCCGGAACTATTGGAAGAATTTGAATGAGACTTTTTTGTTTTATTTTATTTATTTTATTTATTTAACAGTTTATTGTACACAAGAAATACATAGCAAATAACAGGCAAAGTAAAAAATGGCACAACAGGCGCTACTTATTTCTAAAGAAATCTCTTCCAGCAGGCCTTTGGGAGTGTGATGTGATCATGAGACGCCGATAGGACGTGCACAATATTACCTATCTAAATAGGCATATACATAAGTATATTTATTCTACCTACACATATAAGTATCTATAAATACATACATATATACACGCATACAAACATACATATCGACTTATAATACAATAATAATATATACTACATAATGCATAATCTATAACTTAGGAACACTCTGTGATAGATAAAACTCTTTTACACGCTTTTTGAATATGGTAATAGACTGGCTATCACGCACTTCGTGCGGAAGAGAATTCCAAAGTCTTGCAGCATGAACAGTGAAGGAGTAGGAATAGAAATCGGAATGATGGATAGGAATTGCCAATGAGGATCTTACACTGGATCGACAGGGTTTGTCTTGTGGACGGGAGAAATGGAACTGGTCACGGAGGTATGAAGGAGCAGAAGGATTGTGAAGGATATTGAAGAGGGTGGATAGGATGTGAGCATTCCTTCGCAAGCGGATAGGCTGAGAGCTGAGATCGATAGCTAGATACATGGTCATATTTACGCAGACCATAAACGAAACGGATACATAGATTTTGGAGACGTTCCAGTTTATTCAAAAGCTCCTCAGTGGCATCTAGGTAACAAGGGTCTGCGTAATCGAGAAGAGGTAAGAGAAGAGTGTGGACAAGGGAAATTTTGGTCTTTAGGGGTAAAAAACTTTGGAGGCGTTTGAGTGAATGAAGCGAGAAATGAATCTTTTTACTGACCGCATTGACGTGAGACCCCCAAGATAAGTTGGTATCTAAAACTAGACCAAGGTTTTTAGCTGTTGTGCTAAAGGGAATTGGAATCCCTTCAAAAAATATTTGAGGTATAGTGATACCCATAAGCTGCCTACTCATGTACGGACTGCCGATAAGTAGAACCTGCGATTTTTTTGGGTTTACTACTAACCCAAATGACTTAGCCCAGGAAGATATACGTATTAAATCGGCGTTCGCATTGTCAAAAGCTTCCTCAATATCGGAAATTTTAAAATGGCGGTAAACTTGCAAGTCGTCTGCATAGAGATGGAAATTAGAGGAGATGACTGACGTAACAGTGTTGATGAAGATCGAGAACAGAAGAGGAGATAGAACGCCACCCTGCGGTACACCTGCAAGGAGATTACACCAATCCGAGAAGACCTCACCGGAACGGACTCTCAGCAAGCGACCACGAAGATAAGAAACAAACCACGACATTACTGTTGGAGAGATGTTAAGAGAACGTAGAATGGCGAGAAGTACATCGAAGTCTACAGAGTTAAAAGCACTGCTGAAGTCAAGTAGAGTTAAAACTGTTTGATACTTATTCTCCATCGCAAGACGGATGTCATCTGTGACTTTCAGCAGTGCTGTCACAGTACTGTGGCCTTTACGAAACCCAGATTGAAATGAAGAAAGTAAACAGTTCGATGTTAGGTACTGAGTGAGTTGATCATGGATAATGTGTTCAAGGACCTTGGAAAGGAAAGGTAATAGGGATATGGGACGGAAATCGGAAAAACTAGAGGGATTGGTGGTTTTTGGAAGGGGGATAACGTTAGCAAGCTTCCAAGCCAACGGGAAAGTACTCGTCACTAGCGAATGATTAAATATATGAGCGAGTATTGGTAAGAGTTCAGGAAGTAGGAGGGTGATCATGCGGGGACAAAAATTATCATTACCCACTGCAGTAGAAGTAATAGAAGTAATATGTTTTCTAACATCCTCCTCAGCAACAGAAGCAAAAGAAAAAGAAGAACAAAGAGGTCGTGGTTGAGAATCAATCTGCGCTATGGTGCTTAATTTGGTATTAGCATCCAGGATCACAGGTGGATAGGAAAAATGTGCATTTAACATATTTAAATCAGTAGAGCCATCGAAGTCTACCGCAGATTTGCCGATGCCTAGAGATTTTAGAAATGCCCAGACCTTTGAAGGGGCTGAGCCATTAACAGAATTGTGAATGTGGCGTCTTCTGGCATCCCTACACAGACGACTGCAACAGTTTCTCAGATGTTTGTACCGCTCGATGTTCGTGCCAGAAGGGCATTTTTTAGCACGTAACTTGGCTCTGTCACGCCTGATCATCATGACCTTGATGTCGTCCGTAATCCATGGTGCAGGTGTTAGTTTTAATTTGACCTTTTTAAGAGGAGCATGGTTGTCGTAGAGCCGAAAAATCAGGGTTTGAAACTGTTCAACCTTTACGTCAATGTGGTCAGCAACAAGAACGGGACTCCAGTCCATATTCACTGCATCGCGCTTCAAAGCCTCCAAGTTGATCGCCTCGAAACTGCGTAGGTATTTAAATTTAGGTTTAGGCTTAGGGGACCGAACTTTAAGTGAGAGGTATATCAAATCATGATAGGAAAACGGGGAGGGGAACTGACCATGTACTGCTATCTTATCTAAGGAAGATGTAACCATCAAATCAAGAAGAGAGGGATTACAATTAGGGGAATGATGGGTGGAGGAAAGTGGAAGAATATGCAAGTTGACCGAGGACAAAAGAGACTGCAGCTTATGAGTTCGAACATCATTTTTAAGCAAGCAAGTGTTGAAGTCCCCCAATAAAAGAACATCATCATAATTAGGACAAAGGTTATATAATAGGGTCTCAAGAGAGTTAAAATAATCAATATGAAGTGAGGGACTATAAAACACGGCAAGCAAAATCTTTTTTGTATATATATTGAGGCTGGGCCACATATAGGGTAAAATTTATTATGGAAACTGGAACACCTGATGTAGAACCTTAATAGACCAGCTAAACCCATTAATAATGACTAAATTGATAAACACCTTCAGTCATCATCATCATCACAGCCTAGAACATTCCACTGCAGGAACAAGGGCCTCTCCCAAAAAATGGGACTTACTTACTTACTTACTTAGCACTGGCAAAACAGATATTGGTCTGAAGTTGGACGGCTCGTGCTTTTCCCCGCTTTTGTAAAGGGAGGTAATGGCCATAATCTCCACGCTTGGCAGGCGGGTTGGAGATCGCAGTGTTATAAATATAACAATGGAAAACGCTGCTGCCCATTTCCCAGCCTACGGAAACTCTTACATATTTTGCCTCGAACAGATAAAAACCTTCAGTAAATATATATAATTCTAATAATGTGATTATATCTAAATAGTAAAGAAACATAAAACCTATATAAAATTGTTTTGCTTAGTTACAACGAAACGAAAACATACCTTACACCGGTCGACGATAACATTGTTAACCTATGAGACCATAACATTATGAGTACCTATCAACAACAATTATCATATCATCATATCAGTTATAGAAGGAACATTCTCTTTTAAAATCTTTTGGTACTTTACTTTTAAATTCAACATCATTTAAAAATATTTTCTTTTGTTACAGATCCAAAAATGAAACTCTGTGGAGTTTTGCTGCTAGTGGTCTGCGTGTACAGCAGTCCTATCTCTAAAGGAGTGAACCTGGTCGTAGATGATAATTTTTTCCCCAATGAGCTCGTCATTCACACCTCCCAGAATGACATAGTTAACCTCTTCTTACCACTGAATGCATTGAACTTCAATAAAAATGACTCTGATGAGACAGAAATCTCCGATGTCAGCATTGGTGCCATTTTATTCTTTGTTGAAGGAGAACTAGGCCAAAACGGTATTATTGATAGTACCGGGCTCTACGTTTTGAAGAAGAAAGTCGCGACGAAGCTTCTAGACAATGGAAGAGATTTCGTGGCACCCAAAGACGACAGCAAGACTGTGTACTTCGCTGCTACTGACGGCTTATACGTGTACAATGTAGAGAAGAATAAAGCAGAAAAATATGGCACAGTTACGGACAACATCATCAGCATCGCGAAGAAGGAAGATGACGATGCCCTCTATATTCTTACCGAAGACAAGCAATTGTACAAAGTAACAAACAACGGGAATAAGAAGGTGAAAATCGCTGAAGTAAATGATGCTGTCCAAATTGTGGGCGATTTAACTTCAAGCCTTTACTATGTAGATTCCGATAAAGTGGCATATGTTGTGAATGAGGATGGAGTCAAGAAAATCTCAGGACTACCAAGCAACCCCAGCGAGGTGCGCCTCCTGAAGCCTGTATTTGTTATCGAAGATGGTGTACCACTCATAGTCGACGACAAGGTTTACAAAATTTTTGCGAATGGTACTGCTGATTTCGCAGAAATCGAACTTAAGACAAAACCCACCGCATACTCCCCAGAAGGAACTCTTGTCCAATACTACGCTCACGATAAGAAAATTTACGAATACAATCTCTATGCTATTCTCTTAGGAGAAATCTTGAATGATCTTAAGCAGTTTATTAACCCGGAGAAGGAGCAGATCACAGAACTAGCGACCAAAAAGAGAAGTAAGCTTATTTCCAAAGGACACTGATTCACTGTAAACTTCGAGTATTTTTAAAATCGTAAACTAGATGTTGTGTATGATATAATATATTGCATTTGAACAGTTTTCAAATAAATAGTTGAAATTGTTTTCTTCTGAACTGCTCATACTTTATTTGTGATACCAAGGTACAGTTTCCACGAAACCTGAGTGGCTGAGTGGTTTGACGACCTGAGTGGCTCAGTGGTCAACATGCCGGTCTGCCATGCAAGAGGTCCAGGGTTCGATTCCCGGCCGGGCAGAAATTGAAATGATGAATTTTAATTTCTGTTACGGCAGACCCGTAACAGTAATTAATTAATATTTTGTGGGTCTTCTAAACGTCTACAATGGCTATAAAGATGATTTTTTATTGTGTTCGATGACGTAGGATAACCAACTATAACGTGTTGCAGACACATGTTACAGTTTAAAAGGAGGTAGGTCACGGGACTCACACAACATGTAAAGACCGTAGAGTGACAAATATTTTCACATTGCGACTGTACATACGATATGATATTCGTATTGCATCACTGTCAAATTATAATATTGCATCAAAACATCGTATTAACAAATACACTGAAAGCAATTTACCAATGATAGCAGAGTAGGAATCCACTTCCCATACAAGTGTGAAGGATGCGTCCACTTTGTAGGATGCAGTATTGGGCACACCTGCAATGAAAAGTAGGTACTTAGGTACACTTTGTAATAGATTTTGGGGGTCTTGCTGCACCACGTCCGTAGGCTATACCCTAGAGACCCTACACGTGACTCCCGGGTGGTGCGAAGAGTGCAGCCGAAATTGCTTGGTGGTAGGGCCTCGGCCCGAATGGTTAGCGACCACCCACGGAGATGAGTCTGCATGGCGCTAAGCACCCTCTGGGCTGTGTTCCGTAAGAGTACTCCGTGAGCCATTCCCCCTCGTCCGAGTGCTGTAATATTGGTATTCTGTGGGTCCCAGTTTTGTGTTGGACATGTTAGAGGGTTGGGCGTGACAGGTTGGCGCGGAGGCCAGGGAGACCCGATGAAACGGCTCGTCGCTGGCCGCCCGCCAGTTAGTAGGGGACCCGAACCCGGGCATCACTTTTAATCTCCGGCCCGGGAGGCTGTCCCGCCAACTGTGCGAAAAATCTCGAAGATGTCTGTCGTGCCGGGGTAGGAGACCGGAGTGGACCCGGCAGGCAAATTCGGGGGGGATCGGGGCCCTTCCGTCCCCCGTGCCAGCTTTTCACACAACCCTTCCCTCTGCAGCGTTCAGTAGCAAAACGTCCTTGCCCTACTGGATACCGATGTTACAGCACTCCTTTACATCCCCACCTATAATATTATCACAAATGGCAAGGAAAAATAAAAGGAAGGTTCTCTCATCGGCACCCCTTTCCACACTTCGAGTGGACTTTTGTAATATCAGGGGTCTACACTCCAATCTGAACGCCGTACATCACCACCTAGAGACGGCGAAGCCCGCCATACTTTTCCTGACGGAAACGCAGATATCACCTCCGGCTGACACTTCGTATCTCCACTATCCTGGATACAAGCTGGAACATAGGTTTTTACCTCGCGCTGGTGTGTGCCTATTCGTCAGAGGTGATATCTGCTGTCGACGTCTTAATGCCATAGAACTAAGTGACGAATCTGTGGTGTGGGTGTGCGTAGAACAGGGGGGTCTATCCCGTGTCTACGCATGCCTATACAACAACCGTCACGGCGTAGGTGAGACAAATCGGTTTTTCGAGCACATACAATGCGCTACCGACAAAGTCTTTGAGCGGTATCCTTCCGCCGAGTTGGTGGTCCTAGGAGATTTTAACGGTCACCACACTGAGTGGCTAGGGTCAAGCCGTCCTACCAACCCAGCCAGGTCCGCCCATGAATTTTCTCTGGCCCATGGTCTCACGCAACTGGTATCAGAACCCACCTACTTACCGGATGTTGTGGGCAGTGATCCTTCTTTGTTAGACCTTCTGCTTACCACCCACCCAGACGGTTATCAGGTGTCCGTTGATGCTCCTCTTGGGACATCAGACCACTGCCTGGTCCGTTCCGAGGCGCCTCTTGCTATACCCGAACGGGCTCGCCCTAGTGGGTCACGCAAGGTATGGCATTATGGTTCAGCAGATTGGGATGGATTGCGAGAATTCTTTGCGTCGTACCCGTGGATACGGCTTTGCTTTTCCTCAAATGACACCAACATCTGTGCTGCCGCTGTAGCTGATGTCATACTGCAGGGAATGGAGTGTTTTATCCCGTCCTCTGTAGTCCGACTCGGCGGCAAGAGTCAGCCCTGGTACGACAGGCCTAGTGGTGAGGCAACTCACCTCAAGCACGATGCTTTTCGTGCCTGGACAGTGGCTCGGGCCCAATAGGACCCTAACACCCACATTTTAAGGAAAAAGTACAATGCCGTATCGAAATCTACAAAGCGGGCATTGGCCAGAGCAAAATTCAAATTCATCGGTGGAATTGGAGAGAAACTAATCAGCTACCCCTCTGGGAGCCGTGCTTTTTGGTCTCTCTCCAAAGCTGTCGAGGGGAACTTTTGTCGGACCACCTTTCCACCTTTACGCAAGCCAGATGACCAATTGGCCCACACAGCAAAGGAGAAAGCCGATCTCTTAAGTAATTTTTTTGCTCATAACTCAACTCTGGATGATGGAGGAGCTGCACCGCCTACCATCTCACGGTGTGAGGGCATCATGCCCGAGGTTCGTTTCACCCAAAAAATCATAAGACGTGTGCTTCTCTCCCTAGACATCCGGAAGTCCAGTGGACCTGACGGCATTCCGGCTATTGTTCTTAAAAAGTGTGCTCCCGAGTTGTCTCCCGTGTTAATGCGCCTATTTAAGCTTTCCTACACCTCAGGAACGGTGCCGTCTTCGTGGAAGTTAGCCCATGTGCACCCGATACCCAAGAAGGGTGACAATTCAGACCCATCAAATAACAGGCCTATAGCGGTAACCTCCTTGCTCTCTAAGGTGGAGCGGGTCATAAATATCCAGCTCCTTGGATACCTCGAGGATCACCAGCTGATCAGTGACCGCCAATATGGCTTCCGTCATGGTCGCTCAGCTGGTGACCTTCTTGTGTACCTAACACACCGGTGGGCTGAGGCTGTCGAGAGCAAGGGGGAGGCTCTGGCTGTCAGTCTTGATATAGCCAAGGCATTTGATCGGGTCTGGCACAGGGCACTGCTAACAAAACTCCCGAAGTACGGTATCCCCGAAAAACTCTGCAATTGGGTATACAGCTTTCTGTCTGGACGGAGCATCCAAGTCGTTGTCGACGGATGCTGCTCCGATACCAAGAGTATTAATGCTGGAGTACCCCAAGGTTCAGTGCTGTCTCCCACGCTGTTTCTTCTGAATATCAATGATATGCTGAATATTCCCAGTATTCATTGCTATGCAGATGACAGTACTGCAGACGCTCGTTATACTGGCCGTGCGAATTTCCCTCGTTCCGTGGTGTCGGAAAGCCGAATAAGACTTGAGTCAGAGATTGAACACTCCTTGGAGCAAGTTGCTCACTGGGGCAGATTGAACCAGGTGGAATTCAACCCCTCTAAGACGCAGGTCTGCGCATTTTCCGCCAAAAAGGATCCTTTTGTCATGGAGCCGCAGTTCCAAGGAACATTCCTCTCCATCTCAGAAAGTATCGGGATCCTTGGTGTCCACATATCAGACGACGTACGGTTCCGAAGTCACTTGGAGTGTAAAGCTAAACTAGCCTCGAAAAAACTTGGTGTGCTTAACCGGTCTAAGCGATACTTCACCCCAGAACAGCGCCTGTTGCTGTATAAGGCACAGGTGCGGCCACATATGGAGTATTGTTCCCATCTATGGGCCGGGGAAACCGCCGACCTGCTTAATCACTTGGATTCCATACAGAGGCGCGCCGTACGAATTGTCGACGATACCATACTGACAGGCAAGTTAGAACCACTGGCTGATCGAAGGGACTTTGGCTCCCTGTGTGTGTTCTACCGGCTGTACAATGGGGAGTGTTCTGAGGAATTATTTGATCTGGTGCCCACAGCACAATTCCGCCATCGCACCACCCGCCGTAGGCTGGGTACTCATCCCCATTACGTGGACCCTCTAGTGGTGTCCACGCGAAGATCCGAAAGAACGTTTCTCGCTCGTACGATTCGGATGTGGAATGAACTCCCAGCCACGGTGTTTCCTTTGGTCTATGACATGGGATCGTTCAAGAGGTATATTAGAGGTCTCCTTAGAGGTGGGCAACGCATTGGTAGCATCCCTGGTGATGCTGATGTCCATAGGCGGCGGTGACCACTTTCCATCAGGTGGCCCGCATGCCTGTTTGTCTGCCGGATAACATAAAAAAAAAGTTTGTAATCCTTCTGGATGCGACAAACCGAGAACAGGGAGCATTAGCGCTCATTGGTATCAAACAGTGGACTAGTAGAGGCTGATGAAAATGACGATCCCTTTAAATATCAAGTATATAGTTTATTTTTAATTGGAAGGCAAATGAGCATATCACCTCATAGTAAGTGATTACCATCGCAAATTATTTCATTTCATATATTAATGCCTATATCAGATATAACTCCCCAATCAAATACCACTGTGATCAAATCGTCAATATTCGAGAAAATGTTTTATTATAATCAACATTGATTCGTTTTAAGATATTTTTACACTATTATAGTTGATCTAAGATGGGTTATGACAACTTATTTTTACTAAAAAATACACCGATAAATTTATTTTCAAGAGTAGTCTCAACCTCACTTACAGACTAAATCAGACATCAAATCAATGCTTGAGTAAAGATTTTGACATGAACATAAACAATCAAAACTCAGCTGAATGTTGATAGATAGATAGATAGATAGATAGATAGATAGATAAACACTTTATTGCTCACAAAACATAACAGTATCAATTAGTTACAGTAACAGGAACACATATGAGCAAAGGCGGCCTTATCGCTACAAGCGATCTCTTCCAGGCAACCTTTACAGAAATTGAGACAGGAACATTACAGCAGGTAGTGTTGAGCTAAAGGATACAAGAGAATGCGTTGTGCATTTATCTAAACACCAACAAACAGCCAAAAACATGAAATAATCGTACATATGTAGGTATACTAAAATAAAGTTTCACAAATCTTTCGTTAAAAGGGATTTACGAAGTTTTGACTTAAAACTAGGCAATGACTCAGACTGTCGGACTTCCCTTGGCAGATCATTCCACAATCGAGTTGCCCTTACCGTAAACGAGTTGTAGTAGTACCCGGAACGCGTGAACGGGGCCGACAGAATAATTGTTGAATGTTGATTAATGAATCTTGAATCATTGAAAGTTCTGGAATAAAACCTTAACTCAAAACCAGTTTTCAAACAAGATTCATCACTAAGAAACGTTCTGTAATATGGGGCTTAATTTAGTAAGTCCCTCTTTGGGAGCCAAAAAGTTCAAAATGTGGCGCCCAAAAAAGGACTCAAATATTGTCAACCAAATCACCTGTGAGTTTGAATGACACATCCGCCATGCCCAGCTTGTTATCGGCCCAGAACGTGTAGTTGCCCAGATCCATTAGTTTCACCGTGCCGAATATCAGCTTATGAGTGCTGTCCTGGACCACCATAACAACCCTGAAAAGTAATGTAAAAGTCAACATCAAAATTGGGTTCAATCAAAGTTGGATAAATTGTTCCAGTCTCTATAACAATTTAATTTTAACAATTTTGTATAATACTTACACGAATTATCTTCGATCTTCTAAAAGCTTTATGCTAAGTATCCCTAAATTTTAAATTTACATTTATGTATTACATAGTTTACTCTGTTGTTATACTAGTAATTTTTAAGTACTCATAGGTTTTATCATTTATAGGTTGTTTCGTGTTTCGTGTAGTTTCTTGTTTTTGTTTTACTGTATTTTTGTGTATTTTATATGTATATATGTATATGGCTCATTAGTTGCCTGAATGAAATTTCAAATCCCTTAAAAAATATATATTCTTCTTAGATTCTAAGACTTGGTGTATTCTCGATTTAGTGCCCAGACAGGGGTAATAAATTGGTAGTATAAAAATAGCGTACCTTTTATCTATGAAGTACCCTTCGCGCTTAGGCCCAAATTGGATAAATAACTCGACCGATTAGTTTATTTAGGTGATTAACAGAAATGTAGAATTTTAATTTCTGTTACGTTTCCGGGTGCTGTATGTATCATCATCATCATCATCATATCAGCCAGAAGACGCCCACTGCTGGGCATAGGCCTCCCCCAGAGATCTCCACAAAGGCCGGTCCTGTGCTTTTCGCATCCAGCTGGTACCTGCGATCCTTACCAGGTCGTCAGTCCACCTTGTGGAAGGCCTACCCACGCTGCGTCTTCCGGCACGTGGCCGCCACTCGAGAACTTTACTGCCCCATCGGCCATCTGTTCTTCGAGCTATGTGCCCTGACCACTGCCACTTCAGTCTGGCAATCCTTAGAGCTATGTCGGTGACCTTGGTTCGCTTGCGAATCTCCTCATTTCTGATTCGGTCGCGCAAAGAGACTCCGAGCATAGCTCTTTCCATTGCCCTTTGGGTAACAGTGAGCTTTCTTATAAGGCCCACAGTGAGCGGCCACGTTTCAGTTCCGTATGTCATCACTGGCAACACACATTGGTCAAAGACCTTCGTTTTGAAACACTGCGGTAATTGGGACGAAAATATATGGCGTAGCTTCCCGAATGCTGCCCAACCGAGTCGGATTCGTCGATTGACCTCTTTCTCGAAGTTGGACCTACCTAACTGAACTATTTGTCCTAGGTATGAATAGTCGTCAACAACTTCAAGTGGAATGCCTCCAACGGTCACTGGAGTAGGCACAACATGGACATTCGACATAATTTTCGTCTTGTCCATGTTCGTTTTAAGACCTACTTGTTGAGAGGCACTACAGAGGTCATCGAGCATTTTGCCCAAGTCTTCCAGGGTTTCAGCCATGACTACGATATCGTCAGCAAATCTGAGGTGAGTAAGGTACTCGCCGTTAATATTGATGCCAAGTCCGTCCCAGTCCATAAGCCTAAAGATATCCTCCAGTGCAGCAGTGAACAACTTCGGTGATATGACATCACCTTGTCTAACACCCCGCTGCAGCTGGATAGGTTCTGTGGTCTTATCCTGGAGACGAACTGACATAGTGGCGTTTTCGTACAAACCCTTCAGTGCTTCGAAATATCGATAGTCAATTTGGCACCGCTGTAGAGACTGGAGCACCGCCCAAGTTTCGATCGAATCAAAGGCTTTCTCATAGTCCACAAACGCCAAGCATAATGGCCGGTTATACTCTTCGGTCTTCTGTAACTCTACTAAAACCTTTTCGGAATCCGGCTTGTTCGGGAGGCTGGAAGTCATCAAACCTGCGTGCGAGACGATTCGTAATGACTCTGGAAAACAGCTTATACACATGGGTCAGCAGCGATATTGGTCTGAAATTCTTCAAGAGAGCCTTATCACCTTTCTTGAAGAACAATATCACTATACTTCTGTGCCATGTTTCCGGCGTTTTTCCCTCGAGGATGACGGAATTGAACAGCTTCTGAAGGGTCTTAAGCACAGGTTTGCCACCAGCTTTCAGAAGCTCAGCCGTAATTCCATCATCGGCGCCTTGTTTTTCTTGAGCTGTTTGAGAGCCATACTAATCTCGTACAGGCTGATGTCCGGGATATCTTTGGTGTAGTGTCGGGTCAACTTGGCTCTGGGGTCTTTTGCCATACTGGTAACAGGTGCCCGTGTTGTCGTGTATAACGGTCCATAGAACCTCTCGACTTCCCTCAAAACCTCGGACTTGGTCGAAGCAACTCTACCGTCATCCGTTTTCAGTCTTGTCAACTGGCTCTGTCCAATCGACAGATCTCTCGCAAATACTTTAGAGCCTTTATTCCGCTCGATCGCCGACTCAATGTTGATAGTATTGAATCGGCGTATATCGCGAGTCAGAGACTTGGAGATCTGTCGATTAAGTCGCCTAAATTGAGAGAAATCATCAGGGGATTGCAGAGTCATTGCGCGTCTTTCTTCCATGAGGTTGAGGGTATTGTCAGAGATTTTGCTTGTTCTTTTTGTACGGCAGGTTTTGTAAAACTTTGACCCAACCGTATAGACAGTTTCCACGAACCTGTTATTGTAGTCGTCCACGTCGACGCATTCTCCTAGGCACTCGAAGCGATTTTGTAATTCGAGTTGAAAGCTCTCGGGGTTTTGGATTTGGATGGGTACAAGCCGGAGCGTGGACCTCATCAATCTCGATCTTTCCAGCTGTGGATTAATATTCAATGTGCCTCTTACCAAGCGGTGATCACTGCCAATTTTTACGCTATTGATCACCGAAACATCATTGAATATATGCCGTTTCGTAGATAGGATGAAGTCGATCTCATTTTTTGTGACACCATCGGGACTAACCCACGTCCATCTGAGATGATCCGGCTTCCCCAAAAATGAGTTCATCATAAAGAGTCCCTCTTTCTCCAGAAAGCCGGCCAGCATCTGGCCACGGGCGTTCCGACTTCCAACTCCAAATTGCCCCACTCTCAACTCGTCTCCGCTTCGTTTGCCCAGTTTCGCGTTAAAATCCCCCATGACAACGGTGTAATGTGTCTTGGAGGTATGTATGGCTGTAGTTATATTCTCATACATAGCCTCCACTTCATCGTCGGAGTGAGTCGAAGTCGGTGCGTAGACCTGTATGACCTTCAACGAATACCGCTTGGTAATTCTGAGTATAAGGTACGCAACCCTAGACGACACACTCTCGATCTTGACGATGTTGTTCACGAGGGATTTGTGGACGAGAAACCCGACACCACCTAGGGACAGTTGGTCGCCCTCCCGGAAGTAAAGCAGATTTCCGGACTTCAGAGTTATCGAGTCCTCCCCCTTTCTTCGGACTTCATATCCCTATTATGTCCCAATGTAATCTGCTTACCACTTCCTCCAGCTCCACGAGCTTTTCGTCGGTCCGCAGTGTCTGGACATTGTATGTTGCCAGGGCCAGTGGTCGTGCTTTGCGGTAGCCTGATCGCGTCCGGTGATTTTTCGCACCCCCTGCGCCGCCGTTACCGTGACCGCTACCATGGTCCGGAATAGCGGGGCCGCCGGGTACTGGGGGCCGTGGCTTGTGTGTACTTGTCATCGGGGGGGGGAATTGCCATAATCGCCACGCTTGGCAGGCGGGTTGGCGATCGCAGTGCAGTATATGTTAATGTACCCAGAAAGATGCTGCTGCCCATCTTTCGGGTTTGTATGCTGTATGTATAATAAGTATGTATTAAAAAAATATAGAATTATCTAGTTTATTAGTTTTCTGGCACCCATAACACAAGCTTTGCTTACTTTGAGGCTAAATGGCGCTGTGTGAATTGTCCAAGCATGTTTATTTTTTTATTTTTTTAATGATCTACCAGAAATTTGTCCCACAAACAGATTATTCAGTCAGTCTTAAAGATTTTCAAATTAGTTGTTGTAGTAGTTACTTACAAAGTTGAAGGAATACATTTGTAGCGACATCTATCGCTTCAATAGGAAAACTCAACAATACTCACATTACGAATACACGACCACAAGGTTGTCAAGCATCCGCACATAGATGGCGTTGATCGTTCCTACTGTACAAAGGTTGAACTAAATCAAAGTGGTTTGTGTGGATAGATAGAAGATCCACCGACCACGACTAATAAGAGTTGAAACACCAATTGATCAAAGCCCCTCAATTGCCAAGATCCCCTTAATTGCCACCAGGGCGAGCAAATAAAGCTTCTGGAACACCGCTCCCGCAACAAGTTCAAGGCGGAGCATCGGCTGCTGGCTACCAATGCACAGCTGACAACCGGGTGGGAGACCCTGTGACTGCTTCTATTACGGTTGACATACAAGGTAGGAGAGAATATGTACGAAATTTATAATAGGTACCTGCTTAAAAAAAATTAATTTTGTATATTTTCTACAACGACAATTCAGTTCATTTATCAATTAAGTTTAAATCAAAGTATTGTTTAAAACTTTATTTAGGTAAATGATTCTTCACACCGATATCCAGTTTTTACTGTATAGAATAAATATTTTTAGTAATGTTAATGTTCCGTTAAATAAGTTAATGTTCCGGTTGTTGTGATCTCCGTTAAATCCAGGATTTGGCCGATCGAGTAATTACAGTGGAGCGACTGCCATCGGACCTCCATGACCCTGTTAACAGGGGAACCTGACCAAATAGGATCATAGTAGGTCGTGGACGATAAATAACAGCATTCAATCCCTATATGCTATAATTATTTTTATTCATGATTAATGTTATTTGTTAATATTACGATACATATATAGGTAATTTGAATGAATTATTGTGACATTAGTATAAGCGCAATTAATTATCTGTAAAGAATGTTATCAATAAATCAATGTCTATGTCAATGAATTGGTTCATCGTGCCTGACAACTTCTAGCTGTAACTCTTACTCTTCAGACGCCCCGGTAGTGACAGTGTAGCGCTCCTTCGTGCACACGGCGGTGGGGCTGCGGGTGGTTCTCGCTGCGAAGGTCGAGTTCGCGATCCCGGCGGCGCGCACCGCCTGGTACAGAGACGGGACGCCGGTTAGAACTGATGATCGGTTAGTGCAATCGATTTTCAGGTGACATTTGAAAAGAGATCTTCATAATCCGAATGATGGCGGGACTCAAGTAATACTTACCTCACTAGACTATTTTATAGTAGTATGGATAAAATTGTAGAATAGTTCGTTCGCGTTAAGAATGCAGTGAGTCATCATTTTCCGCCGGCCTAGCCCCGCCCCCTAACCAATCAAATCTTTTCAAATTACAATGTCAAGTTTACAGTGTCCAGTTGAAGTCCATTGTTTCGAACGCATCACAACCGTTCCTGTCATTTGTGTTAACTGATTTAAATTGAAAAAAATGAATACCTCACCAATTCGTAAAAATAAAAGTGGTTCGGTAATTCGTAGTGGAGAAAGAAAAGTAAGTATTTTAAAAGTTTAAGTATTTTAAACGGTGTGATTTAAATGTGACTGTGGACAGCATAGTACAAAAAACGTCAGCTGCATGCGGTGTGTCCGAGAGAACAGTTTATAGTATTCTTAGTGAAAAAAAGGTAAATAATGCATTGAAATCGGCATTGAAAAAAAGGGCCCGGAAGTCTATGATTGATAAATTCGATGAATTAGACAAATGTGCTATAAGGAGAAAAGAACACTCAATTTATTTAAATAACGACTACCCGACATTAAATAAAATTATGACAACTTGTGAAGCTGATGAAGATGTTCCCACGTTTAAACGTACCACACTTCATAAAATAATGCATGAGCTGGGAATTTACGTTAATAAACAGGATAATAGAACATTATTAATGGGAAGAGAAGACATTGTTTTGTGGCGGCGTTAATTTCTCAGGCAAATCAAAGAACACAGAAAAGCAAATAAAACCATGTACTTCCTTGACGAAACGTGGGTAAACGCCGGACATGTTAAATGGCGTGGTTGGATACAACTATAAAAAACAAGCGACATGCTTTTCAAGACGGCTTATCTACCGGTCCATGAGTTCCTACTGGAAAGGGAAAAAGGTTAATTGTTTTACATATTGGTAGCGACAAAGGATTTGTGGAAGGAGGTCGATTAGTTTTTGTGTTAAAATCAACTAAAAATTATCATGAGGAGATGGACGGTGACAGGTTCCTTGAGTGGTTCAAAAACATAATGCCTAAGCTAGAACCAGGGAGCATTGTTGTCATGGACAATGCTCCCTATCATTCGGGAAACTCGAGAAAATACCGACGACCGCTTGGAACAAACAGCAAATAATAGTCTGGCTAAAGAGCAAAAGGAGACTCATGGACACGAGTTCTTTAAAAAAATAATTGTTCAAGACAGCCGCCGAAATCGCTCCACAATATGATAAATATTTAATCGATAAAATGGCTAGAAGTAACGGCATTGAAATTCTCCATTTACCTCCGTACCACTGCAAACTGAACCCCATTGAGTTGGTGTGGGCCCAAATAAAAAATTATATTGCTGCCAACAACTTTTAAGATAACTGACGTGAAAAAATTATTTTATAACGCAATTCGGTAAGTAGACGCTGATCGATGGAAGAAATGCTGCGACCACGTCTTACAAGAAGAAAATACCATGTGGGATTTAGATGACGTCATGGAACTCGCTGCAGAAAATTCCTTTATTATAAATACTAAGGAGGATACTAGTGATAGTGATTAAAATATGATATGATGACTAAATTTTGATTTTAAGCTTTTAAGTTTATTTTTGTAAATTCATTTAACTTAATATTTTAAAATATACTTTGTTTAAATTTTAACACCTCTGTGAATACACCTTTACCCTGCAGTTGCACTGATGACTCACTGCATTCTTAACGCGAACGAACTATAAGTCTTAGAATCTAACTGGAATATGTTAAAATTTTTGGGAGGTTGAAATTTATTTTATTTCAATTTGATTCAGGCAACAAATGGCTTGTGTATTAAAATACACAAACACGCATCAAAACAAAAACAAGAATCTGATACTATTTAGTTTTTCGAAACAATAATAAAAGCTATGGGTACTTAAAAAGTACTAGTAAAACAACAGAGTAAACTATGTAGTACGTAATTATACATATTAAGTTTAGGTACCTATACTTAGCTTATAGCTTTTAGAAGACCGAAAGCAGTTCAGTATTATTATAGAACTAAACTTTTTTATTTACACAACTTAAACATAAAACACAAACAATATATAATCCCATGTTAAAACTAGTAATTTTAAGGTTTTTATTTATAGCCATAAATATAAACCTTAAAATTACTTAAATAGGTAAAATATTTGCCCAAAGTCGCCTGAATGCGGAAATGGGCCCAGAAGGCTGGCCGCGTTGCAAATAGAGGCCAGCCTTCTGGTCATTGCTAATGTCGACCAGGCGCTTGGCTAGTTCCGTATTTAGGGAATGTGCGCCTGGTCCCCACGGCCCAAGAGTTTCTACGCCAAATGGCGCCAATATGTAGTCGCCACTGAGACATGCGTATTTGCGCCGTTTGGCGTTTTCAGCAGAGGCGGCACCGGCCTTTGCTTGACACGCGGTGGCTGAAAGATGGGACGGCGCGCGGGTATCGATGCACGTAGCATCCTAGACCAAGGGCCGTCCCACTTTCCAGGGCGTGAGTGTATTCCGTCGGGTTTTTTCCCATCATCGCGGGCTACACCGTTATAGAACTTACAATACGAGTACTACTACCTACATAATCAATTGTTCCAGAGATTGGAACAATTTAATTTGATACCTAGTTTTGACGTTGCCTTTTACATTACTTTTCAGGGTTGTAATGGTGGTCCAGGACAGCACTCACAAGCTGATATTTCGCACGGTGAAAATGATGAATCTGGGCAACTACACGTTCCGGGCTGAGAACAAGCTGGGCATGGCGGATGTGTCGTTCAAACACACAGGTGATTTGGTTGCCAACATTTGAGTCTCTTTTTGGGCGCCAAACTTTGGACTTTATGGCGCCCAAAAAGGGACTTTACTAAATTAACGCCTATGGCATATTATGGTATACATGTTGTATAAGTGACAGCTGGAGGCATCCACATGAAGTTGTTGACGACTATATGTACCTAGGACAAATAGTCCAGCTAGGTAGGTCCGATTTCGAGACAGAGGTCAATCGACGAATCCATCTCAGTTGGCAGCTATGCCATATATTTTCATCCCAATTATCGCATTGTCTCAAGACGAAGTTATTTGACAAATGTGTGTTGCCCGATGGGCCTTATAAAAAAACTCATTGTTATACAAAGGGCAATTTAAAGAGCAATGCTCGGAGTCTCGCTGCGCGAACTAAGACTATTATTTTTCAATTTTATTATTATTATTATTATATTAGCCTGAATCATCCCACTGCTAATTTTTTCACTCTTCGCGATCAAATGCCATTTCATTTCAAATAACTTGTTAATAACTGAATGTAAAATGGTGAATTTAGTATTGTGGTAATGGTAGGTATTTACCATACTCATGGTGTATTCATGATTTTGTTGCCTGTTACAAGGGTACAGGGACTGCCTTGTGGTCATGTTTTTTTGGCCTTTACTTTGTACTTATTGTATTCTGGTTGATATTTACTTTGTGGAGAAAGTGCACAGATACTTACCAGCGTGCGTATCACCACCATAAATGCGTATTTTGAGTGATTTATATGTTCCTTAGTATTTTTCTGCTATTTTGGCTGGATTACTGTATTGTCGAGTCATTGTCTATGAAATGACCTAGAAAGAAAAAGTTAGGTTACTAAACTGAAATTGTGACTGCAATGTATAAATTTCTTTGCATTGTACTTATCTTGTATCATAATGGAGTATGTACTTACCATAGGGTACGTCATTGTTTGTTTTTGACTGACTAAATTTAGTATCCATTTACATATTTAGTAAATATAGTAAGAATTTAAATTGTATTGGTATTCACGCTACAGGCCACAACTACAGGCGAGCGGCATTGTTGATGCGCATGACATTACGTATCTGTCAATGTCACAGTGACAGGTGGTCGGCGTGCGGCGCTTGCGTCGCGGACAAAGAACAAAAACTTTTTGGCCGTAGAGTCTATTTAAATTTTACTTTTTTTATGGCCCTACATATAGGTCCCGTCACGTAAGAAGAACGCTGGGTGTTTTTTTAAGTATGAGACAAAAAATATAACAAATTGGTTGTATGACGGGGACAGACTTATCCCCCTCCACAGTTACTCAGGGTTCTTTTTACTACACGGGAACTATACTGGCTATGAAACGTTGTCCGCTCGATGATGCTGTGGTGCCTATTGTTGTATATTGAATGACGTTCATAAGTGTTTGTGAAAACCTAAATTGAATAAACGTATTTGATTTTGATTTTGATTTTGAAATACGTGTACGTGTAAAATTACAAATAAAAATCTGGCACCTGATATTATTTAGAAGAATCATCATTATCGTCAGCCTATACTAGTCCACTGCTGGATATCGGCGTCACCCAATGAGCACCAATGCACCCTGTCCTCGGTTTGTCGCATCCAGAAAGATTGCTACCTATTACAAAGTGTACCTAAGTACTTTTCATTGCAGGTGTGCCCAATACTGCACCCTTCAAAGTGGACGCAGTTCACAACAAAGCAACTTCCACGAGTTTCACACTTGTATGGGAAGTGGATTCCTACTCTGCTATCATTGGTAAATTGCTTTCAGTGTATTTGTCTTGATATAATACGAATATATGTAGGTACTATAAAATGTTATAGAGCATATGTGTATGTACAGTTGCAATGTGAAAGGGTTTGTCACCCTAAGGCCTATTTTAGCTTGCACATGTCTCATGAGTCCCGTAACGTACCTACTTTCAAAATGTAACATGTGTCTGCATCACGTTATAGACTGTGAGGGCGCTGTGGGTTATCCTACGTCATCGAGTACAAGAAAAAATCGTTTAGAAGATCCATAAAACGTTGCTGGCACAAAAAAAAAAATTTATTACTTTTATCGACTTTTCGTAGCGATAGTCCTTACATGTCCTCTTATGTGGGTTCTATGAGTAAAAATCTGGCTTAACTCACATCCTCTTGGCAGTTTCGCTTTTCAGGCACATTAGACAGTCAAGGCACTACAAAATATGTGGTTGTGACCACACTGTACTGTGGTACCTATCACTTTATGTAATTTTTCCAGTATTGTCATAATATAATAGTTTATGCAACTGTCACATAAAATTATATGCAGTTGCATACACTACTTTATCTACACTCATATTTTCATGTTAAAATTTCGTACCTATAATTTTCTCAATTTTGCTGGAAGTAACTGCGAGTCAGTTCTGTTTTATCTACGCGTCGAGGATATCAAGCGGCGGGAAATTCACTTCACTACTTTCACATTTATCTATTAATTTGCATCAAACAAGAAAAAACATTCACAAACACAAATTACCACAATTAGAAAAAATATTCTGTTTAGCGGGAAAATAATTCCAAATGTACACAATCACAACCACAGACTATGAACTGATTACAAATATAACAAAAAAAAATTAATTTTGAATTTGTTGAAGACATTTAGGTATTCAGCCTACATTTAGCCGTGTCCCGGCGCCCGACAAAAATTTAAAAAAGAAAAGTGATGCATAATGATTAAAAAGTTATTTTTCGATACAGCTGTACTGAAAATAGTATGGGAAATGCTGCACCGAAAAGTAATTTTTTAAAATTTTAAAGACTGACTTGAAAAAAGTGTATCCTTAAACAACTGTTTTTGAATATGTAATTGGACCATTACGCTATGAGTGTAGATAAACTACTATTACGTTACAGCTGTAATGAAATTAGTATGGGAAATGCTGTATCGAAAGGTAATTTTTTAAAATTTTATAGTCTGGCGTTAAAAAAGTTTGTCATTAAACAACTGTTTTCGAATATGTAATTGGAACATTACGCTATGAGTGTAGATAAAATTAATTAATTTATACGTAGAATGTCAAAAAAAAAATTGTAGATTAAACTATACAATGTCATTGGTACCTAATTCTTTCTTAGACTATATTTTTACGCCACGTTCATCATTGTTCTAACAAGCCGCGGAAAGAGAAATAACTGATGAAAAGACACTGATGCCCCCGTACGGTTCTTATTTTCTAGATAAGACGCAATTCTTAAAAACATTTCCCTTAGGAGAGGAATATTAAAAATTATGGGGCACGCGTCCGACCCACACTTCACCGTCACACTCACTTTTCACTCTTCAGTGTACTTACGTAACCCTCTAAATATAGAATAATATAAGATAGAATAAACTTTCCTAGACAGATCGTTAGAGAATTTTTTAAAGTTAGCCATGTTACTTTAAAATCTGTAAAATGGCCAGATGTCATTGAGAGCACAGCTGCTTTTAGATTGAGTGGCATATCTCGAGTGGCGACCACGTACCGGACCGACAGCCTGGACCTTACGTCCGGTAATTTACCAATGGTTCAATTGAATTATGATTGGATCGCAATAGCTATTATTTTATTTTGTTCCCTCAAAATAATCTAATAGCAGAACTGATTGTGTGTAAAATTATTTTTCACGTAAATTCTACAATATATTTGCATTTCAAATGTATAGGTTCAATGTGTTACTACAATATCAAATTATAGATATAGGCCTTATCAAGACTACCCACGAAATTGTAAGGAGTGGGCGTAAAAACTTTCGTATCGTGTCGTATTTCCATTTTCCGGAAAAGTATCGGGCAAAAATATTTTAGCACTGGGATTTGCAACTACTTACATTACAAACCTGACGACCTGAGTGGTTCAGTTGGTTAACATGCCGGTCGCCACGCAGATGTTCCGGGTTCGATTCCCGGCCGAGCAGAAATTGTAATGATGTAAAATAAGTATGTATTTAAAAATAAAGTATATAAGTAGTTTATCAGTTATCTACCACCCACAACACAAGCTTTGCTTACTTTGGGGCTACATGGCGCTGTGTGAATTTGTCCAAGCATATTTATTTATTACATAGCGACCGAACAGTAAGCACGCAACATTGTGGCGCAAATATCAAGCAGTTTCGAGCAGCGCGGTGTCCAACGAGCTGAGAAAGCACCCTAGCTATCTACGCGGTGACTAGGCGGACACTTCGCGTATGCTGCTCGTATGCTGCACGTAGTGTTTTTGTGGAAAAATAAGCCTTCTGTCATTAGTACAGGCCCCAAAAATTTTTGGGGCGAACGCGTATAAAAGGTGTTAATGTCAAAAACGGATTCTGCTATCAAACTAGATGGGATTATTTTGTGGATACTTTACCTTGGTATAACAAAAAAAGTATGAGCAGTTCAGAAGAAAACAATTTCAACTATTTATTTAATAACTGTTCAAATGCAATATATTATATCGTACACAACACCTGGTTTACGATATTAAACATACTCGAAGTTTACAGTGAATCAATCATTTATGTCGTTGTTGATAATATCATTGTGAATTTACTTACAATTAATGCAAAATTATGCAACTTATTATTAGCAAGCTAATGTCCTTTGGAAATAAGCTTACTTCTCTTGTTGGTCGCTAGTTCTGTGATCTGGTCTATCTTCGAGAAAATATACTGCTTAAGTTTATCCATGAGTTCGTCTATGAGAATAGCTATGAGATTGTATTCGTATATTTTCTTATCGTGAGCGTAGTATTGGACAAGCGTTCCTTCTGGAGAGTATGCGGTGGGTTTTGTCTTAAGTTCGATTTTTGCGAAATTAGCAGTACCATTCGCGAAAATCGTGTACACCTTGTCGTCCACTACGAGTAGTACAAAATCTTTCATAACACACATAGGCTTCAGGAGGCGCACCTCGCTGGGGTTGCTTGGTAGTCCTGAGATTTTCTTGACTCCATCCTCATTCACAACATATGCCACTTTATCGGAATCCACATAGTAAAGGCTTGAAGTGTAATCGGCCATAATTTGGACAGCATCATTTACTTCAGCGATTTTCACCTTCTTATTCCCGTCGTTTGTTACTTTGTACAATTGCTTGTCTTCGGTAAGAATATACAGGGCATCGTCATCTAACTTCTTCGCGATGCTGATGATGTTGTCCGTAACTGTGCCATAGTTCTCTGCTTTATTCTTCTCTACATTATACACGTATAAGCCGTCAGTAGCAGCGAAGTACACAGTTTTGCTGTCATTTGTGGATGCCACGAAATCTCTTCCATTGTCTAGAAGCTTCGTCGCGACTTTCTTCTTCAAAACATAGAGCCCGGTACTATCAATAATGCCGTTTTGGCCTATTTCACCTTCAACAAAGAATAAAATGGCATTATAGCTCAAATCGGAGCCTTCTGTCTCATCTGAGTTATTTTCATTGAAGTTCAATGCATTCAATGGTAAGAAGAGGTTAACTATGTCATTCTGGGAGGTGTAAATGACGCGCTCATTTTTAAAAAGATTATCTTCTACGACCAGGTTCTCTTTTTTAGAGATGGGACTGCTGTACCCGCAGACCACTAGCAGCAAAACTCCACAGAGTTTCATTTTTGGATCTGTAACAAAAGAAAAAAATTTTTTTAAATAATGTTGAATTTAAAAGTAAAGTACTAAAAGATTTTAAAAGAGAATGTTCCTTCTATAACTGATATGATGATATGATAATTGTTGTTGATAGGTGCTCATAATTTATTTATTTATTTATTTAACAATTTATTGCACACAATAAACAATACAGAGATACAACACAGATATAACTGACACAACAGGCACTACTTATTTCTAAAAGAAATTTCTTTCAGCAGGCCTACAGAAGGGAAATGTTCGACTAAGAAATGCAGATACGACGTGCACAATGAATGAATAATTATAAAATACATATTAATATGATCAATATTTATATATCATAAATCATATCAATAAATACATACATACTTATACACTTACATACTACTACATAACAGTATAAATACATAGAAATATATTTTATGGACTAGACAGGGAAAGGTAGTGGTTCTTCACTCGCTTTTTGAATACAGGCAGTGACGGACTGTCACGTACCTCATGCGAAAGAGAGTTCCTTAGTCTCGCAGCATGAACAGTGAAGGAGTAGGAAAAGAAATCGGAATGATGGATGGGGATGGCCAAAGACGATCTTACATTTGAGCGACAAGGTTTATCTTGGGCCCGGGAGAAATGGAAGTTGGTGCGGAGATATGAGGGAGCAGAGGGATTATGGAGGACATTGTAGAGCATAGAAAGGACATGAGCGTTCCTGCGATAGCGAATTGGAAGCCACTTGAGCTGAGATCGAAAATCGGAGACATGGTCATATTTACGCAGTCAAAAGACGAATCTTATGCACATGTTTTGGAGACGGTCTAATTTATTTAATAGCTCTTCGGTGGTATCCAAATAGCAACAGTCAGCGTAGTCTAGGATGGGGAAAAGAAGTGTATGTACAAGGGAGATTTTAGTTTGCAATAGCAAGAAGCCTTGGAGAGATTTGAGCGAGTGCAGTGAAAAATGTAATTTCTTGCTGACCTCATTGACGTGCGGGACCCACGATAGACTAGAGTCAAGGACTACCCCGAGATTTTTAGCAGATTTACTGAATGGGATAGGGTGTCGTCATAAAACAGCTGAGGGATAACAGTATCAGTGCCAATTCGCCTCTGCATGTAAGAGCTCCCAATAAGCAAGGCTTGAGACTTCTTAGGATTGACTAGGAGCCCAAAGGACTTAGCCCAAGAGGAAACACGTCTCAAATCAGCATTCATGAGAGAAATAGCATCGCCAACCTCAGAGAGTTTGAAGTGTCGATAAATCTGCAGATCGTCTGCATACAGATGAAAGTTGGAAGAGATGACAGAGGTTACAGAATTTATGAACACGGAAAATAGAAGTGGTGAAAGCACACCGCCCTGCGGTACGCCCGCAACGAGATCGCACCAGTCAGAGCAAACCTCATCAGAGCGGACCCGCTGAGAACGACCCCGCAGATAGGAGTCAAACCACGCTATTGCCGGAGGAGAGACGTTAAGCGACCGAAGAGTAGCGAGAAGAACGTCAAAGTCAACGGAATTAAAGGCACTGCTAAAGTCAAGCAACGTTAGAATTGTTAGTGATTTGTCCTCCATAGCAAGACGTATGTCGTCAGTGACCTTCAGCAGCGCCGTAACAGTACCGTGACTTGGCCTGAAACCAGATTGAAAGGAGGAAAGAAGACAATTTGACGTAAGATAAGTAGATAGCTGGCTGTGGACAATGTGTTCGAGGACTTTGGAAAGGTAAGGGAGTAGAGATATGGGTCGATAATTGGAGAAGGAGGAAGGATTGGAAATTTTTGGAAGAGGTATAACGCCGGCGCGCTTCCACGCCGACGGGAAACAACTCCTTACCAGGGAATGGTTAAAAATATGACATAGAATAGGTAAGAGTTCTGGAAGTAAGAGGGAGATCATACGAGAGGAAATATCATCATTGCCCACAGCTGTAGAAGTGATAGATAGAATATGCTTTTTAACGTCCTCCTCCGTAACAGCAGCGAGCCGTAAAGAAGAGCAAAGAGGGCGTGGCTGGTCTTCGAGCCGTGCCACAGTACTTGCTTTGATGTCAGCTTCCAAGATCACAGGTGGAGAGGAGAAGTGTGTGTTAAGGGCGTTCAAGTCAATAGAGCCTCCACAAGACTGTGACGACTTGCCTATGCCGAGAGTTCTCAAAAATTACCAGGTTTTAGATGGGGATGAACCGATGATGGAATTATGTATAAAGCATCTCTTGGCGTCTCTACAGAGGCGACTGCACAGGTTTCTGTGGTATTTGTACCTTTCAAGATTTCGATCTGAAGGACATTTTTTGTAACGGCGGTTGGCACCATCACGTTTAACCATCTCATCCCTGATATCTTGCGTGATCCAGTGTGCTGGAGCATGCTTCACTTTGACCCTTTTAATGGGCATGAGTATCGTAAAGCTGAAATATTATAGATTGAAACTTTTGAACCTTTACATCAATGTGATCAGCTTCGAAAATCGAATTCCAGTCAGTGCTGACTGCGTCCCGCCTCAAAGCCTCCAAATCGACATCTCTAAAATTGCGCAAGAGTTTAAATTTAGGTTTAGGTTTTGGAGATCGGATATTAAAGGAGAGGTACACTAAATCATGGTAGGAAAAGGGAGCTGGAAAATGGCCGTGGGTAGCAATCTTATCTAAGGAAGAGGTAATCATAAGATCCAGAAGTGATGGATTACAGTTCGGAGCGTGATGCGTTGCTGCGAGCGGGAGTAAATGCAAATTGACCGCGGACAAGAGAGACTGTAGTTTTCAAATTCGAGCGTCATTTTTAAGTAGACAGGTGTTAAAGTCTCCAAGAAGCAGAATGTGCTCATAATTAGGGCGGATATTACATAGCACATTCTCAAGAGAATTAAAATAGTCGATGTGCAGAGAAGGAGAGTAGTAAACAGCTAGCAGCACTTTTTTATGGCGGAGAGTAATTTCGACAAAAAGATGTTCAGCAGAACAAGAGTACGTGCTAGGAGATACATCAACAATTTTGTGTGCAATATCCTCCCGAAGATAAATAGCAACACCACCGCCTCCCTTGCCCGTTCTGTCGTTGCGGATTAGATTGAAACCTGGAAGCGGGAATCGGGAAGAGGGGAGAGAGGGCTTTAAAAAGGATTCAGACATTAGAACTGCATCAACGTGACTGTTGCTGAAGGAAGCTAAAAGGTCGTTATAGTGGCCAGGAACGCTCTGGGCATTCATATGAACTACATTAAGATTATTGGGGATTTTGGAAAAGGTTTTCCAATTTCAACTGTTCATGCACCGAGAGTGACACGGAACCGAACTGGAGTTCGACGAGAGAGCTTTCGGAACTGTTGTCGGAAGATGAGGAGCACGAGAAAAAATCACCACCGAGATCCAGTACATTGTCCATAATACAAATAGGTACCTAAATAATAATAAAATATTATATATACTTAATACTCAACTATCTACCAATATATCAAAAACTACAATGTAATTCGCGATCAATCATCAACACCAACCGCTGCGTGCTGGAAGACTAAAATACAAAAGTAAAATTAAAAGCTTTTCACAAACGCACACCAGGTCAACCAAGTATCAAGGCCGAGAAAAAAAAAAAAAATGTATATATACAGGGTGTTTCATAATATATGTATAAAGCCGTGAACTGGGTGGAGTGCTAGTGGAGTGGAGTGGAGTGCTACACGTATTAAAACGATAGGTACAATAATTTTTTTCTTGCGTGGAATAGTTAGCGAGAAAATGACTATCGAACTTTTTCTTTTTCAATGTCGATAATGACATTTTAAAAACGAAAGACCGCATCTCTAGAAATCAGTTGTAATAGGTTACTCAAGTTCATAATCAGGTCAATCAACCGCTGACAAACGCCCCGCCGCCACGGGCCGAGGCGAGGCGGCCTGTGGCGGTGCCTTTGATCTACGGCGCGGCTTCCATTGACGAAATTTACCTACTTTCGTGTCGTGTTCGTTCATTCGGTTTTAGCTTTTCGCGTGATCGAAGTGATTACTTGTTGCGTTGTATGTGTAGGATACCTAAGTACCTACTGTGAAGATAACTGTGATAAGAGTGTTAACGATATGAATGAATAAATGATTTATTGCTTCAGGTACCAGCATTAACGTAGTCTTGTCTGTGTTCAGCGTTCAACAGTTTAAGTATTGTGATAATCATTATTCTATGCATGAGTGCAAACTAGCAGTAGGCCAAACACCATGCTACCTACCTACTTACGTATTGCATAGCAACCAGTTAATGACCTGGTTTTGCTCTCGCGCACGAGAGCCTAGGGTCGACTGCCATCTGACACTCCTGAGTTCTGCCTGACCCTGCTACCAGAGAAACTTGATTGCCTGACCAGATTGAATCAGGGTTAGACATTCAGTCGCCTAAATGTGTAGGTTTCATCACGATATTTTCCGTCATTGTTAAAGCATCGGTTAGTATTTAACTAATGTAAGTACATAAGTCAGAAAAGAGTCACTGGTACATAGCGGCAGTGGGATTCGAACCCGGTACCTCTCGCGTACGAGTCATACCTATTGAAAATAATTTGTGTAGGCAAGTTACTAGTTAATTTAGTATATCTTATGCGCTTATTACATTTGGCTAAATTTAGTCGTCTTAATTCAGAAGCAAAAAGCGTGAGAGCATATCAAAGTAAAATGTATTGCTCATAGAATAAGGCCCATTTTAGTATCACGCCTTTTGAAAAACAGAGCGACGCGTAACATAATACGAGTGATACAAAAATGAACCTTATTCTATGAGCAATACATTCCACTTCGATTTACTCTCACGCCTTTTGCTTCTGAATTTAGTCGACTGAATTTAGTCAGGTGTAATAAGCGCATTATTCATGTAGATAAGTAGGTAACATTTAGTTCGACGCCTGGTAGTAAGATGTAGGAGGTTCGTTTGTTTTGATATGGACGGCATGAGCTTATTAAACTCCACCTTATGGTGCGTACACACTCAACGTAACTGCGTTTGGTCGATTGCTTCTATCCGTTTGATGTTACCGCCACGCTGCGCTGCGGATCGCCGGCCGGCACGCGCCAACAAACAAACGGTCGCACGAGGTTATTGAACTGCTCCTTGTAGAAGCATCAACTTGAAATAGAGCTGCGCTTCAACGTAGTCGATATGATTATTTTTCTTTAAAAACGAAGATTTTTTAATGGAAATTTAAATTAAATGTCCGGATAATTTGAAGTCGCTAGTGTACTCTTTGCAAGCCTTACTTTAACACCCTTTCGGCTTTATACATGTATTACGTAACACCCTGTATATATAGATTTGCAATAACAAAACGCAAAAAGAAAAATAGACAACTGTCACTCAAAGCTGTCATTACGTTAAGTGACATCTGTAAAAGTAAACAGAACTAAAATTAAAATTTAAAACGACCTACGATATTGCAAAATAATTGTTTAAAACTTACCTACATAAAACAAGAATATTGTACATCTAATTCAGGGTAGATAGAATTGTGCCAGTGAGAAACAAAACAAGAAAATAGAAAGACATACACAATGAATGTAACCACCGCACCGAGGCGAGCACTATTTCCTTGCTCTTCTGGTAACGGGAGCAGCTGTAGGCTTTGTCGCGATGGTTCTACCTTTAGGAGCTGGCGCTTTGACAACCCCCACCTTCGGCGGTGGATCCCTGGGAGTTCCCATGGGCGGCGCAGGTTCCCTGGCGTTTGGGAACCGAATAACCAAAGTTTGCAGCTGATTACTGGTTTCAATTTTTGTGCGCGACTTGTTAGGAAGTATGATGGTGATCTTTCCCTCCACAGACCAGCAATTATTTACTCCAAAATGCTTCCGTGCTGCCATAAACACATCGTGCCTGGTCTTGGTTAAGAATTCCGATAAGACGACACCGGTACCTTTCAGCATTGTTTTGTAATCCCATACTATGCGTCGATGCTCCATCTCACGGAAGCGCACAAGCACTGGACGAGCCTTGTCGGTGGAGGTCCCCAACCGATGGCAGGATTGCAAGTCACCCGTGGCAATATCTGACACCTTCATTTTGTCAGCTATCAAATTCACAATCACTTCACTCACTTTTTCTTCCTTTATTTCAGGAACTCCATGGAAAAGTAGGACCTTCCTACGCAAAAAGGCTTCATGCCGGTCTAGGCCTAGTGTCACTAAATCCATTCTGGAATTGAATTTCATAAGAATTTGCCAGACCGACCTTTTGAATTCAACAAATTCTTGACGCAACATAGGATCCGATGATTCTGGTGGAGATATTTTGGATGGTGACGAGGTGGTGGCCTTCTCAAGTCTGTCCTCAAAGCTGCTCATTCTTGCAAGTAACTCGGTGATACTTTCATTATTAGGAGAAAGCTGGGATGATAGCTCCATGGTGTGGTGAAAGTGCGGTTCCAATTAGTGAAAAGTGCTAAGGGAATGTAATTTATACTTGCGGCAAGTGGTGATGAACTAACACATCAAATTCTGTATAACATTTACTTGAAATGTATCACTAAATATTGTTAAATAAATTAAAATGTACAGCAGTACAAATAGATGTTTATTAAGCGACGTCTACCCGCGAAAAAAAACACGTTCATAACATAATGTTATGGGCTCATAGGTTAACAATGTTATCGTTGACCGGTGTTAGGTATGTTTTCGTTTCGTTGAAACTAAGCAAAACAAATTTATATAGGTACTATGTTTCTTTACTATTTAGATATAATCACATTATTAGAATTATATATATTTACTGAAGGTTTTTATCAATTTAGTCATTATTTACTGGTTCCAGTTTCCATAATAAATTATACCCTATACGTTGCCCAGGCTTAATATATATACCTACAACAAAAAAGTCTCATTCAAATTCGTCCAGTAGTTCTGGAGATTAGAGTGTACAGACAGACAGAGACAAAATTTTTAAAAATTGATATTCTATTACTATTTATTAATCGCCCTAAATAATTTTTTTGCAAATGTTTTCAGAAAGAATTGTATATAAACGAATCCAAACGTAAGTCTTTGTAACACAATTAAGGCAAAAAAAAATTAAATTTCACAACATTAACCAAGGAAACAAATACTGCATAACAACTTAACAAAAAACGAATGAAGAAATAAAATAAAAGAGGAACTTGAGAACTTTCGGCTTATCTGTGTTGTAGGTACATCTCCATAGAAAATTATTTTAATTTATTTTCGCGTAGGTAATGTCATTTAAAGAATAATTACAAATATTTATATTTTGTGCGAAAAGCGATTGTGTTGAAAATAGATAAATCCATTAAAGCCCATGAAGTAGGTAGATAATTAAATTTAATGGAATAATAATAAGTGAACACAATAATATAAGTATTTAGTAGAAACAATGACTCACCTTATTTAAAAGATTCCGCGAAATGATAAACAAATCTAGGGTCAGCCACAATATATACGCGACACACATTGACCTTTTGATAATGTATCAAACAGTTTATGTCATTATAGGGTTCCTTGGTCTAACAACATTCTTAACCCATTCTAAAATCATCTTGGCGTTAATTCCCGACAGTACTCTCGCGCACGAGACCCCGGGGTCCGCCTTGACCATGATCCAGAATTTGGCAGATCAGGTAATTACGGTGGACCAACTGCCATCTGACCTCCGTGACCCTGCTACCAGGGGAACCTGACCAGATTGGAACATGGTTACACATTCAGTTGCCTGAATGTGCAGGTTTCATCACGATGTTTTCCCTCACCGTAAGGGCATCAGTTAGTATTCAACTAATTTCCATAACTCAGAAAAGAGTCATTGGTTCATGGCCGCTGTGGGATTCAGTGGGCCACCGAAGCTCTTAAGAATTTTTTATACTACTTAGTGTCAAACGAGCAGAGTCCAAGGTTGGCGTTTAATTGTTCAAAATTCTCTCACCTAGTATTTTTATTTCCATTCGCTTTTTCTCAAATTCTTCTTATTCCCCATAACAGTCCACTGCAGGACTTAGGGCCTCTCCCACAAAACCCTTTTCGTAGGAGAGGCTATTGCCATAATCTCCACGCTCGGCAGGCGAGTCGGAGATCGCAGTTTTATAAATATAACAATGGAAAATGCTGCTGCCCATTTTCCAGCCTACGGAGACTAGATATTTTATCTCGAAAACTTCATTTGCCTTGTACGACACCCAATAGTGTAAAGGGTTGGTGCTATTCTACTCTGCCGTACACCACTCGGCCACTGTATATGGAAACTATTCACGAAGGTTTTTCCACAAAATAAAAAAATCCTGGTCGCTTGTCGTAAGTACCAAACGCCAACCCGATAGGGAAACGAAAATAGGCTCCAATAGGGAAACTTAATAATACTCACATTACGAGTACACGAACACAAGGTTGGCAAGCATCCGTACATAGCTGACCGTCCTACATTGCGCTAGAGAAATTTGCCAATTTCCGCAGCATATTTACACCTTCCGACGATCAACTGTAAGACCCATGGTCCTCTGGTCACAACACGCGGCCAGGTGGGTGGTTATCCTTTTCTACTTTCTTTATCTTCGCTTGCCAACATTGGCCTGTGAGGATAGATAATATGACTCACTTGTCAGTGCGTCAATGAATTTTCATTTCGTTGGGTCCGCGCTGCTCAAAGTTGTCGGAGGTTTAGAGTTTCCTGGGCCCCGTCTGCTAATTTCCTGATGGCTCAGTTGAACTTCGATTGGATCTAAAAAGGGAGGTTTGACGCGTTTCTCGTATGCTGCTACTAATTTAAAACAAATGGTTGAACCAACTGTCATTGGACTATTTCCTAGACTAATTGTAAATCGATTGTGCACTAAAACGGCAGTATCTTGATAGATTTTAGAAGGCAACACCAATAACTATTTAACTGAGAGTCAATTATGATTCCATTACGACTCATTTAGTAAAAGTTTTTGCAGAATACTTAACTCGTTTCAATCATAATGGTATTGCAATTGAATATCAATCACGTGTTAGTTTAATAAAATTAGCAGATTTGGATCCCATTTTGGTCGCTACGCGTACGCTGTTTTGGTCACCTTGCTGTTTGTAAGCGTAGTATAAACTGATACGTATTTGTTTAGCAATCTCTATTTCTCTCTACTGTACGATTTTGTTCTTTTTCTTGAAAAAAAAATGAGTACGGAACCTTAAAAACGTGTAATGAGCTTCATATCTGCCATATCTACTTGTTTATTATTTATATGAATGTACATTAGTTGAATACTAACCGATGCTCTTACGGTGAGAGAAAACATCGTGATGAAACCTGCACATTCAGGCGACTGGATGTGTAACCATGATCCAATCTGGTCAAGTTCCCCTGGTAGCAGGGTCATGGAGGTCAGATGGCAGTCGCTCCACTGTAATTACCTGACCTGCCACATCGTGGATCATGGTCAAGGCGGACCCTAGGCCCTCGTTCTCAAGAGCACAACCGGGACATTAACGCCAAGACGATTATTTTTATTTTTATTGGTACCTAAATAAAAATTTACATGTAAAATATATTGGTACTACAAATGTCAATTTGTGTTACAGAAATGTGTCATTACAATATACATATATTTTTTTATCTTTTTCACATTTAGAAAATCATCCATATCAGTCCACTGTAGAACTTAGGGCCTCTCCCACGCAAGGGGAAGTTATTGCCATAATCTCCACGCTCGGCAGGCGGGTTGGAGATGGCAGTGTTATAAGTATGACAATGGAAAACGCTACTGCCCATTTTCCAGCTTACGGAGACTCTAGATATTTTGCCTCGAAAACATTAGTCGCCTTGTACGATACCCACGAGTGTAAGGGGTTGGTGCTATTCTAGTCTGCCGGACACCACACGGCCATTGAAATTGAAAATTTATAATATTAATTTCTGGGAATAGACTTTTCCGTTTTATGGAAATTTTTATTTGATATTTGTTTATGTCAATGATTGTATATACACACAATTGATCAGATAGTTGTAGATATTTGTAAGAGGTTTCTAACAATTCCTGTTTGGACAAGTTAGTGTAAATGCACGTTTGTGATGTACTAGTTATTCTAGTAAGGAATTTCATTAAAGATTTGAAACCATATAATTTTAACGTTGAACACAGCTGTTTAGTGTCGTTACATTTCGTAGAAAATATATGCTTACATCGTTCAACATAACAACTTTACTTTAGGCCAAGTACCTAAGGTATTTAACTTTTCGAACAACACTGTTAATTCGCAACGGGGTGATTCTTATTTATTTATTTATTGGTAGGCACACAAAACAGACTAGGATTGCTTACAATTTACATAGAAACAGCAATTGTCATAATCTAAATCCTAACCCAAAAAAGGTAAACATCATGACTAAAAAATACAGTAAACATACATTATTTAGAATTGATTATAACACTGAAATATTGATAACACCGAAAAAGTACGGTTTCAAAATAGGGAAAACCAGCATCACACATCACAATACCGAATTGTTCATGCCGAAAATAAAAATTGAAAGCCGTTCGAATCGAGGCGAGCGATTCAAAAATAGTGCCTCAGATCTTAGGGGTAATTAACGACGCTAGGTATTCCAATCTTGTACGCTGATTCGCAGGAATTTGTTCTACCATTCTTACAAGCACTCCTTACCGTTTTTTAGTAGGAGTGAACTTGGTCCGATGGTCATCATCATCATCGTCCGAGCGGTTAGCCCCGGCTTCTGCCAGGGTCCGCTTTCCGACTCATTCTTCTCCACTTCGCCCGGTATTCGGCATCCTCGCGTCGTAGGCCGTTGGCTCTCGAATCCGATGTCAATCCATCGCCTCTTGGGTCGCCCACGGGGCCTCTTTTCTGATACTGGCAGGTTCAGACACCTATTTCCCACGTATCTCTGAGGCTTAAACAACACGTGACCATATCAGCGTAGGCGAGCTTCCTCGATCTTATCTTCGATATCCCTCACGCCAAGGCTGCCACGGATATACTAGGTCCGATGAAGTATCATTATTAAAATAGCATCCGTGCAGATCCTGTATATTTCTATACCCGTGAGTAATGTATTTTTGTCTAAACCTTTAATTAATGTCGTGTTTTTCGATATTTGTTTCGTTTCCTGAACCACGCACTAAGTCGCAAGTCATTTTTGTCGAGGTCATTGTTTGTGTTTTTCATTAATTCATTTATTAAACTTTATGCACAAAAAAAGTACGATTTATTAAACTTTATGCACAAACAAGTAAAAAGTTTGCGGTTCATTTCGTTACAAACAAAAACAATGAAGATTTTATGGTTATGATTACACGTTCGTTTTGTGTTGAGAGCGACGTCGGCGCTTTATTAAGCTGGCACTTAAACTAGTAACAGACGTTCTGTTTTAGCTGGAGCCGACCAACCGTCAGTTGTAGTTGATACTAATCCTTACGCAGTAAAAAATAAAGTTGTGTTTGGGTGAGGGGGACGTAGCCGGACGTCCGACCAAAGTCGGCTCGCCCGCGCATCCGAATTAATTAGATAATTATAGAAAAATAGATATTAGTCTAAGCTTAGCTTAATCCCGCTACGGCCATGTACTAATACTCTTTTCTGAGTTATGTACATTAGTTGAATACTAACCGATGCTCTTACGGTGAGGGAAAACATCGTGATGAAACCTGCAAATTCAGGCAACTGAATTTGTAACCATGATCCAATATGGTCAGGTTTCCCTGGTAGCAGGGTCGCGGAGATCAGATGGTAGTCGCTCCACTGTCCGACAGTTGATCGTCGGGAGGAGTATTTATGGATGGAAACAGGAAGATCGTCAGAAGTAGTATAAATGCCGAGGAAGTTGGCACACTTCTCTAGCGCGAGGTAGGACGGTCAGCGCCATCTATGTGCCTATGCTAATAATTGAAGTGTAGAAATAAAAGATGATATTTATTTATTTATGTACGATTATTTATTGCAGTAATACATTTATTTTTCATTTAAACAACCATATCAGATTAGCGCAGAGTCAACCTTATGCATTTCACCATACTTTGGTATTAATTTAAAAATTAATTTTAAGCGAGTGATGATCTCTAATGCTGCATAATATATCTGGGATACTAATACATTGATACTTTATATGTTACCTTAAATATATCATTTAAATTCTACAGGAAATATTTAAGTCTCTTTATATTTCTATTTTTCGGACCGTAAATTCAATGTACATATATTTTGCGATATCTCCATTCCAATTGTGTTAAATCAGGGGTAGGTATACCATGCCTAGTTCCTCTTGAGCGATCCCATGTCATAGTCCAAAGGCCGGAACTCCATTGGCGCGGTGCAGTGCACTGCGCGGCGCGCCGCGCGGTGCCACGTCACGGTGACAACCAAAGAAACGGTGGTGTTATTCTGGTTTTTCAAATTAGGAAAGGTTCGCACGAGGGATTTTAAGTTAGGCAACGTTTGCACGAGAGCCTTTTCGATGCTTTTACGCGCGTTATTTGAAATGACTCGCATAATTATTGACCAAATGTTTTCTCGACTGTGTGTTCACACCCAGGCGTAAAAAGTAAATAGAGATTTTTTAAATCTGCCGACTCAAATGCAACCAAGAGAAACGTACGAAAAGGATATAATTCATTACAACACTGAAAGTAGATTAAAACACTTTCAGTGCCGGCCCGATAAATATTATGCGATTTTCAGATACAGCATACGGTTTCTATAATTTTTTACTATGGTGCCAAACCTGTACGCCCACCACCACCGCTATGTAAAGAAATTGAACCACCTCGATTGGTCTTCCTCGAATACTATGATAACTTTTCCTTTTTACCCGACTACGAGGAAGCCAAGGAAGGAAGCTTTTTTTTTATTATCAATAGGTTTGCATTTGACCTCAACTCACCTGATGGAAAGCGACGATGGGTAGTGAAGTTAACAGTCTATGTAAGTATGATGAAGCCACAGAGATTTGTTAGGACCGTAGCAAGTGGAACAATGACGTATCTGCCTATCCCTACGGGAGAAAGGCGTAACCGAATGAATGTGTGTCATTGTTGGTTGTATCAATGAATGTTGATCTCGACAACCACTATCATTTCTATTTAGAAACTAGTGTTGTAGGACCAATAGTTTTATAGTTATCACATTATTAAGATTGACAGCTGTCATCCTAAATGTAGATGTTGACGAGCACTATCACTTCTCTTCAGGAACTAATGTTCTAGGAGCGATCGCTTGAAAGTTATCACAGTATTAAGATTGACAGCTGTCATCCGAAATGTAGATCTTGACGAGCACTATCATTTCTCTTAAGTAACTAATGTTCCAGGAGCGATCGTTTCAGAGTTATTACAGTTTTAAGTTTGACAGGTGTCATCCGAAATGTAGATCTCGTCGAGCACTATCATTTCTCTTTAAGAACTAAGTTCGTTCTAGGACCAAAAGTTACAGAGTTATTAGTCTTAAGTTTGACAGCTGCCATCCGAAATGTAGATCTCGACGAATGCATTTATTTTTAGAAACTTGTGTTCTAGAACAAAACATGCCGTATTTACTATTCGAGAGGAACTGAGAACAAAATGACGAAAGGATCACGAAAGCGAAACAACTACGATAATGTTGCAGAATCACAAAAAGGGGCGGGGCTTACGCATGAGCGGTCAAAATTTCTTTGACAAGGTCGAATTCCTATTTCATTCATACGCGTTGAATCTGTACTAAAAGAAGAAGACAGATATATGTGTGTAAACTGTGTCACATAAGGAGGAGAGATTCGAACTGTTGGTAAAAAGAAACAGTCAAGTGTGACGTCTCATGTTGACATCTGCTGACAGCGCGCCGCACACTGCACGATGGGGCCAAATTGAAAAAATGTGGACAAAATTCATACAAACTGACATTTCGGGCTTGGATTGCGCGTTTTGCCCCATCATGCAGTGCGCCGCGCGGCGCGCTGCACAGTGGGGCATTTCGCCACCTGTCAATGTACTTGCATACAAACTGCTCGGCGTGGAACAAGTTTTGCCACATTGTGCAGTGCGCCGCGCGGCGCACCTCTTCAATGTGTTCCAGCGCAAAGGAAACATTAATAGTTAAACACTAACGGAATGCTCTTACGGTGAGGGAAACATTGTGAGGAAACCTGCACATTCAGGCAACTGATTGGTGTGACCATGATCCAATCTGGTCTGGTGCCCCTGTTAACAGGGTCACGAAGGTCAGACGGTAGTCGCTTCACTGTAATTACCAGATTTGTCAAATTCTGGATCATGATCAAGGCCCTCGCGCGCGAGTGATATTTAATTGTCAACATCTATAAGGGATTGTTCGGGCTGATACACGCGTCAATCTATGACGGCTCGGAAGTTAGCAGATGTGCTTTAAGTACATTCCTAAATCATTATTGCTGTGCACATAATGTAAAAGAATTATAGTCTGGTACTTACACTTAAGAAATTATGCACAATATTGTTTTATGGCTGTAATTTGTTGTATGTGCCTAATAAATAAAATAAAAATAAAATAAATTATTTTGCATTCTGTACACTGTAAATTAATGCTATAAGATAATGTTTTAAACTATCGCGGTTATTATCACACATTTTAAGGGTATGTTCCGGGTTTCTTACCGCGTAAGGATAGCTCAACTCAGTTGTGCGTGCGGCGCTATGTTTGCGTGCGCTTGTAAATATACAGCTTTCATTTATGTGGCAGTGACGCGACCACTTGGCGTGCCAATGGCGTGGCGTCATTGTGACGTGTTGAAATATCAATACCTTTGTTGATGAATACCTTTGTTTGTTGATTGTGTCGAAATATCGGGCTAAACGTCAACAAACCCGGAAGATACCCTTAAAATGAATGCTATAAGATTCGTGTAAAGTCATTAACCATTAAAAAGCACCACAATTTGAATAATCCAGCAAACAATTTCACTTGCAGATAACTTCGGAGTCGCCATCAACATTGACACGAGGTGTACCATCAGATGCAGAATTTTACCACTGTACAACCGCCGCCGCAATTTGAAATTCCACCCGTGACCCACATGGATGGGTGGCAGTCACCCCGTGTACGATAGTCAAGAAAGTCCCTACCCATGGGCGTAACCAGCATAGAGCAGCCCCCCAGCAAGGTGTACGAACTGAAGGGCAAAATAATAAGAGAAAGAAGTTGCATTGCATGTAACCTTGATTCTTGATTTTAAGAACCAAATACCATAAACACTGAGCTCGCTGCGCTCGCTTATTGTTTGAGTTTTGTTATTTTTATTATAGTCGCCCCAGTTCCTTGGAGCAAAATTTGATAAAAAGTCGAAAAATCCGGATTTAAGAGCCAAAACATAAAAAAATCGGGTTTGCTGATTCATAAGTTTATGTTTTGAGTAAAAATCTGTAAATTTTTGAGACCGTTGCCCTCGCGTTTATTTTTTATCATTCGAGCCTCCTTCAGTATTACCAAACCGTTACGGTATTGGAACCTGCAGGAAACGAGTACACCTATCTCAAAGGCCGCCAACGCATTCGTGACTCCCCGGATGTTGTGGGTGTCTATGAGCAGCGGTGACCACTTTTCATCAAGTGACCCGGATCCTTTCATCAGCATCCAGCCGGTACCTGCGACCTTTACTAGAACCTCAAGTCCGAATTTAATTGGTGAGCTTGAATTGTAATTGAATCGCGTTAGCGGCTCAAGGGCAGATTTAATTGTAGCAGAATACTGCTGCGATTGCGATCCAATTATCATTCAACAGAGCCATTAGTAAATAGCGGACTTAAGACCCAGGCCATCCATTTACCTTACGAGACGCCTACAAACGCTACGTATTCCGATACGCGGTCGCTACCCCGAAACAGAGGACACGGCGAATGAGGATAACGCGAACTGGAGTACACCTCGAAACCGACTCGGAACAGACGAGCTCCAGGCCCAGAATGATAAAACCTTCCTGAGTACAAAGGAAAGAAAGGTAAGGAATGCTACCACTTCTACAAAATGATGTGACAGTGAGTGACCGGGAACATTGGTGGCCTAGTGGTTAAGGTATGTATCCGACTCGTAAGCGAGAAGTACTGGGTTCGAGTGCTACTGCCACCATGAACCAATGACTCTTTTCAGAGTTATATACATTGGATGAATACTAACCGATGCTAAAATCGTGATAATACCTGCACATTAGGCGACTGAATGTGCAAGTTTTAATGATGTTACATGTTTTACGATCATCCAATCTGGTCAGTTTCCCTGGCAGCAGGGTCGAGGTGGTTCGATGGCAGTCACTTCACTGTCATCATTTGCCTGCCCTTATCCCATTCATTTGGGGTCTGCACAGTATGTTTTATTTCTCCATTCAAATCTATCCCCTGTCATATCTACGCTCACCTCTCGCTCACTGATATCCCTCATCTCACGATCCATCCATCTTTTCTTTGGTCTTTCTTCACTGTAATTATCTGATCTGCCAAAACCTGGATCATGATCAAGGCGGACCTGGGGCCTACGTGTGAAAGTACACAACTGGGATATTTTCTATCTGTCATTGACTGGCTGAGTGGGAAGCTCAAAGAAAGCAGTTTGCATTATTTTTTTAATATACATAGCTTGATAAAGTTAATTCCAGTTAATAAAGTCGTCACCGTACGTCACAAATAAGATTTCATCATATCATATCAGCCAAAAGGTGCCCACTGCTGGGCATAGGCCTCCCACTGAGATCTCCACAAAGACCGGTACAGTGCCTTCCGGAGCCAACTGGTACCTACGATCTTTACCAGGTCGTAAGTCCACCTTGTGGGAAGGCCTCCCCACGCTACGTCTTTTGGTACGTTTGCCACAACACCCGGCCAGATGGGTAATTACCCTTTTCCACCTTCTCCATCTTCGCTTGCCAACATTGGCGGCTACCTTATCCCTTACCACCGCCAAAGTCGCACACGAGGGCCAAGGGGTATGCCTTTACCATGATCCAGCATTTGGCAGATCAGGTAATTACAGTGGAGCGACTGCCATCTGACCTCCGTGACCCTGCTACCAGGGGAACCTGACCAGATTGCATCATAGTTACAAATTCAGTTGCCTGAATTTGCAGGTTTCATCACGATGTTTTCCCTCACCGTAAGAGCGTCGGTTAGAATTCAACTAATGTACATACCAACTAATGTCGTTTGGCTAATTGGTGCATGGAAATAAAACTGTTAAAGGGTTTATTGGCGGCATTAGGTTATTAGTGGGAATAAGTACACGTTCACTTTTTTCACCTGCGGCCGACTCAACGATTGGGTCGCGTGTGCGCACGACTCATCTGGGCCGCGATTACGCTAAATAATGCCGGCTAAAACGAAGCTGAAATGCAACGAGGCCGCTCCATTTAATACGCGCGCTACGATATTATTTTGTACCTACGGTACATTGTTGGTACTAGGACTCTGTCAAGCCTGAGGAGTCCGCCTGGGGAGTACCACCGCCTTATCTAGTTTTTAACTTACAATCAATCAATCAAAAAACAATATTTAATTAACAACGTTGTTGTGTTCCGGGTTGATGGATAAGGTGGCCAGCGAATTTACAGTTTTTGTTACCTGCAACCTAAATGTATAAATTGTAGATGTTATGGGCGACAGTTACCATTTATCATCAGGTGGACTGTCTGCTCGTTTGTCACTGAGCAGTATAAAAAAACTGTACTGCTGTAGCCTCTCTGGTAATTGAGTTAGCGGGGAATGTGTTAGGTAATTTAAAAAATCGGGGCCCTAAATGTTCAACCAGTCTCAGGGTCTCAGTGGAAGACTTCGGTCAACTGCTACTAGAGGTACCCCTAGGTGATGTTCATCATCCCAGCCCGTAACAGACCACTGCAGGACTTAGGACCTCTCCCACGAAAGGGGAGGTTATTGCCATAATCTCCACGCTTGGCAGGCGGGTTGGAGATCGCAGTGTTTAAATATAATAATGGAAAATGCTGCTGCCCATTTTCCAGACTACGGAGACTCTTGATCTTTTGCCTCGAAATTATTAGTCGCCTTGTACGACACCCATGAATGTAAGAGGTTGGTGCTATTCTACTCTGCCGGACACCACACGAGGTGATGTTCAAGGTCTGATAATGATGACGGAAGGTGGCCTTAGGAACTATTGAAAGCAACATGATAACCCTTATCGAGTTTGGGGTCTTTAGAATTGTCTTGATAAGTAGGTACTATGCCGTGCGATAAATTCTTGTTATAAAAAATATCTTTCATTAGAGATTTTATTATATTACTAGCTGTTGCCCGCGACTTCGTCCGCGTGGAAATCGTTTTTAGGGCAGTTTATATTTTTCCCGAGCGACTACTTCAAATGACCTCCCTAATGTATAAAAGCTACGGAGTAATACGGAGAGGCCAAGCTGTTTCATCTCGTTCTACCCAAATTAATTAGATAAAACATGGCCCAGATTTTAAGTTAGACCCCAAACTACGAAACTGTGCCTGTACGTTGTAAGGTGGTACAGAAACCAAATATACTCCATTTGAACTTGTATATACGAAATGTATGGTAGAAAGTGTGTATTACCAAGTAATTTATTAGGTTTCAATGTTGAGCCACTATATAACTATGACAACTACCCATGCGAGTTAAAATATCGCATCCAGACTTCTCAAAAAGAAGCCAGGAACAATCTTCTAATAAGTAAGAATACAAGGAAATCAAGATACGACATTAGGATTAATCCTACATGTTTGCCTGGTAGGATTAATCCTACCAGGCAAATGACTTAGTTTTAATAAAAAATGAAGTAGGCAATAAGATAGATAGTTTATATTAGGGCCCATATAAGGTGATAAGAGACATGTCGCCTAACGTAGAACTAGAAATTAATGGAACAAATATTTTAGTACATAAGAATCGAACTAAGCCATACTATTCTCCTTAGCATTTGTTTATTATTGTAAGCTTATTTTAAAAAATTATAAAATAATTGTCTTGTTTTAATTTTTTTTCTTGTACCGGGGAGGTGTAAGGTGGTACGATATATAATGTCTATGTAGTATGTAAGCATTGTAAACTTAGTATAAAACGTCATGCATTCGCTCAAATAAACGAGTACTACATCGACTTTTGTGTTGTGTACTTGCTCTACAAACAGCCCGCCTCACAACGTAATGTACTGAACAAAAAATCAAAATTCATTGCAGGCCATTTCCATATTTCTTATAGATAGTTTAGCTGGCTATTATGGTTCTACAACTGTTGTTTCCAAAATCAATTATACCCTATATGTTTCCCAGGCTTATCTAATAGCTATACAATAAAAAAGTATTTAAATCTGTTTAGTTTCGGAGATTAACGTGTACAAAGAGACAGACAAAATTTTTATTACTGGAATAGTAATAAATAATAGTTTATCGCCCTAAACTACATTTTTGTAAATATATTCAATGTACAGACACTATTTTTATGTTTAGATATAGATCATAACAATGTTTTATTAGTTTATAAAACATGAGCCGCGCGGCACTTTATTTCTTGACATTGACTCCCCTCCCGTACCCCGTGCTGCCTAGATAGCCGAGCGGACTGAGCGGCGAGCACGCGACTTTTTTAAATTTCTAATATTTACATTTTTAAACTCGTGATATCTTTCGAATGTCTGAATTGAATAATTCAAAAAGTTATATAAAGGTATTGAAGCAGTCGTGAATATGAAGTAATTGATTTTGATAAGGATTAATACTAAGGTATAAATAAAGAGCGTTTTTTAGCGGCGGCATTTCAATTAAATTTTGAAAATAAAAGAACACTTATTGTGACACAACTATAATAGTTAGACATATACTGTCGCAACACTTTTCGTAGATAATGATGTATTCTGCAAAGTCGTAGTAAATTATTTTGTTCTATTATCAATAGTTTTCGCAGCACACGCGATGTAAGGAATTTATTGGGTATTTTTTTACACCTTGGGTTACATTATTGGAGTTTTATTAATGATCCGTAATTTTTTGGAAAATATAATATAGCATATGTCACCCGGGGATAGTGTAGCTTCCCAATGGAGGAAGAATTTTTCAAATAGGTCCAGTAGTTTCGAAGCCTATTCAATACATACAAACAAACAAACAAAAAATCAAACTTTTCCTCTTTATAATATTAGTATAGACAAGCTATTGCCCGCGTCTTTGTCCGCATGGAAATCGTTTTTAAGGCAGTTTATCTTTTTCCGTGGCGACCATTTTAAATTAAATCTCTAATGTATGAAAGCTACGGAGAGGTCAAGTTGTAATTATATTTATCAGATGTTCCAGTTTCCAAAATTAATTATACCCTATGTGTTGGCCAGGCTTAAAAGCTATACAACAAAAAAGTTTTATTCAAATCCGGCTAGTAGTTCCGGAGATTAGTGTGTACAAACAGACAGACAACCATTTAAAAAATTCTTATTCTATTACTATTTCTTTATCGGATTAATTTTTTTTTGTAAATATTATATAATGAACAGACACACTTCTTTTACTATTTATTTTATGTATCGATATGTAGCAGGCCGAGTGGTTAAAGTGGTCAGTGGTAAATTAAGAAAGTTTTTTCTTTTACAGGTGATACGCCCCAAACTATGGAATCCTTTTCGACAGACAGTAGTATAATAATTATCTACCTACAGTACTGCTATCACAAGGGGCATTCTTGCCCCTATAGCTCGCGCCGTATCATAGACTTTATTTCCTTCTGTCATTACAAAAATGAAAGAGATAGCAGGATTTATGTCGCATCTTTTCTCGCATGTCGCTCTCTCACGCACACTTGTGTTATCCGTGCAGGTCAGTTAACTAACGATCTGGCACGCGCACAATGCCTACCTATGTACAGTACAAGAGCGTAAGTACATTACCACTTTAAGAAAATTTTCCTTTGCCGCTACAACATTCCCGGTATTTGGTGCATGTTTAGCCAAAATTAGTTTGCTGAAAGAAGGGAGCATTAGCTGTCCCGTATGTCCAAAGGACTCGCCTTTACCCTCAGGATATTTTTTATGTTAGTACCTAATAAGTATAAATATTTTTAAATTATGGTATCCAGGCATTTGACCGCTATCTCACCTGGTGGTAAGTGACGATGCGGCCGAAGATGGAGCATGCTTGTCTAGGAACAGCCATTTCACTCTTGCCTTGAAGGAGTCCAGATTATAGTGAACAAGGAACACACTCGTAGGGAACGTGGTCCATGTAATTCATGAATGCCACAAAAACAGTTTAACGACTGCACAGTAGTGCAAAGAAATATGATTCTTAAGGTCTTAACCAACTCACCATCCAATTCCAGACCCACCCAAGATAAAGACCATCCCCGAGGATGGTTTCCTGGTTGTGAGCAAGGGTGAGCTGGTGAGCATCGGCTGCGAGGCTGCCGGCACGCCGCACCCTATCATCGAGTGAAAGAAGAATGTGAGACTACCTCCTTATTCGATTTTTATAAGAACTGACGACCTCAGGCAACCTGAGTGGTTCAGGTAGTTAACATGCCGTTCTGCCACGCAGAGTAGTACCTTTCGCGATTAGGCCCAAATTGGATAAATAACTCGACCGATTAGTTTATTTAGGTGATTAACAGAAATGTGGATTTTTATTTCTGTTACGTTTCTAGGTGCTGTATGTATAAAAAGTATGTATTAAAAAATATTTAAGTATCTAGTTTATTAGTTTTCTGGCATCCATAACACAAGCTTTGCTTACTTTGGGGCTAAATGGCGCTGTGTGAATTGTCCAAGCATGTTTATTTATTTATTTTATTTAAAAGCTACCAGAAATTTGTCCCACAAACAGATTATTCACTCAGTCTTGAAGATTTTCAAATTAGTTGTTGTAGTAGTTACTTACAAAGTTGAAGGAATACACATGTAGCGACATCTATCGCTTCAATAGGGAAATTCAACAATACTCAGATTACAAATACACGACCACAAGGTTGTCAAGCATCCGCACATAGATGGCGTTGATCGTTCCTAATGTACAAAGGTTGAACTAAATCAAAGTTGTTTGTGTGGATAGATGGAAGATCCACCGACCACGACTTATAAGAGTCGACACATTCATTGATCAAAGCCCCTCAATTGCCAAGATCCCCTTAATTGCCACCAGGGCGAGCAAATGAAGCTTCTGGAACACCGCTCTCGCATCAAGTTCAAGGCGGAGCATCGGCTGCTGACAGGCTTCTACCAACGCACAGCTGACAACCGGGTGGGAGACCCTGGGACTGCTTCTATTACGGTTGTCATACAAGGTAGGAGAGAATATGTACGAAATATATACTAGGTACCTGCTTAAAAAATTTTAATTTTGTATATGTATTTTCTACAACGACAATTCAGTTCATTTATCAATTAAGTTTAAATCAAAGTATTGTTTAAAACTTTATTTAGGTAAATTATTCTTCATACCGATATCCAGTTTTTACTATATAGAATAAATATTTTTCAATAATGCTAATGTTCCGTTAAATAAGTTAATATTCCGGTTGTTGTGATCTCCGGGAGATCCAGGAGGTCTACTACGAAATGACAATCCGAAACTTTCGGAACCGACCGATACCCAACCGAACGTAACGTTGTGTTGAACCCTACCATGAATGTAGTTCCAAATCTTATTAATCGGTCGGATTCATAGACAATGTTCAAATAAAGTTCGGAACGAATGAAAAGAAGCACTAGGGTAATAAAATCTATGGATATTTAGGCGATATATTAGAATATGCATTAAATACGTCGGTTTACCAAACAAAAATACATTATCAATAAAGAAAATAAGTATTTTGCTTTAGTTTTTTATTTTTTTTTCGAGATAAATGTAATATTTCTAAAGATTTTAACATAAAAGAAAATAAATTGGCTTTATACAACGGATGTGCTTGCCTGCCTGTCTTGTATCAATAAAAAAAAGTCACACAATGTAAACAAACAAACGTGTTCGGGACGGGAGATGTTTTTGCTTGAGTTTTTGCATTTCTATTTTAAGAAACGATAATGAATTTGAAATGGACTAGCTATCAAAGCATTTTGCCCGGAATGTACACAAGTTTAGTGAATATGAATACAAGTGGCTCGTGGGCCTTAGGCCCCGTGGCCCTTTTGGTTTATCTTGAAAATGAAACTTTATTTAAGCACATTCATTTGCCAAACAACCATGACTGCGCCGATATCTCACCAAATTGAGGCCCTGTTAAACTTCCTCGAGGAACATCGAGATTTAGCTCGAGGAAGCTTGAGGAGTGTGGAGGGTCGTGCACGCTCCCACAGTCTATGGTAGGAAATTTGTACCACGCTAAATGCCATGGGAAGGTGCACTAAAAGCACCAAACAATGGCAGAAGGTAAGTTTATCTTGTTGTTTAATATAATTCATACGAATTAGTCATGCATGATTATTCCAATTTTATTTCATTTTAGGTTTGGACGGATAAAAAGTATTTCGCGAAAAGGGCAGCAGCAGCAGCACGGAGGTCTGCGTCTACCACCGGTGGTGGCCCGTCAACTGCCCCCGAGCTATCCCAATGGGAATTAAAAGTGATATCTATTATGGAATATGGATTTGGGGAGCCGCAGACGACGGCTAGAGTACCTGCTTTTTTTAATGAGGTTTGTAAGCTTTATATTTTGTGTTATGCTTCAACAAAAAGTATTAGTTGTGAACTGACCTAATGCTAAATAATGTTTGTTTCTATCATCATCATCATCATCATCAGCCTATACCAGTCCACTGCTGGACATAGGCCTCCCCCAATGAGCGCCAATGCACCCTGTCCTCAGCTTGCCGCATCCAGCATCCACCCGCAGCCTTTCGCAAATCACTCCATCTGGCTGGAGGGCGTCCTACACTACGCTTGCCGAGTCGCGGTCTCCACTCAAGAATTCGTTTACCCCAGCGGTTGTCGGTTCGTCGGCAGATATAGCCAGCCCATTGCCACTTCAGCGTGCTAATTCTGTGCGCTATGTCAGTCACTTTGGTTCTCTGTCGGATTACTTCGTTCCGAATTTTGTCCTTCAGGGAAACTCCGAGCATAGCACGTTCCATAGCCCGCTGAGCGACCTTGAACTGGTGAATAAGCCGTACCGTAAGTGTCCACGTCTCGGCACCGTAGGTCATGACGGGTAAGACGCACTGGTTGAAAACCTTGGTTTTTAAGCATTGTGGTATGGGTGACGTGAAGACTCGGCGAAGTTTTCCGAATGCCGCCCAGCCCAGCTGAATCCGCCTCTTGGCCTCTTTCTCAAAATTGCCTCTATCTAACTGCAAGGTTTGCCCAAGATACGTATATTCAGAAACAATTTCAAGGCGAAGGCCATTTACGACTACAGGACTCGGGTTAATGTGGGTATTAATCATGACTTTCGTTTTGTCTACATTCATGCCGAGACCTATCCGCTGCGAGGCTGATGCTGGGCCGGCCAGCATTCGTTGCAGCTCCTCCAGCGACTCTGCCACTAGGACTATGTCATCTGCAAATCTTAAGTGCGTCAGTTGTTCGCCGTTTATATTGATGCCATACCTTTCCAGTCCAGCGTCTTGAACATATCCTCCAATGCATTTGTGAACAGTTTCGGGGAGAAAACATACCCTTGCCTTACTCCTCTGTGCAATTGGATGGGTTTAGACTGCTGGTCCTGTACTTGGACAATCATGTTGGCGCCTTCATACAAGCTTTTCAGCACTTCGATGTAACGATGGTCCACTCGGCATCGCTGCAGGGATTCCAGAACAGCCCAGGTCTCGACGGAGTCAAAGGCCTTCTCATAGTCCACAAAAGCCAGACACAGGGGTTGATTATACTCCTCAGACTTCTGTATAACCTGCCTCACTGTGTGGATGTGGTCTATGGTGCTATATCCTCCTCGAAACCCGGCCTGCTCTGGTGGTTGAAACTCGTCGAGTCTCCGAGCGAGGCGATTCGTGATGACTCTGGAAAACAGCTTATAGACGTGGCTCAGGAGTGAGATGGGCCTGTAATTTTTTAGCAGAGTTTTATCTCCTTTTTAAAAAAATAGAATTACCGAGCTCCTGTTCCACGCCTTAGGAGTTCTCCCGCAGTGTAAGACGGAGTTGAAGAACGTTTGTAACTCCTGTATTACAGGAGCTCCTCCTGCTTTTAGAAGCTTGGATGTAATTCCGTCTTCACCAGGGGCTTTTCCATTTTTAAGCTGTTTCAGAGCCAACACGATCTCTTCTTGGCTGATGTCCGGCAGTTCGTCGGTATAGTGCCGCGTCAGGGTGGCTCTAGGATCGTGGTTGTCTCGCCGGGGACAAGGAGCATGTGCAGCGTATAGCTGGTCGTAAAAGTCCTCAATCTCAGAGAAGATCTCAGACTTTGACATTACGGTTCTGCCGTCATGTGTGATGAGCTTCGTTAGGTGACTCCTTTCAAGCTGTCGCATGAATACTTTGGACCCTCGGTTTCGCTCTATAGCCTCTATAATCAGGCGTGTATTTGAGCTCCGAAGGTCACGCCGTACCATATTTTTAATCCGCTTGTTAAGGTCTAACCTCTCTGACGAAGTAGCTTGAATGGCTTCCCGTCTTTGTGCCATTAGTCGCAGGGTCTCCTCGGAGAGTTTGGACTTTCTACCCTTACGCTGTTCCTGGCAAAATTTGATGCCCTCGTCTCTCAGCGTTTCAACCACGTTGTGCAGGGCTTCGTTCACGTCGTTTGGAGTATCCATCGTGGCAAATTTATCGTCGAGAATCCGCTGGAATTCTCGGTGCCCTCTATGGTTTGGAGTGGATTTGGTCGGAGTCCAACCATCGGGGCTTCGCCATGTCCACTTCCTGTGTAGCTTCTTCTTAAAAAATGAATTCATTAAAAAGAGTCCCTCTTTCTCGAGGAAGTTGACCAGCATTTGGCCCCTGTGGTTCCTACCTCCATAACCATGCGGCCCTACTTTAGATTCGTTGCCGCTCCTGGCTCCCACTTTGCCGTTTAAGTCGCCCATAACAACATTGAAGTGAGCCTTTGTGGTGCTATGCAAGGCCTTGGATATGTCTTCGTACATTTCTTCCATTTCCTCATCCGCGTGTGACGAGGTCGGTGCGTATACCTGGATAACTTTGATGCTATACCGTTTTGATAGCCGAAGAACCAGGTACGCTACTCTGGTTGACACACTGGAGATCACTTCAACGTTGCCAGCAAGGGCCCTATGGACGACAAACCCTACACCCCCCTGAGATACTTGTTCACCCTCGCGAAAGTAGAGAAGGTGGCCTGTGTCAAGGGTTATGGTGTCCTCCCCCTCTCTTCGGACTTCACACAAACCCAGAACATGCCACTTAATATTCTCTAGCTCCACCTCCAGCTGCGCCAGATGCTCATCAAGCCTCAGAGTGCGACCGTTAAACGTTGCCAGGGTCAGTTGTAATTGGCGGCCTTCCGTAACCCGGGGATTCTTTGCACCCCCTGCCTTGCCGTTTCCGTGGCCGCCGCCTTGGCCACGACTAGCAGGGCGACCGGGAACTGGGGGCCGTTTTGTAGGAGACTTTGTCATTTTGGGGAGATTTGCCATAATCTCCACGCCTGGCAGTCGGGTTGGAGATCGCAGTGTTAGGAATATGCAACAGAAAACGCTGCTGCCCATTTTCCGGCGATACGAGGGTCTCAGGTGATCTGCCTTTATCTCATTAGTCGCCTTGTACGACACCCTTGAGTGGTTAGGGTTGGTGCTATTCTACTCTACCGGACACCACACGGCAAATTTTGTTTCTATTTGTTTGTTTCTATATTAATTTTTAATTGAATAGGTAGGTTTAAATGCAATATTCTTCTTGAAGTACCTAATGATAAATTGTCAATCCAATGCAGTAGGTAGGTTAAAATACAAAAATTTCCTTGAAATACTAAATTATTGTGACAGTGACTTACCACATTAAATGTAATGGCCATATCCCATATGAACAATGAAATTATTATTTTCAGCCGAGTCAAGAGCCACCGGTGCTGGAACCATCCGCTGGACCTATGGCGCCTCAACACGAAGACCGCTATGGTATGTTGAACATAACAATGTAATTACTAGTTTAGTGCATGGATTTGCATTATGCATAATTTTAAGATTACAGCTGCTATTTTCTCTTTGCAGTTGCCTTGCAAGTAGATGTGGTATCTGTGAAGGGACAGAGGCTGCCAGCAGCAGACCCAGAAGATGCCCGGCCAGAACCAAATCGAATGGTTCTAGCTTCTCGAGGTATGTTATACATACTCTTTTAACAATGCGATAGCTATAATGTGAAAACTTGTACTGACAACAAACCCAGTACCCCTACCTATTATTAAAGTTTGTAAGGATGTTTGTTACTCCTTCACGCAAAAACTACTTAAAGGATTTTGATGAAATGTGGAAGTAATATTGCTTATAGCCCAGAATAGCACTGCAATACAATGTGATTTTCACAAGCTAGCCACGCCGCGTCTGTCTATTTGTTCGTAATAAACTCAAAAACTACTAAACAGATTTCCATGCGGTTTACACCAATAGACAACATGATTCAGAGAAAGGTTTAGGTGTATAATTTGTTCATGTTGTTACTACATGTGCGAAGCCGAGGCGGGTCGCGAGGAATACATAAAAGTAATACATTATTTATTTACTCTTGCAGCTCCACGAAGACTACGAATGTTTCGGCAGCAGCCTATCCTTCGAGCTAATGGCTCTCTACGGGATAGACTGTTCCGACTTGAAGAGGACCGCGAGCAGCGGGAGAGGCGAAACAATGAGGCACTGGAGGGTATTAGGGCAGAAGCAACAAGAATGGCCAATGCTATAGAGGCTATTCAACGGCTAATGCAGCAATTTATAGATAGAAAAACTTAGATTTTTTTTCTATCTATAAAATGCTTCATTAATAATTAATTCTAATTTGTAAATAAATTGTCTGTTTGTATTATCGATTAATTATATTTATATTACATTTCTTTGGGTTACATACAAAATAAAATTGTTTTATTTATTAATAAGAATTTATTTATTTCTGTATATTCTTTCTAGTCTTACAGCAATATGCCAATACACTAATCTCACAAAACATACAAGTAACAATACACATAAAATATAGTAAAGGAAATCATCAGTAAATATAAAAGTACTAAGAAAACAAAAAGTAATGTCAAAATCATTCAGAATTAATATCAAAATACAAGAGTTTCAGTGCAAAAAAGTAATTGTATTTAATAATTGGTTCCTCTGAAATTAACTAAATAACCTAACTATCCGCTCCCTCTCCCTCTGTCCTCTCCTTAGAGCTGCTGCAGAGGAAAGGATAATTTCCCCTACGATCCCCTGCCGAGCATTTTCCGCTTGGAGATCATCTTCTGTCAACTCTGGAGCATTCACACCAGCCCTTATGCACATATTGTGCAAAACACAGCAGGCTAAGATTATCTTGCCTGCTGTTTCTGGATGGTAGTGAAGCTCCCTCGCTGCCAGAAGACATCTCCACCGACCTTTTAGCATCTCAAATGTGCGTTCAATGGTGGAACGAGCGCGCTTGTGGGCAATGTTGTATTTGCTTTCTGGAGTGTTTTCCTCAACATGGGCTATTGGTGTCAATAAATACTCTCGTAAAGGATATCCCGAATCACCTGTAAAAGTGAAATAATAATGAGTTAATTCTGATGTAATAGGCTAGTCGGGAGTGAATCTGCCATCCGTTTGCGGGGTTTTGGGTTCCAATTGACCACGTGCAACTGTATTGTTTATTTGTCCTTTTGTGCTATCCAAATTCAAGTACGTATAATGATATAATTATGCAACGCATAATTAACTTTGCTACATTGTGCAACGCATTAGTTTTTAACTGTAATGGTGTACAAGTAATAAATAAATAAAAATTATTGTGTAGATGATGGATGTTATGGGCGAAAGTTATCGCTTACCAACAGGTGTACAGTCTGCTCGTTTGTCACTGTGCAACGTAAAAAAAATACTTATAAATTATTTCTACTATTGTGTCCTACCTATGCTCCTTACTTCCTTGTCACAAGGGGAGGCCTATACCCAACAGTGGAATATTACATAGCTGTGGTTTTAAGTTTCCTTAGTAATTAGAATTTTGTTACCTAATAGATACGTTGTCTCTTGGAGACCCTCCAGATGATCATTTATGTCTGGACATTCTGACCAAATAAAAGAATCGTGCTTCGCTCCACCATATATAGCATCCACATTTACGATATTACATTACGATATTACAGAGTTATGGATAAGTGGACAGTTAAAATATGCACAAATATTTGCCACTGTTACATGGGCAAAATTTTGGTATATAAAGACAATAAAAGTGCATAACCATTAATGAGTAATTATACCTACATATTATGAATTTTAACTTACCACTTGGGTGTTAATAGAATGGAAATGTTTCCTATTAAAAAATCGCTCCTCATGTTCACTGGGCCGGACAATGGCTACATGTGTGCAATCAATACACCCAATTACTCCGGGAAGATTGTATCGCTCATAAAACCTGTAAGAAAAAACAATGTCATGAAAAAAGAGAAATCAAATTGATACCTACAATAAAAGTATTAAAAAAATCAACTCAAATCAGTCATTTGCATTTTGAGAGAATTTTATGTACTTCTGGAGTATGTGGGATGTATTGATTGCAATCGTGACCTCCATCAGGCAGCGAGACACGGTTTGCTGGGCCCTCGGGGCATCAATTTACTAGACAAAAGGACGGATATAGATATAGGTTACTAAACCTAGGTACTCTGATTAAATACTTTATTAAGTCCAAAACTTACCTTTGTTGTGGGATCATTTGCACGGCGACTACGTTTCCGGGGTAGAAGAGGCACTATCTCTTGGCAGAGCTCTTCGTATAGTGCCCGACTCAGTCTGTGGTTTGAAACAAACTCCATGTCAGGCACTACATTGATATTAAAAGAATCACGGAGGCGTCTGCGATGCCGCTGGCGCTCAACACGCTCTTCCCGGAGGGCTTTTTCCACCCAGAATCATACGTGCTATCATTTCGAATAAATGGGTGTTCGCTGCAATTTCCCATACACACTTAGTTTTCCACATTATTGAAATACAAAACTCCAGCAGAATGTTGAGTGAAGACTTACTTTCTTGGGCAGGAAACTCAACAAAAACCATACAACAAAGATTTCAAGTTCAAAATAATATATTCTTCAGTTCTTTAGATACACTGTGTACTCAACTAAGCTCACTCAAAAAAGGAACTCTAATATTTCGGTGCAACCTCTTGTGAATTTGTCGCTGCGCCGGGATTTCCGGGAACACACACTTGAAATTTTGTACTTACGATAGTCCCACGACAAATATTTTGCTATCGTAGATTTTGACATAAAATCAACGATGCAACAGCTGTCAAACTTAAATTATCGGTCGAACTTTATGTGTTTAGAGATGGGTCTTCGACGCAACTAATGTCAAATAAAGTTCGGTCAGATTAAATGAAAGAATGACCCGACCGACCCGATCGAAAGAAGTTCATAGTAGGAAACATCGGATCATTCGGCCGAATCATCGGTAATTGTCACTTCGTGGTAGACCCCCTGCACATTCAGGCGACTGAATGTGCAGGTTTTATCACGAATTTAGCATCGGTCAGTATTCAACCAATGTTTATAACTGAAAAGAGTCATTGGTTCATGGCGGCAGTAGCATTTGAACCCGATACTTCTCGCTTGCGAGTCGGATACATACCTTAACCAATAGGCCACCGATGCTCCCGGTCACACACTGTCACATCATTTTGTAGAAGTGGTAGCATTCCTTACCTTTCTTTACTTTGTACTCACGAAGATTTGATCATTCTGGGCCTGGAGCTCGTCTATGTCGAGTCGGTTTCGAGGTGTACTCCAGTTCGCGTTATCCTCATTCGCTGTGTCCTCTGCTTCGGAGTAGCGACCGCGTATAGGAATACGTAGCGTTTGTAGGCGTCTCGTAAGGTGGATGGATGGCCTGGGTCTTAAGTCCGCTATTTGCTAATGGCTCTGTTGAATGGTAATTGGATCGCAATCGCAGCAGTATTCTGCTACAATTCAATCTGCCCTTGAGCTGCTAACGCTATTCAATTACAATTCAAGCGCGCCAAGTAAATTCAGACTTGAGGTTCTAGTAAAGGTCGCAAGTAGCGGCTGGATGCTGATGAAACGAGCAACCGGGTCACCTGATGAAAAGTGGTTACCGCTGCTCATAGACACCCACAACATCCGGGGAGTTACGAATGCGTTGGCGGCCTTTGAGATAGGTGTAGACTCGTTTCCTGCTGGTTCCAATACCGTAACGGTTTGGTAATACTGCAGGAGGCTCGAGTGATAAAAAATATACGCGAGGGCAACGGTCTCAAAAATTTACAGATTTTTACTCAAAACATAAACTTATGAATCAGCAAACCCGATTTTTTTATGTTTTGGCTCTTAAATCCGGATTTTTCGACTTTTTATCAAATTTTGCTCCAAGGAACTGGGGCGACTATAATAAAAATAACAAAAATCAATCAATAAGCGAGCGCAGCGAGCTCAGTGTTTATGGTATTTGGTTCTTAAAATCAAGAATCAAGGTTACATGCAATGCAACTTCTTTCTCTTATTATTTTGCCCTTCAGTTCGTACACCTTGCTGGGGGGCTGCTCTATGCTGGTTACGCCCATGGGTAGGGACTTTCTTGACTATCGTACACGGGGTGACTGCCACCCATCCATGTGGTCACGGGTGGAATTTCAAATTGCGGCGGCGGTTGTACAGTGGTAAAATTCTGCATCTGATGGTACACCTCGTGTCAATGTTGATGGCGACTCCGAAGTTATCTGCAAGTGAAATTGTTTGCTGGATTATTCAAATTGTGGTGCTTTTTGATGGTTAATGACTTCACACGAATCTTATAGCATTCATTTTAAGGGTATCTTCCGGGTTTCCTACCGCGTAGGTACCTTTGTTGACGTTTAGCCCGATATTTCGACACAGTCAACAAACAAAGGTATTCATCAACAAAGGATATTAAGGATTATAAGGATATTTCAACACGTCACAATGACGCTACGCCATTGGCACGCCAAGTGGTCGCGTCACTGCCACTTTAATGAAAGCTGTATATTTACAAGCGCACGCAAACATAGCGCCGCACGCACACCTGAGTTGAGCTATCCTTACGCGGTAAGAAACCCGGAACATACCCTTAAAATGTGTGATAATAACCGCGATAGTTTAAAACATTATCTTATAGCATTAATTTACAGTGTACAGAATGCAAAATAATGATTTAGGAATGTACTTAAAGCACATCTGCTAACTTCCGAGCCGTCATAGATTGACGCGTGTATCAGCCCGAACAATCCCTTATAGATGTTGACTATTAAATATCACTCGCGCGCGAGGGCCTTGATCATGATCCAGAATTTGACAAATCTGGTAATTACAGTGAAGCGACTACCGTCTGACCTTCGTGACCCTGTAAACAGGGGCACCTAACCAGATCGGATCATGGTCACACCATTCAGTTGCCTGAATGTGCAGGTTTCCTCACAATGTTTCCCTCACCGTAAGAGCATTCCGTTAGTGTTTAACTATTAATGTTTCCTTTGGACTATGACATGGGATCGCTCAAGAGGAACTAGGCATGGTATACCTACCCCTGATTTAACACAATTGGAATGGAGACATCGCAAAATATATGTACATTGAATTTACGGTTCGAAAAATAGAAATATAAAGAGACTTAAATATTTACTGTAGAATTTAAATGATATATTTAAGGTAATATATAAAGTATCAATGTATTAGTATCCCAGATATATTATGCAGCATTAGAGATCATCACTCGCTTAAAATTAATTTTTAAATTAATACCAAAGTATGGTGAAATGCATAAGGTTGACTCTGCGCTAATCTGATATGGTTGTTTAAATGAAAAATAAATGTATTACTGCAATAAATAATCGTACATAAATAAATAAATATCATCTTTTATTTCTACACTTCAATTATTAGCATAGGCACATAGATGGCGCTGACCGTCCTACCTCGCGCTAGAGAAGTGTGCCAACTTCCTCGGCATATATACTACTTCTGACGATCTTCCTGTTTCCATCCATAAATACTCCTCCCGACGATCAACTGTCGGACCCTTAGTCCCCTGGTCACAACACCCGGTCAGCTACCCTTTTCCATCTTCTCCCAACTTTGCTTGCCAACATTGGCGGCTACCTTATCCCTCCACCGCCAAAAGTCAAAGATAATTAAATAAATGACAGCTTAATCCAGGTTCAAATTCTTTAATTTGGAATATGGTCATAAAATTCCTATGAAAGTAGTTTCTGTAAAGGCATGTTTCACATAAATTAATAAGTATAGACTTTTAATAATTCTCATTTATTGTGTTAATTATAATTTATTTACAACTTACTTGCTAAAGGAACGAAATTATCAGTATCTTAGTAAATGCTTATGAGAAATGTATGTAGGTACCACGATTCTAGAAAACGAGCAGATTTTTAGAAGATAAAGTTTAGTTATGTGGTTACCACTGAAACATAATTAATGTTAATATAACAATCATTATTGTTTTTAAAATAGATATTGAGAGAATTATTGCTGTTTCCACTAAACTTAGGAATCGGCTAAGTTCTTTCTTATCTCAATTTGGACGTTGCTGATTGGCTAAAAACTAGTTAGACGGAAAATAGGCGATTCCAAAGTTTAGTGAAAACGGGCATTAAACTTTGCTTTATTGATTTTAGAACTTATCACTTATAAAAAAACCACCTGTGTGGAACTAAAACTTAATTCGCTTTTATTACTTTGTCAAAAAAAGCGCTATCGTCGAAAAACAGACACAGATACAATCACCAAGATGGCGGACGACGTTATTTTCCCGCCTTTTGATCTTTCGTTTGAAACTTGCGCTTGTGTAATGTTGTGAGCTTGTTCGGGCTCCGAGTCTTCTAGAATTGGAGTTATGTCGGAATAATCCGACGTGGACGGTCTTCTACCAGCTAGGAAAATAAAAAACAAACATTTTAGTAGTAATATACCGTCAAGGCCGTGTGGTGTCCGGCAGAGTAGCATAGCACAAACCCCTTACACTCATGGGTGTCGTACAAGGCGACTAATTTTTTCGAAGCAAAAGATCAAGAGTCTCCGTAGTCTGGAAAATGGGCAGCAGCATTTTCCATTATTATATTTAAACCCTGTGATCTCCAACCCGCCTGCCAAGCGTGGAAATAATGGCAATAACCTTTCCTTTCGTGGGCTCTCCCACGAAAGGAAAAGTTGCCCTGAGTCCTGCAGTGGACTGTTACGGGCTGTGGTGATAATGTGATGATGATACCGTCAAGGGGTGCCGATCGGCTCCCGAAACTGTTGAACTAGTCCCAATGTTAGTATTATTAGCCGTGATAACAAACCCGATATGTGTAGTGAAAGTGTAGTGAATAACCACGAAACTCCTCTCACTGACTTCACTCGAAATATGTATTAGAGATTGGTCACGTCATAACATATAGGACGCACGATTATAAGGACCGTGAGGGCGTCTGTCTTTTCATCAATAGTTTCCCAATCGGCGGCATGTTAGGACAATAATGAATGTGGAGTGAAAAGGGAGTAACATGCCGCTGATACTAGTGATGTTATTTATCACCCATATCTAACACTTCATCCGAGTGAAGTTCCTGAGAGGCCGTTTGTTCGATAGCTATTAGATACTCACTTCCAGGTTCTGTAGCGAAATGCAATACGGGTGACTGCTTACTCCAGCCGAACCTAGGGATTGAAATATTAGATAATAAATTAACATGTAGGTAGCAAGTCTTATTCCAAAAATATCACTTAGGCGTAGGGGCCAAACTTTTCGTGAATGACTGACGTATTTTCACATTATTTATTTTGAAATTGCAACTGGGGGTCTAAAACGGCCACATTGGGTGTTTCATATTATGATTCATTTCATCATACAGCCGAAAGATGCCCACTGCTGGGCATAGGCCTCCCCGCATCCAGCTGGTACCTGCGATCTTTACCAGGTCGTCGATCTACCTTGCGGGAGGCCTACCCACGCTGCGTCTTCCGGTACGATTCATTTAGAGCGCCACAAACTTATCTGATCCGGTCAAAACTGGAACTAATGTGACGTCATTTCGAAATGTCATGCCAATGCCAACAACTGCGTCGCTGCAGATAAGCTTGTGACTAATGAATATCATATTATGAAACGCTAATGTGGCCTGTTTAGACTTCATACCTGTTTCTGGACGTGACAATGGCTTCGTACACGGTAGACGGCGTCAATCCGCGAACGGTGTAGCTCGCGCTGTGTATTGGCCCTGAAATTTAGATTGACACAGGTAAGGCTAGTAATCATTTTAGAATCATTGAGAAGCTAAGACAAATAAAAAAATTCATCTTGGCGTTAATGTCCCGATTGTGCTCTCGAGAACGAGGGCCCGAGGTCCGCCTTTGACCATGATCCAGGATTTGGCGATCAGGTAATTACAGTGGAGCGACAACCATCTGACCTCCGTGACCCTGCCACCAGGGGAACCTGATCAGATTGGATCTTGGTTACAAATTTAGTTGTCTGAATTTGCAGGTTTCATCACAAAGTTTTCCCTCACCGTAAGAGCATCGGTTAGTATTCAACTAATGTACATAACTCAGAAAAGAGTCATTAGTACATGGCCGCAGCGTGATTAAGCTAAGCTTAGACTAATATCTATTTTTCTATAATTATCTGATTAATTCGGATGCGCGGGCAAGCCGACCTTGGTCGGACGTCCAGCTACGTCCCCCTCACCCAAAAGTGACTCTATTTTTTACTGCGTTAGGATTAGTATCAACTACAATTGACGGTTGGTCGGTTCCAGCCTAAACGGAACGTCTGTTACTAGTTTAAGTGTCCAGCTTAATAAAGCGCCGACGTCGCTCTCAGACAAAACACAAAACGAACGTGTAATCATAACCATAACATCTTCATTGTTTTTGTTTGAAACGAAATTAACCGCAAACTTTTTACTTGTTTGTGCATAAAGTTTAATAAATGAATTAATGAAAAACATAAACAATGACCTCGACAAAAATGACTTGCAACCTAGTGCGTGGTTCAGGAAACGAAACGAAGATCGAAAAACACGACATTAATTAAAGGTTCAGACAAAAATACATCACTCACGGGTATAGAAATATACAGGATCTGCACGGATGCTATTTTAATAAGGATACTTCATCGGACCTAGTATATCCGTGGCAGCCTTGGCTTGAGGGATATCGAAGATAAGATCGAGGAAGCTCGCCTACGCTGATATGGTCACGTGTTCTGTAAGCCTCAGGGATACGTGGGAAATAGGTGTCTGAGCCTGCCAGTATCAGGAAAGAGCCCACAGAGGTTTAGGAGCGTGGGCGACCCAAGAGGCGATGGATTGACATCGGATTCGAGAGCCAACGGCCTACGACGCGAGGATGCCGAAGACCGGGCGAAGTGGAAAAGAATGAGTTGGAAAGCGCACCCTGGCAGAAGCTGGGACTAACCGCTCGGACGATGATGATGACCATCGGACCAAGTTCTCTCCTACTTAAAAACGGTAAGGAGTGACTGTAAGAACGGTAGAACTAGCGGGACTTTGGATTCGGTTGAAAAACGTGCAAAGAAGATAATTTGTGACCCGCAGTTGGTTGAGGCTAGGCTGCAGAGCCTCGAACATCGGCGTAGGGTTGCTCGTCTGTCGGTCTTCTAAAAGTTACATTTCGGTGAGTGTGCGAAGCAGCTGCATGATCCCATTCCGCCGGCCCCTTTCCGCCATCGGGAGACGCAATCCGGGCGAGCGCTCCATCCTTATGTCGTGGATATTCCAGCTATCCGCACGAGCCGCTTTGGCTCGACCTTTATAATGCGTACGGCTAAGGAGTGGAACGCGTTGCCTGCGAGTGTGTTTCCTGATCAATATAATCTGGATGCCTTCAAGGCTGGAGTGAGTAGGCTGTTCCAAGACGGGCATGCTCCATCTTCGGCCGCATCGTCACTTACCAACAGGTGAGATGGCGGTCAAACGCCTGTCTTGTATAATATTAAAAAAAATACAAAAAAAAAAAAACCTGCGAAACAGCGTACAAGATTGGAATACCTTGCGTCGTTCCTTAGCCCTGAGATCTGAGGCACTGTTTTTGAATCGCTCGCCTCGATTCGAACGGCTTTCAATTTTTATTTTCAGCATGAACAATTCGGTATTGTGATGTGTGATGCTGGTTTTCCCTATTTTGAAACCGTACTTTTTCGGTGTTATCAATATTTCAGTGTTATAATCAATTCTAAATAATGTATGTTTACTGTATTTTTTTGTCATGATGTGAACACTTGTTTCGGGTCAGGATTTAGATTATGACCATTACTGTTTCTATGTAAATTGTTAGCAATCCTAGTCTGTTTTGTGTGCCTACCAATAAATAAATAAATAAGGATCACCCCGTGATCGAAAAGTTAAATACCTTAGGTACTTGGCATACAGGTCAACACATTGATAAATTTGTAATGTTGAACGATGTAAACATATATTTTCTACGAAATGTAACGACACTAAACAACTGTGTTCAATGTTAAAATTATATGGTTTCAAATCTTTAATGAAATTCCTTACTAGAAAAACTAGTACATCATAAACACTAACTCGTCCAAACAGGAATTGTTAGAACCTCTTACAAATATCAACAACTATCTGATCAATTGTGTGTATATACAATCATTGACATAAACAAATATCAAATAAAAATTTCCATAAAACAGAAAAGTCTATTTTCAGAAATTAATATTATAAATTTACAATTTCAATGGCCGTGTGGTGTCCGGCAGACTAGAATAGCACCAACCCCTTACACTCGTGGGTATCGTATAAGGCGACTAATGTTTTTGAGGCAAAATATCTAGAGTCTCCGTAGGATTGTCATTGTCATACTTCTAACACTGCCATCTCTAACCCGCCTGCCGAGCGTGGAGATTATGGCAATAACCTCCCCTTTCATGGGAGAGGCCCTAAGTTCTACGGTGGACTGATATGGATGATTTTCTAAATGTAAAAATGATAAAAAAATATACGAGTATGTATATTGTAATGACACATTTCTGTAACACAAATTGATATTTGTAGTACCTAAATATTTTACATGTAAATTTTTATTTAGGTACCAATAAAAATAAAAATAATAATGTTGGCGTTAATGTCCCGGTTGTGCTCTCGATAACGAGGGCCCAGGGTTTGCCTTGACCATGATCCACGATTTGGCAGGTCAGGTAATTACAGTTGAGCAACTGCCATCTGACCTCCATGACCCAGCTACCAGGGGAACCTGACCAGATTGCATCATGGTTACACATCCAGTCGCCTGAATGTGCAGGTTTCATCACGAAGTTTTCCCTCGCCGTAAGAGCTTCGGTTAGTATTCAACTAATGTACATAACTCAGAAAACAGTCATTGATACATGGCCGGAGCGGGATTCGAACCCGGGACCTCTGGCTTACGAGTCGGATACTGTAACCGCTAGGCTACCGACGCTCCATAGGTAACAGTAAATATTGGTATTGAGAATATTATTTTATTATTTATATACGTACTTAATTTAGGTACCTACCTTGCGGGTTATACCTAAGCTCAAAACCCACGTACATATTTCATATAAATAATAAACAAGTAGATGTGGCAGATATGAAGCACTTTACACGTTTTTGAGGTTCCGTAGCCATATTTTTTTCAAGAAAAGGAATGAAATCGTACAGTAGAGAGAAATAGAGATTGCAAAACAAATACGTATCAGTTTATAATACGCTTACAAACAACAATTGAGTCGTAATGGAATCATAATTGACTCTCAGTTGAATAGTTATTGGTGTTGCCTTCTAAAATCTATCAAGAGACTGCCGTTTTAGTGCACAATCGATTTACAATTAGTCTAGGAAATAGTCCAATGACAGTTGGTTCAACCATTTGTTTTGAATTAGTAGTAGCATACGAGAAACGCGTCAAACTTTCTATTTAGATCCAATCGAGGTTCAACAGCCATCAGTAAATTAGCAGGCCCGGGGCCCTGGAAACTCAAAACCTTCGACAACTTTGAGCAGCGCGGACCCAACGAAATGAAAATTCACTGACGCACTGATAAGTGAGTCATATTATCTATGCTCACAGTTGGCAAGCGAAGATGGAGAAAGTAGAAAAGGGTAACCACCCATCTGGCCGGGTGTTGTGACCAGGGGACCATGGGTCCGACAGTTGATCGTCGGAAGGTGTAAATATACCGCGGAAATTGGCACATTTCTCTAGCGCAATGTAGGACGGTCAGCGCCATCTATGTACGGATGCTTGCCAACCTTGTGTTCGTGTACTCGTAATGTGAGTATTGTTGAGTTTCCCTATTGGAGCCTATTTACGTTTTCCTATCAGGTTGGCGTTTGGTACTTACGATGAGCGACCAGGATTTTTTTATTTTGAGGAAAAACCGTCGTGAATAGTTTCCATATACAGTGGCCTAGTGGGGTCCGGCAGAGTAGAATAGCACCAACCCTTTACACTCTTGGGTGTCGTACAAGACGAATTAAGTTTTCGAGATAAAATATCTAGTCTCCGTAGGCTGGAAAATATTCAGCAGCATTTTCCATTGTTATATTTATAAAACTGCGATCTTCGACTCGTCTGCCAAGCGTGGAGATTATGTCAATAGCCACTCCAATGAAAAGGGTCTTGGGGGAGAGGCCCTAAGTCCTGCAGTGGACTGTTATGGGGAAAAAGAAAAATTTGAGAAAAAGCGAATGGAAATAAAAATACTAGGTGAGAGAGTTTTGAACAATTAAACGCCGACCTTGGACTCTGCTTGTTTGACAGAGTAGTATGAAAAAATTCTTAAGAGCTTCGGTGGCCGGGTGGTAAGGGTATCGGACTCGCAAGCAGGAGGTCTCGGGTTCGAATCCCACTGCGGCCATGAACCAATGACTTTTGTCTGAGTTATGTACATTAGTTGAATACTAACTGATGCCCTTACGGTGAGGGAAAACAATCGTGATGAAACCTGCACATTCAGGCAATTGAATGTGTAACCATGTTCCAATCTGGTCAGGAGCAGGGCACGGAAGTCAGATGGCAGTTGCTCCACCGTAAATACCTGATCTGCCAAATTCTGGATCAAGGTCAAGGCGGACCCCGGAGTCTCGTGCGCGAGAGTACTACCGGGAATTAACGCCAAGATGATTTTAGAATGGGTTAAAAATGTTGTTAGACCAAGGAACCCTATAATGACATAAACTGTTTGATACATTATCAAAAGGTCAATCTGTGTCGCGTATATATTGTGGTTGACCCTAGATTTGTCTATCAGTCCGAGGAAACTTTTAAATAAGGTGAGTCATTGTTTCTACTAAATACGTACATTATTGTGTTCACTTATTTTTATTTTATGAAATTTAATTTCTACTACTTCATGGGCTTCATTGGATTTATCTATTTTCAACACAATCGCTTTTCGCACAAAATATAAATATTTGTAATTATTCTTTAAATTACATTACCTACGCGAAAATAAATTGAAATTATTTTCTATTGAGATGTACCTACAACACGGATAAGCCGAAAGTTCTCGTGTTCCTCTTTTATTTTATTTCTTCATTCGTTTTTTATTAAGTTGTTATGCAGTATTTGTTGCCTTGGTTAATGTTGTAAAATTTAATTTCTTTTTGCCTAAATTGTGTTACAAAACTAGCATGAGCATATCTGGTCCATAAAGACTTATGTTTGGATTCGTCTATATAGAATTCTTTTTGTGTTTGAAAATCTTTACAAAAAAATTGTTTAGGGCGATGAAGAAATAGTAATAGAATATCTATGTTTAAAAATTTTGTCTCTTTCTGTCTGTTCACGCTAATCTCCGGAACTACTGGACGAATTTGAATGAGACTTTTTTGTTGTATATATATATTAAGGCTGGGCAACATATAGGGTATAATTTATTATGGAAACTGGAACACCTGATGTAGAACCTTAATAGACCAGCTAAACCCAGTAAATAATGACTAAATTGATAAACACCTTCAGTCATCATCATCATCACAGCCTATTACATTCCACTGCAGGACTAAGGGTCTCTCCCAAAAAAGGGGAGGTAATTGCCATAATCACCACGCTTGTCAGGCGGGTTGGAGATCGTAGTGTTATAAATATAACAATGGAAAACGCTGCTGCCCATTTCCCAGACTATGGAAACTCTTACATATTTTGCCTCGAATAGATAAAAACCTTCAGTAAATATATATAATTCTAATAATGTGATTATATCTAAATAGTAAAGAAACATAGTACCTATATAAAATTGTTTTGCTTAGTTTCAACGAAACGAAAACATACCTTACACCGGTCGACGATAACATTGTTAACCTATGAGACCATAACATTATGAGTACCTATCAACAACAATTATCATATCATCAAATCAGTTGTAGAAGGAACATTCTCTTTTAAAATCTTTTGGTACTTTACTTTTAAATTCTACATCATTTTAAAATATTTTCTTTTGTTACAGATCCAAAAATGAAACTCTGTGGAGTTTTGCTGCTAGTGGTCTGCGTGTACAGCAGTCCCATCTCTAAAGAAGTGAACCTGGTCGTAGATGATAATTTTTTCCCCAATGAGCTCGTCATTCACACCTCCCAGAATGACATAGTTAACCTCTTCTTACCACTGAATACATTGAACTTCAATAAAAATGACTCTGATGAGACAGAAATCTCCAAGAAGTTGTCTCTCAAAAAGTTGAAGGAGAACTAGGCCAAAACGGTATTATTGATAGTACCGGGCTCTACGTTTTGAAGAAGAAAGTCGCGACGAAGCTTCTAGACAATGGAAGAGATTTCGTGGCACCCAAAGACGACAGCAAAACTGTGTACTTCGCTGCTACTGACGGCTTATACGTGTACAATGTAGAGAAGAACAAAGCAGAAAAATATGGCACAGTTACGGACAACATCATCAGCATCGCGAAGAAGGAAGATGACGATGCCCTCTATATTCTTACCGAAGACAAGCAATTGTACAAAGTAACAAACGACGGGAATAAGAAGGTGAAAATCGCTGAAGTAAATGATGCTGTCCAAATTGTGGGCGATTTAACTTCAAGCCTTTACTATGTAGATTCCGATAAAGTGGCATATGTTGTGAATGAGGATGGAGTCAAGAAAATCTCCGGACTACCAAGCAACCCCAGCGAGGTGCGCCTCCTGAAGCCTGTATTTGTTATCGAAGATGGTGTACCACTCATAGTCGACGACAAGGTTTACAACATTTTTGCGAATGGTACTGCTGATTTCGCAGAAATCGAACTTAAGACAAAACCCACCGCATACTCCCCAGAAGGAACTCTTGTCCAATACTACGCTCACGATAAGAAAATTTACGAATACAATCTCTATGCTATTCTCTTAGGAGAAATCTTGAATGATCTTAAGCAGTTTATTAACCCGGAGGAGGAGCAGATCACAGAACTAGCGACCAAAAGAGAAGTAAGCTTATTTCCAAAGGACACTGATTCACTGTAAACTTCGAGTATTTTTAAAATCGTAAACTAGATGTTGTGTACGATATAATATATTGCATTTGAACAGTTTTCAAATAAATAGTTGAAATTGTTTTCTTCTGAACTGCTCATACTTTATTCGTGATACCAAGTTACAGTTTCCACGAAATAATCGCATCTAGTTTGATAACAAAATCCGTTTTAGACATAAACACCTTTTCTGCGCGTTCGCCCCAAATACTTATGCAATTTTGGGGCCTGTACTAATGACAGAAGGCTTATTTTTCCACAAAAACGCTACGTGCAGCATACGCGAAGTGTCCGCCTAGTCACCGCGTAGGGTGCTTTCTCAACTCGTTGGGCACCGCGCTGCTCGAAACTGCTTGATATTTGCGCCACAAGGTTGTGTGTTTACTGTTCGGTCGCTATATAATAAATAAATATGCTTGGACAAATTCACACAGCGCCATGTATTCCCAAAGTAAGCAAAGTTTGTGTTATAGGTGTTAGATAACTGATAAACTATTTATATACTTCATTTTTAAATACATATTTTTAGGAACTACGGCCAAAATTAATTAAAAGAAACAAGACTTAACAGAAAACCGTCTTATATTTCGTAACAAAATTATCAATTTACAAAACTCTTAGAAAATAATCACAATTAACCATTATTTACACTAGATTTCAACACATAGCGATTACAAACTTGCCCAGATTAGTTACAACATAAAACAGGTGGAAAATAGCAATGACAATAACCAGGAAAATAGCTTACGTGACCTTAATAACAACCAACAGCGATTCTGTAGCACGTCCGTCCGTTCTCAGCGCCAAGTAGCATAAAGAACTTGCTGTCTATCTGCTCGCTATTTATAAGGCGCGTAGGGTAGGTGGTAGCCACGGAAGGGGTATTCCTTACACGGCCTCTCCTGACCGAGTGTCGTCCACGACACAAGCTTCTTGAGTGATGCCGCTGGGACCAGCGACGGGTACCGATGGCCCAGCTTCAGGGTCTATGTCCAGCAAATACATGTCCAATCCGGTGGGGATCGGCACAGATGGTGCAGCCTCATCACCATTCTCGTCATCATGATCATCTGAAATCGTAAGCCGGTTAAAAATAGCTCAACGTACCAAGTAAATGCATTCAATCTTACATTTCTTTCTCTCGATCCGCATTTACTTAATTCAAAGTTCAACTTGTAAACAGTGCACACAACAGTCACACATCCATCTTCATAATGAAAGAAATAAATGAAGCTACGTCTAGCTTTTTGGTATACCAATCCAGTGCCTAGGTCTTGTTCTTCGAAACTTCAGACGACTCTCCGCCATCTGAAACATGATTCGACGAACGAATCGATACGTGACAACGCATCCTGTCTGATGTGGACCGTATTCACACAAACAGACCCATCTGACGTGGACCGCATTCACACGTACAGATCTATCTGACACAGGCCGTATCCATGTGTGCAGACCCGTCTGACACAGACCGTATTCATGTGTACAGACCACCTGTAGCAGACCGTATTCAAACTACAGGTTACCTTACGCAGGCCGTATCCAAACGTAGGTAAACATGCATGTGCATAGGTGCAGCGACGAACGCCACAGCAATAATTGCCTGAGTGTCTAGTACCATAGCGACTAGCACTTATACCTAGCACAGCAACAAGACAACTCATTCTCAAAGAAGGCTGCACCCGTCTCGGAGCACCACTCGTGACGCCATGGCACCATGTGTAGCGCCGCAGCCTGCGTTGTCTTCCCGCGACCTCCACTCAGCAAGCGAAGGGCGTAGCATCCGCTCGGAAGAACTTTGACCACATTGTATGGTCCAGGCATGCCAGGGTCCAGCTTCACCGTTGACTGGGAAAACATAACGAATACGCAGTCATTAATACCAAATTGACGAGGATGATGCCGTTGCCTGTTCACACGTTTGACTTGACTATTCTGGTTTTCTCGCAGCAACTGGCTCCTGCTAATCCCTCGAAAAGTTTTAAAGTGACGAAAATACCTTTCCGACCCAAGCAATCATATTTTTTGGTGGCATGGTATATCAAGACCTCCACTTTTCACGGACTCGGCCTAACCTGACCAATCGGCTGAACCGCTTTGAGCTAGAAGCCACGCGCGATAGGCATTCGGGGTCACTCCAACCGTTCGCGTCCCTGGCGCGATCTACTTCTTCAAACTATGCTTCAATGTTATTTATCGACGGATCGAAGTTACAATCGTAATAATGTGTTGATCTAACGGGTTGTACGGTTTTAATGGTTTCCAACAAAGCACGTGCAAGAGTAGATGCCTCATAGCATCGGGTGCCAGATTCTACGGAACGTTAGGCACGTGTGGTCGTAAGTATCGGACTCGGTGTTCCTGGGGTGCGTTCGCGGTCGATACGCGAAGGACGCCCCCGGCTACGTGAAACACTGCGGGAGTGCTGTCACGACTTCACGCCGGACTCGAGAAACATTGCGCGAGCACCGCCTCGCCCTACTGTGCGAACTACATTCGTACCTAACACGAGAATCATTTCGGTCTAGGACACGTGAGCCACTCCGCGGATCACACCTTTTCTGGCCACTCGAGCTACGTCGCGAATCATAAGACCTACTCCGCGAGTCGCGCCTATTTCGAGGTCTACGCGTTTTTCGATCACTCGAGGTAGTGTGTCGCCGTTCACAGCTACGTGATCCATCTCGCACCATTTTTACAAAACAACACTAAGTGGTGCTTTGAAACCACACCAAAACAACTATCAGCAGTTAACAACTAGGCAAGCAAGTAATCGACACGTGGGTAGTTTCAAAAGAAAATTAAAAGAAAAAAAATGGTTTGTGTGGGCTAGCGAGTCCTTTATCCCACTTCTGATTTTAGGAACTACGGCCAAAATTAATTAAAAGAAACAAGACTTAACAGAAAACCGTCTTATATTTCGTAACAAAATTATCAATTTACAAAACTCTTAGAAAATAATCACAATTAACCATTATTTACACTAGATTTCAACACGTAGCGATTACAAACTTGCCCAGATTAGTTACAACATAAAACAGGTGGAAAATAGCAATGACAATAACCAGGAAAATAGCTTACGTGACCTTAATAACAACCAACAGCGATTCTGTAGCACGTCCGTCCGTTCCCAGCGCCAAGTAGCAAAAAGAACTTGCTGTCTATCTGCTCGCTATTTATAAGGCGCGTAGGGTAGGTGGTAGCCACGGAAGGGGTATTCCTTACAATATTTATTATTCATACTACACCCAGACCCGGAATAGAAATTAAAATTCATCATTACAATTTCTGCTCGGCCGGGAATCGAACCCGGGACATCTGCGTGGCGACCGGCATGTTAACCAACTGTACCACTCAGGTCGTCAGGTTTGTAATGTAAGTAGGGGAAAGTTAGCATATACCGCGCCAAAAACTATGTGATAGTTGCAAATCCCAGTGCTAAAATATTTTTGCCCGATACTTTTCCGGAAAATGGAAGTACGACACGTTACGAAAGTTTTTACGCCCACTGCTTATAATTTCGTGGGTAGTCTTGAACCTATATATTTGAAATGCAAATATATTGTAGAATTTACGTGAGAAATAATTTTACACACAATCAGTCTTGCTATTAGATTTGTGCACAATAAACTGTTAAATAAATAAATAAATAAATACTCTGCCGTAAATTACTTTTCGATGCAGCATTTCCCATACTATTTTCAGTACAGATGTATCGAAAAATAACTTTATAATCATTATGCAACACTTTTCTTTTTTAAATTTTGTCGGGCGCCGGGACACGGCTAAATGTAGCCTGAATACCTAAATGTCTTCAACAAATTCAAAATTAAAATTTTCCTGTTATATTTGTACTCAGTTCACAGTCTGTGGTTGTGATTGTGTACATTTGGAATTATTTTCCCGCTAAACAGAATATGTTTTCTAATTGTGGTAATTTGTGTCTGTGAATGTTTTTTCTTGTTTGAAGCAAATTAATAGATAAATGTGAAAGTAGTGAAGTGAATTTCCCGCCGCTTGATATCCTCGACGCGTAGATACAACAGAACTGACTCGCAGTTACTTCTAGCAAAATTGAAAAAATTATAGGTACGAAATTTTAACATGAAAATATGAGTGTAGATAAAGTAGTGTATGCAACTGCATATAATTTTATGTGACAGTTGCATAAACTATTATATTATGATAATACTGGAAAAATTACATAAAGTGATAGGTACCACAGTACAGTGTGGTCACAACCACATATTTTGTAGTGCCTTGACTGTCTAATGTGCCTGAAAAGCGAAACTGCCAAGAGGATGTGAGTTAAGCCAGGTTTTTCCTCAAAGAACCCACATAAGAGGACATGTAAGGACTATCGCTACGAAAAGTCGATAAAAGTAATAAATTTTTTTTTTGTGCCAGCAACGTTTTATGGATCTTCTAAACGATTTTGCCTTGTACTCGATGACGTAGGATAAGCCACAGCGCCCTTACAGTCTATAACGTGATGCAGACACATGTTACATTTTGAAAGTAGGTAGGTTACGGGACTCACGGGACATGTGCAAGCTAAAATAGGCCTTAGGGTGACAAACCCTTTCACATTGCAACTGTACATACACATATGCTCTATAACATTTTATAGTACCTACCTAGATATTCGTATTATATCAAGACAAATACACTGAAAGCAATTTACCAATGATAGCAGAGTAGGAATCCACTTCCCATACAAGTGTGAAACTTGTGGAAGTTGCTTTGTTGTGTACTGCGTCCACTTTGAAGGATGCAGTATTGGGCACACCTCCAATGAAAAGTACTTAGGTACACTTTGTAATAGGTAACAATCTTTATGGATGCGACAAACCGAGGACAGGGTGCATTGGTGCTCATTGAGTGACGCCTATATCTAGCAGTGGACTAGTATGGGCTGACGATGATGATGATTCTTCTAAATAATATAAGGTGCCAGATTTTTATTTGTAATAGTGGGAAACAAACGTCGTGGGCGTCTTCTGGCTGATATGATGATGATGATGATCAAGCCGTAAATATTCAAAAAAAATTACAGGTACACGGTTATTTGAAATGAAATGGCATTTGATCGCAAGGAGTGAAAAAAATCAGCAGTGGGATGATTCAGGCTAATATAATAATAATAATAATAAAATTGAAAAGATTTAAGTCTTGGTTCGCGCAGCGAGACTCCGAGCATTGCTCTTTCCATTGCCCTTTGTATAACAATGAGCTTTCTTATAAGGCCCATCTGGCAACATACATTTGTCAAATGACTTCGTCTTGAGACAATGCGATAATTGGCATGAAAATATATGGCATAGCTGCCCAACTCAGATAGATTCGTCGATTGACCCCTGTCTTGAAATCGGACCTACCCAGCTGGACTATTTGTCCTAGGTACATATAGTCGTCAACAACTTCAAGTGGATGCCTCCAGTTGTCACTTATACAACATGTATACCATAATATACCATAGGCGTTAATTTAGTAAATTCTCTTTTTGGGCGCCAAAAAGTCCAAAGTTTGGCGCCCAAAAAGGGACTCAAATGTTGTCAACCTGTGAGTTTGAACGACACATCCGCCATGCCCAGCTTGTTCTCGGCCCGGAACGTGTAGTTGCCCAGATCCATCATTTTCACCGTGCGGAATATCAGCTACTGAGTGCTGTCCTGGACCACCATTACAACCCTGAAAAGTAATGTAAAAGGCAACGTCAAAACTAGGTACCAAATTAAATTGTTCCAATCTCTGGAACAATTGATTATGTAGGTAGTAGTACTCGTATTGTAAGTTTTATAACGGTTTAGCCCGCGATGATGGGAAAGACCCGACGGAATAACACTCACGCCCTGGAAACTGGGACGGCCCTTGGTCTAGGATGCTACGTGCATCGATACCCGCGCGCCGTCCCATCTTCTAGCCACCGCGTGTCAAGCAGAGGCCGGTGCCGCCTCTGCTGAAAACACCAAACGGCGAAAATTCGCATGTCTCAGTGGCGACTACATATTTGCGCCATTTGGCGTGGAAACTCTTGGGCCGTGGGGACCAGGCACACATTCCCTATATACGGAACTAGCCAAGTGCCTGGTCGACATTAGCAATGACCAGAAGGCTGGCCTCCATTCGGGACAGCGTATAAGCCTCGCCATCCAGCGGGGCAACGCGGCCAGCCTTCTGGGCACATTTTCGCATTCAGGCGACTTGGGGCAAATATTTTACCTATTTAAGTAATTTTAAGGTTTTTATTTATAGGTATAAATAAAAACCTTAAAATTACTAGTTTTAACATGTGATTATATATTGTTTGTGTGAGAGCGTCGGTGGCCGAGCGGTTGCAGTATCCGACTTGTAAGCCAGAGGTCCCGGGTTCGAATCCCGCTCCGGCCATGTACCAATGACTGTTTTCTGAGTTATGTACATTAGTTGAATACTAACCGATGCTCTTACGGTGAGGGAAAACATCGTGATGAAACCTGCACATTCAGGCGACTGGATGTGTAACCATGATCCAATCTGGTCAGGTTCCCCTGATAGCAGGGTCATGGAGGTCAGATGGCAGTCGTTCCACTGTAATTACCTGACCTGCCAAATCCTGGATCATGGTCAAAGCGGACCCCGGGCTCTCGTTCTCGAGAGCGCAACCGGGACATTAACGCCAAGATGATTATTTTTTATTTTATATATTGTTTGTGTATTATGTTTAAGTTGTGTAAATAAAAAAGATTATTTCTACAATAATACTGAACTGCTTTCGGTCTTCTAAAAGCTATAAGCTAAGTATACGTACCTAAATTTAATATGTATGATTAGGTACTACATAGTTTACTCTGTTGTTTTACTAGTACTTTTTATTATTGTTTCGAGTAACTATACAGGGTGTCCCGTAAGTCGACGTCAAGCCGGAATCGGGTGATAGTCCAAATCATAATAATTACTAGAAAAATAAAAAATAAAATCTAAGTCTTGAATTTTTTAAATTATACGCATTTCTTTTTTTTTCGAGAAAATGTACACCCTGTGATGGTTTTTTAACTCCTGTTGCTACAAATCTTAACTTTTTTTCAATTTCATTTTTTTTATGTAATTCCGCATAGTGCTAATCCAACCTATTACTTAGAATTCTAAGTCAACTGCTCCAGCTTGAAAGAAAGTGTCACATTATGCCGTACAATGAATAAACAATTAATATTTCGTCCAACTTTAACGGACCGTACTGAAAAAAAAAGAACTACGCCAGGTTGGCAAGTAGCATTAAAAGTTGACGCATTTAATAAGGATTCTAAAATGGTATAATACTTGCTACATTATTTCTTTCATTACGAAGAAAAAAAAAATCCTTCAAGAAACCCAGTTTCGAAAATTTTTTCTTTACCTACTAAAAATTATTCTAGTGCGTTCAAAGCTTGCCTAAGACCGAGTGAGACGGAGAGTCATTCATGAAATGAGAGTGAGACAGGTAGTGATGCTTTCAAGTCAGAGATGCTAACTTTTTGTTAAATTTAGGACAAATTTTCCTTAAGTTTAAAATTAAACATCAATTAGATGCAAAGATTTATTATTTACAAAAGATGTTCAAACTGCCTTCCTTCAACTGCAATACAAGCTCGACATCTTCTTAAAAAAGATCGGATTATCACACGGGCAAATCTTCCGTTGTTGACAAATTCAGCTGCTTCCGTAATTCTTTGCCGAAGCTCACCTACATTTTCGATTGGCTTAAAATAAACTTACTCTTTCACTGCTACCCAGTAAAAAAAATCTAATGGATTTAAGTCCGGTGAACGGGCTGGCCACGAGATCGTACCAGACCGACCTATCCATCTGCCCGGATATTCTTCATTGAGAAATGCTCTAACTGAGCGGGCATAGTGCGCTGGGCAGCCATCTTGTTGATACCACATCTCGCTGTAAATACTGAGTGGCACGTCTTCCAGTAAACTAGGTAAACTGTTTTGTAAAAAATCTAAATAAACTTCAGCAGTCAAGATCTCTGGCAACTCAAAAGGTCCTATGACTCTTCCATTTAAAATTCCGGTCCACATGTTTATTTTAAAACGATGCTGAGATCTATCTTGTCTCATTAAATTCGGATTCTCTACGTGCCACTCGTGTAAGTTGTGTAGGTTCATGTAACCGTCTTTTTTAAATGTCGATTCATCCGACCACAAAATTTTCTCTAAGAATCGCGGATCTTCCCGATGTCTTTGTAGCATCGTTTGACAAAACGCAACCCGAAGTTGATAATCCTGAGGATGCAGGGTTTGTACTCGCTGTACATGGTATGGGTGGAGCTCATGTTTTTGTAAAATTCGGTGAGCTATAGTTTTGGGCACTCCTGTGCTTTGCTAGATTGCACGTACCGAAATACTTGGATCTTCTTCAACTGCTTGAAGTACTACGTCCTCGTAAGGCAAGGAACTTCTTCCTTCACCATGTGGTTGGTTTGGAAGTATGCCTTCTGTGGAGAGTAAACGGTGCACATTTGTAAAAACTCGGTGATCTGGATAACGATCAGCATTTGGGTACCTCTCGCGATACAGTCTAGCCGCAGCACTAGCATTCCCTCTGCATTCGCCATAAATAAAGTGCATGTTGGCATATTCCTGAGTGGTGTACACAGGCATGGTGGCACTACACAATCACACGATAGTCCAGGAGAAAGCAAAGGTCGTTGTAAAGAGATCGAAACTGTCCAAATCACAAGCAAACAAACAAGTCCAATAAACGAAGCAAAAAGTCGAAAGTACGAAATAACACGAACGAATACGGAAAGATGCGTAGTAAACGAAGGAGCGTAACGTACTGATCTGTATTGCGTGTGCCAATATTAAAAAAGTGGCGTCACTATCTATCTCGCTCACACTTCATAAAATGACTTTCTCTGTATCTGACTCATTAGCGTCACTATCTGTCTCACTCACCCATTAGAATATTTGACTCGAAAGCGTCACTACCTGTCTCACTCACTTTTCATGAATGACTCTCCGTCTCACTCGGTCTTAGGCAAGCTTTGAACGCACTAGAATAATTTTTAGTAGGTAATGAAAAATTTTTCGAAACTGGGTTTCTTGAAGGAATTTTTTTCCCCCGTAATCAAAGAAATAATGTAGCGAGTATTATACCATTTTAGAATCCTTACTAAATGCGTCAACTTTTCGTGCTACTTGCCAACCTGGCGTAGTACTTTTTTTTTACAGTACAATCCGTTAAAGTTGGACGAAATATTAATTGTCTATTCATTGTACGGCATAATATGACACTTTCTTCCAAGCTGGAGCAGTTGACTTAAAATTCTAAGTAATAGGTTAGATTAGTTTTATTCGGGATTACATAAGAAAAATAAAATTGAAAAAAGTTAAGATTTGTAGCAACAGGAGCTAAAAAACCATCACAGGGTGTACATTTTCTCGAAAAAAAAAGAAATGCTTAGATTTTATTTTTTATTTTTCTAGTAACTATTATGATTTGGACTATCACCCGATTCCGGCTTGACGTCGACTTACGGGACACCCTGTATAGTATCAGTTTCTTGTTTTTGTTTTGCTGCGTGTTTGTGTATTTTAATACACAAGCCATTAGTTGCCTGAATCAAATAGAAATAAATTAAATTTCAACCTCCCAAAAATTATAACATATTCAAGTTAGATTCTAAGACTTAAAGTTCGTTCGCGTTAAGAATGCAGTGAGTCATCAGTGCAACTGCAGGGTAAAGGTGTATTCACAGAGGTGTTAAAATTAAAACAAATTATATTTTAAAAGATTGAGTTTAATGAATTTACAAAAATAAACTTAAAAGCTTAAAATCAAAATATAGGCATCATATCATATTTTAATCACTATCACTAGTATCCTCCTTAGCATTTATAATAAAGGAATTATCTGCAGCGAGTTTCATGACGTCATCTAAATCCCACATGGTATTTTCTTCTTGTAAGACGTGGTCGCAGCATTTCTTCCATCGATCAGCGTCTACTCACCGAAATGCGTTATAAAATATTTTTTCCACGTCAGTTATCTTAAAAGTTTGGCCCACACCAACTCAATGGGGTTCAGTTTGCAGTAGTACGGAGGTAAACAGAGCATTTCAATGCCGTTACTTCTAGCCATTTCATCGATTAAATATTTATCATATTGTGGGGCGATTGCGGCGACTTTCTTGAACAATTCTTTTTTCAAATAACTCATGTCCATGACAACAATGCTCCCTGGTTCTAGCTTAGGCATTATGTTTTTGAACCACTCAAGGAACCTGTCACCGTCCATCTCCTCATGATAATCTTTAGTTGATTTTGACCCAAAAACTAATCGACCACCTTCCACAAATCCTTTGTCGCTACCAATATGTAAAACAATGAAACTTTTCCCTTTCCAGTAGGAACTCTTGGATATCTTGGTAGATAAGCCGTCTTGAAAAGCATGTCTCTTGTTTTTTATAGTTGTATCCAACCACGGCTTTGATTTAACATGTCCGGCGTTTACCCACGTCTCGTCAAGGAAGTATATGGTTTTATTTGCTTTTCTGTGTTCTTTGATTTGCCTGAGATATTTACGCCGCCACAAAACAATGTCTTCTCTTTCCATTAATAATGTTCTATTATCCTGTTTATTAAAGTCAAATCCCAGCTCATGCATTATTTTATGAAGTGTGGTACGTTTAAACGTTGGAACATCTTCATCAGCTTCACAAGTTGTCATAATTTTATTTAATGTCGGGTAGTCGTTATTTAAATATATTGAGTGTACTTTTCTCCTTATAGCACATTTGTCTAATTCATCGAATTTATCAATAATAGACTTCCGGGCTCTTTTTTTCACTGGCCATTTCAATGAATTATTTTCCTTTTTTTCACTAAGAATACTATAAACTGTTCTCTCGGACACCCCGCATGCAGCTGACGTTTTTGTACTATGCTGTCCACAGTCACATTGAAATCACACTGTTTAAAATACTTAAAAACATTGTAAATTACTTTTTTTTCTCCACTACGAATTACCGAACCACTTTTATTTTTACGAGTTGGTGAGGTATTCATTTTTTTCAATTTAAATCAGTTAACACAAATGACAGGACACAACCGTTGTGTTGAAACCAATGGACTTCAAATAAACACTGTAAACTTGACATTGTAATTTGAAAAGATTTGATTGGTTAGGGGGCGGGGCTAGGCCGGCGGAAAATGATAACTCACTGCATTCTTAACGCGAACGAACTATAGTTGTATTCTACAATTTTTTCCATACTACAATAAAATAGTTTAGTGAGGTAAGTATTACTTGGGCCAGGCCATCATCCGGGTTTTGAAGATCTCTTTTCAAATGTCACCTGAAACTCGATTGTACTAACCGATCATCAGCTCTGACCGCGTCCCGTCTCTATACCAGGCGGTGCGCACCGCCGGGATCGCGAACTCGACCTTCGCAGCGAGAACCGCCCGCAGCCCCACCGCCGTGTGCACGAAGGAGCGCTCCACTGTCACTACTGGGGCGTCTGAAGAGTAAGAGTTACAGCTAGAAGTTGTCAGGCACGATGAACCAATTCATTGACATAGACATTGATTTATTGATAAAATTCTTTACAGGTAATTAATTGCGCTTATACTAATGTCACGATAATTCATTAAAATTACCTTATGTATCGTAATATTAACAAATAACATTAAAAAAGAATAAAAATAATTACAGCATATAATAGGGATTGAATGATGTTATTTATCGTCCACGACCTACCATGATCCTATTTGGTCAGGTTCCCCTGTTAACAGGGTCGTGAAGGTCCGATGGCAGTCGCTCCACTGTAATTACCTGATCGGCCAAATCCTGGATCTCCCGGAGATCACAACAACCGGAACATTAACTTATTTAAAGGAACATTAACATTACAAAAAAATATTTATTCTATACAGTAAAAACTGGATATCGGTATGATGAATCATTTACCTAAATAAAGTTTTAAACAATACTTTAATTTAAACTTAATTGATAAATGAACTGAATTGTCGTTGTAGAAAATATACAAAATTAATTTTTTTTAAGCAGGTACCTAGTATATATTTCGTACAAATTCTCTCCTACCTTGTATGACAACCGTAATAGAAGCAGTCACAGGGTCTCCCACCCGGTTGTCAGCTGTGCGTTGGTAGACGCCTGTCAGCAGCCGTTGCTCCTTGAACTTGATGCGAGAGCGGTGTTCCAGAAGCTTCATTTGCTCGCCCTGGTGGCAATTAAGGGGATCTTGGTAATTGAGGGGCTTTGATCAATGGGTGTGTCAACTCTCATAAGTCGTGGTCGGTGGATCTTCCATCTATTCACACAAACCACTTTCATTTAGATCAACCTTTGTACAGTAGGAACGATTAACGCCATCTATGTGCGGATGCTTGACAACCTTGTGGTCGTGTATTCGTAATGTGAGTATTGTTGAGTTTTCCTATTGAAGCGATAGATGTCGCTACAAGTGTATTCCTTCAACTTTGTAAGTAACTACTACAACAACTAATTTGAAAATCTTCAAGACTGACTGAATAATCTGTTTGTGGGACAAATGTCTAGTAGATCTTTTAAATAAAATATATAAATAAACATGCTTGGACAATTCACACAGCGCCATTTAGCCCCAAAGTAAGCAAAGCTTGTGTTATGGGTGCCAGAAAACTAATAAACTAGATACTTATATATTTTTAATACATACTTATTATACATACATACAGCACCCAGAAACGTAACAGAAATTAAAATTCCACATTTCTGTTAATCACCTAAATAAACTAATCGGTCGAGTTATTTTTCCAATTTGGGCCTAATCGCGACCTTTCGCGTTTTATCAAACTTCTTAGATAAATGGTACGCTATTTTTATACTACCCACTTATTACTATAACAATTTCAATATCTGGAAATCGAACCCGGGACCTCCGCGTGGCAGAACGGCATGTTAACTATCTCAACCACTCAGGTCGTCTGAGGTCGTCAGTTTTTATAAAAGTCGAATAAGGAGGTATTCTCACATTCTTCTTCCACTCGATGATAGGGTGCGGCGTGCCGGCAGCCTCGCAGCCGATGCTCACCAGCTCACCCTTGCTCACAACCAGCAAACCATCCTCGGGGATGGTCTTTATCTTGGGTGGTTCTGGAATTGGATGGTGAGTTGGTTGGTGAGTACAGTGCAATAGCTTAAGTGCATGATCACCTTAAGAATCATATTCCTTTGCACTACTGTGCAGTCGATAAACTGTTTTTATGGCATTCATGAATTAAATGGAACACGTTGCCTACGAGTGTGTTCCTTGTTCACTATAATCTGGACTCCTTAAAGGCAAGAGTGAAATGGCAGTTCCTAGACAGGCATGCTCCCTCTTTGGCCGCATCGTCACTCACCACCACGTGAGATAGAGGTCAAATGCCTGGATTCTATAATTTAAAAATATTTATGTCAAAGTCAAAGTCAAAGTCAAAATAATTTATTCAGATTAGGCTATACATAGCACTTATGAATGTCAAACAAATAAATTAAAATGTACATTACAATGATGGTTAAACCTATTTTAGGTATGTTCTAAATATTGAAAAAATAGTTTATCAAATATAGATAAATGTCAAATACATATAAATAAAATACAATTAATAAATATTAAAAACAAAAATAATAAAAAAATATCACCAAGTTAATTATTCCGATTCAATTGTTTAAAATGTCAATTCAGTTACAAACATCAAATATTAAATACACAATTAAACATGTCACGGCATAGTACCTACTTATCAAGACCATTCCAAAGACCCCAAACACGATAAGGGTTATCATGTTGCTTTTAATAGTTCCTAAGGCCACCTTCCGGCATCATTATCAGACCTTGAACATCACCTAGGGGTACCTATAATAGCAGTTGACCGAAGTCTTCCACTGAGCCCCTGAGACTGGTTGAACATTTAGGGCACCGATTTTTTAAATTACCTAACACATTCCCCGCTAACTCAAATACCAGAGAGGCTACAGCAGTACCGTTTTTTTATACTGCTCAGTGACAAACGAGCAGACAGTCCACCTGATGATCAGTGGACCTGATGGCATTCCGGCTATCGTTCTTAAAAAGTGTGCTCCCGAGTTGTCTCCCGTGTTAATGCGCCTATTTAAGATTTCCTACACCTCAGGAACGGTGCCGTCTTCGTGGAAGTTAGCCCATGTGCACCCGATACCCAAGAAGGGTGACAATTCAGACCCATCAAATTACAGGCCTATAGCGGTAACCTCCTTGCTCTCTAAGGTGATGGAGCGGGTCATAAATATCCAGCTCCTTGGATACCTCGAGGATCATCAGCTGATCAGTGACCGTCAATATGGCTTCCGTCATGGTCGCTCAGCTGGTGACCTTCTTGTGTACCTAACACACTGGTGGGCTGAGGCTGTTGAGAGCAAGGGGGAGGCTCTGGCTGTCAGTCTTGATATAGCCAAGGCATTTGATCGGGTCTGGCACAGGGCACTGCTAACAAAACTCCCGAAGTACGATATCCCCGAGAGACTCTGCAATTGGGTATCCAGCTTTCTGTCTGGGCGGAGTATCCAAGTCGTTGTCGACGGATGCTGCTCCGATACCAAGAGTATTAATGCTGGAGTACCCCAAGGTGCAGTGCTGTCTCCCACGCTGTTTCTTCTGCATATCAATGAAATGCTGAATATTCCCAGTATTCATTGCTATGCAGATGACAGTACTGCAGACGCTCGTTATACTGGCCGTGCGAATATCCCTCGTTCCGTGGTGTCGGAAAGCCGAATAAGACTTGTGTCAGAGATTGAACACTCCTTGGAGCAAGTTGCTCACTGATGCAGATTGAACCTGGTGGAATTCAACCCCTCTAAGACGCAGGTCTGCGCATTTTCCGCCAAAAAGGATCCTTTTGTCATGGTGCCGCAGTTCCAAGGAACATCCCTCTCCATCTCAAAAAGTATCGGGATCCTTGGTGTCGACATATCAAACGACGTACGGTTCCGAAGTCACCTGGAGTGTAAGGCTAAACTAGCCTCGAAAAAACTTGGTGTGCTTAACCGGTCTAAGCGATACTTCACCCCAGAACAGCGCCTGTTGCTGTATAAGGCACAGGTGCGGCCACATATGGAGTATTGTTCCCATCTTTGGGCCGGGGAAACCGCCGACCTGCTTAATCACTTGGATTATATACAGAGGCGCGCCGTACGAATTGTCGACGATACCGTACTGACAGGCAAGTTAGAACCACTGGCTGATCGAAGGGACTTTGGCTCCCTGTGTGTGTTCTACCGGCTGTACAATGGGGAGTGTTCTGAGGAATTATTTGATCTGGTGCCCACAGCACAATTCCGCAATCGCACCACCCGCCGTGGGCTGGGTACTCATCCCCATTACGTGGACCCTCTAGTGGTGTCCACGCGAAGATTCGAAAGAACGTTTCTCGCTCGTACGATTCGGATGTGGAATGAGCTCCCAGCCACGGTGTTTCCTTTGGTCTATGACATGGGATCGTTCAAGAGGTATATTAGAGGTCTCCTCAGAGGCGGGCAACGCATTGGTAGCACCCCTGGTGATGCTGATGTCCATAGGCGGCGGTGACCACTTTCCATCAGGTGGCCCGCATGCCTGTTTGTCTGCCGGATAACATAAAAAAAAAAAAAAAAGTGGTAACTGTCGCCCATAACATCTACAATTCATACATTTAGGTTGCGGGCAACAAAAACCGCAAATGCGTTGTAATTTCGCTGGCCACCTTATCTATCAATCCGGAACACAACAAGGCAAGCATTGTTGCTTGGAGGCAACAATGTTTGCGTTGTTAATTAAATATTGTTTTTTGATTGATTGATTGTAAGTTAAAAAATAGATAAGGCGGTGGTACTCCCCAGGCGGACTCCTCAGGCTTGACAGAGTCCTACTACCAAAAATGTACTGTAGGTACTAAAGAATATCGTAGCGCGTATTAAATGGAGCGGCCTCGTTCTACGGTCGCCGTGCAGTTGAATTTCAGCTTCGTTTTAGCCGGCATTGTAATCGCGGCCCAGATGAGTCGTTCGCACTCGCGACCCAATCGTTGAGTCGGCCGCAGGGGAAAAAAGTGAACGTGTACTTATTCCCACTAATAATCTAATGCCGCCAATAAGCTCTTTAACAGTTTTATTTCCATGCACCAATTAGCCAAACGACATTAGTTGGTATGTACATTAGTTGAATTCTAACCGACGCTCTTACAGTGAAGGAAAACATCGTGATGAAACCTGCAAATTTAGGCAACTGAATTTGTAACCATGATCCAATCTGGTCAGGTTCCCCTGGTAGCAGGGTCATGTGACCATGATCCAGGTTTTGGCAGATCAGATAATTACAGTGAAGGAAGACCAAAGAAAAGACGGATGGATCGTGAGATGAGGGATATTAGTGAGCGAGAGGTGAGCGTGGATATGACAGGGGATAGATTTGAATGGAGAAATAAAACATACTGTGCAGACCCCAAATGAATGGGATACGGGCAGGCAAATGATGACAGTGAAGCGACTGCCATCGAACCACCGTGACCCTGCTGCCAGGGAAACCTGACCAGATTGGATGATCGTAAAACATGTAACATAATCAAAACCTGCACATTCAGTCGCCTGAATGTGCAGGTTTTATCACAATTTTAGCATCCGTTAGTATTCAACCAATGTACATAACTCTGAAAAGAGTTATTGGTTCATGGCGGCAGTAGCACTCGAACCCGGTACTTCTCGCTTGCGAGTCGGATACATACCTTAACCACTAGGCCACCGATGCTCCCGGTCACTCACTGTCACATAATTTTGTAGAAGTTGTAGCATTCCTTACCTTTCTTTACTTTGTACTTACGAAGGTTTGATCATTCTGGGCCTGGAGCTCGTCTATTCCGAGTCGGTTTCGAGGTGTACTCCAGTTCGCGTTATCCTCATTCGCCGTGTCCTCTGTTTCGGAGTAGCGACCGCGTATTGGAATACGTAGCGTTTGTAGGCGTCTCGTAAGGTGGATGGATGGCCTGGGTCTTAAGTCCGCTATTTACTAATGGGTCGATTGAATTGTAATTGAATCGCAATCTTAGCTCAATGGCAGTTTTTGGTATTCTGCTACTGTTACTAATGGATCTGTTGAATGGTAATTGGATCGCAATCGCAGCAGTATTCTGTTACAATTCAATCTGCCCTTGAGCTGCTAACGCGATTCAATTACAATTCAAGCGCGCCAAGTAAGTCAGACTTGGGGTTCTAGTAAAGGTCGCATGTAGCGGCTGGATGCCAATGAAACGAGCAACCGGGTCACCTGATGAAAAGTGGTCACCGCTGCTCATACCCACAACATCCGGGGAGTCACGAATGCGTTGGCGGCCTTTGAGATAGGTGTAGACTCGTTTCCTGCAGGTTCCAATACCGTAACGGTTTGGTAACACTGCAGGAGGCTCGAATGATAAAAAATATACGCTAGGTCTCAAAAATTTTGATTTTTACTCAAAACATAAACTAATGAATCAGCGAACTCAGATTTTTTGATGTTTTGACTCTAAATATCAGGATTTTTCGACTTTTTTTTCAAATTTAGCACCAAAGAACTGGGGCGACTATAATAAAAATAACAAAAATCAATAAATAAGCGAGCGCAGGGACCTCGGTGTTTATGGTATTTGGTTCTTAAAATCAAGAATCAAGGTTACCTGCAATGCAACTTCTTTCTCTTATTATTTTGTCCTTCGGTTCGCTTACACCTTGCTGGGGGGCTGCTCTATGCTTGTTACGCCCATGGGTAGGGACTTTGTTGAGTATCGTACACAGGGTGACTGCCACCCATCCGAACGAATGGAATTTCAAATTGCGGCTTCGGATAGTACAGTGGTAAAATTCAGCATCTGATGGCCATCACCTCTCGTCACCTCTCGTCTCATGTTGATGGCGGCTCGGAAGTTTTTGCTGGATTATTCAAATTATGGCCTGCCGTTTGGTGTCCGGCGGCCGTGTGGGTTCGGCAGAGTAGAATAACACCAACCTCTTACACTCGTGGGTATCGTACAAGGCGATTTATTCTTTCGAGGCAAAAGAGTCTCCGTAGGCTGGAAAATGGGCAGCAGCGTTTTCCTTTGATATTGATTGACACTGCGATCTCCAACCCGCCTGCCAAGCGTCCTGCAGTGGACTGTCATGGGCTGTGATGATGATTCAAATTGTGGTACTTTTTGGCGGTTAATATATTCATTTAAAATTTTGAAATCATTTCAATTAATTTACAGTGCATATAATGCAAAATTATGATGTGATTGTGGTGAATTATGATTATGATGTGAGTGATGAGAAGAGCCGAATACCACATCATGACTAAACAGATAATAAGCTTGGAATAAGCCCCGAGACGCCGCGGTAGAACCCGACTGTCGTGGATAGCTTTAGTAAATAAAGATCTGAAAGACCTACACGGCTAGCACAAGTGTTCCCGCAATATAGCTCGCGCTGCGAGAGAGCCTTTGTTTCCTTCTCACAATAATAGGATGAAAGAGATAGCAATATCTATGTCGCGCATTTTCTCGCTGTCGCGCGCGAGAGCACACTTGTGCTTGCCATGCTGGGGTTCTATTTTTGAACCGCTCGCAGCCACACGAGCGCTCGTCTTGTAATGCCTGTCTCTTCTGCCTTTAGCAACTTACCACAAGTGTAAAAGAGATAAATTAGGCATACAAGCGCTCGCGTGGATATGAGCGATTCAAAAATAGAACCCAACTGAAACTATTAAATCGATCATACCGCATACGTAATCGTCAAAGTAACAATAATAAAATCCACTTGATTGACCTACAGCAATTGCAAACCCAGCTGCATATTATTTTGGGACAGTTAAAACAAGACCTAACGCTACCGTTCGATACTGGACGAACAAACATACAAACTATATACCAACTGTTGAAAATTAGAACACGTATCACAGAGCGGAACCTCATCTTCGAAATTAAAATTCCATTAATTGGCAGAGACGCCTACGATCTTTACACCATTGTACCCGTACCACGCCGAGTAGGAGGAAACATGAGAACTATCATTCCCATAGAAAAATACATTGCCGTAAACCTACAGAAAGATTCATATTTGCCATTATCAGAAATAGACTTGGAACATTGTATGACACGTGATACCACTGTCATATTATGTAAATTAAAGACAGCTATTTACAAACTTAAAAGCGATAAGGATTTTTGTGTAAAGGATCAACATAAAAACACTTGTAAAACAAGCATATCCACGTGCCAAAACAAGCTAATTAATCTAACAAGGCAAAATTATTACTTCTACTTTTGCTGTGGGCTACTTATGTCAATTACGAACATTGTGTCGCGATCAAGTTACCGCACACGACTTGACCGCCGCGAACATAATAACAATCGAAGAAGATTGTGTAATCAAATCAAGTAACTTTACAATGTACAGCCATAAAAGGCAAGAGAGTAGAATGGATCTAAGGAGCGAAATACCCATCCTAGACATAGCCCCAATAAATAGTGTAATCAATTTAACCTCATCAGATTAGCTAGAAGGAAACAACATAAGTACTAACTTCAGCAACAGCCTAGAATAACAGGAGATACTTTTAAAAAATATTGATAAAAGGGTTAAAGATCTTAAACAAGCTGAACCGTTATCAGAAAGTATCTCAGTACATGATGTTCATCACTACACCCTGATCTACAGTACATGGGGTTTAATAACAGTGATAATCCTCGTGTTGGCGTGTCGGCGGAGGCTTGGCGACGCCGCCAGAGCCGCGCAGCCGCCGCCCGCCCCGGGCGCCTCAGCGCCGCCGGCCGGCCGCGCGCATCCAGCACGAGCGCAGGAGAGTGTAAATCATGTAAAAGTGCGTCGTATTAGTGAGTGTAGTGAAAATGTGCCTAGCACAAGTTTCGTAGATATGGGTACATCCCCTGTTTTAAACAAAGTGGTTTTCGGTGAAAGTGAAAAATCGTGTCTTAGAGACTGTTAAGTGTATCTTAGTTCATAATATTGTCTATCGCCTTGTATCATCTCTCATTTCCTACATTACGCCCCGGCAAGATGTTCGGTGCATTGCATCGAACACGTGACTTAGCTAATTTGCCCTGCGCGGCACATTACCTAAGCAGTGCATTTTTCGGAACCGCCGCGGCCGGGTGCATTTATCAACATTTAACATTCATTTAAATTAACATTTACTGACAAGTATTGTGGGACTCTTAACAAACATTTTATATAATATTTAAAGCCATCTTTTACATTCAACATACTGCAATCCCCGCATAAGCACCCTTACAACCATCTCACCCGATGGAAAGCGAAATCGCTACAATGTGGACTCCATGTCCTTTAACTTTTTGCCTCTATGTAATATTTAATGGATCGATGTCTGTTTTCTTTTTCTACTTACTAGCTACTACACCTTTAACATCTCTGCTGAGTCTCCGAATTCTATGCGAATTTAAAGTGAAGCTAGCTCATTTTATACTAGTTAGGTGAAGCCGTTTGCAAATTTTGCTCGGTCCCTGTCTGGGCACCAAATCGAGAGTACACCAAGTCTTAGAATGTAAGAAGAATATATTTTTTTTAAGGGATTTGAAATTTCATTCACGCAACTAATGGCTCATACATATAAAATACACAAAAATACAGCAAAACAAAAACAAGAAACAAGAAGATAGTAGTTACACGAAACAACCTATAAATGATAAAACCTATGAGTACTTAAAAATTACTAGTAAAACAACAGAGTAAACTATGTAATACATAAATGTAAATTTAAAATTTAGGTATACTTAGCATAAAGCTTTTAGAAGACCGAAGATAATTCGTGTAAGTATTATACTTGAAAAGAAAAATTGTTTAAATTAAATTGTTTTAGAGGCTGGAACAATTGATCGTGGTACCCAATTTTGATGTTGACTTTTACATTACTTTTCAGGGTTGTTATGGTGGTCCAGGACAGCACTCATAAGCTGATATTCCGCACGGTGAAAATGATGGATCTGGGCAACTACACGTTCCGGGCCGAGAACAAGCTGGGCATGGCAGATGTGTCATTCAAACTCACAGGTGATATGGTTGACAATATTTGAGTTCCTTTTTGGGCGCCAAATTTTGAACTTTTTGGCGCCCAAAGAGGTACTTACTAAATTAAGCCCCGTTTTACAGAACTCTTGTTTGAAAACTGGTTTTGAGTTAAGGTTTTATTCCAGAACTTTCATTGATTCAAGATTCAATAATCAACATTCAGCTGAGTTTTGATTGTTTATGTTCATGTCAAAATCTTTAGCATTGATTTGATGTCTGATTAAGTCTGTAAATAAGGTTGAGACTACTCTTGACAAAAGATTTATCGGTGTATTTTTTAGTAAAAATAAGTTGTCATAACCCATCTTAGATCAACTATAATAGTGTTAAAATATCTTAAAACGAATTAATGTTGATTATAATAAATCATTTTCTTGAATATTGCCGATTTGATCACAGTGGTATTTGATTGGGGAGTTATATCTGATATAGGCATTAATGTATCATCATCACAGCCCGTAACAGTCCACTGCAGGACTTAGGGTCTCTCCCACGAAAGGGGAGGTTAATGCCATAATCTCCACGCTTGGCAGGCGGGTTGGAGATCGCAGTGTTTAAATATAATAATGGAAAATGCTGCTGCCCATTTTCCAGACTACGGAGACTCTTGATCTTTTGCCTCAAAAAGATTATTCGCCTTGTACGACACCCATGAATGTAAGGGGTTAATTAATGACCCATTAATGTATGAAATGAAATAATTTGCGACGGTAATCACTTACCATCAGGCGATATGCTCGTTTGCCTCCCAATTTATAAAAAAATCTATTTACCTGATATTTAAAAGGATTGTCATTTTCATCAGCCTTTACTAGTCCACTGTTGGTTAGAAATGAGCTCTAATGCTCCCTGTCCTCGGTTTGTCGCATCCAGAAGGATTAAAATATATTACAAAGTGTACTTAAGTACCTACTTATCATTGCAGGTGTGCCCAATACTGCATCCTTCAAAGTGAACGCAGTACACAACAAAGCAACTTCCACGAGTTTCACACTTGTATGGAAAGTGGATTCCTACTCTGCTATCATTGGTAAATTGCTTTCAGTGTATTTGTCAATACGATGTTTTGATGCAATATTATAATTTGTCAGTGATGCAATACGAATATCATATCGTATGTACAGTCGCAATGTGAAAAGATTTGTCGCCCTACCGTCTTTTTTAGCTTGCACATGTTATGTTAGTCCCGTGACCTACCTACTTTTAAAACGTAACATGTGTCTGCAACACGTTATAGACGCCGTTGGTTATCCTACGTCATAGAATACAAAAAAAAATCATCTTTATAGCCATTGTAGACGTTTAGAAGACCCACAAAGCGTTGGTGCACATCCTGGCACAAATAAACTTTTTAATAACCCAAAATTCGACTTTTCGTAGCGATAGTACTTACATGTAAGTATGGATTCTATAAGTAATAAAACTTATTTGCCTCACATCCTCTTGGCGGTTTCGCTTTTCATCCACATTATAGTCACCAAAAAGAAAAGCGTCTTTATAAATATCCGCCGATCACGATAACTATCAAAGAAAATAATTATCTTGATAATTTGGAACCCTGCTTTCAGTATTCACTACTCATTTATTTTGCAGTCTAATGGTATACATACACATGAGTGGCACAGACACCTTCTCAAGGCACTACAAATATGTGGTCACAGTACTTATCATAACATACAATATAATGTCATATTTCCAGTACTGTCATAAAATATTAATAAATTAATATGTAGAATGTCATAAAATAATATTAAATTAAATTATACAATGTCATTGGCACCTAATTCTTTCGTAGATAAATACCTAAGCTTTCCCTACAGAATACAACCTCTGGCTCCGTCCGTACCACGGCCCGGCCACGGTGGACCCCGAGCGCTTCAGTACTGAAGCCGCGGCCAACACTTGGAGCAAGATCGTCGTGCCTGGGGACTCCAATGATGGTGACTATGCAATCTGAGCGATAAAATAATAATAGAATGGTCTGATGACTAACTTCACTTGAAAAAGTAGGTATAAATAATATCGGGCGCTGTCCTAGTTGGCAACAGTCGTGCGACGGGCAGGTTTGAGGTCTTATTGGTCGGGCGACGTCCATCGCACGAACGTTGCCAATTAGGACAGCGCCTCACTAGTATCGGTGGCATGTTAGTACCTTTTTACTTTTTACGCCTACACGATGACCTGGCTGGTTATGTTGGGAAATTACTGATGAAAAGACACTGATATGTGCCCCCCCCATATGTGCTTATTATTTAGATATGACGTGACTTTGTAATATGGTTATAAATCAGTTCGCAGTTCTAAAAAATATTTCCCCTTAGGAGAGGAGTATTAAAAATCATGGGGTGCGCGGCCGACTCGCACCTGACCGACACACTCACTTTTCACTCTTCATGTAGTTACGTAATACTATAAATATATAATCATATACGATAGAATATCCTTTTCTAGACAGATAAATAGAGATTTTTTTTAAGTAACGTGGCATTATAAACTGAAAAATGGCCAGATGTCATTGAGAACACAGCTGCTTTTAGCTTGAGGATGGCAGTTCTCAAGTGGCAACCACGTACCGGAAGACGCAGTGTGGGTAGACCTCCCGCAAGGTGAGCCGACGATCCGCTAATTTACCAATGGTCCGATTCAATTTTAATTGGATCGCATTAGCAGCTCAATGGCGCGTTCTTGGTCATCATCATTAACATATCAGCCAGAAGACGCCCACTGCTGGGCATCTTGTGTGAGGCTTGTAGGATTTTTGCTCCGAAAGGGCTGCCTGTGCGCGTAGGGAATCGAAAAACTATCAGGCAAAAATATTTTAGCACTGGGATTCGCAACCATTACATAGTTTTTGTTATATGCACATGCGTGGAATTATCTATGGCGCGGTATATGCTAACTTTCCCCTACATACATTACAAAACTGACGACGTGAGTGGTTCAGTTGGTTAACATGCCGGTCGCCACGCAGAGGTCCCGGGTTCGATTCCCAGCCGAGCAGAAATTGAAATGATTGATTTTAATTTCTGTTACGGGTCTGGGTGTAGGTGTAAACATAAAGTATATAAGTAGTTTATCAATTATCTAACACCCATAACACAAGCTTTGTTTACTTTGGGGTACATGGCGCTGTGTAAATTTGTCAAAGCATATTTATTTATTATATAGCGACCGAACAGTAAACACGCAACATTGTGGCGCAAATATCAAGCAGTTTCGAGCAGCGCGGTGCCCAACGAGCTGAGAAAGCACCCTAACTACGCGGTGACTAGGCGGACACTTCGCGTATGCTGTTCGTATGCTGCACGTAGAGTTTTTGTGGAAAAATAAGCCTTCTGTCATTAGTACAGGCCCTAAAATTGCATAAGTATTTGGGGCGAACGCGCAGAAAAGGTGTTTGTGTCTAAAACGGATTCTGCTATGAAACTAGATGGGATTATTTCGTGGAAACAGTACCTTGGTATCACAAATAAAGTATGAGCAGTTCAGAAGAAAACAATTTCAACTATTTATTTGATAACTGTTCAAATGCAATATATTATATCGTACACAACATCTAGTTTAAGATATTAAACACACTCGAAGTTTACAGAGAACCAATCATTTATGTTGTTGTTGACAATATAATTGTGAATTGACTTCCAATTAATGCAACATTATGTAACTTATTATTAACAAACTAATGTCCTTTGGAAATAAGCTTACTTCTCTTGTTGGTCGCTAGTTCTGTGATCTGGTACTTCTCCGAGTCAATATACTGCTTAAGATCATTCATGATTTCTCCTATGATAATAGCAAAGAGATTGTATTCGTATATTTTCTTATCGTGAGCGTAGTATTGGACAATCGTTCCTTCTGGGGAGTATGCGGTGGGTTTTGTCTTAAGTTGGATTTCTGCGAAATCAGCAGTACCATTCGCAAAAATTGTGTATACCTTGTCGTCGACTATGAGTGGTACACCATCTTCGATAACAAATACAGGCTTTAGGAGGCGCACCTCGCTGGGGTTGCTTGGTAGTCCTGAGATTTTCTTGACCCCATCCTCATTTACAACATATGCCACTTTATCGGAATCCACATAGTAAAGGCTTGAAGTGTAATCGGCCACAATTTGGACAGCATCATTTACTTCAGCGATTTTCACCTTCTTATTCCCGTCGTTTGTTACTTTGTACAATTGCTTGTCTTCGGTAAGAATATAGAGAGCATCGTCATTTCTCTTCTTCGCAATGCTGATGATGTTGTCCGTAACGGTGCCATATTTTTCTGCTTTATTCTTCTCTTCATTGTACACGTATAAGCCGTCAGTAGCAGCGAAGTACACAGTTTTGCTGTCATCTGTGGGTGCCACGAAATCTCTTCCATTATCTAGAAGCTTCGTCGCGACTTTCTTCTTCAAAACGTAGAGCCCGGTACTATCAATAATGCCGTTTTGGCTTAGTTCTCCTTCAACAAAGAATAAAATGGCATCATCACTGAAATCGGAGCCTTCTGTCTTATCAGAGCCTTTTACATTGAAGTTCAATGCATTCAATGGTAAGAAGAGGTTAACTATGTCATTCTGTGAGGTGTGAATGACGAGCTCATTGGGGAAAAAATTATCATCCCCGACCAGGTTCCCTTCTTTAGAGATGGGACTGCTGTACACGCAGACCACTAGCAGCAATACTCCACAGAGTTTCATTTTTGGATCTGTAACAAAAGAAAATATTTTTAAATAATGTTGAATTTAAAACGTAAAGTACCAAAAGATTTTAAAAGAGAAAGTTCCTTCTATAACTGAAAGCGATACTTCAGCTATTCACCTATGTAACGTCTGTTTAGAGTAGGGGTAGGCAGAGACCATATTATTACACTTGCTACGGTCATGCCGAACCGCTTCAATACTCAAGCTTTTCATAGTATAGATTCATAACCTCTTTATATAACAGTGTACTAGGTTAACTGTGATATGATAATTGTTGTTGATAGGTACTCATAATGTTATGTTCTCATAGGTTAACAATGTTATCGTTGACCGGTGTTAGGTATGTTTTCGTTTCGTTGAAACTAAGCAAAACAAATTTTATATAGGTACTATGTTTATTTACTATTTAGATATAATCACATTATTAGAATTATATATATATTTACTGAAAGTGTTTATTAATTTAGTCATTATTTAGAATACATTAGAATAGAACTTTATTGCATAAACTGTGTAGTTCATTGTTGCAGATGGGTTTGCAATATAAGAAGAACAACAGTTCACCCATAGCGGGTATGCAATTACAATTAATTAATAAAGAGCGTCGGTGGCCGAGCGGTTACAGTATCCGACTCGTAAGCCAGAGGTCTCGGGTTCGAATCCCGCTCCGGCCATGTACCAATGACTGTTCCTGAGTTATGTACATTAGTTGAATACTAACCAATGCTCTTGCGGTTAGGGAGAACATCGTGATGAAACCTGCACATTCAGGCGACTGGATGTGTAACCATGATCCAATCTGGTCAGGTTCCCCTGGCAGCAGGGTCATGGAGGTCAGATGGCAGTCGCTCCACTGTAATTACCTGACCTGCCAAATCCTGGATCATGGTCAAGGCGGACCCCGGGCCCTCGATCTCGAGAGCACAACCGGGACATTAACGCCAAGATGATTATTTTTTTTTATGAAAGTACACTGTGAGACAGAAGTACAATTATTATGTATTATAATCAAAAAATTCTTTCAAGGTGTAAAATACATTATTTAATAGAAATAGTTTTAGCTTGTTTTTAAATTTATTGGAATCTAAGGCTTTTAACTCTACCGGCAAGTGATAATAGACCTTGATTCCTACTCTAAAAGCACTCTTATTGTACATGACATTTTACTGGGTTTACCTGGTCTATTAAGGTTCTACATCAGGTGTTCCAGTTTCCATAATAAATTATACGCTATATGTGGCCCAGTCCTAATATATATACAACAAAAAAGTCTCATTCAAATTCGTCCAGTAGTTCCGGAGATTAGCGTAAACAGACAGAAAGACACAACATTTTTAAAAATTGATATTCTATTACTATTTCTTCATCGCCCTAAACAATTTTTTTGTAAAGATTTTCAAACACAAAAAGAATTCTATATAGACGAATCCAAACATAAGTCTTTATGGATCAAATACGCTCATGCTAGTTTTGTAACACAATTTAGGCAAAAATAAATTAAATTTCACAACATTAACCAAGGAAACAAATACTGCAAAACAACTTAATAAAAAACGAATGAAGAAATAAAATAAAAGAGGAACACGAGAACTTTCGGCTTATCTGTGTTGTAGGTACATCTCAATAGAAAATTTCAATTTATTTTCGCGTAGGTAATGTAATTTAAAGAATATTTACAAATATTTATATTTTGGGCGAAAAGCGATTGTGTTGAAAATAGATAAATCCAATGAAGCCCATGAAGTAGTAGAAATTAAATTTAATCAAATAAAAATAAGTTAACACAAAAATGTACGTATTTAGTAGAAACAATGACTCACCTTATTTAAAAGTTTCCGCGGACTGATAGGCAAATCTAGGGTCAGCCACAATATATACGCGACACAGATTGACCTTTTGATAATGTATCAAACAGTTTATGTCATTATAGGGTTCCTTGGTCTAACAACAGTTTTATCCCACTCTAAATCATCTTGGCGTTAATTCGCGGTAATACTCTCGCGCACGAGACTCCGAGGTCCGCCTTGATCATGATCCAGAATTTGGCAGATCAGGTAATTACGGTGGAGCAACTGCCATCTGACCTCCGTGCCCTGCTCCGGGAACCTGACCAGATTGGAACATGGTTACACATTCAGTTGCCTGAATGTGCAGGTTTCATCACGATGTTTTCCCTCACCGTAAGGGCATCATTCAGTATTCAACTAAAGTACATAACTCAGAAAAGAGTCATTGGTTCATGGCCGCAGTGGGATTCGAACCCGTGACCTACTGCTTGCGAGTCCGATACCCTTACCACCCGGCCACCAAAGCAATTTTTTTATACTACTCAGTGTAAAACGAGCAGTGTCCAAAGTTTTTTCTTAAATTCTTCTTTTCCCCATAACAGACTTAGGGCCTCTCCCACATAACCCTTTTCGTGGGAGAGGCTTTTGCCATAATCTCCACGCTTGGCAGGCGAGTCGGAGATCGCAGTTTTATAAATAGTTCAATGAAAATCGCTGCTGCCCATTTTCCAGCCTACGGAGACATTTTTATCCTAGATATTTTATCTCGAAAACTTCATTCGCCTTGTACGACACCTAAGAGTGTAAAGGGTTGGTGCTAGTCTTCTTTGCCGGACACCACCCGGCCACTGTATATGGAAACTATTCACGAAGGTTTTTCCACAAAATAAAAAAATCCTGGTCACTTATCGTAAGTACCAAACGCCAACCTGATAGGGAAACGAAAATAGGCTCCTCAAAAATACTTACATTACGAGTACACGAACACAAGGTTGGCAAGCATCCGTACATAGAGGCGCTGACCGTCCTACATTGCGCTAGAGAAATTTGCCAATTTCCGCGGCATATTTACACCTTCCGACGATCAACTGTCGGACCCATGGTCCCCTGGTCACAACACCCGGCCAGGTGGGTGGTTACCCTTTTTTACTATCTCCATCTTCGCTTGCCAACATTGGCCTGTGAGGATAAATAATATGACTTACTTGTCAGTGCGTCAGTGAATTTTCATTTCGTTGGGTCCGCGCTGCTCAAAGTTGTCGGAGGTTTCGAGTTTCCTGGGCCCCGGGCCTGCTAATTTACTGTTGGCTAAATTGAACCTCGATTGGATCTAAATAGGAAGTTTGGCGCGTTTCTCGTATGCTGCTACTAATTCAAAACAAATGGTTGAACCAACTGTCATTATACTATTTCCTAGACCAATTGTAAAGCGATTGTGCTCTAAAACGGCAGTCTCTTGATAGATTTTAGAAGGCAACACCAATAACTATTCAACTGAGAGTCAATTATGATTCCATTACGACTCAATTAGTAAAAGTTATCGCAGAATACTCAACTCGTTTCAATCCTAATGGTATTGCAATTGAATATCAATCACGTGTTAGTTTAATAAAATTAGCAGATTCGGATCCTAGTTTTGGTCGCTACGCGTACGCTGTTCGGTCACTTTGCTGTTTGTAAGCTTATTATAAACTGATACGTATTTGTTAAGCAATCTCTATTTCTCTCTACTCTACGACTTTGTTCTTTTTCTTGAAAAAAAAAATACTACGGAACCTTAAAAACGTGTAAGGAGCTTCATATCTGCCATATCTTCTTGTTTATTATTTATATGAAATATGTACGTGGGTTTTGAGCTTAGGTATAACCCGCAAGGTAGGTACCTAAATTAAGTACGTATATAAATTACAAAATAAGATTCTCAATTTCAATATTGATTGGTACCTAAGGAGCGTCGGTGGCCCAGCGGTTACAGTATCCGACTCGTAAGCCAGAGGTCCCGGGTTCGAATCCCGCTCCGGCCATGTACCATGACTGTTTTCTGAGTTGAATACTAACCGATGCTCTTACGGTGAGGGAAAACATGTGATGAAACCTGCACATTCAGGCGACTGGATGTGTAACCATGATCCAATCTGGTCAAGTTCCCCTGGTAGCGGGGTCATGGAGGTCAGATGGCAGTCGCTCCACTGTAATTACCTGACCTGCCAAATCATGGATCATGGTCAAGGCGGACCCTGGGCCCTTGTTCTCGAGAGCACAACCGGGAGATTATCGCCAAGATGATTATTTTTATTTTACATGTAAATTTGTAGTACCTACTACAAATGTCAATTTGTGTTACAGAAATGTGTCATTACAATATACATAAATTTTTTATCTTTCTCACATTTAGAATATCATCCATATTAGTCCACTGTACAACTTAGGGCCTCTCCCACGCAAGGGGAGGTTATTGCCATAATCTCCACGCTCGGCAGGCGGGTTGGAGATGGCAGTGTTATAAGTATGACAAAACGCTGCTGCCCATTTTCCAGCCTACGGAGACTCTAGATATTTTGCCTCGAAAACATTAGTCGCCTTGTACGATACTTACGAGTGTAAGGGGTTGGTGCTATTCTAGTCTGCCGGACACCACACGGCCATTGAAATTGAAAATTTATAATATTTATATCTGAGAATAGACTTTTCTGTTTTATGGAAATTTTTATTTGATATTTGTTTATGTCAATGATTGTATATATGTGAGAGAACGTGTATAGGAATTAAACAAAGAAATATGAATAATAAATATGACAGACAACAACATTAAAAGACAATAAGATTCGATGCTTAAAGAATACTTGTATGTATTTTAAAAGTATTTAAATAGTTGATAATAATAAATGGCTTCAGTACTGAAGCGCTCGGGGTCCACCGTGGCCCGGCCGTGGTACGGACGGAGCCAGAGGTTGTATTCTGAAGAGAATGACTAGGAATTAATCTAGGAAAGAATTAGCAACCAATGACATTGTATAATTTAATTTAATATTATTTTTTGACATTCTACGTATTAATTAATTAATATTTTATGACAGTACTGGAAATATGACTTTATATTGTATGAAATGATAGGTACTGTGAGCACATATTTGTAGTGCCTTGAGAAGGTGCCTGTGCCACTCAGGTGTATGTATACCATTAGACTGCAAAAGAAATGAGTACTGAATACTGAAAGCAGGGTTCCAAATTGTCAAGATAATTATTTTCTTTGATAGTTATCTTGATCGGCGGATATTTATAAAGACACTTTTCTTTTTGGTGACTATAATGTGGATGAAAAGCGAAACCGCCAAGAGGATGTGAGGCAAATGAGTTTTATTACTTATAGAACCCATATTTACATGTAAGTACTATCGCTACGAAAAGTCGAATTTTAGGTAACTAAAAAGTGTTTTGTGCCAGGATGTGCACCAACGCTTTGTGGGTCTCCTAAACGCCTACAATGGCTACAAAGATGATTTTTTCTTGTATTCAATGACGTAGGATAACCAACGGCGTCTATAACGTGTTGCAGACACATGTTACATTTTAAAAGTAGGTAGGTCACGGGACTCACACAACATTTGCAAGCTAAAAAAGACCGTAGGGTGACAAATATTTTCACATTGCGACTGTACATACGATATGATATTCGTATTGCATCACTGACAAATTATAACATTGCATCAAATCATAGTATTGACAAATACACTGAAAGCAATTTACCAATGATAACAGAGTAGGAATCCACTTCCCATACAAGTGTAAAACTCGTGGAAGTTGCTTTGTTGTGTAACTGCGTCCACTTTGAAGGATGCAGTATTGGGCACACCTGCAATGACCAGTAGGTACTTAGGTACACTTTGTAATAGATTGTAATCCTTCTGGATGCGACAAACCGAGGACAGGGAGCATTAGCGCTAATTGGTATCCAACAGTGACGAAATGACGATCCTTTTAAATATCAGGTACATAGATTTTTTTTTAATTGGGAGGCAAACAAGCATATCGCCTGATAGTAAGTGATTACCGTCGCAAATTATTTCATTTCATACATAAATGCCTATATCAGTAGGTACCTATTACAAATAAAACTCCCAATCAAATACCAATGTGATCATCATCACAGACCGTAACAGTCTACTGCAGGACTTTGGGCCTCTCCCACGAAAGGGGAGGTTATTGTCATAATCTCCACGCTTATAAGGCGGGTTGGAGATCGCTGCGTTTAAATATAATAATGGAAAATGCTGCTGCCCAATTTCCAGACTACGGAGACTCTTGATTTTTGGCCTCGAAAACATTAGTCGCCTTGTACGACACCCATGAGTGTAAAGAGTTGGTGCTATTCTACTCTGCCGGACACTACACGGCTTACCAATGTGATCAAATTGATTCGTTTTAAGATATTTACACTATTATAGTTGATCTAAGATGGGTTATGGCAACTTATTTTTACTAAAAAATACACCGATAAATCTATTTTCAAGAGTAGTCTCAACCTTATTTACAGACTTAATCAGACATCAAATCAATGCTTGAGTAAAGATTTTGTCATGAACATAAACAATCAAAACTCAGCTGAATGTTGATGAATCTTGAATCAATGAAAGTCCTGGAATAAAACCTTGACTTAAAACCAGTTTTCAAACAAGATTCATCACTGAGTAACGTTCTGTAATACGGGGCTTAATTTAGTAAGTCCCTCGTTGGGCGCCAAAAAGTCCAAAATTTAGCGCCCAAAAAGGGACTCAAATATTGTCAACCAAATCACCTGTGAGTTTGAATGACACATCCGCCATGCCCAGCTTATTCTCAACCCGGAACGTGTAGTTGCCCAGATCCATCATTTTCACCGTGCGGAATATCAGCTTATGAGCGCTGTCCTGGACCACCATAACAACCCTGAAAAGTAATGTAAAAGGCAACGTCAAAACTAGGTATCAAATTAAATTGTTCCAATCTCTGGAACAATTAATTATGTAGGTAGTAGTATTGTAAGTTCTATAATAATACTGATACGCTTTCGGTCTTCTAAAAGCTATAAGCTAAGCATAGGTACCTAAATTTAAAATGTATAATTAGGTATTACATAGTTTGCTCTGTTGTTTTACTAGCACTTTTTAAGTACCCATAGCTTTTATTACTGTTTCGAGTAACTATATAGTATCATTTTCTTGTTTTTGTTTTGCTGCGTGTTTGTGTATTTTAATACAAAAGCCATTAGTTGCCTGAATCAAATAGAAATAAAATAAATTTCAACCTCCCAAAAATTATAACATATTCCAGTTAGATTCTAAGAGTTAGTTGTATTCTAAGTTTGGCGCCCAGACAGGGACTCTGTCATCTGACTAGTAGAAAATAAACTAGTATCAGTTTGAATGCGCATAGAATTCGGAGACTCAGCAGATATGTAGATGTAGTAGCTAGTAAGTAGAAAAAGAAAATAGACATCGATCCATAAAAACTTTACACACCACATCCGATACATAAAAACGTCCACGTGCGTTGGGCGCAAAAGAAGAAAAAAATCGATTTCGCTTCCCATGTCGAATGCCTCGCTATTAAGTACCTATATTAAGTAGGTATATAAAAACTATTTTTTCCATACTACTCTAAAATGGTCTAGTGAGGTAACTATTACTTAGACCCCGCCATCATCCGGGTTATGAAGATCTTATTTCAAATGTCACCTGAAAATCGATTGCACTAACCGATCATCAGCTCTAACCGGCGTTCCGTCTCTGTACCAGGCGGTGCGCGACGCCGGGATGGCGAACTCCACCTTCGCAGCGAGCACGGCCCGAAGCCCCACCGTCGTGTGCACGAGAGAGCGCTCCACTGTCACTACTGGGGCGTCTGGAGAGTAGATTAGATTACATATTTTAAAAGTATATTAAAAACATAGTTCATCGTCAACTTTGTGCCTATATCTGCCTAGGAAATGCACATACCCTCGACTCGTAAGCGAGAGGTACCGGTTTCGAATCCCGCTCCGGCCATGTATAAATGACTCTTTTCGGAGTTATGTACATTAGTTGAACACTAACCAATGCTCTTACGGTGAGGGAAAACATCGTGATGGAACCTGCACATTCAGGCGACTGGATGTGTAACCATGATCCAATCTAGTCAGGATTCCCTGTTAGCAAGGTTACGGAGATCAGATGGCAGTCGCTCAACTGAAATTACTTGATCGGCCAAATCCTGGATCACCCGGTGACCACAACAACCGGGACATTAACGCCAATTTGCCTAACGCCACACTGCAATATGATGTCTAATTGATTATTTATTGTAATATTTCTAATATCCACTATAAACTGAATATCGGCATGGAGAATCATTTACCTAAGTACATTTTTACAGAATACTTTGATTTAAACATAATTAATAAATGTACTGAATTGACGTTGCAGCAAATATGGAAAATAATATTTAGGTGTCGAAAAAACTTAAGTAGGTAGGTACCTAGTAATGTCCCGGTTGTGCTCTCGCTCACAAAGGCCCGGGGTCTGCCTTGACCATGATCCAGGATTAGCCAGATCAGGACCTAGTAAATATTTCTTACTTATTCTCTCTTACCTTGTATAACAACCGTAATAGAAGCAGTCACAGGGTCTCCCACCCGGTTGTTTGCCGTGCATTGGTAGACGCCAGCCAGCAGCCGATGCTCCGCCTTTGATTTAATGCGGGAGCGGTGTTCCAAAAGCTTTATTTGGTCGTCCTGGTGACAATTTAAGGGATTTTAGGGGTTAGTTTTGATCAATGAGTGTGTAAATCAACCCTTACGTAAGTTGTAGTCCGTGGATTTTCCAGCTACTCACAAAAAACACTTTGATTTGGTTAAACCTTTGTTTAGTGCATATAGCCATGGAATGGGACGTTGCCTGCGCTACGAGTGTTTGGCAAGCGAAGATGTGAAGGTGGAAAAGGATTATTACCTACCCACCTGGCCAGGTGTTGTGACGAGGGGAACAAGGATTCGTCGGAAGTAGTATATATGCCGCGGAAGTTGACACACTTCTGTAGCGCGATGTTAGAATGGTCAGCGCCATCTATGTGCAGATGCTTGATAACCTTGTGTTCGTGTATCTACTTGTTGTGAGATTCCCTATTAAAGCGATAGATGTCGTTACAAATGTCCTTCAACTTTATAGGTAACTACTACCACAACTTTATTTTGGACATCTTCAAGGCTGACCGAATAAGCAGTTTGTGGGTCAAATGTCGGGTAGGTAGTTCTTATTAAAAAAAACAATTAAGGAGGTAGTTTCACATTCTTCTTCCATTCGATGATGGGGTGCGGCGTGCCGGCAGCCTCGCAGCCGATGCTCACCAGCTCACCCTTGCTCATAACCAGAAAACCATCCTCGGGGATGGTCTTTATCTTTGGTGGGTCTGGAATTGAATGGTGAATTGGTATGAGTATAGTGAAAGAGCATAAGTGCATGACTCAAATTCCTTAAGGAGGGTTTGACAAGATTTTTAAAAAGCTCCTAGGTACGTTGTCGTCAACACAGTAGGTTAAAAAACCTTTTTTTCTTTGATAGTTAACTGTAATACTATGACATAGTATTGGGGGTGTTTGTTATAATCTCTCCCCTGGTGTTGCACAGTGCGGGTGTACAGTGCAAGAGCAAAAATGACCACATTAAGAATCATATTCCTTTGCAATACTGTGCAGTCGTTAAACTGTTTTAAAGCATTTACGAATTAAATTTGTATTTATTATTGAAGAAATACCCTAGGGGTAAAGGCCAGTCCTTAAGGGGCAGCTAATGCTCCCTTCTTTTAGCAAACTGATTTTGGCAAAATATGCACCAAATACCATGAATGTTGCTGTAGCAGCAAAGGAAAATTTTCTTTTTTGATGTAGTTAATGCACTTACGGTCTTGTACTGTACCTACATAGGTAGGCATTGTGGGCGTGCCAGCTTGTTAGTTAACTGACCTGCACGGATAACACAAGTGTGCGTGAAAGCGAGAAAAGGTGCGACATAAATCCTGCTATCTCTTTCATTTTTGCAATGAGAGAAGGAAATAAAGACTATTATACGGCGCGAGCTATGTCGCGGGCACTCTTCTGCTAGCAGTACTGTAGGTAGATATTTATTATACTACTTACATTGTACTTCAATTGCGTGAGACTGTCGAATACGATTCCATGGCTCGGGGCGTATCACCTGTAAAAGGAAAAAATTGCCTAAGTTACCACTAACCACTTTACCCACACGGCCTGCCACATATCTATACATATAATAAATAGTAAAAGAAGTCTGTCTGTTCATTGAATATATTTACAAAAAAAAAATTAATGCGATGAAGAAATAGTAATAGAATAGGAATTTTTAAATGTTTGTCTGTTTGTACACACTAATCTCCGGAACTACTAGACGGATATGAGTGAAACTTTTTTGTTGTACAGCTTTTAAGCCTGGGCAACACATAGGGTATAATTTATTTTGGAAACTGGAACATCTGATAAATATAACTACAACTTGACCTCTCCGTAGTACTAACTTTCATACATTAGAGAGGTAATTTAAAATGGTCCCGTTGGAACAAGATAAACTGCCTTAAAAACTATTTCCATGCGGACAAAGACGCGGGTAATAGCTTGTAATATAATAAAATCTCTAATGGAAGATATTTTTTAAAAACAAGAATTTATCGCACGGCATAGTACCTACTTATCAAGACCATTCTAAAGACCCCAAACACGATAAGGGTTATCTTGTTGCTTTCAATAGTTCCTAAGGCCAGCTTCCGTCATCATTATCAGACCTTGAACATCACCTAAGGGTACCTATAGTAGCAGTTGACCGAAGTCTTCCACTGAGACCCTGAGACTGGTTGAACATTTAGGGCCCCGTTTTTTTAAATTACCTAACACTTCTCCTGCTAACTCAAATGCCAGAGAGGCTACAGCAGTACAGTTTTTCTATACTGCTCAGTGACAAACGAGCAGACAGTCCACCTGATGATAAGTGGTAACTGTCGCCCATAACATCTACAATTCATACATTAAGGTTGCAGGCAACAAAAACCGTGTCACTGTGAGGACTAAGATGAAATGCCTCGTGCCTGTAATTTCGCTGGCCACCTTATCCATCAACCCGAAACACAACAACGCAAGCATTGTTGCTTGGAGGCAACAATGCTTGCGTTAATTAAATATTGTTTTTTGATTGATCGTGTTGGTTGGTAAATTCAACTATTATACCTAAAATCGATGGATATGAATCATTTGGTACATTAAACAACAAAACACAGAATGAGGGTGTTGTTGTATACTATAGGGAAGGTATTGTGTCATCAATAGAAGAACCTATGATATCTGACGCGAATTGCTTAGTCGTAAAAACAAAGTCTAATGTTGTAATAATAGCAATTTATCGCCCTGCTGGTTTCAAAAATACGAATAATTTCTTGGAGTCACTAAATGAACTACTTTGTAAATTCTCATCATATAAAAATATAGTCTTGTTAGGAGACATCAATATTGATATTAGTGGCACAACGGTTGATGGTAGAGCGGCGTCATATCTGGACCTCATCTCCTTACATGGACTGTTACCGGCATACAACTACCCCACGCATGGTCATACGTGTTTGGATCACATACTGTTAAAAACTAAGCTAAAAGCTAACTGCTTTATTTCTAACACTTCTGTTACTGATCATGATTGCACAATGCTGTTCCTAGGTAATGCAGCGCACGATGTTCAACCTGATAAGTATATAAAAACAATTGATTATACAAAATTGGACCAGGATATAAACAAACTTTGTTTCGAAACTGTCTTAACCAGCAACGACGTTAACTCGGCGACTGATTCACTGATAACTTCTATAATTACTGCCATAAATGGCAATACAATCACTAAAAAAATGTCTAAGAGGAATTACTATAAGAAAGCATGGGTAACTGACGGCTTACTAAGGTGTATGAGGCATAGAGACGTCCTGTATAAAAAAATGAAAAAGTATCCTAACGACGAAATTAACACTATTGCCTACAAATGGTACAGAAACTTCTGCAATAACTTGATAAAAAAAGTAAAACGAGAACATGATCGCAATGAACTGAAAATGGCAGGAAATAATAGCAAAACAATCTGGAAAGCCATAAAAAGTATAACGAACACGAGTCCAAGTAAAAAAGATGCAAGTGAACTATTGGGACCAGGGGATACTACAGACACACTTAACTCTATAAATAAATACTTCGTTGAGGTGGGTGCTAGGCTAGCTCAGAGTATACTTGAAAGTAGAGCTGGGGATCCAGTAACACTTTCAAAACAATCCACAGTTAACTCAATGGCTCTAATTCCTACAGACGAGACAGAAATTAGCGACATAATACTTTCCTTAAAAAGTGGCAGTGCGATAGGTCTGGATGGGATTTCCTCGGATATTATCAAGCGATATAGAGCCTTGCTACTGACACCGATTACACATATTTGCAACCTAGCTCTCCAAACAGGTGTTTTTCCAAATGCGTTTAAAAAATCTTACATCCACCCTATTCACAAATTTGGGGAAAAAGACTGTGTTGCTAACTATAGACCAATTTCTATACTCCCTGCGTTGTCAAAAATACTCGAGCGTGTAATGAACATAAGACTGGTAAACTACTTAAATAAATATAACATGCTTGCCCCCTCGCAGTATGGCTTTAGATCTAATAAATCCACTACTGACGCAATACTTGAGTTGACTAACTTCATTACGGAAAATTTGGATAAAAAGCAGAAAACCTTGGTGATCTTTCTTGATTTAGCAAAAGCGTTTGACACAGTTTCTGTCCCTTTACTTTGTAACAAGTTGGAAAACATGGGTATCCGAGGAAACCAATTAAAATTATTTGAAAATTATTTGTGATCGAGGCTACAGTGTGTTAAAATTGGCCATATAACATAAGCACAGAACTTCCAGTGGAATTTGGGGTACCGCAGGGTAGCGTCCTCGGGCCTACCTTATTTTTGATTTATATAAATGATTTAGTTAAACTCCAACTCCCTGCAGGAAAAATAATCTCATTTGCAGATGACACGGCGCTTCTTTTTAGTGATGACACATGGCAGAAAGTATATAGCAATGCACAAATGGGTTTTAATACCGTATGTAAATGGTTAAATGATAATCTACTAACATTAAACGCATGTAAAACGAAATACATTACATTTGGAATAACTTCTAGGAGTGCACAATCCTTTGAAACACATTTAATAAAAGCCCACACATGTTCAGCAACAGATGAGAACCCTTGTCCTTGTCCACTCATTGAACACACATCTTGTGTAAAATACTTGGGCGTCCATATAGACTCAAAACTTTCTTTCCATGCTCATGTTAATGCTACTACAGGAAGAGTTCGTAAGCTCCTATACATCTTTAAAACTTTAAGTCATATAGCTGATACAAAATTAATACGCACAACTTATTTCGCCTTATGCCAATCCATCATTACCTACGGCATTATATCATGGGGAGGTACAGCTAAAAGTAATCTGATAAAACTAGAGAGAGCTCAGAGGATGATACTGAAAGTATCATACTTCCTACCATATAGACACCCTACAACAGAGGTATACAAGACAAGTAATGTATTAACTGTCAGACAGCTTTTTATATTGCACACGATTATGAAAAAACATTCTTCTATAGACAGTGAACATAATTCAAATAAACGTAGGCGTTATGAGGTTTGCAGTAGAGATTCAAAATACTGTACAGAATTTGCCCATCGATTTTATGGATTTTTAGGTGATTTTATTTACAATAAAATAAATACCATATTACATATCCATGAACTGCACAAGAACAAATGCAAATATATAGTAAAACCTTGGTTGCAAACTTTAGACTACGAAGCCATGGAATTATTGCTTAAACCACCATCATAAATTTACACCCATACGCCCACACACTCACACCACACACAAACGCACACACTCACGCACACACACACACACCCACGCACTTAGCCGCAGGTCATAATTTTTATTATTGTTGTTTTATTTCTTTTACGAACTTTTTTTTTTTTTTTTGTTTTCTTCTTAATACTAATATATTATACTGTTTTACATACCTACTGGTAAACTGGTATTCTATACCGGATGGTATCTAGGGGAAGACCTGGCGATCTGTGCTACAGGTTTGATTGTCAAATCTACTACAGACGTCAGTTCTCTCACATGTTATGTATATTTTTAAAGTTGGTTATGTGTTTTAATAATGTTTGGCAGTTGTGAAGAGAAAATAAAGATTATTTTTTATTTTTTATTTTTTTATTGATTATAAAAAAAAATAATCATCTTGGCGTTAATGTCCCGGTTGTGCTCTCGAGAACGAGGGCCCGGGGTCCGCCTTGACCATGATCCAGGATTTGGCAGGTCAGGTAATTACAGTGGAGCGACTGCCATCTGACCTCCATGACCCTGCTACCAGGGGAAATTGACCAGATTGGATCATGGTTACACATCCAGTCGCCTGAATGTGCAGGTTTCATGACGATGTTTTCCCTCACCGTAAGAGCATCGGTTAGTATTCAACTAATGTACATAACTCAGAAAACAGTCATTGGTACATGGCCGGAGCGGGATTTGAACCGGGGACCTCTGGCTTACGAGTCGGATACTGCCACCGCTCGGCCACCGACGCTCTTTATTTTTTTATTGATTGATTGTAAGTTAAAGTCACGGAGGTCAGATGGCAGTCGCTACACTGTAATTACCTGATCTGCCGGATCCGGCCGGTCTGCTTGACCGGATGCTGGATCATGGTCAAGGCATACCCCGGGCCCTCGTGTGCGAGTTTGGCGGTGGTAAGGGATAAGGTAGCCGCCAATGTTGGCAAGCAAAGATAGAGAAGGTGGTGTTGTGGCAAACGTACCAAAAGACGTAGCGTGGGGAGGCCTTCCCACAAGGTGGACCTACGACCTGGTAAAGATTGTTGGTACCAGTTGGATGCGGAAGGCACAGTACCGGTCTTTGTGGAGATCTCAGTGGGAGGCCTATGCCCAGCAGTGGGCATCTTTTGGCTGATATGATATCATGAAATCTTATTTGTGACGTACGACGACGACTTTATTAACTGGAATTAACTTTATCCAGCTATGTATATGAAATAATGCAAATTGCGTTCTTTGAGCTTCCCACTCAGCCAGTCAATGACAGATAGAAAATATCCCAGTTGTGTACTTGCACACGTAGGCCCCAGGTCCGCCTTGATCATGATCCAGGTTTTGGCAGATCAGATAATTACAGTGAAGGAAGGAAAAGATGGATGGATCGTGAGATGAGGGATATCAGTAAGCGAGAGGTGAGCGTGGATATGACAGGGGATAGATTTGAATGGAGAAATAAAACATACTGTGCAGACCCAAAATGAATGGCATAAGGGCAGGCAAATGATGACAGTGAAGCGACTGCCATCAAACCACCGTGACCCTGTTGCCAGGGAAACCTGACCAGATTGGATGATCGTAAAACATGTAACATCATTAAAACCTGCACATTCAGTCGCCTGAATGTGCAGGTTTTATGACGATTTTAGCATCGGTTAGTATTCAACCAATGTACATAACTTTGAAAAGAGTCATTGGTTCATGGCGGCAGTAGCACTCGAACCCGGTACTTCTCGCTTGCGAGTCGGATACATACCTTAACCACTTGGCCACCGATGCTGCCGGTCACACACTGTCACATCATTTTGTAGAAGTGGTAGCATTCCTTACCTTTCTTTACTTTGTACTCACGATGGTTTGATCATTCTGGGCCTGGAGCTCGTCTATTCCGAGTCGGTTTCGAGGTGTACTTTTTCTCGCAGTTCGCATTATCCTCATTCGCCGCGTCCTCTGTTTCGGGGTAGCGACCGCGTATCGAAATACGTAGCGTTTGTAGGCGTCTCGTAAGGTGGATGGATGGCCTGGATCTTAAGTCCGCTATTTACTAATGGGTCGATTGAATTGTAATTGAATCGCAATGTCAGCTCAATGGCAGTTTTTGGTATTCTGCTACTGTTACTAATGGCTCTGTTGAATGGTAATTGGATCGCAATCGCAGCAGTATTCTGCTATAATTCTATCTGCCCTTGAGCTGCTAACGTGATTTAATTAAAATTCAAGCGCGCCAAGTAAATTCAGACTTGAGGTTCTAGTAAAGGTCGCAGGTAGCGGCTGGATGCTGATGAAACGAGCAACCGGGTCACCTGCTGAAAAGTGGCCACCGCTGCTCATAGACACCCACAACATCCGGGGAGTCACGAATGCGTTGGCGGCCTTTGAGATAGGTGTAGACTCGTTTGCTGCAGATTCCAATACAGTAACGGTTTGATAATACTGCAGGAGGCTCGAATAATAAAAAATATACGCGAGGGCAACGGTCTCAAAAATTTACAGATTTTTACTCAAAACATAAACTAATGAATCAGCGAACCCGATTTTTTTATGTTTTGGCTCTTAAATCCGGATTTTTCGACTTTTTTCAAATTTAGCTCCAAAGAACTGGGGCGACTATAATAAAAATAACAAAAATCAATAAATAAGCGATCGCAGCGAGCTCGGTGTTTATGGTATTTTGTTCTTAAAATCAAGAATCAAGGTTACATGCAATGCAACTTCTTTCTCTTATTATTTTGCCCTTCGGTTCGTACACCTTGCTGGGGGGCTGCTCTATGCTGGTTACGCCCATGGGTAGGGACTTTCTTGAATATCGTACACGGGATGACTGCCACCCATCCAGGTGGTCACGGGTGGAATTTCAAATTGCGGCGGCGGTTGTACAATGGTAAAATTCTGCATCTGATGGTACACCTCGTGTCAATGTTGATGGCGACTCCGAAGTTATCTGCAAGTGAAATTGTTTGCTGGATTATTCAAATTGTGGTGCTTTTTGAAGGTTAATGACTTCACACGAATCTTATAGCATTCATTTTAAGGGTATCTTCCGGGTTTCCTACCGCGTAGGTACCTTTGTTGACGTTTAGCCCGATATTTCGACACAATCAACAAACAAAGGTACTCATCAACAAAGGTACACGGTAAGAAACCCGGAACATACCTTTAAAATGTGTGATAATAACCACGATAATTTAAAACATTATCTTATAGCATTAATTTACAGCGTACAGAATGCACAATAATGATTTAGGAATGTACTTAAAGCACATCTGCTAACTTCCGAGCCGTCATAGATTGACGCGTGTATCAGCCCGAACAATCCCTTATAGATGTTGACTATTAAATATCACTCGCGCGCGAGGGCCTTGATCACGATCCAGAATTTGACAAATCTGGTAATTACAGTGAAGCGACTACCGTCTGATCTTCGTGACCCTGTTAACAGGGGCACCAGACCAGATTGGATCATGGTCACACCAATCAGTTGCCTGAATGTGCAGGTTTCCTCACAATGTTTCCCTCACCGTAAGAGCATTCCGTTAGTGTTTAACTATTAATGTTTCCTTTGGACTAAGACATGGGATCGCTCAAGAGGAACTACTATATTAGAGGTCTCTTTATAGACGGGCATGGTATACCTACCCCTGATTTAACACAATTGGAATGGAGATATCGCAAAATATATGTACATTGAATTTACGGTTCGAAAAATAGAAATATAAAGAGACTTAAATATTTACTGTAGAATTTAAATGATATATTTAAGGTAACATATAAAGTATCAATGTATTAGTATCCCAGATATATTATGCAGCATTAGAGATCATCACTCGCTTAAAATTAATTTTTAAATTAATACCAAAGTATGGTGAAATGCATAAGGTTGGCTCTGCGCTAATCTGATATGGTTGTTTAAATGAAAAATAAATGTATTACTGCAATAAATAATCGTACATAAATAAATAAATATCATCTTTTATTTCTACACTTCAATTATTAGCATAGGCACATAGATGGCGCTGACCGTCCTACCTCGCGCTAGAGAAGTGTACCAACTTTCTCGGCATATATACTACTTCTGACGATCTTCCTGTTTCCATCCATAAATACTCCTCCCGACGATCAACTGTCGGACCCTTAGTCCCCTGGTCACAACACCCGGCCAGCTACCCTTTTCCATCTTCTCCCAACTTTGCTTGCCAACATTGGCGGCTACCTTATCCCTCCACCGCCAAAAGTCAAAGATAATTAAATAAATGACAGCTTAATCCAGGTTCAAATTCTTTAATTTGGAATATGGTCATAAAATTCCTATGAAAGTAGTTTCTGTAAAGGCATGTTTCACATAAATGAATAAGTATAGACTTTTAATAATTCTCATTTATTGTGTTAATTATAATTTATTTACAACTTACTTGCTAAAGGAACGAAATTATCAGTATCTTAGTAAATGCTTATGAGAAATACAGGGTGTAAAAAGACCGCTAGCATTAATTGAAACCTCATATTCTACCCATAAAACTAAACAACTTTCCCCAAGAAACATACCCGCGGAAACTCTTAGTTTAGGCAGAAATCGAGATTATTTTTAAAAAAAAAAGTTGTCTTTTTGTACTAAAAAATATCAAGTATCGATAACTAAATCGTTCACAATTAATTTAGACACCTAAAGTTCAAATTTAAGTTGAAATAAATGCACTGTAAGTAAAAGAACGCAATGTAAAGCGTGCGCCCGGCCGCACACGTGTTACTACCTACCTACTCGTGACGCGCGCACGGCCGGAGGTAGGTACTACCTACAGCGGCCGCGCGCGCGCCAACCCGCTACCAGCCGTCCGTGGGCCCATGCGCATAGGCAGCAACACTGCCATGCTACCACTCAGTAAAGTTCAACAAGACAGGGGTACGCATACCTTAATATATTACCTAGACGTTTGCTTACGGTCATTCATATTATACTAAAATCGTACCCAGCACCTACCTACCGGCGATATCAGCAGTAAAGTTCACGATCGAAAGTCCTACCTACCTAGGTACATGATTGTATGACGACCATTCACATTACATGAGAATTTAATGTAGTAGGTATTTACCGCGGCGCGCACTTGCATGATCAGGCACCTGATCAGCTGTCTACCTACCTAACTTACGTACACGTTTGCTTACGGACATTCACATCATACGAGAATCGAGCCCAGTACCTACCACCTACCTACTGTCGATATCTGCAGAAAGTTCAGTGTGGCGCCTAGCCAAGGTATACCTACTAGTTAGGTTAAATACGCCAGAGCGGCCGCCGCGCGGGGTCAGTGCCCACTGCACACGTGGGCGAGCGAGAGCCGTGCGCCGGACGATGTACATTGCGCGTCGCAATTAATTACTTTTTTTAGGTAGCGAAATTATGAAGTCATTTCCGCGGGTATGTTTCTTGGGGAAAGTTGTTCAGTTTCATGGGTAGAATATGGGGTTTCAATTAATGCTAGCGGTCTTTTTACACCCTGTATATGTAGGTACCACGATTCTAGAAAACGAGCAGATTTTTAGAAGATAAAGTTTAGTTATGTGGTTACCACTGAAACATAATTAATGTTAATATAACAATCATTATTGTTTTTAAAATAGATATTGAGAGAATTATTGCTGTTTTCACTAAACTTAGGAATCGGCTAAGTTCTTTCTTATCTCAATTTGGACGTTGCTGATTGGCTAAAAACTAGTTAGACGGAAAATAGGCGATTCCAAAGTTTAGTGAAAACGGGCATTAAACTTTGCTTCATTGATTTTAGAACTTATCAATTATAAAAAAACCACCTGTGTGGAACTAAAACCTAATTCGCTTTTATTACCTTGTCAAAAAAGCGCTATCGTCGAAAAACAGACACAGATACAATCACCAAGATGGCGGACGACGTTATTTTCCCGCCTTTTGATCTTTCGTTTGAAACTTGCGCTTGTGTAATGTTGTGAGCTTGTTCGGGCTCCGAGTCTTCTAGAATTGGAGTTATGTCGGAATAATCCGACGTGGACGGTCTTCTACCAGCTAGGAAAATAAAAAACAAACATTTAAGGAATAATATACCGTCAAGGCCGTGTGGCGTCCGGCAGAGTAGAATAGCACCAACGCCTTACACTCATGGGTGTCGTACAAGGCGACTAATTTTTTCGAAGCAAAAGATCAAGAGTCTCCGTAGTCTGGAAAATGGGCAGCAGCATTTTCCATTATTATATTTAAACCCTGTGATCTCCAACCCGCCTGCCAAGCGTGGAAATAATGGCAATAACCTTTCCTTTCGTGGGAGAGGCCCTGAGTCCTGCAGTAGACTGTTACGGGCTGTGGTGATAATGTGATGATGATACCGTCAAGGGGTGCCGATCGGCTCCCGAAACTGTTGAACTAGTCCCAATGTTAGTATTATTAGCCGTGATAACAAACCCGATATGTGTAGTGAAAGTGTAGTGAATAACCACGAAACTCCTCTCACTGACTTCACTCGAAATATGTATTAGAGATTGGTCACGTCATAACATATAGGACACACGATTATAAGGACCGTGAGGGCGTCTGTCTTTTCATCAATAGTTTCCCAATCGGCGGCATGTTAGGAAAATAATGAATGTGGAGTGAAAAGGGAGTAACATGCCGCTGATACTAGTGATGTTATTTATCACCCATATCTAACACTTCATCCGAGTGAAGTTCCTGAGAGGCCGTCTTATTAGCAAAAAAAAATTGGCATGTAAGTTTGATCGATAGCTATTAGATACTCACTTCCAGGTTCTGTAGCGAAATGCAATACGGGTGACTGCTTACTCCAGCCGAACCTAGGGATTGAAATATTAGATAATAAATTAACATGTAGGTAGCAGGTCTTATTCCAAAAAAATCACTTAGGCGTTTTCACATTATTTATTTTGATATCGCAACTGGGGGTCTAAAAAGGCCACATTGGGTGTTTCATATTATGATTCATTTCATCATACAGCCGAAAGATGCCCACTGCTGGGCATAGGCCTCCCCGCATCTAGCTGGTACCTGCGATCTTTAGCAGGTCGTCGATCTACCTTGCGGGAGGCCTACCCACGCTGCGTCTTCCGGTACGATTCATTTAGAGCGCCACAAACTTATCTGATCCGGTCAAAACTGGAACTAATGTGACGTCATTTCGAATTGTCCTGCCAATGCCAACAACTGCGTCGCTGCAGATAAGTTTGTGACAAATGAATATCATATTATGAAACGCTAATGTGGCCTGTTTAGACTTCATACCTGTTTCTGGACGTGACAATGGCTTCGTACACGGTAGACGGCGTCAATCCGCGAACGGTGTAGCTCGCGCTGTGTATTGGCCCTGAAATTCAGATTGACACAGGTAAGGCTATTAATCATTTTAGTACCTTTTGGTACACTTTTGGTTACACATGTTTTTTTTCGTGCAAGGATTATTTATGTTTTATTTATTTATTTCACAGTTTAACAGCAATCTAATTCTATTTAAACTATATACATACATAATCAAGTTGTAGTGCCAATAACTAAACCGCAATTTATAATTTAGGACTTAATGTAGCTCATACACCTAACTACGACAAACAAAATTAATCTAGGTATAATAATGCAATTATGTATCTTACAAATAAAATAGGTTTTTAAAAAGAGCGAGAGAAAAAAAAAGAAAAACAAGATATAGGTTTTTATGTTTCCCTGTATGAACGCGAGGCGTTAGGCGCGGATGCGCGCGTTGGTGTGTATGCGTGTGTGTGTGGGAGTGTGTTTGTGTGCGTGTATGTACATGGATGGTGTGTGTTTTTCGTTTTTGACCTTTCACCGCGACTGGTTATACTGGAGAACCCTGTTCAAAAATGTTGCACGTTTCAGTTGGAACACATCAACACTGTAAGAGAGGTGCTTCTCATACGCGTCTATAGCCCTATTTAGCGGAGAGCCTAAGGCGTAGCCGCTGCGCGCGCGGCGGTGGTCAAGTAGCCGAGGCCAGCGGCCACCGCGGCGCGCGCGCGAGTCTCCCGCGCACAGCAACACCCGGGATAACAGCTGCGGACTATCAACCCCGCAGTGCATGACGTCATGCAGAAGACTCATGTCAGCCGCAAAGCGTCTGTCCTCCAAAGACATGATCCTATGGGTGTTCAGATCAGCCGCATAGCCCGCCGGTACCGTGCAAGAGAATTAATTGAGCCTGTTGATGAACGATTTTTGTACCGACTCCAACCTTGTGCGATGGAAAGCGTAGATCGGGGACTATACAGGTGACGCATACTCTAAGACACTCCTGACATAGGCGTAATATAGAATTTTAAAACCCGCAAAAGACTTCAGGGGCTTAATCGATCTAAAAATAAAACCTAGCATCCTGATCGCCTTCGCAACAATAGCCTCATAGTGAGCACAGAAGGTCAGTTTGGAATCTAGAATGACTTCCAGATCCCTCACTTGATCACTGCGTTCAATTGCTGCGTTGTTACGCCTATACGTTGTGAGAATTGTATTTCTCTTCCTGGTAAAAGTGACAGTCATGCACTTTTTGAAGTTGAGATCCAGGCTGTTTGTGCACAGTATGTCGATACTCTGTCAAGATCTTCCTGTAGTTTTACGCAATCGGTTGAGCGTTTAATGGGCATGAAAATCTTGGTATCGTCGGCATACATTAGGAATAACGCATTACGAAAACAGGACGAATAATCATAAAGGCAGATGTTAAAAAGAAGCGGTCCCAAATGGGAACCCTGGGGAACCCCTGAGGGAATGGGCGCAAAACGAGAATGATAACACCCGACCCTGACAGCCTGACTCCTATTTCGGAGATAGGATTCGAACCATCGAAGGAGGTCGCCGTGCACACCAACTTCCTCTAGTTTGCGTAAAATCGAACTATGGTTCAATCTATCAAAGCACTTAGAGTAGTCGGTGTACACGACGTCCACCTGATAGCCCTCATCCATGTAACCGGCGACGGAATCTACGAATTCAGTCAAGTTTGTCATGGTGGAGCGCTTGCGTATAAATCCGTGCTGAGTCGGCGGGACGCTACGGGCAATCAAAGGGTAAACCTGATCGTACACAATCTCTTCAAACACCTTGCTGAAAATGGTCAGAATCGAAACTGGCCGATATTGTTCAGCAAGGATATTTGAACCACTCTTATGAATTGGCACAATGAAGGCCTGTTTCCAAACTGTTAGAAAAACGCCCTCCGCAATCGATCTTCTGTACAATATACTTAGTGGTAATGCTAAATAGTGAGCGCAGTAACGAATGAAGATCGGGGGAATGGCATCACAACCCACGCCTTTGTTTATATTTAATTTTAAAAGATATTTCTGAACTACGTCGCAAGTAATCTCCAATGTGCCTATATTACATAAATAATTACCGCGTGAGTCTACCGGGAGACATGAAGTGGGTGTATTCGTCGTGTAAACGGATTGAACATAATCTAGAAAAATATCACATATTTCTAGTCCGTTGATGCCAGTGCGAGTACCATAATTGATCTGTGAGGGTAAGCCATGATCGCGTCTTAGACTCTTTGCGTAACTCCAAAACTTTTTCGGATCTCGAGTGATAGATTGAGTGCACTGCTGTTTATACCTACCCCAGCACTGACGCTGTAGTTTCTTGTGCCTAGATCGTAGCAAAGAGAATGTTTCACGATCACAACTATTGCCTGTTCGTTTCCAGAGTGAGTGATATTTGTGTTTTTCTTTAATTATTTTCACTAACGCCCTGGAGTACCAGACTGGATAGCCATCTGGAGTGCTATAGAAAAACGGAACATGTTTATCTTTAACAGAGTTTATAGTAGTACATATTTAAAAACAGCAAAGCCTCATCCAGCGGTAAATTATTCAGAACAAGATTCCAATCAATTGTACACAAATCATGGAAAATATCTTCGTAATGGGTCTTTTTAAATTTATAAATTTTCTTACAGGGTATTTTCAAAGGTTTATGATTAACCAGATCCAATGCAAGCGCCGGGTGATGAGGCCAATCCTCGCGTGTGATCGGATCGACTACGCGTCGAACCTTCACCTCAGTATTAGAAAATGCAATATCTAAAAACCGGCCATTGCCATTGGGCACCCCGCAATATTGACTTAATCCAGTGGAAAGAATGTACTCAAGAAAACCCTCCTGACATTCGCCAGTCATCCCACTAGGGTTAAAGTATCCTCCCGATCGTGAACCCCAATTAACATTTGGCAAATTAAAATCGCCTAATAGCAAGTAAGGAGCTTTCGCTGTGCACTGCTCCTGTAAATAAATAGTAAGTCTATGTAATTGATCGTCATGACTAGACCCCGAACCCGGTAAGTAGATGCAAATAATGTGCAAATCCAACTCAGAATGAATCGCGCGCGCCCCTATAATGATGTGAACTAACTCCAGGCCCATTGTGTCGGACAACGGCGCCGGCGGCGCACGCGGCGGCGGCGGCGGCAGGGCGCGGCGCGCGGCGAGCGATCGGCGGCTGAGTAGGAGCACTTCGGACAACGCACGCGCAACGCACGGCCGGTCCCGGCGATGCACGTCGTATCGCGAGTCACTCACCTCAGGATCATATACCCCGTCCACCAGCCACGTTCCACAGACGGCCACGATATCATAGTCGTTGTTTAGTAGTCCCTGCCTAAATTGAACAGTCTTGCCCCTGATACTACGTGTACGTTAGTTGTGCCATTTGTGATAGATATAAATAATGAGGTTAGAAATTGGTTCAAAGGGCACATGAGCACAGTTAAAAAGCATAACAGTCCAAAATACCGAGTCAAGAAGAAGGTATTGTATTTATGTAGTGTTGAGAAGTTGTACAAGTGATGTTGTATGGTGTGTAGTGTACAGAGAAACATTAAAATAACGAACAAAACAAATCGAACCCGGAGACATGTACGGTTAAAATAACAATAGCCATTTGACATAAACCGAACCAAGTAAGCGAGTAAACGTATGTTCATTGACTCCTAGGCGGCTTTCTTTAATCACAACAGCTGTGATTTTTTGCCTATGCGTAATGGAGGGAAGTTGTCGAACGAAAATCTTGCCGTTGCGTGTCCAGCAATACCGAAACCTCAGCTCCTTGCATCTCAGTTTAGTGTCCCTTAGTAAAGCCTTGTCTGTGGGTATTAAATGTTCATTTACATGTATGTGGCGTGGGTCTCCAGGCAAACCTATGTCTTCAGGCAAATCTATGTCGCGCTTATTTAAACAAGTGAACTTGGCAATAATAGGCTTGGGAAGGCCGTCAGTGTTTCGGGTTGGTATCCAATCGCCGACGTGATATCGACGCTTGTAATGGAGACACCGACCTTTTTCGCAATGGACACTACTACATCGGTGATTTGCTGAGACTTTCGCTCGGGAACGCCAAATATCTCCAAGTTGAGCAGCCTATTCCGCTGCTCAAAGCTGTTCAAGGTCTGCTGTAAGTCATCTACGGTTGCCCTTAACTCTGTTACCTCGTCCCTCGTCTTACGAACCTCTTTCAATTCAGCCTTAATGGAGTTGATGTCCTGTACCGTCTCATCGAACAGTAAGTTATATTTATTTAGCGATTTCAACATGATGTTGTACTGCTGGCTTATAGCTTCCTGTCTCTCCAGTAGTGCCCTATTATTCTCAGAAAGTCTGCCGTCGATAACCGATGTAAGCGTTGCTATCAACCTATCATTGTTATCCGATATTGTCTTCAGCAGCGCGCCATTCACGGGCGGTACCAACGTCGTGTCCGTGCTAACCATCACAGATTCGGGTGCGGTAACGACCGGTAAGGGAGCAGGATCGGCTTGTGTATTAACCCCTTCGGAAGATCCAGCTCCCGCATTACGCACATCGGGTCCCGGTTGGGAGGGCGAAGCGCCTCGTACAGGAGTGTTGTCCCCCTTCCGCTCTCTCGGTTGCGAGCACGGCTTGCACTTCCACGAGGTCTTTTGCTTCGGTGTAACCTTGATAAACGCCGATCTAGGAACCCCAAGGCACTCGTAATGGTACTGATTAGTGCAATTGTCCTGAGAGCACCTTAGTACCATCTCCAAAGCGCTGATAGATTGTTTGCACACGGTGCATTTCGTGGTGTTCGATGTTAATATGAATATACGCGATCGAGTAGTTAAAAGATGTCTCCCAGAGACAAGCGATGAAATGCCGTCGAATTTATCCAGTCTGCGCTATCTACTCGTCTGTCAACTGTCGCGGCACGTCACCGAAACGAAGCGTCAAGCGAGCGTCGCGTTTGTGCGCTTCACATACAGAACACTTTGCGTTGCGCGCACGGGTGATCACAGTTCGCTTTTTATATTGACGGTATGTCAACACAGGCACACACTAGCACTTAGATGCACTACGCGTCGAGACACGCCGACAAAGATGGATGTCTGTTATCACAAAACGACCACTGGAGGAAACGGAACAGATTTTTAACGTTTAAATTATTAAAAAGATGGAGAAATACGGTTTTTTTAATATTATACGGAGCGTTCACCAACACAGTATGTAGCTAAACAATTCGTCGAAGAATAATTGTTGTAGTTATAAGTTGTAAGACTGTGCCCGCTGCTTTTACATTGTCGAATTCGAGATGTCACAGCGCGAGAATCAGGCCCCAGCGCGCAACGAGCGACGGCTTTACGAACGAGGGAGAAGCTAAAACTAATAAAAAAAAATGATCTTGGCGTTAATGTCCCGGTTGTGCTCTCGAGAAGGAGAGCCCGGGGTCCGCCTTTGACCATGATCCAGGATTTGACGATCAGGTAATTACAGTGGAGCGACTACCATCTGACCACCATGAAGCTGCTACCAGGGGAACCTGACCAGATTGGACCTGAATTTGCAGGTTTCATCACGATGTTTTCCCTCACCGTAAGAGCATCGGTTAGTATTCAACAATGTACATAACTCAGAATTTCGAGCGGCATTCGAACCCGGGCCCTCTGGCTTACGAGTCGGATACTGGCCTACAGGTCAACAAATTGATAAAGTTGTAATGTTGAATGATGTAAACATAGATTTTCTACGAAATGTAACGACATTAAACTGTGTTCAACGTTAAAATCATATGGTTTTAAATCTTTAATGAAATTCCTTACCAGAATAACTAGTACATCATAAACGTGCATTTACACTAACTTGTCCAAACAGGAATTGTTAGAAACCTCTTACAAATATCTACAACTATTTGATCAATTGTGTGTATATACACACAATTTTGAATTGTACAAGTTATAATTAAATTTCATTGCTGTAAAACTGTATGGAAATAAATAAATAAATAAATACAATCATTAACATTAACAAATATCAAATAAAAATTTCCATTAAACAGAAAAGTCTATTTTCAGAAATTAATATTATAAATTTTCAATTTTAATGGCCGTGTGGTGTCCGGCAGACTAGAATAGCACCAACCCCTTACACTCGTGGGTATCGTACAAGGCGACTAATGTTTTCGAGGCAAAATTTAGAGTCTCCGTAGGCTGGAAAATGGGCAGCAGCGTTTTCCATTGTCATACTTATAACACTGCCATCTCCAACCCGCCTGCCGAGCGTGGAGATTATGGCAATAACCTCCCCTTGCGTGGGAGAGGCCCTAAGTTCTACAGTGGACTGATATGGATGATTTTCTAAATGTGAAAAAGATAAAAAAATATATGTATATTGTAATGACACATTTCTGTAACACAAATTGACATTTGTAGTAGGTACTACAAATTTACATGTAAAATAAAAATAATCATCTTGGCGATAATGTCCCGGTTGTGCTCTCGAGAACAAGGGCCAAGGGTCCGCCTAGACCATGATCCATGATTTGGCAGGTCAGGTAATTACAGTGAAGCGACTGCCATCTGACCTCCATGACCCAGCTACCAGGGGAATCTGACCAGATTGGATCATGGTTACACATCCAGTCGCCTGAATGTGCAGGTTTCATCACGATGTTTTCCCTCGCCGTAAGAGCATCGGTTAGTATTCAACTAATGTACATAACTCAGAAAACAGTCTTTGATACATGGTCGGAGCGGGATTCGAACCCGGGACCTCTGGCTTACAAGTAGGATACTGTAACCGCTAGGCTACCGACGCTCCTTAGGTACCAATAAATATTGAAATTGAGAATATTATTTTATAATATATATACGTACTTAATTTAGGTACCTACTTTGCGGGTTATACCTAAGCTCAAAACCCACGTACATATTTCATATAAATAATAAACAAGAAGATATGGCAGATATGAAGCTCATTACACGTTTTTAAGGTTCCGTAGTAATTTTTAGAGAGAAATAGATTGCTAAACAAATACGTATCAGTTTATAATAAGCTTACAAACAGCAAAGTGACCGAACAGCGTACGCGTAGCGACCAAAACTAGGATCCGAATCTGTTAATTTTATTAAACTAACACGTGATTGATATTCAATTGCAATACCATTACGATTGAAACGAGTTGGGTATTCTGCGAAAACTTTTACTAATTGAGTCGTAATGGAATCATAATTGACTCTCAGTTGAATAGTTATTGGTGTTGCCTTCTAAAATCTATCAAGAGACTGCCGTTTTAGAGCACAATCGATTTACAATTAGTCTAGGAAATAGTCCAATGACAGTTGGTTCAACCATTTGTTTTGAATTAGTAGCAGCATACGAGAAACGCGTCAAACTTCCTATTTAGATCCAATCGAGGTTCAACTGAGCCATCAGTAAATTAACAGGCCCGGGGCCCAGGAAACTCGAAACCTCCGACAGCTTTGAGCAGCGCGGACCCAACGAAATGAAAATTCACTGACGCACTGACAAGTAAGTCATATTATTTATCGTGACAGGCCAATGTTGGCAAGCGAAGATGGAGAAAGTAAAAAAGGGTAACCACCCACCTGGCCGGGTGTTGTGACCAGGGGATCATGGGTCCGACAGTTGATCGTCGGAAGGTGTAAATATGCCGCGGAAATTGGCAAATTTCTCTAGCGCAATGTAGGACGGTCAGCGCCTCTATGTACGGATGCTTGCCAAACTTCTGTTCGTGTACTCGTAGTGTGAGTATTGTTGAGTTTCCCTATTGGAGCCTATTTTCGTTTCCCTATCAGGTTGACATTTGGTACTTACGATTAGCGACCAGGATTTTTTTATTTTGTGGAAAAACCTTTGTGAATAGTTTCCATATACAGTGGCCGGGTGGTGTCTGGCAGATTAGACTAGCACCAACCCTTTACACTCTTAGGTATCGTACAAGGCGAATGAAGTTTTCGAGATAAAATATCTAGTCTCCATAGGCTGGAAAATGGGCAGCAGCGTTTTCCATTGTTATATTTATAAAACGGCGATCTCCGACTCGCCTGCCAAGCGTGGAGATTATGGCAAAAGCCTCTCCCACGAAAAGGGTTTTGTGGTAGAGGCCCTAAATCCTGCATTGGACTGTTATGGGGAGAAAGAAGAATTTAAGAAAAAGCTTTGGACTCTGCTCGTTTGACACTGAGTAGTATAAAAAAATTGCTTCGGTGGCCGGGTGGTAAGGGTATCGGACTCACAAGCAGGAGGTCACAGATTCGAATCCAACTGCGGCCATGAACCAATGACTCTTTTCTGAGTTATGTACATTAGTTGAATACTAACTGATGCCCGATGATGGTGAGGGAAAACATCGTGATGAAACCTGCACATTCAGGCAACTGAATGTGTAACCATGTTCCAATCTGGTCAGGTTCCCCTGGTAGCAGGATCACGGAGGTCAGATGGTAGTCGCTCTACTGTAATTACCTGATCTGCCAAATTCTGGATCATGGTCAAGGCGTACCCCGGGGTCTCGTGCGCGAGAGTACTGTCAGGAATTAACGCCAAGATGAATTTAGAATGGGTTAAAAATGTTGTTAGACCAAGGAACCCTATAATGACATAAACTGTTTGATACATTATCAAAAGGTCAATCTGTGTCGCGTATATATTGTGGCTGACCCTAGATTTGTCTATCAGTCCGCGGAAACTTTTAAATAAGGTGAGTCATTGTTTCTACTAAATACGTTCATTATTGTGTTCACTTATTTTTATTTTATGAAATTTAATTTCTATTACTTCATAGGCTTCATTGGATTTATCTATTTTCAACACAATCGCTTTTCACACAAAATTTAAATATTTGTATTTAGTCTTTAAATTACATTACCTACGCGAAAATAAATTGAAATTTTCTATTGAGATGTACCTACAACACAGATAAGCCTAAAACTCTCAAGTTCCTCTGTTATTTTATTTCTTCATTCGTTTTTTATTAAGTTGTTTTGCAGTATTTGTTTCCTTGGTTATTGTTGTGAAATTTAATTTCTTTTTGCCTAAATTGTGTTACAAAACTAGCATGAGCGTATCTGGTCCATAAAGACTTATGTTTGGATTCGTCTATATAGAATTCTTTTTGTGTTTGAAAATCTTTACAAAAAAATTGTTTAGGGCGATGAAGAAATAGTAATAGAAAATCAATCTTAAAAATTTTGTCTCTTTCTGTCTGTTCACGCTAATCTCCGGAACTACTGGACGAATTTGAATGAGACTTTTTTGTTGTATATATATTAGGCCTGGGCCACATATAGGGTATAATTTATTATGAAAACTGGAACACCTGATGTAGAACCTTAATAGACCAGCTAAACCCAGTAAAATGTCATATACAATAAGAGTGCTTTTAGAGTAGGAATCAAGGTCTATTATCACTTGCCGGTAGAGTTAAAATCTTTAGATTTCACTAAATTTAAAAACAAGCTAAAACTATTTCTATTAAATAATGTATTTTACATCCTGAAAGAATTTTTTTATTATAATACACATTAATTGTACTTCTGTCTCACAGTGTACTTTCTTATTTTAATTGTATACCTAGGTTATTATAAAAAAAAAAAATCATCAATCTTGGCGTTAATGTCCCGGTTGTGCTCTCGAGATCGAGGGCCCGGAGTCCGCCTTGACCATGATCCAGGATTTGGCAGGTCAGGTAATTACAGTGGAGCGACTGCCATCTGACCTCCATGACCCTGCTACCAGGGGAACCTGACCAGATTGGATCATGGTTACACATCCAGTCGCCTGAATGTGCAGGTTTCATCACGATGTTTTCCCTCACCGCAAGAGCATTGGTTAGTATTCAACTAATGTACATAACTCAGAGAACAGTCATTGGTACATGGCCGGAGCGGGATTCGAACCCGAGACCTCTGGCTTACGAGTCGGATACTGTAACCGCTCGGCCACCGACGCTCTTTATTAATTAATTGTAATTGCATATCCGCTATGGGTGAACTGTTGTTCTTCTTATATTGCAAACCCATCTGCAACAATGAACTACACAGTTTATGCAATAAAGTTCTATTCTATTCTATTCTATTCTAAATAATGACTAAATTAATAAACACTTTCAGTAACTATATATAATTCTAATAATGTGATTATATCTAAATAGTAAAGAAACATAGTACCTATATAAATTTGTTTTGCTTAGTTTCAACGAAACGAAAACATACCTAACACCGGTCAACGATAACATTGTTAACCTATGAGACCATAACATTATGAGTACCTATCAACAACAATTATCATATCACAGTTAACCTAGTACACTGTTATATAAAGAGGTTATGAATCAATACTATGAAAAGCTTGATGAGTATTGAAACGGTTCGGCATGACCGTAGCAAGTGCAATAATATGGTCTCTGCCTACCCCTACTCTAAACAGACGTTACATAGGTGAATAGCTGAAGTATCGCTTTCAGTTATAGAAGGAACATTCTCTTTTAAAATCTTTTGGTACTTTACGTTTTAAATTCAACATTATTTAAAAATATTTTCTTTTGTTACAGATCCAAAAATGAAACTCTGTGGAGTTTTGCTGCTAGTGGTCTGCGTGTACAGCAGTCCCATCTCTAAAGAAGTGAACCTGGTCGTAGATGATAATTTTTTCCCCAATGAGCTCGTCATTCACACCTCCCAGAATGACATAGTTAACCTCTTCTTACCATTGAATGCATTGAACTTCAATGATAATGACTCTGATGAGACAGAAGGCTCCGATGTCAGCGATAGTGCCATTTTATTCTTTGTTGAAGGAGAACTAGGCCAAAACGGCATTATTGATAGTACCGGGCTCTACGTTTTGAAAAAGAAAGTGGCGACGAAGCTTCTAGACAATGGAAGAGATTTCGTTGCACCCACAGATGACAGCAAAACTGTGTATTTCGCTGCTACTGACGGCTTATACGTGTACAATGAAGAGAAGAATAAAGCAGAAAAATATGGCACCGTTACGGACAACATCATCAGCATCGCAAAGAAGGAAAATGACGATGCCCTCTATATACTTACCGAAGGCAAGCAATTGTACAAAGTAACAAACGACGGGAATAAGATGGTGAAAATCGCTGAAGTAAATGATGCTGTCCAAATTGTGGCCGATTACACTTCAAGCCTTTACTATGTGGATTCCGATAAAGTGGCATATGTTGTGAATGAGGATGGAGTCAAGAAAATCTCAGGACTACCAAGCAACCCCAGCGAGGTGCGCCTCCTAAAGCCTGTATTTGTTATCGAAGATGGTGTACCACTCGTAGTCGACGACAAGGTGTACACGATTTTCGCGAATGGTACTGCTGATTTCGCAGAAATCGAACTTAAGACAAAACCCACCGCATACTCCCCAGAAGGAACGATTGTCCAATTCTACGCTCACGATAAGAAAATATACGAATACAATATCTTAGCTATTCTCATGGGAGAAATCATGGATGATCTTAAGCAGTATATTCACTCGGAGAAGGAGCAGATCACAGAACTAGCGACCAAAAAGAGAAGTAAGCTTATTTCCAAAGGACATTAGTTTGTTAATAATAAGTTACATAATATTGCATTAATTGGAAGTCAATTCACAATTATATTGTCAACAACAATATAAATGATTGGTTCTCTGTAAACTGCGAGTGTGTTTAATATCTTAAACTAGATGTTGTGTACAATATAATATAATGCATTTGAACAGTTATCAAATAAATAGTTGAAATTGTTTTCTTCTGAACTGCTCATACTTTATTTGTGATACCAAGGTACTGTTTCCACGAAATAATCCCATCTAGTTTCATAGCAGAATCCGTTTTAGACACAAACACCTTTTCTGCGCGTTCGCCCCAAATACTTATGCAATTTTGGGGCCTGTTCTAATGACAGAAGGCTTATTTTTCCACAAAAACTCTACGTGCAGCATACGAACAGCATATGCGAACGCCTAGTCACCGCGTAGTAAGGGTGCTTTCTCAGCTCGTTGGGCACCGCGCTGCTCGAAACTGCTTGATATTTGCGCCACAATGTTGCGTGTTTACTGTTCGGTCAAATTTACACAGCGCCATATAGACCCAAAGTAAACAAAGCTTGTGTTATGGGTGTTAGATAATTGATAAACTACTTATATACTTTATTTTTACACCTACACCCAACCCGTAACAGAAATTAAAATCAATCATTTCAATTTCTGCTCGGCCGGGAATCGAACCCGGGACCTCTGCGTGGCGATCGGCATGTTAACCAACTGAATGTAGGGGAAAGTTAGCATATACCGCGCCGTAGATAATTCCACGCATGTGCATATCACAAAATCTATGTAATGGTTGCGAATCCCAGTGCTAAAATATTTTTGCCTGATAGTTTTTCGATTCCCTACGCGCACAGGCAGCCCTTTCGGAGCAAAAATCGCGGAAGACGCAGCGTGGGCCTCCCACAAGATGCCCAGCTGTGGGCGTCTTCTGGCTGATATGATAATGATGATGACCAAGAACGCGCCATTGAGCTGCTAATGCGATCCAATTATAATTGAATCGGACCATTGGTAAATTAGCGGATCGTCGGTTCACCTTGCGGGAGGTCTACCCACACTGCGTCTTCCGGTACGTGGTTGCCACTCGAGAACTGCCATCCTCAAGCTAAAAGCAGCTGTGTTCTCAATGACATCTGGCCATTTTTCAGTTTATAATGCCACGTTACTTAAAAAAAAATCTCTATTGATCTGTCTAGAAAAGGTTATTCTATCGTATATGATTCTATATTTTTAGGATTACGTTACTACACGAAGAGTGAAAAGTGATTGTGACGGTCAGGTGCGAGTCGGCCGCGCACCCCATGATTTTTAATACTCCTCTCCTAAGAGGAAATATTTTTTAGAACTGCGAACTGATTTATAACTATGTTACAAAGTCACGTCTTATCTAAATAATAAGCACATATGGGGGGGGGGGTCAGTGTATTTTCATCAGTAATTTCACACAAAACAACATAACCAGCCAGGTCGTCTTGTAGGCGTAAAAAAGTAAAAAGGTACTAACATGCCACCGATACTAGTGAGGCGCTGTCCTAATTGGCAACGTTCGTGCGATGGACGTCGCCCGACCAACAAGACCTCAACCCTGCCCGTCGCACGACTGTTGCCAACTAGGACAGCGCCCGATATTATTTATACCTACTTTTTCAAGTGAAGTTAGTCATCAGACCATTCTATTATTATTTTATCGCTCAGATTGCATAGTCACCATCATTGGAGTCCCCAGGCACGACGATCTTGCTCCAAGTGTTGGCCGCGGCTTCAGTACTGAAGCGCTCGGGGTCCACCGTGGCCGGGCCGTGGTACGGACGGAGCCAGAGGTTGTATTCTGTAGGGAAAGCTTAGGTATTAATCTAGGAAAGAATAAGGTACCAATGACATTGTATAATTTAATTTAATATTATTTTGTGACATTCTACGTATTAATTAATTAATATTTTATGACAGTACTGGAAATATGACATTATATTGTATGAAATGATAGGTACTGTGACCACATATTTGAAGTGCCTTGAGAAAGTGCCTGTGTAACTAATGTGTATGTATACCATTAGACTGCAAAATAAATGAGTACTGAATACTGAAAGCAGGGTTCCAAATTGTCAAGATAATTATTTTCTTTGATAGTTATTTTGATCGGTGGATATTTATAAAGACACTTTCTTTTTGGTGACTATAATGTAGATGAAAAGCGAAACTGCTAAGAGGATGTGAGGCAAATGTGTTTTATTACTTATATAACCCATATTTACATGTAAGTACTATCGCTACGAAAAGTCGAATTTTGGGTAACTAAAAAGTTTTTTTGTGCCAGGATGTGCACCAACGCTTTGTGGGTCTTCTTAACGTCTACAATGGCTACAAAGATGATTTTTTCTTGTATTCAATGACGTAGGATAACCAACGGCGTCTATAACGTGTTGCAGACACATGTTACGTTTTAAAAGTAGATAGGTCACGGGACTAACATAACATGTGCAAGCTAAAAAAGACGGTAGGGCGACAAATCTTTTCACATTGCGACTGTACATACGATATGATATTCGTATTGCATCACTGACAAATTATAATATTGCATCAAAACATCGTATAGACAAATACACTGAAAGCAATTTACCAATGATAGCAGAGTAGGAATCCACTTCCCATACAAGTGTAAAACTCGTGGAAGTTGCTTTGTTGTGTACTGCGTCCACTTTGAAGGATGCAGTATTGGGCACACCTGCAATGACAAGTAGGTACTTAGGTACACTTTGTAATATATTATAATCCTTCTGGATGCGACAAACCGAGGACAGGGAGCATTAGCGCTCATTGGTATCAAACAGTGGACTAGTAGAGGCTGATGAAAATTACGATCCTTTTAAATATCAGGTATATAGTTTATTTTTTAAATTGGGAGGCAAACGAGCATATCGCCTGATGGTAAGTGATTACCGTCGCAAATTATTTCATTTCATACATTAATGCCTATATCAGTAGGTACCTATTACAGATATAACTCCCCAAGCAAATACCAATGTGATCAAATGGTCAATATTCAAGAAAATGTTTTATGATCATCAACATTGATTCGTTTTAAGATATTTTTACACTATTATAGTTGATCTAAGATGGGTTATGACAACTTATTTTGACTAAAAAATACACTTCTCACTCGTCTCAACCTTATTTACAGACTTAATCAGACATCAAATCAATGCTTGAGTAAAGATTTTGCCATCAACATAAACAATCAAAACTCAGCTGAATGTTGATTAATGAATCTTGAATCAATGAAAGTTCTGGAATAAAAACTTTTCTCAAATCCAGTTTTCAAACAAGATTCATCACTGAGTAACGTTCCGTAATACGGGGTTTGATTAGGTAAGTCCCTCGTTGGGCGCCAATAAGTCGAAAATTTAGCGCCCAAAGAGGGACTCACATATTGTCAACCACATCACCTGTGAGTTTGAATGACACATCCGCTATGCCCAGCTTATTCTCAGCCCGGAACGTGTAGTTGCCCAGATCCATCATTTTCACCGTGCGGAATATCAGCTTATGAGTGCTGTCCTGGACCACCATAACAACCCTGAAAAGTAATGTAAAAGGCAACGTCAAAACTAGGTATCAAATTAAATTGTTCCAATCTCTGGAACAATTAATTATGTAGGTAGTAGTATTGTAAGTTATATAATAATACGGATACGCTTTCGGTCTTCTAAAAGCTATAAGCTAAGAATAGGTACCTAAATTTAAAATGTATAATTAGGTATTACATAGTTTGCTCTGTTGTTTTACTAGTACTTTTTAAGTACCCATAGCTTTTATTATTGTTTCGAGTAACTATATAGTATCATTTTCTTGTTTTTGTTTTGCTGCTTGTTTGTGTATTTTAATACACAAGCCATTAGTTGCCTGAATCAAATAGAAATAAAATAAATTTCAACCTCCCAAAAATTATAACATATTCCAGTTAGATTCTAAGACTTAGTTGTATTCTAAGTTTGGCACCCAGACAGGGACTCTGTCATCTGACTAGTAGAAAATGAATGCGCATAGAATTCGGAGAAGCAGTCACAGGGTCTCCCACCCGGTTGTCTGCCGTGCATTGGTAGACGCCAGCCAGCAGCCGATGCTCCGCCTTGAACTTGATGCGGGAGCGGTGTTCCAGGAGCTTCATTTGCTCGCCCTGGTGACAATTTTAGGGATTTTAGGGGTTCGTTTTTATCAATGAGTGTGCAAGTCAACTCTTACGTAAGTTGTAGTCCGTGGATCTTCCAGCTACTCACAAAAACCACTTTGATTTGGTTCAACCTTTGTTTAGTGCATACAGCTATGGAATGGGACGTTGCCTGAGCTACGAGTGTTTGGCAAGCGAAGATGTGAAGGTGGAAAAGGATTATTATTACCTAACCTGGCCAAGTGTTGTGACGAGGGGAACAGGGATCCGTCGGAAGTAGTATATATGCCGCGGAAGTTGACACACTTCTGTAGCGCGATGTAGGAATGGTCAGCGCCATCTATGTGCGGATGTTTGATAACCTTGTGTTCGTGTATCTACTTGTTGTAAGATTCCCTATTAAAGCGATAGATGTCGCTACAAATGTTCTTCAACTTTATAGGTAACTATTACCACAACTATAATTTGGACATCTTCAAGGCTGACCGAATAAGCAGTTTGTGGATCAAATGTCGGGTAGGTAGTTCTTATAAAAAAAAACAAATAAGGAGGTAGTCTCACATTCTTCTTCCATTCGATGATGGGGTGCAGCGTGCCGGCTGCCTCGCAGCCGATGCTCACCAGCTCACCGTTGCTCACAACCAGAAAACCGTCCTCGGGGATGGTCTTTATCTTGGGTGGGTCTGGAATTGAATGGTAAATTGGTATGAGTATAGTGCAAGAACATAAGTGCATGACTCAAATTCCTTAAGGAGGGTTTGAGAAGATTTTTAAAAAGCTCCTAGATACGTTGTCGTCAACACAGTAGGTTAAAAATCCTTTTTTTCTTTGATAGTTAACTGTAATACTATGACATAGTATTGGGGGTGTTTGTTATAATCTCTCCCATGGTGTTGCACAGTGCGGGTGTACAGTGCATGAGAAAAAATGACCACATTAAGAATCATATTCCTTTGCACTACTGTGCAGTCGTTAAACTGTTTTAAAGCATTTACGAATTAAATTTGTATTTATTATTGAAGAAATATCGTAGGGGTAAAGGCCAGTCCTTAAGGGGCAGCTAATGCTCCCTTCTTTTAGCAAACTGATTTTGGCAAAATATGCACCAAATACCATGAATGTTGCTGTAGCAGCAAAGGAAAATTTTCTTTTTTGATGCAGTTAATGCACTTACGGTCTTGTACTGTACCTACATAGGTAGGCATTGTGTGCGTGCCAGCTTGTTAGTTAACTGACCTGCACGGATAACACAAGTGTGCGTGAGAGCGCGACAAGCGAGAAAAGGTGCGACATAAATCCTGCTATCTCTTTCATTTTTGCAATGAGAGAAGGAAATAAAGACTATTATACGGCGCGAGCTATGTCGCGGGCACTCTTGTGCTAGCAGTACTGTAGGTAGATATTTATTATACTACTTACATTGTACTTAAATTGTGTGAGACTGTCGAATAGGATTCCATGGCTCGGGGCGTATCACCTGTAAAAGGAAAAAATTTCCTAAGTTACCACTAACCACTTTACCCACACGGCCTGCCAGATATCTATACATATAATAAATAGTAAACGAAGTCTGTCTGTTTATTGAATATATTTACAAAAAAAAAATTAATGCGATGAAGAAATAGTAATAGAATAGGAATTTTTTAATGTTTGTCTGTTTGTACACACTAATCTCCGGAACTACTAGACGGATATGAGTGAAACTTTTTTGTTGTACAGCTTTTAAGCCTGGGCAACACATAGGGTATAATTGATTTTGGAAACTGGAACATCTGATAAATATAACCACAACTTGACCTCTCCGTAGTACTAGCTTTCATACATTAGAGAGGTAATTTAAAATGGTCGCCTCGGAACAAGATAAACTGCCTTAAAAACGATTTCCATGCGGACAAAGACGCGGGCAATAGCTTGTAATATAATAAAATCTCTAATGAAAGATATTTTTTCAAAACAAGAATTTATCGCACGGCATAGTACCTACTTATCAAGACCATTCTAAAGACCCCAAACACGATGTAGTTATCTTGTTGCTTTCAATAGTTCCTAAGGCCACCTTCCGTCATCATTATCAGACCTTGAACATCACCTAGGGGTACCTATAGTAGCAGTTGACCGAAGTCTTCCACTGAGACCCTGAGACTGGTTGAACATTTAGGGCCCCGATTTTTTAAATTACCTTACACTTCCCCTGCTAACTCAAATGCCAGAGAGGCTACAGCAGTACAGTTTTTCTATACTGCTCAGTGACAAACGAGCAGACAGTCCACCTGATGATAAGTGGTAACTGTCGCCCATAACATCTACAATTCATACATTAAGGTTGCAGGCAACAAAAACCGCAAATGCGTTGTCACTGTGAGGACTGAGCTGAAATACCTCATGCCTGTAATTTCGCTGGCCACCTTATCCATCAAACCGGAACACAACAACTATTACTTAGAGTTGTTAATGAAATATTGTTTTTTGTATTGTAAGTTAAAAAATAGATAAGGCGGTGGTACTCCCCAGGCGGACTCCTCAGGCTTGACAGAGTCCTACTACCAAAAATGTACCGTAGGTACTAAAGAATATCGTAGCGCGCGTATTAAATGGAGCGGCCTCGTTCGACGGTCGCCGTTCAGTTGAATTTCAGCTTCGTTTTAGCCGGCATTATTTAGCGTAATCGCGGCCCAGATGAGTCGGCCGCAGGTGAAAAAGGTGAACGTGTACTTATTCCCACTAACAACCTAATGCCGCCAATAAACCCTTTAACAGTTTTATTTCCATGCACCAATTAGCCAAACGACATTAGTTGGTATGTACATTAGTTGAATTCTAACCGACGCTCTTACAGTGAAGGAAAACATCGTGATGAAACCTGCAAATTTAGGCAACTGAATATGTAACTATGATCCAATCCGGTCAGGTTCCCCTGGTAGCAGGGTCACGGAGGTCAGATGGCAGTCGCTACACTGTAATTACCTGATCTGCCAAATGCTGGATCATGGTCAAGGCATACCCCGGGCCCTCGTGTGCGAGTTTGGCGGTGGTAAGGGATAAGGTAGACGCCAATGTTGGCAAGCGAAGATAGAGAAGGTGGTGTTGTGGCAAACCTACCAAAAGACGTAGCGTGGGGAGGCCTTCCCACAAGGTGGACCTACGACCTGATAAAGATCGTAGGTACCAGTTGGATGCGGAAGGCAAGGTGCCGGTCTTTGTGGAGATCTCAGGGGGAGGCCTATGCCCAGCAGTAGGCATCTTTCGGCTGTTATGATATGATGAAATCTTATTTGTGACGTACGACGACGACTTTATTAACTGGATATGTCCAGCAGTGGACGTCGTGAGATGAGGGATATCAGTGAGCGAGAGGTGAGCGTGGATATGACAGGGGATAGATTTGAATGGAGAAATAAAACATACTGTGCAGACCCCAAATGAATGGCATAAGGGCAGGCAAATGATGACAGTGAAGCGACTGCCATCGAACCACCGTGACCCTGCTGCCAGGGAAACCTGACCAGATTGGATGATCTTAAAACATGTAACATCATTAAAACCTGCACATTCAGTCGCCTGAATGTGCAGGTTTTATCACGATTTTAGCATCGGTTAGTATTCAACCAATGTACATAACTCTGAAAAGAGTCATTGGTTCATAGCGGCAGTAGCACTCGAGCCCGGTACTTCTCGCTTGCGAGTCGGATACATACGTTAACCACGAGGCCACCGATGCTCCCGGTCACTCACTGTCACATCATTTTGTAGAAGTGGTAGCATTCCTTACCTTTCTTTACTTTGTAGTCACGAAGGTTTGATCATTCTGGGCCTGGAGCTCGTCTATTCCGAGTGGGTTTCGAGGTGTACTCCAGTTATCCTCATTCGCCGTATCCTCTGTTTCGGAGTAGCGACCGCGTATCGGAATACGTAGCGTTTGTAGGAGTCTCGTAAGGGATGGATGGCCTGGGTTTAAGTCCGCTTTTCACTAATGGGTCGATTGAATTGTAATTGAATCGCAATCTTAGCTCAATGGCAGTTTTTGGTATTCTGCTACTGTTACTAATGGCTCCGTTGAATGGTAATTGGACCGCAAGCGCAGCAGCATTTTGCTACAATTAAATCTGCCCTTGAGCTGCTAACGCGATTCAATTACAATTCAAGCTCGCCAAGTAAATTCAGACTTGAAGTTCTAGTAAAGGTCGCAGGTAGCGGCTGGATGCTGATGAACCGAGCAACCGGGTCACCTGATGAAAAGTGATCACCGCTGCTCATAGACACCAACAACATCCGGGGAGTCACGAATGCGTTGGCGGCCTTTGAGATAGGTGTACTCGTTTCCTGCAGGTTCCAATACCGTAACGGTTTGGTAATACTGCAGGAGGCTCGAATGATAAAAAATATACGCGAGGGCAACGGTCTCAAAAATGTACAGATTTTTACTGAAAACATATACTAATGAATCAGCGAACCCGATTTTTTTATGTTTATCGACTTTTTTTTCAAATTTAGCTCCAAAGAACTGGGGCGACTATAATAAAAATAACAAAAATCAATAAATAAGCGAGCGCAGCGAGGTCGGTGTTTATGGTATTTGGTGCTTAAAATCAAGAATCACGGTTACATACAATGCAACTTCTTTTAATTATTATTTTGGCCTTCGGTTCGTACACCTTGCTGGAGGGCTGCTCTATGCTGGTTACGCCCATGGGTAGGGACTTTCTTGAGTATCTTACACGGGATGACTGCCACCCATCCAGGTGGTCACGGGTGGAATTTCAAATTGCGGCGGCGGTTGTACAGTGGTAAAATTCTGCATCTGATGGTACACCTCGTGTCAATGTTGATGGCGACTCCGAAGTTATCTGCAAGTGAAATTGTTTGCTGGATTATTCAAATTGTGGTGCTTTTTGATGGTTAATGACTTCACACGAATCTTATAGCATTCATTTTAAGGGTATCTTCCGGGTTTCCTACCGCGTAGGTACCTTTGTTGACGTTTAGCCCGATATTTCGACACAATCAACAAACAAAGGTACTCATCAACAAAGGTACACGGTAAGAAACCCGGAACATACCCTTTTAATGTGTGATCTTAACCGCGATATTTTAAAACATTATCTTATAGCATTTATTTACAGTGTACAGAATGCGAAATAATGATTTAGGAATGTACTTAAAGCACATCAGCTAATTTCCGAGCCGTCATAGATTAACGCGTGTATCAGCCCGAACAATCCCCTATAGATCTCGACTATTAAATATCGCTCGCGCGAGAGGGCCTTGATCATGATCCAGGATTTGACAAATCTGGTAATTATAGTGAAGCGACTACCGTCTGACCTTCGTGACCCTGTTAACAGGGGCACCTGACCAGATTGGATCATGGTCACACCATTCAGTTGCCTGAATGTGCAGGTTTCCTCACAATGTATCCCTCACCGTAACAGCATTCCGTTAGTGTTTAACTATTAATGTTTCCTTTGGACTATGACATGGGATCGCTCAAGAGGAACTACTATATTAGAGGTCTCTTTATAGACGGGCATGGTATACCTACCCCTGATTTAACACAATTGGAATGGAGATATCGCAAAATATATGTACATTGAATTTACGGTCCGAAAAATAGAAATATAAAGAGACTTAAATATTTACTGTAGTATTTAAATGATATATTTAAGGTAATATATAAAGTATCAATGTATTAGTATCCCAGATATATTATGCAGCATGAGAGATCATCACTCGCTTAAAATTAATATTTAAATTAATACCAAAGTATGGTGAAATGCATAAGGTTGGCTCTGCGCTAATCTGATATGGTTGTTAAAATAAAAAATAAATGTATTACTGCAATAAATAATCGTACATAAATAAATAAATATCATCTTTTATTTCTACACTTCAATTATTAGCATAGGCACATAGATGGCGCTGACCGTCCTACCTCGCGCTAGAGAAGTGTGCCAACTTCCTCGGCATATATACTACTTCTGACGATCTTCCTGTTTCCATCCATAAATACTCCTCCCGACGATCAACTGTCGGACCCTTAGTCCCCTGGTCACAACACCCGGCCAGCTACCCTTTTCCATCTTCTCCCAACTTTGCTTGCCAGCATTGGCGGCTACCTTATCCCTCCACCGCCAAAAGTCAAAGATAATTAAATAAATGACAGCTTAATCCAGGTTCAAATTCTTTAATTTGGAATATGGTCATAAAATTCCTATGAAAGTAGTTTCTGTAAAGGCATGTTTCACATAAATGAATAAGTATAGACTTTTAATAATTCTCATTTATTGTGTTAATTATAATTTATTTACAACTTACTTGCTAAAGGAACGAAATTATCAGTATCTTAGTAAATGCTTATGAGAAATATATGTAGGTACCACGATTCGAGTAAACGAGCAGATTTATAGAAGATAAAATTTAGTTATGTGGTTACCACTGAAACATAATTAATGTTAATATAACAATCATTATTGTTTTTAAAATAGATATTGAGAGAATTATTGCTGTTTTCACTAAACTTAGGAATCGGCTAAGTTCTTTCTTATCTCAATTTGGACGTTGCTGATTGGCTAAAAACTAGTTAGACGGAAAATAGGCGGTTCCAAAGTTTAGTGAAAACGGGCATTAAACTTTGCTTCATTGATTTTAGAACTTATCAATTATAAAAAAACCACCTGTGTGGAACTAAAACTTAACTCGCTTTTATTACCTTGTCAAAAAAAGCGCTATCGTCGAAAAACAGACACAGATACAATCACCAAGATGGCGGACGACGTTATTTTCCAGCCTTTTGATCTTTCGTTTGAAACTTGCGCTTGTGTAATGTTGTGAGCTTGTTCGGGCTCCGAGTCTTCTAGAATTGGAGTTATGTCGGAATAATCCGACGTAGACGGTCTTCTACCAGCTAGGAAAATAAAAAACAAACATTTAAGTAATAATATACCGTCAAGGCCGTGTGGCGTCCGGCAGAGTAGAATAGCACCAACCCCTTACACTCATGGGTGTCGTACAAGGCGACTAATTTTTTCGAAGCAAAAGATCAAGAGTCTCCGTAGTCTGGAAAATGGGCAGCAGCATTTTCCATTATTATATTTAAACCCTGTGATCTCCAACCCGCCTGCCAAGCGTGGAAATAATGGCAATAACCTTTCCTTTCGTGGGAGAGGCCCTGAGTCCTGCAGTGGACTGTTACGGGCTGTGGTGATAATGTGATGATGATACCGTCAAGGGGTGCCGATCGGCTCCCGAAACTGTTGAACCAGTCCCAATGTTAGTATTATTAGCCGTGATAACAAACCCGATATGTGTAGTGAAAGTGTAGTGAATAACCACGAAACTCCTCTCACTGACTTCACTCGAAATATGTATTAGAGATTGGTCACGTCATAACATATAGGACACACGATTATAAGGACCGTGAGGGCGTCTGTCCTTTCATCAATAGTTTCCCAAGCGGCGGCATGTTAGGACAATAATGAATGTGGAGTGAAAAGGGAGTAACATGCCGCTGATACTAGTGATGTTATTTATCACCCATATCTAGCACTTCATCCGAGTGAAGTCCTTGAGAGGCCGTCTTATTAGCAAAAAAAAATTGGCATGTAAGTTTGTTCGATAGCTATTAGCTACTCACTTCCAGGTTCTGTAGCGAAATGCAATACGGGTGACTGCTTACTCCAGCCGAACCTAGGGATTGAAATATTAGATAATAAATTAACATGTAGGTAGCAAGTCTGATTACAAAAAATTCACTTAGGGCTAGGGGCCAAAGGTTATCTGATCTGGCCAAAACTGGAACTAATGTGACGTCATTTCGAATTGTCATGCCAATGCCAACAACTGCGTCGCTGCAGATAAGTTTGTGACTAATGAATATCATATTATGAAACGCTAATGTGGCCTGTTTAGACTTCATACCTGTTTCTGGACGTGACAATGGCTTCGTACACGTTGGACGGCATCAATCCGCGAACGGTGTAGCTCGCGCTGTGTATTGGCCCTGAAATTCAGATTGACACAGGTAAGGCTATTAATCATTTTAGTACCTTTTGGTACACTTTTGGTTACACATGTTTTTTTTCGTGCAAGGATTATTTATGTTTTATTTATTTATTTCACAGTTTAACAGCAATCTAATTCTATTTAAACTATATACATACATAATCAAGTTGTAATGCCAATAACAAAACTGCAATTTATAATTTAGGACTTAATGTAGCTCATACACCTAACTACGACAAACAAAATTAATCTAGGTATAATAATGCAATTATGTATCTTACAAATAAAATAGGTTTTTAAAAAGAGCGAGAGAAAAAAAAAGAAAAACAAGATATAGGTTTTTATGTTTCCCTGTATGAACGCGAGGCGTTAGGCGCGGATGCGCGCGTTGGTGTGTATGCGTGTGTGTGTGTGGGAGTGTGTTTGTGTGCGTGTATGTACATGGATGGTGTGTGTTTTTCGTTTTTGACCTTTCACCGCGACTGGTTATACTGGAGAACCCTGTTCAAAAATGTTGCACGTTTCAGTTGGAACACATCAACACTGTAAGAGAGGTGCTTCTCATACGCGTCTATAGCCCTATTTAGCGGAGAGCCTAAGGCGTAGCCGCTGCGCGCGCGGCGGTGGTCAAGTAGCCGAGGCCAGCGGCCACCGCGGCGCGCGCGCGAGTCTCCCGCGCACAGCAACACCCGGGATAACAGCAAAGACATGATCCTATGGGTGTTCAGATCAGCCGCATAGCCCGCCGGTACCGTGCAAGAGAAATAATTGAGCTTGTTGATGAACGATTTTTGTACCGACTCCAGCCTTGTGCGATAGATAGCGTAGATCGGCGACCATACAGGTGAAGCATACTACACTCCTGACATAGGCGTAATATAGAATTTTAAAACCCGCAAAAGACTTCAGGGGCTTAATCGATCTAAAAATAAAACCTAGCATCCTGATCGCCTTCGCAACAATAGCCTCATAGTGAGCAAAGAAGGTCAGTTTGGAATCTAGAATGACTCCCAGATCCCTCACTTGATCACTGCAGTCAATTGCTGCGTTGTTAAGCCTATACGTTGTGCGAATTGAATTTCTCTTCCTGGTGAAAGTGACAGTCATGCACTTTTTCACGTTGAGATCCAGGCTGTTTTGTGCACAGTATGTCGATACTCTGTCAAAATCTTCCTGTAGTTTTACGCAATCGGTTGAGCATTTAATGGGCATGAAAATCTTAGTATCGTCGGCATACATTAGGAATAACGCATTACGAAAACAGGACGAATAATCATAAAGGCAGATGTTAAAAAGAAGCGGTCCCAAATGGGAACCCTGGGGAACCCCTGAGGGAATGGGCGCAAAACGAGAATGATAACACCCGACCCTGACAGCCTGACTACTATTTCGGAGATAGGATTCTAACCATCGAACTTCCTCTAGTTTGCGTAAAATCGTACTATGGTTCAATCTATCAAAACACTTAGAGTAGTCGGTGTACACCACATCCACCTGATATCCACCCTCATCCATGTAACCGGCGACGGAATCTACGAATTCAGTCAAGTTTGTCATGGTGGAGCGCTTGCGCATAAATCCGTGCTGAGTCGGCGGGACGCTACGGGCAAGCAAAGGGTAAACTTGATCGTACACAATCTCTTCAAAAGCCTTGCTGAAAGTGGTCAGAATCGAAACTGGCCGATATTGTTCAGCAAGGATATTTGAACCACTCTTATGAATTGGCACAATGAAGGCCTGTTTCCAAACTGTTAGAAAAACGCCCTCCGCAATCGATCTTCTGTACAATATACTTAGTGGTAATGCTAAATAATGAGCGCAGTAACGAATGAAGATCGGGGGAATGGCATCACAACCCACGCCTTTGTTTATATTTAATTTTAAAAGATATTTCTGTACTGCTTCGCAAGTAATCTCCAATGTGCCTATATTACATAAATAATTACCGCGTGAGTCTACCGGGAGACATGAAGTGGGTGTATTCGTCGTGTAAACGGATTAAAAGTAATCTAGAAAAATATCACATATTTCTAGTCCGTTGGTGCCAGTGCGAGTACCATAATTGATCTGTGAGGGTAAGCCATGATCGCGTCTTAGACTCTTTGCGTAACTCCAAAACTTTTTCGGATCTCGAGTGATAGATTGAGTGCACTGACGCTGTAGTTTCTTGTGCCTAGATCGTAGCAAAGAGAATGTTTCACGATCACAACTATTGCCTGTTCGTTTCCAGAGTGAGTGATATTTGTGTTTTTCTTTAATTATTTTCACTAACGCCCTGGAGTACCAGACTGGATAGCCATCTGGAGTGCTATAGAAAAACGGAACATGTTTATCTTTAACAGAGTTTATAGTAGTACATATTTAAAAACAGCAAAGCCTCATCCAGCGGTAAATTATTCAGAACAAGATTCCAATCAATTGTACACAAATCATGGAAAATATCTTCGTAATGGGTCTTTTTAAATTTATAAATTTTCTTACAGGGTATTTTCAAAGGTTTATGATTAACCAGATCCAATGCAAGCGCCGGGTGATGAGGCCAATCCTCGCGTGTGATTGGATCGACTACGCGTCGAACCTCCACCTCAGTATTAGAAAATGCAATATCTATAAACCGGCCATTGCCATTGGGCACCCCGCAATATTGACTTAATCCAGTGGAAAGAATGTACTCAAGAAAACCCTCCTGACATTCGCCAGTCATCCCACTAGGGTTAAAGTATCCTCCCGATCGTGAACCCCAATTAATATTTGGCAAATTAAAATCGCCTAATAGCAAGTAAAGAGCTTTCGCTGTGCACTGCTCCTGTAAATAAATAGTAAGTCTATGTAATTGATCGTCATGACTAGACCCCGAACCCGGTAAGTAGATGCAAATAATGTGCAAATCCAACTCAGAATGAATCGCGCGCGCCCCTATAATGATGTGAACTAACTCCAGGCCCATTGTGTCGGACAACGGCGCCGGCGGCGCACGCGCAACGCACGGCCGGTCTCGGCGATGCACGTCGTATCGCGAGTCACTCACCTCAGGATCATATACCCCGTCCACCAGCCACGTTTCACAGACGGCCACGATATCATAGTCGTTGTTTAGTAGTCCCTGCCTGAATTGAACAGTCTTGCCCCTTATACTACGTGTACGTTAATTGTGCCATTTGTGATAGATATAAATAATGAGGTTAGAAATTGGTTCAAAGGGAACATGAGCACAGTTAAAAAGCATAACAGTCCAAAATACCGAGTCAAGAAGAAGGTATTGTATTTATGTAGTGTTGAGAAGTTGTACAAGTGATGTTGTATGGTGTGTAGTGTACAGAGAAACAATAAAATAACGAACAAAACAAATCGAAACCGGAGACATGTACGGTTAAAATAACAATAGCCATTTGACATAAACTGAACCAAGTAAGCGAGGAAACGTATGTTCATTGACTCCTAGGCGGCTTTCTTTAAACACAACAGCTGTGATTTTTTGCCTATGCGTAATGGAGGGAAGTTGTCGAACGAAAATCTTGCCGTTGCGTGTCCAGCAATACCGAAACCCCAGCTCCTTGCATCTCAGTTTAGTGTCCCTTAGTAAAGCCTTGTTTGTGGGTATTAAATGTTCATTTACACGTATGTGGCGTGGGTCTCCAGGCAAACCTATGTCTTCAGTATTTACACCCCTTTGCTTTCGGACTGCCGTAAGTAGTTCGTCGCGCTTATTTAAACAAGTGAACTTGGCAATAATAGGCTTGGGAAGGCCGTCAGTGTTTCGGGTTGGTATCCTAATCGCCGACGTGATATCGACGCTTGTAATGGAGACACCGACCTTTTTCGCAATGGACACTACTACATCGGTGATTTGCTGAGACTTTCGCTCGGGAACGCCAAATATCTCCAAGTTGAGCAGCCTATTCCGCTGCTCAAAGCTGTTCAAGGTCTGCTGTAAGTCATCTACCGTTGCCCTTAACTCTGTTACCTCGTCCCTCGTCTTACGAACCTCTTTCAATTCAGCCTTAATGGAGTTGATGTCCTGTACCGTCTCATCGAACAGTAAGCTATATTTATTTAGTGATTCCAACATGCTGTTGTACTGCTGGCTTATAGCTTCCTGTCTCTCCAGTAGTGCCCTATTATTCTCAGAAAGTCTGCCGTCGATAACCGATGTAAGCGTTGCTATCAACCTATCATTGTTATCCGATATTGTCTTCAGCAGCGCGCCATTCACGGGCGGTACCAACGTCGTGTCCGTGCTAACCATCACAGGTTCGGGTGCGGTAACGACCGGTAAGGGAGCAAGATCGGCTTGTGTATTAACCCCTTCGGAAGATGCAGCTCCCGCATTACGCACATCGGGTCCCGGTTGGGAGGGCGAAGCGCCTCGTACAGGAGTGTTGTCCCCCTTCCGCTCTCTCGGTTGCGAGCACGGCTTGCACTTCCACGAGGTCTTTTGCTTCGGTGTAAGCTTGATAAACGCCGATCTAGGAACCCCAAGGCACTCGTAATGGTACTGATTAGTGCAATTGTCCTGAGAGCACCTTAGTACCATCTCCAAAGCGCTGATAGATTGTTTGCACACGGTGCATTTCGTGGTGTTCGATGTTAATATGAATATACGCGATCGAGTAGTTAAAAGATGTCTCCCAGAGACAAGCGATGAAATGCCGTCGACTTTTTCCGGTCTGCGCTATCTACTCGTCTGTCAACTGTCGCGGCACGTCACCGAAACGAAGCGTCAAGCGAGCGTCGCGTTTGTGCGCTGCACATACAGCACACTTTGCGTTGCGCGCACGGGTGATCACAGTTCGCTTTTTATATTGACGGTATGTCAACACAGGCACACACTAGCACTTCGATGCACTACGCGTCGAGACACGCGGACAACGATGGATGTCTGTTATCACAAAACGACCACTGGAGGAAACGGAACAGATTTTTAACGTTTAAATTATTAAAAAGATGGAGAAATACGGTTTTTTTAATATTATACGGAGCGTTCACCAACACAGTATGTAGCTAAACAATTCGTCGAAGAATAATTGTTGTAGTTATAAATTGTAAGACTGTGCCCGCTGCTTTTACATTGTCGAATTCGAGATGTCACAGCGCGAGAATCAGGCCCCAGCGCGCAACGAGCGACGGCTTTACGAACGAGGGAGAAGCTAAAACTAATAAAAAAAAATGATCTTGGCGTTAATGTCCCGGTTGTGCTCTCGAGAACGAGAGCCCGGGGTCCGCCTTTGACCATAATCCAGGATTTGACGATCAGGTAATTACAGTGGAGCGACTACCATCTGACCTCCATGAAGCTGCTACCAGGGGAACCTGACCAGATTGGACCCGAATTTGCAGGTTTCATCACGATGTTTTCCCTCACCGTAAGAGCATCGGTTAGTATTCAACAATGTACATAACTCAGAAAACAGTCATTGGTACATGGCTGGAGCGGCATTCGAACCCGGGCCCTCTGGCTTACGAGTCGGATACTGGCCTACAGGTCAACAAATTGATAAAGTTGTAATGTTGAATGATGTAAACATAGATTTTCTACGAAATGTAACGACATTAAACTGTGTTCAACGTTAAAATCATATGGTTTTAAATCTTTAATGAAATTCCTTACTAGAATAACTAGTACATCATAAACGTGCATTTACACTAACTTGTCCAAACAGGAATTGTTAGAAACCTCTTACAAATATCTACAACTATTTGATCAATTGTGTGTATATGTATACAATCATTAACATTAACAAATATCAAATAAAAATTTCCATTAAACAGAAAAGTCTATTTTCAGAAATTAATATTATAAATTTTCAATTTTAATGGCCGTGTGGTGTCCGGCAGACTAGAATAGCACCAACCCCTTACACTCGTGGGTATCGTACAAGGCGACTAATGTTTTCGAGGCAAAATATCTAGAGTCTCCGTAGGCTGGAAAATGGGCAGCAGCGTTTTCCATTGTCATACTTATAACACTGCCATCTCCAACCCGCCTGCCGAGCGTGGAGATTATGGCAATAACCTCCCCTTGCGTGGGAGAGGCCCTAAGTTCTACAGTGGACTGATATGGATGATTTTCTAAATGTGAAAAAGATAAAAAAATATATGTATATTGTAATGACACATTTCTGTAACACAAATTGACATTTGTAGTAGGTACTACAAATTTACATGTAAAATAAAAATAATCATCTTGGCGATAATGTCCCGGTTGTGCTCTCGAGAACAAGGGATAAGGGTCCGCCTTGACCATGATCCATGATTTGGCAGGTCAGGTAATTACAGTGGAGCGACTGCCATCTGACCTCCATGACCCAGCTACCAGGGGAACCTGACCAGATTGGATCATGGTTACACATCCAGTCGCCTCAATGTGCAGGTTTTATCACGATGTTTTCACTCGCCGCAAGAGCATCGGTTAGTATTCAACTAATGTACATAACTCAGAAAACAGTCATTGATACATGGCCGGAGCGGTATTCGAACCCGGGACCTCTGGCTTACAAGTAAGATACTGTAACCGCTAGGCTACCGACGCTCCTTAGGTACCAATAAATATTGAAATTGAGAATATTATTTTATAATTTATATACGTACTTAATTTAGATACCTACTTTGCGGGTTATACCTAAGCTCAAAACCCACGTACATATTTCATATAAATGATAAACAAGAAGATGGCAGATATGAAGCTCATTACACGTTTTTAAGGTTCCGTAGTAATTTTTTTTTCAAGAAAAAGAACTAAGTCGTAGAGTAGAGAGAAATAGAGATTGCTAAGCAAATACGTATCAGTTTATAATAAGCTTACAAACAGCAAAGTGACCGAACAGCGTACGCGTAGCGACCAAAACTAGGATCCAAATCTGCTAATTTTATTAAACTAACACGTGATTGATATTCAATTGCAATACCATTACGATTGAAACGAGTTGTGTATTCTGCGAAAACTTTTACTAATTGAGTCGTAATGGAATCATAATTGACTCTCAGTTGAATAGTTATTGGTGTTGCCTTCTAAAATATATCAAGAGACAGCCGTTTTAGAGCACAATCGATTTACAATTGGTCTAAGAAATAGTATAATGACAGTTGGTTCAACCATTTGTTTTGAATTAGTAGCAGCATACGAGAAACGCGCCAAAATTCCTATTTAGATCCAATCGAGGTTCAATTGAGTTATCAGTATATTAGCAGGCCCGGGGCCCAGGAAACTCGAAACCTCCGACAACTTTGAGCAGCGCGGACCCAACGAAATGAAAATTCAATGACGCACTGACAAGTAAGTCATATTATTTATCCTCGCAGGCCAATGTTGGCAAGCGAAGATGGAGATAGTAAAAAAGGGTAACCACCCACCTGGCCGGGTGTTGTGACCAGGGGACCATGGGTCCGACAGTTGATCGTCGGAAGGTGTAAATATGCCGCGGAAATGGGCAAATTTCTCTAGCGCAATGTAGGACGGTCAGCGCCTCTATGTACGGATGCTTGCCAACCTTGTGTTCGTGAACTCGTAATGTGAGTATTGTTAAGTTTCCCTATTAGAGCCTATTTTCGTTTCCCTATCCGGTTGGCGTTTGGTACTTACGATAAGTGACCAGGATTTTTTTATTTTGTGGAAAAACCTTCGTGAATAGTTTCCATATACAGTGGCCGGGTGGTGTCCGGCAAAGTAGACTAGCACCAACCCTTTACACTCTTGGGTGTCGTACAAGACGAATGAAGTTTTCGAGATAAAATATTTAAGATAAAAATGTCTCCGTAGGCTGGAAAATGGGCAGCAGCGTTTTTCATTGTTATATTTATAAAACTGCGATCTCCGACTCGCCTGCCAAGCGTGGAGATTATGGCAAAAGCCTCTCCCACGAAAAGGGTTATGTGGGAGACGCCCTAAGTCCTGCAGTGGACTGTTATGGGGAAAAGAAGAATTTAAAAAAAAGCTTTGGACTCTGCTCGTTTGACACTGAGTAGTGTAAAAAATTGCTTCGGTGGCCGGGTGGTAAGGGTATCGGACTCGCAAGCAGGAGGTCACGGGTTCGAATCCCACTGCGGCCATGAACCAATGACTCTTTTCTGAGTTATGTACATTAGTTGAATACTAACTGATGCCCTTACGGTGAGGGAAAACATCGTGATGAAACCTGCACATTCAGGCAACTGAATGTGTAACCATGTTCCAATCTGGTCAGGTTCCCGGAGCAGAGCACGGAGGTCAGATGGCAGTTGCTCCACCGTAATTACTTGATCTGCCAAATTCTGGATCATGCTCAAGGCGGACCCCGGAGTCTCGTGCGCGAGAGTACTACCGGGAATTAACGCCAAGATGATTTTAGAGTGGGATTAAAATGCTGTTAGACCAAGGAACCCTATAATGACATAAACTGTTTGATACATTATCAAAAGGTCAATCTGTGTCACGTATATATTGTGGCTGACCCTAGATTTGTCTATCAGTCCGCGGAAACTTTTAAATAAGGTGAGTCATTGTTTCTACTAAATACGTACATTATTGTGTTCACTTATTTTTATTTTATAGAAATTTAATTTCTACTACTTCATGGGCTTCATTGGATTATCTATTTTCAACACAATCGCTTTTCGCACAAAATATATATATTTGTATTTATTCTTTAAATTACATTACCTACGCGAAAATAAATTGAAATTTTCTATTGAGATGTACCTACAACACAGATAAGCCGAAAGTTCTCAAGTTCCTCTGTTATTTTATTTTTTCATTCGTTTTTTATTAAGTTGTTATGCAGTATTTGTTTCCTTGGTTAATGTTGTGAAATTTAAATTCTTTTTGCCTAAATTGTGTTACAAAACTAGCATGAGCGTATCTGGTCCATAAAGACTTATGTTTGGATTCGTCTTTTTGTGTTTGAAAATCTTTCCAAAAAAATTGTTTAGGGCGATATAGAAATAGTAACAGAATATCAATTTTTTAAAATTTTGTGTCTTTCTGTCTGTTCACGCTAATCTCCGGAACTACTGGACGAATTTGAATGAGACTTTTTTGTTGTATATATATTAAAGCTGGGCAACAAATAGGGTATAACTTATTATGGAAACTGGAACACCTGATGTAGAACCTTAATAGACCAGCTAAACCCAGTAAAATGTCATGTACAATAAGAGTGCTTTTAGAGTAGGAATCAAGGTCTATAATCACTTGCCGGTAGAGTTAAAAGCTTTAGATTTCACTAAATTTAAAAACAAGCTAAAACTATTTCTATTAAATAATGTATTTTACACCTTGAAAGAATTTTTTATTATAATACACATTAATTGTACTTCTGTCTCACAGTGTACTTTCTTATTTTAATTGTATACCTAGGTTATTATAAAAGAAAAATCATCTTGGCGTTAATGTCGTTGAACCGGGAGGTTGTGCTCTCGAGATCGAGGGCCCGGGGTCCGCCCTGACCATGATCCAGGATTTGGCAGGTCAGGTAATTACAGTGGAGCGACTGCCATCTGACCTCCATGACCCTGCTGCCAGGGGAACCTGACCAGATTGGATCATGGTTACACATCCAGTCGCTTGAATGTGCAGGTTTCATCACGATGTTTTTCCTAACCGCAAGAGCATTGGTTAGTATTAAACTAATGTACATAACTCAGGAACAGTCATTGGTACATGGCCGGAGCGGGATTCGAACCCGAGACCTCTGGCTTACGAGTCGGATACTGTAACCGCTCGGCCACCGACGCTCTTTATTAATTAATTGTAATTGCATACCCGCTATGGGTGAACTGTTGTTCTTCTTATATTGCAAACCCATCTGCAACAATGAACTACACAGTTTATGCAATAAAGTTCTATTCTATTCTATTCTAAATAATGACTTAATTAATAAACACTTTCAGTAAATATATATATAATTCTAATAATGTGATTATATCTAAATAGTAAAGAAACATAGTACCTATATTAATTTGTTTTGCTTAGTTTCAACGAAACGAAAACATACCTAACACCGGTCAACGATAACATTGTTAACCTATGAGACCATAACATTATGAGTACCTATCAACAACAATTATCATATCACAGTTAACCTAGTACACTGTTATATAAAGAGGTTATGAATCTATACTATGAAAAGCTTGATGAGTATTGAAGCGGTTCGGCATGACCGTAGCAAGTGCAATAATATGGTCTCTGCCTACCCCTACTCTAAACAGACGTTACATAGGTGAATAGCTGAAGTATCGCTTTCAGTTATAGAAGGAACATTCTCTTTTAAAATCTTTTGGTACTTTACGTTTTAAATTCAACATAATTTAAAAATATTTTCTTTTGTTACAGATCCAAAAATGAAACTCTGTGGAGTTTTGCTGCTAGTGGTCTGCGTGTACAGCAGTCCCATCTCTAAAGAAGTGAACCTGGTCGTAGATGATAATTTTTTCCCCAATGAGCTCGTCATTCACACCTCCCAGAATGACATAGTTAATCTCTTCTTACCATTGAATGCATTGAACTTCAATGATAATGACTCTGATGAGACAGAAGGCTCCGATGTCAGCGATAGTGTCATTTTATTCTTTGTTGAAGGAGAACTAGGCCAAAACGGCATTATTGATAGTACCGGGCTCTACGTTTTGAAGAAGAAAGTGGCGACGAAGCTTCTAGACAATGGAAGAGATTTCGTTGCACCCACAGATGACAGCAAAACTGTGTATTTCGCTGCTACTGACGGCTTATACGTGTACAATGAAGAGAAGAATAAAGCAGAAAAATATGGCACCGTTACGGACAACATCATCAGCATCGCGAAGAAGGAAAATGACGATGCCCTCTATATACTTACCGAAGACAAGCAATTGTACAAAGTGACAAACGACGGGAATAAGAAGGTGAAAATCGCTGAAGTAAATGATGCTGTCCAAATTGTGGCCGATTACACTTCAAGCCTTTACTATGTGGATTCCGATAAAGTGGCATATGTTGTGAATGAGGATGGAGTCAAGAAAATCTCAGGACTACCAAGCAACCCCAGCGAGGTGCGCCTCCTGAAGCCTGTATTTGTTATCGAAGATGGTGTACCACTCGTAGTCGACGACAAGGTGTACACGATTTTCGCGAATGGTACTGCTGATTTCGCAGAAATCGAACTTAAGACAAAACCCACCGCATACTCCCCAGAAGGAACTCTTGTCCAATACTACGCTCACGATAAGAAAATATACGAATACAATCTCTTAGCTCTCATAGGAGAAATCATGGATGATCTTAAGCAGTATATTCACTCGGAGAAGGAGCAGATCACAGAACTAGCGACCAAAAAGAGAAGTAAGCTTATTTCCAAAGGACATTAGTTTGTTAATAATAAGTTACATAATGTTGCATTAATTGGAAGTCAATTCACAATTATATTGTCAACAACAACATAAATTATTGGTTCTTTGTAAACTTCGAGTGTGTTTAATATCTTAAACTAGATGTTGTGTACGATATAATATAATGCATTTGAACAGTTATCAAATAAATAGTTGAAATTGTTTTCTTCTGAACTGCTCATACTTTATTTGTGATACCAAGGTACTGTTTCCACGAAATAATCCCATCTAGTTTCATAGCAGAATCCGTTTTAGACACAAACACCTTTTCTGCGCGTTCGCCCCAAATACTTATGCAATTTTGGGGCCTGTACTAATGACAGAAGGCTTATTTTTCCACAAAAACTCTACGTGCAGCATACGAACAGCATATGCGAAGTGTCCGCCTAGTCACCGCGTAGTAAGGGTGCTTTCTCAGCTCGTTGGGCACCGCGTTGCTCAAAACTGCTTGATATTTGCGCCACAATGTTGCGTGTTTACTGTTACCCACACTGCGTCTTCCGGTACGTGGTTGCCACTGGAGAACTGCCATACTCAAGCTAAAAGAAGCTGTGCTCTCAATGACATCTGGCCATTTTTCAGTTTATAATGCCACGTTACTTAAAAAAAATTTCTATTGATCTGTCTAGAAAAGGTTATTCTATCGTATAAGGTGCGTTGGGGTAAGTTCGGATGGTTTTTAGCTGCATTCATAAGAAGTTGGCAATTTATTTTTTCCTCAAAATCTATATCAGCTAGCGTAATAAAATAAAGTAGAAACTGATAATCAATAAACAACCTATCAGAAAAATATTTTCATGTTTGTATAGATTTAACGACAGCTGTGTTACGGGAGTTTAAAGTATAGACATAGATTTAAAAATTCATGGGAAAGATCGGACGACGTTGGGGAAAGACCGGACTACCCTCTAAAATTACTCGTGTGGCTAAGAACACAAGGTTCATAAAAAGAAAATATCCGATCTTATACTCGCTACAGCATTCTTCTTGTAAAATTTAATTATGTTTAAAAACATAGCAGGAACAGAACATTTTACCTTTTTTTTGTTTTGAGCGTCCGATCTTACCCCGCCCGAGTAAATTTCAAGTCGCTGTAGTTCTCAAACTTTTGTGTCTCAAATGTTTCAATAGGTAGGTAACCTACGTACCTACCATAATTTTTGGCCTGATTACTGGTTGATACAAAGCAAAGATTTGACGCGCTCTTCTGGCGTTGTGTTCGCCATACCTAACGAACCTATGCGAGTCTCGATAGCCAAGCCGAAAATCTAAAATAAAAATTTGAGACGACCTTCTCAAATCCGACCCACCTATAAAATTTTCTTTCTATCAAAAACAGACGTTTTTAAGTTTTTATTGGTATGAAGGAGGCTGGATATTATGTAATAGGTAGGTATGTATGTATAATGGTAATTTTATAAGCGGTAAAAAATAAAAGTTTACTCAAATTTAAAATCAACATTTATTCCACGAAAGTTAAATAACTTTGCCAATCAGTATTTTTTATTTAAGGTAATACAATAATTTTTATTAGTTAGATAAAACATAAAATCTAAACTTAGCAAAAAAACTATATGAAGAAAAAAACATTATACAATTAGTAACAAATTCTTATTTGGAATGTAGTTATTGGCACATCGCATGTACCCAGAAAGATCTTCGTGAGCATTATAATTATGAATAATTTTTTTATAGAATAAAATCACTTTCATAGATATAGAACAAATTTTATCTTGATTTGTCATACTTTAGCCTGTGCTTTAGCATAAAAAGTAAAAAGTAAGAACTTATTAAAATTATACTTTTAATACAAATATACAGCTTTTGTTAGGTTAGTACTCTTTTGGAAATAGTGGCATAATTAAATGCCTTATAAGTTATATACGAAACTAAAAGAACTACCTAATATTTGGATAACGTTTACTATCGACTTATTTGCTTAAACAAGGAAATAGCAACGAGAGATCAAAGTTACTTTTAAAAATAGTACCTAAATATTATATAACTATAATTTTTGCTCAAAATAGACAATTTATCAGTCTCAAATTCTTAATTTTATAACGGCAGGCATTTATTTTGGTCTTTCGCATTTGTCAAATGAAACTAATTATACGCGCTTTTTCGCGATATTTTGTATTTGTAAAATCAAAATATCAGAGCAAAAGCAGGTATAATTTGTTTTAATTTGAACAATAAATCTAGTAGGCGTCTACCTACATGAAAACTAAATTAGTATCAAAATAACAAATGATTAGAAAAAAGGCTTAAAATAATCAATGAGGATTAGATAATTAAAAGTAAACAGCGTCTTCGTCGTTCATAAGAGTATATTCCACCGGATTCTCATTGATCTGAAGTAATTCTATTTGTTTCACGATTGAATCCTCAGGCACACAGTCTTCGTCTTTACGTTTAGGTACTACAAATTTTACAGTATTCTCTTTACCTACAGTTCTGTAATAACACACGAAGTACTTTTTTGTTTCAGCGTTAAAATGTTTAATCTCACCGACGTAATATTTCCAACTCTTGGTGTAGTACCGCGTCAAAACTGTATCCCCAATATAGTATAACTCAGTTTCATGTGTTAACTTGTCCTTATTTACTTTTTGATTATTTTTTTCTGTTCTGATCAATTTCTCTTTATCTTTAATTATATTTTTATTTACTTCGTTATTAGTTTCTCGTTTAGGGTCTTTACTATCATTTATTTGTTTCGATATACAGTCGTTAAATTTTTGTTTCTTGTTTTCCTTATCCGCAGAATCATCTTTTAAGTGACGTTTTTTATGTTTTGATAGGTCAAAGTTTAGGTCAATATTTTTAAGTTGTAGGGAAACACAATTTTTTTTTCCGCAGAAGGCAGTATTTTCAGGCTTAAAACGAACACAAGACAAAACAGTGACTTTTTCTCTTTTATCAAGAAGTATGTTATCTGATGATTGCGGAGGTAAGTCCAGTGCAGGATTATTTTGTTCTTTGGTTTCGTTACTATTAATGTTCACTTCTCCTTTTCTGTAAACTTTTAAGAGCGTTTCTTTTCCCATGGTAACCTTCCTTACGTCAATATCACCCTTATAACTCTGTATCTGCAACTCTTCCATTCTTCCGTTTTTTTGCAACTCTTCAATTCTCTCATCAGTCTGAAACTCATTCACTCTCTGATCTTTCTGCGGCTCTTCCATTCTCTCATTTGTTTGCAACCCTTCCATTCTCTTATCTGTCTCTAGAACTGTTTGTTTAATTTTTGATTTACTGGAGAATTCTTGGACAGGTATTTCCTCCTCATTCTCAATGTCTATTTCTGAAAAATTATCGCTCAACGCATCAAATATATCTGAATCGCTATGAGTGCTTATTTCGCCGCTCTCCGAAGTTGTATTAAAGCTTGTAGATCTTTTTGTCTTTTTCGCGGATTTTGTCAAGCATGGTTTTTTAGATATGGGTTTTTGTTTTTTAGGTACATCTTTTTTGGATTTGGATTTAATACTTATACTTTTGAGATCATTCGTCTTCACGATCAGACTTTCATTTCCAATCCGAGTCTTTTTGCCTATGCCCTTTCCCTTTTTAGTAATACAAATCTTTGTCTCATCACTAGTTTTCTCTATTTTTGATGTCATATTCTTTGGATTTTTCTTTAATATGTTAGATGGACCAGGTTTCTCTTTATCATTGAGTTGAGATGCCGACGTTTCTTTTGATGAACTTGAATTAGGCTTTTGCATATCTTCTACTTCTCTTTCTTTCTGTATCTTTGTTTCATCACTCTTTTTCTCTATTTTCGATTTCTTATTCTTTGGTTTTTTCTTTGATATATTAGATGGACCAGGTTTCTCGTTATCATTAGGTTGAGATGCCGACGTTTCATTTGATGAATTCGAATTAAGCTTTTGCATATCTTCTACTTCTCTTTCTTTCTGTTTCTCTAAATAGCTGCGTGTTATGACTTCGCTTCCCTTTGCAACACGTGTTAGTTTGGTCGAGTTTTTATTACCTGTATTTTGAGAATGTTGGGCAACCTTTTTAAGAAGCAGCTCCTCAAATGAAGTGTTGTACCCTGGCTGAGTCTGTCCGAGATTGTCTGTGAAACTGTCGACACCGTTTTGATTTGTGGAAGCAGATGTATTGGAAAACATGTTTTTATTTATGATTTCTACACAAATGTGTTTGAGCGTTTTCGACTCTGTCAATTTCTTTTCAGACATCTTTATTTTCCATCTCCTCAGTGCCGCTGGATCATATTTTTCTTCCGGTATAACATTCGCATTAAACGGAAGAATACCTCCTTTTCTAAAACCACTTTGAATCACATTTGGATTTACATGATGCCACGTTTCAGCAAACATTTCCGCAAATACTTGTTTGCGTATTTTAACGCCGACGTTCTGCCGTTGCCACTGGACAAGCTTTTTGTCCCAACTTGTCTTAAAGGACTTAAACACCGCTAAATCCAGTGGTTGAAGGAGATGGGAGGTGTGCGCGGGCAGTTTTAGAATCGTTATATGGTTTTTTACAGCTAATTCCACAACTTTCGGGTCAACGTGAGTGTTATGACCATCGTAAATAATTAAAACTGGCCGTTCGTCACCCAAACTTGGAATGATAATTTTATCCATGTAATCAAAAAATAACGCTGTCTCCATCCAACCGCGTTTGCTGACGGCATAAGAAATTTCAAAATCATATTTTTCTTTTTCATTCATGCTCATCCACTCTTCATACATATATTTGCCTTTAAAGACAATCAAAGGCGATAATTTTTTACCAGCGGCACTAACGGTTGTCAATACTGTAATGTTCTCTTTGCCTGTTCCTTTTGTCGTTCTTGTGCATGGGGCACCAATACCACCCACTACCTTAGTTTTTGTGGGGTCTAGACATACCGACGTCTCATCTAGATTCCAAATTCTTTGAGGATCTGTTATGCCCAACTCCAAAAGGGTTTCTTCCAGCATGGTGAAGTATTCGTATATGACAAAGGGATCTGTCATTCGTTTCCTGATATACTCGACGGATTGCGGTTTTTTAATCGAAAGTTGGTGTCGCTTGCGAAATGATATGAACCAATCGGGCCCGGGTCTATCATTTTTAAATGGTGTTTTGATATTGTTGGCCTTTATAAACTTCTCGGTAATATCTAAAACTTCGGTCCTAGATAAGCCCCATCCCCATTTTTCCAATACTCGTAGACAAGATGCCAGCCTATTTTCCATCTCTATGGGAATTGCAGGGGCTCGGCCAAGTGTTTGACTTAATAAGCCTGTTTTACCTTTCACGTGGTCGTTAAGAGTAGATGTAGGGATATCGTACATTTTCGAGGCTGCATAATTAGAAAGCTCTCCACTTTTGACTCGTTCTATGGCTGACTGTAATTCTTCCTGGGTATACGAAGACGCTCGCAATGATTTTCGTTGGTATTGACGAGGCATGGTGAATCTACAAATAAATGTTTTTATGTGATTAAACAGATATTATAGATAGTTATTTTTTTTTAAAAGAGGACTTCATTTTTATTTTAAAAACAAATTCAACTGCATTCAAAGTTTTATAAGTAATCGTTTGTCTGAACCGGGAATCGAACCCGTCAAACAAAAAACACCCGTTATACTAAGATACAACCGAAAAGCTTATCTCAAAATGAAGTCTTTTTGTTTTCAATAATATCTTCAAAATTTAAGGCACTTTCCCTCTATGTGGCATAGCCGTGGGACGCCCTGTACTTTATGTATAATATATTTTTTAGTATGTATAATATATTTCTCACTGCAACTATATAATTAATATAAAGTTGCAGTGAGAATGCATTACATATACAACATTTTTTGCCACAAAAATATCAGTGGTTAAAGTTCGGACTAAGCTAAAGTTTGACAACCACATGCATTTTCAATTAAGGTCAAGATCGGATATTTTTAGTCCGTACTTCACCCTTAGATATTTACATGGGGAAAGTTCGGATCTCGACTTGTAGCCACATTTAGGCTATTTTAAACATACCTATCGAGAAAGAATTGATTTTTTGACAACATAAAGCTAAATAACTTTCAAAAGAGTGCAAATACTCACCAAAAAATCAAAGAGATGTCGTCTGGGATAAGTCCGGATCACAAAAATCTTTCCGAGATGCGTAACATGTGGTGGAACAGCCATAACAGACGACCGACAATACGAAATCACCGATGCGGACTGAAGGTAGTAGCAAAACAAAATGGCGTCTTGCGCTATGTTGCCAGTATTAAAAAATTATCACAGAATCGGTAGATATTTAACATATACGTTCTTACCCCATTCACGGTCTTACCCCAACGCACCTTATGATTCTATATTTATAGGATTACGTAACTACATGAAGAGTGAAAAGTGAGTGTGACGGTCAGGTGCGAGGCGGCCGCGCACCCCATGATTTTTAATACTCCTCTCCTAAGGGGAAATATTTTTTAGAACTGCACTGCTAATAAGCACATATGGGGGGGGTCAGTGTCTTTTCATCAGTAATTTCCCAACATAACCAGCCAGGTCATCGTGTAGGCATGCCACCGATACTAGTGAGGCGCTGTCCTAATTGGCAACGTTCGTGCGATGGACGTCGCCCGACCAATAAGACCTCAAACCTGCCCGTCGCACGACTGTTGCCAACTAGGACAGCGCCAGATATTATTTATACCTACTTTTTCAAGTGAAGTTAGTCAACAGACCATTCTATTATTATTTTATCGCTCAGATTGCATAGTCACCATCATTGGAGTCCCCAGGCACGACGATCTTGCTCCAAGTGTTGGCCGCGGCTTCAGTACTGAAGCGCTCGGGGTCCACCGTGGCCGGGCCGTGGTACGGACGGAGCCAGAGGTTGTATTCTGTAGGAAAAGCTTAGGTATTTATCTAGGAAAGAATTAGGTGCCAATGACATTGTATAATTTAATTTCATATTTATTATTTTTTTTACTTTCTACGTATTAATTTATTAATATTTTATGACAGTACTGGAAATATGACATTATATTGTATGAAATGATAGGTACTGTGAACTCATATTTGTAGTGCGTTGAGAAGGTGCCTGTGCCACTCATGTGTATGTATACCATTAGACTGCAAAATAAATGAGTACTGAATACTGAAAGCAGGGTTCCAAATTGTCAAGATAATTATTTTCTTTGATAGTTATCTTGATCGGCGGATTTATAAAGACACTTTTCTTTTTGGTGACTATAATGTGGATGAAAAGCAAAACTGCTAAGAGGATGTGATGTGAGTGCAAATGAGAGCAGCAGTGAGAGCAAATGAGTTTTATTACTTATAGAACCCATATTTACATGTACCTAAGTACTATCGCTACGAAAAGTCGAATTTTGGGTAACTAAAAAGTTTTTTTGTGCCAGGATGTGCACCAACGCTTTGTGGGTCTTCTTAACGTCTACAATGGCTATAAAGATGATTTTGTCTTGTATTCGATGACGTAGGATAACCAACGGCGTCTATAACGTGTTGCAGACACATGTTACGTTTTAAAAGTAGGTAAGTCACGGGACTCACACAACATGTGCAAGCTAAAAAAGACCGTAGGGCGACAAATCTTTTCACATTGCGACTGTACATACGATATGATATTCGTATTGCATCACTGACAAATTATAATATTGCATCAAAACATCGTATTGACAAATACACTGAAAGCAATTTACCAATTATAGCAGAGTAGGAATCCACTTCCCATACAAGTGTGAAAGTCGTGGAAGTTGCTTTGTTGTGTACTGCGTCCACTTTGAAGGATGCAGTATTGGGCACACCTGCAATGAAAAGTAGGTACTTAGGTACACTTTGTAATAGATTGTAATCCTTCTGGATGCGACAAACCGAGGACAGGGTGCATTGGTGCTCATTGGGTGACGCCTATATCTTGCAGTGGACTAGTATGGGCTGACGATGATGATGATTCTTCTAAATAGTATCAGGTGCAAGATTTTTATTTGTAATAGTGGGAAACAAACGTCGTGGGCGTCTTCTGGCTTATATGATGATACTGATGATCAAGTCGTCAATATTCAAAAAATTTTACACGTACACGTATTACATTCAGTTATTAACAAATATTTGCAATTAATTGGCATTTATTTATTTGTTTATTTAACAGTTTATTGCTCACAGTAAAATACATTTGATTGCGAAGAGTGAAAAAATCTGCAGTGGGATGGTTCAGGCTAATATAATAATAATAAAATTGTAATGACATGCGAATTAAGTATAAAATTAAAGTCTTGGTTCGCTTGCGGATCTTCTCAATTATGATTCTATCGCGCATCGAGACTCCGACCATTGCTCTTTCCATTGCCCTTTGTATAACAATGAGCTTACTTATAAGGCCCATCTGGCCACACACATTTGTCAAATACCTTCGTCTTGAGACAAAGCGATAATTGGGATGAAAATATATGGCGTATTGGGCAGCCCCAACTGAGATGGATTCGTCGATTGACCTCCGTCTCGAAATCGGACCTACCTAGCTGGACTGTTTGTCCTAGGTACGTATAGTCGTCAACAACTTCAAGTGGGTGCCTCCAGCTGTTACTGGCACAACATGTATACCATGATATACCATAGGCGTTAATTTAGTAAAGTCCCTTTTTGAGCGCTAAAAAGTCAAAAGTTTGGCGTCCAAAAAGGGACTCAAATGTTGTCAACCAAATCACCTGTGAGTTTGAACGACACATCCGCCATGCCCAGCTTATTCTCAGCCCGGAACATGTAGTTGCCCAGATCCATCATTTTCACCGTGCGGAATATCAGCTTATGAGTGCTGTCCTGGACCACCTTAACAACCCTGAAAAGTAATGTAAAAGTCAACGTCAAAAGTAGGTACCACGTTAAATAGTTCCGATCTCTAGAAAAATTTGCAATGTAGGTAGTATTATTGTAAATTTTACAATAATATAAATACAATGTTTAATTTCAGCAATTTTTGTTTTCAGAAGAGTACTGACACGAATTATCTTCGGTCTTCTAAAAGCTTTATGCTAATAATATCTAAATTTAAAATTTATATTAATGTACTATGTAGTTTATTTGCCTTTTTGTTGCCAGAGCAACGTGTTATAGAGGTGGGCAATGTACTGGCGATATTCTTGGTGTAAATAAGACACTGTTTTAAAATTTTTTAATTCTTGTAGTGGAGAAACATACTGTGGAAAAAGAAAACAGACATCCATCCATAAAAAAACTACATGGAAGCAAAAAGTTAAAGGACAAGAAGCCCACATTGTAGCGATTTCGGTACAATTCCCATCAAGTGAAGATGACGCCCCTTTTATTAAAAAATCGTTTTTTTCTACTATTCTATTTGAGATATTACTTAGACCCCTCCATCTATCAAGGTTATGAAGATCTCTTTTTAAATGTCCCCAGTAGGCTAATCACGTAACTCACGGAACTTTGTTAACGATTAAACCCATGAAATCGATGACACGGAATCGCAAAAGCAACAATTTCAATCATTGAAATCAGAGAATTGTTAGCAACAGAGTACGTAATTAGCCTACTGGAAAGCTAAGCTGGTAGAGACCGCTTGCAGTTATAAGGCCGCCTTTGCCCACAACTAGATACGGTTTTTTTCTACTTTTTAATGTAATTATTCTTGTATAAGCAATAAAGAAATTGTCTATCTATCTATCATTGTACTAACCGATCATCAGCTCTGACCGGCGTCCCATCTCTGTACCAGGCGGTGCGCGCCGCCGGGATTGCGAACTCCACCTTCGCCGCGAGCACGGCCCGCAGCCCCACCGCCGTGTGCACGAAGGAGCGCTCCACTGTCACTACTGGGGCATCTGGAGAGTAGATTAGATTAGATATTAAAAACATAGTTCATCAACAACTTTGTGCCTATATCCCGGTTGTCTGCCGGACGCCAGCCAGCAGCCGATGCTCCGCCTTGAACTTGATGCGGGAGCGGTGTTCCAGAAGCTTCATTTGCTCGCCCTAGTGACAATTTTGGGGATTTTAGGGGTTAGTTTTGATCAATGAGTGTGCAAATCAACCCTTACGTAAGTTGTAGTCCGTGGATCTTCCAGCTACTCACAAAAACCACTTTGATTTGGTTAACCTTTGTTTAGTGCATACAGCTATGGAATGGGACGTTGCCTGCGCTGCGAACGTTTGGCAAGCGAAGATGTGAAGGTGGAAAATGATTATTACCTACCCACCTGGCCAGGTGTTGTGGCCAGGGCAACAGGGATCCGTCGGAAGTAGTATATGTGCCGCGGAAGTTGACACACTTCTGTAGCGCGATGTAGGAATGGTCAGCGCCATCTATGTGCGGATACTTGATAACCTTGTGTTCGTGTATCTACTTGTTGTAAGATTCCCTATTAAAGCGATAGATGTCGCTACAAATGTCCTTCAACTTTATAGGTAACTACTACCACAACTATAATTTGGACATCTTCAAGACTGACCGAATAAGCAGTTTGTGGGTCAAATGTCGGGTAGGTAGTTCTTATTAAAAAAAACAAATAAGGAGGTAGTCTCACATTCTTCTTCTATTCGATGATGGGGTGCGGCGTGCCGGCAGCCTCGCAGCCGATGCTCACCAGCTCACCGTTGCTCACAACCAGAAAACCGTCCTCGGGGATGGTCTTTATCTTGGGTGGGTCTGGAATTGAATGGTAAATTGGTATGAGTATAGTGCAAGAACATAAGTGCATGACTCAAATTCCTTAAGGAGGGTTTGAGAAGATTTTTAAAAAGCTCTTAAATACGTTGTCGTCAACACAGTAGGTTAAAAAACCATTTTTTCTTTGATAGTTAACTGTAATACTATGACATAGTATTGGGGGTGTTTGTTATAATCTCTCCCCTGGTGTTGCACAGTGCGGGGTGTACAGTGCAAGAGCAAAAATGACCACATTAAGAATCATATTCCTTTGCACTACTGTGCAAAGTGCTACAGTCGTTAAACTGTTTTAAAGCATTTACGAATTAAATTTGTATTTATTATTGAAGAAATACCGTAGGGGTAAAGGCCAGTCCTTAAGGGGCAGCTAATGATCCCTTCTTTTAGCAAACTGATTTTGGCAAAATATGAACCAAATACCATGAATGTTGCTGTAGCAGCAAAGGTAAATTTTCTTTTTTGATGTGGTTAATGCACTTACGGTCTTGTACTGTACCTACATAGGTAGGCATTGTGGGCGTGCCAGCTTGTTAGTTAACTGACCTGCACGGATAACACAAGTGTGCGTGAGAGCGCGACAAGCGAGAAAAGGTGCGACATAAATCCTGGTATCTCTTTCATTTTTGCAATGAGAGAAGGAAATAAAGACTATGATACGGCGTGAGCTATGTTGCGGGCACTCGTGTGCTAGCAGTACTGTAGGTAGATATTTATTATACTACTTACATTGTACTTTAATTGTGTGAGACTGTCGAATAGGATTCCATGGCTCGGGGCGTATCACCTGTAAAAGGAAAAAATTTCCTAAGTTACCACTAACCACTTTACCCACACGGCCTGTCAGATATCTATACATATAATAAATAGTAAACGAAGTCTGTCTGTTTATTGAATATATTTACAAAAAAAAAATTAATGCGATGAAGAAATAGTAATAGAATAGGAATTTTTTAATGTTTGTCTGTTTGTACACACTAATCTCCGGAACTACTAGACGGATATGAGTGAAACTTTTTTGTTGTACAGCTTTTAAGCCTGGGCAACACATAGGGTATAATTGATTTTGGAAACTGGAACATCTGATAAATATAATCACAACTAGACCTCTCCGTAGTACTAGCTTTCATACATTAGAGAGGTAATTTAAAATGGTCGGTTTGGAACAAGATAAACTGCCTTAAAAACTATTTCCATGCGGACAAAGACGCGGGCAATAGCTTGTAATATAATAAAATCTCTAATGAAAGAAATTTTTTCATAACAAGAATTTATCGCACGGCATAGTACCTACTTATCAAGACCATTCTAAAGACCCCAAACACGATGGGGTTATCTTGTTGCTTTCAATAGTTCCTAAGGCCACCTTCCGTCATCATTATCAGACCTTGAACATCACCTAGGGGTACCTATAGTAGCAGTTGACCGAAGTCTTCCACTAAGATCCTGAGACTGGTTGAACATTTAGGGCCCCGTTTTTTTAAATTACCTAACACTTCCCTTGTTAACTCAAATACCAGAGAAGTTACAGCAGTACAGTTTTTTTATACTGCTTAGTGACAAACGAGCAGACAGTCCACCTGATGATAAGTGGTAACTGTCGCCCATAACATCTACAATTCATACATTTAAGTTGCAGGCAACAAAAACCGCAAATGCGTTGTAATTTCGCTGGCCACCTTATCTATCGAACCGGAACACAACAACGCAAGCATTGTTGCTTGGAGGAAACAATGCTTGCGTTGTTAATTAAATATTGCTTTTTGATTAATTGATTGTAAGTTAAAAAATAGATAAGGCGGTGGTACTCCCCAAGCGGCCTCCTCAGGCTTGACAGAGTCCTACTACCAAAAATATACCGTAGGTACTAAAGAATATCGTAGCGCGTGTATTAAATGGAGCGGCCTCGTTCTACGGTCGCCGTTCAGTCGAATTTCAGCTTCGTTTTAGCCGGCATTATTTAGCATAATCGCGGCCCAGATGAGTCGGCCGCAGGTGAAAAAAGTCAACGTGTACTTATTCCCACTAACAACCTAATACCGCCAATAAACCCTTTAACAGTTTTATTTCCATGCACCAATTAGCCAAACGACATTAGTTGGTATGTACATTAGTTGAATTCTAACCGACGCTCTTACAGTGATGGAAAACATAGTGATGAAACCTGCAAATTTAGGTAACTGCATTTGTAACCATGATCCAATCTGGTCAGGTTCCCCTGGGAGCAGGGTCAGGGAGGTCAGATGGCAGTCGCTACACTGTAATGACCTGATCTGCCAAATGCTGGATCATGGTCAAGGCATACCCCGGGCCCTCGTGTGCGAGTTTGGCGGTGGTAAGGGATAAGGTAGCCGCCAATGTTGGCAAGCGAAGATAGAGAAGGTGGTGTTGTGGCAAACGTACCAAAAGACGTAGCGTGGGGAGGCCTTCCCACAAGGTGGACCTACGACCTGGTAAAGATCGTAGGTACCAGTCGGATGCGGAAGGCACAGTACCGGTATTTGTGGAGATCTCAGTGGGAGGCCTATGCCCAGCAGTGGGCATCTTTTGGCTGATATGATATGATGAAATCTTATTTGTGACGTACGACGACGACTTTATTAACAGGAATTAACTTTATCCAGCTATGTATATGAAACTAATAATGCAAATTGCTTTCTTTGAGCTTCCCACTCAGCCAGTCGATGACAGATAGAAAATATCCCAGTTGTGTACTTGCACACGTAGGCCCCAGGTCCGCCTTGATCATGATCCAGGTTATGGCAGATCAGATAATTACAGTGAAGGAAGGAAAAGATGGATGGATCGTGAGATGAGGGATATCAGTGAGCGAGAGGTGAGCGTGGATATGACAAGGGATAGATTTGAATGGAGTAATAAAACATACTGTGCAGACCCCAAATGAATGGCATAAGGGCAGGCAAATGATGACAGTGAAGCGACTGCCATCAAACCACCGTGACCAGATTGGATGATCGTAAAACATGTAACATCATTAAAATCATCAGGTTTTATGACGATTTTAGCATCGGTTAGTATTCAACCAATGTACATAACTTTGAAAAGAGTCATTGGTTCATGGCGGCAGTAGCACTCGAACCCGGTACTTCTCGCTTGCGAGTCGGATACATACCTTAACCACTAGGCCACCGATGCTGCCGGTCACACACTGTCACATCATTTTGTAGAAGTGGTAGCATTCCTTACCTTTCTTTACTTTGTACTCACAAAGGTTTGATCATTCTGGGCCTGGAGCTCGTCTATTCCGAGTCGGTTTCGAGGTGTACTCCAGTTCGCGTTATCCTCATTCGCCGTGTCCTCTGTTTCGGGATAGCGACCGCGTATCGAAATACGTAGCGTTTGTAGGCGTCTCGTAAGGTGGATGGATGGCCTGGGTCTTAAGTCCGCTATTTACTAATGGGTCGATTGAATTGTAATTGAATCGCAATCTCAGCTCAATGGCAGTTTTTGGTATTCTGCTACTGTTACTAATGGCTCTGTTGAATGGTAATTGGATCGCAATCGCAGCAGTATTCTGCTATAATTCTATCTGCCCTTGAGCTGCTAACGCGATTTAATTACAATTCAAGCGCGCCAAGTAAATTCAGACTTGAAGTTCTAGGAAAGGTCGCAGGTAGCGGCTGGATGCTGATGAAGTGAGCAACCGGGTCACCTGATGAAAAGTGGTCACCGCTGCTCATAGACACCCACAACATCCGGGTAGACTCGTTTCCTGCAGGTTCCAATACCGTAACGGTTTGGTAATACTGCAGGAGGCTCGAATGATAAAAAATATACGCGAAGGCAACAGTCTCAAAAATTTACAGATTTTTGCTCAAAACATAAACTAATGAATTAGCGAAACCGATTTTTTTTATGTTTTGGCTCTTAAGTTCGGATTTTTCGACTTTTTTTCAAATTTATCTCCTAAGAACTTGGGCGACTATAAAAAAAATAACAAAAATCAATAAATAAGCGATCGCAGCGAGCTCGGTATTTATGGTATTTGGTTCCTAAAATCAAGAATCAAGGTTACATACAATGCAACTTCTTTCTCTTATTATTTTGGCCTTCGGTTCGTACACCTTGCTGGGGGGCTGCTCTATGCTGGTTACGCCCATGGGTAGGGACTTTCTTGAATATCGTACACGGGATGACTGCCACCCATCCAGGTGGTCACGGGTGGAATTTCAAATTGCGGCGGCGGTTGTACAATGGTAAAATTCTGCATCTGATGGTACACCTCGTGTCAATGTTGATGGCGACACCGAAGTTATCTGCAAGTGAAATTGTTTGCTGTATTATTCAAATTGTGGTGCTTTTTGAAGGTTAATGACTTCACACGAATCTTATAGCATTCATTTTAAGGGTATCTTCCGGGTTTCCTACCGCGTAGGTACCTTTGTTGACGTTTAGCCCGATATTTCGACACAATCAACAAACAAAGGTACTCATCAACAAAGGTACACGGTAAGAAACCCGGAACATACCTTTAAAATGTGTGATAATAACCGCGATAGTTTAAAACATTATCTTATAGCATTAATTTACAGCGTACAGAATGCAAAATAATGATTTAGGAATGTACTTAAAGCACATCTGCTAACTTCCGAGCCGTCATAGATTGACGCGTGTATCAGCCCGAACAATCCCTTATAGATGTTGACTATTAAATATCACTCGCGCGCGAGGGCCTTGATCATGATCCAGAATTTGACAAATCTGGTAATTACAGTGAAGCGACTACCGTCTGACCTTCGTGGCCCTGTTAACAGGGGCACCAGACCAGATTGGATCATGGTCAAACCAATCAGTTGCCTGAATGTGCAGGTTTCCTCACAATGTTTCCCTCACCGTAAGAGCATTCCGTTAGTGTTTAACTATTAATGTTTCCTTTGGACTATGACATGGGATCGCTCAAGAGGAACTACTATATTAGAGGTCTCTTTATAGACGGGCATGGTATACCTACCCCTGATTTAACACAATTGGAATGGAGATATCGCAAAATATATGTACATTGAATTTACGGTCCGAAAAATAGAAATATAAAGAGACTTAAATATTTACTGTAGAATTTAAATGATATATTTAAGGTAATATATAAAGTATCAATGTATTAGTATCCCAGATATATTATGCAGCATTAGAGATCATCACTTGCTTAAAATTAATATTTAAATTAATACCAAAGTATGGTGAAATGCATAAGGTTGGCTCTGCGCTAATCTGATATGGTTGTTTAAATGAAAAATAAATGTATTACTGCAATAAATAATCGTACATAAATAAATCAATATCATCTTTTTTTCATCATCATATCATCATTTCTACACTTCAATTATTAGCATAGGCACATAGATGGCGCTGACCATCCTACCTCGAGCTAGAGAAGTGTGCCAACTTCCTCGGCATATATACTACTTCTGACGATCTTCCTGTTTCCATCCATAAATACTCCTCCCGACGATCAACTGTCGGACCCTTAGTCCCCTGGTCACAACACCCGGTCAGCTACCCTTTTCCATCTTCTCCCAACTTTGCTTGCAAACATTGGCGGCTACCTTATCCCTCCACCGCCAAAAGTCAAAGATAATTAAATAAATGACAGCTTAATCCAGGTTCAAATTCTTTAATTTGGAATATGGTCATTCCTTTCCCAATTCCTATGAAAGTAGTTTCTGTAAAGGCATGTTTCACATAAATGAATAAGTATAGACTTTTAATAATTCTCCTTTATTGTGTTAATTATAATTTATTTACAACTTACTTGCTAAAGGAACGAAATTATCAGTATCTTAGTAAATACTTATGAAAAATATATGTAGGTACCACGATTCTAGAAAACGAGCAGATTTTTAGAAGATAAAGTTTAGTTATGTGGTTACCACTGAAACATAATTAATGTTTATCTACACTCATAGCGTAATGTTCCAATTACATGTTCGATAACAGTTGTTTAAGGATACACTTTTTTCACGCCAGTCTATAAAAATTTTAAAAATTACTTTTCGATACAGCATTTTCCATACTATTTTCATTACAGCTGTATCGAAAAATAACTTTTTAATCATTATGCAACACTTTTCTTTCTTAAATTTTTGTCTAAATGTAGGCTGAATACCTAAATGTCTTCAACAAATTCAAAATTCCTGTTTATATTTGTGATCAGTTCATAGTCTGTGGTTGTGATTGTGTACATTTGGAATTATTTTCCCGCTTAACAGAATATTTTTTCTAATTGTTGTAATTTGTGTTTGTTAATATTTTTTCTTGTTTAAAGCAAATAAATAGATAAATGTAAAAGAAGTAAAGTGAATTTCGCTTGATATCCTCGACGCGTAGATACAACAGCACTGACTCGCAGTTACTTCCAACAAAGTTGAAAAAATTATAGGTACGAAATTTTAACATGAAAATATGAGTGTAGATAAAGTAGTGTATGCAACTGCATATAATTAGGTAATTAGGTAATACCCCCTTTTATATGACAGTTGCATAAACTACTATAATATAACAATCATTATTGTTTTTAAAATAGATATTGAGAGAATTCTTGCTGTTCTTTCTTATCTCAATTTGGACATTGCTGATTGGCTAAAAACTAGTTAGACGGAAAATAGGCGATTCCAAAGTTTAGTGAAAACGGGCATTAAACTTTGCTTCATTGATTTTAGAACTTATCACTTATAAAAAAACCACCTGTGTGGAACTAAAACTTAATTTGCTTTTATTACCTTGTCAAAAAAAGCGCTATCGTCGAAAAACAGACACAGATACAATCACCAAGATGGCGGACGACGTTATTTTCCCGCCTTTTGATCTTTCGTTTGAAACTTGCGCTTGTGTAATGTTGTGAGCTTGTTCGGGCTCCGAGTCTTCTAGAATTGGAGTTATGTCGGAATAATCCGACGTGGACGGTCTTCTACCAGCTAGGAAAATAAAAAACAAACATTTAAGTAATAATATACCGTCAAGGCCGTGTGGCGTCCGGCAGAGTAGAATAGCACCAACCCCTTACACTCATGGGTGTCGTACAAGGCGACTAATTTTTTCGAAGCAAAAGATCAAGAGTCTCCGTACTCTGGAAAATGGGCAGCAGCATTTTCCATTATTATATTTAAACCCTGTGATCTCCAACCCGCCTGCCAAGCGTGGAAATAATGGCAATAACCTTTCCTTTCGTGGGAGAGGCCCTGAGTCCTGCAGTGGACTGTTACGGGCTGTGGTGATAATGTGATGATGATACCGTCAAGGGGTGCCGATCGGCTCCCGAAACTGTTGAACTAGTCCCAATGTTAGTATTATTAGCCGTGATAACAAACCCGATATGTGTAGTGAAAGTGTAGTGAATAACCACGAAACTCCTCTCACTGACTTCACTCGAAATATGTATTAGAGATTGGTCACGTCATAACATATAGGACACACGATTATAAGGACCGTGAGGGCGTCTGTCTTTTCATCAATAGTTTCCCAATCGGCGGCATGTTAGGAAAATAATGAATGTGGAGTGAAAAGGGAGTAACATGCCGCTGATACTAGTGATGTTATTTATCACCCATATCTAACACTTCATCCGAGTGAAGTTCCTGAGAGGCCGTCTTATTAGCAAAAAAAAATTGGCATGTAAGTTTGTTCGATAGCTATTAGCTACTCACTTCCAGGTTCTGTAGCAAAATGCAATACGGGTGACTGCTTACTCCAACCGAACCTAGGGATTGAAACATTAGATAATAAATTAACATGTAGGTAGCAAGTCTTATTCCAAAAATATCACTTAGGCGTAGGGGCCAAACTTTTCGTGAATGACTGACGTATTTTCACATTATTTATTTTGATATCGCAACTGGGGGTCTAAAACGGCCACATTGGGTGTTTCATATTATGATTCATTTCATCATACAGCCGAAAGATGCCCACTGCTGGGCATAGGCCTCCCCGCATCCAGCTGGTACCTGCGATCTTTACCAGGTCGTCGATCTACCTTGCGGGAGGCCTACCCACGCTGCGTCTTCCGGTACGATTCATTTAGAGCGCCACAAACTTATCTGATCCGGTCAAAACTGGAACTAATGTGACGTCATTTCGAATTGTCATGCCAATGCCAACAACTGCGTCGCTGCAGATAAGTTTGTGACCAATGAATATCATATTATGAAACGCTAATGTGGCCTGTTTAGACTTCATACCTGTTTCTGGACGTGACAATGGCTTCGTACACGGTGGACGGCGTCAATCCGCGAACGGTGTAGCTCGCGCTGTGTATTGGCCCTGAAATTCAGATTGACACAGGTAAGGCTATTAATCATTTTAGTACCTTTTGGTACACTTTTGGTTACACATGTTTTTTTTCGTGCATAGATTATTTATGTTTTATTTATTTATTTCACAGTTTAACAGCAATCTAATTCTATTTAAACTATATACATACATAATCAAGTTGTAGTGCCAATAACAAAACTGCAACTTATAATTTAGGACTTTATGTAGCTCATACACCTAACTACGACAAACAAAATTAATCTAGGTATAATAATGCAATTATATATCTTACAAATAAAATAGGTTTTTAAAAAGAGCGAGAGAAAAAAAAAGAAAAACAAGATATAGGTTTTTATGTTTCCCTGTATGAACGCGAGGCGTTAGGCGCGGATGCGCGCGTTGGTGTGTATGCGTGTGTGTGTGGGAGTGTGTTTGTGTGCGTGTATGTACATGGATGGTGTGTGTTTTTCGTTTTTGACCTTTCACCGCGACTGGTTATACTGGAGAACCCTGTTCAAAAATGTTGCACGTTTCAGTTGGAACACATTAACACTGTAAGAGAGGTGCTTCTCATACGCGTCTATAGCCCTATTTAGCGAAGAGCCTAAGGCGTAGCCGCTGCGCGCGCGGCGGTGGTCAAGTAGCCGAGGCCAGCGGCCACCGCGGCGCGCGCGCGAGTCTCCCGCGCACAGCAACACCCGGGATAACAGCAAAGACATGATCCTATGGGTGTTCAGATCAGCCGCATAGCCCGCCGGTACCGTGCAAGAGAAATAATTGAGCTTGTTGATGAACGATTTTTGTACCGACTCCAGCCTTGTGCGATAGATAGCGTAGATCGGAGACCATACAGGTGACGCATACTCTAAGACACTCCTGACATAGGCGTAATATAGAATTTTAAAACCCGCAAAAGACTTCAGGGGCTTAATCGATCTAAAAATAAAACCTAGCATCCTGATCGCCTTCGCAACAATAGCCTCATAGTGAGCAAAGAAGGTCAGTTTGGAATCTAGAATGACTCCCAGATCCCTCACTTGATCACTGCAGTCAATTGCTGCGTTGTTAAGCCTATACGTTGTGCGAATTGAATTTCTCTTCCTGGTGAAAGTGACAGTCATGCACTTTTTCACGTTGAGATCCAGGCTGTTTTGTGCACAGTATGTCGATACTCTGTCAAAATCTTCCTGTAGTTTTACGCAATCGGTTGAGCATTTAATGGGCATGAAAATCTTAGTATCGTCGGCATACATTAGGAATAACGCATTACGAAAACAGGACGAATAATCATAAAGGCAGATGTTAAAAAGAAGCGGTCCCAAATGGGAACCCTGGGGAACCCCTGAGGGAATGGGCACAAAACGAGAATGATAACACCCGACCCTAACAGCCTGACTACTATTTCGGAGATAGGATTCTAACCATCGAACTTCCTCTAGTTTGCGTAAAATCGTACTATGGTTCAATCTATCAAAACACTTAGAGTAGTCGGTGTACACGACATCCACCTGATATCCACCCTCATCCATGTAACCGGCGACGGAATCTACGAATTCAGTCAAGTTTGTCATGGTGGAGCGCTTGCGCATAAATCCGTGCTGAGTCGGCGGGACGCTACGGGCAAGCAAAGGGTAAACTTGATCGTACACAATCTCTTCAAAAGCCTTGCTGAAAGTGGTCAGAATCGAAACTGGCCGATATTGTTCAGCAAGGATATTTGAACCACTCTTATGAATTGGCACAATGAAGGCCTGTTCTAGTCCGTTGGTGCCAGTGCGAGTACCATAATTGATCTGTGAGGGTAAGCCATGATCGCGTCTTAGACTCTTTGCGTAACTCCAAAACTTTTTCGGATCTCGAGTGATAGATTGAGTGCACTGCTGTTTATACCTACCCCAGCACTGACGCTGTAGTTTCTTGTGCCTAGATCGTAGCAAAGAGAATGTTTCACGATCACAACTATTGCCTGTTCGTTTCCAGAGTGTGTGATATTTGTGTTTTTCTTTAATTATTTTCACTAACGCCCTGGAGTACTAGACTGGATAGCCATCTGGAGTGCTATAGAAAAACGGAACATGTTTATCTTTAACAGAGTTTATAGTAGTATTTAAAAACAGCAAAGCCTCATCCAGCGGTAAATTATTCAGAACAAGATTCCAATCAATTGTACACAAATCATGGAAAATATCTTCGTAATGGGTCTTTTTAAATTTATAAATTTTCTTACAGGGTATTTTCAAAGGTTTATGATTAACCAGATCCAATGCAAGCGCCGGGTGATGAGGCCAATCCTCGCGTGTGATCGGATCGACTACGCGTCGAACCTCCACCTCAGTATTAGAAAATGCAATATCTAAAAACCGGCCATTGCCATTGGGCACCCCGCAATATTGACTTAATCCAGTGGAAAGAATGTACTCAAGAAAACCCTCCTGACATTCGCCAGTCATCCCACTAGGGTTAAAGTATCCTCCCGATCGTGAACCCCAATTAATATTTGGCAAATTAAAATCGCCTAATAGCAAGTAAGGAGCTTTCGCTGTGCACTGCTCCTGTAAATAAATAGTAAGTCTATGTAATTGATCGTCATGACTAGACCCCGAACCCGGTAAGTAGATGCAAATAATGTGCAAATCCAACTCAGAATGAATCGCGCGCGCCCCTATAATAATGGAAACTAACTCCAGGCCCATTGTGTCGGACAACGGCGCCGGCGGCGCACGCAACGCACGCCCGGTTTCGACGATGCACGTCGTATCGCGAGTCACTCACCTCAGGATCATATACCCCGTCCACCAGCCACGTTTCACAGACGGCCACGATATCATAGTTGTTGTTTAGTAGTCCCTGCCTAAATAAACAGTTAATTGTGCCATTTGTGATAGATATAAATAATGGGGTTAGAAATTGGTTCAAAGGGAACATGAGAACAGTTAAAAAGCATAACAGTCGAAATTACCGAGTCAAGAAGAAGGTGTTGTAGGTGTGTATTTATGTAGTGTTGAGAAGTTGTACAAGTGATGTTGTATGGTGTGTAGTGTACAGAGAAACAATAAAATAACGAATAAAACAAATCGAAACCGGAGACATGTACGGTTAAAATAACAATAGCCATTTGACATAAACCGAACCAAGACAGCAGTAAGCGAGTGAACGTATGTTCAATGACTCCTAGGCGGCTTTCTTTAAACACTACAGCTTTGATTTTTTGCCTATGCGTAAGTTACTGCTGAGGGAAGTTGTCCGACTGTCGAACAAAAATCTTGCCGTTGCGTGTCCAGCAATACCGAAACCCCAGGTCCTTGCATCTCAGTTTAGTGTCCCTTAGTAAAGCCTTATTTGTGGGTATTAAATGTTCATTTACATGTATTTGGCGTGGGTCTCCAGGCAAACCTATGTCTTCAGTATTTAAACCCCTTTGCTTTCGGACTGCCGTAGGTAGTTCGTCGCGCTTATTTAGACAAGTGAACTTGGCAATAATAGGCTTGGGAAGGCCGTTAGTGTTTCGGGTTGGTATCCCAATCGCCGACATGATATCGTCGCTTGTAATGGAGACACCGACCATTTTCGCAATGAACTCTACTACATCGGTGATTTGCTCAGACTTTCGCTCGGGAACGCCAAATATTTCCAAGTTGAGCAGCCTATTCCGCTGCTCAAAGCTGTTCAAGGTCTGCTGTAAGTCATCTACGGTTGCCCTTAACTCTGTTACCTCGTCCCTCGTCTTACGAACCTCTTTCAATTCAGCCTTAATGGAGTTGATGTCCTGTACCGTCTCATCGAACAGTAAGCTATATTTATTTAGCGATTCCAACATGCTGTTGTACTGCTGGCTTATAGCTTCCTGTCTCTCCAGTAGTGCCCTATTATTCTCAGAAAGTCTGCCGTCGATAACCGATGTAAGCGTTGCTATCAACCTATCATTGTTATCCGATATTGTCTTCAGCAGCGCGGCATTCACGGGCGGTACCAACGTCGTTTCCGTGCTAACCATCACAGGTTCGGGTGCGGTAACGACCGGTAAAGGAGCAGGATCGGCTTGTGTATTAACCCCTTCGGAAGATACAGCTCCCGCATTACGCACATCGGGTCCCGTTTGGGATGGCGAAGCGCCTCGTACAGGAGTGTTGTCCCCCTTCCGCTCCCTCGGTTGCGAGCACGGCTTGCACTTTCACGAGGTCTTTTGCTTCAGTGTAAGCTTGATAAACGCCGATCTAGGAACCCTAAGGCACTCGTAATGGTACTGATTAGTGAATTTGTCCTGAGAGCACCTTAGTACCATTTCCAAAGCGCTGATAGGCTGTTTGCACGCGGTGCATTTCATGGTGTTCGATGTTAATATGAATATACGGGATCGAGTAGTTAAAAGATGTCTCCCAGAGACAATCTACTCGTCTGTCAACAGCCGCGCACGTCACCGAATCGAAGCGTCAAGCGAGCGTCGCGTTTGTGCGCTGCACATACAGCACACTTTGCGTTGCGCACACGGGTGATCACAGTTCGCTTTTTATATTGACGATATGTCAACACAGGCACACACTAGCACTTAGATGCACTACGCGTCGAGACATGCCGACAACGATAGATGTCTGATATCACAAAACGACCACTGGAGGAAACGGAACAGATTTTCAACGTTTAAGTTATTGAAAAGATGGAGAAACACGTTTTTTTTTAATATTATACGGAGCGTTCACCAACACAGTGTATGTAGCTAAACAATTCGTCGAAGAATAATTGTTGTAATTATAAATTGTAAGACTGTGCCCGCTGCTTTTACATTGTCGAATTCGAGATGTCACAGCGCGAGAATTAGGCCCCAGCGCGCAATGAGCGACGGCTTTACGAACGAGGGAGAAGTGAAGACTAATAAAAAAAATCATCTTGGCGTTAATGTCCCGGTAGTGCTCTCGAGAACGAGGGCCCGGGGGCCTGCGTAAGGATTAGTATCAACTACAACTGACGGTTGGTTGGCTCCAGCCAAAACGGAACGTCTGTTACTAGTTTAAGTGTCCAGCTTAATAAAGCGCCGACGTCGCTTTCAACCAAAACACAAAACGAACGTGTAATCATACTCATAATGTCTTCATTGTTTTTGTTTGTAACGAAATTAACCGCAAACTTTTTATTTATTTGTGCATAAAGTTTAATACATGAATTAATGAAAAACACAAACAATGACCTCGACAAAAATGACTTGCAACCTAGTGCGTGGTTCAGGAAACGATATGAAGATCGAAAAACACGACATTAATTAAAGGTTAAGACAAAAATACATCACTCACGGGTATAGAAATATACAGGATCTGCACGGATGCTATTTTAATAATGATACTTCATCGGACCTAGTATATCCGTGGCAGGTTTGGCGTGAGGGATATCGAAGATAAGATCGAGGAAGCTCGCCTGATATGGTCACGTGTTGTGTAAGCCTCAGGGATACGTGGGAAATAGGTGTCTGAACCTGCCAGTATCAGGAAAGAGCCCACAGACAGAGTATCACAGAGGTTTGGGAGCGTGGGCGACCCAAGAGGCGATGGATTGACATCGGATTCGAGAGCCAACGGCCTAAGACGCGAGGGTGCCGAAGACCGGGCGAAGTGGAAAAGAATGAGTCGGAAAGCGGACCCTGGCAGAAGCCGGGACTGACCGCTCGGAAGATGATGATGATGACCATCAGACCAAGTTCACTCCTACTAAAAAACGGTAAGGAGTGACTGTAAAAACGGTAGAACAAATTCCTGCGAAACAGCGTACAAGATTGGAATACCTAGCGTTGTTCCTTAGCCCTGAGATCTGAGGCACTATTTTTGAATCGCTCGCCTCGATTCGAACGGCTTTCAATTTTTATTTTCGGCATAACAATTCGATATTGTGATGTGTGATGCTGGTTTTCCCTATTTTGAAACCGTACTTTTTCGGTGTTATCAATATTTCAGTGTTTAATGTATTTTTTAGTCATGATGTGTACACTTGTTTTGGGTTAGGATTTAGATTACTGTTTCTACAGGCTGTCCCGTAAGTCGACGTCAAGCCGGAATCGGGTGATATTCCAAATCATAATAGTTACTAAAAAATAAAAAATAAAATCTAAGTCTTGAATTTTCTTCTTCGCATGTCTCAGTGGCGACTACATATTTGCGCCATTTGGCGTGGAAACTCTTGGGCCGTGGGGACCAGGCACACATTCCCTATATACGGAACTAGCCAAGTGCCTGGTCGACATTAGCAATGACCAGAAGGCTGGCCTCCATTCGGGACAGCGTATAAGCCTCGCCATCCAGCGGGGCAACGCGGCCAGCCTTCTGGGCACATTTTCGCATTCAGGCGACTTGGGGCAAATATTTTACCTATTTAAGTAATTTTAAGGTTTTTATTTATAGGTATAAATAAAAACCTTAAAATTACTAGTTTTAACAAGTGATTATATATTGTTTGTGTATTATGTTTAAGTTGTGTAAATAAAAAAGATTATTTCTACAATAATACTGAACTGCTTTCGGTCTTCTAAAAGCTATAAGCTAAGTATACGTACCTAAATTTAATATGTATAATTAGGTACTACATAGTTTACTCTGTTGTTTTACTAGTACTTTTTATTATTGTTTCGAGTAACTATACAGGCTGTCCTGTAAGTCGACGTCAAGCCGGAATCGGGTGATAGTCCAAATCATAATAGTTACTAAAAAATAAAAAATAAAATATAAGTCTTGAATTTTTTAAATTATACGCATTTCTTTTTTTTTCGAGAAAATGTACATCCTGTGATGGTTTTTTAACTCCTGTTGCTACAAATCTTAACTTTTTTTCAATTTTATTTTTCTTATGTAATCCCGAATATTGCTAATCTAACATATTACTTAGAATTCCAAGTCAACTGCTCCAGCTTGGAAGAAAGTATCACATTATGCCGTACAATGAATAGACAATTAATATTTCGTCCAACTTTAACGGACTGTACTGAAAAAAAAAAGTACTACGCCAGGTTAGCAAGTAGCACGAAAAGTTGACGCATTTAATAAGGATTCTAAAATGGTATAATACTTGCTACATTATTTCTTTGATTACGGGGGAAAAAAATTCCTTCAAGAAACCCAGTTTCGAAAAATTTTTCATTACCTACTAAAAATTATTCTAGTGCGTTCAAAGCTTGCCTAAGACCGATTGAGACGGAGAGTCATTCATGAAGTGTGAGTGAGACAGGTAGTGACGCTTTCAAGTCAGATGCTAACTTTTTGTTAAATTTAGGACAAATTTTCCAAAAGTTTAAAATTAAACACTAATTAGATGCAAAGACTTATTATTTACATAAGATGTTTAAACTGCCTTCCTTCAACTGCAACACAAGCTCGACATCTTCTTAAAAAATATCGGATTATCACACGGGCAAATCTTCCGTTGTTGACAAATTCAGCTGCTTTCGTAATTCTTTGCCGAAGCTCAGCTACATTTTCGTTTGGCTTAAAATAAACTTTCTCTTTCACTGCTCCCCAGTAAAAAAAATCTAATGGATTTAAGTCCAGGGAACGGGCTGGCCACAAGATCGTACCAGACCGACCTATCCATCTGCCCGGATATTCTTCATTGAGAAATGCTCTAACTGAGCGGGCATAGTGCGCTGGGCAGCCATCTTGTTGATACCACATCTCTCTGTAAATACTGAGTGGCACGTCTTCCAGTAAACTAGGTAAACTGTTTTGTAAACAATCTAAATAAACTTCAGCAGTCAAGATCTATATTGGTAGGCACACAAAGCAATCCTAGTCTGTTTTGTGTGCCTACCAATAAATAAATAAATAAGAATCACCCCGTTGCGAATTAACATTGTTGTTCGAAAAGTTAAATACCTTAGGTACTTGGCCTACAGGTCAACACATTGATAAAGTTGTTATGTTGAACGATGTAAGCATATATTTTCTACGAAATGTAACGACACTAAACAGCTGTGTTCAACGTTAAAATTATTTGGTTTCAAATCTTTAATGAAATTCCTTACTAGAATAACTAGTACATCACAAACGTGCATTTACACTAACTTGTCCAAACAGGAATTCTTAGAAACCTCTTACAAATATCTACAACTATCTGATCAATTGTGTGTATATACAATCATTGACATAAACAAATATCAAATAAAAATTTCCATAAAACAGAAAAGTCTATTCCCAGAAATTAATATTATAAATTTTCAATTTCAATGGCCGTGTGGTGTCCGGCAGACTAGAATAGCACCAACCCCTTACACTCGTGGGTATCGTACAAGGCGACTAATGTTTTCGAGGCAAAATATCTATAGTCGCCGTAGGCTGGAAAATGGGCAGCAGCGTTTTCCATTGTCATACTTATAACACTGCCATCTCCAACCCGCCTGCCGAGCGTGGAGATTATGGCAATAACTTCCCCTTGCGTGGGAGAGGCCCTAAGTTCTACAGTGGACTGATATGGATGATTTTCTAAATGTAAAAAAGATAAAAAAATATATGTATATTGTAATAACACATTTCTGTAACACTAATTGACATTTGAAGTACCAATATATTTTACATGTAAATTTTTATTTAGGTACCAATAAAAATAAAAATAATCGTCTTGGCGTTAATGTCCCGGTTGTGCTCTCGAGAACGAGGGCCTAGGGTCCGCCTTGACCATGATCCACGATTTGGCAGGTCAGGTAATTACAGTGGAGCGACTGCCATCTGACCTCCATGACCCAGCTACCAGGGGAACTTGACCAGATTGGATCATGGTTACACATCCAGTAGCCTGAATGTGCAGGTTTCATCACGATGTTTTCCCTCACCGTAAGAGCATCGGTTAGTATTCAACTAATCTACATAACTCAGAATATATGGCAGATATGAAGCTTATTACACGTTTTTAAGGTTCCGTACTCATTTTTTTTTAAGAAAAAGAACAAAGTCCTACAGTAGAGAGAAATAGAGATTGCTAAACAAATACATATCACTTTATAATACGCTTACAAACAGCAAGGTGACCGAACAGCGTACGCGTAGCGACCAAACTGGGATCCAAATCTGCTAATTTTATTAAACTAACACGTGAGCCTATTTTCGTTTTCCCATCAGGTTGGCGTTTGGTACTTACGATAAGCGACCAGGATTTTTTTATTTTATTGAAAAACCTTTGTGAATAGTTTCCATATACAGTGGCCGGGTGGTGTCCGGCAGAGTAAACTAGCACCAACCCTTTACACTCTTGGGTGTCGTACAAGGCGAATGAAGTTTTCGAGATATACTCGCCAGGCTTGGCACATTACAAATCTTTAGTAGTTTAAGTGCCTGAACTAATTGAATTGTTATATTTATTGTTGTCAAACTTAAATAAATAATAATAATAATAGATAAAATATCTAGTCTCCGTAGGCTGGAAAATGGGCAGCAGCGTTTTCCATTGTTATATTTATAAAACTGCGATCTCCGACTCGCCTGCCAAGCGTGGAGATTATGGCGAAAGCCTCTCCCACGAAAAGGATTTTGTGGGAGAGACCCTAAGTCCTGCAGTGGACTGTTATGGTTCAAAAGAAGAATTTAAGAAAAAGCTTTGGACTCAGCTCGTTTGACATTGAGTAGTATAAAAAAATTGCTTCGGTGGCCGGGTGGTGAGCGTATCGGACTCGCAAGCAGGAGGTCACGGGTTCGAATCCCACTGCGGCCATGAACCAATGACTCTTTTCTGAGTTATGTACATTAGTTGAATAATAACTGATGCCCTTACCGTGAGGGAAAACATCGTGATGAAACCTGCACATTCAGGCAACTGAATGTGTAACCATGTTCCAATCTGGTCAGGTTCCCGGAGCAGGGCACGGAGGTCAGATGGCAGTTGCTTCACCGTAATAACCTGATCTGCCAAATTCTGGATCATGGTCAAGGCGGACCCCGGAGTCTCGTGCGCGAGAGTACTACCGGGAATTAACGCCAAGATGATTTTAGAATGGGTTAAAAATTTTGTTAGACCAAGGAACCCTATAATGACGTAAACTGTTTGATACCATTATCAAAAGGTCAATCTGTGTCGCGTATATATTGTGGTTGACCCTAGATTTGTCTATCAGTCCGCGGAAACTTTTAAATAAGGTGAGTCATTGTTTCTACTAAATAAGTACATTATTGTGTCCACTTATTTTTATTTTATAAAATTTAATTTCTACTGCTTCATGGGCTTCATTAGTTTATCTATTTTCAACACAATCGCTTTTCGCAAACAATTTAAATATTTGTATTATTCTTTAAATTACATTACCTACGCGAAAATAAATTGAAATTATTTTCTATTGAGATGTACCTACAACACAGATAAGCCGAAAGTTCTCAAGTTCCTCTGTTATTTTATTTCTTCATTCGTTTTTTATTAAGTTGTTATGCAGTATTTGTTTCCTTGGTTAATGTTGTGAAATTTAATTTATTTTTGCCTAAATTGTGTTACAAAACTAGCATGAGCGTATCTGGTCCATAAAAACTTATGTTTGGATTCGTCTATATAGCATTCTTTTTGTGTTTGAAAATCTTTACAAAAAAATTGTTTAGGGCGATGAAGAAATAGTAATAAAATATCAATTTTAAAAAATGTTGTCTCTTTCTGTCTGTTTACGCTAATCTCCGGAAATACTAGACGAATTTGAATGAGACTTTTTTGTTGTATATATATTAAGCCTGGTCCACATATAGGGTATAATTTATTATGGAAACTGGAACACCTGACCTTAATAGACCAGCTAAACCCAGTAAAATGTCATGTACAATAAGAGTGCTTTTAGAGTAGCAAACAAGGTCTATAATCACTTGCCGGTAGAGTTAAAAGCTTTAGATTCCACTAAATTTAAAAACAAGCTAAAACTATTTCTATTCAATTATGTATTTTACACCTTGAAAGAATTTTTTGATTATAATACACATTAATTGTACTTCTGTCTCACAGTGTACTTTCTTATTTTAATTGTATAGGTACCTAGGTTATTATAAAAAAAAATAATCATCTTGGCCTTAATGTCCCGGTTGTGCTCTTGAGATCGAGGGCCCGGGGTCCGCCTTGACCATGATCCAGGATTTGGCAGGTCAGGTAATTACAGTGGAGCGACTGCCATCTGACCTCCATGACCCTGCTACCAGGGGAACCTGACCAGATTGGATCATGGTTACACATCCAGTCGCCTGAATGTGCAGGTTTCATCACGTTTTCCCTCACCGTAAGAGCATTGGTTAGTATTCAACTAATGTACATAACTCAGAAAACAGTCATTGGTACATGTCCGGAGCGGGATTCGAACCCGAGACCTCTGGCTTACGAGTCGGATACTGTAACCGCTCGGCCACCGACGCTCTTTATTAATTAATTGTAATTGCATACCCGCTATGGGTGAACTGTTGTTCTTCTTATATTGCAAACCCATCTGCAACAATGAACTACACAGTTTATGCAATAAAGTTCTATTCTATTATATGCTAAATAATGACTAAAGTAATAAACACTTTCAGTAAATATATATAATTCTAATAATGTGATTATATCTAAATAGTAAAGAAACATAGTGCCTATATAAAATTGTTTTGCTTAGTTTCAACGAAACGAAAACATACCTAACACCGGTCAACGATAACATTGTTAACCTATGAGACCATAACATTATGAGTACCTATCAACAACAATTATCATATCACAGTTAACCTAGTACACTGTTATATAAAGAGGTTATGAATATATACTATGAAAAGCTTGATGAGTATTGAAGAAGCGGTTCGACATGACCGTAGCAAGCGCAATAATATGGTCTCTGCCTACCCCTACTCTAAACTGACGTTACATAGGCGAATACCTGAAGTATCGCTTTCAGTTATAGAAGGAACATTCTCTTTTAAAATCTTTTGTACTTTACGTTTTAAATTCAACATTATTTAAAAATATTTTCTTTTGTTACAGATCCAAAAATGAAACTCTGTGGAGTTTTGCTGCTAGTGGTCTGCGTGTACAGCAGTCCCATCTCTAAAAGAGTGAACCTGGTCGTAGATGATAATTTTTTCCCCAATGAGCTCGTCATTCACACCTCCCAGAATGACATAGTTAACCTCTTCTTACCATTAAATGCATTGTACTTAAATAAAAATGACTCCGATGTCAGCTTTGGTGACATTTTATTCTTTGTTGAAGGTGAACGAGGCCAAAACGGCATTATTGATAGTACCGGGCTCTACGTTTTGAAGAAGAAAGTCGCGACGAAGCTTCTAGACCATGGAAGAGATTTCGTGGCACCCACAGATGACAGCAAAACTGTGTACTTCGCTGCTACTGACGGCTTATACGTGTACAATGTAGAGAAGAATCAAGCAGAAAAATATGGTACAGTTACGGACAACATCATCAGCATTGCGAAGAAGAGAAATGACGATGCCCTCTATATTCTTACCGAAGACAAGCAATTGTACAAAGTAACAAACGACGGGAATAGGAAGGTGAAAATCGCTGAAGTAAATGATGCTGTCCAAATTATGGCCGATTACACTTCAAGCCTTTACTATGTGGATTCCGATAAAGTGGCATATGTTGTGAATGAGGATGGAGTTAAGAAAATCTCAGGACTACCAAGCAACCCCAACGAGGTGCGCCTCCTGAGGCCTGAATGGGTTATCGAAGATGGTGTACTATTCGTAGTCGACGACAAGGTGTACATGATTTTCGCGAATGGTACTGCTGATTTCGCAAAAATCGAACTTAAGACAAAACCCACCGCATACTCCCGAGAAGGAACGGTTGTCAAATACTACGCTCACGATAAGAAAATATACGAACACAATCTCGGAGCTATTTTCCTAGGAGAACTCATGAGAATGAACTTAAGCAGTATGTTTTCTCGGAGACCAGAACTAGCGACCAAAAACAGAAGTTAACTTATTTCCACAGGACATTAGTTTGCTAATAATAAGTTACATAATATTGCATTAATTGTAAGTCAATTCACAATTATATTATCAACAACAACATAAATGATTGATTCACTGTAAACTTCGAGTATGTTTAATATCGTAAACTTGGAGTTGTGTACGATATAATATATTGCATTCGAACAGTTATTAAATAAATAGTTAAAATTGTTTTCTTCTGAACTGCTCATACTTTTTTTGTGATACCAAGGTACAGTTTCCACGAACTAATCCCATCTAGTTTGATAGCAGAATCCGTTTTTGACATAAATACCTTTTCTACGCGTTCGCCCCAAAATTTTTTGTGGCCTGTACTAATGACAGAAGGCTTATTTTTCCACAAAAACTCTACGTGCAGCATACGAGCAGCATACGCGAAGTGTCCGCCTAGTCACCGCGTAGCTAGGGTGCTTTCTCAGCTCGTTGGGCACCGCGCTGCTCGAAACTGCTTGATATTTGCGCCACAATGTTGCGTGTTTTCTGTTCGGTCGCTATATAATAAATAAATATGCTTGGACAAATTCACACAGCGCCATGTAGCCCGAAAGTAAGCAAAGCTTGTGTTATGGGTGTTAGATAACTGGTAAACTACTTATATACTTTATTTTTAAATATATAATAAGTATGTACATCATTTCAATTTCTGCTCGGCCGGGAATCGAACCCGGGACATCTGCGTGGCGACCGGCATGTTAACCAACTGTACCACTCAGGTCGTCAGGTTTGTAATGTAAGTAGGGGAAAGTTAGCATATACCGCGCCGTAGATAATTCCACGCATATCACAAAAACTATGTGATAGTTGCAAATCCCAGTGCTAAAATATTTTTGCCCGATACTTTTCCGGAAAATGGAAATACGACACGTTACGAAAGGTTTTACGCCCACTCCTTATAATTTCGTGGGTAGTCTTGATAAGGCCTATATCTATAATTTGATATTGTAGTAACACATTGAATCTATACATTTGAAATGCAAATATATTGTTGAATTTACGTGAAAAATAATTTTACACACAATCAGTTCTGCTATTAGATTATTTTGAGGGAACAAAATAAAATAATAGCTATTGCGATCCAATCATAATTCAATTAAACCATTGGTAAATTACCGGACGTAAGGTCCAGGCTGTCGGTCCGGTACGTGGTCGCCACTCGAGAAATGCCACTCAATCTATAAGCAGCTGTGCTCTCAATGACATCTGGCCATTTTACAGATTTTAAAGTAACATGGCATACTTTAAAAAATTCTCTAACGATCTGTCTAGGAAAGTTTATTCTATCTTATATTATTCTATATTTATAGGGTTACGTAAGTACACTAAAGAGTGAAAAGTGAGTGTGACGGTGAAGTGTGGGTCGGACGCGCGCCCCATAATTTTTAATACTCCTCTCCTAAGAGAAATGTTTTTAAGAATTGCGTCTTATCTAGAAAATAAGAACCGTAAGGAATCGTAGTATCGAAAAATAACTTTTTAATCATTGTGCAACACTTTTCTTTTTTTAAATTTTTGTCGGGCGCCGGGACACGGCTAAATGTAGGATGAATACCTAAATGTATTCAACATATTCAAAATTCCTGTTAAATTTGTGATCAGTTCATAGTCTGTGGTTGTGATTGTGTACATTTGGAATTATTTTCCCGCTAAACAGAATATTTTTTCTAATTGTGTTAATTTGTGTTTGTAAATGTTTTTTCTTGTTTGAAGCAAATTAATAGATACATGTGAAAGTAGTGAAGTGAATTTCCCGCCGCTTGATATCCTCGACGCGTAGATACAACAGAACTGACTCGCAGTTACTTCCAGCAAAATTGAAAAAATTATAGGTACGAAATTTTAACATGAAAATATGAGTGTAGATAAAGTAGTGTATGCAACTGCATATAATTTTATGTGACAGTTGCATAAACTATTATATTATGACAATACTGGAAAAATTACATAAAGTGATAGGTACCACAGTACAGTGTGGTCACAACCACATATTTTGTAGTGCCTTGACTGTCTAATGTGCCTGAAAAGCCAAACTGCCAAGAGGATGTGAGTTAAGCCAGTTTTTTCCTCATAGAACCCACATAAGAGGACATGTAAGGACTATCGCTACGAAAAGTCGATAAAAGTAATTAAATTTTTTTTTTGTGCCAGCAACGTTTTATGGATCTTCTAAACGATTTTGCCTTGTACTCGATGACGTAGGATGACCCACAGCGCCCTCACAGTCTATAACGTCTTGCAGACACATGTTACATTTTGAAAGTAGGTAGGTTATGGGACTCACGGGACATGTGCAAGCTAAAATAGGCCTTAGGGTGACAAACCCTTTCACATTGCAACTGTACATACACATATGCTCTATAACATTTTATAGTACCTATCTAGATATTCGTATTATATCAAGACAAATACACTGAAAGCAATTTACCAATGATAGCAGAGTAGGAATCCACTTCCCATACAAGTGTGAAACTTGTGGAAGTTGCTTTGTTGTGTACTGCGTCCACTTTGAAGGATGCAGTATTGGGCACACCTTCAATGAAAAGTACTTAGGTACACTTTGTAATAGGTAACAATCTTTCTGGATGCGACAAACCGAGGACAGGGTGCATTGGTGCTCATTGAGTGACGCCTATATCTAGCAGTGGACTAGTATGGGCTGACGATGATGATGATTCTTCTAAATAATATAAGGTGCCAGATTTTTATTTGTAATAGTGGGAAACAAACGTCGTAAGCGTCTTCTGGCTGATATGATGATGATGATGATCAAGCCGTAAATATTCAAAAAAAATTACAGGTACACGGTTATTTGAAATGAAATGGCATTTGATCGCGAAGAGTGAAAAAAATCAGCAGTGGGATGATTCAGGCTAATATAATAATAATAATAATAAAATTGAAAAATGTAAGTCTTGGTTCGCGCAGCGAGACTCCGAGCATTGCTCTTTCCATTGCCCTTTGTATAACAATGAGCTTTCTTATAAGGCCTATCTGGCAACATACATGCGATACATGGCACATGCGATAATTGGCATGAAAATATATGGCATAGCTGCCCAACTCAGATAGATTCGTCGATTGACCCCTGTCTTGAAATCGGACCTACCTAGCTGGACTATTTGTCCTAGGTACATATAGTCGTCAACAACTTCAAGTGGATGCCTCCAGTTGTCACTTATACAACATGTATACCATAATATACCATAGGCGTTAATTTAGTAAATTCTCTTTTTGGGCGCCAAAAAGTCCAAAGTTTGGCGCCCAAAAAGGGACTCAAATGTTGTCAACCTGTGAGTTTGAACGACACATCCGCCATGCCCAGCTTGTTCTCGGCCCGGAACGTGTAGTTGCCCAGATCCATCATTTTCAACGTGCGGAATATCAGCTACTGAGTGCTGTCCTGGACCACCATTACAACCCCGAAAAGTAATGTAAAAGGCAACGTCAAAACTAGGTACCAAATTAAATTGTTCCAATCTCTGGAACAATTGATTATGTAGGTAGTAGTACTCGTATTGTAAGTTTTATAACGGTTTAGCCCGCGATGATGGGAAAAGACCCGACGGAATAACACTCACGCTCTGGAAACTGGGACGGCCCTTGGTCTAGGATGCTACGTGCATCGATACCCTCGCGCCGTCCCATCTTCCAGCCACCGCGTGTCAAGCAGAGGCCGGTGCCGCCTCTGCTGAAAACGCCAAACGGCGAAAATTCGCATGTCTCAGTGGCGACTACATATTTGCGCCATTTGGCGTGGAAACTCTTGGGCCGTGGGGACCAGGCACACATTCCCTATATACGGAACTAGCCAAGTGCCTGGTCGACATTAGCAATGACCAGAAGGCTGGCCTCCATTCGGGACAGCGTATAAGCCTCGCCATCCAGCGGGGCAACGCGGCCAGCCTTCTGGGCACATTTTCGCATTCAGGCGACTTGGGGCAAATATTTTACCTATTTAAGTAATTTTAAGGTTTTTATTTATAGATATAAATAAAAACCTTAAAATTACTAGTTTTAACATGTGATTATATATTGTTTGTGTATTATGTTTAAGTTGTGTAAATAAAAAAGATTATTTCTACAATAATACTGAACTGCTTTCGGTCTTCTAAAAGCTATAAGCTAAGTATACGTACCTAAATTTAATATGTATAATTAGGTACTACATAGTTTACTCTGTTGTTTTACTAGTACTTTTTATTATTGTTTCGAGTAACTATATAGTATCAGTTTCTTGTTTTTGTTTTGCTGCGTGTTTGTGTATTTTAATACACAAGCCATTAGTTGCCTGAACCAAATAGAAATAAAATAAATTTCAACCTCCCAAAAATTATAACATATTCAAGTTAGATTAAGACTTAAAGTTCGTTCGCGTTAAGAATGCAGTGAGTCATCAGTGCAACTGCAGGGTAAAGGTGTATTCACAGAGGTGTTAAAATTAAAACAAATTATATTTTAAAAGATTAAGTTTAATGAATTTACAAAAATAAACTTAAAAGCTTAAAATCAAAATATAGTCATCATATCATATTTTAATCACTATCACTAGTATCCTCCTTAGCATTTATAATAAAGGAATTATCTGCAGCGAGTTTCATGACGTCATCTAAATCCCACATGGTATTTTCTTCTTGTAAGACGTGGTCGCAGCATTTCTTCCATCGATCAGCGTCTACTCACTGAATTGCGTTATAAAATATTTTTTTCACGTCAGTTATCTTAAAAGTTTGGCCCACACCAACTCAATGGGGTTCAGTTTGCAGTGGTACGGAGGTAAACAGAGCATTTCAATGCCGTTACTTCTAGCCATTTCATCGATTAAATATTTATCATATTGTGGGGCGATTGCGGCGGCTTTCTTGAACAATTCTTTTTTTAAATAACTCATGTCCATGACAAAAATGCTCCCTGGTTCTAGCTTAGGCATTATGTTTTTGAACCACTCAAGGAACCTGTCACCGTCCATCTCCTCATGATAATCTTTAGTTGATTTTGACCCAAAAACCAATCGACCACCTTCCACAAATCCTTTGTCGCTACCAATATGTAAAACAATGAAACTTTTTCCCTTTCCAGTAGGAACTCTTGGATATCTTGGTAGATAAGCCGTCTTGAAAAGCATGTCTCTTGTTTTTTATAGTTGTATCCAACCACGGCTTTGATTTAACATGTCCGGCGTTTACCCACGTTTCGTCAAGGAAGTATATGGTTTTATTTGCTTTTCTGTGTTCTTTGATTTGCTTGAGATATTTACGCCGCCACAAAACAATGTCTTCTCTTTCCATTAATAATGTTCTATTATCCTGTTTATTAAACTCAAATGCCAGCTCATGCATTATTTTATGAAGTGTGGTACGTTTAAACGTTGGAACATCTTCATCAGCTTCACAAGTTGTCATAATTTTATTTAATGTCGGGTAGTCGTTATTTAAATATATTGTGTGTACTTTTCTCCTTATAGCACATTTGTCTTATTCATCGAATTTATCAATCATAGACTTCCGGGCTCTTTTTTTCACTGGCCATTTCAATGAATTATTTTGCTTTTATTCACTAAGAATACTATAAACTTTTCTCTCGGACACCCCGCATGCAGCTGACGTTTTTGTACTATGCTGTCCACAGTCACATTTAAATCACACTGTTTAAAATACTTAAAAACATTGTAAATTACTTTTTTTTCTCCACTACGAATTACCGAACCACTTTTATTTTTACGAGTTGGTGAGGTATTCATTTTTTTCAATTTAAATCAGTTAACACAAATGACAGGACACAACCGTTGCGTTGAAACCAATGGACTTCAAATAAACACTGTAAACTTGACATTGTAATTTGAAAAGATTTGATTGGTTAGGGGGCGGGGCTAGGCCGGCGGAAAATGATAACTCACTGCATTCTTAACGCGAACGAACTATAGTTGTATTCTACAATTTTTTCCATACTACAATAAAATAGTTTAGTGAGGTAAGTATTACTTGGGCCAGGCCATCATCCGGGTTATGAAGATCTCTTTTCAAATGTCACCTGAAACTCGATTACACTAACCGATCATCAGCTCTGACCGCGTCCCGTCTCTATACCAGGCGGTGCGCACCGCCGGGATCGCGAACTCGACCTTCGCAGCGAGAACCGCCCGCAGCCCCACCGCCGTGTGCACGAAGGAGCGCTCCACTGTCACTACTGGGGCGTCTGAAGAGTAGGTAAGAGTTACAGCTAGAAGTTGTCAGGCACGATGAACCAATTCATTGACATAGACATTGATTTCTTGATAAAATTCTTTACAGGTAATTAATTGCGCTTATACTAATGTCACGATAATTCATTAAAATTACCTTATGTATCGTAATATTAACAAATAACATTAAAAAAGAATAAAAATAATTATAGCATATAATAGGGATTGAATGATGTTATTTATCGTCCACGACCTACCATGATCCTATTTGGTCAGGTTCCCCTGTTAACAGGGTCGTGAAGGTCCGATGGCAGTCGCTCCACTGTAATTACCTGATCGGCCAAATCCTGGATCTCCCGGAGATCACAACAACCGGAACATTAACTTATTTAAAAGAACATTAACATTACAAAAAAATATTTATTCTATACAGTAAAAACTGGATATCGGTATGATGAATCATTTACCTAAATAAAGTTTTAAACAATACTTTAATTTAAACTTAATTGATAAATGAACTGAATTGTCGTTGTAGAAAATATACAAAATTAATTTTTTTTAAGCAGTTACCTAGTATATATTTCGTACAAATTCTCTCCTACCTTGTATGACAACCGTAATAGAAGCAGTCACAGGGTCTCCCACCCGGTTGTCAGCTGTGCGTTGGTAGACGCCTGTCAGCAGCCGTTGCTCCTTGAACTTGATGCGAGAGCGGTGTTCCAGAAGCTTCATTTGCTCGCCCTGGTGGCAATTAAGGGGATCTTGGTAATTGAGGGGCTTTGATCAATGGGTGTGTCAACTCTTATAAGTCGTGGTCGGTGGATCTTCCATCTATCCACACAAACCACTTTCATTTAGTTCAACCTTTGTACAGTAGGAACGATTAACGCCATCTATGTGCGGATGCTTGACAACCTTGTGGTCGTGTATTCGTAATGTGAGTATTGTTGAGTTTTCCTATTGAAGCGATAGATGTCGCTACAAGTGTATTCCTTCAACTTTGTAAGTAACTACTACAACAACTAATTTGAAAATCTTCAAGACTGACTGAATAATCTGTTTGTGGGACAAATGTCTGGTAGATCTTTTAAATAAAATAAATAAATAAAAATGGTTGGACAATTCACACAGCGCCATTCAGCCCCAAAGTAAGCAAAGCTTGTGTGTGTGAAACGTAACAGAAATTAAAATTCCACATTTCTGTTAATCACCTAAATAAACTAATCGGTCGAGTTATTTTTCCAATTTGGGCCTAATCGCGACCTTTCGCGTTTTATCAAACTTCTTAGATAAATGGTACGCTATTTTTATACTACCCACTTATTACTATAACAATTTCAATATCTGGAAATCGAACCCGGGACCTCCGCGTGGCAGAACGGCATGTTAACTATCTCAACCACTCAGGTCGTCTGAGGTCGTCAGTTTTAATAAAAGTCGAATAAGGAGGTATTCTCACATTCTTCTTCCACTCGATGATAGGGTGCGGCGTGCCGGCAGCCTCGCAGCCGATGCTCACCAGCTCACCCTTGCTCACAACCAGGAAACCATCCTCGGGGATGGTCTTTATCTTGGGTGGGTCTGGAATTGGATGGTGAGTTGGTTGGTGAGTACAGTGCAATAGCTTAAGTGCATGATCACCTTAAGAATCATATTCCTTTGCACTACTGTGCAGTCGATAAACTGTTTTTATGGCATTCATGAATTAAATGGAACACGTTGCCTACGAGTGTGTTCCTTGTTCACTATAATCTGGACTCCTTAAAGGCAAGAGTGAAATGGCAGTTCCTAGACAGGCATGCTCCCTCTTTGGCCGCATCGTCACTCACCACCAGGTGAGATAGAGGTCAAATGCCTGGATTCTATAATTTAAAAATATTTATGTCAAAGTCAAAGTCAAAGTCAAAATAATTTATTCAGATTAGGCTATACATAGCACTTATGAATGTCAAACAAATAAATTAAAATGTACATTACAATAATGGTAAACCTATTTTAGGTATGTTCTAAATATTGAAAAAATTGTTTATCAAATATAGATAAATGTCAAATACATATAAATAAAATACAATTAATAAATATTAAAAACAAAAATAATAAAAAAATATCACCAAGTTAATTAAATAATCATCTTGGCGTTAATGTCCCGGTTGTGCTCTCGAGAACGAGGGCCCGGGGTCCGCCTTGACCATGATCCAGGATTTGGCAGGTCAGGTAATTACAGTGGAGCGACTGCCATCTGACCTCCATGACCCTGTTTCCAGAGGAACCTGACCAGATTGGATCATGGTTACACATCCAGTCGCCTGAATGTGCAGGTTTCATCACGATGTTTTCCCTCACCGTAAAAGCATCGGTTAGTATTCGACTAATGTACATAACTCAGAAAATAGTCATTGGTACATGGCCGGAGCGGGTTTCGAACCCGGGACCTCTGGCTTACGAGTCGGATACTGTAACCGCTCGGCCACCGACGCTCTTATCACCATCACCAAGTTAATTATTCCGATTCAATTGTTTAAAATGTCAATTCACTTACAAACATCAAATATTAAATACACAATTAAACATGTCACGGCATAGTACCTACTTATCAAGACCATTCCAAAGACCCCATACACGATAAGGGTTATCATGTTGCTTTTAATAGTTCCTAAGGCCACCTTCCGGCACCATTATCAGACCTAGAACATCACCTAGGGGTACCTATAATAGCAGTTGACCGAAGTCTTCCACTGAGCCCCTGAGACTGGTTGAACATTTAGGGCACCGATTTTTTAAATTACCTAACACATTCCCCGCTAACTCAAATACCAGAGAGGCTACAGCAGTACAGTTTTTTTATACTGCTCAGTGACAAACGAGCAGACAGTCCACCTGATGGTCAGTGGACCTGATGGCATTCCGGCTATCGTTCTTAAAAAGTGTGCTCCCGAGTTGTCTCCCGTGTTAATGCGCCTATTTATTTAACGCAATAAACGAATTGAATTGAATTGAATTAAGCTTTCCTACACCTAAGAACGGTGCCGTCTTCGTGGAAGTTAGCCCATGTGCACCCGATACCCAAGACGGGTGACAATTCAGACCCATCAAATTACAGGCCTATAGCGGTAACCTCCTTGCTCTCTAAGGTGATGGAGCGGGTCATAAATATCCAGCTCCTTGGATACCTCGAGGATCACCAGCTAATCAGTGACCGTCAATATGGCTTCCGTCATGGTCGCTCAGCTGGTGACCTTCTTGTGTACCTAACACACCGGTGGGCTGAGGCTGTTGAGAGCAAGGGGGAGGCTCTGGCTGTCAGTCTTGATATAGCCAAGTCATTTGATCGGGTCTGGCACAGGGCACTGCTAACAAAACTCCCGAAGTACGATATCCTCGAGGGACTCTGCAATTGGGTATCCAGCTTTCTGTCTGGGTGGAGTATCCAAGTCGTTGTCGACGGATGCTGCTCCGATACCAAGAGTATTAATGCTGGAGTACCCCAAGGTTCAGTGCTGTCTCCCACGCTGTTTCTTCTGCATATCAATGATATGCTGAATATTCCCAGTATTCATTGCTATGCAGATGACAGTACTGCAGACGCTCGTTATACTGGCCGTGCGAATATCCCTCGTTCCGTGGTGTCGGAAAGCCGAATAAGACTTGTGTCAGAGATTGAACACTCCTTGGAGCAAGTTGCTCACTGGGGCAGATTGAACCTGGTGGGATTCAACCCCTCTAAGACGCAGGTCTGCGCATTTTCCGCCAAAAAGGATCCTTTTGTCATGGTGCCGCAGTTCCAAGGAACATCCCTCTCCATCTCAAAAAGTATCGGGATCCTTGGTGTCGACATATCAAACGACGTACGGTTCCGAAGTCACCTGGAGTGTAAGGCTAAACTAGCCTCGAAAAAACTTGGTGTGCTTAACCGGTCTAAGCGATACTTCACCCCAGAACAGCGCTTGTTGCTGTATAAGGCACAGGTGCGGCCACATATGGAGTATTGTTCCCATCTTTGGGCCGGGGAAACCGCCGACCTGCTTAATCACTTGGATTATATACAGAGGCGCGCCGTACGAATTGTCAACGATACCGTACTGACAGGCAAGTTAGAACCACTGGCTGATCGAAGGGACTTTGGCTCCCTGTGTGTGTTCTACCGGCTGTACAATGGGGAGTGTTCTGAGGAATTATTTGATCTGGTGCCCACAGCACAATTCCGCAATCGCACCACCCGCCGTGGGCTGGGTACTCATCCCCATTACGTGGACCCTCTAGTGGTGTCCACGCGAAGATTCGAAAGAACGTTTCTCGCTCGTACGATTCGGATGTGGAATGAGCTCTCAGCCACGGTGTTTCCTTTGGTCTATGACATGGGATCGTTCAAGAGGTATATTAGAGGTCTCCTTAGAGGCGGGCAACGCATTGGTAGCACCCCTGGTGATGCTTATGTCCATAGGCGGCGGTGACCACTTTCCATCAGGTGGCCCGCATGCCTGTTTATAACATAAAAAAAAAAAAAGTGGTTACTGTCGCCCATAACATCTACAATTCATACATTTAGGTTGCAGGCAACATAAACCGCAAATGCGTTGTAATTTCGCTGGCCACCTTATCTATCAATCCGGAACACAACAACGCAAGCATTGTTGCTTGGAGGCAACAATGTTTGCGTTGTTAATTAAATATTGTTTTTTGATTGATTGATTGTAAGTTAAAAAATAGATAAGGCGGTGGTACTCCCCAGACGGACTCCTCAGGCTTGACAGAGTCCTACTACCAAAAATGTACTGTAGGTACTAAAGAATATCGTAGCGCGTATTAAATGGAGCGGCCTCGTTCTACGGTCGCCGTTCAGTTAAATTTCAGCTTCGTTTTAGCCGGCATTGTAATCGGGGCCCAGATGAGTCGTTCGCACACGCGACCCAATCGTTGAGTCGGCCGCAGGTAAAAAAAGTGAACGTGTACTTATTCCCACTAATAACCTAATGCCGCCAATAAGCTCTTTAACAGTTTTATATCCATGCACCAATTAGCCAAACGACATTAGTTGGTATGTACATTAGTTGAATTCTAACCGACGCTCTTACAGTGAAGGAAAACATCGTAATGAAACCTGCAAAATTAGGCAACTGAATTTGTAACCATGATCCAATCTGGTCAGGATCCCCTGGTAGCAGGGTCATGTGACCATGATCCAGGTTTTGGCAGATCAGATAATTACAGTGAAGGAAGACCAAAGAAAAGACGGATGGATCGTGAGATGAGGGATATTAGTGAGCGTGGATATGACAGGGGATAGATTTGAATGGAGAAATAAAACATACTGTGCAGACCCCAAATGAATGGGATACGGGCAGGCAAATGATGACAGTGAAGCGACTGCCATCGAACCACCGTGACCCTGCTGCCAGGGAAACCTGCCCAGATTGGATGATCGTAAAACATGTAACATCATTAAAACCTGCACATTCAGTCGCCTGAATGTGCAGGTTTTATCACAATTTTAGCATCCGTTAGAATTCAACCAATGTACATAACTCTGAAAAGAGTTATTGGTTCATGGCGGCAGTAGCACTCGAACCCGGTACTTCTCGCTTGCGAGTCGGATACATACCTTAACCACTAGGCCACCGATGCTCCCGGTCACTCACTGTCACATAATTTTGTAGAAGTTGTAGCATTCCTTACCTTTCTTTACTTTGTACTTACGAAGGTTTGATCATTCTGGGCCTGGAGCTCGTCTATTCCGAGTCGGTTTCGAGGTGTACTCCAGTTCGCGTTATCCTCATCCGCCGTGTCCTCTGTTTCGGAGTAGCGACCGCGTATCGGAATACGTAGCGTTTGTAGGCGTCTCGTAAGGTGGATGGATGGCCTGGGTCTTAAGTCCGCTATTTACTAATGGGTCGATTGAATTGTAATTGAATCGCAATCTCAGCTCAATGGCAGTTTTTGGTATTCTACTACTGTTACTAATGGCTCTGTTGAATGGTAATTGGATCGCAATCGCAGCAGTATTCTGTTACAATTCAATCTGCCCTTGAGCTGCTAACGCGATTCAATTACAATTCAAGCGCGCCAAGTAAGTCAGACTTGGGGTTTTAGTAAAGGTCGCATGTAGCGGCTGGATGCCAATGAAACGAGCAACCGGGTCACCTGATGAAAAGTGGTCACCGCTGCTCATAGACACCCACAACATCCGGGGAGTCACGAATGCGTTGGCGGCCTTTGAGATAGGTGTAGACTAGTTTCCTACAGGTTCCAATACCGTAACGGTTTGGTAACACTGCAGGAGGCTCGAATGATAAAGAATATACGCTAGGTCTCAAAAATTTTGATTTTTACTCATAACATAAACTAATGAATCAGCGAACTCAGATTTTTTGATGTTTTGACTCTAAATATCAGGATTTTTCGTCTTTTTTTTCAAATTTAGCACCAAAGAACTGGGGCGACTATAATAAAAATAACAAAAATCAATAAATAAGCGAGCGCAGGGAGCTCGGTGTTTATGGTATTTGGTTCTTAAAATCAAGAATCAAGGTTACCTGCAATGCAACTTCTTTCTCTTATTATTTTGTCCTTCGGTTCGCTTACACCTTGCTGGGGGGCTGCTCTATGCTTGTTACGCCCATGGGTAGGGACTTTGTTGAGTATCGTACACGGGGTGACTGCCACCCATCCAGGTGGTCACGGATGGAATTTCAAATTGCGGCTTCGGATAGTACAGTGGTAAAATTCAGCATCTGATGGCCATCACCTCTCGTCACCTCTCGTCTCATGTTGATGGCGGCTCGGAAGTTTTTGCTGGATTATTCAAATTATGGCCTGCCGTTTGGTGTCCGGCGGCCGTGTGGGTTCGGCAGAGTAGAATAACACCAACCTCTTACACTCGTGGGTATCGTACAAGGCGATTTATGTTTTCGAGGCAAAAGAGTCTCCGTAGGCTGGAAAATGGGCAGCAGCGTTTTCCTTTGATATATTTTCGACACTGCGATCTCCAACCCGCCTGCCAAGCGTCCTGCAGTGGACTGTCATGGGCTGTGATGATGATTCAAATTGTGGTACTTTTTGGCGGTTAATAAATTCATTTAAAATTTTGAAATCATTTCAATTAATTTACAGTGCATATAATGCAAAATTATGATGTGATTGTGGTGAATTATGATTATGATGTGAGTGATGAGAAGAGCCGAATACCACATCATGACTAAACAGATAATAAGCTTGGAATAAGCCCCGAGACGCCGCGGTAGAACCCGACTGTCGTGGATAGCTTTAGTAAATAAAGATCTGAAAGCACGGCTAGCACAAGTGTTCCCGCAATATAGCTCGCGCTGCGAGAGAGCCTTTGTTTCCTTCTCACAATAATAGGATGAAAGAGATAGCAATATCTATGTCGCGCATTTTCTCGCTGTCGCGCGCGAGAGCACACTTGTGCTTGCCATGCTGGGGTTATATTTTTGAACCGCTCGCAGCCACGCGAGCGCTCGTCTTGTAATGCCTGTCTCTTCTGCCTTTAGCAACTTACCACAAGTGTAAAAGAGATAAATTGCGCATACAAGCGCTCGCGTGGATACGAGCGATTCAAAAATAGAACCCAACTGAAACTATTAAATCGATCATACCGCATACGTAATCGTCAAAGTAACAATAATAACATCCACTTGATTGACCTACAGCAATTGCAAACCCAGCTGCATATTATTTTGGGACAGTTAAAACAAGACCTAACGCTACCGTTCGATACTGGACGAACAAACATACAAACTATATACCAACTGTTGAAAATTAGAACACGTATCACAGAGCGGAACCTCATCCTCGAAATTAAAAGTCCATTAATTGGCAGAGACGCCTACGATCTTTACACCATTGTACCCGTACCACGCCGAGTAGGAGGAAACATGAGAACTATCATTATATCATAGAAAAATACATTGCCGTAAACCTACAGAAAGATTCATATTTGCCATTATCAGAAATAGACTTGGAACATTGTATGACACGTGATACCACTGTCATATTATGTAAATTAAAGACAGCTATTTACAAACTTAAAAGCGATAAGGATTTTTGTGTAAAGGATCTACATAAAAACACTTGTAAAACAAGCATATCCACGTGCCAAAACAAGCTAATTAATCTAACAAGGCAAAATTATTACTTCTACTTTTGCTGTGGGCTATGTCAATTACGAACATTGTGTCGCGATCAATTTACCGCACACGACTTGACCGCCGCGAACATAATAACAATCGAAGAAGATTGTGTAATCAAATCAAGTAACTTTACAATGTACAGCCATAAAAGGCAAGAGAGTATAATGGATCTAAGGAGCGAAATACCCATCCTAGACATAGCCCCAATAAATAGTGTAATCAATTTAACCTCATCAGAACAGCTAGAAGGAAACAACATAAGTACTAACATCAGCAACAGCCTAGAAGAACAGGAGATACTTTTAAAAAATATTGATCAAAGGGTTAAAGATCTTAAACAAGCTGAACCGTTATCAGAAAGTATCTCAGTACATGATGTTCATCACTACACCCTGATCTACAGTACATGGGGTTTAATAACAGTGATAATCCTCGTGTTGGCGTGTCGGCGGAGGCTTGGCGACGCCGCCAGAGTCGCCCGCGCCGCGCAGCCGCCGCCCGCCCCGGGCGCCTCAGCGCCGCCGGCCGGCCGCGCGCATCCAGCACGAGCGCAGGAGAGTGTAAATCATGTAAAAGTGCGTCGTATTAGTGAGTGTAGTGAAAATGTGCCTAGCACAAGTTTCGTAGATATGGGTACATCCCCTGTTTTAAACAAAGTGGTTTTCGGTGATAGTGATAAGTGAAAAATCGTGTCTTAGAGACTGTTAAGTGTATCTTAGTTCATAATATTGTCTATCGCCTTGTATCATCTCTCATTTCCTACATTACGCCCCGGCAAGATGTTCGGTGCATTGCATCGAACACGTGACTTAGCTAATTTGCCCTGCGCGGCACATTACCTAAGCAGTGCATTTTTCGGAACCGCCGCGGCCGGGTGCATTCATCAACATTTAACATTCATTTAAATTAACATTTATTGACAAGTATTGTGGGACTCTTAACAAACATTTTACATAATATTTAAAGCCATCTTTTACATTCAACATACTGCAATCCCCGCATAAGCACCCTTACAACCATCTCACCCGATGGAAAGCAAAATCGCTACAATGTGGACTCCATGTCCTTTGACTTTTTGCCTCTATGTAATTTTTAATGGATCGATGTCTGTTTTCTTTTTCTACTTACTAGCTACTACACCTTTAACATCTCTGCTGAGTCTCCGAATTCTATGCGAATTCAAAGTGAAGCTAGCTCATTTTATACTAGTTAGGTGAAGCCGTTTGCAAATTTTGCTCGGTCCCTGTCTGGGCACCAAATCGAGAGTACACCAAGTCTTAGAATGTAAGAAGAATATATTTTTTTTAAGGGATTTGCAATTTCATTCACGCAACTAATGGCTCATACATATAAAATACACAAAAATACAGCAAAACAAAAACAAGAAACTACTGTATAGTAGTTACACGAAACAACCTATAAATGATAAAACCTATGAGTACTTAAAAATTACTAGTAAAACAACAGAGTAAACTATGTAATACATAAATGTAAATTTAAAATTTAGGTATACTTAGCATAAAGCTTTTAGAAGACCGAAGATAATTCGTGTAAGTATTATACTTGAAAAGATAAATTGTTTAAATTAAATTGTTTTAGAGACTGGAACAATTGATCGTGGTATCTACCCAATTTTGATGTTGACTTTTACATTACTTTTCAGGGTTGTTATGGTGGTCCAGGACAGCACTCATAAGCTGATATTCCGCACGGTGAAAATGATGGATCTGGGCAACTACACGTTGCGGGCCGAGAACAAGCTGGGCATGGCAGATGTGTCATTCAAACTCACAGGTGATATGGTTGACAATATTTGAGTTCCTTTTTGGGCGCCAAATTTTGAACTTTTTGGCGCCCAAAGAGGTACTTACTAAATTAAGCCCCGTTTTACAGAACTCTTGTTTGAAAACTGGTTTTGAGTTAAGGTTTTATTCCAGAACTTTCATTGATTCAAGATTCAATAATCAACATTCAGCTGAGTTTTGATTGTTTATGTTCATGTCAAAATCTTTAGCATTGATTTGATGTCTGATTAAGTCTGTAAATAAGGTTGAGACTACTCTTGACAATAGATTTATCGGTGTATTTTTTAGTAAAAATAAGTTGTCATAACCCATCTTAGATCAACTATAATAGTGTTAAAATATCTTAAAACGAATTAATGTTGTGTATAATAAATTATTTTCTTGAATATTGCCGATTTGATTACAGTGGTATTTGATTGGGGAGTTATATCTGATATAGGCATTAATGTATCATCATCACAGCCCGTAACAGTCCACTGCAGGACTTAGGGTCTCTCCCACGAAAGGGGAGGTTAATGCCATAATCTCCACGCTTGGCAGGCGGGTTGGAGATCGCAGTGTTTAAATATAATAATGGAAAATGCTGCTGCCCATTTTCCAGACTACGGAGACTCTTGATCTTTTGCCTCAAAAACATTATTCGCCTTGTACGACACCCATGAATGTAAGGGGTTAATTAATGACCCATTAATGTATGAAATGAAATAATTTGCGACGGTAATCACTTACCATCAGGCGATATGCTCGTTTGCCTCCCAATTTATAAAAAAATCTATTTACCTGATATTTAAAAGGATTGTCATTTTCATCAGCCTTTACTAGTCCACTGTTGGTTAGAAATGAGCTCTAATGCTCCCTGTCCTCGGTTTGTCGCATCCAGAAGGATTAAAATATATTACAAAGTATACCTAAGTACCTACTTGTCATTGCAGGTGTGCCCAATACTGCATCCTTCAAAGTGAACGCAGTACACAACAAAGCAACTTCCACGAGTTTCACACGTGTATGGAAAGTGGATTCCTACTCTGCTATCATTGGTAAATTGCTTTCAGTGTATTTGTCAATACGATGTTTTGATGCAATATTATAATTTGTCAGTGATGCAATACGAATATCATATCGTATGTACAGTCGCAATGTGAAAAGATTTGTCGACCTACCGTCTTTTTTAGCTTGCACATGTTATGTTAGTCCCGTGACCTACCTACTTTTAAAACGTAACATGTGTCTGCAACACGTTATAGACGCCGTTGGTTATCCTACGTCACCGAATACAAGAAAAAAATCATCTTTATAGCCATTGTAGACGTTTAGAAGACCCACAAAGCGTTGGTGCACATCCTGGCACAAAGAAACTTTTTAGTTACCCAAAATTCGACTTTTCGTAGCGATAGTATGGATGCATGTAAGTATGGATTCTATAAGTAATAAAACTTATTTGCCTCACATCCTCTTGGCGGTTTCGCTTTTCATCCACATTATTGTCACCAAAAAGAAAAGTGTCTTTATAAATATCCGCCGATCAAGATAACTATCAAAGAAAATAATTATCTTGATAATTTGGAACCCTGCATTCATTTTGCAGTCTAATGGTATACATACACATGAGTGGCACAGACACCTTCTCAAGGCACTACAAATATGTGGTCACAGTACTTATCATTTCATACAATATAATGTCATATTTCCAGTACTGTCATAAAATATTAATAAATTAATATGTAGAATGTCATAAAATAATATTAAATTAAATTATACAATGTCATTGGTACCTAATTCTTTTCTAGATAAATACCTAAGCTTTCCCTACAGAATACAACCTCTGGCTCCGTCCATACCACGGCCCGGCCACGTTGGACCCCGAGCGCTTCAGTACTGAAGCCGCGGCCAACACTTGGAGCAAGATCGTCGTGCCTGGGGACTCCAATGATGGTGACTATGCAATCTGAGCGATAAAATAATAATAGAATGGTCTGATGACTAACTTCACTTGAAAAAGTAGGTATAAATAATATCGGGCGCTGTCCTAGTTGGCAACATTCGTGCGACGGGCAGGTTTGAGGTCTTATTGGTCGGGCGACGTCCATCGCACGAACGTTGCCAATTAGGACAGCGCCTCACTAGTATCGGTGGCATATTAGTACCTTTTTACTTTTTACGCCTACACGATGACCTGGCTGGTTATGTTGGGAAATTACTGATGAAAAGACACTGATATGTGCCCCCCCCAAATGTGATTATTATTTAGATATGACGTGACTTTGTAATATGGTTATAAATCAGTTCGCAGTTCTAAAAAATATTTCCCCTTAGGAGAGGAGTATTAAAAATCATGGGGTGCGCGGCCGACTCGCACCTGACCGTCACACTCACTTTTCACTCTTCATGTAGTTACGTAATCCTATAAATATAGAATCATATACGATAGAATAACCTTTTCTAGACAGATAATTAGAGATTTTTTTAAGTAACGTGGCATTATAAACTGAAAAATGGCCAGATGTCATTGAGAACACAGCTGCTTTTAGCTTGAGAATGGCAGTTCTCGAGTGGCAACCACGTACCGGAAGACGCAGTGTGGGTAGACCTCCCGCAAGGTGAGCCGACGATCCGCTAATTTACCAATGGTCCGATCCAATTTTAATTGGATCGCATTAGCAGCTTAATGGCGCGTTCTTGGTCATCATCATTAACATATCAGCCAGAAGACGCCCACTGCTGGACATCTTGTGTGAGGCTTGTATGATTTTTGCTCCGAAAGGGCTGCCTGTGCGCGTAGGGAATCGAAAAACTATCAGCCTAAAATATTTTAGCACTGGGATTCGCAACCATTACATAGTTTTTGTGATATGCACATGCGTGGAATTATCTACGGCGCGGTATATGCTAACTTTCCCCTACATTCAGTTGGTTAACATGCCGGTCGCCACGCAGAGGTCCCGGGTTCGATTCCCGGCCGAGCAGAAATTGAAATGATTGATTTTAATTTCTGTTACGGGTTGGGTGTAGGTGTAAACATAAAGTATATAAGTAGTTTATCAATTATCTAACACCCATAACACAAGCCTTGTTTACTTTGGGGTACATGGCGCTGTGTAAATTTGTCAAAGCATATTTATTTATTATATAGCGACAGAACAGTAAACACGCAACATTGTGGCGCAATTATCAAGCAGTTTCGAGCAGCGCGGTGCCCAACGAGCTGAGAAAGTACCCTAACTACGCGGTGACTAGGCGGACACTTCGCGTATGCTGTTCGTATGCTGCACGTAGAGTTTTTGTGGAAAAATAAGCCTTCTGTCATTAGTACAGGCCCCAAAATTGCATAAGTATTTGGGGCGAACGCGCAGAAAAAGTGTTTGTGTCTAAAACGGATTCTGCTTTGAAACTAGATGGGATTATTTCGTGGAAACAGTACCTTGGTATCACAAATAAAGTATGAGCAGTACAGAAGAAAACAATTTCAACTATTTATTTGATAACTGTTCAAATGCAATATATTATATCGTACACAACATCTAGTTTAAGATATTAAACACACTCGAAGTTTACAGAGAACCAATCATTTATGTTGTTGTTGACAATATAATTGTGAATTCACTTCCAATTAATGCAACATTATGTAACTTATTATTAACAAACTAATGTCCTTTGGAAATAAGCTTACTTCTCTTGTTGGTCGCTAGTTCTGTGATCTGGTACTTCTCCGAGTCAATATACTGCTTAAGATCATTCATGATTTCTCCTATGATAATAGCAAAGAGATTGTATTCGTATATTTTCTTATCGTGAGCGTAGTATTGAACAATCGTTCCTTCTGGGGAGTATGCGGTAGGTTTTGTCTTAAGTTCGATTTCTGCGAAATCAGCAGTACCATTCGCAAAAATGGTGTATACCTTGTCGTCGACTATGAGTGGTACACCATCTTCGATAACAAATACAGGCTTTAGGAGGCGCACCTCGCTGGGGTTGCTTGGTAGTCCTGAGATTTTCTTGACTCCATCCTCATTTACAACATATGCCACTTTATCGGAATCCACATAGTAAAGGCTTGAAGTGTAATCGGCCACAATTTGGACAGCATCATTTACTTCAGCGATTTTCACCTTCTTATTCCCGTCGTTTGTTACTTTGTACAATTGCTTGTCTTCGGTAAGAATATAGAGAGCATCGTCATTTCTCTTCTTCGCAATGCTGATGATGTTGTCCGTAACGGTGCCATATTTTTCTGCTTTATTCTTCTCTTCATTGTACACGTATAAGCCGTCAGTAGCAGCGAAGTACACAGTTTTGCTGTCATCTGTGGGTGCCACGAAATCTCTTCCATTATCTAGAAGCTTCGTCGCGACTTTCTTCTTCAAAACGTAGAGCCCGGTACTATCAATAATGCCGTTTTGGCCTAGTTCTCCTTCAACAAAGAATAAAATGGCATCATCGCTGAAATCGGAGCCTTCTGTCTTATCAGAGCCTTTTACATTGAAGTTCAATGCATTCAATGGTAAGAAGAGGTTAACTATGTCATTCTGGGAGGTGTGAATGACGAGCTCATTGGGGGAAAAATTATCATCTACGACCAGGTTCCCTTCTTTAGAGATGGGACTGCTGTACACGCAGACCACTAGCAGCAATACTCCACAGAGTTTCATTTTTGGATCTGTAACAAAAGAAAATATTTTTAAATAATGTTGAATTTAAAACGTAAAGTACCAAAAGATTTTAAAAGAGAATGTTCCTTCTATAACTGAAAGCGATACTTCAGCTATTCACCTATGTAACGTCTGTTTAGAGTAGGGGTAGGCAGAGACCATATTATTACACTTGCTACGGTCATGCCGAACCGTTTCAATACTCATCAAGCTTTTCATAGTATAGATTCATAACCTCTTTATATAACAGTGTACTAGGTTAACTGTGATATGATAATTGTTGTTGATAGGTACTCATAATGTTATGGTCTCATAGGTTATCAATGTTATCGTTGACCGGTGTTAGGTATGTTTTAGTATCGTTGAAACTAAGCAAAATAAATTTTATATAGGTACTATGTTTCTTTACTATTTAGATATAATCACATTATTAGAATTATATATATATTTACTGAAAGTGTTTATTAATTTAGTCATTTTTTAGAATAGAATAGAATAGAACTTTATTGCATAAACTGTGTAGTTCATTGTTGCAGATGGGTTTGCAATATAAGAAGAACAACAGTTCACCCATAGCGGGTATGCAATTACAATTAATTAATAAACAGCGTCGGTGGCCGAGCGGATACAGTATCCGACTCGTAAGCCAGAGGTCTCGGGTTCGAATCCCGCTCCGGCCATGTACCAATGACTGTTCCTGAGTTATGTACATTAGTTGAATACTAACCAATGCTCTTGCGGTTAGGGAAAACATCGTGATGAAACCTGCACATTCAGGCGACTGGATGTGTAACCATGATCCAATCTGATGAGGTTCCCCTGGCAGCAGGGTCATGGAGGTCAGATGGCAGTCGCTCCACTGTAATTACCTGACCTGCCAAATCCTGGATCATGGTCAAGGCGGACCCCGGGCCCTCGATCTCAAGAGCACAACCGGGACATTAACGCCAAGATGTTTTTTTTTTTTTATGAAAGTACACTGTGAGACAGAAGTACAATTAATGTGTATTATAATCAAAAAATTCTTTCAAGGTGTAAAATACATAATTGAATAGAAATAGTTTTAGCTTGTTTTTAAATTTAGTGGAATCTAAAGCTTTTAACTCTACCGGCAAGTGATAATAGACCTTGATTCCTACTCTAAAAGCACTCTTATTGTACATGACATTTTACTGGGTTTAGCTGGTCTATTAAGGTTCTACATCAGGTGTTCCAGTTTCCATAATAAATTATACGCTATATGTGGCCCAGTCCTAATATATATACAACAATAAAGTCTCATTCAAATTCGTCCAGTAGTTCCGGAGATTAGCGTGAACAGACAGAAAGACACAACATTTTTAAAAATTGATATTCTGTTACTATTTCTTCATCGCCCTAAACAATTTTTTTGTAAAGATTTTCAAACACAAAAAGAATTCTATATAGACGAATCCAAACATAAGTCTGTATGGATCAGATACGCTCATGCTAGTTTCGTAACACAATTTAGGCAAAAATAAATTAAATTTCACAACATTAACCAAGGAAACAAATACTGCAAAACAACTTAATAAAAAACGAATGAAGAAATAAAATAAAAGAGGAACACGAGAACTTTCGGCTTATCTGTGTTGTAGGTACACAATAGAACATTTCAATTTATTTTCGCGTAGGTAATGTAATTTAAAGAATAATTACAAATATTTATATTTTGGGCGAAAAGCGATTGTGTTAAAAATAGATCAATCCAATGAAGCCCATGAAGTAGTAGAAATTAAATTTAATAAAATAAAAATAAGTGAACACAATAATGTACGTATTTAGTAGAAACAATGACTCACCTTATTTAAAAGTTACCGCGGACTGATAGGCAAATCTAGGGTCAGCCACAATATATACGCGACACAGATTGACCTTTTGATAATGTATCAAACAGTTTATGTCATTATAGGGTTCCTTGGTCTAACAACAGTTTTATCCCACTCTAAATCATCTTGGCGTTAATTCCCGGTAGTACTCTCGCGCACGAGACTCCGGGGTCCGCCTTGATCATGATCCAGAATTTGGCAGATCAGGTTATTACGGTGGAGCAACTGCCATCTGACCTCCGTGCCCTGCTCCGGGAACCTGACCAGATTGGAACATGGTTACACATTCAGTTGCTTGAATGTACAGGTTTCATCACGATGTTTTCCCTCACCGTAAGGGCATCAGTCAGTATTCAACTAAAGTACATAACTCAGAAAAGAGTCATTGGTTCATGGCCGCAGTGGGATTCGAACCCGTGACCTTCTGCTTGCGAGTCCGATACCCTTACCACCCGGCCACCGAAGCAATTTTTTTATACTACTCAGTGTAAAACGAGCAGAGTCCAAAGCTTTTTCTTAAATTCTTCTTTTCCCCATAACAGACTTAGGGCCTCTCCCACATAACCCTTTTCGTGGGAGAGGCTTTTGCCATAATCTCCACGCTTGGCAGGCGAGTCGGAGATCGCAGTTTTATAAATATAACAATGGAAAACGCTGCTGCCCATTTTCCAGCCTACGGAGACATTTTTATCCTAGATATTTTATCTCGGAAACTTCATTCGCCTTGTACGACACCCAAGAGTGTAAAGGGTTGGTGCTAGTCTCCTTTGCCGGACACCACCCGGCCACTGTATATGGAAACTATTCACGAAGGTTTTTCCACAAAATAAAAAAATCCTGGTCACTTATCGTAAGTACCAAACGCCAACCTGATAGGGAAACGAAAATAGGCTCCAATAGGGAAACTCAAAAATACTCACATTACGAGTACACGAACACAAGGTTGGCAAGCATCCGTACATAGAGGCGCTGACCGTCCTACATTGCGCTAGAGAAATTTGCCAATTTCCGCGGCATATTTACACCTTCCGACGATCAACTGTCGGACCCATGGTCCCCTGGTCACAACACCCGGCCAGGTGGGTGGTTACCCTTTTTTACTATCTCCATCTTCGCTTGCCAACATTGGCCTGTGAGGATAAATAATATGACTTACTTGTCAGTGCGTCAGTGAATTTTCATTTCGTTGGGTCCGCGCTGCTCAAAGTTGTCGGAGGTTTCGAGTTTCCTGGGCCCCGGGCCTGCTAATTTACTGATGGCTCAGTTGAACCTCGATTGGATCTAAATAGGAAGTTTGGCGCGTTTCTCGTATGCTGCTACTAATTCAAAACAAATTGTTGAACCAACTGTCATTGGACTATTTCCTAGACCAATTGTAAATCGATTGTGCTCTAAAACGGCAGTCTCTTGATAGATTTTAGAAGGCAACACCAATAACTATTTAACTGAGAGTCAATTATGATTCCATTAAGACTCATTTAGTAAAAGTTTTTGCAGAATACTCAACTCGTTTCAATTGTAATGGTATTGCAATTGAATATCAATCACGTGATAGTTTAATAAAATTAGCAGATTTGGATCCCAGTTTGGTCGCTACGCGTACTCTGTTCGGTCACCTCGCTGTTTGTAAGCGTAGTATAAACTGATACTTGTTCTTTTTCTTGAAAAAAAAATTATTACGGAACCTTAAAAACGTGTAATGAGCTTCATATCTGCCATATCTACTTGTTTATTATTTAAATAAAATATGTACGTGGGTTTTGAGCTTAGGTATAACCCGCAAGGTTGGTACTGTAACACTCGGGATCGTGGGGGCGTTTAAATAAATACTCGTAGCTCGAGATATAAGTTATTATAGTTATATTTATGAAAGTCAACTCAAGAATCAACAATAATGAATGATATAAAAATACATAAGACATCTTACGTCTAATTCAAATGGAACCCATTTGAATTCCTGCCTAGCCAGTGCGATGTGTGCTCATAGAGACAGGCCAAAGACCCAAGTTCTGCTTGCTCCGAACCGTCCAAGCTAACCGACCTCCTTCCTACATGTTCTAACCTAACCTAACCTGCTTAACTAATTAAAGCCCCGGCTGCCCTATGGGAGCAGCAACCTTACCCGGAAGCCTACTTAACCTAAAGCCCTTCCAGGCATGAGCCCTCCGAACGCCTTCCTACGGGAGCAGCAACCGCACCTGGAAGCCTACCTAACCTAAAGCCCCTCCAGGCATGAAGCCTCCGAACGCCTTCCTGCCTTACCCTATGGGAGCAGCAACCGCATCTGAAAGCCTACTTAACCTAAAGCCCCTCCAGACATGAGGCCTCCAAACGCCTTCCTGTCTTGGGATCCGTCCTAACCTAGGGCCTGCCCGAGCACACACGCTACAGTACCTAAATTAAGTACGTATGTAAATTACAAAATAAGATTCTCAATTTCAATATTGATTGGTACCTAAGGAGCGTCGGTGGCCCAGCGGTTACAGTATCCAACTCGTAAGCCAGAGGTCCCGGGTTCGAATCCCGCTCCGGCCATGTACCATGACTGTTTTCTGAGTTATGTGTAATAGTTGAATACTAACCGATGCTCTTACGGTGAGGGAAAACATGTGATGAAACCTGCACATTCAGGCGACTGGATGTGTAACCATGATCCAATCTGGTCAAGTTCCCCTGGTAGCGGGGTCATGGAGGTCAGATGGCAGTCGCTCCACTGTAATTACCTGACCTGCCAAATCATGGATCATGGTCAAGGCGGACCCTGGGCCCTTGTTCTCGAGAGCACAACCGGGACATTATCGCCAAGATGATTATTTTTATTTTACATGTAAATTTGTAGTACCTACTACAAATGTCAATTTGTGTTACAGAAATGTGTCATTACAATATGCATAAATTTTTTATCTTTCTCACATTTAGAAAATCATCCATATTAGTCCACTGTAGAACGTCGCCTTGTACGATACTTACGAGTGTAAGGGGTTGGTGCTATTCTAGTCTGCCGGACACCACACGGCCATTGAAATTGAAAATTTATAATATTTATATCTGAGAATAGACTTTTCTGTTTTATGGAAATTTTTATTTGATATTTGTTTATGTCAATGATTGTAAATATGTGAGAGAACGTGTATAGGAATTAAACAAAGAAATATGAATAATAAATATGACAGACAACAACATTAAAAGACAATAAGATTCGATGCTTAAAGAATACTTGTATGTATTTTAAAAGTATTTAAATAGTTGATAATAATAAATGGCTTCAGTACTGAAGCGCTCGGGGTCCACCGTGGCCGGGCCGTGGTACGGACGGAGCCAGAGATTGTATTCTGTAGAGAATGCCTAGGAATTAATCTAGGAAAGAATTAGGAACCAATGACATTGTATAATTTAATTTAATATTATTTTTTGACATTCTACGTATTAATTAATTAATATTTTATGACAGTACTGGAAATATGACTTTATAATGTATGAAATGATAGGTACTGTGAGCACATATTTGTAGTGCCTTGAGAAGGTGCCTGTGCCACTCATGTGTATGTAGACCATTAGACTGCAAAAGAAATGAGTACTGAATACTGAAAGCAGGGTTCCAAATTGTCAAGATAATTATTTTCTTTGATAGTTATCTTGATCGGCGGATATTTATACAGACACTTTTCTTTTTGGTGACTACAATGTAGATGAAAAGCGAAACCGCCAAGAGGATGTGAGGCAAATGAGTTTTATTACTTATAAAACTTATATTTACATGTAAGTACTATCGCTACGAAAAGTCGAATTTTAGGTAACTAAAAAGTTTTTTGTGCCAGGATGTGCACCAACGCTTTGTGGGTCTCCTAAACGCCTACAATGGCTACAAAGATGATTTTTTCTTGTATTCAACGACGTAGGATAACCAACGGCGTCTATAACGTGTTGCAGACACATGTTACATTTTAAAAGTAGGTAGGTCACGGGACTCACACAACATTTGCAAGCTAAAAAAGACCGTAGGGTGACAAATCTTTTCACATTGCGACTGTACATACGATATGATATTCGTATTGCATCACTGACAAATTATAATATTGCATCAAATCATCGTATTGACAAATACACTGAAAGCAATTTACCAATGATAGCAGAGTAGGAATCCACTTCCCATACAAGTGTAAAACTCGTGGAAGTTGCTTTGTTGTGTAACTGCGTCCACTTTGAAGGATGCAGTATTGGGCACACCTGCAATGACCAGTAGGTACTTAGGTACACTTTGTAACAGATTGTAATCATTCTGGATGCGACAAACCGAGGACAGGGAGCATTAGCGCTAATTGGTATCCAACAGTGACGAAATGACGATCCTTTTAAATATCAGGTACATAGATTTTTTTTTAATTGGGAGGCAAACGAGCATATCGCCTGATAGTAAGTGATTACCGTCGCAAATTCTTTCATTTCATACATAAATGCCTATATCAGTAGGTACCTATTACAGATAAAACTCCCCAATCAAATACCAATGTAATCATCATCACAGACCGTATCACAGTCCACTGCAGGACTTTGGGCCTCTCCCACGAAAGGGGAGGTTATTGTCATAATCTCCACGCTTGTCAGGCGGGTTGGAGATCGCTGCGTTTAAATACAAACATTGATTCGTTTTAAGATATTTACACTATTATAGTTGATCTAAGATGGGTTATGGCAACTTATTTTTACTAAAAAATACACCGATAAATCTATTTTCAAGAGTAGTCTCAACTTTATTTACAGACTTAATCAGACATTAAATCAATGCTTGAGTAAATATTTTGCCATGAACATAAACAATCAAAACTTAGCTGAATGTTTATGAATCTTGAATAAATGAAAGTTCTGGAATAAAACCTTGACTCAAAACCAGTTTTCAAACAAGATTCATCACTGAGTAACGTTCTGTAATACGGGGCTTAAATTAGTAAGTCCCTCGTTGGGCGCCAAAAAGTCCAAAATTTAGCGCCCAAAAAGGGACTCAAATATTGTCAACCAAATCACCTGTGAGTTTGAATGACACATCCGCCATGCCCAGCTTATTCTCAGCCCGGAACGTGTAGTTGCCCAGATCCATCATTTTCACCGTGCGGAATATCAGCTTATGAGTGCTGTCCTGGACCACCATAACAACCCTGAAAAGTAATGTAAAAGGCCACGTCAAAACTAGGTATCAAATTAAATTGTTCCAATCTCTGGAACAATTAATTATGTAGGTAGTAGTATTGTAAGTTCTATAATAATACTGATACGCTTTCGGTCTTCTAAAAGCTATAAGCTAAGTATAGGTACCTAAATTTAAAATGTATAATTAGGTATTACATAGTTTGCTCTGTTGTTTTACTAGTACTTTTTAAGTACCCATAGCTTTTATTACTGTTCCGAGTAACTACTCGTATATAGTATCATTTTCTTGTTTTTGTTTTGCTGCGTGTTTGTGTATTTTAATACAAAAGCCATTACTTGCCTGAATCAAATATAAATAAAATAAATTTCAACCTCCCAAAAATTATAACATATTCCAGTTAGATTCTAAGACTTAGTTGTATTCTAAGTTTGGCGCCCAGACAGGGACTCTGTCATCTGACTAGTAGAAAATAAACTAGTATCAGTTTGAATGCGCATAGAATTCGGAGACTCAGCAGATATGTAGATGTAGTAGCTAGTAAGTAGAAAAAGAAAATAGACATCGATCCATAAAAACTTTACACACCACATCCGATCCATAAAAACGTCCACGTGCGTTGGGCGCAAAAGAAGAAAAAAATCGATTTCGCTTCCCAAGTCCAATGCCTCGCTATTATGTACCTATATTAAGTAGGTATATAAAAACTATTTTTTCCATACTACTCTAAAATAGTCTACTGAGGTATATTACTTAGACCCCGCCATCATCCGAGTTATGAAGATCTTATTTCAAATGTCACCTGAAAATCGATTGCACTAACCGATCATCAGCTCTAACCGGCGTTCCGTCTCTGTACCAGGCGGTGCGCGCCGCCGGGATGGCGAACTCCACCTTCGCAGCGAGCACGGCCCGAAGCCCCACCGCCGTGTGCACGAGAGAGCGCTCCACTGTCACTACTGGGGCGTCTGGAGAGTAGATTAGATTACATATTTTAAAAGTATATTAAAAACATAGTTCATCGCCAACTTTGTGCCTATATCTGCCTAGGAAATGCACATACCCTCGACTCGTAAGCGAGAGGTACCGGTTTCGTATCAATGACTCTTTTCGGAGTTATGTTCATTAGTTGAACACTAACCAATGCTCTTACGGTGAGGGAAAACATCGTGATGGAACCTGCACATTCAGGCGACTGGATGTGTAACCATGATCCAATCTAGTCAGGATTCCCTGTTAGCAAGGTTACGGAGATCAGATGGCAGTCGCTCAACTGAAATTACTTGATCGGCCAAATCCTGGATCACCCGGTGACCACAACAACCGGGATATTAATGCCAATTTGCCTAACGCCACACTGCAATATGATGTCTAATTGCTTATTTATTGTAATATTTCTAATATCCACTATAAACTGAATATCGGCATGGAGAATCATTTACCTAAGTACATTTTTACAGAATACTTTGATTTAAACATAATTAATAAATGTACTGAATTGACGTTGCAGCAAATATGGAAAATAATATTTAGGTGTCGAAAAAACTTAAGTAGGTAGGTATCTAGTAATGTCCCGGTTGTGCTCTCGCTCACAAAGACCCGGGGTCTGCCTTGACCATGATCCAGGATTAGCCAGATCAGGTACCTAGTAAATATTTCGTACTTATTCTTTCTTACCTTGTATAACAACCGTAATAGAAGCAGTCACAGGGTCTCCCACCCGGTTGTCTGCCGTGCATTGGTAGACGCCAGCCAGCAGCCGATGCTCCGCCTTTGACTTAATGCGGGAGCGGTGTTCCAAAAGCTTTATTTGGTCGTCCTGGTGACAATTTAAGGGATTTTAGGGGTTAGTTTTGATCAATGAGTGTGTAAATCAACCCTTACGTAAGTTGTAGTCCGTGGATTTTCCAGCTACTCACAAAAAACACTTTGATTTGGTTAAACCTTTGTTTAGTGCATATAGCTATGGAATGGGACGTTGCCTGCGCTACGAGTGTTTGGCAAGCGAAGATGTGAAGGTGGAAAAGGATTATTACCTACCCACCTGGCCAGGTGTTGTGACGAGGGGAACAAGGATCCGTCGGAAGTAGTATATATGCCGCGGAAGTTGACACACTTCTGTAGCGCGATGTTAGAATGGTCAGCGCCATCTATGTGCAGATGCTTGATAACCTTGTGTTCGTGTATCTACTTGTTGTGAGATTCCCTATTAAAGCGATAGATGTCGTTACAAATGTCCTTCAACTTTATAGGTAACTACTACCACAACTTTAATTTGGACATCTTCAAGGCTGACCGAATAAGCAGTTTGTGGGTCTAATGTCGGGTAGGTAGTTCTTATTAAAAAAAACAAATAAGGAGGTAGTCTCACATTCTTCTTCCATTCGATGATGGGGTGCGGCGTGCCGGCAGCCTCGCAGCCGATGCTCACCAGCTCACCCTTGCTCATAACCAGAAAACCGTCCTCGGGGATGGTCTTTATCTTTGGTGGGTCTGGAATTGAATGGTGAATTGGTAGGAGTATAGTGCAAGAGCATAAGTGCATGACTCAAATTCCTTAAGGAGGGTTTGAGAAGATTTTTAAAAAGCTCCTAGATACGTTGTCGTCAACACAGTAGGTTAAAAAACCTTTTTTTCTTTGATAGTTAACTGTAATACTATGACATTGTATTGGGGGTGTTTGTTATAATCTCTCCCCTGGTGTTGCACAGTGCGGGTGTACAGTGCAAGAGCAAAAATGACCACATTAAGAATCATATACTGTGCAAAGTGCTACAGTCGTTAAACTGTTTTAAAGCATTTACGAATTAAATTTGTATTTATTATTGAAGAAATACCTTAGGGGTAAAGGCCAGTCCTTAAGGGGCAGCTAATGCTCCCTTCTTTTAGCAAACTGATTTTGGCAAAATATGCACCAAATACCATGAATGTTGCTGTAGCTGCAAAGGAAAATTTTCTTTTTTGATGTAGTTAATGCACTTACGGTCTTCTACTGTACCTACATAGGTAGGCATTGTGGGCGTGCCAGCTTGTTAGTTAACTGACCTGCACGGATAACACAAGTGTGCGTGAGAGCGCGACAAGCGAGAAAAGGTGCGACATAAATCCTGCTATCTCTTTCATTTTTGCAATGAGAGAAGGAAATAAAGACTATTATACGGCGCGAGCTATGTCGCGGGCACTCTTCTGCTAGCAGTACTGTAGGTAGATATTTATTATACTACTTACATTGTACTTCAATTGTGTGAGACTGTCGAATAGGATTCCATGGCTCGGGGCGTATCACCTGTAAAAGGAAAAAAAATCCTAAGTTACCACTAACCACTTTACCCACACGGCCTGCCACATATCTAAACATATAATAAATAGTAAAAGAAGTCTGTCTGTTCATTGAATATATTTACAAAAAAAAATTAATGCGATGAAGAAATAGTAATAGAATAGGAATTTTTAAAGGTTTGTCTGTTTGTACACACTAATCTCCGGAACTACTAGACGGATATGAATGAAACTTATTTGTTGTACAGCTTTTATTTAAGCCTGGGCAACACATAGGGTATAATTAATTTTGTAAACTGGAACATCTGATAAATATAACCACAACTTGACCTCTCCGTAGTACTAGCTTTCATACATTAGAGAGGTAATTTAAAATGGTCTCCATGGAACAAGATAAACTGCCTTAAAAACTATTTCCATGCGGACAAAGACGCGGGCAATAGCTTGTAATATAATAAAATCTCTAATGAAAGATATTTTTTCAAAACAAGAATTTATCGCACGGCATAGTACCTACTTATCAAGACCATTCTAAAGACCCCAAACACGATGGGGTTATCTTGTTGCTTTCAATAGTTCCTAAGGCCACCTTCCGTCATCATTATCAGACCTTGAACATCACCTAGGGGTACCTATAGTAGCAGTTGACCGAAGTCTTCCACTAAGATCCTGAGACTGGTTGAACATTTAGGGCCCCGTTTTTTTAAATTACCTAACACTTCCCTTGTTAACTCAAATACCAGAGAAGTTACAGCAGTACAGTTTTTTTATACTGCTTAGTGACAAACGAGCAGACAGTCCACCTGATGATAAGTGGTAACTGTCGCCCATAACATCTACAATTCATACATTTAGGTTGCAGGCAACAAAAACCGCAAATGCGTTGTAATTTCGCTGGCCACCTTATCTATCAAACCGGAACACAACAACGCAAGCATTGTTGCTTGGAGGCAACAATTTATTTATTTATTTATTTAAATGCTTGCGTTGTTAATTAAATATTGTTTTTTGATTCATTGATTGTAAGTTAAAAAATAGATAAGGTGGTGGTACTCCCCAAGCGGACTCCTCAGGCTTGACAGAGTCCTACTACCAAAAATATACCGTAGGTACTAAAGAATATCGTAGCGCGCGTATTAAATGGAGCGGCCTCGTTCTACGGTCGCCGTTCAGTCGAATTTCAGCTTCGTTTTAGCCGGCATTATTTAGCGTAATCGCGGCCCAGATGAGTCTCGCGCACACGCGACCCAATCGTTGAGTCGGCCGCAGGTGAAAAAAGTTAACGTGTACTTATTCCACTAACAACCTAATCCCGCCAATAAAACCCATTAACAGTTTTATTTCCATGCACCAATTAGCCAAACGACATTAGTTGGTATGTACATTAGTTGAATTCTAACCGACGCTCTTACAGTGAAGGAAAACATCGTGATGAAACCTGCAAATTTAGGCAACTGAATATGTAACTATGATCCAATCTGGTCAGGTTCCCCTGGTAGCAGGGTCACGGAGGTCAGATGGCAGTCGCTACACTGTAATTACCTGATCTGCCAAATGCTGGATCATGGTCAAGGCATACCCCGGGCCCTCGTGTGCGAGTTTGGCGGTGGTAAGGGATAAGGTAGACGCCAATGTTGGCAAGCGAAGATAGAGAAGGTGGTGTTGTGGCAAACCTACCAAAAGACGTAGCGTGGGGAGGCCTTCCCACAAGGTGGACCTACGACCTGATAAAGATCGTAGGTACCAGTTGGATGCGGAAGGCAAGGTGCCGGTCTTTGTGGAGATCTCAGGGGGAGGCCTATGCCCAGCAGTGGGCATCTTTCGGCTGTTATGATATGATGAAATCTTATTTGTGACGTACGACGACGACTTTATTAACTGGATATGTCCAGCAGTGGACGTCGTGAGATGAGGGATATCAGTGAGCGAGAGGTGAGCGTGGATATGACAGGGGATAGATTTGAATGGAGAAATAAAACATACTGTGCAGACCCCAAATGAATGGCATAAGGGCAGGCAAATGATGACAGTGAAGCGACTGCCATCGAACCACCGTGACCCTGCTGCCAGGGAAACCTGACCAGATTGGATGATCTTAAAACATGTAACATCATTAAAACCTGCACATTCAGTCGCCTGAATGTGCAGGTTTTATCACGATTTTAGCATCGGTTAGTATTCAACCAATGTACATAACTCTGAAAAGAGTCATTGGTTCATAGCGGCAGTAGCACTCGAACCCGATACTTCTCGCTTGCGAGTCGGATACATACGTTAACCACGAGGCCACCGATGCTCCCGGTCACTCACTGTCACATCATTTTGTAGAAGTGGTAGCATTCCTTACCTTTCTTTACTTTGTAGTCACGAAGGTTTGATCATTCTGGGCCTGGAGCTCGTCTATTCCGAGTCGGTTTCGAGGTGTACTCCAGTTATCCTCATTCGACGTATCCTCTGTTTCGGAGTAGCGACCGCGTATCGGAATACGTAGCGTTTGTAGGAGTCTCGTAAGGGATGGATGGCCTGGGTTTAAGTCCGCTTTTCACTAATGGGTCGATTGAATTGTAATTGAATCGCAATCTTAGCTCAATGGCAGTTTTTGGTATTCTGCTACTGTTACTAATGGCTCCGTTGAATGGTAATTGGATCGCAAGCGCAGCAGTATTTTGCTACAATTAAATCTGCCCTTGAGCTGCTAACGCGATTCAATTACAATTCAAGCGCGCCAAGTAAATTCAGACTTGAAGTTCTAGTAAAGGTCGCAGGTAGCGGCTGGATGCTGATGAACCGAGCAACCGGGTCACCTGATGAAAAGTGATCACCGCTGCTCATAGACACCAACAACATCCGGGGAGTCACGAATGCGTTGGCGGCCTTTGAGATAGGTGTACTCGTTTCCTTCAGGTTCCAATACCGTAACGGTTTGGTAATACTGCAGGAGGCTCGAATGATAAAAAATATACGCGAGGGCAACGGTCTCAAAAATTTACAGATTTTTATTCAAAACATATACTAATGAATCAGCGAACCCGATTTTTTTATGTTTATCGACTTTTTTTTCAAATTTAGCTCCAAAGAACTGGGGCGAGTATAATAAAAATAACAAAAATCAATAAATAAGCGAGCGCAGCGAGGTCGGTGTTTATGGTATTTGGTGCTTAAAATCAAGAATCACGGTTACATACAATGCAACTTCTTTTAATTATTATTTTGGCCTTCGGTTCGTACACCTTGCTGGAGGGCTGCTCTATGCTGGTTACGCCCATGGGTAGGGACTTTCTTGAGTATCGTACACGGGATGACTGCCACCCATCCAGGTGGTCACGGGTGGAATTTCAAATTGCGGCGGCGGTTGTACAGTGGTAAAATTCTGCATCTGATGGTACACCTCGTGTCAATGTTGATGGCGACTCCGAAGTTATCTGCAAGTGAAATTGTTTGCTGGATTATTCAAATTGTGGTGCTTTTTGATGGTTAATGACTTCACACGAATCTTATAGCATTCATTTTAAGGGTATCTTCCGGGTTTCCTACCGCGTAGGTACCTTTGTTGACGTTTAGCCCGATATTTCGACACAATCAACAAACAAAGGTACTCATCAACAAAGGTACGCGGTAAGATACCCGGAACATACCCTTAAAATGTGTGATCTTAACCGCGATATTTTAAAACATTATCTTATAGCCTTAATTTACAGTGTACAGAATGCGAAATAATGATTTAGGAATGTACTTAAAGCACATCAGCTAATTTCCGAGCCGTCATAGATTGACGCGTGTATCAGCCCGAACAATCCCTTATAGATCTCGACTATTAAATATCGCTCGCGCGAGAGGGCCTTGATCATGATCCAGGATTTGACAAATCTGGTAATTATAGTGAAGCGACTACCGTCTGACCTTCGTGACCCTGTTAACAGGGGCACCTGACCAGATTGGATCATGGTCACACCATTCAGTTGCCTGAATGTGCAGGTTTCCTCACAATGTATTCGTTCCGCAATGTAGCATTCCGTTAGTGTTTAACTATTAATGTTTCCTTTGGACTATGACATGGGATCGCTCAAGAGGAACTACTATATTAGAGGTCTCTTTATAGACGGGCATGGTATACCTACCCCTGATTTAACACTATTGGAATGGAGATATCGCAAAATATATGTATATTGAATTTACGGTCCGAAAAATAGAAATATAAAGAGTCTTAAATATTTACTGTAGAATTTAAATGATATATTAAAGGTAATATATAAAGTATCAATGTATTAGTGTCCCAGATATATTATGCAGCATGAGAGATCATCACTTACTTAAAATTAATATTTAAATTAATACCAAAGTATGGTGAAATGCATAAGGTTGGCTCTGCGCTAATCTGATATGGTTGTTTAAATGAAAAATAAATGTGTTACTGGAATAAATAATCGTACATAAATAAATAAATATCATCTTTTATTTCTACACTTCAATTATTAGCATAGGCACATAGATGGCGCTGACCGTCCTACCTCGCGCTAGAGAAGTGTTCCAACTTCCTCGGCATATATACTACTTCTGACGATCTTCCTGTTTCCATCCATAAATACTCCTCCCGACGATCAACTGTCGGACCCTTAGTCCCCTGGTCACAACACCCGGTCAGCTACCCTTTTCCATCTTCTCCCATCTTTGCTTGCCAACATTGGCGGCTACCTTATCCCTCCACCGCCAAAAGTCAAAGATAATTAAATAAATGACAGCTTAATCCAGGTTCAAATTTTTTAATTTGGAATATGGTCATAAAATTCCTATGAAAGTAGTTTCTGTAAAGGCATGTTTCACATAAATGAATAAGTATAGACTTTTAATAATTCTCATTTATTGTGTTAATTATAATTTATTTACAACTTACTTGCTAAAGGAACGAAATTATCAGTATCTTAGTAAATGCTTATGAGAAATATATGTAGGTACCAAGATTCTAGAAAACGAGCAGATTTTTAGAAGATACAGTTTAGTTATGTGGTTACCACTGAAACATAATTAATGTTAATATAACAATCATTATTGTTTTTAAAATAGATATTGAGAGAATTATTGCTGTTTTCACTAAACTTAGGAATCGGCTAAGTTCTTTCTTATCTCAATTTGGACGTTGCTGATTGGCTAAAAACTAGTTAGACGGAAAATAGGCGATTCCAAAGTTTAGTGAAACGGGCATTAAACTTTGCTTCATTGATTTTAGAACTTATCACTTATAAAAAAACCACCTGTGTGGAACTAAAACTTAATTCGCTTTTATTACCTTGTCAAAAAAAGCGCTATCGTCGAAAAACAGACACAGATACAATCACCAAGATGGCGGACGACGTTATTTTCCCGCCTTTTGATCTTTCGTTTGAAACTTGCGCTTGTGTAATGTTGTGAGCTTGTTCGGGCTCCGAGTCTTCTAGAATTGGAGTTATGTCGGAATAATCCGACGTGGACGGTCTTCTACCAGCTAGGAAAATAAAAAACAAACATTTAAGTAATAATATACCGTCAAGGCCGTGTGGCGTCCGGCAGAGTAGAATAGCACCAACCCCTTACACTCATGGGTGTCGTACAAGGCGACTAATTTTTTCGAAGCAAAAGATCAAGAGTCTCCGTAGTCTGGAAATGGGCAGCAGCATTTTCCATTATTATATTTAAACCCTGTGATCTCCAACCCGCCTGCCAAGCGTGGAAATATTGGCAATAACCTTTCCTTTCGTGGGAGAGGCCCTGAGTCCTGCAGTGGACTGTTACGGGCTGTGGTGATAATGTGATGATGATACCGTCAAGGGGTGCCGATCGGCTCCCGAAACTGTTGAACTAGTCCCAATGTTAGTATTATTAGCCGTGATAACAAACCCGATATGTGTAGTGAAAGTGTAGTGAATAACCACGAAACTCCTCTCACTGACTTCACTCGAAATATGTATTAGAGATTGGTCACGTCATAACATATAGGACACACGATTATAAGGACCGTGAGGGCGTCTGTCTTTTCATCAATAGTTTCCCAATCGGCGGCATGTTAGGACAATAATGAATGTGGAGTGAAAAGGGAGTAACATGCCGCTGATACTAGTGATGTTATTTATCACCCATATCTAACACTTCATCCGAGTGAAGTTCCTGAGAGGACGTCTTATTAGCAAAAAAAATTGGCATGTAAGTTTGTTCGATAGCTATTAGCTACTCACTTCCAGGTTCTGTAGCAAAATGCAATACGTGTGACTGCTTACTCCAACCGAACCTAGGGATTGAAATATTAGATAATAAATTAACATGTAGGTAGCAAGTCTTATTCCAAAAAAATCACTTAGGCGTAGGGGCCAAACTTTTTGTGAATGACTGACGTATTTTCACATTATTTATTTTGATATCGCAACTGGGGTTCTTAAAAGGCCACATTGGGTGTTTCATATTCATTTCATCATACAGCCGAAAGATGCCCACTGCTGGGCATAGGCCTACCCGCATCAAGCTGGTACCTGCGATCTTTAGCAGGTCGTTGATCTACCTTGCGGAAGGCCTACCCACGCTGCGTCTTCCGGTACGATTCATTTAAAGCGCCACAAACTAATCTGATCCGGCCAAAACTGTAACTAATGTGACGCCATTTCGAATTGTCATGCCAATGCCAACAACTGCGTCGCTGCAGATAAGTTTGTGACCAATGAATATCATATTATGAAACGCTAGTGTGGCCTGTTAAGACTTCATACCTGTTTCTGGACGTGACGATGGCTTCGTACACGTTGGACGGCGTCAATCCGCGAACGGTGTAGCTCGCGCTGTGTATTGGCCCTGAAATTCAGATTGACACAGGTAAGGCTAGTAATCATTGAGAAGCTAAGACAAATAAAAAAATTCATCTTGGCGTTAATGTCCCGATTGTGCTCTCGAGAACGAGGGCCCGAGGTCCGCCTTTGACCATGATCCAGGATTTGGCGATCAGGTAATTACAGTGGAGCGACTACCATCTGACCTCCGTGACCCTGCCACCAGGGGAACCTGATCAGATTGGATCTTGGTTACAAATTTAGTTGTCTGAATTTGCAGGTTTCATCACAAAGTTTTCCCTCACCGTAAGAGCATCGGTTAGTATTCAACTAATGTACATAACTCAAATAAGAGTCATTAGTACATGGCCGCAGCGTGATTAAGCTAAGCTTAGACTAATATCTATTTTTCTATAATTATCTGAATAATTCGGATGCGCGGGCAAGCCGACCTTGGTCGGACGTCCGGCTACGTCCCCCTCACCCAAAAGTGACTCTATTTTTTACTGCGTTAGGATTAGTATCAACTACAATTGACGGTTGGTCGGTTCCAGCCTAAACGGAACGTCTGTTACTAGTTTAAGTGTCCAGCTTAATAAAGCGCCGACGTCGCTCTCAGACAAAACACAAAACGAACGTGTAATCATAACCATAACATCTTCATTGTTTTTATTTGAAACGAAATTAACCGCAAACTTTTTACTTGTTTGTGCATAAAGTTTAATAAATGAATTAATGAAAAACACAAACAATGACCTCGACAAAAATGACTTGCAACCTAGTGCGTGGTTCAGGAAACGAAACGAAGATCGAAAAACACGACATTAATTAAAGGTTCAGACAAAAATACATCACTCACGGGTATAGAAATATACAGGATCTGCACGGATGCTATTTTAATAATGATACTTCATCGGACCTAGTATATCCGTGGCAGCCTTGGCGTGAGGGATATCGAAGATAAGATCGAGGAAGCTCGCCTACGCTGATATGGTCACGTGTTGTTTAAGCCTCAGAGATACGTGGGAAATAGGTGTCTGAACCTGCCAGTATCAGAAAAGAGGCCCCGTGGGCGACCCAAGAGGCGATGGATTGACATCGGATTCGAGAGCCAACGGCCTACGACGCGAGGATGCCGAAGACCGGGCGAAGTGGAGAAGAATGAGTCGGAAAGCGGACCCTGGCAGAAGCCGGGGCTGACCGCTCGGACGATGATGATGATGACCATCGGACCAAGTTCACTCCTATTAAAAAACGGTAAGGAGTGCTTGTAAGAATGGTAGAACAAATTCCTGCGAATCAGCGTACAAGATTGGAATACCTAGCGTCGTTAATTACCCCTAAGATCTGAGGCACTATTTTTGAATCGCTCGCCTCGATTCGAACGGCTTTCAATTTTTATTTTCGGCATGAACAATTCGGTATTGTGATGTGTGATGCTGGTTTTCCCTATTTTGAAACCGTACTTTTTCGGTGTTATCAATATTTCAGTGTTATAATCAATTCTAAATAATGTATGTTTACTGTATTTTTTAGTCATGATGTGAACACTTGTTTTGGGTCAGGATTTAGATTATGACCATTACTGTTTCTATGTAAATTGTTAGCAATCTTAGTCTGTTTTGTGTGCCTACTAATAAATAAATAAATAAGGATCACCCCGTGGCGAATTAACAGTGTGGTTCTAAAAGATAAATACCTTAGGTACTTGGCCTACAGGTCAACAAATTGATAAAGTTCTAATATTGAACGATGTAAACATATATTTTCTACGAAATGTAACGACAGTAAACAACTGTGTTCAACGTTAAAATGATATGGTTTCAAATCTTAAATGAAATTCCATACTAGAATAACTAGTACATCATAAACGTGCATTTACACTAACTTGTCCAAACAGGAATTGTTAGAAACCTCTTACAAATATCTACAACTATCTGATCAATTGTGTGTATATACAATCATTGACATAAACAAATATCAAATAAAAATTTCCATAAAACAGAAAAGTCTATTTTCAGAAATTAATAGTATAAATTTTCAATTTCAATGGCCGTGTGGTGTCCGGCAGACTAGAATAGCACCAACCCCTTACACTCGTGGGTTACGTACAAGGCGACTAATGTTTTTGAGGCAAAATATCTAGAGTCTCCGTGGGATTGTCATTATCATACTTATAACACTGCCATCTCTAACCCGCCTGCCGAGCGTGGAGGTTATGGCAATAACCTCCCCTTTCGTGGGAGAGGCCCTAAGTTCTACGGTGGACTGATATGGATGATTTTCTAAATGTAAAAATGATAAAAAAATATACGAGTATGTATATTGTAATGACACATTTCTGTAACACAAATTGATATTTGTAGTACCTATATATTTTACATGTAAATTTTATTTAGGTACCAATAAAAATAAAAATAATCGTCTTGGCCTTATTGTCTCGGTTGTGCTCTCGAGAACGAAGGCCCAGGGTCCGCCTTGACCATGATCCACGATTTGGCAGGTCAGGTAATTACAGTGGAGCGACTGCCATCTGACCTCCATGACCCTGCTACCAGGGGAACTTGACCAGATTGGATCATGGTTACACATTCAGTGGCCTGAATGTGCAGGTTTCATCACGATGTTTTCCCTCACCGTAAGAGCATCGGTTAGTATTCAACTAATGTACATAACTCAGAAAACAGTTATTGGTACATGGCTGGATTCGAACCCGGGACCTCTGGCTTACGAGTCGGATACTGTAACCGCTAGGCTACCGACGCTCTAAGGAGCCTAAACCTAAAATTTATTGGTACCTAACGGTACCAATAAATATTGAAATTGAGAATCTTATTTTATAATTTAAATACGTACTTTATTTAGGTACCTACCTCGCGGGTTATACCTAAGCTCAAAACCCACGTACATATTTTATTTAAATAATAAACAAGTAGATATGGCAGATATGAAGCTCATTACACGTTTTTAAGGTTCCGTACTCATTTTTTTTTCAAGAAACAGAAGAAAATCGTTTAGTAGAGAGAAATAGAGATAGCTAAACAAATACGTATCAGTTTATACTACGCTTACAAACAGCAAGGTGACCGAACAGCGTACGCGTAGCGACCAAACTGGGATCCAAATCTGCTAATTTTATTAAACTTACACGTGATTGATATTCAATTGCAATACCATTATGATTGAAACGAGTAAAGTATTCTGCAAAAACTTTTACTAATTAAGTCGTAACGGAATCATAATTGACTTTCAGTTGAATAGTTATTGGTGTTGCCTTCTAAAATCTATCAAGAGACTGCCGTTTTAGAGCACAATCGATTTACAATTGGTCTAGGAAATAGTCCAATGACAGTTGGTTCAACCATTTGTTTTGAATTAGTAGTAGCATATCAAACTTTCTATTTAGATCCAATCGAGGTTCAACTGAGCCATCAGTAAATTAGCAGGCCCGGGGCCCTGGAAACTCGAAACCTCCGACAACTTTGAGCAGCGCGGACCCAACGAAATGAAAATTCACTGACGCACTGATAAGTGAGTCATATTATCTATCCTCACAGGCCAATGCTGGCAAGCGAAGATGGAGAAAGTAGAAAAGGGTAACCACCCACCTGGCCGGGTGTTGTGACCAGAGGACCATGGGTCCGACAGTTGATCGTCGGAAGGTGTAAATATGCTACGGAAATTGGCAAATTTCTTTAGCGCAATGTAGGACGGTCAGCGCCATCTATGTACGGATGCTTGCCCACCTTGTGTTCGTGTACTCTTAATGTGAGTATTATTAAGTTTCCCTATTGGAGCCTATTTTCGTTTCCCTATCGGGTTGGCGTTTGGTACTTACGACAAGCGACCAGGATTTTTTTAATTTGTCGAAAAACCCTCGTGAAGTTTCCATATACAGTGGCCGAGTGGTGTACGGCAGAGTAGAATAGCACCAACCCTTTATACTCTTGGGTGTCGTACAAGGCAAATGAAGTTTTCGAGATAAAATATCTGGTCTCCGTAGGCTGGAAAATGGGCAGCAGCATTTTCCATTGTTATATTTATAAAACTACGATCTCCGACTCGCCTGCAGAGCGTGGAGATTATGGTAATAGCCTCTCCCACGAAAAGGGTTTTGTGGGAGAGGCCCTAAGTCCTGCAGTGGACTGTTATGGGGAATAAGAAGAATTTGAGAAAAAGCGAATGGAAATAAAAATACTAGGTGAGAGAATTTTGAACAATTAAACGCCAACCTTGGACTCTGCTCGTTTGACACTAAGTAGTATAAAAATTCTTAAGAGCTTCGGTGGCCCACTGAATCCTACTGCGGCCATGAACCAATGACTTTTTTCTAAATTATGTAAATTAGTTCAATACTAACTGATGCCCTTGCGGTGAGGGAAAACATCGTGATGAAACCTGCACATTCAGGCAACTGAATGTGTAACCATGTTCCAATCTGGTCAGGTTCCCCTGGTAGCAGGGTCACGGAGGTCAGATGGCAGTTGGTCCACCGTAATTACCTGATCTGCCAAATTCTGGATCATGGTCAAGGCGGACCCCGGGGTCTCGTGCGCGAGAGTACTGTCGGGAATTAAAGCCAAGATGATTTCAGAATGGGTTAAAAATGTTGTTAGACCAAGGAACCCTACAATGACATAAACTGTTTGATACATTATCAAAAGGTCAATCTGTGTCGCGTATATATTGTGGCTGACCCTTGATTTGTCTATCATTTCGCGGAAACTTTTAAATAATGTGAGTCATTGTTTCTACTAAATACGTACATTATTGTGTTCACTTATTATTATTTCATAAAATTTAATTATCTACCTACTTCATGGGCTTCATTGGATTTATCTATTTTCAACACAAAATATAAATATTTGTAATTATTCTTTAAATTACATTACCTACGCGAAAATAAATTGAAATTATTTTCTATTGAGATGTACCTACAACACAGATAAGCCGTAAGTTCTCAAGTTCCTCTTTTATTTTATTTATTCATTCGTTTTTTATTAAGTTGTTATGCAGTATTTGTTTCCTTGGTTAATGTTGTAAAATTTAATTTATTTTTGCCTAAATTGTGTTACAAAACTAGCATGAGCGTATCTGGTCCATAAAGACCGGAGTTTGGATTCGTTTATATACAATTCTTTTTGTGATTGAAAATATTTGCAAAAAAATTATTTAGGGCGATGAAGAAATAGTAATAGAATATCAATTTTTAAAAATGTTGTCTCTGTCTGTCTGTACACTCTAATCTCCGGAACTACTTTACGAATTTGAATGAGACTTTTTATTATGGAAACTGGAACACCAGATGTACCTTAATAGACCAGCTAAACCCAGTAAATAATGACTAAATTGATAAAAACCTGTAGTAAATATATAATTAATATAATTCTAATAATGTGATTATATCTAAATAGTAAAGAAACATAGTATCTATATAAAATTGTTTTGCTTAGTTTCAACGAAACGAAAACATACCTAACACCGGTCAACGATAACATTGTTAACCTATGAGACCATAACATTATGAGTACCTATCAACAACAATTATCATATCATCATATCAGTTATAGAAGAAACATTCTCTTTTAAAATGTTTTGGTACTATACTTTTAAATTCAACATCATTTAAAAATAATTTATTTTGTTACAGATCCAAAAATGAAACTCTGTGGAGTTTTGCTGCTAGTGGTCTGCGTGTACAGCAGTCCCATCTCTAAAAAAGAGAACCTGGTCGTAGATGATAATTTTTTTAAAAATGAGCGCGTCATTTACACCTCCCAGAATGACATAGTTAACCTCTTCTTACCATTGAATGCATTGAACTTCAATGAAAATAACTCTGATAAGACAGAAGGCTCCGATTTCAGCTATAATGCCATTTTATTCTTTGTTGAAGGAGAAATAGGCCAAAACGGCATTATTGATAGTACCGGGCTCTACGTTTTAAAGAATAAAGTCGCGACGAAGCTTCTAGACAATGGAAGAGATTTCGTGGCATCCACAAATGACAGCAAAACTGTGTACTTCGCTGCTACTGACGGCTTATACGTGTATAATGTAGAGAAGAATAAAGCAGAAAAATATGGCACCGTTACGGACAACATCATCAGCATCGCGAAGAAGTTAGATGACGATGCCCTGTATATTCTTACAGAAGACAAGCAATTGTACAAAGTAACAAACGACGGGAATAAGAAGGTGAAAATCGCTGAAGTAAATGATGCTGTCCAAATAATGGCCGATTACACTTCAAGCCTTTACTATGTGGATTCCGATAAAGTGGCATATGTTGTGAATGAGGATGGAGTCAAGAAATTCTCAGGACTACCAAGCAACCCCAGCGAGGTGCGCCTCCTGAAGCCTATATGTGTTATCAAAGATTTTGTACTACTCGTAGTCGACGACAAGGTGTACACGATTTTCGCGAATGGTACTGCTAATTTCGCAAAAATCGAACTTAAGACAAAACCCACCGCATACTCCCCAGAAGGAACGCTTGTCCAATACTACGCTCACGATAAGAAAATATACGAATACAATCTCATAGCTATTCTCATAGACGAACTCATGGATAAACTTAAGCAGTATATTTTCTCGAAGATAGACCAGATCACAGAACTAGCGACCAACAAGAGAAGTAAGCTTATTTCCAAAGGACATTAGTTTGCTAATAATAAGTTGCATAATATTGCATTAATTGTAAGTCAATTCACAATGATATTATCAACAACAACATAAATGATTGATTCACTATAAACTTCGAGTATGTTTAATATCGTAAACTAGGTGTTGTGTACGATATAATATATTGCATTTGAACAGTTATTAAATAAATAGTTGAAATTGTTTTCTTCTGAACTGCTCATACTTTTTTTGTTATACGAAATAATCCCATCTAGTTTGATAGCAGAATCCGTTTTTGACATAAACACCTTTTCTACGCGTTCGCCCCGGAAATTGTGACACCTGTACTTATGACAGAAGGCTTATTTTTCCACAAAAACACTACGTGCAGCATACGAGTAGCATACGCGAAGTGTCCGCCTAGTCACCGCGTAGCTAGCTAGGGTGCTTTCTCAGCTCGTTGGACACCGCGCTGCTCGAAACTGCTTGATATTTGCGCCACAATGTTGCGTGTTTACTGTTCGGTCGCTATATAATAAATAAATATGCTTGGACAAATTCACACAGCGCCATGTAGCCCCAAAGTAAGCAAAGCTTGTGTTATGGGTGGTAGATAACTGATAAACTACTTATATACTTTATTTTTAAATACATACTTATTTTACATCATTACAATTTCTGCTCGGCCGGGAATCGAACCCGGGACATCTGCGTGGCGACCGGCATGTTAACCAACTGAACCACTCAGGTCGTCAGGTTTGTAATGTAAGTAGTTGCAAATCCCAGTGCTAGAATATTTTTGCCCGATACTTTTCCGGAAAATGGAAATACGACACGTTACGAAAGTTTTTACGCCCACTCCTTACAATTTCGTGGGTAGTCTTGATAAGGCCTATATCTATAATTTGATATTGTAGTAACACATTGAACCTATACATTTGAAATGAAAATATATTGTAGAATTTACGTGAAAAATTATTTTATACACAATCAGTTTTGCTATTAGATTATATTGAGGGAACAAAATAAAATAATAGCTATTGCGATCCAATCATAATTCAATCGAACCATTGGTAAATTACCGGACGTAAGGTCCAGGCTGTCGGTCCGGTACGTGGTCGCCACTCAAAAAATGCCACTTAAGCTAAAAGCAGCTGTGCTCTCAATGACATCTGGCCATTTTAAAGATTTTAATGCCAGGTTACTTAAAAAAATTCTCTAACGATCTGTCTAGGAAAGTTTATTCTATCTTATATTATTCTATATTTATAGAGTTACGTAAGTACACTGAAGAGTGAAAAGTGAGTGTGACGGTGAAATGTGAGTCGGACGCGCGCCCCATAATTTTTAATACTCCTCTCCTAGGGGAAATGTTTTTAAGAATTGCGTCTTATCTAGAAAATAAGAACCGTAAGGGGGCATCAGTGTCTTTTCATCAGTTATTTCTCTTTCCGCGGCATGTTAGAACAATGATGAACGTGGAGTAAAAAGGTAGTGCGCATCCCATCCCTATGGAGTGTTGCATTCGATGTAACCTGAAAAGCCTTCCCAGCCAAAGGTACTCTGCCGTGGGACTGAGTCTAGCTGTTAGGCACCTAGGTCTCTTGCGAGTAAAGCATAACCAGCCATCTCATCGTGTAGGCGTAAAAAAAGTAAAAAGGTACTAACATGCCGCCGATACTAGTGAAGTGCTGTGCTAATTGGCAACAGTCGTGCTATGGACGTCGCCCGACCAATAAGACCTCAAACCTGCCCGTCGCACGACTGTTGCCAAGTAGGACAGCGCCCGACATTATTTATACCTACTTTTTCGAGTGAAGCTAGTCAACAGACTATTCTATTATTATTTTACCGCTCAGATTGCATGGTCACCATCATTGGAGTCCCCAGGCACGACGATCTTGCTCCAAGTGTTGGCCGCGGCTTCAGTACTGAAGCGCTCGGGGTCCACCGTGGCCGGGCCGTGGTACGGACGGAGCCAGAGGTTGTATTCTGTAGGGAAAGCCTAGGTATTAATCTAAGAAAGAATTAGGTACCAATGACATTGTAAAATTTAATCTACTATTTATTATTTTATTTGACATTCTACGTATGAATTAATAATTTTTTTCTACACTCATAGCATAATGTTCCAATTACATATTCGAAAACAGTTGTTTAATGACAAAGTTTTTTCACGCCAGACTATAAAATTAAAAAAAAATTCTTTTCGATTCAGCATTTCCCATACTAATTTCATTACAGTTGTAACGTAAAATAACTTTTTAATCATTATTCAACACTTTTATTTTTTAATTTTTTGTCGGGCGCCGGTACACGCCGAAATGTAGGCTGAATACATGAACGTCTTTAACAAATTCAAAATTCAAATGTAATGTTTATATTTGTGTGTCATTATTTTCCCGCTAAACCGAATATTTTTTCTTATTATTGTAATTTGTGTTTGTAAATGTTTTTTCTTGTTTGAAGCAAATAAATAGATAAATGTGAGAGTAGTGAAGTGAATTTCCCATCGCTTGTTATCCTCGACTCGTAGATATAACAGAACTGACTCGCAGCTTACTTCCAGCAAAGTTGAGATAATTATAGGTAAGAAATTTTAACATGAAAATATGAGTGTAGATAAAGTAGTGTATGCAACTGCGTATAATTTTATGTGACAGTTGCATAAACTATTATATTATGACAGTACTGGAAAAATTACATTAAGTGATAGGTACCACAGTACAGTGTTGTCACAACCACATATTTTGTAGTGCCTTGACTGTCTGATGTGCCTGAAAAGCGAAACTGCCAAGAGGATGTGAGTCAAACCAGTTTTTTCCTCATAGAACCCACATAAGAGGATATGTAAGGACTATCGCTACGAAAAGTCGATAAAAGTAATAATTTATTTTTTGTGCCAGCAACATTTTATGGATCTTTTAAACGTTTTATCTTGTACTCGATGACGTAGGATAACTCACAGCGCCCTCACAGTCTATAACGTGTTGCAGACACATGTTACATTTTGAAAGTAGGTAGGTTATGGGACTCACGGGACATGTGCAAGCTAAAATAAGCCTTAGGGTGACAAACCTATGCTCTATAACATTTTATATTACCTACCTAGATATTCGCATTATATCAGACAAATACACTGAAAGCAATTTACCAATGATAGCAGAGTAGGAATCCACTTCCCATATAAGTGTGAAACTCGTGGAAGTTTCTTTGTTGTGTACTGCGTCCACTTTGAAGGATGCAGTATTGGGCACATCTTCAATGAAAAGTACTTAGGTACACTTTGTAATAGGTAGCAATCTTTCTGGATGCGACAAACCGAGGACAGGGTGCATTGGTGCTCATTGAGTGACGCCTATATCCAGCAGTGGACTAGTATGGGCTGACGATGATGATGATTCTTCTCAATAACATCAGGTGCCAGATTTTTATTTGTAATAGTGGGAAACAAACGTCGTGGGCGTCTTCTGGCTGATATGATGATGATGATGATCAATCCGTAAATATAAAAAAAAAATTACAGGTACACGGTTATTTGAAATAAAATGGCATTTGATCGCGAAGAGTGAAAAAAATCAGCAGTGGGATGATTCAGGCTAATATAATAATAATAATAATAAAATTGAAAAATTTAAGTCTTGGTTCGCGCAGTTTTTCATTGCCCTTTGTATAACAATGAGATTTCTTATAAGGCCCATCTGGCAACACACATTTGTCAAATGACTTCGTCTTGAGACAATGCGATAATTGGAATGAAAATGTATGGCATAGCTGCCTAACTGAGATGGATTCATCGATTGACCTCTATCTCGAAATCGGACCAACCTAGCTGGACTATTTGTCCTAGGTACATATAGTCGTCAACAACTTCAAGTGGATGCCTCCAGCTGTAACTTATACAACATGTATACCATAATATACCATAGGCGTTAATTTAGTATAGTCCCGTTTTGGGCGCCAAAAAGTCCAAAGTTTGGCGCCCAAATAGGGACTCAAATGTTGTCAACCTGTGAGTTTGAACGACACATTCGCCATGCTCAGCTTGTTCTCGGCCCGGAACGTGTAGTTGCCCAGATCCATCATTTTCACCGTGCGGAATATCAGCTTATGGGTGCTGTCCTGGACCACCATTACAACCCTGAAAAGTAATGTAAAAGGCAACGTCAAAACTAGGTACCAAATTAAATTGTTCCAATCTCTGAACAATTGATTATAAAAACCTTAAAATTACTAGTTTTAACATGTGATTATATATTTTTTGTGTATTATGTTTAAGTTGTGTACATAAAAAAGTTTAGTTCTACAATTATACTGAACTGCTTTCGGTCTTCTAAAAGCTATACACTAAGTATAGGTACCTAAATTTAATATGTATAATTAGGTACTACATAGTTTACTCTGTTGTTTTACTAGTACTTTTTATTATTGTTTCGAGTAACTATATAGTATCAGTTTCTTGTTTTTGTTTTGCTGCGTGTTTGTGTATTTAATACACAAGCCATTAGTTGCCTGAATCAAATAGAAATAAAATAATTTTCAACCTCCCAAAAATTATAACATATTCAAGTTAGATTCTAAGACTTAAAGTTCGTTCGCGTTAAGAATGCAGTGAGTCATCAGTGCAACTGCAGGGTAAAGGTGTATTCACAGAGGTGTTAAAATTCAAACAAATTATATTTTAAAAGATTAAGTTTAATAAATTTACAAAAATAAACTTAAAAGCTTAAAATCAAAATTTAGTCATCATATCATATATTAATCAATATCACTAGTATCCTCCTTAGTATTTATAATAAAGGAATTATCTGCAGCGAGTTTCATGACGTCATCTAAATCCCACATGGTATTTTCTTCTTGTAAGACGTGGTCGCAGCATTTCTTCCATCGATCAGCGTCTACTCACCGAATTGCGTTATAAAATATTTTTTTCACGTCAGTTATCTTAAAAGTTTTGCCCACACCAACTCAATGGGGTTCAGTTTGCAGTGGTACGGAGGTAAACAGAGCATTTCAATGCCGTTACTTCTAGCCATTTCATCGATTAAATATTTATCATATTGTGGGGCGATTGCGGCGGCTTTCTTGAACAATTCTTTTTTTAAATAACTCATGTCCATGACAAAAATGCTCCCTGGTTCTAGCTTAGGTATTATGTTTTTGAACCACTCAAGGAACCTGTCACCGTCCATCTCCTCATGATAATCTTTAGTTGATTTTGACCCAAAAACTAATCGACCACCTTCCACAAATCCTTTGTCGCTACCAATATGTAAAACAATGAAACTTTTTCACTTTCCAGTAGGAACTCTTGGATATCTTGGTAGATAAGCCGTCTTGAAAAACATGTCTCTTGTATTTATAGTTGTATCCAACCACGGCTTTGATTTAACATGTCCGGCGTTTACCCACGTTTCGTCAAGGAAGTATATGGTTTTATTTGCTTTTCTGTGTTCTTTGATTTGCCTGAGATATTTACGCCGCCACAAAACAATGTCTTCTCTTTCCATTAATAATGTTCTATTATCCTGTTTATTAAACTCAAATGCCAGCTCATGCATTATTTTATGAAGTGTGGTACGTTTAAACGTTGGAACATCTTCATCAGCTTCACAAGTTGTCATAATTTTATTTAATGTCGGGTAGTCGTTATTTAAATATATTGAGTGTACTTTTCTCCTTATAGCACATTTGTCTAATTCATCGAATTTATCAATCATAGACTTCCGGGCTCTTTTTTTCACTGGCCATTTCAATGAATTATTTTCTTTTTTTTCACTAAGAATACTATAAACTGTTCTCTCGGACACCCCGCATGCAGCTGACGTTTTTGTACTATGCTGTCCACAGTCACATTTAAATCACACTGTTTAAAATACTTAAAAACATTGTAAATTACTTTTTTTTCTCCACTACGAATTACCGAACCACTTTTATTTTTACGAGTTGGTGAGGTATTCATTTTTTTCAATTTAAATCAGTTAACACAAATGACAGGACACAACCGTTGCGTTGAAACCAATGGACTTCAAATAAACACTGTAAACTTGACATTGTAATTTGAAACGATTTGATTGGTTAGGGGGCGGGGCTAGGCCGGCGGAAAATGATAAATCACTGCATTCTTAACGCGAACGAACTATAGTTGTATTCTACAATTTTTTCCATACTACAATAAAATAGTTTAGTGAGGTAAGTATTACTTGGTCCAGGCCATCATCCGGGTTATGAAGATCTCTTTTCAAATGTCACCTGAAACTCGATTGCACTAACCGATCATCAGCTCTGACCGCGTCCCGTCTCTATACCAGGCGGTGCGCACCGCCGGGATCGCGAACTCGACCTTCGCAGCGAGAACCGCCCGCAGCCCCACCGCCGTGTGCACGAAGGAGCGCTCCACTGTCACTACTGGAGCGTCTGAAGAGTAGGTAAGAGTTACAGCTAGAAGTTGTCAGGCACGATGAACCAATTCATTGACATAGACATTGATTTATTGATAAAATTCTTTACAGGTAATTAATTGCGCTTATACTAATGTCACGATAATTCATTAAAATTACCTTATGTATCGTAATATTAACAAATAACATTAAAAAAGAATAAAAATAATTATAGCATATAATAGGGATTGAATGATGTTATTTATCGTCCACGACCTACCATGATCCTATTTGGTCAGGTTCCCCTGTTAACAGGGTCGTGAAGGTCCGATGGCAGTCGCTCCACTGTAATTACCTGATCGGCCAAATCCTGGATCTCCCGGAGATCACAACAACCGGAACATTAACTTATTTAAAAGAACATTAACATTACAAAAAAATATTTATTCTATACAGTAAAAACTGGATATCGGTATGATGAATCATTTACCTAAATAAAGTTTTAAATAATACTTTAATTTAAACTTAATTGATAAATGAACTGAATTGTCGTTGTAGAAAATATACAAAATTAATTTTTTTTAAGCAGTTACCTAGTATATATTTCGTACAAATTCGAGAGAATTTGGTTCTGGTTTTGGGTAATAGAAGCAGTCACAGGGTCTCCCACCCGGTTGTCAGCTGTGCGTTGGTAGACGCCTGTCAGCAGCCGTTGCTCCTTGAACTTGATGCGAGAGCGGTGTTCCAGAAGCTTCATTTGCTCGCCCTGGTGGCAATTAAGGGGATCTTGGTTAAGTGAGGGGCTTCGATCAATGGGTGTGTCAACTCTCATAAGTCGTGGTCGGTGGATCTTCCATCTATCCACACAAACCACTTTCATTTAGTTCAACCTTTGTACAGTAGGAACGATTAACGCCATCTATGTGCGGATGCTTGACAACCTTGTGGTCGTGTATTCGTAATGTGAGTATTGTTGAGTTTTCCTATTGAAGCGATAGATGTCGCTACAAGTGTATTCCTTCAACTTTGTAAGTAACTACTACAACAACTAATTTGAAAATCTTCAAGACTGACTGAATAATCTGTTTGTGGGACAAATGTCTGGTAGATCTTTTAAATAAAATAAATAAATAAACATGGTTGGACAAGTCACACAGCGCCATTTAGCCCCAAAGTAAGCAAAGCTTGTGTTATGGGTGCCAGAAAACTAATAAACTAGATACTTATATATTTTTAATACATACTTATTATACATACATACAGCACCCAGAAACGTAACAGAAATTAAAATTCCACATTTCTGTTAATCACCTAAATAAACTAATCGGTCGAGTTATTTTTCCAATTTGGGCCTAATCGCGACCTTTCGCGTTTTATCAAACTTCTTAGATAAATGGTACGCTATTTTTATACTACCCACTTATTACTATAACAATTTCAATATCTGGAAATCGAACCCGGGACCTCCGCGTGGCAGAACGGCATGTTAACTATCTCAACCACTCAGGTCGTCTGAGGTCGTCAGTTTTTATAAAAGTCGAATAAGGAGGTATTCTCACATTCTTCTTCCACTCGATGATAGGGTGCGGCGTGCCGGCAGCCTCGCAGCCGATGCTCACCAGCTCACCCTTGCTCACAACCAGGAAACCATCCTCGGGGATGGTCTTTATCTTGGGTGGGTCTGGAATTGGATGGTGAGTTGGTTGGTGAGTACAGTGCAATAGCTTAAGTGCATGATCACCTTAAGAATCATATTCCTTTGCACTAATGTGCAGTCGATAAACTGTTTTTATGGCATTCATGAATTAAATGGAACACGTTGCCTACGACTGTGTTCCTTGTTCACTATAATCTGGACTCCTTAAAGGCAAGAGTGAAATGGCAGTTCCTAGACAGGCATGCTCTCCCTCTTTGGCCGCATCGTCACTCACCACCAGGTGAGATAGAGGTCAAATGCCTGGATTCTATAATTTAAAAATATTTATGTCAAAGTCAAAGTCAAAGTCAAAATAATTTATTCAGATTAGGCTATACATAGCACTTATGAATGTCAAACAAATAAATTAAAATGTACATTACAATAATGGTTAAACCTATTTTAGGTATGTTCTAAATATTGAAAAAATAGTTAATCAAATATAGATAAATGTCAAATACATATAAATAAAATACAATTAATAAATATTAAAACAAAAATAATAAAAAAATATCACCAAGTTAATTATTCCGATTCAATTGTTTAAAATGTCAATTCACTTACAAACATCAAATATTAAATACACAATTAAACATGTCACGGCATAGTACCTACTTATCAAGACCATTCCAAAGACCCCAAACACGATAAGGGTTATCATGTTGCTTTTAATAGTTCCTAAGGCCACCTTCCGGCATCATTATCAGACCTTGAACATCACCTAGGGGTACCTATAGTAGCAGTTGACCGAAGTCTTCCACTGAGGCCCTGAGACTGGTTGAACATTTAGGGCCCCGTTTTTTTAAATTACCTAACACTTCCCTTGTTAACTCAAATACCAGAGAAGTTACAGCAGTACAGTTTTTTTATACTGCTTAGTGACAAACGAGCAGACAGTCCACCTGATGATAAGTGGTAACTGTCGCCCATATCATCTACAATTCATACATTTAGGTTGCAGGCAACAAAAACCGCAAATGCGTTGTAATTTCGCTGGCCACCTTATCTATCAAACCGGAACACAAGCAACAACGCAAGCATTGTTGCTTGGAGGCAACAATGCTTGCGTTGTTAATTAAATATTGTTTTTTGATTAATTGATTGTAAGTTAAAAAATAGATAAGGCGGTGGTACTCCCCAAGCGGACTCCTCAGGCTTGACAGAGTCCTACTACCAAAAATATACCGTAGATACTAAAGAATATCGTAGCGCGCGTATTAAATGGAGCGGCCTCGTTCTACGGTCGCCGTTCAGTTGAATTTCAGCTTCGTTTTAGCCGGCATTATTTAGCGTAATCGCGGCCCAGATGAGTCGGCCGCAGGTGAAAAAAGTGAACGTGTACTTATTCCCACTAACAACCTAATACCGCCAATAAACCCTTTAACAGTTTTATTTACATGCACCAATTAGCCAAACGACATTAGTTGGTATGTACATTAGTTGAATTCTAACCGACGCTCTTACAGTGAAGGAAAACATCGTAATGAAACCTGCAAATTTAGGCAACTGAATTTGTAACCATGATCCAATCTGGTCAGGTTCCCCTGGTAGCAGGGTCACGGAGGTCAGATGGCAGTCGCTACACTGTAATTACCTGATCTGCCAAATACTGGATCATGGTCAAGGCATACCCCGGGCCCTCGTGTGCGAGTTTGGCGGTGGTAAGGGATAAGGTAGCCGCCAATGTTGGCAAGCGAAGATGGAGAAGGTGGAAAAGGGTAATTACCCACCTGGCCGGGTGTTGTGGCAAACGTACCAAAAGACGTAGCGTGGGGAGGCCTTCCCACAAGGTGGACCTACGACCTGGTAAAGATCGTAGGTACCAGATCGTAGGTACCAGTCTTTGTGGAGATCTCAGGGGGAGGCCTATGCCCAGCAGTGGGCGTCTTTCGGCTGATATGATATGATGAAATCTTGTAACGTATGACGATGACTTTATTAACTTTGGATTTGTCCAGCAGTGGACGTCCTGCTATGTATATGAAAAAATAATACAAATTGCTTTCTTTGAACTTCCCACTTAGCTAGTCAATGACAGATAGAAAATATAATATCCCAGTTGTGTACTCGCACACGTAGGCCCCACGTAGGTCCGCCTTGATCATGATCCAGGTTTTGGTTTTGATCATTCTGGGCCTGAAGCTCGTCTATTTCGAGTCGGTTTCGAGGTGTACTCCAGTTCGCGTTATCCTCATTCGCCGTTTCCTCTGTTTCGAAGTAGCGACCGCGTATCGGAATACATAGCGTTTGTAGGCGTCTCATAAGGTGGGTTTTTTTTTTTTTTTTTTGCGCCCTACGCAATGGGAAATGGGCACCCTCCGGTATAGCGGTTGGGAGGGAGGAGGTGAACTCTCATGAGTATCAGCCGGCCGGCCAGCTGGTTATGCACGACTCGCCAAAAAAAAGACCTAGGCGCATACGTACTAAACACCCCCTGGGAGCACCTGTAGCCGGAAGGGCCTTTCAGGTTTCATCGGATGCTACACCCCGTAGGGACGGGTGCGCTCAGCGTCACTCTTTACGGAGCGTACACTGGAGGTCCCGCTGCTGTGGACTGGATTTAGAGGCCTACGGGGGCCGCTAAAACGGCATGGAGGGGCTGTGTCGGGTCGACCTCAGCCTCCAGGAGGAGGTTCAGAGCGCTCGACAGGTCGTTGGGGGGTTAAGGTGGATGGATGGCCTGGGTCTTAAGTCCGCTATTTACTAATGGGTCGATTGAATTGTAATTGAATCGCAATCTCAGCTCACTGGCAGTTTTTGGTATTCTGCTACTGTTACTAATGGCTGCAGTATTCTGCTACAATTAAATCTGCCCTTGAGCTGCTAACGCGACTTAATTACAATTCAAGCGCGCCAAGTAAATTCAGACTTGAGATTCTAGTAAAGGTCCCTTCTAGTAAAGGCTGGATGCTGATAAAACGAGCAACCGGGTCACCTGATGAAAAGTGGTCACCGCTGCTCATAGACACCCACAACATCCGGGGAGTCACGAATGCGTTGGCGGCCTTTGAGATAGGTGTAGACTCGTTTCCTGCAGTTTCCAATATCGTAACGGTTTGGTAATACTGCAGGAGGCTCGAATGATCAAAAATATACGCGAAGGCAACGGTCTCAAAAATTTACAGATTTTTACTCAAAACATAAACTAATGAATCAGCGAACCCGATTTCTTATTGTTTTGGCTCTTAAATCCGGATTTTTCGACTTTTTTCAAATTTAGCTCCAAAGAACTGGGGCGACTATAATAAAAATAACAAAAATCAATAAATAAGCGATCGCAGCGAGCTCGGTGTTTATGGTATTTGGTTCTTAAAATCAAGAATCAAGGTTACATGCAATGCAACTTCTTTCTCTTATTATTTTGCCCTTCGGTTCGTACACCTTGCTGGGGGGCTGCTCTATGCTGGTTACGCCCATTAGTAGGGACTTTCTTGAGTATCGTACACTGGGTGACTGCCACCCATCCATATGGTCAAGGGTGGAAGTTCAAATTGCGGCGGCGGTTGTACAGTGGTAAAATTCTGCATCTGATGGTACACCTCGTGTCAATGTTGATGGCGACTCCGAAGTTATCAGCAAGTAAAATTGTTTGCTGGATTATTCAAATTGTGGTGCTTTTTGATGGTTAATGACTTCACACGAATCTTATAGCATTCATTTTAAGGGTATCTTCCGGGTTTCCTACCGCGTAGGTACCTTTGTTGACGTTTAGCCCGATATTTCGACACAATCAACAAACAAAGGTACTCATCAACAAAGGTACACGGTAAGAAACCCGGAACATACCTTTAAAATGTGTGATAATAACCGCGATAGTTTAAAACATTATCTTATAGCATTAATTTACAGTGTACAGAATGCAAAATAATGATTTAGGAATGTAGATAGATAGATAAACACTTTATTGCTCACAAAACATAACAGTATCAATTAGTTACAGTAACAGGAACACATATGAGCAAAGGCGGCCTTATCGCTACAAGCGATCTCTTCCAGGCAACCTTTACATAAAATGAGACAGGAATATTACAGCAGGTAGTGTTGAGCTAAAGGATACAAGAGAATGCGTTGTGCATTTATCTAAACACCAACAAACAGCCAAAAACATGAAATAATCGTACATATGCAGGTATACTAAAATAAAGTTTCACAAATCTTTCGCTAAAAGGGATTTACGAAGTTTTGACTTAAAACTAGGCAATGACTCAGACTGTCGGACTTCCCTTGGCAGATCATTCCACAATCGAGTTGCCCTAAGGAATGTACTTAAAGCACATCTGCTAACTTCCGAGCCGTCATAGATTGACGCGTGTATCAGCCCGAACAATCCCTTATAGATGTTGACTATTAAATATCACTCGCGCGCGAGGGCCTTGATCATGATCCAGAATTTGACAAATCTGGTAATTACAGTGAAGCGACTACCGTCTGACCTTCGTGACCCTGTTAACAGGGGCACCAGACCAGATTGGATCATGGTCACACCAATCAGTTGCCTGAATGTGCAGGTTTCCTCACAATGTTTCCCTCACCGTAAGAGCATTCCGTTAGTGTTTAACTATTAATGTTTCCTTTGGACTATGACATGGGATCGCTCAAGAGGAACTACTATATTAGAGGTCTCTTTATAGACGGGCATGGTATACCTACCCCTGATTTTACACAATTGGAATGGAGATATCGTAAAATATATGTACATTGAATTTACGGTTCGAAAAATAGAAATATAAAGAGACTTAAATATTTACTGTAGAATTGAAATGATATATTTAAGGTAACATATAAAGTATCAATGTATTAGTATCCCAGATATATTATGCAGCATTAGAGATCATCACTCGATAAAAATTAATTTTTAAATTAATACCAAAGTATGGTGAAATGCATAAGGTTGACTCTGCGCTAATCTGATATGGTTGTTTAAATGAAAAATAAATGTATTACTGCAATAAATAATCGTACATAAATAAATAAATATTATCTTTTATTTCTACACTTCAATTATTAGCATAGGCACATAGATGGCGCTGACCGTCCTACCTCGCGCTGGAGAAGTGTGCCAACTTCCTCGGCATATATACTACTTCTGACGATCTTCCTGTTTCCATCCATAAATACTCCTCCCGACGATCAACTGTCGGACCCTTAGTCCCCTGGTCACAACACCCGGCCAGCTACCCTTTTCCATCTTCTCCCAACTTTGCTTGCCAACATTGGCGGCTACCTTATCCCTCCACCGCCAAAAGTCAAAGATAATTAAATAAATGACAGCTTAATCCAGGTTCAAATTCTTTAATTTGGAATATGGTCATAAAATTCCTATGAAAGTAGTTTCTGTAAAGGCATGTTTCACATAAATGAATAAGTATAGACTTTTAATAATTCTCATTTATTGTGTTAATTATAATTTATTTACAACTTACTTGCTAAAGGAACGAAATTATCAGTATCTTAGTAAATGCTTATGAGAAATATATGTAGGTAACACGATTCTAGAAAACGATCAGATTTTTAGAAGATAAAGTTTAGTTATGTGGTTACCACTGAAACATAATTAATGTTAATATAACAATCATTATTGTTTTTAAAATAGATATTGAGAGAATTATTGCTGTTTTCACTAAACTTAGGAATCGGCTAAGTTCTTTCTTATCTCAATTTGGACGTTGCTGATTGGCTAAAAACTAGTTAGACGGAAAATAGGCGATTCCAAAGTTTAGTGAAAACGGGCATTAAACTTTGCTTCATTGATTTTAGAACTTATCACTTATAAAAAAACCACCTGTGTGGAACTAAAACTTAATTCGCTTTTACTACCTCAAAAAAAGCGCTATCGTCGAAAAACAGACACAGATACAATCACCAAGATGGCGGACGACGTTATTTTCCCGCCTTTTGATCTTTCGTTTGAAACTTGCGCTTGTGTAATGTTGTGAGCTTGTTCGGGCTCCGAGTCTTCTAGAATTGGAGTTATGTCGGAATAATCCGACGTGGACGGTCTTCTACCAGCTAGGAAAATAAAAAACAAACATTTAAGTAATAATATACTGTCAAGGCCGTGTGGCGTCCGGCAGAGTAGAATAGCACCAACCCCTTACACTCATGGGTGTCGTACAAGGCGACTAATTTTTTCGAAGCAAAAGATCAAGAGTCTCCGTAGTCTGGAAAATGGGCAGCAGCATTTTCCATTATTATATTTAAACCCTGTGATCTCCAACCCGCCTGCCAAGCGTGGAAATAATGGCAATAACCTTTCCTTTCGTGGGAGAGGCCCTGAGTCCTGCAGTGGACTGTTACGGGCTGTGGTGATAATGTGATGATGATACCGTCAAGGGGTGCCGATCGGCTCCCGAAACTGTTGAACTAGTCCCAATGTTAGTATTATTAGCCGTGATAACAAACCCGATATGTGTAGTGAAAGTGTAGTGAATAACCACGAAACTCCTCTCACTGACTTCACTCGAAATATGTATTAGAGATTGGTCACGTCATAACATATAGGACACACGATTATAAGGACCGTGAGGGCGTCTGTCTTTTCATCAATAGTTTCCCAATCGGCGGCATGTTAGGACAATAATGAATGTGGAGTGAAAAGGGAGTAACATGCCGCTGATACTAGTGATGTTATTTATCACCCATATCTAACACTTCATCCGAGTGAAGTTCCTGAGAGGCCGTCTTATTAGCAAAAAAAAATTGGGATGTAAGTTTGTTCGATAGCTATTAGCTACTCACTTCCAGGTTCTGTAGCGAAATGCAATACGGGTGACTGCTTACTCCAGCCGAACCTAGGGATTGAAATATTTGATAATAAATGAACATGTAGGTAGCAGGTCTTATTCCAAAAAAATCACTTAGGCGTACCTGCGATCTTTACCAGGTCGTGGATCTACCTTGCGGGAGGCCTACCCACGCTACGTCTTCCGGTACGATTCATTTAGAGCGCCACAAACTTATCTGATCCGGTCAAAACTGGAACTAATGTGACGTCATTTCGAATTGTCATGCCAATGCCAACAACTGCGTCGCTGCAGATAAGTTTGTGACCAATGAATATCATATTATGAAACGCTAAAGTGGCCTGTTTAGACTTCATACCTGTTTCTGGACGTGACAATGGCTTCGTACACGGTAGACGGCGTCAATCCGCGAACGGTGTAGCTCGCGCTGTGTATTGGCCCTGAAATTCAGATTGACACAGGTAAGGCTATTAATCATTTTAGTACCTTTTGGTACACTTTTGGTTACACATGTTTTTTTTCGTGCAAGGATTATTTATGTTTTAATTATTTATTTCACAGTTTAACAGCAATCTAATTCTATTTAAACTATATACATACATAATCAAGTTGTAGTGCCAATAACAAAACTGCAATTTATAATTTAGGACTTAATGTAGCTCATACACCTAACTACGACAAACAAAATTAATCTAGGTATAATAATGCAATTATGTATCTTACAAATAAAATAGGTTTTTAAAGAGAGCGAGAGAAAAAAAAAGAAAAACAAGATATAGGTTTTTATGTTTCCCTGTATGAACGCGAGGCGTTAGGCGCGGATGCGCGCGTTGGTGTGTATGCGTGTGTGTGTGGGAGTGTGTTTGTGTGCGTGTATGTACATGGATGGTGTGTGTTTTTTGTTTTTGACCTTTCACCGCGACTGGTTATACTGGAGAACCCTGTTCAAAAATGTTGCACGTTTCAGTTGGAACACATTAACACTGTAAGAGAGGTGCTTCTCATACGCGTCTATAGCCCTATTTAGCGGAGAGCCTAAGGCGTAGCCGCTGCGCGCGCGGCGGTGGTCAAGTAGCCGAGGCCAGCGGCCACCGCGGCGCGCGCGCGAGTCTCCCGCGCACAGCAACACCCGGGATAACGGCTGCGGACTATCAACCCCGCAGTGCATGACGTCATGCAGAAGCCTCATGTCAGCCGCAAAGCGTCTGTCCTCCAAAGACATGATCCTATGGGTGTTCAGATCAGCCGCATAGCCCGCCGGTACCGTGCAAGAGAAATAATTGAGCTTGTTGATGAACGATTTTTGTACCGACTCCAGCCTTGTGCGATAGATAGCGTAGATCGGAGACCATACAGGTGACGCATACTCTAAGACACTCCTGACATAGGCGTAATATAGAATTTTAAAACCCGCAAAAGACTTCAGGGGCTTAATCGATCTAAAAATAAAACCTAGCATCCTGATCGCTTTCGCAACAATAGCCTCATAGTGAGCAAAGAAAGTCAGTTTGGAATCTAGAATGACTCCCAGATCCCTCACTTGATCACTGCAGTCAATTGCTGCGTTGTTAAGCCTATACGTTGTGCGAATTGAATTTCTCTTCCTGGTGAAAGTGACAGTCATGCACGTTTTCACGTTGAGATCCAGGCTGTTTTGTGCACAGTATATCGATACTCTGTCAAGATCTTCCTGTAGTTTTACGTAATCGGTTGAGCATTTAATGGGCATGAAAATCTTAGTATCGTCGGCATACATTAGGAATAACGCATTACGAAAACAGGACGAATAATCATAAAGGCAGATGTTAAAAAGAAGCGATCCCAAATGGGAACCCTGGGGAACCCCTGAGGGAATGGGCGCAAAACGAGAATGATAACACCCGACCCTGACAGCCTGACTCCTATTTCGGAGATAGGATTCTAACCATCGAACTTCCTCTAGTTTGCGTAAAATCGTACTATGGTTCAATCTATCAAAACACTTAGAGTAGTCGGTGTACACGACATCCACCTAATATCCACCCTCATCCATGTAACCGGTGACGGAATCTACGAATTCAGTCAAGTTTGTCATGGTGGAGCGCTTGCGCATAAATCCGTGCTGAGTCGGCGGGACGCTACGGGCAAGCAAAGGGTAAACTTGATCGTACACAATCTCTTCAAAAGCCTTGCTGAAAGTGGTCAGAATCGAAACTGGCCGATATTGTTCAGCAAGGATATTTGAACCACTCTTATGAATTGGCACAATGAAGGCCTGTTTCCAAACTGTTAGAAAAACGCCCTCCGCAATCGATCTTCTGTACAATATACTTAGTGGTAATGCTAAATAGTGAGCGCAGTAACGAATGAAGATCGGGGGAATGGCATCACAACCCACGCCTTTGTTTATATTTAATTTTAAAAGATATTTCTGTACTACGTCGCAAGTAATCTCCAATGTGCCTATATTACATAAATAATTACCGCGTGAGTCTACCGGGAGACATGAAGTGGGTGTATTCGTCGTGTAAACGGATTGAAAGTAATCTAGAAAAATATCACATATTTCTAGTCCGTTGGTGCCAATGCGAGTACCATAATTGATCTGTGAGGGTAAGCCATGATCGCGTCTTAGACTCTTTGCGTAACTCCAAAACTTTTTCGGATCTCGTTTGATAGATTGAGTGCACTGCTGTTTATACCTACCCCAGCACTGGCGCTGTAGTTTCTTGTGCCTAGATCGTAGCAAAGAGAATGTTTCACGATCACAACTATTGCCTGTTCGTTTCCAGAGTGAGTGATATTTGTGTTTTTCTTTAATTATTTTCACTAACGCCCTGGAGTACCAGACTGGATAGCCATCTGGAGTGCTATAGAAAAGCGGAACATGTTTATCTTTAACAGAGTTTATAGTAGTATTTAAAAACAGCAAAGCCTCATCCAGCGGTAAATTATTCAGAACAAGATTCCAATCAATTGTACACAAATCATGGAAAATATCTTCGTAATGGGTCTTTTTAAATTTATAAATTTTCTTACAGGGTATTTTCAAAGGTTTATGATTAACCAGATCCAATGCAAGCGCCGGGTGATGAGGCCAACCCTCGCGTGTGATCGGATCGACTACGCGTCGAACCTCCACCTCAGTATTAGAAAATGCAATATCTAAAAACCGGCCATTGCCATTGGGCACCCCGCAATATTGACTTAATCCAGTGGAAAGAATGTACTCAAGAAAACCCTCCTGACATTCGCCAGTCATCCCACTAGGGTTAAAGTATCCTCCCGATCGTGAACCCCAATTAATATTTGGCAAATTAAAATCGCCTAATAGCAAGTAAGGAGCTTTCGCTGTGCACTGCTCCTGTAAATAAATAGTAAGTCTATGTAATTGATCGTCATGACTAGACCCCGAACCCGGTAAGTAGATGCAAATAATGTGCAAATCCAACTCAGAATGAATCGCGCGCGCCCCTATAATGATGTGAACTAACTCCAGGCCTATTGTGTCGGACAACGGCGCCGGCGGCGCACGCGGCGGCGGCGGCAGCGGGGCGCGGCGCGCGGCGAGCGATCGGCGGCTGAGTAGGAGCACTCCGCCGCCGACCGGCCGCGCCGCACCACGCACGCCGACGCCGCGCGCAACGCACGCCCGGTCCCGGCGATGCACGTCGTATCGCGAGTCACTCACCTCAGGATCATATACCCCGTCCACCAGCCACGTTTCACAGACGGCCACGATATCATAGTCGTTGTTTAGTAGTCCCTGCCTAAATTGAACAGTCTTGCCCCTTATACTACGTGTACGTTAATTGTGCCATTTGTGATAGATATAAATAATGAGGTTAGAAATTGGTTCAAAGGGAACATGAGCACAGTTAAAAAGCATAACAGTCCAAAATACCGAGTCAAGAAGAAGAGTTAAGAAGTTGTACAAGTGATGTTGTATGGTGTGTAGTGTACAGAGAAACAATAAAATAACGAACAAAACAAATCGAAACCGGAGACATGTACGGTTAAAATAACATAGCCATTTGACATAAACCGAACCAAGTAAGCGAGTAAACGTATGTTCATTGACTCTTAGGCGGCTTTCTTTAATCACAACAGCTGTGATTTTTTGCCTATGCGTAATGGAGGGAAGTTGTCGAACGAAAATCTTGCCGTTGCGTGTCCAGCAATACCGAAACCTCAGCTCCTTGCATCTCAGTTTAGTGTCCCTTAGTAAAGCCTTGTTTGTGGGTATTAAATGTTCATTTACATGTATGTGGCGTGGGTCTCCAGGCAAACCTATGTCTTCAGTATTTACACTCCTTTGCTTTCGGACTGCCGTAAGTAGTTCGTCGCGCTTATTTAAACAAGTGAACTTGGCAATAATAGGCTTGGGAAGGCCGTCAGTGTTTCGGGTTGGTATCCAATCGCCGACGTGATATCGACGCTTGTAATGGAGACACTGACCTTTTTCGCAATGGACACTACTACATCGGTGATTTGCTGAGACTTTCGCTCGGGAACGCCAAATATCTCCAAGTTGAGCAGCCTATTCCGCTGCTCAAAGCTGTTCAAGGTCTGCTGTAAGTCATCTACGGTTGCCCTTAACTCTGTTACCTCGTCCCTCGTCTTACGAACCTCTTTCAATTCAGCCTTAATGAAGTTGATGTCCTGTACCGTCTCATCGAACAGTAAGCTATATTTATTTAGCGATTCCAACATGCTGTTGTACTGCTGGCTTATAGCTTCCTGTCTCTCCAGTAGTGCCCTATTATTCTCAGAAAGTCTGCCGTCGATAACCGATGTAAGCGTTGCTATCAACCTATCATTGTTATCCGATATTGTCTTCAGCAGCGCGCCATTCACGGGCGGTACCAACGTCGTGTCCGTGCTAACCATCACAGATTCGGGTGCGGTAACGACCGGTAAGGAAGCAGGATCGGCTTGTGTATTAACCCCTTCGGAAGATCCAGCTCCCGCATTACGCACATCGGGTCCCGGTTGGGAGGGCGAAGCGCCTCGTACAGGAGTGTTGTCCCCCTTCCGCTCTCTCGGTTGCGAGCACGGCTTGCACTTCCACGAGGTCTTTTGCTTCGGTGTAAGCTTGATAAACGCCGATCTAGGAACCCCAAGGCACTCGTAATGGTACTGATTAGTGCAATTGTCCTGAGAGCACCTTAGTACCATCTCCAAAGCGCTGATAGATTGTTTGCACACGGTGCATTTCGTGGTGGTCGATGTTAATATGAATATACGCGATCGAGTAGTTAAAAGATGTCTCCCAGAGACAAGCGATGAAATGCCGTCGAATTTGTCCGGTCTGCGCTATCTACTCGTCTGTCAACTGTCGCGGCACGTCACCGAAACGAAGCGTCAAGCGAGCGTCGCGTTTGTGCGCTTCACATACAGCACACTTTGCGTTGCGCGCACGGGTGATCACAGTTCGCTTTTTATATTGACGATATGTCAACACAGGCACACACTAGCACTTAGATGCACTACGCGTCGAGACACGCCGACAACGATGGATGTCTGTTATCACAAAACGACCACTGGAGGAAACGGAACAGATTTTCAACGTTTAAATTATTGAAAAGATGGCGAAATACGTTTTTTTTTTTAATATTACACAGAGCGTTCACCAACACAGTGTATGTAGCTAAACAATTCGTTAAAGAATAATTGTTGTAATTATAAATTGTAAGACTGTGCCCGCTGCTTTTACATTGTCGAATTCGAGATGTCACAGCGCGAGAATCAGGCCCCAACGCGCAACGAGCGACGGCTTTACGAACGAGGGAGAAGCTAAAACTAATAAAAAAAAATGATCTTGGCGTTAATGTCCCGGTTGTGCTCTCGAGAACGAGAGCCCGGGGTTCGCCTTTGACCATGATCCAGGATTTGACGATCAGGTAATAACAGTGGAGCGACTACCATCTGACCTCCATGAAGCTGCTACCAGGGGAACCTGACCAGATTGGACCTGAATTTGCAGGTTTCATCACGATGTTTTCCCTCACCGTAAGAGCATCGGTTAGTATTCAACAATGTACATAACTCAGAAAACAGTCATTGGTACATGGCTGGAGCGGCATTCGAACCCGGGCCCTCTGGCTTACGAGTCGGATACTGGCCTACAGGTCAACAAATTGATAAAGTTGTAATGTTGAATGATGTAAACATAGATTTTCTACGAAATGTAACGACATTAAACTGTGTTCAACGTTAAAATCATATGGTTTTAAATCTTAAATGAAATTCCTTACTAGAATAACTAGTACATCATAAACGTGCATTTACACTAACTTGTCCAAACAGGAATTGTTAGAAACCTCTTACAAATATCTACAACTATTTGATCAATTGTGTGTATATACAATCATTAACATTAACAAATATCAAATAAAAATTTCCATTAAACAGAAAAGTCTATTTTCAGAAATTAATATTATAAATTTTCAATTTTAATGGCCGTGTGGTGTCCGGCAGACTAGAATAGCACCAACCCCTTACACTCGTGGGTATCGTACAAGGCGACTAATGTTTTCGAGGCAAAACATCTAGAGTCTCCGTAGGCTGGAAAATGGGCAGCAGCGTTTTCCATTGTCATACTTATAACACTGCCATCTCCAACCCGCCTGCCGAGCGTGGAGATTATGGCAATAACCTCCCCTTGCGTGGGAGAGGCCCTAAGTTCTACAGTGGACTGATATGGATGATTTTCTAAATGTGAAAAAGATAAAAAAATATATGTATATTGTAATGACACATTTCTGTAACACAAATTGACATTTGTAGTAGGTACTACAAATTTACATGTAAAATAAAAATAATCATCTTGGCGATAATGTCCCGGTTGTGCTCTCGAGAACAAGGGCCAAGGGTCCGCCTTGACCATGATCCATGATTTGGCAGGTCAGGTAATTACAGTGGAGCGACTGCCATCTGACCTCCATGACCCAGCTACCAGGGGAACCTGACCAGATTGGATCATGGTTACACATCCAGTCGCCTGAATGTGCAAGTTTCATCACGATGTTTTCCCTCGCCGTAAGAGCATCGGTTAGTATTCAACTAATGTACATAACTCAGAAAACAGTCTTTGATACATGGTCGGAGCGGGATTCGAACCCGGGACCTCTGGCTTACAAGTAGGATACTGTAACCGCAGGCTACCGACGCTCCTTAGGTACCAATAAATATTGAAATTGAGAATATTATTTTATAATATATATACGTACTTAATTTAGGTACCTACTTTGCGGGTTATACCTAAGCTCAAAACCCACGTACATATTTCATATAAATAATAAACAAGAAGATATGGCAGATATGAAGCTCATTACACGTTTTTAAGGTTCCGTAGTAATTTTTTTTTCAAGAAAAAGAGCAATGTCGTAGAGTAGAGAGAAATAGATTGCTAAACAAATACGTATCAGTTTATAATAAGCTTACAAACAGCAAAGTGACCGAACAGCGTACGCGTAGCGACCAAAACTAGGATCCAAATCTGTTAATTTTATTAAACTAACACGTGATTGATATTCAATTGCAATACCATTACGATTGAAACGAGTTGAGTATTCTGCGAAAACTTTTACTAATTGAGTCGTAATGGAATCATAATTGACTCTCAGTTGAATAGTTATTGGTGTTGCCTTCTAAAATCTATCAAGAGACTGCCGTTTTAGAGCACAATCGATTTACAATTAGTCTAGGAAATAGTCCAATGACAGTTGGTTCAACCATTTGTTTTGAATTAGTAGCAGCATACGAGAAACGCGTCAAACTTCCTATTTAGATCCAATCGAGGTTCAACTGAGCCATCAGTAAATTAGCAGGCCCGGGGCCCAGGAAACTCGAAACCTCCGACAGCTTTGAGCAGCGCGGACCCAACGAAATGAAAATTCACTGACGCACTGACAAGTAAGTCATATTATTTATCGTGACAGGCCAATGTTGGCAAGCGAAGATGGAGAAGGTGTGAAAGGTGTTGTGACCAGGGGATCATGGGTCCGACAGTTGATCGTCGGAAGGTGTAAATATGCCGCGGAAATTGGCAAATTTCTCTAGCGCAATGTAGGACGGTCAGCGCCTCTATGTACGGATGCTTGCCAAACTTCTGTTCGTGTACTCGTAGTGTGAGTATTGTTGAGTTTCCCTATTGGAGCCTATTTTCGTTTCCCTATCAGGTTGACATTCGGTACTTACGATTAGCGACCAGGATTTTTTTATTTTGTGGAAAAACCTTTGTGAATAGTTTCCATATACAGTGGCCGGGTGGTGTCTGGCAGATTAGACTAGCACCAACCCTTTACACTCTTAGGTGTCGTACAAGGCGAATGAAGTTTTTGAGATAAAATATCTAGTCCCCATAGGCTGGAAAATGGGCAGCAGCGTTTTCCATTGTTATATTTATAAAACTGCGATCTCCGACTCGCCTGCCAAGCGTGGAGATTATGGCAAAAGCCTCTCCCACGAAAAGGGTTTTGTGGTAGAGGCCCTAAATCCTGCATTTGACTGTTATGGGGAGAAAGAAGAATTTAAGAAAAAGCTTTGGACTCTGCTCGTTTGACACTGAGTAGTATAAAAAAATTGCTTCGGTGGCCGGGTGGTAAGGGTATCGGACTCACAAGCAGGAGGTCACAGGTTCGAATCCAACTGCGGCCATGAACCAATGACTCTTTTCTGAGTTATGTACATTAGTTGAATACTAACTGATGCCCTTACGGTGAGGGAAAACATCGTAATGAAACCTGCACATTCAGGCAACTGAATGTGTAACCATGTTCCAATCTGGTCAGGTTCCCCTGGTAGCAGGATCACGGAGGTCAGATGGTAGTCGCTCTACTGTAATTACCTGATCTGCCAAATTCTGGATCATGGTCAAGGCGTACCCCGGGGTCTCGTGCGCGAGAGTACTGTCAGGAATTAACGCCAAGATGAATTTAGAATGGGTTAAAAATGTTGTTAGACCAAGGAACCCTATAATGACATAAACTGTTTGATACATTATCAAAAGGTCAATCTGTGTCGCGTATATATTGTGGCTGACCCTAGATTTGTCTATCAGTCCGCGGAAACTTTTAAATAAGGTGAGTCATTGTTTCTACTAAATACGTACATTATTGTGTTCACTTATTTTTATTTTATGAAATTTAATTTCTATTACTTCATAGGCTTCATTGGATTTATCTATTTTCAACACAATCGCTTTTCGCACAAAATTTAAATATTTGTATTTAGTTTTTAAATTACATTACCTACGCGAAAATAAATTGAAATTTTCTATTGAGATGTACCTACAACACAGATAAGCCGAAAACTCTCAAGTTCCTCTGTTATTTTATTTCTTCATTCGTTTTTTATAAAGTTGTTATGCAGTATATGTTTCCTTGGTTAATGTTGTGAAATTTAATTTATTTTTGCCTAAATTGTGTTACAAAACTAGCATGAGCGTATCTGGTCCATAAAGACTTATGTTTGGATTCGTCTATATAGAATTCTTTTTGTGTTTGAAAAAATTGTTTAGGGCGATATAGAAATAGTAATAGAATATCAATTTTTAAAAATTTTGTGTCTTTCTGTCTGTTCACGCTAATCTCCGGAACTACTGGACGAATTTGAATGAGACTTTTTTGTTGTATATATATTAGGCCTGGGCCACATATAGGGTATAATTTATTATGGAAACTGGAACACCTGATGTAGAACCTTAATAGACCAGCTAAACCCAGTAAAATGTCATGTACAATAAGAGTGCTTTAAGAGTAGGAATCAAGGTCTATTATCACTTGCCGGTAGAGTTAAAAGCTTTAGATTCCACTAAATTTAAAAACAAGCTAAAACTATTTCTATTAAATAATGTATTTTACACCTTGAAAGAATTTTTTATTTTAATACACATTAATTGTACTTTTGTCTCACAGTGTACTTTCTTATTTTAATTGTATACCTAGGTTATTATAAAAGAAAAATCATCTTGGCGTTAATGTCGTTGAACCGGGAGGTTGTGCTCTCGAGATCGAGGGCCCGGGGTCCGCCTTGACCATGATCCAGGATTTGGCAAGTCAGGTAATTACAGTGGAGCGACTGCCATCTGACCTCCATGACCCTGCTACCAGGGGAACCTGACCAGATTGGATCATGGTTACACATCCAGTCGCCTGAATGTGCAGGTTTCATCACGATGTTTTTCCTCACCGCAAGAGCATTGGTTAGTATTCAACTAATGTACATAACTCAGAGAACAGTCATTGGTACATGGCCGGAGCGGGATTCGAACCCGAGACCTCTGGCTTACGAGTCGGATACTGTAACCGCTCGGCCACCGACGCTCTTTATTCATTAATTGTAATTGCATACCCGCTATGGGTGAACTGTTGTTCTTCTTATATTGCAAACCCATCTGCAACAATGAACTACACAGTTTATGCAATAGAGTTCTATTCTATTCTATTCTAAATACTGACTTAATTCATAAACACTTTCGGTAAATATATATATAATTCTAATAATGTGATTATATCTAAATAGTAAAGAAACATAGTACCTATATTAATTTGTTTTGCTTAGTTTCAACGAAACGAAAACATACCTAACACCGGTCAACGATAACATTGTTAACCTATGAGACCATAACATTATGAGTACCTATCAACAACAATTATCATATCACAGTTAACCTAGTACACTGTTATATAAAGAGGTTATGAATCTATACTATGAAAAGCTTGATGAGTATTGAAGCGGTTCGGCATGACCGTAGCAAGTGCAATAATTTGGTCTCTGCCTACCCCTACTCTAAACAGACGTTACATAGGTGAATAGCTGAAGTATCGCTTTCAGTTATAGAAGGAACATTCTCTTTTAAAATCTTTTGGTACTTTACGTTTTAAATTCAACATTATTTAAAAATATTTTCTTTTGTTACAGATCCAAAAATGAAACTCTGTGGAGTTTTGCTGCTAGTGGTCTGCGTGTACAGCAGTCCCATCTCTAAAGAAGTGAACCTGGTCGTAGATGATAATTTTTTCCCCAATGAGCTCGTCATTCACACCTCCCAGAATGACATAGTTAACCTCTTCTTACCATTGAATGCATTGAACTTCAATGATAATGACTGTGATGAGACAGAAGGCTCCGATGTCAGCGATAGTGCCATTTTATTCTTTGTTGAAGGAGAACTAGGCCAAAACGGCATTATTGATAGTACCGGGCTCTACGTTTTGAAGAAGAAAATGGCGACGAAGCTTCTAGACAATGGAAGAGATTTCGTTGCACCCACAGATGACAGTAAAACTGTGTATTTCGCTGCTACTGACGGCTTATACGTGTACAATGAAGAGAATAATAAAGCAGAAAAATATGGCACCGTTACGGACAACATCATCAGCATCGCGAAGAAGGAAAATGACGATGCCCTCTATATTCTTACCGAAGACAAGCAATTGTACAAAGTAACAAACGACGGGAATAAGAAGGTGAAAATCGCTGAAGTAAATGATGCTGTCCAAATTGTGGCCGATTACACTTCAAGCCTTTACTATGTGGATTCCGATAAAGTGGCATATGTTGTGAATGAGGATGGAGTCAAGAAAATCTCAGGACTACCAAGCAACCCCAGCGAGGTGCGCCTCCTGAAGCCTGTATTTGTTATCGAAGATGGTGTACCACTCGTAGTCGACGACAAGGTGTACACGATTTTCGCGAATGGTACTGCTGATTTCGCAGAAATCGAACTTAAGACAAAACCCACCGCATACTCCCCAGAAGGAACGATTGTCCAATTCTACGCTCACGATAAGAAAATATACGAATACAATATCTTAGCTATTCTCATGGGAGAAATCATGGATGATCTTAAGCAGTATATTCACTCGGAGAAGGAGCAGATCACAGAACTAGCGACCAAAAAGAGAAGTAAGCTTATTTCCAAAGGACATTAGTTTGTTAATAATAAGTTACATAATATTGCATTAATTGGAAGTCAATTCACAATTATATTGTCAACAACAATATAAATGATTGGTTCTCTGTAAACTGCGAGTGTGTTTAATATCTTAAACTAGATGTTGTGTACGCTATAATATTTTATCAAATAAATAGTTGAAATTGTTTTCTTCTGAACTGCTCATACTTTATTTGTGATACCAAGGTACTGTTTCCAAGAAATAATCCCATCTAGTTTCATAGCAGAATCCGTTTTAGACACAAACACCTTTTCTGCGCGTTCGCCCCAAATACTTATGCAATTTTGGGGCCTGTTCTAATGACAGAAGGCTTATTTTTCCACAAAAACTCTACGTGCAGCATACGAACAGCATATGCGAACGCCTAGTCACCGCGTAGTAAGGGTGCTTTCTCAGCTCGTTGGGCACCGCGCTGCTCGAAACTGCTTGATATTTGCGCCACAATGTTGCGTGTTTACTGTTCGGTCAAATTTACACAGCGCCATATAGACCCAAAGTAAACAAAGCTTGTGTTATGGGTGTTAGATAATTGATAAACTACTTATATACTTTATTTTTACACCTACACCCAACCCGTAACAGAAATTAAAATCAATCATTTCAATTTCTGCTCGGCCGGGAATCGAACCCGGGACCTCTGCGTGGCGACCGGCATGTTAACCAACTGAATGTAGGGGAAAGTTAGCATATACCGCGCCGTAGATAATTCCACGCATGTGCATATCACAAAAACTATGTAATGGTTGCGAATCCCAGTGCTAAAATATTTTTGCCTGATAGTTTTTCGATTCCCTACGCGCACAGGCAGTCCTTTCGGAGCAAAAATCGGGGGGGGGGGGGGGGTCAGTGTATTTTCATCAGTAATTTCACACAAAACAACATAACCAGCCAGGTCGTCTTGTAGGCGTAAAAAAGTAAAATGGTACTAACATGCCACCGATACTAGTGAGGCGCTGTCCTAATTGGCAACGTTCGTGCGATGGACGTCGCCCGACCAATAAGACCTCAAACCTGCCCGTCGCGCGACTGTTGCCAACTAGGACAGCGCCCGATATTATTTATACCTACTTTTTCAAGTTAAGTTAGTCAACAGTCCATTCTATTATTATTTTATCGCTCAGATTGCATAGTCACCATCATTGGAGTCCCCAGGCACGACGATCTTGCTCCAAGTGTTGGCCGCGGCTTCAGTACTGAAGCGCTCGGGGTCCACCGTGGCCGGGCCGTGGTACGGACGGAGCCAGAGGTTGTATTCTGTAGGAAAAGCTTAGGTATTTATCTAGGAAAGAATTAGGTGCCAATGACATTGTATAATTTAATTTAATATTTTTTTTTTTTTTTAAATTCTACGTATTAATTTATTAATATTTTATGACAGTACTGGAAATATGACATTATATTGTATGAAATGATAGGTACTGTGAACTCATATTTGTAGTGCGTTGAGAAGGTGCCTGTGCCACTCATGTGTATGTATACCATTAGACTGCAAAATAAATGAGTACTGAATACTGAAAGCAGGGTTCCAAATTGTCAAGATAATTATTTTCTTTGATAGTTATCTTGATCGGCGGATATTTATAAAGACACTTTTCTTTTTGGTGACTATAATGTGGATGAAAAGCAAAACTGCTAAGAGGATGTGATGTGAGTGCAAATGAGAGCAGCAGTGAGAGCAAATGAGTTTTATTACTTATAGAACCCATATTTACATGTACCTAAGTACTATCGCTACGAAAAGTCGAATTTTGGGTAACTGAACAGTTTATTTTATGCCAGGATGTGCACCAACGCTTTGTGGGTCTTCTTAACGTCTACAATGGCTATAAAGATGATTTTTTCTTGTATTCGATGACGTAGGATAACCAACGGCGTCTATAACGTGTTGCAGACACATGTTACGTTTTAAAAGTAGGTAAGTCACAGGACTCACACAACATGTGCAAGCTAAAAAAGACCGTAGGGCGACAAATCTTTTCACATTGCGACTGTACATACGATATGATATTCGTATTGCATCACTGACAAATTATAATATTGCATCAAAACATCGTATTGACAAATACACTGAAAGCAATTTACCAATGATAGCAGAGTAGGAATCCACTTCCCATACAAGTGTGAAACTCGTGGAAGTTGCTTTGTTGTGTACTGCGTCCACTTTGAAGGATGCAGTATTGGGCACACCTGCAATGAAAAGTAGGTACTTAGGTACACTTTGTAATAGATTGTAATCCTTCTGGATGCGACAAACCGAGGACAGGGTGCATTGGTGCTCATTGGGTGACGCCTATATCTTGCAGTGGACTAGTATGGGCTGACGATGATGATGATTCTTCTAAATAGTATCAGGTGCAAGATTTTTATTTGTAATAGTGGGAAACAAACGTCGTGGGCGTCTTCTGGCTTATATGATGATACTGATGATCAAGTCGTCAATATTAAAAAAATTTTACACGTACACGTATTACATTCAGTTATTAACAAATATTTGCAATTAATTGGCATTTATTTATTTGTTTATTTAACAGTTTATTGCTCACAGTAAAATACATTTGATTGCGAAGAGTGAAAAAATCTGCAGTGGGATGGTTCAGGCTAATATAATAATAATAAAATTATAATGACATGCGAATTAAGTATAAAATTAAAGTCTTGGTTCGCTTGCGGATCTTCTCAATTATGATTCTATCGCGCAGCGAGACTCCGACCATTGCCCTTTGTATAACAATGAGCTTACTTATAAGGCCCATCTGGCCACACACATTTGTCAAATACCTTCGTCTTGAGACAAAGCGATAATTGGGATGAAAATATATGGCGTATTGGGCAGCCCCAACTGAGATGGATTCGTCGATTGACCTCCGTCTCGAAATCGGACCTACCTAGCTGGACTGTTTGTCCTAGGTACGTATAGTCAACAACAACTTCAAGTGGGTGCCTCCAGCTGTTACTGGCACAACATGTATACCATGATATACCATAGGCGTTAATTTAGTAAAGTCCCTTTTTGAGCGCTAAAAAGTCAAAAGTTTGGCGTCCAAAAAGGGACTCAAATGTTGTCAACCAAATCACCTGTGAGTTTGAACGACACATCCGCCATGCCCAGCTTATTCTCAGCCCGGAACGTGTAGTTGCCCAGATCCATCATTTTCACCGTGCGGAATATCAGCTTATGAGTGCTGTCCTGGACCACCATAACAACCCTGAAAAGTAATGTAAAAGTCAACGTCAAAAGTAGGTACCACGTTAAATAGTTCCGATCTCTAGAAAAAATTGCAATGTAGGTAGTATTATTGTAAATTTTACAATAATATAAATACAATGTTTAATTTCAGCAATTTTTGTTTTCAGAAGAGTACTGACACGAATTATCTTCGGTCTTCTAAAAGCTTTATGCTAATAATATCAAAATTTAAAATTTATATTAATGTACTATGTAGTTTATTTGCCTTTTTGTTGCCAGAGCAACGTGTTATAGAGGTGGGCAATGTACTGGCGATATTCTTGGTGTAAATAAGACACTGTTTTAAAAATTTTAAGTTCTTGTAGTGGAGAAACATACTGTGGAAAAAGAAAACAGACATCAATCCATAAAAAACTACATGGAAGCAAAAAGTTAAAGGACAAGAAGCCCACATTGTAGCGATTTCGGTACAATTCCCATCAAGTGAAGATGACGGCCCCTTTTATTAAAAAATCGTTTTTTTCTACTATTCTATTTGAGATATTACTTAGACCCCTCCATCTATCAAGGTTATGAAGATCTCTTTTTAAATGTCCCCAGTAGGCTAATCACGTAACTCACGGAACTTTGTTAACGATTGAACCCATGAAATCGATGACACGGAATCGCAAAAGCAACAATTTCAATCATTGAAATCAGAGAATTGTTAGCAACAGAGTACGTAATTAGCCTACTGGAAAGCTAAGCTGGTAGAGACCGCTTGCAGTTATAAGGCCGCCTTTGCCCACAACTAGATACGGTTTTTTTCTACTTTTTAATGTAATTATTCTTGTATAAGCAATAAAGAAATTGTCTATCTATCTATCATTGCACTAACCGATCATCAGCTCTGACCGGCGTCCCATCTCTGTATCAGGCGGTGCGCGCCGCCGGGATTGCGAACTCCACCTTCGCCGCGAGCACGGCCCGCAGCCCCACCGCCGTGTGCACGAAGGAGCGCTCCACTGTCACTACTGGGGCATCTGGAGAGTAGATTAGATTAGATATATTAAAAACATAGTTCATCAACAACTTTGTGCCTATATCTGCCTAGATAATACCTTCGACTCGTAAGCGAGAGGTACCGGTTTCGAATCCCGCTCCGGCCATGTATCAATGACTCTTTTCGGAGTTATGTACATTAGTTGAACACTAACCAATGCTCTTACGGTGAGGGAAAATATCGTGATGTAACCTGCACATTCAGGCGACTGGATGTGTAACTATGATCCAATCTAGTCAGATTTCCCTGGTAGCAAGGTTACGGAGATCAGATGGCAGTCGCTCAACTAAACTGGGACATTAACGCCAATTTTCCTAACGCCACACTGCAATTTAATGCCTAATTGCTTATTTATTGTAATATTTATAATATCCAGTAGAAACTGAATATCGGCATGGAGAATCATTTACCTAAGTACATTTTTACAGAATAAGCTAACAACTCTACTATTTTATCGTTATGACTTGTACCCCTATCCTGCTTGTCTTGCTTGTAGGTAGAAAAAACTTGCATAAGGCTCTCGTATAACGATTTTGTTACTTGATAGATGTTCTTGATAAAATATTCATGTGATTTTTCCTTTATATCGGTTATTAAATCTTCATGATTTTGATTAAACACTTTAATGATAGTTTTTTGTTCAAAATGATATATGTCTTTATGTAAATAATATATAATATTTATTAATAATAAAAAAACTATGATATACACTCGCGACGACTACGCGGCGATGATAAAAAATTATAAAAAGGTTACGAAGGACCAAAAAACAATGATGGGGTTAATCCACCACTAGTATAACTTGATAGGGTGCAAAACGATCTGCAGGGGATGATAAAAATGATAAGACCGAGTTGCACGAGTACGGTTAAAACACTGATATATTTGTCATACAGAATCAGTTAACAACAAATTTGGGGCAATGCATAGTATGCAGTTTGTGGCGTTCGGTCGGGCGTAGTACAGTCATACGCATAAATTCTTATACTTGTACAGTGAACCTGTAAACTTTGATTTAAACATAATTGATAAATGTACTGAATTGACGTTGCAGCAAATATAGAAAATAATAATTAGGTATCGAAAAAACTTAAGCAGGTACCTAGTAATGTCCCGGTTGTGCTCTCGCTCACGAAGGCCCGGGGTCCGCCTTGGCCATGATCCAAGATTAGGCAGATCAGGTACCTAGTATATATTTCGTATTTATTCTCTCTTACCTTGTATAACAACCGTAATAGAAGCAGTCACAGGATCTCCCACCCGGTTGTCTGCCGTGCATTGGTAGACGCCAGCCAGCAGCCGATGCTCAGCCTTGATGCGGGAGCGGTGTTCCAGAAGCTTCATTTGCTCGCCCTGGTGACAATTTTAGGGATTTTAGGGGTTAGTTTTGATCAATGAGTGTATTAATCAACCCTTACGTAAGTTGTAGTCCGTGGATCTTCCAGCTACTTACAAAAACCACTTTGATTTGGTTAAACCTTTGTTTAGTGCATACAGCTATGGAATGGGACGTTGCCTGCGCTACGAGTGTTTGGCAAGCAAAGATGTGAAGGTGGAAAGGATTATTATTACCTAACCTGGCCAGGTGTTGTGACGAGGGGAACAGGGATCCGTCGGAAGTAGTATATATGCCGCGGAAGTTGACACACTTCTGTAGTGCGATGTTTGAATGGTCAGCGCCATCTATGTGCGAATGCTTGATAACCTTGTGTTCGTGTATCTGCTTGTTGTGAGATTCCCTATTAAAGCGATAGATGTTGTTACAAATGTCCTTCAACTTTATAGGTAACTACTACCACAACTATAATTTTTACATCTTCAAGGCTGACCGAATAAGCAGTTTGTGGGTCAAATGTCGGGTAGGTAGTTCTTATTAAAAAAACAAATAAGGAGGTAGTTTCACATTCTTCTTCCATTCGATGATGGGGTGCGGCGTGCCGGCTGCCTCGCAGCCGATGCTCACCAGCTCACCGTTGCTCACAACCAGAAAACCGTCCTCGGGGATGGTTTTTATCTTGGGTGGGTCTGGAATTGAATGGTAAATTGGTATGAGTATAGTGCAAGAACATAAGTGCATGACTCAAATTCCTTAAGGAGGGTTTGAGATGATTTCTAAAAAGCTCCTAGATACGTTGTCGTCAACACAGTAGGTTAAAAAACCTTTTTTTCTTTGATAGTTAACTGTAATACTATGACATAGTATTGGGGGTGTTTGTTATAATCTCTCCCCTGGTGTTGCACAGTGCGGGTGTACAGTGCAAGAGCAAAAATGACCACATTAAGAATCATATTCCTTTGCACTACTGTGCAGTCGTTAAACTGTTTTAAAGCATTTACGAATTAAATTTGTATTTATTATTGAAGAAATACCGTAGGGGTAAAGGCCAGTCCTTAAGGGGCAGCTAATGCTCCCTTCTTTTAGCAAACTGATTTTGGCAAAATATGCACCAAATACCATGAATGTTGCTGTAGCAGCAAAGGAAAATTTTCTTTTTTGATGTAGTTAATGCACTTACGGTCTTGTACTGTACCTACATAGGTAGGCATTGTGGGCGTGCCAGCTTGTTAGTTAACTGACCTGCACGGATAACACAAGTGTGCGTGAGAGCGCGACAAGCGAGAAAAGGTGCGACATAAATCCTGCTATCTCTTTCATTTTTGCAATGAGAGAAGGAAATAAAGACTATGATACGGCGCGAGCTATGTCGCGGGCACTCTTCTGCTAGCAGTACTGTAGGTAGATATTTATTATACTACTTACATTGTACTTCAATTGTGTGAGACTGTCGAATAGGATTCCATGGCTCGGGGCGTATCACCTGTAAAAGGAAAAAGTTTCCTAAGTTACCACTAACCACTTTACCCACACGGCCTGCCACATATCTATACATATAATAAATAGTAAACGAAGTCTGTCTGTTCATTGAATATATTTACAAAATAAAAATTAATGCGATGAAGAAATAATAATAGAATAGGAATTTTTAAATGTTTGTCTGTTTGTACACACTAATCTCCGGAACTACTAGACGGATATGAATGAAACTTTTTTGTTGTACCTACAGCTTTTAAGCCTGGGCAACACATAGGGTATAATTGATTTTGGAAACTAGAACATCTGATAAATGTAACCACAACTTGACCTCTCCGTAGTACTAGCTTTCATACATTAGAGAGGTAATTTAAAATGGTCGCCTTGGAACAAGATAAACTGCCTTAAAAACGATTTCCATGCGGACAAAGACGCGGGCAATAGCTTGTAATATAATAAAATCTCAAATGAAAGATATTTTTTCAAAACAAGAATTTATCGCACGGCATAGTACCTACTTATCAAGACCATTCTAAAGACCCCAAACACGATGGGGTTATCTTGTTGCTTTCAATAGTTCCTAAGGCCACCTTCCGTCATCATTATCAGACCTTGAACATCACCTAGGGGTACCTATAGTAGCAGTTGACCGAAGTCTTCCACTGAGACCCTGAGACTGGTTGAACATTTAGGGCCCCGATTTTTTAAATTACCTTACACTTCCCCTGCTAACTCAAATACAAGAGAGGCTACAGCAGTACAGTTTTTCTATACTGCTCAGTGACAAACGAGTAGACAGTCCACCTGATGATAAGTGGTAACTGTCGCCCATAACATCTACAATTCATACATTAAGGTTGCAGGCAACAAAAACCGCAAATGCGTTGTCACTGTGAGGACTGAGCTGAAATACCTCGTGCCTGTAATTTCGCTGGCCACCTTATCCATCAAACCGGAACACAACAACTATTACTTAGAGTTGTTAATAAAATATTGTTTTTTGATTGGGTGATTGTAAGTTAAAAAATAGATAAGGCGGTGGTACTCCCCAGGCGGACTCCTCAGGCTTGACAGAGTCCTACTACCAAAAATGTACCGTAGGTACACAAGAATATCGTAGCGCGCGTATTAAATGGAGCGGCCTCGTTCGACGGTCGCCGTTCAGTTGAATTTCAGCTTCGTTTTAGCCGGCATTATTTAGCGTAATCGCGGCCCAGATGAGTCGTGCGCACACGCGACCCAATCGTTGAGTCGGCCGCAGGTGAAAAAAGTGAACGTGTACTTATTCCCACTAACAACCTAATGCCGCCAATAAACCCTTTAACAGTTTTATTTCCATGCACCAATTAGCCAAACGACATTAGTTGGTATGTACATTAGTTGAATTCTAACCGACGCTCTTACAGTGAAGGAAAACATCGTGATGAAACCTGCAAATTTAGGCAACTGAATATGTAACTATGATCCAATCTGGTCAGGTTCCCCTGGTAGCAGGGTCACGGAGGTCAGATGGCAGTCGCTACGCTGTAATTACCTGATCTGCCAAGTGCTGGATCATGGTCAAGGCATACCCCGGGCCCTCGTGTGCGAGTTTGGCGGTGGTAAGGGATAAGGTAGCTGCCAATGTTGGCAAGCAAAGATAGAGAAGGTGGTGTTGTGGCAAACGTACCAAAAGACGTAGCGTGGGGAGGCCTTCCCACAAGGTGGACCTACGACCTGGTAAAGATCGTAGGTACCAGTTGGATGCGGAAGGCACAGTACCGGTATTTGTAGAGATCTCAGTGGGAGGCCTATGCCCAGCAGTGGGCATCTTTTGGCTGATATGATATGATGAAATCTTATTTGTGACGTACGACGACGACTTTATTAACTGGAATTAACTTTATCCAGCTATGTATATGAAAAAAATAATGCAAATTGCTTTCTTTGAGCTTCCCACTCAGCCAGTCGATGACAGATAGAAAATATCCCAGTTGTGTACTTGCACACGTAGGCCCCAGGTCCGCCTTGATCATGATCCAGGTTTTGGCAGATCAGATAATTACAGTGAAGGAAGAAAAAGATGGATGGATCGTGAGATGAGGGATATCAGTGAGCGAGAGGTGAGCGTGGATATGACAAGGGATAGATTTGAATGGAGTAATAAAACATACTGTGCAGACCCCAAATGAATGGCATAAGGGCAGGCAAATGATGACAGTGAAGCGACTGCCATCAAACCACCGTGACCCTGTTGCCAGGGAAACCTGACCAGATTGGATGATCGTAAAACATGTAACATCATTAAAACCTGCACATTCAGTGGCCTGAATGTGCAGGTTTTATGACGATTTTAGCGTCGGTTAGTATTCAACGCATGTATATAACTATGAAAAGAGTCATTGGTTCATGGCGGCAGTAGCACTCGAACCCGGTACTTCTCGCTTGCGAGTCGGATACATACCTTAACCACTAGGCCACCGATGCTGCCGGTCACACACTGTCACATCATTTTGTAGAAGTGGTAGCATTCCTTACCTTTCTTTACTTTGTACTCACGAAGGTTTGATCATTCTGGGCCTGGAGCTCGTCTATTCCGAGTCGGTTTCGAGGTATACTCCAGTTCGCGTTATCCTCATTCGCCGTGTCCTCTGTTTCGGGATAGCGACCGCGTATCGAAATACGTAGCGTTTGTAGGCGTCTCGTAAGGTGGATGGATGGCCTGGGTCTTAAGTCCGCTATTTACTAATGGGTCGATTGAATTGTAATTGAATCGCAATCTCAGCTCAATGGCAGTTTTTGGTATTCTGCTACTGTTACTAATAGCTCTGTTGAATGGTAATTGGATCGCAATCGCAGCAGTATTCTGCTATAATTCTATCTGCCCTTGAGCTGCTAACGCGATTTAATTACAATTCAAGCGCGCCAAGTAAATTCAGACTTGAAGTTGCTGATGAAATGAGCAACCGGGTCACCTGATGAAAAGTGGTCACCGCTGCTCATAGACACCCACAACATCCGGGTAGACTCGTTTCCTGCAGGTTCCAATACCGTAACGGTTTGGTAATACTGCAGGAGGCTCGAATGATAAAAAATATACGCGAAGGCAACGGTCTCAAAAATTTACAGATTTTTGCTCAAAACATAAACTAATGAATTAGCGAAACCGATTTTTTTATGTTTTGGCTCTTAAATTCGGATTTTTCGCCTTTTTTTCAAATTTAGCTCCTAAGAACTGGGGCGACTATAAAAAAAATAACAAAAATCAATAAATAAGCGATCGCAGCGAGCTCGGTGTTTATGGTATTTGGTTCTTAAAATCAAGAATCAAGGTTACATACAATGCAACTTCTTTCTCTTATTATTTTGGCCTTCGGTTCGTACACCTTGCTGGGGGGTTGCTCTATGCTGGTTACGCCCATGGGTAGGGACTTTCTTGAATATCGTACACGGGATGACTGCCACCCATCCAGGTGGTCACGGGTGGAATTTCAAATTGCGGCGGCGTTTGTACAATGGTAAAATTCTGCATCTGATGGTACACCTCGTGTCAATGTTGATGGCGACTCCGAAGTTATCTGCAAGTGAAATCGTTTGCTGGATTATTCAAATTGTGGTGCTTTTTGAAGGTTAATGACTTCACACGAATCTTATAGCATTCATTTTAAGGGTATCTTCCGGGTTTCCTACCGCGTAGGTACCTTTGTTGACGTTTAGCCCGATATTTCGACACAATCAACAAACAAAGGTACTCATCAACAAAGGTACACGGTAAGAAACCCGGAACATACCTTTAAAATGTGTGATAATAACCGCGATAGTTTAAAACATTATCTTATAGCATTAATTTACAGCGTACAGAATGCAAAATAATGATTTAGGAATGTACTTAAAGCACATCTGCTAACTTCCGAGCCGTCATAGATTGACGCGTGTATCAGCCCGAACAATCCCTTATAGATGTTGACTATTAAATATCACTCGCGCGCGAGGGCCTTGATCATGATCCAGAATTTGACAAATCTGGTAATTACAGTGAAGCGACTACCGTCTGACCTTCGTGACCCTGTTAACAGGGGCACCAGACCAGATTGGATCATGGTCACACCAATCAGTTGCCTGAATGTGCAGGTTTCCTCACAATGTTTCCCTCACCGTAAGAGCATTCCGTTAGTGTTTAACTATTAATGTTTCCTTTGGACTATGACATGGGATCGCTCAAGAGGAACTACTATATTAGAGGTCTCTTTATAGACGGGCATGGTATACCTTCCCCTGATCTAACACAATTGGAATAGAGATATCGCAAAATATATGTACATTGAATTTACGGTCCGAAAAATAGAAATATAAAGAGACTTAAATATTTACTGTAGAATTTAAATGATATATTTAAGGTAACATATAAAGTATCAATATATTAGTATCCCAGATATATTATGCAGCATTAGAGATCATCACTCGCTTAAAATTAATATTTAAATTAATACCAAAGTATGGTGAAATGCATAAGGTTGACTCTGCGCTAATCTGATATGGTTGTTTAAGTGAAAAATAAATGTATTACTGCAATAAATAATCGTACATAAATAAATAAATATCATCTTTTATTTCTACACTTCAATTATTAGCATAGGCACATGCTAATAATGGCGCTGACCGTCCTACCTCGCGCTAGAGAAGTGTGCCAACTTCCTCGGCATATATACTACTTCTGACGATCTTCCTGTTTCCATCCATAAATACTCCTCCCGACGATCAACTGTCGGACCCTTAGTCCCCTGGTCACAACACCCGGTCAGCTACCCTTTTCCATCTTCTCCCAACTTTGATTGCCAACATTGGCGGCTACCTTATCCCACCACCGCCAAAAGTCAAAGATAATTAAATAAATGACAGCTTAATTCAGGTTCAAATTCTTTAATTTGGAATATGGTCATAAAATTCCTATGAAAGTAGTTTCTGTAAAGGCATGTTTCACATAAATGAATAAGTATAGACTTTTAATAATTCTCATTTATTGTGTTAATTATAATTTATTTACAACTTACTTGCTAAAGGAACGAAATTATCAGTATCTTAGTAAATGCTTATGAGAAATATATGTAGGTACCACGATTCTAGAAAACGAGCAGATTTTTAGAAGATAAAGTTTAGTTATGTGGTTACCACTGAAACATAATTAATGTTAATATAACAATCATTATTGTTTTTAAAATAGATATTGAGAGAATTATTGCTGTTTTCACTAAACTTAGGAATCGGCTAAGTTCTTTCTTATCTCAATTTGGACGTTGCTGATTGGCTAAAAACTAGTTAGACGGAAAATAGGCGATTCCAAAGTTTAGTGAAAACGGGCATTAAACTTTGCTTCATTGATTTTAGAACTTATCAATTATCAAAAAACCACCTGTGTGGAACTAAAACTTAATTCGCTTTTATTACCTTGTCAAAAAAAGCGCTATCGTCGAAAAACAGACACAGATACAATCACCAAGATGGCGGACGACGTTATTTTCCCGCCTTTTGATCTTTCGTTTGAAACTTGCGCTTGTGTAATGTTGTGAGCTTGTTCGGGCTCCGAGTCCTCTAGAATTGGAGTTATGTCGGAATAATCCGACGTGGACGGTCTTCTACCAGCTAGGAAAATAAAAAACAAACATTTAAGTAATAATATACCGTCAAGGCCGTGTGGCGTCCGGCAGAGTAGAAAAGCACCAACCCCTTACACTCATGGGTGTCGTACAAGGCGACTAATTTTTTCGAAGCAAAAGATCAAGAGTCTCCGTAGTCTGGAAAATGGGCAGCAGCATTTTCCATTATTATATTTAAACCCTGTGATCTCCAACCCGCCTGCCAAGCGTGGAAATAATGGCAATAACCTTTCCTTTCGTGGGAGAGGCCCTGAGTCCTGCAGTGGACTGTTACGGGTTGTGGTGATAATGTGATGATGATACCGTCAAGGGGTGGCGATCGGCTCCCGAAACTGTTGAACTAGTCCCAATGTTAGTATTATTAGCCGTGATAACAAACCCGATATGTGTAGTGAAAGTGTAGTGAATAACCACGAAACTCCTCTCACTGACTTCACTCGAAATATGTATTAGAGATTGGTCACGTCATAACATATAGGACACACGATTATAAGGACCGTGAGGGCGTCTGTCTTTTCATCAATAGTTTCCCAATCGGCGGCATGTTAGGACAATAATGAATGTGGAGTGAAAAGGGAGTAACATGCCGCTGATACTAGTGATGTTATTTATCACCCATATCTAACACTTCATCCGAGTGAAGTTCCTGAGAGGCCGTCTTATTAGCAAAAAAAAATTGGCATGTAAGTTTGTTCGATAGCTATTAGCTACTCACTTCCAGGTTCTGTAGCGAAATGCAATACGGGTGACTGCTTACTCCAGCCGAACCTAAGGATTGAAATATTAGGTAATAAATGAACATGTAGGTAGCAACTCTGATTCCAAAAAATTCACTTAGGGGTAGGGGCCAAACTTTTCGTGAATGACTGACGTATTTTCACATTATTTATTTTGAAATCGCAACTGGGGGTCTAAAACGGCCACATTGGGTGTTTCATATTATGATTCATTTCATCATACAGCCGAAAGATGCCCACTGCTGGGCATAGGCCTCCCCGCATCCAGCTGGTACCTGCGATCTTTACCAGGTCGTCGATCTACCTTGCGGGAGGCCTACCCACGGTGCGTCTTCCGGTACGATTCATTTAGAGCGCCACAAACTTATCTGATCCGGTCAAAACTGGAACTAATGTGACGTCATTTCGAATTGTCATGCCAATGCCAACAACTGCGTCGCTGCAGATAAGTTTGTGACCAATGAATATCATATTATGAAACGCTAATGTGGCCTGTTTAGACTTCATACCTGTTTCTGGACGTGACAATGGCTTCGTACACGGTAGACGGCGTCAATCCGCGAACGGTGTAGCTCGCGCTGTGTATTGGCCCTGAAATTCAGATTGACACAGGTAAGGCTAGTAATCATTTTAGAATCATTGAGAAGCTAAGACAAATAAAAAAAATTATCTTGGCGTTAATGTCCCGATTGTGCTCTCGAGAACGAGGGCCCGAGGTCCGCCTTTGACCATGATCCAGGATTTGGCGATCAGGTAATTACAGTGGAGCGACAACCATCTGACCTCCGTGACCCTGCCACCAGGGGAACCTGATCAGATTGGATCTTGGTTACAAATTTAGTTGTCTGAATTTGCAGGTTTCATCACAAAGTTTTCCCTCACCGTAAGAGCATCGGTTAGTATTCAACTAATGTACATAACTCAGAAAAGAGTCATTAGTACATGGCCGCAGCGTGATTTAGCTAAGCTTAGACTAATATCTATTTTTCTATAATTATCTGATTAATTCGGATGCGCGGGCAAGCCGACCTTGGTCGGACGTCCAGCTACGTCCCCCTCACCCAAAAGTGACTCTATTTTTTACTGCGTTAGGATTAGTATCAACTACAATTGACGGTTGGTCGGTTCCAGCCTAAACGGAACGTCTGTTACTAGTTTAAGTGTCCAGCTTAATAAAGCGCCGACGTCGCTCTCAGACAAAACACAAAACGAACGTGTAATCATAACCATAACATCTTCATTGTTTTTGTTTGAAACGAAATTAACCGCAAACTTTTTACTTGTTTGTGCATAAAGTTTAATAAATGAATTAATGAAAAACATAAACAATGACCTCGACAAAAATGACTTGCAACCTAGTGCGTGGTTCAGGAAACGAAACGAAGATCGAAAAACACGACATTAATTAAAGGTTCAGACAAAAATACATCACTCACGGGTATAGAAATATACAGGATCTGCACGGATGCTATTTTAATAAGGATACTTCATCGGACCTAGTATATCCGTGGCAGCCTTGGCGTGAGGGATATCGAAGATGAGATCGAGGAAGCTCGCCTACGCTGATATGGTCACGTGTTCTGTAAGCCTCAGGGATACGTGGGAAATAGGTGTCTGAACCTGCCAGTATCAGGAAAGAGCCCACAGAGGTTTAGGAGCGTGGGCGACCCAAGAGGCGATGGATTGACATCGGATTCGAGAGCCAACGGCCTACGACGCGAGGATGCCGAAGACCGGGCGAAGTGGAAAAGAATGAGTTGGAAAGCGCACCCTGGCAGAAGCTGGGACTAACCGCTCGGACGATGATGATGACCATCGGACCAAGTTCTCTCCTACTTAAAAACGGTAAGGAGTGACTGTAAGAACGGTAGAACTAGCGGGACTTTGGATTCGGTTGAAAAACGTGCAAAGAAGATAATTTGTGACCCGCAGTTGGTTGAGGCTAGGCTGCAGAGCCTCGAACATCGGCGTAGGGTTGCTCGTCTGTCGGTCTTCTAAAAGTTACATTTCGGAGAGTGTGCGAAGCAGCTGCATGATCCCATTCCGCCGGCCCCTTTCCGCCATCGGGAGACGCAATCCGGGCGAGCGCTCCATCCTTATGTCGTGGATATTCCAGCTATCCGCACGAGCCGCTTTGGCTCGACCTTTATAATGCGTACGGCTAAGGAGTGGAACGCGTTGCCTGCGAGTGTGTTTCCTGATCAATATAATCTGGATGCCTTCAAGGCTGGAGTGAGTAGGCTGTTCCAAGACGGGCATGCTCCATCTTCGGCCGCATCGTCACTTACCAACAGGTGAGATGGCGGTCAAACGCCTGTCTTGTATAATATTAAAAAAAATACAAAAAAAAAAAAAACCTGCGAAACAGCGTACAAGATTGGAATACCTTGCGTCGTTCCTTAGCCCTGAGATCTGAGGCACTGTTTTTGAATCGCTCGCCTCGATTCGAACGGCTTTCAATTTTTATTTTCAGCATGAACAATTCGGTATTGTGATGTGTGATGCTGGTTTTCCCTATTTTGAAACCGTACTTTTTCGGTGTTATCCATATTTCAGTGTTATAATCAATTCTAAATAATGTATGTTTACTGTATTTTTTAGTCATGATGTGTACACTTGTTTTGGGTCAGGATTTAGATTATGACCATTACTGTTTCTATGTAAATTGTTAGCAATCCTAGTCTGTTTTGTGTGCCTACTAATAAATAAATAAATAAGGATCACCCCGTGATCGAAAAGGTACTTGGCATACAGGTCAACACATTGATAAAGTTGTAATGTTGAACGATGTAAACATATATTTTCTACGAAATGTAACGACACTAAACAACTGTTTTCAACGTTAAAATTATATGGTTTCAAATCTTTAATGAAATTCCTTACTAGAATAACTAGTACATCATAAACGTGCATTTACACTAACTTGTCCAAACAGGAATTGTTAGAAACCTCTTACAAATATCTACAACTATCTGATCAATTGTGTGTATATACAATCATTGACATAAACAAATATCAAATTAAAATTTCCATAAAACAGAAAAGTCTATTTTTAGAAATTAATATTATAAATTTTCAATTTCAATGGCCGTGTGGTGTCCGGCAGACTAGAATAGCACCAACCCCTTACACTCGTGGGTATCGTACAAGGCGACTAATGTTTTTGAGGCAAAATATCTAGAGATCTCTAACCCGCCTGCCGAGCGTGGAGATTATGGCAATAACCTCCCCTTTCGTGGGAGAGGCCCTAAGTTCTACGGTGGACTGATATGGATGATTTTCTAAATGTAAAAAAGATAAAAAAATATACGAGTATGTATATTGTAATGACACATTTCTGTAACACAAATTGACATTTGTAGTACCTATATATTTTACATGTAAATTTTTATTTAGGTACCAATAAAAATAAAATTTATCATCTTGGCGTTAATGTCCCGGTTGTGCTCTCGATAACGAGGGCCCAGGGTTTGCCTTGATCATGATCCACGATTTGGCAGGTCAGGTAATTACAGTGGAGCAACTGCCATCTGACCTCCATGACCCCGCTACCAGGGGAACCTGACCAGATTGGATCATGGTTACACATCCAGTCGCCTGAATGTGCAGGTTTCATCACGATGTTTTCCCTCGCCGTAAGAGCTTCGGTTAGTATTCAACTAATGTACATAATTCAGAAAACAGTCATTGATACATTGCCGGAGCGGTATTCGAACCCGGGACCTCTGGCTTACGAGTCGGATACAGTAACCGCTAGGCTACCGACGCTCCATAGGTAACAGTAAATATTGAAATTGAGAATATTATTCTATAATTTATATACGTACTTAATTTAGGTACCTACCTTGCGGGTTATACCTAAGCTCAAAACCCACGTACATATTTCATATAAATAATAAACAAGTAGATGTGGCAGATATGAAGCACTTTACACGTTTTTGAGGTTCCGTAGCCATATTTTTTTCAAGAAAAGGAATGAAATCGTACAGTAGAGAGAAATAGAGATTGCAAAACAAATACGTATCAGTTTATAATACGCTTACAAACAACAATTGAGTCGTAATGGAATCATAATTGACTCTCAGTTGAATAGTTATTGGTGTTGCCTTCTAAAATCTATCAAGAGACTGCCGTTTTAGTGCACAATCGATTTACAATTAGTCTAGGAAATAGTCTAATGACAGTTGGTTCAACCATTTGTTTTGAATTAGTAGTAGCATACGAGAAACGCGTCAAACTTTCTATTTAGATCCAATCGAGGTTCAACTGAGCCATCAGTAAATTAGCAGGCCCGGGGCCCTGGAAACTCGAAACCTTCGACAACTTTGAGCAGCGCGGACCCAACGAAATGAAAATTCACTGACGCACTGATAAGTGAGTCATATTATCTATGCTCACAGGCCAATGTTGGCAAGCGAAGATGGAGAAAGTAGAAAAGGGTCGGGTCCACCCATCTGGCCAGGTGTTGTGACCAGGGGACCATGGGTCCGACAGTTGATCGTCGGAAGGTGTAAATATACCGCGGAAATTGGCACATTTCTCTAGCGCAATGTAGGACGGTCAGCGCCATCTATGTACGGATGCTTGCCAACCTTGTGTTCGTGTACTCGTAATGTGAGTATTGTTAAGTTTCCCTATTGGAGCCTATTTACGTTTTCCTATCAGATTGGCGTTTGGTACTTACGATGAGCGACCAGGATTTTTTTATTTTGAGGAAAAACCTTCGTGAATAGTTTCCATATACAGTGGCCTAGTGGGGTCCGGCAGAGTAGAATAGCACCAACCCTTTACACTCTTGGGTGTCGTACAAGACGAATGAAGTTTTCGAGATAAAATATCTAGTCTCCGTAGGCTGGAAAATAGGCAGCAGCATTTTCCATTGTTATATTTATAAAACTGCGATCTTCGACTCGTCTGCCAAGCGTGGAGATTATGTCAATAGCCACTCCAACGTAAAGGGTTTTGTGGGAGAGGCCCTAAGACCTGCAGTGGACTGTTATGGGGAAAAGAAGAATTTGAGAAGAAGCGAATGGAAATAAAAATACTAGGTGAGAGAGTTTTGAACAATTAAAGGCCAACCTTGGACTCTGCTTGTTTGACAGAGTAGTATGAAAAAATTCTTAAGAGCTTCGGTGGCCGGGTGGTAAGGGTATCGGACTCGCAAGCAGGAGGTCACGGGTTCGAATCCCACTGCGGCCATGAACCAATGACTTTTGTCTGAGTTATGTACATTAGTTGAATACTAACTGATGCCCTTACGGTAAGGGAAAACATCGTGTTGAAACCTGCACATTCAGGCAACTGAATGTATAACCATGTTCCAATCTGGTCAGGAGCAGGGCACGGAGGTCAGATGGCAGTTGCTCCACCGTAATTACCTGATCTGCCAAATTCTGGATCAAGGTCAAGGCGGACCCCGGAGTCTCGTGCGCGAGAGTACTACCGGGAATTAACGACAAGATGATTTTGGAATGGATTAAAAATTTTGTTAGACCAAGGAATCCTATAATGACATAAACTGTTTGATACATTATCAAAAGGTCAATCTGTGTCGCGTATATATTGTGGCTGACCCTAGATTTGCCTATCAGTCCGCAGAAACTTTTAAATAAGGTGAGTTATTGTTTCTACTAAATACGTACATTATTGTGTTCACTTATTTTTATTTTATGAATTTTAATTTCTACTACTTCATGGGCTTCATTGGATTTATCTATTTTCAACACAATCGCTTTTCGCACAAAATATAAATATTTGTATTTATTCTTTAAATTACATTACCTACGCGAAAATAAATTGAAATTTTCTATTGAGATGTACCTACAACACAGATAATCCGAAAACTCTCACGTTCATCTGTTATTTTATTTCTTCATTCATTTTTTATAAAGTTGTTATGCAGTATTTGTTTCCTTGGTTAATGTTGTGAAATTTAATTTCTTTTTGCCTAAATGTGTTACAAAACTAGCATGAGCGTATCTGGTCCATAAAGACTTATGTTTGGATTCGTCTATATAGAATTCTTTTTGTGTTTGAAAATCTTTACAAAAAAATTGTTTAGGGCCATGAAAAAATAGTAATTAAATATCAATTTTTAAAAATGTTGTCTCTTTCTGTCTGTTTACGCTAATTTCCGGAACTATTGGAAGAATTTGAATGAGACTTTTTTGTTTTATTTTATTTATTTTATTTATTTAACAGTTTATTGTACACAAGAAATACATAGCAAATAACAGGCAAAGTAAAAAATGGCACAACAGGCGCTACTTATTTCTAAAGAAATCTCTTCCAGCAGGCCTTTGGGAGTGTGATGTGATCATGAGACGCCGATAGGACGTGCACAATATTACCTATCTAAATAGGCATATACATAAGTATATTTATTCTACCTACACATATAAGTATCTATAAATACATACATATATACACGCATACAAACATACATATCGACTTATAATACAATAATAATATATACTACATAATGCATAATCTATAACTTAGGAACACTCTGTGATAGATAAAACTCTTTTACACGCTTTTTGAATATGGTAATAGACTGGCTATCACGCACTTCGTGCGGAAGAGAATTCCAAAGTCTTGCAGCATGAACAGTGAAGGAGTAGGAATAGAAATCGGAATGATGGATAGGAATTGCCAATGAGGATCTTACACTGGATCGACAGGGTTTGTCTTGTGGACGGGAGAAATGGAACTGGTCACGGAGGTATGAAGGAGCAGAAGGATTGTGAAGGATATTGAAGAGGGTGGATAGGATGTGAGCATTCCTTTGCAAGCGGATAGGCTGAGAGCTGAGATCGATAGCTAGATACATGGTCATATTTACGCAGACCATAAACGAAACGGATACATAGATTTTGGAGACGTTCCAGTTTATTCAAAAGCTCCTCAGTGGCATCTAGGTAACAAGGGTCTGCGTAATCGAGAAGAGGTAAGAGAAGAGTGTGGACAAGGGAAATTTTGGTCTTTAGGGGTAAAAAACTTTGGAGGCGTTTGAGTGAATGAAGCGAGAAATGAATCTTTTTACTGACCGCATTGACGTGAGACCCCCAAGATAAGTTGGTATCTAAAACTAGACCAAGGTTTTTAGCTGTTGTGCTAAAGGGAATTGGAATCCCTTCAAAAAATATTTGAGGTACAGTGATACCCATAAGCTGCCTACTCATGTACGGACTGCCGATAAGTAGAACCTGCGATTTTTTTGGGTTTACTACTAACCCAAATGACTTAGCCCAGGAAGATATACGTATTAAATCGGCGTTCGCATTGTCAAAAGCTTCCTCAATATCGGAAATTTTAAAATGGCGGTAAACTTGCAAGTCGTCTGCATAGAGATGGAAATTAGAGGAGATGACTGACGTAACAGTGTTGATGAAGATCGAGAACAGAAGAGGAGATAGAACGCCACCCTGCGGTACACCTGCAAGGAGATTACACCAATCCGAGAAGACCTCACCGGAACGGACTCTCAGCAAGCGACCACGAAGATAAGAAACAAACCACGACATTACTGTTGGAGAGATGTTAAGAGAACGTAGAATGGCGAGAAGTACATCGAAGTCTACAGAGTTAAAAGCACTGCTGAAGTCAAGTAGAGTTAAAACTGTTAGATACTTATTCTCCATCGCAAGACGGATGTCATCTGTGACTTTCAGCAGTGCTGTCACAGTACTGTGGCCTTTACGAAACCCAGATTGAAATGAAGAAAGTAAACAGTTCGATGTTAGGTACTGAGTGAGTTGATCATGGATAATGTGTTCAAGGACCTTGGAAAGGAAAGGTAATAGGGATATGGGACGGAAATCGGAAAAACTAGAGGGATTGGTGGTTTTTGGAAGGGGGATAACGTTAGCAAGCTTCCAAGCCAACGGGAAAGTACTCGTCACTAGCGAATGATTAAATATATGAGCGAGTATTGGTAAGAGTTCAGGAAGTAGGAGGGTGATCATGCGGGGACAAAAATTATCATTACCCACTGCAGTAGAAGTAATAGAAGTAATATGTTTTCTAACATCCTCCTCAGCAACAGAAGCAAAAGAAAAAGAAGAACAAAGAGGTCGTGGTTGAGAATCAATCTGCGCTATGGTGCTTAATTTGGTATTAGCATCCAGGATCACAGGTGGATAGGAAAAATGTGCATTTAACATATTTAAATCAGTAGAGCCATCGAAGTCTACCGCAGATTCGCCGATGCCTAGAGATTTTAGAAATGCCCAGACCTTTGAAGGGGCTGAGCCATTAACAGAATTGTGAATGTGGCGTCTTCTGGCATCCCTACACAGACGACTGCAACAGTTTCTCAGATGTTTGTACCGCTCGATGTTCGTGCCAGAAGGGCATTTTTTAGCACGTAACTTGGCTCTGTCACGCCTGATCATCATGACCTTGATGTCGTCCGTAATCCATGGTGCAGGTGTTAGTTTTAATTTGACCTTTTTAAGAGGAGCATGGTTGTCGTAGAGCCGAAAAATCAGGGTTTGAAACTGTTCAACCTTTACGTCAATGTGGTCAGCAACAAGAACGGGACTCCAGTCCATATTCACTGCATCGCGCTTCAAAGCCTCCAAGTTGATCGCCTCGAAACTGCGTAGGTATTTAAATTTAGGTTTAGGCTTAGGGGACCGAACTTTAAGTGAGAGGTATATCAAATCATGATAGGAAAACGGGGAGGGGAACTGACCATGTACTGCTATCTTATCTAAGGAAGATGTAACCATCAAATCAAGAAGAGAGGGATTACAATTAGGGGAATGATGGGTGGAGGAAAGTGGAAGAATATGCAAGTTGACCGAGGACAAAAGAGACTGCAGCTTATGAGTTCGAACATCATTTTTAAGCAAGCAAGTGTTGAAGTCCCCCAATAAAAGAACATCATCATAATTAGGACAAAGGTTATATAATAGGGTCTCAAGAGAGTTAAAATAATCAATATGAAGTGAGGGACTATAAAACACGGCAAGCAAAATCTTTTTTGTATATATATTGAGGCTGGGCCACATATAGGGTAAAATTTATTATGGAAACTGGAACACCTGATGTAGAACCTTAATAGACCAGCTAAACCCATTAATAATGACTAAATTGATAAACACCTTCAGTCATCATCATCATCACAGCCTAGAACATTCCACTGCAGGAACAAGGGCCTCTCCCAAAAAATGGGACTTACTTACTTACTTACTTAGCACTGGCAAAACAGATATTGGTCTGAAGTTGGACGGCACGTGCTTTTCCCCGCTTTTGTAAAGGGAGGTAATGGCCATAATCTCCACGCTTGGCAGGCGGGTTGGAGATCGCAGTGTTATAAATATAACAATGGAAAACGCTGCTGCCCATTTCCCAGCCTACGGAAACTCTTACATATTTTGCCTCGAACAGATAAAAACCTTCAGTAAATATATATAATTCTAATAATGTGATTATATCTAAATAGTAAAGAAACATAAAACCTATATAAAATTGTTTTGCTTAGTTACAACGAAACGAAAACATACCTTACACCGGTCGACGATAACATTGTTAACCTATGAGACCATAACATTATAAGTACCTATCAACAACAATTATCATATCATCATATCAGTTATAGAAGGAACATTCTCTTTTAAAATCTTTTGGTACTTTACTTTTAAATTCAACATCATTTAAAAATATTTTCTTTTGTTACAGATCCAAAAATGAAACTCTGTGGAGTTTTGCTGCTAGTGGTCTGCGTGTACAGCAGTCCTATCTCTAAAGGAGTGAACCTGGTCGTAGATGATAATTTTTTCCCCAATGAGCTCGTCATTCACACCTCCCAGAATGACATAGTTAACCTCTTCTTACCACTGAATGCATTGAACTTCAATAAAAATGACTCTGATGAGACAGAAATCTCCGATGTCAGCATTGGTGCCATTTTATTCTTTGTTGAAGGAGAACTAGGCCAAAACGGTATTATTGATAGTACCGGGCTCTACGTTTTGAAGAAGAAAGTCGCGACGAAGCTTCTAGACAATGGAAGAGATTTCGTGGCACCCAAAGACGACAGCAAGACTGTGTACTTCGCTGCTACTGACGGCTTATACGTGTACAATGTAGAGAAGAATAAAGCAGAAAAATATGGCACAGTTACGGACAACATCATCAGCATCGCGAAGAAGGAAGATGACGATGCCCTCTATATTCTTACCGAAGACAAGCAATTGTACAAAGTAACAAACAACGGGAATAAGAAGGTGAAAATCGCTGAAGTAAATGATGCTGTCCAAATTGTGGGCGATTTAACTTCAAGCCTTTACTATGTAGATTCCGATAAAGTGGCATATGTTGTGAATGAGGATGGAGTCAAGAAAATCTCAGGACTACCAAGCAACCCCAGCGAGGTGCGCCTCCTGAAGCCTGTATTTGTTATCGAAGATGGTGTACCACTCATAGTCGACGACAAGGTTTACAAAATTTTTGCGAATGGTACTGCTGATTTCGCAGAAATCGAACTTAAGACAAAACCCACCGCATACTCCCCAGAAGGAACTCTTGTCCAATACTACGCTCACGATAAGAAAATTTACGAATACAATCTCTATGCTATTCTCTTAGGAGAAATCTTGAATGATCTTAAGCAGTTTATTAACCCGGAGAAGGAGCAGATCACAGAACTAGCGACCAAAAAGAGAAGTAAGCTTATTTCCAAAGGACACTGATTCACTGTAAACTTCGAGTATTTTTAAAATCGTAAACTAGATGTTGTGTATGATATAATATATTGCATTTGAACAGTTTTCAAATAAATAGTTGAAATTGTTTTCTTCTGAACTGCTCATACTTTATTTGTGATACCAAGGTACAGTTTCCACGAAACCTGAGTGGCTGAGTGGTTTGACGACCTGAGTGGCTCAGTGGTCAACATGCCGGTCTGCCATGCAAGAGGTCCAGGGTTCGATTCCCGGCCGGGCAGAAATTGAAATGATGAATTTTAATTTCTGTTACGGCAGACCCGTAACAGTAATTAATTAATATTTTGTGGGTCTTCTAAACGTCTACAATGGCTATAAAGATGATTTTTTATTGTGTTCGATGACGTAGGATAACCAACTATAACGTGTTGCAGACACATGTTACAGTTTAAAAGGAGGTAGGTCACGGGACTCACACAACATGTAAAGACCGTAGAGTGACAAATATTTTCACATTGCGACTGTACATACGATATGATATTCGTATTGCATCACTGTCAAATTATAATATTGCATCAAAACATCGTATTAACAAATACACTGAAAGCAATTTACCAATTATAGCAGAGTAGGAATCCACTTCCCATACAAGTGTGAAGGATGCGTCCACTTTGTAGGATGCAGTATTGGGCACACCTGCAATGAAAAGTAGGTACTTAGGTACACTTTGTAATAGATTTTGGGGGTCTTGCTGCACCACGTCCGTAGGCTATACCCTAGAGACCCTACACGTGACTCCCGGGTGGTGCGAAGAGTGCAGCCGAAATTGCTTGGTGGTAGGGCCTCGGCCCGAATGGTTAGCGACCACCCACGGAGATGAGTCTGCATGGCGCTAAGCACCCTCTGGGCTGTGTTCCGTAAGAGTACTCCGTGAGCCATTCCCCCTCGTCCGAGTGCTGTAATATTGGTATTCTGTGGGTCCCAGTTTTGTGTTGGACATGTTAGAGGGTTGGGCGTGACAGGTTGGCGCGGAGGCCAGGGAGACCCGATGAAACGGCTCGTCGCTGGCCGCCCGCCAGTTAGTAGGGGACCCGAACCCGGGCATCACTTTTAATCTCCGGCCCGGGAGGCTGTCCCGCCAACTGTGCGAAAAATCTCGAAGATGTCTGTCGTGCCGGGGTAGGAGACCGGAGTGGACCCGGCAGGCAAATTCGGGGGGGATCGGGGGCCCTTCCGTCCCCCGTGCCAGCTTTTCACACAACCCTTCCCTCTGCAGCGTTCAGTAGCAAAACGTCCTTGCCCTACTGGATACCGATGTTACAGCACTCCTTTACATCCCCACCTATAATATTATCACAAATGGCAAGGAAAAATAAAAGGAAGGTTCTCTCATCGGCACCCCTTTCCACACTTCGAGTGGACTTTTGTAATATCAGGGGTCTACACTCCAATCTGAACGCCGTACATCACCACCTAGAGACGGCGAAGCCCGCCATACTTTTCCTGACGGAAACGCAGATATCACCTCCGGCTGACACTTCGTATCTCCACTATCCTGGATACAAGCTGGAACATAGGTTTTTACCTCGCGCTGGTGTGTGCCTATTCGTCAGAGGTGATATCTGCTGTCGACGTCTTAATGCCATAGAACTAAGTGACGAATCTGTCGTGTGGGTGTGCGTAGAACAGGGGGGTCTATCCCGTGTCTACGCATGCCTATACAACAACCGTCACGGCGTAGGTGAGACAAATCGGTTTTTCGAGCACATACAATGCGCTACCGACAAAGTCTTTGAGCGGTATCCTTCCGCCGAGTTGGTGGTCCTAGGAGATTTTAACGGTCACCACACTGAGTGGCTAGGGTCAAGCCGTCCTACCAACCCAGCCGGGAGGTCCGCCCATGAATTTTCTCTGGCCCATGGTCTCACGCAACTGGTATCAGAACCCACCTACTTACCGGATGTTGTGGGCAGTGATCCTTCTTTGTTAGACCTTCTGCTTACCACCCACCCAGACGGTTATCAGGTGTCCGTTGATGCTCCTCTTGGGACATCAGACCACTGCCTGGTCCGTTCCGAGGCGCCTCTTGCTATACCCGAACGGGCTCGCCCTAGTGGGTCACGCAAGGTATGGCATTATGGTTCAGCAGATTGGGATGGATTGCGAGAATTCTTTGCGTCGTACCCGTGGATACGGCTTTGCTTTTCCTCAAATGACACCAACATCTGTGCTGCCGCTGTAGCTGATGTCATACTGCAGGGAATGGAGTGTTTTATCCCGTCCTCTGTAGTCCGACTCGGCGGCAAGAGTCAGCCCTGGTACGACAGGCCTAGTGCTGAGGCAACTCACCTCAAGCACGATGCTTTTCGTGCCTGGACAGTGGCTCGGGCCCAAAAGGACCCTAACACCCACATTTTAAGGAAAAAGTACAATGCTGTATCGAAATCTACAAAGCGGGCATTGGCCAGAGCAAAATTCAAATTCATCGGTGGAATTGGAGAGAAACTAATCAGCTACCCCTCTGGGAGCCGTGCTTTTTGGTCTCTCTCCAAAGCTGTCGAGGGGAACTTTTGTCGGACCACCTTTCCACCTTTACGCAAGCCGGATGACCAATTGGCCCACACAGCAAAGGAGAAAGCCGATCTCTTAAGTAATTTTTTTGCTCATAACTCAACTCTGGATGATGGAGGAGCTGCACCGCCTACCATCTCACGGTGTGAGGGCATCATGCCCGAGGTTCGTTTCACCCAAAAAATCATAAGACGTGTGCTTCTCTCCCTAGACATCCGGAAGTCCAGTGGACCTGACGGCATTCCGGCTATTGTTCTTAAAAAGTGTGCTCCCGAGTTGTCTCCCGTGTTAATGCGCCTATTTAAGCTTTCCTACACCTCAGGAACGGTGCCGTCTTCGTGGAAGTTAGCCCATGTGCACCCGATACCCAAGAAGGGTGACAATTCAGACCCATCAAATAACAGGCCTATAGCGGTAACCTCCTTGCTCTCTAAGGTGGAGCGGGTCATAAATATCCAGCTCCTTGGATACCTCGAGGATCACCAGCTGATCAGTGACCGCCAATATGGCTTCCGTCATGGTCGCTCAGCTGGTGACCTTCTTGTGTACCTAACACACCGGTGGGCTGAGGCTGTCGAGAGCAAGGGGGAGGCTCTGGCTGTCAGTCTTGATATAGCCAAGGCATTTGATCGGGTCTGGCACAGGGCACTGCTAACAAAACTCCCGAAGTACGGTATCCCCGAAAAACTCTGCAATTGGGTATACAGCTTTCTGTCTGGACGGAGCATCCAAGTCGTTGTCGACGGATGCTGCTCCGATACCAAGAGTATTAATGCTGGAGTACCCCAAGGTTCAGTGCTGTCTCCCACGCTGTTTCTTCTGAATATCAATGATATGCTGAATATTCCCAGTATTCATTGCTATGCAGATGACAGTACTGCAGACGCTCGTTATACTGGCCGTGCGAATTTCCCTCGTTCCGTGGTGTCGGAAAGCCGAATAAGACTTGAGTCAGAGATTGAACACTCCTTGGAGCAAGTTGCTCACTGGGGCAGATTGAACCAGGTGGAATTCAACCCCTCTAAGACGCAGGTCTGCGCATTTTCCGCCAAAAAGGATCCTTTTGTCATGGAGCCGCAGTTCCAAGGAACATTCCTCTCCATCTCAGAAAGTATCGGGATCCTTGGTGTCGACATATCAGACGACGTACGGTTCCGAAGTCACTTGGAGTGTAAAGCTAAACTAGCCTCGAAAAAACTTGGTGTGCTTAACCGGTCTAAGCGATACTTCACCCCAGAACAGCGCCTGTTGCTGTATAAGGCACAGGTGCGGCCACATATGGAGTATTGTTCCCATCTATGGGCCGGGGAAACCGCCGACCTGCTTAATCACTTGGATTCCATACAGAGGCGCGCCGTACGAATTGTCGACGATACCATACTGACAGGCAAGTTAGAACCACTGGCTGATCGAAGGGACTTTGGCTCCCTGTGTGTGTTCTACCGGCTGTACAATGGGGAGTGTTCTGAGGAATTATTTGATCTGGTGCCCACAGCACAATTCCGCCATCGCACCACCCGCCGTAGGCTGGGTACTCATCCCCATTACGTGGACCCTCTAGTGGTGTCCACGCGAAGATCCGAAAGAACGTTTCTCGCTCGTACGATTCGGATGTGGAATGAACTCCCAGCCACGGTGTTTCCTTTGGTCTATGACATGGGATCGTTCAAGAGGTATATTAGAGGTCTCCTTAGAGGCGGGCAACGCATTGGTAGCATCCCTGGTGATGCTGATGTCCATAGGCGGCGGTGACCACTTTCCATCAGGTGGCCCGCATGCCTGTTTGTCTGCCGGATAACATAAAAAAAAAGTTTGTAATCCTTGTGGATGCGACAAACCGAGAACAGGGAGCATTAGCGCTCATTGGTATCAAACAGTGGACTAGTAGAGGCTGATGAAAATGACGATCCCTTTAAATATCAAGTATATAGTTTATTTTTAATTGGGAGGCAAATGAGCATATCACCTCATAGTAAGTGATTACCATCGCAAATTATTTCATTTCATATATTAATGCCTATATCAGATATAACTCCCCAATCAAATACCACTGTGATCAAATCGTCAATATTCGAGAAAATGTTTTATTATAATCAACATTGATTCGTTTTAAGATATTTTTACACTATTATAGTTGATCTAAGATGGGTTATGACAACTTATTTTTACTAAAAAATACACCGATAAATTTATTTTCAAGAGTAGTCTCAACCTCACTTACAGACTAAATCAGACATCAAATCAATGCTTGAGTAAAGATTTTGACATGAACATAAACAATCAAAACTCAGCTGAATGTTGATAGATAGATAGATAGATAGATAGATAGATAGATAAACACTTTATTGCTCACAAAACATAACAGTATCAATTAGTTACAGTAACAGGAACACATATGAGCAAAGGCGGCCTTATCGCTACAAGCGATCTCTTCCAGGCAACCTTTACAGAAATTGAGACAGGAACATTACAGCAGGTAGTGTTGAGCTAAAGGATACAAGAGAATGCGTTGTGCATTTATCTAAACACCAACAAACAGCCAAAAACATGAAATAATCGTACATATGTAGGTATACTAAAATAAAGTTTCACAAATCTTTCGTTAAAAGGGATTTACGAAGTTTTGACTTAAAACTAGGCAATGACTCAGACTGTCGGACTTCCCTTGGCAGATCATTCCACAATCGAGTTGCCCTTACCGTAAACGAGTTGTAGTAGTACCCGGAACGCGTGAACGGGGCCGACAGAATAATTGTTGAATGTTGATTAATGAATCTTGAATCATTGAAAGTTCTGGAATAAAACCTTAACTCAAAACCAGTTTTCAAACAAGATTCATCACTAAGAAACGTTCTGTAATATGGGGCTTAATTTAGTAAGTCCCTCTTTGGGAGCCAAAAAGTTCAAAATTTGGCGCCCAAAAAGGGACTCAAATATTGTCAACCAAATCACCTGTGAGTTTGAATGACACATCCGCCATGCCCAGCTTGTTATCGGCCCAGAACGTGTAGTTGCCCAGATCCATTAGTTTCACCGTGCCGAATATCAGCTTATGAGTGCTGTCCTGGACCACCATAACAACCCTGAAAAGTAATGTAAAAGTCAACATCAAAATTGGGTTCAATCAAAGTTGGATAAATTGTTCCAGTCTCTATAACAATTTAATTTTAACAATTTTGTATAATACTTACACGAATTATCTTCGATCTTCTAAAAGCTTTATGCTAAGTATCCCTAAATTTTAAATTTACATTTATGTATTACATAGTTTACTCTGTTGTTATACTAGTAATTTTTAAGTACTCATAGGTTTTATCATTTATAGGTTGTTTCGTGTTTCGTGTAGTTTCTTGTTTTTGTTTTACTGTATTTTTGTGTATTTTATATGTATATATGTATATGGCTCATTAGTTGCCTGAATGAAATTTCAAATCCCTTAAAAAATATATATTCTTCTTAGATTCTAAGACTTGGTGTATTCTCGATTTAGTGCCCAGACAGGGGTAATAAATTGGTAGTATAAAAATAGCGTACCTTTTATCTATGAAGTACCCTTCGCGCTTAGGCCCAAATTGGATAAATAACTCGACCGATTAGTTTATTTAGGTGATTAACAGAAATGTAGAATTTTAATTTCTGTTACGTTTCCGGGTGCTGTATGTATCATCATCATCATCATCATATCAGCCAGAAGACGCCCACTGCTGGGCATAGGCCTCCCCCAGAGATCTCCACAAAGGCCGGTCCTGTGCTTTTCGCATCCAGCTGGTACCTGCGATCCTTACCAGGTCGTCAGTCCACCTTGTGGAAGGCCTACCCACGCTGCGTCTTCCGGCACGTGGCCGCCACTCGAAAACTTTACTGCCCCATCGGCCATCTGTTCTTCGAGCTATGTGCCCTGACCACTGCCACTTCAGTCTGGCAATCCTTAGAGCTATGTCGGTGACCTTGGTTCGCTTGCGAATCTCCTCATTTCTGATTCGGTCGCGCAAAGAGACTCCGAGCATAGCTCTTTCCATTGCCCTTTGGGTAACAGTGAGCTTTCTTATAAGGCCCACAGTGAGCGGCCACGTTTCAGTTCCGTATGTCATCACTGGCAACACACATTGGTCAAAGACCTTCGTTTTGAAACACTGCGGTAATTGGGACGAAAATATATGGCGTAGCTTCCCGAATGCTGCCCAACCGAGTCGGATTCGTCGATTGACCTCTTTCTCGAAGTTGGACCTACCTAACTGAACTATTTGTCCTAGGTATGAATAGTCGTCAACAACTTCAAGTGGAATGCCTCCAACGGTCACTGGAGTAGGCACAACATGGACATTCGACATAATTTTCGTCTTGTCCATGTTCGTTTTAAGACCTACTTGTTGAGAGGCACTACAGAGGTCATCGAGCATTTTGCCCAAGTCTTCCAGGGTTTCAGCCATGACTACGATATCGTCAGCAAATCTGAGGTGAGTAAGGTACTCGCCGTTAATATTGATGCCAAGTCCGTCCCAGTCCATAAGCCTAAAGATATCCTCCAGTGCAGCAGTGAACAACTTCGGTGATATGACATCACCTTGTCTAACACCCCGCTGCAGCTGGATAGGTTCTGTGGTCTTATCCTGGAGACGAACTGACATAGTGGCGTTTTCGTACAAACCCTTCAGTGCTTCGATATATCGATAGTCAATTTGGCACCGCTGTAGAGACTGGAGCACCGCCCAAGTTTCGATCGAATCAAAGGCTTTCTCATAGTCCACAAACGCCAAGCATAATGGCCGGTTATACTCTTCGGTCTTCTGTAACTCTACTAAAACCTTTTCGGAATCCGGCTTGTTCGGGAGGCTGGAAGTCATCAAACCTGCGTGCGAGACGATTCGTAATGACTCTGGAAAACAGCTTATACACATGGGTCAGCAGCGATATTGGTCTGAAATTCTTCAAGAGAGCCTTATCACCTTTCTTGAAGAACAATATCACTATACTTCTGTGCCATGTTTCCGGCGTTTTTCCCTCGAGGATGACGGAATTGAACAGCTTCTGAAGGGTCTTAAGCACAGGTTTGCCACCAGCTTTCAGAAGCTCAGCCGTAATTCCATCATCGGCGCCTTGTTTTTCTTGAGCTGTTTGAGAGCCATACTAATCTCGTACAGGCTGATGTCCGGGATATCTTTGGTGTAGTGTCGGGTCAACTTGGCTCTGGGGTCTTTTGCCATACTGGTAACAGGTGCCCGTGTTGTCGTGTATAACGGTCCATAGAACCTCTCGACTTCCCTCAAAACCTCGGACTTGGTCGAAGCAACTCTACCGTCATCCGTTTTCAGTCTTGTCAACTGGCTCTGTCCAATCGACAGATCTCTCGCAAATACTTTAGAGCCTTTATTCCGCTCGATCGCCGACTCAATGTTGATAGTATTGAATCGGCGTATATCGCGAGTCAGAGACTTGGAGATCTGTCGATTAAGTCGCCTAAATTGAGAGACATCATCAGGGGATTGCAGAGTCATTGCGCGTCTTTCTTCCATGAGGTTGAGGGTATTGTCAGAGATTTTGCTTGTTCTTTTTGTACGGCAGGTTTTGTAAAACTTTGACCCAACCGTATAGACAGTTTCCACGAACCTGTTATTGTAGTCGTCCACGTCGACGCATTCTCCTAGGCACTCGAAGCGATTTTGTAATTCGAGTTGAAAGCTCTCGGGGTTTTGGATTTGGATGGGTACAAGCCGGAGCGTGGACCTCATCAATCTCGATCTTTCCAGCTGTGGATTAATATTCAATGTGCCTCTTACCAAGCGGTGATCACTGCCAATTTTTACGCTATTGATCACCGAAACATCATTGAATATATGCCGTTTCGTAGATAGGATGAAGTCGATCTCATTTTTTGTGACACCATCGGGACTAACCCACGTCCATCTGAGATGATCCAGCTTCCCCAAAAATGAGTTCATCATAAAGAGTCCCTCTTTCTCCAGAAAGCCGGCCAGCATCTGGCCACGGGCGTTCCGACTTCCAACTCCAAATTGCCCCACTCTCAACTCGTCTCCGCTTCGTTTGCCCAGTTTCGCGTTAAAATCCCCCATGACAACGGTGTAATGTGTCTTGGAGGTATGTATGGCTGTAGTTATATTCTCATACATAGCCTCCACTTCATCGTCGGAGTGAGTCGAAGTCGGTGCGTAGACCTGTATGACCTTCAACGAATACCGCTTGGTAATTCTGAGTATAAGGTACGCAACCCTAGACGACACACTCTCGATCTTGACGATGTTGTTCACGAGGGATTTGTGGACGAGAAACCCGACACCACCTAGGGACAGTTGGTCGCCCTCCCGGAAGTAAAGCAGATTTCCGGACTTCAGAGTTATCGAGTCCTCCCCCTTTCTTCGGACTTCATATCCCTATTATGTCCCAATGTAATCTGCTTACCACTTCCTCCAGCTCCACGAGCTTTTCGTCGGTCCGCAGTGTCTGGACATTGTATGTTGCCAGGGCCAGTGGTCGTGCTTTGCGGTAGCCTGATCGCGTCCGGTGATTTTTCGCACCCCCTGCGCCGCCGTTACCGTGACCGCTACCATGGTCCGGAATAGCGGGGCCGCCGGGTACTGGGGGCCGTGGCTTGTGTGTACTTGTCATCGGGGGGGGAATTGCCATAATCGCCACGCTTGGCAGGCGGGTTGGCGATCGCAGTGCAGTATATGTTAATGTACCCAGAAAGATGCTGCTGCCCATCTTTCGGGTTTGTATGCTGTATGTATAATAAGTATGTATTAAAAAAATATAGAATTATCTAGTTTATTAGTTTTCTGGCACCCATAACACAAGCTTTGCTTACTTTGAGGCTAAATGGCGCTGTGTGAATTGTCCAAGCATGTTTATTTTTTTATTTTTTTAATGATCTACCAGAAATTTGTCCCACAAACAGATTATTCAGTCAGTCTTAAAGATTTTCAAATTAGTTGTTGTAGTAGTTACTTACAAAGTTGAAGGAATACATTTGTAGCGACATCTATCGCTTCAATAGGAAGACTCAACAATACTCACATTACGAATACACGACCACAAGGTTGTCAAGCATCCGCACATAGATGGCGTTGATCGTTCCTACTGTACAAAGGTTGAACTAAATCAAAGTGGTTTGTGTGGATAGATAGAAGTTCCACCGACCACGACTAATAAGAGTTGAAACACCAATTGATCAAAGCCCCTCAATTGCCAAGATCCCCTTAATTGCCACCAGGGCGAGCAAATAAAGCTTCTGGAACACCGCTCCCGCAACAAGTTCAAGGCGGAGCATCGGCTGCTGGCTACCAATGCACGGCAGACAACCGGGTGGGAGACCCTGTGACTGCTTCTATTACGGTTGACATACAAGGTAGGAGAGAATATGTACGAAATTTATAATAGGTACCTGCTTAAAAAAAAATAATTTTGTATATTTTCTACAACGACAATTCAGTTCATTTATCAATTAAGTTTAAATCAAAGTATTGTTTAAAACTTTATTTAGGTAAATGATTCTTCACACCGATATCCAGTTTTTACTGTATAGAATAAATATTTTTAGTAATGTTAATGTTCCGTTAAATAAGTTAATGTTCCGGTTGTTGTGATCTCCGTTAAATCCAGGATTTGGCCGATCGAGTAATTACAGTGGAGCGACGGCCATCGGACCTCCATGACCCTGTTAACAGGGGAACCTGACCAAATAGGATCATAGTAGGTCGTGGACGATAAATAACAGCATTCAATCCCTATATGCTATAATTATTTTTATTAATGATTAATGTTATTTGTTAATATTACGATACATATATAGGTAATTTGAATGAATTATTGTGACATTAGTATAAGCGCAATTAATTATCTGTAAAGAATGTTATCAATAAATCAATGTCTATGTCAATGAATTGGTTCATCGTGCCTGACAACTTCTAGCTGTAACTCTTACTCTTCAGACGCCCCGGTAGTGACAGTGTAGCGCTCCTTCGTGCACACGGCGGTGGGGCTGCGGGTGGTTCTCGCTGCGAAGGTCGAGTTCGCGATCCCGGCGGCGCGCACCGCCTGGTACAGAGACGGGACGCCGGTTAGAACTGATGATCGGTTAGTGCAATCGATTTTCAGGTGACATTTGAAAAGAGATCTTCATAATCCGAATGATGGCGGGACTCAAGTAATACTTACCTCACTAGACTATTTTATAGTAGTATGGATAAAATTGTAGAATAGTTCGTTCGCGTTAAGAATGCAGTGAGTCATCATTTTCCGCCGGCCTAGCCCCGCCCCCTAACCAATCAAATCTTTTCAAATTACAATGTCAAGTTTACAGTGTCCAGTTGAAGTCCATTGTTTCGAACGCATCACAACCGTTCCTGTCATTTGTGTTAACTGATTTAAATTGAAAAAAATGAATACCTCACCAATTCGTAAAAATAAAAGTGGTTCGGTAATTCGTAGTGGAGAAAGAAAAGTAAGTATTTTAAAAGTTTAAGTATTTTAAACGGTGTGATTTAAATGTGACTGTGGACAGCATAGTACAAAAAACGTCAGCTGCATGCGGTGTGTCCGAGAGAACAGTTTATAGTATTCTTAGTGAAAAAAAGGTAAATAATGCATTGAAATCGGCATTGAAAAAAAGGGCCCGGAAGTCTATGATTGATAAATTCGATGAATTAGACAAATGTGCTATAAGGAGAAAAGAACACTCAATTTATTTAAATAACGACTACCCGACATTAAATAAAATTATGACAACTTGTGAAGCTGATGAAGATGTTCCCACGTTTAAACGTACCACACTTCATAAAATAATGCATGAGCTGGGAATTTACGTTAATAAACAGGATAATAGAACATTATTAATGGGAAGAGAAGACATTGTTTTGTGGCGGCGTTAATTTCTCAGGCAAATCAAAGAACACAGAAAAGCAAATAAAACCATGTACTTCCTTGACGAAACGTGGGTAAACGCCGGACATGTTAAATGGCGTGGTTGGATACAACTATAAAAAACAAGCGACATGCTTTTCAAGACGGCTTATCTACCGGTCCATGAGTTCCTACTGGAAAGGGAAAAAGGTTAATTGTTTTACATATTGGTAGCGACAAAGGATTTGTGGAAGGAGGTCGATTAGTTTTTGTGTTAAAATCAACTAAAAATTATCATGAGGAGATGGACGGTGACAGGTTCCTTGAGTGGTTCAAAAACATAATGCCTAAGCTAGAACCAGGGAGCATTGTTGTCATGGACAATGCTCCCTATCATTCGGGAAACTCGAGAAAATACCGACGACCGCTTGGAACAAACAGCAAATAATAGTCTGGCTAAAGAGCAAAAGGAGACTCATGGACACGAGTTCTTTAAAAAAATAATTGTTCAAGACAGCCGCCGAAATCGCTCCACAATATGATAAATATTTAATCGATAAAATGGCTAGAAGTAACGGCATTGAAATTCTCCATTTACCTCCGTACCACTGCAAACTGAACCCCATTGAGTTGGTGTGGGCCCAAATAAAAAATTATATTGCTGCCAACAACTTTTAAGATAACTGACGTGAAAAAATTATTTTATAACGCAATTCGGTAAGTAGACGCTGATCGATGGAAGAAATGCTGCGACCACGTCTTACAAGAAGAAAATACCATGTGGGATTTAGATGACGTCATGGAACTCGCTGCAGAAAATTCCTTTATTATAAATACTAAGGAGGATACTAGTGATAGTGATTAAAATATGATATGATGACTAAATTTTGATTTTAAGCTTTTAAGTTTATTTTTGTAAATTCATTTAACTTAATATTTTAAAATATAATTTGTTTAAATTTTAACACCTCTGTGAATACACCTTTACCCTGCAGTTGCACTGATGACTCACTGCATTCTTAACGCGAACGAACTATAAGTCTTAGAATCTAACTGGAATATGTTAAAATTTTTGGGAGGTTGAAATTTATTTTATTTCAATTTGATTCAGGCAACAAATGGCTTGTGTATTAAAATACACAAACACGCATCAAAACAAAAACAAGAATCTGATACTATTTAGTTTTTCGAAACAATAATAAAAGCTATGGGTACTTAAAAAGTACTAGTAAAACAACAGAGTAAACTATGTAGTACATAATTATACATATTAAGTTTAGGTACCTATACTTAGCTTATAGCTTTTAGAAGACCGAAAGCAGTTCAGTATTATTATAGAACTAAACTTTTTTATTTACACAACTTAAACATAAAACACAAACAATATATAATCCCATGTTAAAACTAGTAATTTTAAGGTTTTTATTTATAGCCATAAATATAAACCTTAAAATTACTTAAATAGGTAAAATATTTGCCCAAAGTCGCCTGAATGCGGAAATGGGCCCAGAAGGCTGGCCGCGTTGCAAATAGAGGCCAGCCTTCTGGTCATTGCTAATGTCGACCAGGCGCTTGGCTAGTTCCGTATTTAGGGAATGTGCGCCTGGTCCCCACGGCCCAAGAGTTTCTACGCCAAATGGCGCCAATATGTAGTCGCCACTGAGACATGCGTATTTGCGCCGTTTGGCGTTTTCAGCAGAGGCGGCACCGGCCTTTGCTTGACACGCGGTGGCTGAAAGATGGGACGGCGCGCGGGTATCGATGCACGTAGCATCCTAGACCAAGGGCCGTCCCACTTTCCAGGGCGTGAGTGTATTCCGTCGGGTCTTTTCCCATCATCGCGGGCTACACCGTTATAGAACTTACAATACGAGTACTACTACCTACATAATCAATTGTTCCAGAGATTGGAACAATTTAATTTGGTACCTAGTTTTGACGTTGCCTTTTACATTACTTTTCAGGGTTGTAATGGTGGTCCAGGACAGCACTCACAAGCTGATATTTCGCACGGTGAAAATGATGAATCTGGGCAACTACACGTTCCGGGCTGAGAACAAGCTGGGCATGGCGGATGTGTCGTTCAAACACACAGGTGATTTGGTTGCCAACATTTGAGTCTCTTTTTGGGCGCCAAACTTTGGACTTTATGGCGCCCAAAAAGGGACTTTACTAAATTAACGCCTATGGCATATTATGGTATACATGTTGTATAAGTGACAGCTGGAGGCATCCACATGAAGTTGTTGACGACTATATGTACCTAGGACAAATAGTCCAGCTAGGTAGGTCCGATTTCGAGACAGAGGTCAATCGACGAATCCATCTCAGTTGGCAGCTATGCCATATATTTTCATCCCAATTATCGCATTGTCTCAAGACGAAGTTATTTGACAAATGTGTGTTGCCAGATGGGCCTTATAAAAAAACTCATTGTTATACAAAGGGCAATTTAAAGAGCAATGCTCGGAGTCTCGCTGCGCGAACTAAGACTATTATTTTTCAATTTTATTATTATTATTATTATATTAGCCTGAATCATCCCACTGCTAATTTTTTCACTCTTCGCGATCAAATGCCATTTCATTTCAAATAACTTGTTAATAACTGAATGTAAAATGGTGAATTTAGTATTGTGGTAATGGTAGGTATTTACCATACTCATGGTGTATTCATGATTTTGTTGCCTGTTACAAGGGTACAGGGACTGCCTTGTGGTCATGTTTTTTTGGCCTTTACTTTGTACTTATTGTATTCTGGTTGATATTTACTTTGTGGAGAAAGTGCACAGATACTTACCAGCGTGCGTATCACCACCATAAATGCGTATTTTGAGTGATTTATATGTTCCTTAGTATTTTTCTGCTATTTTGGCTGGATTACTGTATTGTCGAGTCATTGTCTATGAAATGACCTAGAAAGAAAAAGTTAGGTTACTAAACTGAAATTGTGACTGCAATGTATAAATTTCTTTGCATTGTACTTATCTTGTATCATAATGGAGTATGTACTTACCATAGGGTACGTCATTGTTTGTTTTTGACTGACTAAATTTAGTATCCATTTACATATTTAGTAAATATAGTAAGAATTTAAATTGTATTGGTATTCACGCTACAGGCCACAACTACAGGCGAGCGGCATTGTTGATGCGCATGACATTACGTATCTGTCAATGTCACAGTGACAGGTGGTCGGCGTGCGGCGCTTGCGTCGCGGACAAAGAACAAAAACTTTTTGGCCGTAGAGTCTATTTAAATTTTACTTTTTTTATGGCCCTACATACTGGCTATGAAACGTTGTCCGCTCGATGATGCTGTGGTGCCTATTGTTGTATATTGAATGACGTTCATAAGTGTTTGTGAAAACCTAAATTGAATAAACGTATTTGATTTTGATTTTGATTTTGAAATACGTGTACGTGTAAAATTACAAATAAAAATCTGGCACCTGATATTATTTAGAAGAATCATCATTATCGTCAGCCTATACTAGTCCACTGCTGGATATCGGCGTCACCCAATGAGCACCAATGCACCCTGTCCTCGGTTTGTCGCATCCAGAAAGATTGCTACCTATTACAAAGTGTACCTAAGTACTTTTCATTGCAGGTGTGCCCAATACTGCACCCTTCAAAGTGGACGCAGTTCACAACAAAGCAACTTCCACGAGTTTCACACTTGTATGGGAAGTGGATTCCTAATCTGCTATCATTGGTAAATTGCTTTCAGTGTATTTGTCTTGATATAATACGAATATATGTAGGTACTATAAAATGTTATAGAGCATATGTGTATGTACAGTTGCAATGTGAAAGGGTTTGTCACCCTAAGGCCTATTTTAGCTTGCACATGTCTCATGAGTCCCGTAACGTACCTACTTTCAAAATGTAACATGTGTCTGCATCACGTTATAGACTGTGAGGGCGCTGTGGGTTATCCTACGTCATCGAGTACAAGAAAAAATCGTTTAGAAGATCCATAAAACGTTGCTGGCACAAAAAAAAAAATTTATTACTTTTATCGACTTTTCGTAGCGATAGTCCTTACATGTCCTCTTATGTGGGTTCTATGAGTAAAAATCTGGCTTAACTCACATCCTCTTGGCAGTTTCGCTTTTCAGGCACATTAGACAGTCAAGGCACTACAAAATATGTGGTTGTGACCACACTGTACTGTGGTACCTATCACTTTATGTAATTTTTCCAGTATTGTCATAATATAATAGTTTATGCAACTGTCACATAAAATTATATGCAGTTGCATACACTACTTTATCTACACTCATATTTTCATGTTAAAATTTCGTACCTATAATTTTCTCAATTTTGCTGGAAGTAACTGCGAGTCAGTTCTGTTTTATCTACGCGTCGAGGATATCAAGCGGCGGGAAATTCACTTCACTACTTTCACATTTATCTATTAATTTGCATCAAACAAGAAAAAACATTCACAAACACAAATTACCACAATTAGAAAAAATATTCTGTTTAGCGGGAAAATAATTCCAAATGTACACAATCACAACCACAGACTATGAACTGATTACAAATATAACAAAAAAAAATTAATTTTGAATTTGTTGAAGACATTTAGGTATTCAGCCTACATTTAGCCGTGTCCCGGCGCCCGACAAAAATTTAAAAAAGAAAAGTGATGCATAATGATTAAAAAGTTATTTTTCGATACAGCTGTACTGAAAATAGTATGGGAAATGCTGCACCGAAAAGTAATTTTTTAAAATTTTAAAGACTGACTTGAAAAAAGTGTATCCTTAAACAACTGTTTTTGAATATGTAATTGGACCATTACGCTATGAGTGTAGATAAACTACTATTACGTTACAGCTGTAATGAAATTAGTATGGGAAATGCTGTATCGAAAGGTAATTTTTTAAAATTTTATAGTCTGGCGTTAAAAAAGTTTGTCATTAAACAACTGTTTTCGAATATGTAATTGGAACATTACGCTATGAGTGTAGATAAAATTAATTAATTTATACGTAGAATGTCAAAAAAAAAATTGTATATTAAACTATACAATGTCATTGGTACCTAATTCTTTCTTAGACTATATTTTTACGCCACGTTCATCATTGTTCTAACAAGCCGCGGAAAGAGAAATAACTGATGAAAAGACACTGATGCCCCCGTACGGTTCTTATTTTCTAGATAAGACGCAATTCTTAAAAACATTTCCCTTAGGAGAGGAATATTAAAAATTATGGGGCACGCGTCCGACCCACACTTCACCGTCACACTCACTTTTCACTCTTCAGTGTACTTACGTAACCCTCTAAATATAGAATAATATAAGATAGAATAAACTTTCCTAGACAGATCGTTAGAGAATTTTTTAAAGTTAGCCATGTTACTTTAAAATCTGTAAAATGGCCAGATGTCATTGAGAGCACAGCTGGTTTTAGATTGAGTGGCATTTCTCGAGTGGCGACCACGTACCGAACCGACAGCCTGGACCTTACGTCCGGTAATTTACCAATGGTTCAATTGAATTATGATTGGATCGCAATAGCTATTATTTTATTTTGTTCCCTCAAAATAATCTAATAGCAGAACTGATTGTGTGTAAAATTATTTTTCACGTAAATTCTACAATATATTTGCATTTCAAATGTATAGGTTCAATGTGTTACTACAATATCAAATTATAGATATAGGCCTTATCAAGACTACCCACGAAATTGTAAGGAGTGGGCGTAAAAACTTTCGTATCGTGTCGTATTTCCATTTTCCGGAAAAGTATCGGGCAAAAATATTTTAGCACTGGGATTTGCAACTACTTACATTACAAACCTGACGACCTGAGTGGTTCAGTTGGTTAACATGCCGGTCGCCACGCAGATGTTCCGGGTTCGATTCCCGGCCGAGCAGAAATTGTAATGATGTAAAATAAGTATGTATTTAAAAATAAAGTATATAAGTAGTTTATCAGTTATCTACCACCCACAACACAAGCTTTGCTTACTTTGGGGCTACATGGCGCTGTGTGAATTTGTCCAAGCATATTTATTTATTACATAGCGACCGAACAGTAAGCACGCAACATTGTGGCGCAAATATCAAGCAGTTTCGAGCAGCGCGGTGTCCAACGAGCTGAGAAAGCACCCTAGCTATCTACGCGGTGACTAGGCGGACACTTCGCGTATGCTGCTCGTATGCTGCACGTAGTGTTTTTGTGGAAAAATAAGCCTTCTGTCATTAGTACAAGCCCCAAAAATTTTTGGGGCGAACGCGTATAAAAGGTGTTTATGTCAAAAACGGATTCTGCTATCAAACTAGATGGGATTATTTTGTGGATACTTTACCTTGGTATAACAAAAAAAGTATGAGCAGTTCAGAAGAAAACAATTTCAACTATTTATTTAATAACTGTTCAAATGCAATATATTATATCGTACACAACACCTAGTTTACGATATTAAACATACTCGAAGTTTACAGTGAATCAATCATTTATGTCGTTGTTGATAATATCATTGTGAATTTACTTACAATTAATGCAAAATTATGCAACTTATTATTAGCAAGCTAATGTCCTTTGGAAATAAGCTTACTTCTCTTGTTGGTCGCTAGTTCTGTGATCTGGTCTATCTTCGAGAAAATATACTGCTTAAGTTTATCCATGAGTTCGTCTATGAGAATAGCTATGAGATTGTATTCGTATATTTTCTTATCGTGAGCGTAGTATTGGACAAGCGTTCCTTCTGGAGAGTATGCGGTGGGTTTTGTCTTAAGTTCGATTTTTGCGAAATTAGCAGTACCATTCGCGAAAATCGTGTACACCTTGTCGTCCACTACGAGTAGTACAAAATCTTTCATAACACACATAGGCTTCAGGAGGCGCACCTCGCTGGGGTTGCTTGGTAGTCCTGAGATTTTCTTGACTCCATCCTCATTCACAACATATGCCACTTTATCGGAATCCACATAGTAAAGGCTTGAAGTGTAATCGGCCATAATTTGGACAGCATCATTTACTTCAGCGATTTTCACCTTCTTATTCCCGTCGTTTGTTACTTTGTACAATTGCTTGTCTTCGGTAAGAATATACAGGGCATCGTCATCTAACTTCTTCGCGATGCTGATGATGTTGTCCGTAACTGTGCCATATTTCTCTGCTTTATTCTTCTCTACATTATACACGTATAAGCCGTCAGTAGCAGCGAAGTACACAGTTTTGCTGTCATTTGTGGATGCCACGAAATCTCTTCCATTGTCTAGAAGCTTCGTCGCGACTTTCTTCTTCAAAACATAGAGCCCGGTACTATCAATAATGCCGTTTTGGCCTATTTCACCTTCAACAAAGAATAAAATGGCATTATAGCTCAAATCGGAGCCTTCTGTCTCATCAGAGTTATTTTCATTGAAGTTCAATGCATTCAATGGTAAGAAGAGGTTAACTTTGTCATTCTGGGAGGTGTAAATGACGCGCTCATTTTTAAAAAGATTATCTTCTACGACCAGGTTCTCTTTTTTAGAGATGGGACTGCTGTACCCGCAGACCACTAGCAGCAAAACTCCACAGAGTTTCATTTTTGGATCTGTAACAAAAGAAAATATTTTTAAATAATGTTGAATTTAAAAGTAAAGTACTAAAAGATTTTAAAAGAGAATGTTCCTTCTATAACTGATATGATGATATGATAATTGTTGTTGATAGGTGCTCATAATTTATTTATTTATTTATTTAACAATTTATAGCACACAATAAACAATACAGAGATACAACACAGATATAACTGACACAACAGGCACTACTTATTTCTAAAAGAAATTTCTTTCAGCAGGCCTACAGAAGGGAAATGTTCGACTAAGAAATGCAGATACGACGTGCACAATGAATGAATAATTATAAAATACATATTAATATGATCAATATTTATATATCATAAATCATATCAATAAATACATACATACTTATACACTTACATACTACCACATAACAGTATAAATACATAGAAATATATTTTATGGACTAGACAGGGAAAGGTAGTGGTTCTTCAGTCGCTTTTTGAATACAGGCAGTGACGGACTGTCACGTACCTCATGCGAAAGAGAGTTCCTTAGTCTCGCAGCATGAACAGTGAAGGAGTAGGAAAAGAAATCGGAATGATGGATGGGGATGGCCAAAGACGATCTTACATTTGAGCGACAAGGTTTATCTTGGGCCCGGGAGAAATGGAAGTTGGTGCGGAGATATGAGGGAGCAGAGGGATTATGGAGGACATTGTAGAGCATAGAAAGGACATGAGCGTTCCTGCGATAGCGAATTGGAAGCCACTTGAGCTGAGATCGAAAATCGGAGACATGGTCATATTTACGCAGTCAAAAGACGAATCTTATGCACATGTTTTGGAGACGGTCTAATTTATTTAATAGCTCTTCGGTGGTATCCAAATAGCAACAGTCAGCGTAGTCTAGGATGGGGAAAAGAAGTGTATGTACAAGGGAGATTTTAGTTTGCAATGGCAAGAAGCCTTGGAGAGATTTGAGCGAGTGCAGTGAAAAATGTAATTTCTTGCTGACCTCATTGACGTGCGGGACCCACGATAGACTAGAGTCAAGGACTACCCCGAGATTTTTAGCAGATTTACTGAATGGGATAGGGTGTCGTCATAAAACAGCTGAGGGATAACAGTATCAGTGCCAATTCGCCTCTGCATGTAAGAGCTCCCAATAAGCAAGGCTTGAGACTTCTTAGGATTGACTAGGAGCCCAAAGGACTTAGCCCAAGAGGAAACACGTCTCAAATCAGCATTCATGAGAGAAATAGCATCGCCAACCTCAGAGAGTTTGAAGTGTCGATAAATCTGCAGATCGTCTGCATACAGATGAAAGTTGGAAGAGATGACAGAGGTTACAGAATTTATGAACACGGAAAATAGAAGTGGTGAAAGCACACCGCCCTGCGGTACGCCCGCAACGAGATCGCACCAGTCAGAGCAAACCTCATCAGAGCGGACCCGCTGAGAACGACCCCGCAGATAGGAGTCAAACCACGCTATTGCCGGAGGAGAGACGTTAAGCGACCGAAGAGTAGCGAGAAGAACGTCAAAGTCAACGGAATTAAAGGCACTGCTAAAGTCAAGCAACGTTAGAATTGTTAGTGATTTGTCCTCCATAGCAAGACGTATGTCGTCAGTGACCTTCAGCAGCGCCGTAACAGTACCGTGACTTGGCCTGAAACCAGATTGAAAGGAGGAAAGAAGACAATTTGACGTAAGATAAGTAGATAGCTGGCTGTGGACAATGTGTTCGAGGACTTTGGAAAGGTAAGGGAGTAGAGATATGGGTCGATAATTGGAGAAGGAGGAAGGATTGGAAATTTTTGGAAGAGGTATAACGCCGGCGCGCTTCCACGCCGACGGGAAACAACTCCTTACCAGGGAATGGTTAAAAATATGACATAGAATAGGTAAGAGTTCTGGAAGTAAGAGGGAGATCATACGAGAGGAAATATCATCATTGCCCACAGCTGTAGAAGTGATAGATAGAATATGCTTTTTAACGTCCTCCTCCGTAACAGCAGCGAGCCGTAAAGAAGAGCAAAGAGGGCGTGGCTGGTCTTCGAGCCGTGCCACAGTACTTGCTTTGATGTCAGCTTCCAAGATCACAGGTGGAGAGGAGAAGTGTGTGTTAAGGGCGTTCAAGTCAATAGAGCCTCCACAAGACTGTGACGACTTGCCTATGCCGAGAGTTCTCAAAAATGACCAGGTTTTAGATGGGGATGAACCGATGATGGAATTATGTATAAAGCATCTCTTGGCGTCTCTACAGAGGCGACTGCACAGGTTTCTGTGGTATTTGTACCTTTCAAGATTTCGATCTGAAGGACATTTTTTGTAACGGCGGTTGGCACCATCACGTTTAACCATCTCATCCCTGATATCTTGCGTGATCCAGTGTGCTGGAGCATGCTTCACTTTGACCCTTTTAATGGGCATGAGTATCGTAAAGCTGAAATATTATAGATTGAAACTTTTGAACCTTTACATCAATGTGATCAGCTTCGAAAATCGAATTCCAGTCAGTGCTGACTGCGTCCCGCCTCAAAGCCTCCAAATCGACATCTCTAAAATTGCGCAAGAGTTTAAATTTAGGTTTAGGTTTTGGAGATCGGATATTAAAGGAGAGGTACACTAAATCATGGTAGGAAAAGGGAGCTGGAAAATGGCCGTGGGTAGCAATCTTATCTAAGGAAGAGGTAATCATAAGATCCAGAAGTGATGGATTACAGTTCGGAGCGTGATGCGTTGCTGCGAGCGGGAGTAAATGCAAATTGACCGCGGACAAGAGAGACTGTAGTTTTCAAATTCGAGCGTCATTTTTAAGTAGACAGGTGTTAAAGTCTCCAAGAAGCAGAATGTGCTCATAATTAGGGCGGATATTACATAGCAAATTCTCAAGAGAATTAAAATAGTCGATGTGCAGAGAAGGAGAGTAGTAAACAGCTAGCAGCACTTTTTTATGGCGGAGAGTAATTTCGACAAAAAGATGTTCAGCAGAACAAGAGTACGTGCTAGGAGATACATCAACAATTTTGTGTGCAATATCCTCCCGAAGATAAATAGCAACACCACCGCCTCCCTTGCCCGTTCTGTCGTTGCGGATTAGATTGAAACCTGGAAGCGGGAATCGGGAAGAGGGGAGAGAGGGCTTTAAAAAGGATTCAGACATTAGAACTGCATCAACGTGACTGTTGCTGAAGGAAGCTAAAAGGTCGTTATAGTGGCCAGGAACGCTCTGGGCATTCATATGAACTACATTAAGATTATTGGGGAATTTGGAAAAGGTAGCTTTCAACTGTTCATGCACCGAGAGTGACACGGAACCATCGCCATCACTGTGGGAGTCCGCGCTGTTAAATTTGTCGGAAGATGAGGAGCACGAGAAAAAATCACCACCAAGATCCAGTACATTGTCCATAATACAAATAGGTACCTAAATAATAATAAAATATTATATATACTTAATACTCAACTATCTACCAATATATCAAAAACTACAATGTAATTCGCGATCAATCATCAACACCAACCGCTGTGCTGGAAGACTAAAATACAAAAGTAAAATTAAAAGCTTTTCACAAACGCACACCAGGTCAACCAAGTATCAAGGCCAAGAAAAAAAAAAAAATCAAAATCTATATATATATATATATATAGATTTGCAATAACAAAACGCAAAAAGAAAAATAGACAACTGTCACTCAAAGCTGTCATTACGTTAAGTGACATCTGTAAAAGTAAACAGAACTAAAATTAAAATTTAAAACGACCTACGATATTGCAAAATAATTGTTTAAAACTCACCTACATAAAACAAGAATATTGTACATCTAATTCAGGGTAGACAGAATTGTGCCAGTGAGAAACAAAACAAGAAAATAGAAAGACATACAAAATGAATGTAACCACCGAGGCGAGCACTATTTCCTTGCTCTTCTGGTAACGGGAGCAGCTGTAGGCTTTGTCGCGATGGTTCCACCTTTAGGAGCTGGCGCTTTGACAACCCCCACCTTCGGCGGTGGATCCCTGGGAGTTCCCATGGGCGGCGCAGGTTCCCTGGCGTTTGGGAACCGAATAACCAAAGTTTGCAGCTGATTACTGGTTTCAATTTTTGTGCGCGACTTGTTAGGAAGTATGATGGTGATCTTTCCCTCCACAGACCAGCAATTATTTACTCCAAAATGCTTCCGTGCTGCCATAAACACATCGTGCCTGGCCTTGGTTAAGAATTCCGATAAGACGACACCGGTACCTTTCAGCATTATTTTGGAATCCCATACTATGCGTCGATGCTCCATCTCACGGAAGCGCACAAGCACTGGACGAGCCTTGTCGGTGGAGGTCCCCAACCGATGGCAGGATTGCAAGTCACCCGTGGCAATATCTGACACCTTCATTTTGTCAGCTATCAAATTCACAATCACTTCACTCACTTTTTCTTCCTTTATTTCAGGAACTCCATGGAAAAGTAGGACCTTCCTACGCAAAAAGGCTTCATGCCGGTCTAGGCCTAGTGTCACTAAATCCATTCTGGAATTGAATTTCATAAGAATTTGCCAGACCGACCTTTTGAATTCAACAAATTCTTGACGCAACATAGGATCCGATGATTCTGGTGGAGATATTTTGGATGGTGACGAGGTGGTGGCCTTCTCAAGTCTGTCCTCAAAGCTGCTCATTCTTGCAAGTAACTCGGTGATACTTTCATTATTAGGAGAAAGCTGGGATGATAGCTCCATGGTGTGGTGAAAGTGCGGTTCCAATTAGTGAAAAGTGCTAATGAAATGTAATTTATACTTGCGGCAAGTGGTGATGAACTAACACATCAAATTCTGTATAACATTTACTTGAAATGTATCACTAAATATTTTTAAATAAATTAAAATGTACAGCAGTACAAATAAATGTTTATTAAGCGACGTCTACCCGCGAAAAAAAACACGTTCATAACATAATGTTATGGGCTCATAGGTTAACAATGTTATCGTTGACCGGTGTTAGGTATGTTTTCGTTTCGTTGAAACTAAGCAAAACAATTTTATAAATTATAAAAGAACTAGCAGACAGACTGCATACCACTTGTATGTTTAAACGTTGGCTATCGATAGCAACTTAAGCGTAGATAGTAAGTGGACATTGTAATAATGTAACAGTATTATTATTATTTTAGTTTATTATTATGTTTTTCACATTTATTATAACTGAGTACTATTGTACACATTATGGATCATGAGTCTGAAATAAAGAAATTTATTATTTTTATTATATAGGTACTATGTTTTTTTACTATTTAGATATAATCACATTATTAGAATTATATATATTTACTGAAGGTTTTTATCAATTTAGTCATTATTTACTGGTTCCAGTTTCCATAATAAATTATACCCTATACGTTGCCCAGGCTTAATATATATACCTACAACAAAAAAGTCTCATTCAAATTCGTCCAGTAGTTCTGGAGATTAGAGTGTACAGACAGACAGAGACAAAATTTTTAAAAATTGATATTCTATTACTATTCATTAATCGCCCTAAATAATTTTTTTGCAAATATTTTCAAACGCAGAAAGAATTGTATACATATAAACGAATCCAAACGTAAGTCTTTATGGACCAGATACGCTCATGCTAGTTTTGTAACACAATTAAGGCAAAAAAAAATTAAATTTCACAACATTAACCAAGGAAACAAATACTGCATAACAACTTAACAAAAAACGAATGAAGAAATAAAATAAAAGAGGAACTTGAGAACTTTCGGCTTATCTGTGTTGTAGGTACATCTCAATAGAAAATAATTTTAATTTATTTTCGCGTAGGTAATGTAATTTAAAGAATAATTACAAATATTTATATTTTGTGCGAAAAGCGATTGTGTTGAAAATAGATAAATCCAATGAAGCCCATGAAGTAGGTAGATAATTAAATTTTATGGAATAATAATAAGTGAACACAATAATATACGTATTTAGTAGAAACAATGACTCACCTTATTTAAAAGTTTCCGCGAAATGATAGACAAATCTAGGGTCAGCCACAATATATACGCGACACAGATTGACCTTTTGATAATGTATCAAACAGTTTATGTCATTGTAGGGTTCCTTGGTCTAACAACATTCTTAACCCATTCTAAAATCATCTTGGAGTTAATTCCCGACAGTACTCTCGCGCACGAGACCCCGGGGTCCGCCTTGACCATGATCCAGAATTTGGCAGATCAGGTAATTACGGTGGACCAACTGCCATCTGACCTCCGTGACCCTGCTACCAGGGGAACCTGACCAGATTGGAACATGGTTACACATTCAGTTGCCTGAATGTGCAGGTTTCATCACGATGTTTTCCCTCACCGTAAGGGCATCAGTTAGTATTCAACTAATTTCCATAACTCAGAAAAGAGTCATTGGTTCATGGCCGCTGTGGGATTCAGTGGGCCACCGAAGCTCTTAAGAATTTTTTATACTACTTAGTGTCAAACGAGCAGAGTCCAAGGTTGGCGTTTCATTGTTCAAAATTCTCTCACCTAGTATTTTTATTTCCATTCGCTTTTTCTCAAATTCTTCTTATTCCCCATAACAGTCCACTGCAGGACTTAGGGCCTCTCCCACAAAACCCTTTTCGTGGGAGAGGCTATTGCCATAATCTCCACGCTCGGCAGGCGAGTCGGAGATCGCAGTTTTATAAATATAACAATGGAAAATGCTGCTGCCCATTTTCCAGCCTACGGAGACTAGATATTTTATCTCGAAAACTTCATTGCTATTCTACTCTGCCGTACACCACTCGGCCACTGTATATGGAAACTATTTATGAAGGTTTTTCCACAAAATAAAAAAATCCTGGTCGCTTGTCGTAAGTACCAAACGCCAACCCGATAGGGAAACGAAAATAGGCTCCAATAGGGAAACTTAATAATACTCACATTACGAGTACACGAACACAAGGTTGGCAAGCATCCGTACATAGCTGACCGTCCTACATTGCGCTAGAGAAATTTGCCAATTTCCGCAGCATATTTACACCTTCCGACGATCAACTGTCGGACCCATGGTCCTCTGGTTACAACACCCGGCCAGGTGGGTGGTTACTCTTTTCTACTTTCTCTATCTTCGCTTGCCAACATTGGCCTGTGAGGATAGATAATATGACTCACTTGTCAGTGCGTCAATGAATTTTCATTTCGTTGGGTCCGCGCTGCTCAAAGTTGTCAGAGGTTTAGAGTTTCCTGGGCCCCGTCTGCTAATTTCCTGATGGCTCAGTTAAACTTCGATTAGATCTAAAAAGGGAGGTTTGACGCGTTTCTCGTATGCTGCTACTAATTTAAAACAAATGGTTGAACCAACTGTCATTGGACTATTTCCTAGACTAATTGTAAATCGATTGTGCACTAAAACGGCAGTATCTTGATAGATTTTAGAAGGCAACACCAATGACTATTTAACTGAGAGTCAATTATGATTCCATTACGACTCATTTAGTAAAAGTTTTTGCAGAATACTTAACTCGTTTCAATCATAATGGTATTGCAATTGAATATCAATCACGTGTTAGTTTAATAAAATTAGCAGATTTGGATCCCAGTTTGGTCGCTACGCGTACGCTGTTCGGTCACCTTGCTGTTTGTAAGCGTAGTATAAACTGATACGTATTTGTTTAGCAATCTCTATTTCTCTCTACTGTACGATTTTGTTCTTTTTCTTGAAAAAAAATGAGTACGGAACCTTAAAAACGTGTAAAGAGCTTCATATCTGCCATATCTACTTGTTTATTATTTTTATGAAATACGTACGTGAGTTTTGAGCTTAGGTATAACCCGCGAGGTAGGTACCTAAATAAAGTACGTATATAAATTATAAAATAAGATTCTCAATTTCAACATTTATTGGTACCTAAGGAGCGTCGGTGGCCTATCGGTTACAGTATCCGACTCGTAAGCCAGAGGTCCCGGGTTCGAATCCCGCTCCAGCCATGTACCAATGACTGTTTTCTGAGTTATGTACATTAGTTGAGTACTAACCGATGCTCTTACGGTGAGGGAAAACATCGTGATGAAACCTGCACATTCAGGCGACTGAATGTGTAACCATGATCTAATCTGGTCAAGTTTCCCTGGTAGCAGGGTCATGGAGGTCAGATGGCAGTCGCTCCACTGTAATTACCTGACGTGCCAAATCGTGGATCATGGTCAAGGCGGACCCTAGGCCCTCGTTCTCGAGAGCACAACCAGGACATTAACACCAAGATGATTATTTTTATTTTTATTGGTACCTACATAAAAATTTACATGTAAAATATATAGGTACTACAAATGTCAATTTGTGTTACAGAAATGTGTCATTACAATTTACATATATTTTTTTATCTTTTTCACATTTAGAAAATCATCCATATTAGTCCACTGTAGAACTTAGGGCCTCTCCCACGAAAGGGGAGGTTATTGCCATAATCTCCACGCTCGGCAGGCGGGTTGGAGATGGCAGTGTTATAAGTATGACAATGGAAAACGCTGCGGCCCATTTTCCAGCCTACGGAGACTCTAGATATTTTGCCTCGAAAATATTAGTCGCCTTGTACGATACCCACGAGTGTAAGGGGTTGGTGCTATTCTAGTCTGCCGGACACCACACGGCCATTGAAATTGAAAATTTATAATTTTTATTTCTGTAATAGACTTTTCTGTTTTACGGAAATTTTTGATATTTGTTTATGCCAATGGCTGTATATACACACAATTGATCAGATAGTTGTAGATATTTGTAAGGGGTTTCTAACAATTTCTGTTTGGACAAGTTAGTGTAAATGCACGTTTATGATGTACTAGTTATTCTAGTAAGGAATTTCATTAAAGATTTAAACCATATAATTTTAACGTTGAACACAGTTGTTTAGTGTCGTTACATTTCGTGGAAAATTTATACTTACATCGTTCAACATTACAACTTTATCAATTTGTTGACCTGTAGACCAAGTACCTACCTAAGGTATTTAACTTTTCGAACCGCACTGTTAATTCGCCACGGGGTGATCCTTATTTATTTATTTATTGGTAGGCATACAAAACAGACTAGGATTGCAAACAATTTACATAGGAACAGCAATGGTCATAATCTAAATCCTAACCCAAAAGTGTACACATCATGACTAAAAAATTCAGTGAACAAAATTATAACACTGAAATATTGTTGACACCGAAAAAGTACGGATTCAAAATAGGGAAAACCAGCATCACACATCTCAATACCGAATTGTTCATGCCGAAAATGAAAATTGAAAGCCGTTCGAATCGAGGCGAGCAATTCAAAAATAGTGCCTCATATCTCAGGGCTAAGGGACGACGCTAGGTATTCCAATCTTGTACGCTGTTTTGCAGGAATTTGTTTTACCGTTCTTACAGTCACTCCTTACCGTTTTTTAGTAGGAGTGAACTTGGTCCGATGGTCATCAACCAGGATCCGCTTTCCGACTCATTCTTCTCTACTTCGCCCGGTCTTCGGCATCCTCGCATCGTAGGCCGTTGGCTCTCAAATCCGATTTCAATCCATCGCCTCTTGGGTCGCCCACGGGGCCTCTTTCCTGATACTGGCAGGTTCAGACACCTATTTCCCACGTATCCCTGACGCTTACACAACACGTGACCATATCAGCGTAGGCGAGCTTCCTCGATCTTATCTTCGATATCCCTCACGCCATGCTACCACGTATATGCTAGGTCCGATGAAGTATCCTTATTAAAATAGCATCCGTGCAGATCCTGTATATTTCTATACCCGTGAGTGATGTATTTTTGTCTGAACCTTTAATTAATGTCGTGGTTTTCGATCTTCGTTTCGTTTCCTGAACCACGCACTAGGTTGCAAGTCATTTTTGTCGAGGTCATTGTTTGTGTTTTTCATTCATTCATTTATTAAACTTTATGCACAAACAAGTAAAAAGTTTGCGGTTAATTTCGTTACAAACAAAAACAATGAAGACTTTATGGTTATGATTACACGTTCGTTTTGTGTTTTGGTTGGAAGCGACGTCGGCCCTTTATTAAGCTGGACACTTAAACTAGTAACAGACGTTCCGTTTTGACTGGAGCCGACCAACCGTCAGTTGTAGTTGATACTAATCCTTACGCAGTAAAAAATCGAGTCGCTCAAGGTCGGCTCGCCCGCGCATCCGAATTAATCAGATAATTATAGAAAAACAGATATTAGTCTAACCTTAGCTTAATCCCGCTGCGGCCATGTACTAATGACTCTTTTCTGAGTTATGTACATTAGTTGAATACTAACCGATGCTCTTACGGTGAGGGAAAACCTGCAAAATCGTGATAAACCTTTTTTCTATTAGTCTTAGCTTCTCCCTCGTTCGTAAAGCCGTCGCTCGTTGCGCGCTGGGGCCTGATTCTCGCGCTGTGACATCTCGAATTCGACAATGTAAAAGCAGCGGGCACAGTCTTACAATTTATAATCCTTGCACGCCAAAAGAACTTGTGTAACCAAAAAAGTGTACCAAAAGGTACTAAAATGATTACTAGCCTTACCTGTATCAATCTGAATTTCAGGGCCAATACACAGCGCGAGGTACACCGTTCGCGGATGGACACCGTCCACCGTGTACGAAGCCTTCAAGCAATCTTCGGAAGAATTCTTCGAGCGAAGATTTGACAAGTATCTACTACCCGTAATTGAAAGTTGTTTTGGAAAAATTATACATACTGCGAAGCCGCCTAAGGCTTTCTAAGTCAATTGCAAACAATTTAAATCCTAAAAAAAAATATTGCGCTTTAAATTGTTCACAAAACTAAGCTAGAAAAATGCGTAGAAGCGACAAAACGACAGATACAAATAACACTGATGAGATATGTTAACATTTGTAATAAATTGTCTCATTACATCAATAATTTAATCAATTAATAAAATTCGCAAAAATTCAACTTATATTAAAGATACTTTAAACAGATCTAACAATTTTGACAAATAAATTATGTAACTCGACACCGTTTGAATTTTACAGTGTTGCCAGCTCATCCATAGAAAATACTCACATGGACGAATTTTCACACGTAAAACCACTAATAATTTCAATATCATCTCACCATCGTTGGAAGACTTAAGAAAACTCTCATACGAAATTAATAATTACACGAATATTCCATCAAATGAACCTTTACATATAGATCATTATGGCACAATACATAGAACTCTGTATACAAAATGTATTCCATTTTTGTTCCACGGCGAATAGAATTCTTATTATTTAATCCTAAATAAATTCGCACGAAATTACGAACGTGAATATATTAGACTTTTAAACAAGTATTTTTTATAGTGGCAACATTAGTGGAGCATTCCCGCAATGTTACCACTTCGTAAATGCTCTTTAGATAATAGAAAATCACTGAGCGTTCCTTCACTTTTATCACACTGACACTTCCACTTTTAATGTCTTTGACATTTCACTGCACTGTCCAAAAGTCATTCCTCTTCCCTCAACATGGGGAATAATGCAGTTTATCTTCATACACACGTCGGTATTGACTTTCTTTTAAATACGACTTTAATAGAATATAATTCTTACTACTACTTTTTATGCTACAGCTTTTGTTCAGCACATTATAAGTTGCCACATTACAGTTTAAAATCTTTAATTTTTATTTTACTTTCAAAAACAATATGCTGTAAGATTGTTCCGGTTAGAAAGATACCTACCTAGCTTAAATACAAGTCCTAACAGTGACAATGTATCTGTGTTTCTGTATTTTTGTTACATGAAACCCAGAGCATGAATCGTAGATGCCATGGGCGACAACCATCAGGTGTCGTGCTCGTTTGTCACTGCATAGCCTCAAACAAAATTATAAATGTACATAACTAATTTTGTAAGAAAAAAAGACTAAAAAACGATTTACTTTTTTACAATCAGATAGCAAACATTTCAAATAGAGAAAAAGTATAATACAATGTAAAAGAAAACTTTACAAGAATTACAAGAAAATTATCGCATAGGTTACTAATAAAAATCACTAGTTGCCTAAAAATTTGTGTAAATACTTTTGTGTATAAGGTAGTCTTTGATAAATGACAATCTTGAGTCGACTATAGAATTCAATTCATGATAGACAAAAAATAAAACAAAAATCGCCTTGCGAAAAATGGATAAAATTTAAAACATTCACTAACACCGATAAAGATAAATTTCATTAAAGATTAAGTTATAGTAATAAAGTTTTTAAATATTTAAATTTTCGTTTACAACTCTTTGTACAGATCGCGAGCTCTATCCTTTTGAGTACCAAAGATTTTTAAAATCCTTTTTATATGAAATTTTTACTTCAACGCGTTCTAGAGCTCGGTATCTTTTGCTTAAATATTAATGTACCTAGTTCTGCAATAAAATCTGATGTATTAATGTCAACTCCATTCCTGAGAATTGCAACTTAAATTACCTATAGTTTTACTTCCATACAAAATATGACACCATACGATTGGAATAGCATTTGCTAAGTCCATACAATTTTGACGTTACACATTGCAGGTGTCACACACCTTTTCGACTAGCTCTGGCATTATGACGTCGCAAACCTTTGTCTCCCAATTTTGCTACACGGCTACTTGCCAGCCGTTGTCAACCTTTCGCATCTCGGATTCCCCACTAGAGATCCTAGTGTCCAGGTGTCACACACAATCGTCACATTAAAAAAAGGGACAAGCGTCAGATATCCGACGCTCCGCCCAACCTTTTCTCACTTGACACAAATCCAACCCGCTAGGGAGACGCAGTCCGAAACCTTCACAGGCAGTTGTGACCAACCTTTCCCATATTAACTTTACTACACCCGCGATCATATCTGTGACCAAGAAACACGGACAATCTTTCCTCAGGTGCGGCCAACCCTCCATAAGGCGTGCTCAACCCTTCGTCACAGACGCGATCAACATTTCGTCAGGTGTGGTCAACCTTTCTCAGTGGTGGTCAACCCTTCCTCAGGGGTGGTCAACCTTTACTTGTTGGGGTTAGGCGGTGGTGTGGTAGGCTGGTGGCAGGCTGACACGCAGCCAGCAGTTCATAGTCTGTGGTTGTCATTATGTACATTTGGAATTATTTTCCCGCTAAACAGTATATTTTTTCTAATTGTTGTAATTTGTGTTTGTCTGTCATATAAAAGGGGGTATTAAAACACTCGTGTCAAACTATTATCATACTCGGCTACGCCTCGTATGATAAACACATGTTTTAATACCCCCTTTTATATGACAGTTGCATGAACTACTATTGTTGATCTGAACGTATTTTCATAGTATTCATGAAACCCAGTGAAAGAATTTTTCAAATCCGTTTTGACGACCTGAGTGGTTCAGTTGTCAACATCGTAGCAGACCGGCGTCTGCTACGCAAGAGGTCCCGGGTTCGATTCCCGGCCGGGCAGAAATTGAAATGATGAATTTTAATTTCTGTTACGGGTCTGGGTGTTCTATGTATAATAAGTATGTATTTAAAAGTATTTAAGTAGTTTATCAGTTATCTAGCACCCATAGCGCACAAGCTTTGCTTAGTTTGGGGCTAGATAGCGCTGTGTGAATTTGTCCACGAATATTTATTATTATATTATTTATAAATACCTAACTTATAAGGGTTTCAACGAAATGTCAAACGCAATGAAATACGTGCTTTATTTCATTGGCAGTGTCGAATGAATTTCACATAGATACATTCATATATAACGTCAGCTTTTTCCCGTAGGGGTAGGCAGAGACCACATTGGAATAACGCCACCTACATTTGCCAGCTTATATTTAGGCGCAACCGTGCGACCACGAATATGAACTTTATGTCGTGGACATAAGGAAATGGTGACAGATGTCAAATGTAATCTATGTAGCAATTGGCCCTACTTTAGTTCAATAATATGAGGTGGCCGGACAACCTGGTAAAGTTGAACCTGCACATTCAAGAGACTGAATGTATAACCATGTATCAATCTAGTCAGGTTCCCCTGTAAACAGGATCATGGAGGTCAGATGGCAGTCTCTCCACTGTAAGTACCTGATCTGCCAAATCCTGGTCAAGGCCGACCCCGGGCCCTCGCGCCGCCATGGCCCGTTCTCACCCAAATTCACCTATCTCTTTCACACTTGTAGTAAGTTGCGACGACTGTAAAAGAGAGGTAGAATTGGGGGACAACGGTCGACCGACTTTTTATTATTATTATACTGCTACCCCTACCCTTTTTTTTAAGAGGGGAAATCTTCGACTGACCATGTCATCCGTGGACATGTGGGATTGCCCGAACATGGACCCTACCCACTAAAACCCCTCTATGTCTCCACAGCCGCTTTTGATCGAAACACCACAGGACCTCGTAGACAGTTTGCGCTGTAGTGTTCCCGCGTAAGCCGAAGCAGTACAGTGGTTAGGTACACATACCTCTTTAATTTTTATTTTTTATGCCACTAAGGTGGCAAACAAGCTTACGGCCCACCTGATGGTAAGCAGTCACCGCAGCCTATGGACGTTTGCAATACCAGGGGCATCACCCACGCGTTGCCGACCGCGTAAAAACCTTTAACCCTTTCTTGAAGAACACGTTGTACTCTCCAGGGAAAACCTCTCCAGAACAACCTTAGTGTGGGAGAAAGTTCCTTTGGAACCGCACAGTTCGCAACCAAGGCTTTTATATGTAGACTTATCGCTTAATGCAATTGTCGTCTACTGGCTTACAGGCGCAGGGATGCATAACTTTTATTTTTTATATTAAACAAGACAGGCATTTGACCAGGTAGAAAGCTCAACACCTAGAAGCTGTAGGTTGTCGGTAATTTCCACAGGAACATCCCGAAAATTTGGAGTAAGATGGAATGGACTCCTTTTGGCGGAAAACAAACACGCCTGAGTTTTGGTTGCGTTGAACGTCACCAGATTGGATTGGATCGTCGAAGTCGCCATCTTCATCTCGTGCCATACAGTGGTACAGCATGCCCTGTGGACAATGTCCAATACATGAATCCACGTTACAAGGCTGCTGTCTCGCTTGCTCGCGTCGTGTGGGCGGTTGGGTAGAAAGAGATCGTGTAATGCGAGTTGGAGAAAAGAAGAAAAAGGATGGAAACTAATCGTGGTGTAGGACGAATGCTAAGAGAGCTATCGATGGCTCTCTTTTATCTTGCACACACACAATAAGGATGATGACTAATACTGAATAACAAATAACGGAAATAGAAATGAAATTTGTAAATAAAAATATATATATGTTAATTTTGATCAGGTGGTAGGACTCTGTCAAGCCTGAGGAGTCCACCTGGGTTAGATAGCAAGCATCGTTGCTGGGCGGCAGAAAGAGATAAGGCGGTGGGTGTTCTAATTTCGATGCTTGTATTATTATGTTCCGGTTTGAAGGATAAGGTAACCAACATATGGAATTTTATCTTAGTTGTCACAATGACGCGCCAACGTTCGGCGTTTTTGCAACCTAAAGGCATGAATCGTAGATGTTGTGGACGATAGTCACCGCTTACCATCAGGTGGGCTGTCTACTCGTTTGTCGGTGCGCACCAAAAAAAAAATGTAGCCGTATCTACCAAAAACAGATAGATAGATAGATTGATAGATAAATTCTTAATTGCTCACACAAGAAACAGATATCTATAGTTTCTATACAATTATCAACATCATTTCAAATGAAATCACATCATCATCATCGGCACAATGTCTCTTTCTTTCATTTAGCCCTATCACTCGCCATGTCGACACTCACTCCTATTACCCGCATGTGGTTATTCCCCTTCGGCCGCCTACGAAACCAATTGTACGTAACCTTTTAAGTATGAAGACAGTATAACGGCTCATTACGTCATTAGGATGAACTCACCTCGAATATATTCTGCTCCTCGTCCTCCTCCTTGGGCCCTGCGTTGGGTTTTTTGTACGTGTGAAGCGCCCGCCACGCGCCACCCAGACCTGGAAAGGCCTTACTGTATTAGGAAGGAGCCCATCAGAATAAGAAGGTTCGACAGAACGTTGCTCGCTCGTACGATTCGAATGTGGAATGAGCTCCCAGCCAGTGTTTACTTTGGACTATGACATGGAATCGGTCGAGAGGTATATAAGAGGTCTCTTCAGAGGCGGGCAACGCATTGGTAGCGCCCCTGGTGCTGCTGTTGTCCATAGGCGGCGGTGACCACTTTCTATCAGGTAGCCCGCTTGTCTGCCGTATAACACAAATAAAAACGTAAGAAAAATAATAAAGACATTTATTGCCACAAGACACCACGACACGACAAAAAATTAACAAATTTAAAAATAATAATACAAAAAAAGTACATTGTCCTACGTAGATATGTAATGTCGCGGCGGCCAGTGCAAAAGGATCCCACTCAGCTTGTCCTGTGAACCGCGAGGCGTCTCACAGCGCTGGTTTTGTGTGGGCCCTAGTGCGACACACAGTGTGATTCATTACAGCCCATAACAGTCTGCTGCAGGACTTAGGGCCTCTTCCACGAGAGGGGAGGTTGTTACCATAATCACCACGCTTGGCAGGCGGGTTGAAGATCGCAGTGTTACAAATGTAACAATGGAAAACGCTGCTGCCCATTTTCCAGCCTTCGGAGGCTCTTAAAAGTTTTGTCTCGAAAATATTAGTCGCGTTGTACGACACCCACATGTGTATGTTGGTGCTATTCTACCAACCACACGGCTACATAGGTAAGGTCATGTAATGTTAACAAAGAGCCTGGTAAGGGTTGACACTTTGGCTGCGGCGGCCTACACATTTGAGTCGTGCTAGGCGCTACGAGAGAACGCACGACTCACCTGGCCGGTCCATACAACACGCGCGCTACTGTAGTTAGCACTACTGTAGACTCTTATATTTGGGTTAACAGAGAAAGGGATATAAAGACAATAATCTAACTTTCTACTATAATGTAGAAAAATATGAAAATTATATAGATTTTAATATATTTTTACTCTTATTACACCAGTACTTTTTTATTATTATTACTTGGTACACCATAAGCACTCACCGTGTAAGAATCCAGTATACGGTAGAAAGGAGGCAAAAAGAAAGCACATTAGATAAATTAGTTTACATAAATTGGCAACATTTCGGTTGGTCGCTTAATTTTTAGACAATGGTTTGTTTTGAATCTCTGTATGCCTGTCTATCTGCTCTGTCTCTATACCGTCCAACAGCTACCGCCGGCCTGTGTGTGGATTTGCGTGTATCTGCATGTGTATGTGCGTGCTCCGTATATGCTCTTGTATGTTTGAGTATGTGAGGAGAGATGTGTGCGTGCGCCTTACATGGTCCTATTTGTGTATTTGTGTGAGGAGAGAGAGAAAGAGAGACAGAGTCTTTGTGTTCCACTCCCTGTCTCTATCTCTGTATAGAATCCTTCTGTCTGTCTGCTCTGTTTCCGTCCCGTCCAACAGCTACCGCCGTCCTGAGTGTAGGTTTGCGTGTGCATGCGCGTGTGTGTACCTATATGTGTGTGTGTCTGCCTGCTCACCGTCCAGCAGCTCCTTCACCTCGGTCCGGACGCCCTTGTCGAAGGCGCGCGCATCGGCCGCCGTCTGGAAAGTCAGCCCGAACCGCTTCTCGTCCCTCACCCAGTGGTGGAAGGTCGGCATCACCTTGTTGTACTGGAAGTCCTTCTTTGTCGTGCACTCGAGTACCACCTGCGGGTGAGGTGGGTGGATAATGATTGCGAATATTACTGGGGTACCTACTTCGGTCAGGTAAAAACTAAGTAATCATCTTGGCATGAATTTGATGTCCTACTCAATAAAGAAATTATGAATTGAATTGAATTAATGTCCAGGTTGTGTTATAGCGCTGCAAGGTATATGTCCCTAAAATGAGAGTGAGGTTTTCTGTGACATAAATAGTCCCCTCACTGCCCCCATAACCTATGTCACTAATTTTTATGCCTTTATTTTTCCTGACGGCTCGTAGAAAATTATCTTTAATATTGCGACTAACAAACTTAGCCACGATAGGCCTCGGCTTAGATTGTCCCCGCGAAACCGGCCCTACCCGAGCCACCCACTTGATGTCCTGCTCGGCAAAAGTAGTTCCAACCACCCGGCCAGCCTGCACAAGTACGTTCTGCAGGTTTTCCTCCGGGTGTTCACAGAGACCGTGTAATTCCAAGTTCAATACACGATCCATTTGCTCCCGATGTTGGCCTCTCTCCTCCAGCGAGACAATGCGGATTTGTAGATCAGCAATCAAATCACTAACCTTCTCGAGGTTTACCAGCTTGGCTTCGACGGCGGCGACTCTGAGCTCAAGGCCCGAATCAGCGCTAGGTGCTTGTGATGAGGTCATCTCCGCTCTTATGGAATCCATCTCCACCCGTAAATCTCGGATGGAGTTCACAATAGTAGTGCCGTCCACGGGTGTGGGACACGGAGACTTATCTTTCTTACACGAAGAACAGCGCCAACTCGACCTAGGCTTATTTTTAAGCCCAGCGCAGGAAAAGTGACAGTAGGATGCACAGGCACTGCATTGAATTATCGCACCATCGTCAACATTGCCTATAGCTACACTACAAACAACACATGACGCCATTTCTACACAAGTTATCGAGTAATATTCTAAAAATAACAAAATTAGGCAAATATTTAAAGTAAAAATATAACAGCGCAAAATTGTACGTATTGCCACTTTAACGTATGAGGGTAGTATCAGTGTTGGCAACAGAGTTAGGTACGTAATTAGCCTACAGGGGTCGTACCGGCAACTTTGGCTCTGCTTTGCTGCGATTGGTCCCTATCCTTATTTAATAAGATGGCAGCGTATACTATCGGAGTTAGGTGGTACGACCGCAGAGGTATACCAATGCGTAACCCACCTATAAAGAAATGTATACCTATCTCTTGAACAATCCCATGTCATAGTCCAAAGGAAAGACTGTGTCTGAGAGCTCGTTTCATATAATTTCGAATAGTACGAGTGAAGAAACTTTATAATGCGTACGGTTAAGGAATGGAACACGTTGCCTGCGAGTGTGTTCCCTGATCATTATAATCTTGACGCCTTTAAGGCTATAGTGTATAGGCTGTTCCTAGACAGGCAGGCTCCATCTTTGCCCGCATCCTCACTTAACACCAGGTGACATGGCAGTCAAATGCCAGGATGGTCTAATTAAAAAAAGTTATACGGCAGACAAACAGGCAAGCTGGCCTGACGGAAAGTGGACACGACCGCCTATGGATATCAGCAACATCAGGGGTAGGTATACCATGATCGTCTATAAAGAGAACTCTAATATAGTAGTTCCTCTTGAGCGATCCCATGTCATAGTCCAAAGGAAACATTAATAGTTAAACACTAACGGAAAGCTCTTACGGTGAGGGAAACATTGTGAGGAAACCTGCACATTCAGGCAACTGAATGGTGTGACCATGATCCAATCTGGTCAGGTGACCCTGTTAACAGGGTCACGAAGGTCAGACGGTAGTCGCTTCACTGTAATTACCAGATTTGTCAAATCCTGGATCATGATCAAGGCTCTCGCGCGTGTGATGTTGAAGCTACGCTGGGTTTTGTTTACGGTCAAGACCGAGTGCAGTGTGAACAGTGTTGTGCAATAATAATGTATCGATCCATAAAAAGCAATACAAGCCCTTGCGGGGCGCCTTCCTTACTCACAAATCGAACGGGTCGGACACTCGTAGTTGTAATATTTTTAATTAATAAATTCATAGTTTATAATCTAGTTGTATTTTTTAAAACATCCTCCACTGCCGCTTAGATCTGATTGGCGCAGTCGGTAGGATTGTCGACTCAGTGCGAATAGATTATCATAGTTGATCCCGCGTGATCACGTTTCACGGTGCGTGTCGACAACCTCGAACTTTATCGGTGGCAGTGAGGCAGCCTACATCAAGAAATCGATGTACCTGTGGTGGTGAGTGAGTGCACATATGATATTATGATTGCGTGTTCCTATCCACTTCCAAGATTTTTCATCCACGCTCTTCCCGATCCAGGGCACCATCCCCTAGTAGTAGTAGTCGTCAGTCCCTCCGCATCGCGCAGAGAGACGCTTGGCGAAGCATTAGGTTATTATCAGATATTAAAGAAATAAGTGAATTTAGAAATATGGCTGTTAATAACATAAGTATAGATGATGTACATAAGGCATTAAGAGCTGTGCCGGAATTTGACGGCAACGTAAATACTTTAATAAGATTTTTGGCACTCTGTGACCAACTTGTATTAACATACACGAATCCCGAACCCGGAAATGAATTAATTAATTTAACCACATTAAATGGCATAAAAAAAAAAAAAAAAAGTGCATGGTGATAGTTTGAAATGTCAAATAAAATTTAAATAAAATCAGTAAAATTGAAAAGTCCTTTGGGCAGTTACCCAGACTGATCCCGTTTATCACCCTAGTGTACGGGTACATCATTTTTTGTAGGCAGCGTGCCACATATCATATCAGCTGTTTTATATCGTTTATTTATTTACCAACAAATATTTTGATAGGACGCCATATTTTGACATATAAGACATATGCATGACGACGCAGCTGTCTACCCCTTCGTCGCCAACGTTTCATGGCAGAAACTTGTGCGTCATCAGCAAATAAGAAAATTCACAAAATATTTGTGCGCATTTTGTTGGTGCTTTCAGTGTTTTGGTGCAGTGTTTTTATATATTTTTAATTTATTTGTGTAAATGTTATGCTAAGTGATATAGTCATTTGTGGATGCAGGCCTCATCATCCTTAGACAGTGCATCACTGGAGCATGCATGTGATTTGTGTGGCCGCTCTTTTAAAACCATACGAGGCCTACACATACACCATTCAAAATTACACCATGAGTCTTCTTCTGTTCCGCCTTCCATATCTCAGTCAGCCCTACTCGCCCCCACAAATTCCCGACGCATCCCTACTCAACTTGCAGATAGTTCACCATTACATATTGTTCTAAGCCAACTTAAAAACTCCACGCCTCTTGTCAAAAGAATCCCAAGAGGTGCAAGGATCTCCGTCGCGAACAGCCTTTCCGATATTATATCAAAATGCATAAGCAGCAATAGCTTCGATGACTGGAAAAAGTTACTTACATTTTCATTTGTTACCCTACATGCAAAATCGGACAATTCCGGAACATCGCTCACAAAAAAAAATTAAAAACAACTGCTCATTCACTAACTCAAATCATTCCTCTTCATTCAACAGTAACCGTAATAACCCAAACTCCTTCAATGTCTATCGAAAGGTGGAAACTAAAGTAAGCGACGGAGATCTTAAAGGCGCCGCTCGACTTTTATTCTCCAGTGACGTTCTGTCTCCGGACACACCTGCCACCCTCGCTGCGTTGCGTAGCAAGCATCCCCCAGCTCCTAATGTACTGCCGGCAATAGATCCCCCAACTGCCCCAGAAGCCTGCCTCCGTGTCACTGTAAAGGATATCCTGTCTGCGATTGGTTCTTTCAAAACTGGGTCAGCCGCAGGCTTAGACGGGATATCACCACAACATTTAAAAGATCTCACCTCAAATTTTATAGGGGACTCGGGCCATCGTCTATCCCAATCTATCACACATCTTGTAAATTTCATGCTCGCCGGTAAAGTTAATTCTTTAATCACTCCCATACTGTACGGTGCCAATCTCATAGCTCTTTCTAAGAAGGACGGCGGAGTCAGGCCCATTGCTGTGGGTTCAACTTTTAGGCGTTTGGTGTCAAAAGTTTGCGTTCGGCATTCTTACAAAATTTTAAAACCTATTTTCGAACCCATTCAGTTAGGTTTCGGGACGAAGGGCGGGTGCGAAGCTGCCGTCCACGCCCTGCGGACCTTTCTGAATGGCCCTGACCACAGTGATGTTATCGTTAAAATCGATGTTAAGAATGCATTCAATTCAGTAAACAGGGACACCCTGTTGAAAGAAAATAAAACAAACCTGCCAGAAATTTATAATTATCTCCACCAGTGCTACTCCAGCACTTCAAAATTAATGCATAAAAATAATGAAATATCTTCCGCTATCGGCTGTCAACAGGGTGACCCTCTCGGGCCAGCCATCTTCAGCCTCGCCATTAACCCCGTTATCCAAAGTCTGGTATCTAAATTTAACGTCTGGTACTTGGATGATGGGACCCTGGGAGGCTCAGCAGATTCCGTCTTAGCTGACCTCGCCAATGTAATTCAGAAATTTCAAGCAATAGGTCTCGAACTGAATTTAGACAAATGTGAACTGTTCATATCAGATAACATCCCTTCCGGAGATGTCATAACCATTACTAATAACTTCAACATTCTGGCCCCCAACATCAAAATTATTTCCAAGACATCACTTAGCCTCCTAGGGTCACCCATCTTCGATGACTCCATAACACCCCTAGTACAGCATTCGATTTCTAAATTCAACTCATATTCAGACCGCCTAATTAAAATCAACACACATTCGGCTATTTTTATTTTGAAATTTTGCCTCTTTGTACCCAAATTTACTTATCTAGTCCGGTGTTGTCCTCTCTGGAAATTCAAAAATTTAACTGATTCTATTGACAATCTGGTCAAAAGTCAATTAGAATCAATTTTAAATGTCAACCTTTCCGAGCAGGCCTGGACTCAAGCCTCTCTGCCTATCCGTTTTGGGGACTTGGGTGTCCGCAAAATATCAAACGTATCTTTACCAGCTTTTTTATCTTCAATCCACAGCACGTCCAACCTCATAGAAAAAATTCTAAATCCTTCCGTCCCAAACTTTGAGGTGGCGTGTCTGGGCGAGGCTACTAACGTTTGGCTTACGGCTGTCCCGAGTCCAAATTTACCATTATGCCCTAACAGTCAAAGGAGCTGGGATGAAATTCAATCTAAATTTATACGTTCAACACTATTTAGCAACTGTACCGACTCTACCCGCGCCAGGTTGGAAGCTGTGTCCAGGTGGAAGTCTGGCCAGTGGCTCCAGGCCTACCCATCGGCCAATACTGGCACTTTTTTAGATAACTCCACCTTTCGTTTGGCCGTAGCTCTCCGCCTCGGTGCTGAGGTCTGCACCCCACATAAATGCCCGTGTGGAGTGGACGTCGACCACCTGGGACACCACGGTCTATCCTGCCAAAAAAGCGCAGGCCGCTTTTCACGCCATGCAGCCTTGAACGACATTTTGCGCCGCTCTCTCGCTACCGTCAACGGGCCGGCTATTCTAGAGCCGAACGGTATCGCACGTGACGATGGCAAGAGACCGGACGGAATGTCGCTCATCCCTTGGAAGATGGGTCGGGCCTTAGTGTGGGATGCAACGTGTGTCGACACTCTGGCACCCTCCCATCTTCCATTTACTTCGAAAAAGGTTGCTGCTGCAGCTGAGACCGCCGAAAGGCAAAAAATGGTGAAATACCGGGGTATCGGCACCCAATACAATTTTGTTGCATTTGGTGTCGAGACCCTGGGTCCGTGGGGCCTCGGAGCGCTTGCTTTGTACAGAGAAATTGCAAAGAAATTGGTCGACACCACAGGTGACCGAAGAGCTGGCAGTTACCTCGCACAAAGAATAAGCATTGCTATTCAGAGAGGTAATGCTGCCAGCATCTTGGGTACGCTTCCACACGGCCCAAATTTTTTACATATTTTAAGTTAGTTAATTTATTTTTCTTTTTATTGTACATATTATAATAAGGTTCTATGTCAATAAGGTTCAATATTATATACATTTCATATCTCTAATGGCATAATAAATAAAATAACAGGGCCTGCAGCCCGTACCGTAGCCACGAATGGGTTTCCCACAACCTGGCAGGGAGTCCGTAAATCCCTTATAAACAAATTCTCCGATCACCGGGATGAAACATCCTTGTATACGGATTTGTCCTTGTTGACACAAGGTTCGGACACACCCCATGTATTTTATGAGCGAGTCCAAAACCTTCTTATCACCATAATGGCTGACGTACAGTTACATGATAATGTTGAGACTACTATTGAATCCAAAAGATCCCTGTATAAAAATCTAACATTAAGAACTTACCTTAGAGGCTTGAATGAACCCCTAGGATCTAGATTGCGCTGTATGAGACCCGAAACTCTCGAAAAAGCTTTAGAGTTTGCACACGAGGAGCTAAACGTTTTATATCTGCAACAGTAAAATAGTTTCGTACCTATTTACAAACCTGCAAAGTTTTCCATGTCCCGAAACATTAACTTTACTCCGAGAAATCCACATAATAGTTGGCAATCGCCAACGCACCCCCGTCAACAACCCCATCAACATCACCAACAGCGACCCTTCGCTGGACCTTCTAGGACGCAGCAAATGTTCAGCGCATTGCCGCGCTCGAATATGTCGACTGGTTTTAGGATTCCTCCCCGTCCTCAACCTCAGTTTCAGCAAACTAGGCCTACAGGACCAACACCAAACAGTTTGGCGGCCGTTGCCCCCAACGCCTGCACAAAGAGATTGGCGAATCCATAGTAATCCGCCACCCTTTAACTACTTCCGTACTCGTGAGATGAATATGACTGACTTTCATCTCTACTATCAATATGACATCGATGACTATGACCTCCTGTATAAAGGGATCTGAATCTTTATCTCAGTAAAAGTAGATTTTAGTAATCAAACTGGGTCCAAACACCATTTAAACTCAACTGATCGTTCACAAACTGTTTATTAGCATTAGAATCTCTATACAATCACTTGTGAAAACACTTGCGCTATGGTCCACTAGTTAAAATCAACTTATTAAGTTCCGAGTTTTAAATATTCTTATACTGACTATACAACAAAGCACTGTTGTCTCTAACACAGGACGATGTTATTGCTTAAATATAAATTTAGCCGAATTCGATGAATTCAGAGTAACGATAGACGCCATAAATAGTCGCCTGTCTAATAAGTACCTTTACATAGCTGAACCACTGACAGAGGCCAGGTATGCAACAATGAGTCTTACATTAGTACGGTCTTATTGCTTTTATATAAACATAGCCGAATTCGATGAGCACGGAAAAACGATAGACGTCATGAATGGTCGCCTCAGTCTAATAAGTACCTATACGCAGCTGGGGGTACTACAGATGCCCGGTATGCAACAATTATTATTAACCTTACATGTACGACGAAGAGACTATGTATTACGCAGAACCCGACTTATCTTATCAAAACGAACAATATTTTACTGACGAAACCACTTACAATTCCCCTAATCAAGTAGAGAAGCCAACGACCGTGACTACATCAGAACGTAGCAGCGACGACCCCGAGCAAAATTTCCTCAAGGTCAGAAACCCATACAACAATCATAGAAATTAATTTACAAAATCAACGCCAACTTCCCTACATACAAATCTCTAATCCACCTTTTAAAACTACTCATAGACACGGGCGCTAATCAGTCCTTTAGCCCCGACGCTGTACAAAAATATTACCCCCATGTTCCCTTACAGTACGACCCCTTTATTGTAAAAAATATCCATGCATCTACCCAGGACGAATACTCGATTACGATACCACCTTTCCAGGAATTTAACGACCATAGTCCAATCAAACTGTTTATTTACAAGTTCCATGACGTTTTCGACGGTTTAATAGGTACAGACCTACTAGAAAAATAGAATGCAGATATCAGTTACAGTTCTAAGAAATTTAAAACCACTCACGCAGTCAACTCAATACGCATGTTTACGTCCCAAAATGTTAACTTCTATGAGACCATAATCCAAGCCAAAACCTGTAAGCTATTACGCATGCCCGTCGATGTGAAAAACGGCGATATTATAGTTGAAGAACAAATAGCCTGTAATTGTGTTATAATTAGCTGTTTAAGTTCGGCAGGTAGCAACAGAAAAACTACCAAGGAAACTACCAAGGAAATCAAAAGCTTCTTGGGACTTTTAGGCTACTATAGAAAATTCATTCCGGATTTCGCTCGAGTTACAAAGCCTATGACCTCGCGATTAAAGAAGGGCGCAAAAATTACATTAACTCCAGAGTGCATCAAATGCTTTGAGCATTGTAAACCGTTGCTAACGAACGATCCGATTTTGCAATACCCTGATTTTTCCAAGGAATTCATTCTAACCACTGATGCATCGATTGTTGCAATCTCTGGGATATTGTCACAAGGTACCATCGGTTCCGATAAACCCATAGCGTATGCGTCACGAACACTCAATACAAGCGAAATGAATTACTCAACCACTGAGAAAGAACTCTTGGCAATTGTTTGGGCGACTAAGTATTTTCGACCTTATTTATTTGGGAGAAAATTTAAAATTGTATCAGATCACAGGCCTTTGCAGCGGGTTATGAATATTAAGGATAATGGCAACACCCGGTTGACTAGATGGAAACTTAAATTGGCTGAATATCAGTACGAATCAATTTATGTAAAAGGCAAACTGAATAGCAACGCAGATGCCCTCTCTCGTATCGAAATCCACAACGAAGAATCAAGCTCTATTATTACAAATGCATCCGATCAACCTGACCAGGATATACGACCGACAGACTGAAACAGAACATACTAGTGCCGAGGACCCTATTCTGCAAATCCCTGTATCAGATGACCCTTTGAATAAATACTCTAGGCAGTTAGTTTTAAACATCGTTAATCACCCACCTCGTCACATGCCTACAAAAACTACTCCATTTAATAACAATATTATCTTAACAATTACTGTAGAAGTTTACGAGAATAATTTAGAGGAAGAAATAATTCTAATCATTAAAGAATACATCGACCCTCGAGTAAATACTGGTATATTAGTTCAACCCCTTGAAAATATGTATTCAATTGTACCTATAATTCCAAACACCTTCAAAAATTGTTCAATGAAACTGTTCCTAGTTAAATCGGAAATTGAAAATGTGTGTGGATACTTAAACCAACAAGATATTATTCGTAGGTACCACGAAGGCAAAACAAACCACCGCGGCATCTCTGAAAGTACTTTTGGCCGAAGCTTCGCGATAGCGTTACGAAATACATTAACGAACGCGCAGTATATGGCCGCGCTAAGTACGACCGTAACCCGATACGCCCCGAGTTCCACGTAGTGCCGCCGCCGTCTAAACCTTTCGAAATCGTTCACGCAGATGTTTTCACCGCGGAACAAGGAAAGTATTTAACTATAATAGATTCATTTTCCAAATTCGCCTTAATTTTCCATTTACCTGACTGTACTGCCCCGAATATTGTAAAAGCAATATTAAAATTTGGTACACATCATGGCTTACCCCTAATTTTAGTAACAGATCGCGGAACCGAATTCGCAAATCAAGTGGTAGCTGAATTCTTACGACTTCATAAAGTCACCCATCATACTACCTTGGCTCACGCCCATAATGACAATGGGATGATAGAGCGTTTTCACGGAACCCTATTAGAACATTTACGTCTTTTAAAAATTCAGAATCCTACTGAGCATTCCAAAGACCTCATGCCGTACGCTATGTCAGCTTACAATAGCTCTATTCATAGTTTGACAAGGTGCAAGCCTTATCACAGGACACTATGATCCCCGAGACCCTTTAGACCTAGATGTGACGGACTATCTTATGCAACAATACACCGACAAACATCGCGACAAGATGAAAATGGTCTATGATTTAGTTCACGACACATCTTTGACACAACGTACCGCCATGATGGAAAACATAAACCGCAATCGCAAGCCGGAACCCGAGTTAACCCCGGGTTAGGATGTCTATGTCCGTAATCCTGTAGCTGTAAGACATAAGTTGGCCCCTCGTTACACTCAAGATGCAGTAGCTGCCAACTTACCTGTACATATTTTTACAAAGAAAAAACGCGGACCAGTTGCTAAATCCCGATTAAAACGACCCCAAAAAACCCCATTGTTACAGGTGCATGAAAATGAAAGGGAAAGCCATTCTGATGCTGACCGTCCTAGTCCTGACCGAGCTGGCACGAGCCGAGTCCGAGATACAACTTGAGATCATAAATAAAGGACCTGGACTCTTACCTTTCAAAATTGGACAAGCTAAAGTAGTTTCTCACTTTCATACATTCTTACAGTATACTGACCTAGGTGATATAAGTAGAAATATTGACAAATTGAAAATACAACTTTCCGATGCTTCTCAATTAATTGATAATAGTTCTTTTAACGTTTTTAAATACCAAATTAAATATTTGTATACTAAGCTAGAGAGAGTCTCAGCCCAGCTTGATACTTTTAAGCCTAATACATTAAAGAGAGGTCTGATCGATCCTCTGGGTTCAGTCATAAAAAGCCTGACCGGAAACCTAGATCAAAATGATGCTATCCAATTTAACAGTGCATTGATCGTACTTCAGAATAACGAACAAAGTTTGGCGCAAGGCCTTAACAAACACATAAGCTTGTGTAAACAATGGATAAGTTCTCAGAAACAAATAGTACTTACCTTAGTGTCGAACCAACAGAAATTAGAACGTACTTTGTTAAAATTTAGTAACATTTCTCATTATGACAAAGAACAGTTATTGCATTATGCACATATTTCGCAATTGTTTGTAATCCTTAGCGAAAATATTAATTATCTTTTAGAACAGCTTTTCCGAATTGAAAATGTATTAGCCTCTAGTAAAATAAATAAAGTACACCGTTCGATTTTAAATGTGTTCGATTTAAAATCGAACGGTTAAAAATTTAATTCGTTCGATTAGTTTAAGTAAATTGTATCACCCTGATCAGATTTTAACCCTAGATGTAAGAGATTATTATGATTTTATGAAAATAAGTTCTTATTTAGCTGGTAATAATGTAATTGCAGTTTTGAGAGTGTCGATTGTTTTCAGGTATTCCTATGATTTATATAGACTCTGTCCCCTTCGTAATAAACAGAAGGAAATCCTTATGCCTCCATATCCTTACACTGCAACCAATACGTACGAATATGTGTATCTCGAGGCAGAATGCTCCAAATCTGGAGAATGGTATGTCTGTGAACAGAAGCTCAGCCTGCAGACACGAAGCGATCAAGATTGCATACAGAAGCTTATCTACCACCAGGAAATAGATTCAACATGCAAACTCACACCTATTTCCCTTTACAAGCAGACTCTACTTGAAATAGATGACCAGCATTATGCTGTGACGTTTCCCAAGCCCACCAAGGTACAACTCAAATGTCAACAGAATCAGCATGTGGTACTTGAAGGCAGCTACGCCTTAACTATTCCTCAGCATTGCCTTCTGAAGAGCACGGAGTTCACCCTTATTAACACCAACAATAAGCTCAAAAGGACAGCCTCTGAAAATAACTTCAGTTCCACTACGTCAACAAACTAATTAAATAAAAAGACCTATACTGAAGACGAGCTCAATAAACTTAGATGATTTAAGCTCTATTGAGAGACAGATTACTTTGGAAAATCCTATCCAAATTGATAAAATGCAATCAACCAGCATTAACCACACAACCATACCTATGTATATCGTAGGTTTGATTACCATCGGAGTCCTTATCATATTATTTTACCGTCGCTACCGCCGCAAGCCAGGTATAATTGTAAAAGAAAACATAGAGATGACATTACCCCCTGACATCAAAAAGGACGCAACATTTTCAATAGACGTTTGCAAATAGTTGCTATTCTTAGGGGGGAGGTGTCATGTTGAAGCTACGCCGGGTTTTGTTTACGGTCAAGACCGAGTGCAGTGTGAACAGTGTTGTGCAATCATAATGTATCGATCCATAAAAAGCAATACAAGCCCTTGCGGGGCGCCTTCCTAACTCACAAATCGAACGGGTCGGACACTCGTAGTTGTAATATTTTTAATTAATTAATTCATAGTTTATAATCTAGTTGTATTTTTTAAAACATCGTCCACTGCCGCTTAGATCTGATTCGCGCGAGTAATATTTAATAGTCAAGATCTATAAGGGATTGTTGGGGCTGATACACGTGTCAATCGATGACGGCTCGGAACTTAGCTGATGTGCTTTAAGTACATTCCTAAATCATTATTTTGCATTCTGTACACTGTAAATTAATGCTATAAGATGTTTTAAACTATCGCGGTTATTATCACACATTTTAAGGGTATGTTCCGGGTTTCTTACCGGGTACCTTTGTTGATGAGTACCTTTGTTTGTTGATTGTGTCGAAATATCGGGCTAAACGTCAACAAAGGTACCTACGCGGTAGGAAACCCGGAAGATACCCTTAAAATGAATGCTTTAAGATCGCGTGAAGTCATTAACCATCAAAAAGCACCATAATTTGAATAATCCAGCAAACAATTTCACTTGCAGATAACTTCGGATTCGCCATCAACATTGACACGAGGTGTACCATCAGATGCAGAATTTTACCACAGTACAACCGCCGCCGCAATTTGAAATTCCATCCGCGACCACCTGGATGGGTGGCAGTCACCCCGTGTACGATATTCAAGAAAGTCCCTACCCATGGACGTAACCAGCATAGAGCAGCCCCTTAGCAAGGTGTACGAACCGAAGGGCAAAATAATAAGAGAAAGAAGTTGCATTGCATGTAACCTTGATTCTTGGTTTTAAGAACCAAATACCATAAACACCGAGCTCGCTGCGCTCGCCTCTTTTCTGTTTTTTGTTATTTTTATTATAGTCGCCCCAGTTCTTCGGAGCTAAATTTGATAAAAAAGTCGAAAAATCGGGATTTAAGAGCCAAAACATAAAAAAATCTTTTTTGAGACCGTTGCCCTCGCGTATATTTTTTATCTATCGAGTCTCCTGCAGTATTACCAAACCGTTACGGTATTGGAACCTGCAGGAAACGAGTCTATACCTATCTCAAAGGCCGCCAACGCATTCGTGACTCCCCGGATGTTGTGGGTGTCTATGAGCAGCGGTGACCACTTTTCATCAGGTGACCCGGTTGCTCGTTTCATCAGCATCCAGCCGCTACCTGCGACCTTTACTAGAACCTTAAGTCTGAATTTACTTGGCGCGCTTGAATTGTAATTGAATCAGCTCAAGGGCAGATTTAATTGTAGCAGAATACTGCTGCGATTGCGATTCAATTACTATTTAACAGAGCCATTAATAACAGTAGCAGAATACCAAAAACTGCCATTGAGCTGAAATTGCGATTCAATTACAATTCAATCGACCCATTAGTAAATAGCGGACTTAAGACCCAGGCCATCCATCCACCTTACGAGACGCCTACAAACGCTACGTATTCCGATACGCGGTCGCTACTCCGAAACAGGGGGTCTACCACGAAGTGACAATTACCGATGATTTGGCCGAATGTTCGGTGTTTCCTACTATGAACTTCTTTCGATCGGGTCGGTCGGGTCGTTCTTTCATTCAATCCGACCGAACTTTATTTGACATTAGTTGCCTACTCTAAACACATAAAGTTCGACCGATAATTTGAGTTTGACAGCTGTTGCATCGTTGATTTTATGTCAAAATCTACGATAGCAAAATAGTTGTCGTGGGACTATCGTAAGTACAAAATTTCAAGTGTGTATTCCCGGAAATCCCGGCGCAGCGATAAATTCCACACGTTGAAATAATAACAAGAGGTTGCGACGAAATATTAGAGTTCATTCTTTGTGTGAGCTTAGTTGAGTACACAGTGTATCTGAAGAACTGAAGAATATATTATTTTGAACTTGAAATCTTTGTTGTACGGTTTTTGTTAAGTTTCCTGCCAAAGAAAGTAAGTCTTCACTCAACACTCTGCTGGAGTTTTGTATTTCAATAATGTGGAAAACTAAGTGTGTATTGGAAATTGCAGCGAACACCCATTTATTCGAAATGATAGCACGTATGATTCTGGTGGAAGAAGCCCTCCGGGAAGAGCGTGTTGAGCGCCATCGGCATCGCAGACGCCCCCGTGATTCTTTTAATATCAACGTAGTGCCTGACATGGAGTTTGTTTCAAACTACAGACTGAGTCGGGCACTATACGAAGAGCTCTGCTAAGAGATAGTGCCTCTTCTACCCCGGAAACGTAGTCGCCGTGCAATAGATCCCACAACAAAGGTAAGTTTTGGACTTAATAAAGTATTTAATCAGAGTACCTAGGTTTAATAACCTATATCTATATCCGTCCTTTTGTCTAGTAAATTATTATACTATACTTATACTAAGTATATAAGAGCGTCGGTGGCCAAGCGGTTACAGTATCCAACTCGTAAGCCAGAGGTCCCGAGTTCGAATCCCGCTCCGGCCATGTACCAATGACTGTTTTCTGAGTTATGTACATTAGTTGAATACTAACCGATGCTCTTACGGTGTGGGAAAACATCGTGATGAAACCTGCACATTTAGGCGACTGGATGTGTAACCATGATCCAATCTGGTCAGGTTCCCCTGGTAGCAGGGTCATGGAGGTCAGATGGCAGTCGCTCCACTGTAATTACCTGACCTGCCAAATTCTGGATCATGGTCAAGGCGGACCCCGGGCCGTCGTGCGTGAGAGCATAACCGGGACATAAACACCAAGATGATGATGACTTATACAGGGTGTCCAGTGGCAGATTTCAAAGTTTGAACAAACGTAGTTTCTGAACGCAACATGTGAGAGGGGCGCGGGGGGCGTCGTTGAAAGCGCAAGCGCTGCGGATTTTTTAGTAGCCATGGAACAGTGGAGTGGAGAGCACCGCGCTTTTGCTGTCGAGGCGTACATTTCGAGTGGTTTTTCGCTGTCTGAAGCACGCCGTCGATTTAATTATCATTACGGTATTCGTCGATTGCGTGATGGACCATCGATCAACCTCATTCAGTCATGGGTAGCAAAGTTCAGAGCTACAGGATCAACATTAAATAGACCCAGACCAGGACCTATACCAACGGTAGCCACGGACGAAAATGTTGAACGTGTTATGGTTTCTGTCACTGAAAATCCCCGTTTATCACTTCGTGCACGTTCATCGATATTGGGAATTACGAAATCAAGTTTACAGGTTATAATGCGAAAAAAACTCAAGTTCCATCCGTATAAAATTCAAATCGTTCAAGATTTACACGATTCTGACTTTGCATTAAGAAAAACTTACGCGGAGATGTTGTTGAGATTTCGTACTGCTACTCGGATGGGTACATATTATTTAGTGACGAAGCCCACTTTCACATCGGAGGATATGTGAATAAGCAAAATTTCCGTTACTGGGATGTCCGCAACCCAAGACAAATGCATCAAGAACCTTTACATAAACCTAAAGTTACAGTCTGGTGTGCAATGTCTGCATCTGCCATCATAGGGCCTTATTTCTTTGAAAACCAACGTGGCCAAACTGTAACTGTGAATTCGGAGAGATATACCGAGATGATAAATGACTTTTTTAGACTGGAACTACAGAATAGTCCATACTTCAACCGAAACACGTGGTTCCAGCAGGACGGGGCCACAGCTCATACTGCTAATGTGTCTATGAATGCAGTGCGGCAGTTATTTCAAGAAAAAAACATATCCCGAAACGGCACCATACCGTGGCCACCTAGGTCACCAGATTTAAGCCCATGTGACTTTTTCTTATGGGGATACTTAAAATCCGTTGTTTACAAAACATATCCGAGCACTGCGACACAACTTAAAGACAATATTCGAGCCGAAATCAGCAGGATCCCCCAGCCTCTCTGTAAACGCGTTTTTGAAAACATTCGTGCTAGACTCGAAGAGTGTGTCAGGCTCGATGGCCGCCATTTGGAGAACATGGTTTTCAAAAAATGAAATCCGTATTTGTTGTTTTTAAATTACAATAAACATACTTTGTATTAGAGGTGTAGTTTTTTTTTACAACTTTTCGAACTTTGAAATCTGCCACTGGACACCCTGTACTAAGTAAGACATAACATTCTATAATTTTAGATACTCATTGCCATGAATTTTTATGCTCGGGGCAGTTATCAAGGATCTGTGGGGCAAAATACTGATGCCCCGATGGCCCAGCAAACCGTGTCTCGATGCCTGATGAAGGTTACGACTGCAATCAATACATCCCACATACTCCACAAGTACATAAAATTCCCTCAAAATGCAAATGACCGAAATACCATTAAGAGAAAGTGAGTTGATTCTTTTATTACTTTTATTGTAGGTATTGATTTGATTTCTCTTTTTTCAAGACATTGTTTTTTCTTACAGGTTTTATGAGCGATACAATCTTCCAGGAGTAATTGGGTGTATTGATTGCACACATGTCGCCATTGTCCGGCCCAGTGAACATGAGGAGCGATTTTTTAATAGGAAACATTTCCATTCTATTAACACCCAAGTAGTAAGTTAAAATTCATAATATGTAGGTATAATTACTCAATAATGGTTATGCACTTTTGTTGTCTTTCTATACCAAAATTTTGCCCATGTAACAGTGGCAAATATTTGTGCATTTTTTAACTGTCCACTTGTCCATAACTCTGTCTCACAAGTTTATTATTTTTAGATATGTGACTTCGACTGTAATATCGTAAATGTGGATGCTAGATTTGGTGGAGCGACGCACGATTCTTTTATTTGGTCAGAATGTCCAGACATAAAGGATCATCTGGAGGGTCTCCAAGAGACAACGTATCTATTAGGTAAGGAAAATCTAATTACTAAGGAAACTTAAAACCACAGCTATGTAACATTCCACTGTTGGGTAGAGGCCTCCCCTTGTGACAAGGAAGTAAGGAGCATAGGTAAGAGCACAATATTAGATATAATTTATATGTACTTTTTATACGTTGCGCAGTGACAAACGAGCCGACTGTACACCTGTTGGTAAGCGATAACTTTCGCCCATAAAATCCATCATCTACACAATAATTATTTTTTATTTATTACTTGTACACCATTACAGTTAAAAACTAATGCGTTGCACAATGTAGCAAAGTTAATTATGCGTTGCATAATTATATCATTATACGTACTTGAATTTGGATAGCACAAAAGGACAAATAAACAATACAGTAAAGGGATGGCAGATTCACTCCCGACTGGCCTATTACATCAGAATTAACTCATTATTATTTCACTTTTACAGGTGATTCGGGATATCCTTTACGAGAGTATTTATTGACACCAATAGCCCATGTTGAGGAAAACACTCCAGAAAGCAAATACAACATTGCCCACAAGCGCGCCCATTCCACCATTGAACGCACATTTGGGATGCTAAAAGGTCGGTGGAGATGTCTTCTGGCAGCGAGGGAGCTTCACTACCATCCAGAAACAGCAGGCAAGATAATCTTAGCCTGCTGTGTTTTGCACAATATGTGCATAAGGGCTGGTGTGAATGCTCCAGAGTTGACAGAAGATGATCTTCAAGCGGAAAATGCTCGGCAGGGGATCGTAGGGGAAATTATCCTTTCCTCTGCAGCAGCTCTAAGGAGAGGACAGAGGGAGAGGGAGCGGGTAGTTAGGTTATTTAGTTAATTTCAGAGGAACCAATTATTAAATACAATTACTTTTTGCACTGAAACTCTTGTATTTTGATATTAATTCTGAATGATTTTGACATTACTTTTTGTTTTCTTAGTACTTTAATATTTACTGATGATTTCCTTTACTATATTTTATGTGTATTGTTACTTGTTATGTTTTGTGAGATTAGTGTATTGGCATATTGCTGTAAGACTAGATAGAATTATTATTAATAAAAAAAACAATTTTATTTTGAATGTAACCCAAAGAAATGTAATATAAATATAATTAATCGATAATAGGAACAGACAATTTATTTACAAATTAGAATTAATTATAAGTGAAGCAATTTATAGAAAGAAAAAAAAACAAATTTATTATATCTATAAATTGCTGCATTAGCCGTTGAATAACCTCTATAGCATTGGCCATTCTTGTTGCTTCTGCCCTAATACCCTCCAGTGCCTCATTGTTTCGCGTCTCCCGCTGCTCGCGGTCCTCTTCAAGTCGGAACAGTCTATCCCGTAGAGAGCCATTAGCTCGAAGGATAGGCTGCTGCCGAAACATTCGTAGTCGTCGTGGAGCTGCAAAAGTAAATAAATAATGTATTACTTCTATGTATTACTCGCGACCCGCCCCGGCTTCGCACATGTAGTAACAACATGAACAAATTATACACCTAAACCTTTCTCTGAATCATGTTGTCTATTGGTGTAAACCGCATGGAAATCTGTTTAGTAGTTTTTGAGTTTATTACGAACAAATAGACAGACGCGGCGTGGCTAGCTTGTGAAAATCACATTGTATTGCAGTGCTATTCTGGGCTATAAGCTACATTACTCCCACATTTCATCAAAATCCTTTTAGTAGTTTTTGCGTGAAGGAGTAACAAACATCCTTACAAACTTTAATAATAGGTAGGGGTGCTGGGTTTGTTGTCAGTACAAGTTTTCACATTATAGCTATCGCATTGTCAAAAGAGTATGTATAACATACCTCGAGAAGCTGGAATCATTCGATTTGGTTCTGGCCGGGCATCTTCTCGGTCTGCTGCTGGCAGCCTCTGTCCCTCCACAGATACCATATCTACTTGCAAGGCAACTGCAAAGAGAAAATAGCAGCTGTAATCTTAATTATGTATAATGCAAATCCATTCACTAAACTAGTAATTACATTGTTATGTTCAACATACCATAGCGGTCTTCGTGTTGAGGCGCCATAGGTCCAGCGGATGGTTCCAGCACCGGTGGCTCTTGACTCGGCTGAAAATAATAATTTCATTGTTCATATGGGATATGGCCATTACATTTAATGTGGTAAGTCACTGTCACAATAATTTAGTATTTCAAGGAAATTTTTGTATTTTAACCTACCTACTGCATTGGATTAACAATTTATCATTAGGTACTTCAAGAAGAATATTGCATTTAAACCTACCTATTCAATTAAAACTTAATAAAGAAACAAACAAATAGAAACAAAATTTGCCGTGTGGTGTCCGGTAGAGTAGAATAGCACCAACCCTAACCACTCAAGGGTGTCGTACAAGGCGACTAATGAGATAAAGGCAGATCACCTGAGACCCTCGTATCGCCGGAAAATGGGCAGCAGCGTTTTCTGTTGCATATTCTTAACACTGCGATCTCCAACCCGACTGCCAGGCGTGGAGATTATGGCAAATCTCCCCAAAATGACAAAGTCTCCTACAAAACGGCCCCCAGTTCCCGATCGCCCTGCTAGTCGTGGCCAAGGCGGCGGCCACGGAAACGGCAAGGCAGGGGGTGCAAAGAATCCCCGGGTTACGGAAGGCCGCCAATTACAACTGACCCTGGCAACGTTTAACGGTCGCACTCTGAGGCTTGATGAGCATCTGGCGCATCTGGAGGTGGAGCTAGAGAATATTAAGTGGCATGTTCTGGGTTTGTGTGAAGTCCGAAGAGAGGGGGAGGACACCATAACCCTTGACACAGGCCACCTTCTCTACTTTCGCGAGGGTGAACAAGTATCTCAGAGGGGTGTAGGGTTTGTCGTCTATAGGGCCCTTGCTGGCAACGTTGAAGTGATCTCCAGTGTGTCAACCAGAGTAGCGTACCTGGTTATTCGGCTATCAAAACGGTATAGCATCAAAGTTATCCAGGTATACGCACCGACCTCGTCACACGCGGATGAGGAAGTGGAAGAAATGTACGAAGACATATCCAAGGTCTTGCATAGCACCACAAAGGCTCACTTCAATGTTGTTATGGGCGACTTAAACGGCAAAGTGGGAGCCAGGAGCGGCAACGAATCTAAAGTAGGGCCGCATGGTTATGGAGGTAGGAACCACAGGGGCCAAATGCTGGTCAACTTCCTCGAGAAAGAGGGACTCTTTTTAATGAATTCATTTTTTAAGAAGAAGCTACACAGGAAGTGGACATGGCGAAGCCCCGATGGTTGGACTCCGACCAAATCCACTCCAAACCATAGAGGGCACCGAGAAATTCCAGCGGATTCTCGACGATAAATTTGCCACGATGGATACTCCAAACGACGTGAACGAAGCCCTGCACAACGTGGTTGAAACGCTGAGAGACGAGGGCATCAAATTTTGCCAGAAACAGCGTAAGGGTAGAAAGTCCAAACTCTCCGAGAAGACCCTGCGACTAATGGCACAAAGACGGGAAGCCATTCAAGCTACTTCGTCAGAGAGGTTAGACCTTAACAAGCGGATTAAAAATATAGTACGGCGTGACCTTCGGAGCTCAAATACACGCCTGATTATAGAGGCTATAGAGCGAAACCGAGGGTCCAAAGTATTCATGCGACAGCTTGAAAGGAGTCACCTAACGAAGGTCATCACACATGACGGCAGAACCGTAATGTCAAAGTCTGAGATCTTCTCTGAGATTGAGGACTTTTACGACCGGCTATACGCTGCACATGCTCCTTGTCCCCGGCGAGACAACCACGATCCTAGAGCCACCCTGACGCGGCACTATACCGACGAACTGCCGGACATCAGCCAAGAAGAGATCGTGTTGGCTCTGAAACAGCTTAAAAATGGAAAAGCCCCTGGTGAAGACGGAATTACATCCGAGCTTCTAAAAGCAGGAGGAGCTCCTGTAATACAGGATTTACAAACGTTCTTCAACTCCGTCTTACACTGCGGGAGAACTCCTAAGGCGTGGAACAGGAGCTTGGTAATTCTATTTTTTTTAAAAGGAGATAAAACTCTGCTAAAAAATTACAGGCCCATCTCACTCCTGAGCCACGTCTATAAGCTGTTTTCCAGAGTCATCACGAATCGCCTCGCTCGGAGACTCGACGAGTTTCAACCACCAGAGCAGGCCGGGTTTCGAGGAGGATATAGCACCATAGACCACATCCACACAGTGAGGCAGGTATGTTTTCTCCCCGAAACTGTTCACAAATGCATTGGAGGATATGTTCAAGACGCTGGACTGGAAAGGTATGGCATCAATATAAACGGCGAACAACTGACGCACTTAAGATTTGCAGATGACATAGTCCTAGTGTGCAGAGTCGCTGGAGGAGCTGCAACGAATGCTGGCCGGCCTAGCATCAGCCTCGCAGCGGATAGGTCTCGGCATGAATGTAGACAAAACGAAAGTCATGATTAATACCCACATTAACCCGAGTCCTGTAGTCGTAAATGGCCTTCGCCTTGAAATTGTTTCTGAATATACGTATCTTGGGCAAACCTTGCAGTTAGATAGAGGCAATTTTGAGAAAGAGGCCAAGAGGCGGATTCAGCTGGGCTGGGCGGCATTCGGAAAACTTCGCCGAGTCTTCACGTCACCCATACCACAATGCTTAAAAACCAAGGTTTTCAACCAGTGCGTCCTACCCGTCATGACCTACGGTGCCGAGACGTGGACACTTACGGTACGGCTTATTCACCAGTTCAAGGTCGCTCAGCGGGCTATGGAACGTGCTATGCTCGGAGTTTCCCTGAAGGACAAAATTCGGAACGAAGTAATCCGACAGAGAACCAAAGTGACTGACATAGCGCACAGAATTAGCACGCTGAAGTGACAATGGGCTAGCTATATCTGCCGACGAACCGACAACCGCTGGGGTAAACGAATTCTTGAGTGGAGACCGCGACTCGGCAAGCGTAGTGTAGGACGCCCTCCAGCCAGATGGAGTGACGATTTGCGAAAGGGTGGATGCTGGATGCGGCAAGCTGAGGACAGGGTGCATTGGCGCTCATTGGGGGAGGCCTATGTCCAGCAGTGGACTGGTATAGGCTGATGATGATGATGATGATGATAGAAACAAACATTATTTAGCATTAGGTCAGTTCACAACTAATACTTTTTGTTGAAGCATAACACAAAATATAAAGCTTACAAACCTCATTAAAAAAAGCAGGTACTCTAGCCGTCGTCTGCGGCTTCCCAAATCCATATTCCATAATAGATATCACTTTTAATTCCCATTGGGATAGCTCGGGGGCAGTTGACGGGCCACCACCGGTGGTAGACGCAGACCTCCGTGCTGCTGCTGCTGCCCTTTTCGCGAAATACTTTTTATCCGTCCAGACCTAAAATGAAATAAAATTGGAATAATCATGCATGACTAATTCGTATGAATTATATTAAACAACAAGATAAACTTACCTTCTGCCATTGTTTGGTGCTTTTAGTGCACCTTCCCATGGCATTTAGCGTGGTACAAATTTCCTACCATAGACTGTGGGAGCGTGCACGACCCTCCAGACTCCTCAAGCTTTCTCGAGCTTAATCTCGATGTTCCTCGAGGAAGTTTAACAGGGCCTCAATTTGGTGAGATGTCGGCGCAGTCATGGTTGTTTGGCAAAAGAATGTGCTTAAATAAAGTTTCATTTTCAAGATAAACCAAAAGGGCCACGGGGCCCAAGGCCCACGAGCCACATGTATTCATATTCACTAAACTTGTGTTCCGGGCAAAATGCTTTGCTAGCTTTTGTTCAAGTGGGCATCACAAAGTTGCACCAACTCACTTGAAACGTCAACTTCTCTTCTCCTTGGTGTTAAGTGGTTGTTGCTTGAAAACCGCAGTCCATTTCAAATTCATTATCGTTTCTTAAAATAGAAATGCAAAAACTCAAGCAAAAACATCTCCCGTCCCGAACACGTTTGTTTGTTTACATTGTGTGACTTTTTTTTATTGATACAAGACAGGCAGGCAAGCACATCCGTTGTATAAAGCCAATTTATTTTCTTTTATGTTAAAATCTTTAGAAATATTACATTGATCTCGAAAAAAATTAAAAATCTAAAGCAAAATACTTATTTTCTTTATTGATAATGTATTTTTGTTTGGTAAACCGACGTATTTAATGCATATTCTAATATATTTAATTAGATTTAATTACCCTAGTGCTCCTTTTCATTCGTTCCGAACTTTATTTGAACATTGTCTATGAATCCGACCGATTAATAAGATTTGGAACTACATTCATGGTAGGGTTCAACACAACGTTCCGTTCGGTTGGGTATCGGTCGGTTCCGAAAGTTTCGGATTTTCATTTCGTAGTAGACCTCCTGGATCTCCCGGAGATCACAACAACCGGAATATTAACTTATTTAACGGAACATTAGCATTACTGAAAAATATTTATTCTATACAGTAAAAACTGGATATCGGTATGAAGAATAATTTACCTAAATAAAGTTTTAAACAATACTTTGATTTAAACTTAATTGTTAAATGAACTGAATTGTCGTTGTAGAAAATACATATACAAAATTAAAATTTTTTAAGCAGGTACCTAGTATATATTTCGTACATAATTTCTCCTACCTTGTATGACAACCGTAATAGAAGCAGTCCCAGGGTCTCCCACCCGGTTGTCAGCTGTGCGTTGGTAGAAGCCTGTCTGCAGCCGATGCTCCGCCTTGAACTTGATGCGAGAGCGGTGTTCCAGAAGCTTCATTTGCTCGCCCTGGTGGCAATTAAGGGGATCTTGGCAATTGAGGGGCTTTGATCAATGGATGTATCGACTCTTATAAGTCGTGGTCGGTGGATCTTCCATCTATCCACACAAACCACTTTGATTTAGTTCAACCTTTGTACAGTAGGAACGATCAACGCCATCTATGTGCGGATGCTTGACAACCTTGTGGTCGTGTATTCGTAATGTGAGTATTGTTGAGTTTTCCTATTGAAGCGATAGATGTCGCTACAAGTGTATTCCTTCAACTTAATAAGTAACTACTACAACAACTAATTTAAAAATCTTCAAGACTGACTGAATAATCTGTTTGTGAGACAAATGTCTGGGAGATCTTTTAAATAAAATAAATAAATAAACATGCTTGGACAATTCACACAGCGCCATTTAGCCCCAAAGTAAGCAAAGCTTGTGTTATGGGTGCCAGAAAACTAATAAACTAGATACATATATATTTTTTAATACATACTTATTATACATACATGCAGCACCCAGAAACGTAACAGAAATTAAAATTCCACATTTCTGTTAATCACCTAAATAAACTAATCGGTCGAGTTATTTTTCCAATTTGGGCCTAATCGCGAAAGGTACTTCTTAGATAAAAGGTACGCTATTTTTATACTACCCACTTATTACTATAACAATTTCAATATCTGGAAATCGAAGCCGGGACCTCCGCGTGGCAGAACGGCATGTTAACTATCTCAACCACTCAGGTCGTCTGAGGTCGTCAGATCTTATAAAAATCGAATAAGGAGGTATTCTCACATTCTTCTTCCACTCGATGATAGGGAGCGGCGTGCCAACAGCCTCGCAGCCGATGCTCACCAGCTCACCCTTGCTCACAACCAGGAAACCATCCTCGGTGATGGTCTTTATCTTGGGTGGGTCTGGAATTAAATGGTGAGTTGGTTGGTGAGTACAGTGCAATAGCTTAAGTGCATGATCACCATAGGAATCATATTCCTTTGCACTACTGTGCAGTCGATAAACTGTTTTTATGGCATTCATGAATTAAATGGAACACGTTGCCTACGAGTGTGTTCCTCCCTCTTTGGCCGCATCGTCACTCACCACCAGGTGAGATAGAGGTCAAATGCCTGGATTCTATAATTTAAAAATATTTATGTCAAAGTCAAAGTCAAAATAATTTATTCAGATTAGGCTATACATAGCACTTATGAATGTCAAACAAATATATTAAAATGTACATTACAATAATGGTGAAACCTATTTTAGGTATGTTCTAAATATTGAAAAAATTGTTTATCAAATAAAGATAAATGTCAAATACATATAAATAAATTACAATTAATAAATATTAAAAACAAAAAAAAATAAAAAAATATCACCAAGTTAATTATTACGATTCAATTGTTTAAAATGTCAATTCACTTACAAACATCAAATATTAAATACACAATTAAACATGTCACAAAATTATTCAATCAATGTGACTAAGGTATTAAAATAAGTTATATCCAGGGATTTTTATCTTCCATGTAGTCCTTTACTTTATAGTATGCTTTGTTTATTAAGTTTGTCTCAGTGGTTTTTTTAAATTTATTAAGAGGTAAGTTTTGTATCTCTTCAGGAATTTTATTAAAAAATGATACACCATGAGCCACAAAAGAGGATTTTACCTTTGCAATCTGAAGCGTTCAGTCACAATTATCGGAATGTTTTTGATAAGATGTTCTGTGCTTATAAATATAAACAATATTATAATATATGTATTGTGACGTAATTGTAAGTATATTAATACTTTTAAAGTGTTATCTTAGAGAAACTCGTGGGCTCCAACGATATATAGCCCGCACCGCCCGTTTTTGTAAAATAAAAATATCTTGTATGTCAGATGCAGAACCCCACAGCATCAAGCCATAAGACATAATGCTATGGAAGTAACTGAAATAGACGCAAGCATTGTTGCTTGGAGGCAACAATGCTTGCGTTGTTAATTAAATATTGCTTTTTGATTAATTGATTGTAAGTTAAAAAATAGATAAGGCGGTGGTACTCCCCAAGCGGCCTCCTCAGGCTTGACAGAGTCCTACTACCAAAAATATACCGTAGGTACTAAAGAATATCGTAGCGCGTGTATTAAATGGAGCGGCCTCGTTCTACGGTCGCCGTTCAGTCGAATTTCAGCTTCGTTTTAGCCGGCATTATTTAGCATAATCGCGGCCCAAATGAGTCGGCCGCAGGTGAAAAAAGTGAACGTGTACTTATTCCCACTAACAACCTAATACCGCCAATAAACCCTTTAACAGTTTTATTTCCATGCACCAATTAGCCAAACGACATTAGTTGGTATGTACATTAGTTGAATTCTAACCGACGCTCTTACAGTGAAGGAAAACATCGTGATGAAACCTGCAAATTTAGGCAACTGAATTTGTAACCATGATCCAATCTGGTCAGGTTCCCCTGGTAGCAGGGTCACGGAGGTCAGATGGCAGTCGCTACACTGTAATTACCTGATCTGCCAAATACTGGATCATGGTCAAGGCATACCCCGGGCCCTCGTGTGCGAGTTTGGCGGTGTTAAGGGATAAGGTAGCCGCCAATGTTGGCAAGCGAAGATAGAGAAGGTAGTGTTGTGGCAAACGTACCAAAAGACGTAGCGTGGGGAGGCCTTCCCACAAGGTGGACCTACGACCTGGTAAAGATCGTAGGTACCAGTTGGATGCGGAAGGCACAGTACCGGTATTTGTGGAGATCTCAGTGGGAGGCCTATGCCCAGCAGTGGGCATCTTTTGGCTGATATGGTATGATGAAATCTTATTTGTGACGTACGACGACGACTTTATTAACTGGAATTAACTTTATCCAGCTATGTATATGAAAAAAATAATGCAAATTGCTTTCTTTGAGCTTCCCACTCAGCCAGTCAATGACAGATAGAAAATATCCCAGTTGTGTACTTGCACACGTAGGCCCCAGGTCCGCCTTGATCATGATCCAGGTTTTGGCAGATCAGATAATTACAGTGAAGGAAGGAAAAGATGGATGGATCGTGAGATGAGGGATATCAGTGAGCGAGAGGTGAGCGTGGATATGACAAGGGATAGATTTGAATGGAGTAATAAAACATACTGTGCAGACCCCAAATGAATGGCATAAGGGCAGGCAAATGATGACAGTGAAGCGACTGCCATCAAACCACCGTGACCCTGTTGCCAGGGAAACCTGACCAGATTGGATGATCGTAAAACATGTAACATCATTAAAACCTGCACATTCAGTGGCCTGAATGTGCAGGTTTTATGACGATTTTAGCATCGGTTAGTATTCAACCAATGTACATAACTTTGAAAAGAGTCATTGGTTCATGGCGCCAGTAGCACTCGAACCCGGTACTTCTCGCTTGCGAGTCGGATACATACCTTAACCACTAGGCCACCGATGCTGCCGGTCACACACTGTCACATCATTTTGTAGAAGTGGTAGCATTCCTTACCTTTCTTTACTTTGTACTCACGAAGGTTTGATCATTCTGGGCCTGGAGCTCGTCTATTCCGAGTCGGTTTCGAGGTGTACTCCAGTTCGCGTTATCCTCATTCGCCGTGTCCTCTGTTTCGGGATAGCGACCGCGTATCGAAATACGTAGCGTTTGTAGGCGTCTCGTAAGGTGGATGGATGGCCTGGGTCTTAAGTCCGCTATTTACTAATGGGTCGATTGAATTGTAATTGAATCGCAATCTCAGCTCAATGGCAGTTTTTGATATTCTGCTACTGTTACTAATGGCTCTGTTGAATGGTAATTGGATCGCAATCACAGCAGTATTCTGATATAATTCTATCTGCCCTTGAGCTGCTAACGCGATTCAATTACAATTCAAGCGCGCCAAGTAAATTCAGACTTGAAGTTCTAGTAAAGGTCGCAGGTAGCGGCTGGATGCTGATGAAATGAGCAACCGGGTCACCTGATGAAAAGTGGTCACCGCTGCTCATAGACACCCACAACATCCGGGTAGACTCGTTTCCTGCAGGTTCCAATACCGTAACGGTTTGGTAATACTGCAGGAGGCTCGAATGATAAAAAATATACGCGAAGGCAACGGTCCTAAAAATTTACAGATTTTTGCTCAAAACATAATCTAATGAATTAGCGAAACCGATTTTTTTTATGTTTTGGCTCTTAAATTCGGATTTTTCGACTTTTTTTCAAATTTAGCTCCTAAGAACTGGGGCGACTATAATAAAAATAACAAAAATCAATAAATAAGCGATCGCAGCGAGCGAGGTGTTTATGGTATTTGGTTCTTAAAATCAAGAATCAAGGTTACATACAATGCAACTTCTTTCTCTTATTATTTTGGCCTTCGGTTCGTACACCTTGCTGGGGGGCTGCTCTATGCTGATTATGCACATGGGTAGGGACTTTCTTGAATATCGTACACGGGATGACTGCCACCCATCCAGGTGGTCACGGGTGGAATTTCAAATTGCGGCGGCGGTTGTACAATGGTGAAATTCTGCATCTGATGGTACAATCGTGTCAATGTTGATGGCGACTCCGAAGTTATCTGCAAGTGAAATTGTTTGCTGGATTATTCAAATTGTGGTGCTTTTTGAAGGTTAATGACTTCACACGAATCTTATAGCATTCATTTTAAGGGTATCTTCCGGGCTTCCTACCGCGTAGGTACCTTTGTTGACGTTTAGCCCGATATTTCGACACAATCAACAAACAAAGGTACTCATCAACAAAGGTACACGGTAAGAAACCCGGAACATACCTTTAAAATGTGTGATAATAACCGCGATAGTTTAAAACATTATCTTATAGCATTAATTTACAGCGTACAGAATGCAAAATAATGATTTAGGAATGTACTTAAAGCACATCTGCTAACTTCCGAGCCGTCATAGATTGATGCGTGTATCAGCCCGAACAATCCCTTATAGATGTTGACTATTAAATATCACTCGCGCGCGAGGGCCTTGATCATGATCCAGAATTTGACAAATCTGGTAATTACAGTGAAGCGACTACCGTCTGACCTTCGTGACCCTGTTAACAGGGGCACCAGACCAGATTGGATCATGGTCACACCAATCAGTTGCCTGAATGTGCAGGTTTCCTCACAATGTTTCCCTCACCGTAAGAGCATTCCGTTAGTGTTTAACTATTAATGTTTCCTTTGGACTATGACATGGGATCGCTCAAGAGGAACTACTATATTAGAGGTCTCTTTATAGACGGGCATGGTATACCTACCCCTGATTTAACACAATTGGAATGGAGATATCGCAAAATATATGTACATTGAATTTACGGTTCGAAAAATAGAAATATAAAGAGACTTAAATATTCCCTGTAGAATTTAAATGATATATTTAAGGTAACATATAAAGTATCAATGTATTAGTATCCCAGATATATTATGCAGCATTAGAGATCATCACTCGCTTAAAATTAATTTTTAAATTAATACCAAAGTATGGTGAAATGCATAAGGTTGACTCTGCGCTAATCTGATATGGTTGTTTAAATGAAAAATAAATGTATTACTGCAATAAATAATCGTACATAAATAAATAAATATCATATTTTATTTCTACACTTCAATTATTAGCATAGGCACATAGATGGCGCTGACCGTCCTACCTCGCGCTAGAGAAGTGTGCCAACTTCCTCGGCATATATACTACTTCTGACGATCTTCCTGTTTCCATCCATAAATACTCCTCCCGACGATCAACTGTCGGACCCTTAGTCCCCTGGTCACAACACCCGGCCAGCTACCCTTTTCCATCTTCTCCCAACTTTGCTTGCCAACATTGGCGGCTACCTTATCCCTCCACCGCCAAAAGTCAAAGATAATTAAATAAATGACAGCTTAATCCAGGTTCAAATTCTTTAATTTGGAATATGGTCATAAAATTCCTATGAAAGTAGTTTCTGTAAAGGCATGTTTCACATAAATGAATAAGTATAGACTTTTAATAATTCTCATTTATTGTGTTAATTATAATTTATTTACAACTTACTTGCTAAAGGAACGAAATTATCAGTATCTTAGATGCTTATGAGAAATATATGTAGGTAACACGATTCTAGAAAACGAGCAGATTTTTAGAAGATAAAGTTTAGTTATGTGGTTACCACTGAAACATAATTAATGTTAATATAACAATCATTATTGTTTTTAAAATAGATATTGAGAGAATTATTGCTGTTTTCACTAAACTTAGGAATCGGCTAAGTTCTTTCTTATCTCAATTTGGACGTTGCTGATTGGCTAAAAACTAGTTAGACGGAAAATAGGCGATTCCAAAGTTTAGTGAAAACGGGCATTAAACTTTGCTTCATTGATTTTAGAACTTATCACTTATAAAAAAACCACCTGTGTGGAACTAAAACTTAATTCGCTTTTATTACCTTGTCAAAAAAAGCGCTATCGTCGAAAAACAGACACAGATACAATCACCAAGATGGCGGACGACGTTATTTTCCCGCCTTTTGATCTTTCGTTTGAAACTTGCGCTTGTGTAATGTTGTGAGCTTGTTCGGGCTCCGAGTCTTCTAGAATTGGAGTTATGTCGGAATAATCCGACGTGGACGGTCTTCTACCAGCTAGGAAAATAAAAAACAAACATTTAAGCAATAATATACCGTCAAGGCCGTGTGGTGTCCGGCAGAGTAGAATAGCACCAACCCCTTACACTCATGGGTATCGTACAAGGCGACTAATGTTTTCAAAGCAAAAGATCAAGAGACTCCGTAGTCTGGAAAATGAGCAGCAGCATTTTCCATTATTATATTTAAACCCTGTGATCTCCAACGCGCCTGCCAAGCGTGGAGATTATGGCAATAACCTTTCCTTTCGTGGGATTGGCCCTGAGTCCTGCAGTGGACTGTTACGGGCTGTGGTGATAATGTGATGATGATACCGTCAAGGGGTGCCGATCGGCTCCCGAAACTGTTGAACCAGTCCCAATGTTAGTATTGTTAACCGTGATAACAAACCCGATATGTGTAATGAATAACCACGAAACTCTTAAGGCCTCTCACGAACATCACTCGAAATATGTGTTAGAGATTGGTCACGTCATAACATATAGGACACACGATTATAAGGACCATGAGGGCGTCTGTCTTTTCATCAATAGTTTCCCAATCGGCGGCATGTTAGGACAATAATGAATGTGGAGTGAAAAGGGAGTAACATGCCGCTGATACTAGTGATGTTGTTTATCACCCATATCTAGCACTTCATCCGAGTGAAGTTCCTGATAGGCCGTCTTATTAGCAAAAAAAAATTGGCATGTAAGTTTGTTCGATAGCTATTAGCTACTCACTTCCAGGTTCTGTAGCGAAATGCAATACGGGTGACTGCTTACTCCAACCGAACCTAGGGATTGAAATATTAGATAATAAATTAACATGTAGGTAGCAAGTCTTATTCCAAAAATATCACTTAGGCGTAGGGGCCAAACTTTTCGTGAATGACTGACGTATTTTCACATTATTTATTTTGATATCGCAACTGGGGGTCTAAAACGGCCACATTGGGTGTTTCATATTATGATTCATTTCATCATACAGCCGAAAGATGCCCACTGCTGGGCATAGGCCTCCCCGCATCCAGCTGGTACCTGCGATCTTTACCAGGTCGTCGATCTACCTTGCGGGAGGCCTACCCACGCTGCGTCTTCCGGTACGATTCATTTAGAGCGCCACAAACTTATCTGATCCGATCAAAACTGGAACTAATGTGACGTCATTTCGAATTGTCCTGCCAATGCCAACAACTGCGTCGCTGCAGATAAGTTTGTGACCAATGAATATCATATTATGAAACGCTAATGTGGCCTGTTTAGACTTCATACCTGTTTCTGGACGTGACAATGGCTTCGTACACGGTAGACGGCGTCAATCCGCGAACGGTGTAGCTCGCGCTGTGTATTGGCCCTGAAATTCAGATTGACACAGGTAAGGCTATTAATCATTTTAGTACCTTTTGGTACACTTTTGGTTACACATGTTTTTTTTCGTGCAAGGATTATTTATGTTTTATTTATTTATTTCACAGTTTAACAGCAATCTAATTCTATTTAAACTATATACATACATAATCAAGTTGTAGTGCCAATAACAAAACTGCAATTTATAATTTAGGACTTAATGTAGCTCATACACCTAACTACGACAAACAAAATTAATCTAGGTATAATAATGCAATTATGTATCTTACAAATAAAATAGGTATTTAAAAAGAGCGAGAGAAAAAAAAAGATAAACAAGATATAGGTTTTTATGTTTCCCTGTATGAACGCGAGGCTGTAGGCGCGGATGCGCGCGTTGGTGTGTTTGCGTGTGTGTGTGGGAGTGTGTTTGTGTGCGTGTATGTACATGGATGGTGTGTGTTTTTCGTTTTTGACCTTTCACCGCGACTGGTTATACTGGAGAACCCTGTTCAAAAATGTTGCACGTTTTAGTTGGAACACATCGACACTGTAAGAGAGGTGCTTCTCATACGCGTCTATAGCCCTATTTAGCGGAGAGCCTAAGGCGTAGCCGCTGCGCGCGCGGCGGTGGTCAAGTAGCCGAGGCCAGCGGCCACCGCGGCGCGCGCGCGAGTCTCCCGCGCACAGCAACACCCGGGATAACAGCTGCGGACTATCAACCCCGCAGTGCATGACGTCATGCAGAAGCCTCATGTCAGCCGCAAAGCGTCTGTCCTCCAAAGACATGATCCTATGGGTGTTCAGATCAGCCGCATAGCCCGCCGGTACCGTGCAAGAGAAATAATTGAGCTAGTTGATAAACGATTTTTGTACCGACTCCAGCCTTGTGCGATAGATAGCGTAGATCGGAGACCATACAGGTGACGCATACTCTAAGACACTCCTGACATAGGCGTAATATAGAATTTTAAAACCCGCAAAAGACTTCAGGGGCTTAATCGATCTAAAAATAAAACCTAGCATCCTGATCACCTTCGCAACAATAGCCTCATAGTGAGCAAAGAAGGTCAGTTTGGAATCTAGAATGACTCCCAGATGCCTCACTTGATCACTGCAGTCAATTGCTGCGTTGTTAAGCCTATACGTTGTGCGAATTGAATTTCTCTTCCTGGTGAAAGTGACAGTCATGCACTTTTTCACGTTGAGATCCAGGCTGTTTTGTGCACAGTATGTCGATACTCTGTCAAAATCTTCCTGTAGTTTTACGCAATCGGTTGAGCATTTAATGGGCATGAAAATCTTAGTATCGTCGGCATACATTAGGAATAACGCATTACGAAAACAGGACGAATAATCATAAAGGCAGATGTTAAAAAGAAGCGGTCCCAAATGGGAACCCTGGGGAACCCCTGAGGGAATGGGCGCAAATCGAGAATGATAACACCCGACCCTGACAGCCTGACTACTATTTCGGAGATTTCTAGATTCTAACCATCGAACTTCCTCTAGTTTGCGTAAAATCGTACTATGGCTCAATCTATCAAAACACTTAGAGTAGTCGGTGTACACGACATCCACCTGATATCCACCCTCATCCATGTAACCGGCGACGGAATCTACGAATTCAGTCAAGTTTGTCATGGTGGAGCGCTTGCGCATAAATCCGTGCTGAGTCGGCGGAACGCTACGGGCAAGCAAAGGGTAAACTTGATCGTACACAATCTCTTCAAAAGCCTTGCTGAAAGTGGTCAGAATCGAAACTGGCCGATATTGTTCAGCAAGGATATTTGAACCACTCTTATGAATTGGCACAATGAAGGCCTGTATCCAAACTGTTAGAAAAACGCCCTCCGCAATCGATCTTCTGTACAATATACTTAGTGGTAATACTAAATAGTGAGCGCAGTAACGAATGAAGGGGAATCGGGGGAATGGCATCACAACCCACGCCTTTGTTTATATTTAATTTTAAAAGATATTTCTGTATTACGTCGCAAGTAATCTCCAATGTGCCTATATTACATAAATAATTATCGCGTGAGTCTACCGGGAGACATGAAGGGGTGTATTCGTCGTGTAAACGGATTGAAAGTAATCTAGAAAAATATCACATATTTCTAGTCCGTTGGTGCCAGTGCGAGTACCATAATTGATCTGTGAGGGTAAGCCATGATCGCGTCTTAGACTCTTTGCGTAACTCCAAAACTTTTTCGGATCTCGAGTGATAGATTGAGTGCACTGCTGTTTATACCTACCCCAGCACTGACGCTGTAGTTTCTTGTGCCTAGATCGTAGCAAAGAGAATGTTTCACGATCACAACTATTGCCTGTTCGTTTCCAGAGTGAGTGATATTTGTGTTTTTCTTTAATTATTTTCACTAACGCCCTGGAGTACCAGACTGGATAGCCATCTGGAGTGCTATAGAAAAACGGAACATGTTTATCTTTAACAGAGTTTATAGTAGTACATATTTAAAAACAGCAAAGCCTCATCCAGCGGTAAATTATTCAGAACAAGATTCCAATCAATTGTACACAAATCATGGAAAATATCTTCGTAATGGGTCTTTTTAAATTTATAAATTTTCTTACAGGGTATTTTCAAAGGTTTATGATTAACCAGATCCAATGCAAGCGCCGGGTGATGAGGCCAATCCTCGCGTGTGATCGGATCGACTACGCGTCGAACCTCCACCTCAGTATTAGAAAATGCAATATCTAAAAACCGGCCATTGCCATTGGGCACCCCGCAATATTGACTTAATCCAGTGGAAAGAATGTACTCAAGAAAACCCTCCTGACATTCGCCAGTCATCTCACTAGGGTTAAAGTATCCTCCCGATCGTGAACCCCAATTAAAATTTGGCAAATTAAAATCGCCTAATAGCAAGTAAGGAGCTTTCGCTGTGCACTGCTCCTGTAAATAAATAGTAAGTCTATGTAATTGATCGTCATGACTAGACTTCGAACCCGGTAAGTAGATGCAAATAATGTGCAAATCCAACTCAGAATGAATCGCGCGCGCCCCTATAATGATGTGAACTAACTCCAGGCCCATTGTGTCGGACAACGGCGCCGGCGACGCACGCGGCGGCGGCGGCGGGGCGCGGCGCGCGGCGAGCGATCGGCGGCTGAGTAGGAGCACTGCGGACAACGCACGCGCAACGCACGGCCGGTCCCGGCGATGCACGTCGTATCGCGAGTCACTCACCTCAGGATCATATACCCCGTCCACCAGCCACGTTTCACAGACGGCCACGATATCATAGTCGTTGTTTAGTAGTCCCTGCCTAAATTGAACAGTCTTGCCTCTTATACTACGTGTACGTTAATTGTGCCATTTGTGATAGATATAAATAATGAGGTTAGAAATTGGTTCAAAGGGAACATGAGCACAGTTAAAAAGCATAACAGTCCAAAATACCGAGTCAAGAAGAAGGTATTGTATTTATGTAGTGTTGAGAAGTTGTACAAGTGATGTTGTATGCTGTGTAGTGTACAGAGAAACAATAAAATAACGAACAAAACAAATCGAAACCGGAGACATGTACGGTTAAAATAACAATAGCCATTTGACATAAACTGAACCAAGTAAGCGAGTAAACGTATGTTCATTGACTCCTAGGCGGCTTTCTTTAAACACAACAGCTGTGATTTTTTGCCTATGCGTAATGGAGGGAAGTTGTCGAACGAAAATCTTGCCGTTGCGTGTCCAGCAATACCGAAACCCCAGCTCCTTGCATCTCAGTTTAATGTCCCTTAGTAAAGCCTTGTTTGTGGGTATTAAATGTTCATTTACATGTATGTGGCGTGGGTCTCCAGACAAATCTATGTCTTCAGTATTTACACCCCTTTGCTTTCGAACTGCCGTAAGTAGTTCGTCGCGCTTATTTAAACAAGTGAACTTGGCAATAATAGGCTTGGGAAGGCCGTCAGTGTTTCGGGTTGGTATCCTAATCGCTGACGTGATATCGACGCTTGTAATGGAGACACCGACCTTTTTCGCAATGGACACTACTACATCGGTGAGTTGCTGAGACTTTCGCTCGGGAACGCCAAATATCTCCAAGTTGAGCAGCCTATTCCGCTGCTCAAAGCTGTTCAAGGTCTGCTGTAGGTCATCTACGGTTGCCCTTAACTCTGTTACCTCGTCCCTCGTCTTACGAACCTCTTTCAATTCAGCCTTAATGGAGTTGATGTCCTGTACCGTCTCATCGAACAGTAAGCTATATTTATTTAGCGATTCCAACATGCTGTTGTACTGCTGGCTTATAGCTTCCTGTCTCTCCAGTAGTGCCCTATTATTCTCAGAAAGTCTGCCGTCGATAACCGATGTAAGCGTTGCTATCAACCTATCATTGTTATCCGATATTGTCTTCAGCAGTGCGCCATTCACGGGCGGTACTAACGTCGTGTCCGTGCTAACCATCACAGGTTCGGGTGCGGTAACGACCGGTAAGGGAGCAGGATCGGCTTGTGTATTAACCCCTTCGGAAGATCCAGCTCCCGCATTACGCACATCGGGTCCCAGTTGGGAGGGCGAAGCGCCTCGTACAGGAGTGTTGTCCCCCTTCCGCTCTCTCGGTTGCGAGCACGGCTTGCACTTCCACGAGGTCTTTTGCTTCGCTGTAAGCTTGATAAACGCCGATCTAGGAACCCCAAGGCACTCGTAATGGTACTGATTAGTGCAATTGTCCTGAGAGCACCTTAGTACCATCTCCAAAGCGCTGATAGATTGTTTGCACACGGTGCATTTCGTGGTGTTCGTTGTTAATATGAATATACGAGATCGAGTAGTTAAAAGATGTCTCCCAGAGACAAGCGATGAAATGCCGTCGACTTTGTCCGGTCTGCGCTATCTACTCGTCTGTCAACTGTCGCGGCACGTCACCGAAACGAAGCGTCAAGCGAGCGTCGCGTTTGTGCGCTTCACATACAGCACACTTTGCGTTGCGCGCACGGGTGATCACAGTTCGCTTTTTATATTGACGGTATGTCAACACAGGCACACACTAGCACTTAGATGCACTACGCGTCGAGACACGCCGACAACGATGGATGTCTGTTATCACAAAACGACCACTGGAGGAAACGGAACAGATTTTCAACGTTTAAATTATTGAAAAGATGGAGAAATACGTTTTTTTTTTTAATATTACACAGAGCGTTCACCAACACAGTGTATGTAGCTAAACAATTCGTCAAAGAATAATTGTTGTAATTATAAATTGTAAGACTGTGCCCGCTGCTTTTACATTGTCGAATTCGAGATGTCACAGCGCGAGAATTATTGGACCTGAATTTGCAGGTTTCATCACGATGTTTTCCCTCACCGTAAGAGCATCGGATAGTATTCAACAATGTACATAACTCAGAAAACAGTCATTGGTACATGGCTGGAGCGGCATTCGAACCCGGGCCATCTGGCTTACGAGTCGGATACTGGCCTACAGGTCAACAAATTGATAAAGTTGTAATGTTGAATGATGTAAACATAGATTTTCTACGAAATGTAACGACATTAAACTGTGTTCAACGTTAAAATCATATGGTTTTAAATTTTTTATGAAATTCCTTACTTATTTTAAGTTCCTTAGTTATTCTAACTAGTACTTACATCATAAACGTGCATTTACACTAACTTGTCCAAACAGGAATTGTTAGAAACCTCTTACAAATATCTACAACTATTTGATCAATTTTGTGTACATACAATCATTAACATTAACAAATATCAAATAAAAATTTCCATTAAACAGAAAAGTCTATTTTCAGAAATTAATATTATAAATTTTCAATTTTAATGGCCGTGTGGTGTCCGGCAGGCTAGAATAGCACCAACCCCTTACACTCGTGGGTATCGTACAAGGCGACTAATGTTTTCGAGGCAAAATATCTAGAGTCTCCGTAGGCTGGAAAATGGGCAGCAGCGTTTTCCATTGTCATACTTATAACACTGCCATCTCCAACCCGCCTGCCGAGCGTGGAGATTATGGCAATAACCTCCCCTTGCGTGGGAGAGGCCCTAAGTTCTACAGTGGACTGATATGGATGATTTTCTAAATGTGAAAAAGATAAAAAAATATATGTATATTGTAATGACACATTTCTGTAACACAAATTGACATTTGTAGTAGGTACTACAAATTTACATGTAAAATAAAAATAATCATCTTGGCGATAATGTCCCGGTTGTGCTCTCGAGAACAAGGGCCAAGGGTCCGCCTTGACCATGATCCATGATTTGGCAGGTCAGGTAATTACAGTGGAGCGACTGCCATCTGACCTCCATGACCCAGCTACCAGGGGAACCTGACCAGATTGGATCATGGTTACACATCCAGTCGCCTGAATGTGCAGGTTTCATCACGATGTTTTCCCTCGCCGTAAGAGCATCGGTTAGTATTCAACTAATGTACATAACTCAGAAAACAGTCTTTGATACATGGTCGGAGCGGGATTCGAACCCGAGACCTCTGGCTTACAAGTAGGATACTGTAACCGCTAGGCTACCGACGCTCCTTAGGTACCAATAAATATTGAAATTGAGAATATTATTTTATAATATATATACGTACTTAATTTAGGTACCTACTTTGCGGGTTATACCTAAGCTCAAAACTCACGTACATATTTCATATAAATAATAAACAAGAAGATATGGCAGATATGAAGCTCATTACACGTTTTTAAGGTTCCGTAGTAATTTTTTTTTCAAGAAAAAGAGCAATGTCGTAGAGTAGAGAGAAATAGATTGCTAAACAAATACGTATCAGTTTATAATAAGCTTACAAACAGCAAAGTGACCGAACAGCGTACGCGTAGCGACCAAAACTAGGATCCAAATCTGTTAATTTTATTAAACTAACACGTGATTGATATTCAATTGCAATACCATTACGATTGAAAAGAGTTGAGTATTCTGCGAAAACTTTTACTAATTGAGTCGTAATGGAATCATAATTGACTCTCAGTTGAATAGTTATTGGTGTTGCCTTCTAAAATCTATCAAGAGACTGCCGTTTTAGAGCACAATCGATTTACAATTAGTCTAGGAAATAGTCCAATGACAGTTGGTTCAACCATTTGTTTTGAATTAGTAGCAGCATACGAGAAACGCGTCAAACTTCCTATTTAGATCCAATGGAGGTTCAACTGAGCCATCAGTAAATTAGCAGGCCCGGGGCCCAGGAAACTCGAAACCTCCGACAGCTTTGAGCAGCGCGGACCCAACGAAATGAAAATTCACTGACGCACTGACAAGTAAGTCATATTATTTATCGTGACAGGCCAATGTTGGCAAGCGAAGATGGAGAAAGTAAAAAAGGGTAACCACCCACCTGGCCGGGTGTTGTGACCAGGGGATCATGGGTCCGACAGTTGATCGTCGGAAGGTGTAAATATGCCGCGGAAATTGGCAAATTTCTCTAGCGCAATGTAGGACGGTCAGCGCCTCTATGTACGGATGCTTGCCAAACTTCTGTTCGTGTACTCGTAGTGTGAGTATTGTTGAGTTTCCCTATTGGAGCCTATTTTCGTTTCCCTATCAGGTTGACATTTGGTACTTACGATTAGCGACCAGGATTTTTTTATTTTGTGGAAAAACCTTTGTGAATAGTTTCCATATACAGTGGCCGGGTGGTGTCTGGCAGATTAGACTAGCACCAACCCTTTATACTCTTAGGTGTCGTACAAGGCGAATGAAGTTTTCGAGATAAAATATCTAGTCTCCATAGGCTGGAAAATGGGCAGCAGCGTTTTCCATTGTTATATTTATAAAACTGCGATCTCCGACTCGCCTGCCAAGCGTGGAGATTATGGCAAAAGCCTCTCCCACGAAAAGGGTTTTGTGGTAGAGGCCCTAAATCCTGCATTGGACTGTTATGGGGAGAAAGAAGAATTTAAGAAAAAGCTTTGGACTCTGCTCGTTTGACACTGAGTAGTATAAAAAATTGCTTCGGTAGCCGGGTGGTAAGGGTATCGGACTCACAAGCAGGAGGTCACAGGTTCGAATCCAACTGCGGCCATGAACCAATGACTCTTTTCTGAGTTATGTACATTAGTTGAATACTAACTGATGCCCTTACGGTGAGGGAAAACATCGTGATGAAACCTGCACATTCAGGCAACTGAATGTGCAGGTAACCATGTTCCAATCTGGTCAGGTTCCCCTGGTAGCAGGATCACGGAGGTCAGATGGTAGTCGCTCTACTGTAATTACCTGATCTGCCAAATTCTGGATCATGGTCAAGGCATACCCCGGGGTCTCGTGCGCGAGAGTACTGTCAGGAATTAACGCCAAGATGAATTTAGAATGGGTTAAAAATGTTGTTAGACCAAGGAACCCTATAATGACATAAACTGTTTGATACCATTATCAAAAGGTCAATCTGTGTCGCGTATATATTGTGGCTGACCCTAGATTTGTCTATCAGTCCGCGGAAACTTTTAAATAAGGTGAGTCATTGTTTCTACTAAATACGTTCATTATTGTGTTCACTTATTTTTATTTTATGAAATTTAATTTCTATTACTTCATAGGCTTCATTGGATTTATCTATTTTCAACACAATCGCTTTTCGCACAAAATTTAAATATTTGTATTTAGTCTTTAAATTACATTACCTACGCGAAAATAAATTGAAATTTTCTATTGACCTACAACACAGATAAGCCGAAAACTCTCAAGTTCCTCTGTTATTTTATTTCTTCATTCGTTTTTTATAAAGTTGTTATGCAGTATATGTTTCCTTGGTTAATGTTGTGAAATTTAATTTATTTTTGCCTAAATTGTGTTACAAAACTAGCATGAGCGTATCTGGTCCATAAAAACTTATGTTTGGATTCGTCTATATAGAATTCTTTTTGTGTTTGAAAATCTTTACAAAAAAATTGTTTAGGGAGATGAAGAAATAGTAATAGAATATCAATCTTAAAAATTTTGTCTCTTTCTGTCTGTTCACGCTAATCTCCGGAACTACTGGAAGAACTTGAATGAGACTTTTTTGTTGTATATATATTAAGGCTGGGCAACATATAGGGTATAATTTATTATGGAAACTGGAACACCTGATGTAGAACCTTACTAGACCAGCTAAACCCAGTAAAATGTCATATACAATAAGAGTGCTTTTAGAGTAGGAATCAAGGTCTATTATCACTTGCCGGTAGAGTTAAAATCTTTAGATTTCACTAAATTTAAAAACAAGCTATAACTATTTCTATTAAATAATGTATTTTACATCCTGAAAGAATTTTTTTATTATAATACACATTAATTGTACTTCTGTCTCACAGTGTACTTTCTTATTTTAATTGTATACCTAGGTTATTATAAAAAAAAATAATCATCTTGGCGTTAATGTCCCGGTTGTGCTCTCGAGATCGAGGGCCCGGGGTCCGCCTTGACCATGATCCAGGATTTGGCAGGTCAGGTAATTACAGTGGAGCGACTGCCATCTGACCTCCATGACCCTGCTACCAGGGGAACCTGAGCAGATTGGATCATGGTTACACATCCAGTCGCCTGAATGTGCAGGTTTCATCACGATGTTTTCCCTCACCGCAAGAGCATTTGTTAGTATTCAACTAATGTACATAACTCAGAGAACAGTCATTGGTACATGGCCGGAGCGGGATTCGAACCCGAGACCTCTGGCTTACGAGTCGGATACTGTAACCGCTCGGCCACCGACGCTCTTTATTCATTAATTGTAATTGCATACCCGCTATGGGTGAACTGTTGTTCTTCTTATGTTGCAAACCCATCTGCAACAATGAACTACACAGTTTATGCAATAAAGTTCTATTCTATTCTATTCTAAATAATGACTAAATTAATAAACACTTTCAGTAAATATATATATAATTCTAATAATGTGATTATATCTAAATAGTAAAGAAACATAGTACCTTTATAAAATTTGTTTTGCTTAGTTTCAACGAAACGAAAACATACCTAACACCGGTCAACGATAACATTGTTAACCTATGAGAACATAACATTATGAGTACCTATCAACAACAATTATCATATCACAGTTAACCTAGTACACTGTTATATAAAGAGGTTATGAATCTATACTATGAAAAGCTTGATGAGTATTGAAGCGGTTCGGCATGACCGTAGCAAGTGCAATAATATGGTCTCTGCCTACCCCTACTCTAAACAGACGTTACATAGGTGAATAACTGAAGTATCGCTTTCAGTTATAGAAGGAACATTCTCTTTTAAAATCTTTTGGTACTTTACGTTTTAAATTCAACATTATTTAAAAATATTTTCTTTTGTTACAGATCCAAAAATGAAACTCTGTGGAGTTTTGCTGCTAGTGGTCTGCGTGTACAGCAGTCCCATCTCTAAAGAGGTGAACCTGGTCGTAGATGATAATTTTTTCCCCAATGAGCTCGTCATTCACACCTCCCAGAATGACATAGTTAACCTCTTCTTACCATTGAATGCATTGAACTTCAATGATAATGACTGTGATGAGACAGAAGGCTCCGATGTCAGCGATAGTGCCATTTTATTCTTTGTTGAAGGAGAACTAGGCCAAAACGGCATTATTGATAGTACCGGGCTCTACGTTTTGAAGAAGAAAGTGGCGACGAAGCTTCTAGACAATGGAAGAGATTTCGTTGCACCCACAGATGACAGTAAAACTGTGTATTTCGCTGCTACTGACGGCTTATACGTGTACAATGAAGAGAATAATAAAGCAGAAAAATATGGCACCGTTACGGACAACATCATCAGCATCGCGAAGAAGGAAAATGACGATGCCCTCTATATTCTTACCGAAGACAAGCAATTGTACAAAGTAACAAACGACGGGAATAAGAAGGTGAAAATCGCTGAAGTAAATGATGCTGTCCAAATTGTGGCCGATTACACTTCAAGCCTTTACTATGTGGATTCCGATAAAGTGGCATATGTTGTGAATGAGGATGGAGTCAAGAAAATCTCAGGACTACCAAGCAACCCCAGCGAGGTGCGCCTCCTGAAGCCTGTATTTGTTATCGAAGATGGTGTACCACTCATAGTCGACGACAAGGTTTACAAAATTTTTGCGAATGGTACTGCTGATTTCGCAGAAATCGAACTTAAGACAAAACCCACCGCATACTCCCCAGAAGGAACGATTGTCCAATTCTACGCTCACGATAAGAAAATATACGAATACAATATCTTAGCTATTCTCATGGGAGAAATCATGGATGATCTTAAGCAGTATATTCACTCGGAGAAGGAGCAGATCACAGAACTAGCGACCAAAAAGAGAAGTAAGCTTATTTCCAAAGGACATTAGTTTGTTAATAATAAGTTACATAATATTGCATTAATTGGAAGTCAATTCACAATTATATTGTCAACAACAATATAAATGATTGGTTCTCTGTAAACTGCGAGTGTGTTTAATATCTTAAACTAGATGTTGTGTACGCTATAATATAATGCATTTGAACAGTTATCAAATAAATAGTTGAAATTGTTTTCTTCTGAACTGCTCATACTTTATTTGTGATACCAAGGTACTGTTTCCACGAAATAATCCCATCTAGTTTCATAGCAGAATCCGTTTTAGACACAAACACCTTTTCTGCGCGTTCGCCCCAAATACTTATGCAATTTTGGGGCCTGTTCTAATGACAGAAGGCTTATTTTTCCACAAAAACTCTACGTGCAGCATACGAACAGCATATGCGAACGCCTAGTCACCGCGTAGTAAGGGTGCTTTCTCAGCTCGTTGGGCACCGCGCTGCTCGAAACTGCTTGATATTTGCGCCACAATGTTGCGTGTATACTGTTCGGTCAAATTTACACAGCGCCATATAGACCCAAAGTAAACAAAGCTTGTGTTATGGGTGTTAGATAATTGATAAACTACTTATATACTTTATTTTTACATCAATCATTTCAATTTCTGCTCGGCCGGGAATCGAACCCGGGACCTCTGCGTGGCGATCGGCATGTTAACCAACTGAATGTAGGGGAAAGTTAGCATATACCGCGCCGTAGATAATTCCACGCATGTGCATATCACAAAAACTATGTAATGGTTGCGAATCCCAGTGCTAAAATATTTTTGCCTGATAGTTTTTCGATTCCCTACGCGCACAGGCAGCCCTTTCGGAGCAAAAATCGCGAAGGACGCAGCGTGGGCCTCCCACAAGATGCCCAGCTGTGGGCGTCTTCTGGCTGATATGATAATGATGATGACCAAGAACGCGCCATTGAGCTGCTAATGCGATCCAATTATAATTGAATCGGACCATTGGTAAATTAGCGGATCGTCGGTTCACCTTGCGGGAGGTCTACCCACACTGCGTCTTCCGGTACGTGGTTGCCACTCGAGAACTGCCATCCTCAAGCTAAAAGCAGCTGTGTTCTCAATGACGTCTTGCCATTTTTCAGTTTATAATGCCACGTTACTTAAAAAAAAATCTCTATTGATCTGTCTAGAAAAGGTATTCTATCGTATATGATTCTATATTTATAGGATTACGTAACTACATGAAGAGTGAAAAGTGAGTGTGACGGTCAGGTGCGAGTCGGCCGCGCACCCCATGATTTTTAATACTCCTCTCCTAAGAGGAAATATTTTTTAGAACTGCGAACTGATTTATAACCATTGTACAAAGTCACGTCATATCTAAATAATAAGCACATATGGGGGGGGCACATATCAGTGTCTTTTCATCAGTAATTTCCCAACATAACCAGCCAGGTCATCGTGTAGGCGTAAAAAGTAAAAAGGTACTAACATGCCACCGATACTAGTGAGGCGCTGTCCTAATTGGCAACGTTCGTGCGATGGACGTCGCCCGACCAATAAGACCTCAAACCTGCCCGTCGCACGACTGTTGCCAACTAGGACAGCGCCCGATATTATTTATACCTACTTTTTCAAGTGAAGTTAGTCATCAGACCATTCTATTATTATTTTATCGCTCAGATTGCATAGTCACCATCATTGGAGTCCCCAGGCACGACGATCTTGCTCCAAGTGTTGGCCGCGGCTTCAGTACTGAAGCGCTCGGGGTCCACCGTGGCCGGGCCGTGGTACGGACGGAGCCAGAGGTTGTATTCTGTAGGGAAAGCTTAGGTATTTATCTAGGAAAGAATTAGGTACCAATGACATTGTATAATTTAATTTAATATTATTTTGTGACATTCTACGTATTAATTAATTAATATTTTATGACAGTACTGAAAATATGACATTATATTGTATGAAATGATAGGTACTGTGACCACATATTTGAAGTGCCTTGAGAAAGTGCCTGTGCAACTAATGTGTATGTATACCATTAGACTGCAAAATAAATGAGTACTGAATACTGAAAGCAGGGTTCCAAATTGTCAAGATAATTATTTTCTTTGATAGTTATTTTGATCGGTGGATATTTATAAAGACACTTTCTTTTTGGTGACTATAATGTAGATGAAAAGCGAAACTGCTAAGAGGATGTGAGGCAAATGTGTTTTATTACTTATATAACCCATATTTACATGTAAGTACTATCGCTATGAAAGGTCGAATTTTGGGTAACTAAAAAGTTTTTTTGTGCCAGGATGTGCACCAACGCTTTGTGGGTCTCCTAAACGCCTACAATGGCTATAAAGATGATTTTTTCTTGTATTCAATGACGTAGGATAACCAACGGCGTCTATAACGTGTTGCAGACACATGTTACATTTTAAAAGTAGGTAGGTCACGGGACTCACACAACATGTGCAAGCTGAAAAATACCGTAGGGCGACAAATCTTATCACATTGCGACTGTACATACGATATGATATTCGTATAGCATAACTGAAAAATTATAATATTGCATCAAAACATCGTATAGACAAATACACTGAAAGCAATTTACCAATGATAGCAGAGTAGGAATCCACTTCCCATACAAGTGTGAAACTCGTGGAAGTTGCTTTGTTGTGTACTGCGTCCACTTTGAAGGATGCAGTATTGGGCACACCTGCAATGACAATTAGGTACTTAGGTACACTTTGTAATATATTATAATCCTTCTGGATGCGACAAACCGAGGACAGGGAGCATTAGCGCTCATTGGTATCAAACAGTGGACTAGTAGAGGCTGATGAAAATGACGATCCTTTTAAATATCAGGTATATAGTTTATTTTTTAAATTGGGAGGCAAACGAGCATATCGCCTGATGGTAAGTGATTACCGTCGCAAATTATTTCATTTCATACATTAAGCCCTATATCAGTAGGTACCTATTACAGATATAACTCCCCAAGCAAATACCAATGTGATCAAATGGTCAATATTCAAGAAAATGTTTTATTATAATTAACATTGATTGGTTTTAAGATATTTTTACACTATTATAGTTGATCTAAGATGGGTTATGACAACTTATTTTTTCTAAAATATACACCGATAAATCTATTTTCAAGAGTAGTCTCAACCTTATTTACAGACTTAATCAGACATCAAATCAATGCTTGAGTAAAGATTTTGCCATGAACATAGACAATCAAAACTCAGCTGAATGTTGATGAATCTTGAATCAATGAAAGTTCTGGAATAAAACCTTGACTCAAAACCAGTTTTCAAACAAGATTCATCACTGAGTAACGTTCTGTAATACGGGGCTTAATTTAGTAAGTCCCTCGTTGGGCGCCAAAAAGTCCAAAATTTAGAGCCCAAAAAGGGACTCAAATATTGTCAACCAAATCACCTGTGAGTTTAAATGACACATCCACCATGCCCAGCTTATTCTCAGCCCGGAACGTGTAGTTGCCCAGATCCATCATTTTCACCGTGCGGAATATCAGCTTATGAGTGCTGTCCTGGACCACCATAACAACCCTGAAAAGTAATGTAAAAGGCAACGTCAAAACTAGGTATCAAATTAAATTGTTCCAATCTCTGGAACAATTTATTATGTAGGTAGTAGTATTGTAAGTTCTATAATAATACTGATACGCTTTCGGTCTTCTAAAAGCTATAAGCTAAGTATAGGTACCTAAATTTAAAATGTATAATTAGGTATTACATAGTTTGCTCTGTTGTTTTACTAGTACTTTTTAAGTAGCCATAGCTTTTATTACTGTTTCGAGTAACTATATAGTATCATTTTCTTGTTTTTGTTTTGCTGCGTGTTTGTGTATTTTAATACAAAAGCCATTAGTTGCCTGAATCAAATAGAAATAAAATAAATTTCAACCTCCCAAAAATTATAACATATTCCAGTTAGATTCTAAGACTTAGTTGTATTCTAAGTTTGGCGCGCAGACAGGGACTCTGTCATCTGACTAGTAGAAAATAAACTAGTATCAGTTTGAATGCGTATAGAATTCGGAGACTCAGCAGATATGTAGATGTAGTAGCTAGTAAGTAGAAAAAGAAAATAGACATCGATCCATTAAAACTTTACACACCACATCCGATCCATAAAAACGTCCACGTGCGTTGGGCGCAAAAGAAGAAAAAAATCGATTTCGCTTCCCATGTCGAATGCCTCGCTATTAAGTACCTATATTAAGTAGGTATTTAAAAACTATTTTTTCCATACTACTCTAAAATAGTCTAGTGAGGTAACTATTACTTAGACCCCGCCATCATCCGAGTTATGAAGATCTTATTTTAAATGACACCTGAAAATCGATTGCACTAACCGATCATCAGCTCTAACCGGCGTTCCGTCTCTGTACCAGGCGGTGGAACTCCACCTTCGCAGCGAGCACGGCCCGAAGCCCCACCGCCGTGTGCACGAGAGAGCGCTCCACTGTCACTACTGGGGCGTCTGGAGAGTAGATTAGATTACATATTTTAAAAGTATATTAAAAACATAGTTCATCGACAACTTTGTGCCTATATCTGCCTAGGAAATGCACATACCCTCGACTCGTAAGCGAGAGGTACCGGTTTCGTATCAATGACTCTTTTCGGAGTTATGTACATTAGTTGAACACTAACCAATGCTCTTACGGCGAGGGAAAACATCGTGATGGAACCTGCACATTCAGGCGACTGGATGTGTAACCATGATCCAATCTAGTCAGGATTCCCTGTTAGTAAGGTTACGGAGATCAGATGGCAGTCGCTCAACTGAAATTACTTGATCGGCCAAATCCTGGATCACCCGGTGACCACAACAACCGGGACATTAACGCCAATTTGCCTAACGCCACACTGCAATATGATGTCTAATTGCTTATTTATTGTAATATTTCTAATATCCACTATAAACTGAATATTGGCATGGAGAACCATTTACCTAAGTACATTTTTACAGAATACTTTGATTTAAACATAATTAATAAAGTACTGAATTGACGTTGCAGCAAATATGGAAAATAATATTTAGGTGTCGAAAATACTTAAGTAGGTAGGTACCTAGTAATGTCCCGGTTGTGCTCTCGCTCACAAAGGCCCGGGGTCTGCCTTGACCATGATCCAGGATTAGCCAGATCAGGTACCTAGTAAATATTTCGTACTTATTCTCTCTTACCTTGTATAACAACCGTAATAGAAGCAGTCACAAGGTCTCCCACCCGGTTGTCTGCCGTGCATTGGTAGACGCCAGCCAGCAGCCGATGCTCCGCCTTTGACTTAATGCGGGAGCGGTGTTCCAAAAGCTTTATTTGGTCGTCCTGGTGACAATTTTAGGGATTTTAGGGGTTAGTTTTGATCAATGAGTGTGTAAATCAACCCTTACGTAAGTTGTAGTCCGTGGATTTTCCAGCTACTCACAAAAAACACTTTGATTTGGTTAAACCTTTGTTTAGTGCATATAGCTATGGAATGGGACGTTGCCTGCGCTACGAGTGTTTGGCAAGCGAAGATGTGAAGGTGGAAAAGGATTATTACCTACCCACCTGGCCAGGTGTTGTGACGAGGGGAACAAGGATCCGTCGGAAGTAGTATATATGCCGCGGAAGTTGACACACTTCTGTAGCGCGATGTTAGAATGGTCAACGCCATCTATGTGCAGATGCTTGATAACCTTGTGTTCGTGTATCTACTTGTTGTGAGATTCCCTATTAAAGCGATAGATGTCGTTACATATGTCCTTCAACTTTATAGGTAACTACTACCACAACTTTAATTTGGACATCTTCAAGCCTGACCGAATAAGCAGTTTGTGGGTCAAATGTCGGGTAGGTAGTTCTTATTAAAAAAAACAAATAAGGAGGTAGTCTCACATTCTTCTTCCATTCGATGATGGGGTGCGGCGTGCCGGCAGCCTCGCAGCCGATGCTCACCAGCTCACCCTTGCTCACAACCAGAAAACCGTCCTCAGGGATGGTCTTTATCTTTGGTGGGTCTGGAATTGAATGGTGAATTGGTGTGAGTATAGTGCAATAGTGCATAAGTGCATGACTCAAATTCCTTAAGGAGGGTTTGAGAAGATTTTTAAAAAGCTCCTAGATACGTTGTCGTCAATACAGTAGGTTAAAAAACCTTTTTTTCTTTGATAGTTAACTGTAATACTATGACATAGTATTGGGGGTGTTTGTTATAATCTCTCCCCTGGTGTTGCACAGTGCGGGTGTACAGTGCAAGAGCAAAAATGACCACATTAAGAATCATATTCCTTTGCACTACAGTGCAAAGTGCTACAGTCGTTAAACTGTTTTAAAGCATTTACGAATTAAATTTGTATTTATTATTGAAGAAATACCCTAGGGGTAAAGGCTAGTCCTTAAGGGGCAGCTAATGCTCCCTTCTTTTAGCAAACTGATTTTGGTTAAAGATGCACCAAATACCATGAATGTTGCTGTAGCGGCAAAGGAAAATTTTTTTCGAAGTTTCGAAAATCATAGCAACGGCACCTGCACCGGAAGCGCTGCAGCGACCACAACGCCAAGCCCGTCTAAAGGCGATGGAAGCTGTCGGACGAACTGCGACCGCTGGAAAGCGCGGCAGTGCTACCGGGGTAAGCGCATCGACTAGTGATTCGCCGGCAGCACACGACCGATCGATATCTGTCGATGTTTCCCGAGCGTCTGTTACTAACTCTGAGGCCACGAAACCGGCGACAATACCGACAGCAATGGATGCAGGCTCGGATTGGACCCAGGTTATAAACCGTAAAAGCAAGAAACCCCGCTTGCGTGTTACTGTAGGATCTGGTAAACCGTTTGACAATCTACAAACTGTAGAAAGACTTAAATATTTGCAGGCCTGGTCATTCAAACCTGAAACGACATCTAAGCAAATTGTCAATTTCCTCAATGGAATAGCAAAATCGGAAGACTATCACGTAGAAAAACGTATAATCAAGACCGACAGACATTCCTCTTTTATAATCGGGGTTCCGGAGAGTTTATTTGAACTAATAGATTCGCCAACGGTATGGCCGCAGGGCGTGCGTTATAGCAACTGGTTTCTCGCGCGCTCCCGCGAGCGCCGCGGGATTGAAGCCGACGCCGGCGCAGTCGCCAAATGCTAGCCGCGCGAACACTACGTGTAGTCGTTCTATGCATGCCGTACTTCAGAACGTGCAGTGTTTAAGAAACAAAACTCATCGCATCGAATCATTAACTCAAAGTGACTGTCGTTATGATCTACTGTTGCTCACGGAGCACTGGATGACGGCGGATGAGCTTAATGTGTGCAGCATCATGAATTATAATTTAGCGTCCCATTATTGTAGGCCCTTTAGACAACACGGGGGTACCTGCATATTTGTACATAATGATGTGACTTATCTAGAAAGACGTGACCTTTGCGCTTTTTCTGTTGAAATGCACATAGAAATAGCCGCAATAGAAGTAATTGAATTGAACCTAATAGTATTTTGTGTGTATAGATCTAACACGGAAGGTGACTTCGGGGTATTTACTAGTCAATTAGAACTCGCGTTACACAGTGTTGTGATTGAAAATGTTCAAATACTAATCACGGGCGATATCAATATTGACCTGTTACAATCATGTAAACAAAGAAAGCAAATTTATGACCTGTTAAACTGATATAAATTAAAGTCGTTAGTCCGTTTTCCTACGCGAATTCAAGGCGAATCTAGGACTTGTCTAGATCATGTTTACTCTGATCTTGAGGTCATAAAGACATCACCCTTACACCTAGCAATTAGTGACCACATCGCGGTCTGTATAAGTGTAGAAGTGCCGAAACGGGTTACTGCTACGAGACATGTTACTAAAAGACTCACATCGGATCATAACATTAATCGATTCTTAATGTTGATAACAGATTGTGACTGGTCTGGCATCAGCGATACATTAGGTACTTTTACTGAAATGTTTAATAGCGTCTGTAGGCTTAAGAAGGTTCAATGTCGTACAACACAGCAGTTATGGTGTAGTAATGACACCAAACATTCGGGTGAATTATTGCAGGTGATAGCGATGTACGTACAACACTTCCCGTTTAACTATGAACTAAAGCAATTTTATTTTAGCTGTAAAAGTAGGCATATGAGTTTACTCGCTCAGACTAGAAAGAAATTCCTAAATCAATGTGTCTCTGCTAGTATTAATCCGGGTCGGGCTTTATGGAACATTATAAAATCTGAGACGAATAAAAATCCCCCGAATAACGGAATGGTTCCATTGCAACACGCAGTAGGCGGTCCGGGCGAGGCGGGGCGGCAGCGCCTAGCGAGCGCTCTGAATGCGCACTATGTATCCGTTAGGGTGTCCCTTAAAATTCAACTTCAATATATTTTTACGCATACCTTCTAAAAAGTTTCGTATGGACCTAATATAGTCTAGAAATAAATATTAGCCCGATTTATAAACGATAACCCGTGCCGACTTGAGTTTTTAACTTGTCCATACAAGTTGCGCGGGAGCAGCGCGGCGACTTGTTACTGCGAGTTTCAATTGTCATTTCATAAGTGATTTCTAACATTTTTAGTGCGTTGTTGTTTATTTTGTGAAAATGTCTGTGGAATTACGAAGTGATAAACAAAATATTTTCCTTATCGGACTGTCAAGCCACCAGATAAATGGTGCAAAATTACCATCTAATCGACAAGTTCTCACCGTTTTATTTTACAATATTCGTGAAGTCAAGCTGACTGTTAGTGAAAGTGCGAATCTTGTTATAAGAGAGTGCATTATATTTTGGGAAAAAGCCAGAATTCCTACGAAGGCAATCCCTAACTGTGTGAAGAAACTTGTTGATTTATATCATGTTTGGAGGGAGCTGCAAAAAAACTGTAAGAAAACTCAGTTGACTTTCAAGAATCGTGAAAATAATTTTGTAAAAGACCTTGATAACTTATTTGATATTGCACATGCAGATGCCTTTGACAGAATGAAGATAGAGGAAGACAAAGATTTCTTAAGGAAACAGAGAGAGCCAGGTCGACCGGGATGCTTAGGTGGAATCGACAAAAAATTGGCGGAGAAAGAAGAACGAGTTAGGCAAAGACGATTGGAAGAAGAGGAAAGAAAGGTAAAACAAAGAGTTATTGGCTGATGCATCTACTTCTTCGATAGATAACTTGGAATGTCTTGAGAATGCGGATGAGGAACAGATTTCGAACTCTGAACTTAGTACTCAGATTCCTTGCCCTGAAAAAAGTTTTAAAAGAGGCACGAAAAGTTTAATAACTCCTAAACTGGTAGCAGCTTTAGATCGATGCCAATTAAGCATAAGGGACTCAGTTTACATTCTCCATGCGGTTGTAGAAGCGCTTGGTCTGAACAGCGATGATTTCCCTATAAACAAATCCTCGATTCAGCGAGTTCGTACTCAAGCGAGAAAATCCAGGGCAGAAGCAATAAAAACTGACTTCCAGAATAATTTGCCTGACGTAGTCACAGTTCATTGGGATGGGAAACTATTACCTGGATTGGATGTACGAAGTTCAAAAGAAGAACGCTTGCCAATTATTGCTTCATTTGACGATAGAGAACAGCTTCTTGCAGTACCGAAATTAGAGAGTTCTTCTGGAAAACATCAAGCTAAAGCCATTTCAACTGCTCTCTTTGACTGGACCCTCCATGACAAAGTACAGATAATGTGCTGCGATACAACAGCTTCCAATACTGGCCGTTTCAATGGAGCTTGTGCTATTTTGGAGCAGACTTTAGAAAGGGAATTGCTGCATTTTGCTTGTCGTCATCATGTTTATGAGTTGGTCCTTAAAGCTGTTTTTGAAACCAAGGTAAAACACATTACAAGTAGCCCAGATATTCCAATTTTCAAAAAGTTAAGAGATAATTGGAAAAATATTAACACTGATAACATTGAGTCACTTCTAAATTTCGTTAAAGCACATATTGCTAAGACAAACATTACATCTTTGTTAACTTTTTATAAGACTGAACTGGAAAAATCTTTTGTTAGAGACGATTACCGCGAATTGGTTGAACTATGCGTTGTGTTCTTAGGAGGAGACACAGAGAATAAACTAAAACTCAGGCCCCCCGGAGCTTTGCATCAAGCGCGATGGATGGCGAGAGCAATCTATTCTATAAAAATATGTTTGCTTCAATCACAACTTAAAATTACTGCAAAGGACAAAAATGCTCTACAAGATGTTTGTTTATTTATCGTCACCTTGTATACCAAACCTTGGCTCGAATGTACAATGGCAGTTAAAGCACCTAACCAAGACTTGTCCTTTTTAAAAGCTCTAAAAGAATATGAAAAAGTAGACGCGACAAGTTCCAAGGCATCCATAAGCAAGTTTATTCATCATTTATGGTATTTGTGTGAAGAAACAGTCATGTTATCACTCTTTGATGGAGAAGTTGATACCAAAACCAAGACAAAAATGATTAATAATTTAAACAGAGACGAAAGTTCAGATTCCTCTAAACGCTATGTCCCATCGAAGGAAGAAATTACGCAAAATTTGTTTGGTAAGTACTTAATATTTTCTTGTTTCTTTTTCAATGTTTTGTGGTGCTTATTTTAATGGTTTTTTCTTTATTTCAGATATGACTCTGGATGATTTTGTGACTCAAAGAAGCAAACGATTTCTATCTCGACTACAGATCAACGACAGTTTTCTTCGGGAAGACGTATCTTCGTGGGGTGACAATCCTGCTTTTTTGGAAGCTAGAAGACGATTAAGTCGTTTGAAGGTCGTAAATGACACTGCTGAAAGAGCTGTTAAAATAATGCAAGATTTTAATGGTCTTATCACGGCTGAAGAAGAGCAAAAACAGTTTTTGTTGCGTTGTGTTCAGGAACATAGAAATCTGTATCCAGACTGTAAAAAAACTACACTAAAGAGAAGTTACCCTAATTCATTATTATTATAATTTGTATTTAAATAAAAGTTTGTATTGATATTTTTTTAGTTTTACTCATATTTACTTTATTTGTTGCATTTTAATTAGTTTTGGATTAAACCAAAATGTCAGACCAAAACACCATTTTTTATTAAACTTTAGAGCTCGGTCGGCACGGGTTGCAATCATGCTACAGATATGAAATTTCATATTTAAGTACATTTTAGCATTTATAAAAAAATTTGAGGGTATGCGTTTCGAAATTCTAAAAAAAATTTTATTTTGCCATATAAGGGACACCCTAGTATCCGTGGTGCGGGACACGCCGTTGCGGCCGGACATCCCTGTTGCTATGCAACTACTGCGTGACAATGTTCCACCAGTTCACCGATGCATGTTCTTTAATCCATTTACAGTAGATGAACTAAAGAAAATAATTAGGAAAATTAAACCTAAGCGCACTAAGGACATTTACGACATTCCTACGTACATTTTACATAAATTACCCCATGACTTTTTGATTGCCCTGTGTGAACTATTTTATGAAGCTATCTGCCAGGGTAAATATCCTGATTATTTAAAAATTGTGAAAGTCATCCATGTGTACAAAGGCAAGGGTAATAGGACAGAATTAAAGAGTTATCGACCAATATCGCTGGTGCCGGCCTTTTCAAAAATTTTTGAAATTGGCATCTGCTCACGTCTTTTGGATTTCCTCTTCAGCAATAACTCGATGTGTCCGCAGCAGCACGCCTACCAGGCGGGCCGCTCCACGGCAGGCGCGGCGCGGCTGCTTCAGCGCACCGTGCTGCGTCAGCTGGAGGCCAGGAGACGTGTCGCGGCCGTATATTTCGACTTATCTCGTGCTTTTGATTTAGTAGACCACCAACTAATCATTGCAAAACTCGAGCATTACGGCGTTCGTGGTGTTCCGCTCCAGCTCATAAAAACTTTTTTATCCCACCGTGTGCAGGTGACAGATGTGGGCAGTAGTAGACCTGAGATCGATCAAATCGGTGACAGATCAGTCCCGCAAGGATCGAATGTCGGGAATAGCATATTTTTGCTAATGATGAACGATCTGCCATTTCTTTCTCACTTTGTGGATTTCATAATGTACGCGGATGACATTTGTGCAATAGTACACGCGACCGATGAGCAGGAGCTGGGTCTGAATGTTAAAACTGTAACGCATATGATCGCGGAATGGTCACGAGCTAACGGCATGCAACTGAATATTGCCAAAACAAACCTGGTGGAGTTCGCGTTGAAGCGGGGTAATGCACCAACAGCATCGGTGCGGGTGGATAATATCCCCGTTCCCAGCGTGGACTGCGCCCGTTTTGTCGGATTTGAATTCGATCGTTTCCTCCAGTGGCAAGAACACATCGACAAACTATGTCTGAAATTAAATTCGGCTTTCTTTGCTATCGTCCGTTTATCACATACTCTGTCACGAAAAAATCTGGTATCTGCCTACTACGCTTATTTCCACTCCCACCTGGCCTATGGTATAGATCTGTGGGGGCCGGCAGCGGACCGAAATCGCCCATTTATGTTGCAGAAGAGGGTGGTGCGTGTTCTGTCGGGTGCGGCGCTTGATGCGCCAGCGAAACAATTGTTTATTGACTTAAATATACTAACACTGCCTTCGCTGTACATTTATGAGGTGGCTAAATATGTAAGGCAGAACATGAAGGAGTTCCGAACCATCGGACTACGAAGTTCCTCTGCCCATACCTACTCACCGCCTAGAGACAACTACTCGATCCTTGGCCATAATGGGTCCACGAGTCTATAATAGGCTATCAATAGATATCCGCGAATGCAAAACCGAGTTTAGCTTTTTAAAACGATTGAAAGCAATGCTAACGAAAAAGGCATACTATACTGTGAACGAATTTCTTGATGAGTGATGCCCTTCTGTCCCCTCTGTAGTTAGTAGGTATTAAACGATTTGTTTTAATTTTTTGTAATTTTTTGTGATTTCTGCTGACATTCAATTAATTGAACCTAATTACTAGTTCCTGACGTTTCAATTCAGAATGGCATAGGTACTTCGATTATTTTGACATGTACAATTTATTTATACATTTTTTATTTTAAGGACATTATGAATTTATGTTTATTGACGCAAATTAATGAATTTTAATTATGACATTTATATTGTTATTTATATTAATATTGTTGACATGATGCATTGTAATATTTTAATTATTTACTAGAATGCTTGATTTTATTATTTGAAATTTAACTTTTGTTAATTTTTATTTATATTCTCAATTCGGCCGTGTGGTGTCCGGCAGAGTAGAATAGCACCAACCCCTTACACTCGTGGGTGTCGTACAAGGCGACTAATGTTTTCGAAGGAATAGATCAAGCGTCTCCGTAGTCTGGAAAATGGGCAGCAGCATTTTCCATTGTTATATTTAAACACTGCGATCTCCAACCCGCCTGCCAAGCGTGGAGATTATGGCAATAACCTCCCCTTTCGTGGGAGAGGCCCTAAGTCCTGCAGTGGACTGTTACGGGCTGTGATGATGATGATGATTCTCAATGAATTACCTATATGATGACGATGTATGTACATTACTAGAATAAATGAATATGAATATGAATATGAATATCTCTTTCATTTTTGCAATGAGAGAAGGAAATAAAGACTATGATACGGCGCGAGCTATGTCGCTGGCACTCTTCTGCTAGCAGTACTGTAGGTAGATATTTATTATACTACTTACATTGTACTTCAATTGTGTGAGACTGTCGAATAGGATTCCATGGCTCGGGGCGTATCACCTGTAAAAGGAAAAAATTTCCTGAGTTACCACTAACCACTTTACCCACTCGGCCTGCCACATATCTATACATATAATAAATAGTAAAAGAAGTCTGTCTGTTCATTAATTATATATTTACAAAAAAAATTAATGCGATGAAGAAATAATAATAGAATAGGAATTTTTAAATGTTTGTCTGTTTGTACACACTAATCTCCGGAACTACTAGACGGATATGAATGAAACTTTTTTGTTGTACCTACAGCTTTTAAGCCTGGGCAACACATAGGGTATAATTGATTTTGGAAACTAGAACATCTGATAAATGTAACCACAACTTGACCTCTCCGTAGTACTAGCTTTCATACATTAGAGAGGTAATTTAAAATGGTCGCCTTGGAACAAGATAAACTGCCTTAAAAACTATTTCCATGCGGACAAAGACGCGGGCAATAGCTTGTAATATAATAAAATCTCTAATGAAATATATTTTTTCAAAACAAGAATTTATCGCACGGCATAGTACCTACTTATCAAGACCATTCTAAAGACCCCAAACACGATGGGGTTATCTTGTTGCTTTCAATAGTTCCTAAGGCCACCTTCCGTCATCATTATCAGACCTTGAACATCACCTAGGGGTACCTATAGTAGCAGTTGACCGGTCTTCCACTGAGACCCTGAGACTGGTTGAACATTTAGGGCCCCGATTTTTTAAATTACCTTACACTTGCCCTGCTAACTCAAATACCAGAGAGGCTACCAGCAGTACAGTTTTTCTATACTGCTCAGTGACAAACGAGCAGACAGCCCACCTGATGATAAGTGGTAACTGTCGCCCATAACATCTACAATTCATACATTAAGGTTGCAGGCAACAAAAACCGCAAATGCGTTGTCACTGTGAGGACTGAGCTGAAATACCTCGTGCCTGTAATTTCGCTGGCCACCTTATCCATCAAACCGGAACACAACAACTATTACTTAGAGTTGTTAATAAAATATTATTTTTTGATTGATTGATTGTAAGTTAAAAAATAGATAAGGCGGTGGTACTCCCCAGGCGGACTCCTCAGGCTTGACAGAGTCCTACTACCAAAAATATACCGTAGGTACTAAAGAATATCGTAGCGCGCGTATTGAATGGAGCGGCCTCGTTCTACGGTCGCCGTTCAGTCGAATTTCAGCTTCGTTTTAGCCGGCATTATTTAGCGTAATCGCGGCCCAGATGAGTCGGCCGCAGGTGAAAAAAGTGAACGTGTACTTATTCCCACTAACAACCTAATACCGCCAATAAACCCTTTAACAGTTTTATTTCCATGCACCAATTAGCCAAACGACATTAGTTGGTATGTACATTAGTTGAATTCTAACCGACGCTCTTACAGTGAAGGAAAACATCGTGATGAAACCTGCAAATTTAGGCAACTGCATTTGTAACCATGATCCAATCTGGTCAGGTTCCCCTGGTAGCAAGGTCACGGAGGTCAGATGGCAGTCGCTACACTGTAATTACCTGATTTGCCAAGTGCTGGATCATGGTCAAGGCATACCCCGGGCCCTCGTGTGCGAGTTTGGCGGTGGTAAGGGATAAGGTGGCTACCAATGTTGGCAAGCGAAGATAGAGAAGGTGGTGTTGTGGCAAACATACCAAAAGACGTAGCGTGGGGAGGCCTTCCCACAAGGTGGACCTACGACCTGGTAAAGATCGTAGGTACCAGTTGGATGCGGAAGGCACAGTACCGGTATTTGTGGAGATCTCAGTGGGAGGCCTATGCCCAGCAGTGGGCATCTTTTGGGTGATATGATATGATGAAATCTTATTTGTGACGTACGACGACGACTTTATTAACTGGAATTAACTTTATCCAGCTATGTATATGAAAAAAATAAATAATCTTCGGTCAAGACACTCGTATAATTAGACATCAAACTTTACAAGGTAAGTTCGTTTGATTCTAAAATATAACCACAACTTGACCTCTCCATAGTACTAGGTTTAATACATTAGAGAGGTAATTTAAAATGGTCACCTCGGAACAAGATAAACTGCCTTAAAAACGATTTCCATGCGGACAAAGACGCGGGCAATAGCTTGTAATATAATAAAATCTCAAATGAAAGATATTTTTTCAAAACAAGAATTTATCGCACGGCATAGTACCTACTTATCAAGACCATTCTAAAGACCCCAAACACGATGGGGTTATCTTGTTGCTTTCAATAGTTCCTAAGGCCACCTTCCGTCATCATTATCAGACCTTGAACATCACCTAGGGGTACCTATAGTAGCAGTTGACCGAAGTCTTCCACTGAGACCCTGAGACTGGTTGAACATTTAGGGCCCCGATTTTTAAAATTACCTTACACTTCCCCTGCTAACTCAAATACCAGAGAGGCTACAGCAGTACAGTTTTTCTATACTGCTCAGTGACAAACGAGCAGACAGTCCACCTGATGATAAGTGGTAACTGTCGCCCATAACATCTACAATTCTGACATTAAGGTTGCAGGCAACAAAAACCGCAAATGCGTTGTCACTGTGAGGACTGAGCTGAAATACCTCGTGCCTGTAATTTCGCTGGCCACCTTATCCATCAAACCGTAACACAACAACTATTACTTAGAGTTGTTAATAAAATATTGTTTTTTGATTAATTGATTGTAAGTTAAAAAATAGATAAGGCGGTGGTACTCCCCAGGCGGACTCCTCAGGCTTGACAGAGTCCTACTACCAAAAATTACCGTAGGTACTAAAGAATATCGTAGCGCGCGTATTAAATGGAGCGGCCTCGTTCTACGGTCGCCGTTCAGTTGAATTTCAGCTTCGTTTTAGCCGGCATTATTTAGCGTAATCGCGGCCCAGATGAGTCGGCGCACACGCGACCCAATCGTTGAGTCGGCCGCAGGGAAAGTGAACGTGTACTTATTCCCACTAACAAGCTAATGCCGCCAATAAACCCTTTAACAGTTTTATTTCCATGCACCAATTAGCCAAACGACATTAGTTGGTATGTACATTAGTTGAATTCTAACCGACGCTCTTACAGTGAAGGAAAACATCGTGATGAAACCTGCAAATTTAGGCAACTGAATTTGTAACCATGATCCAATTTAGAAGATAGAGAAGGTGGTGTTGTGGCAAACGTACCAAAAGACGTAGCGTGGGGAGGCCTTCCCACAAGGTGGACCTACGACCTGGTAAAGGTCGTAGGTACCAGTTGGATGCGGAAGGCACAGTACCGGTATTTGTGGAGATCTCAGTGGGAGGCCTATGCCCAGCAGTGGGCATCTTTTGGCTGATATGATATGATGAAATCTTATTTGTGACGTACGACGACGACTTTATTAACTGGAATTAACTTTATCCAGCTATGTATATGAAAAAAATAATGCAAATTGCTTTCTTTGAGCTTCCCACTCAGCCAGTCAATGACAGATAGAAAATATCCCAGTTGTGTACTTGCACACGTAGGCCCCAGGTCCACCTTGATCATGATCCAGGTTTTGGCAGATCAGATAATTACAGTGAAGGAAGGAAAAGATGGATGGATCGTGAGATGAGGGATATCAGTGAGCGAGAGGTGAGCGTGGATATGACAGGGGATAGATTTGAATGGAGAAATAAAACATACTGTGCAGACCCCAAATGAATGGCATAAGAGCAGGCAAATGATGACAGTGAAGCGACTGCCATCAAACCACCGTGACCCTGTTGCCAGGGAAACCTGACCAGATTGGATGATCGTAAAACATGTAACATCATTAAAACCTGCACATTCAGTCGCCTGAATGTGCAGGTTTTATGACGATTTTAGCATCGGTTAGTATTCAACCAATGTACATAACTTTGAAAAGAGTCATTGGTTCATGGCGGCAGTAGCACTCGAACCCGGTACTTCTCTCTTGCGAGTCGGATACATACCTTAACCACTAGGCCACCGATGCTGCCGGTTACACACTGTCACATCATTTTGTAGAAGTGGTAGCATTCCTTACCTTTCTTTACTTTGTACTCACGAAGGTTTGATCATTCTGGGCCTGGAGCTCGTTTATTCCGAGTCGGTTTCGAGGTGTACTCCAGTTTGCGTTATCCTCATTCGCCGTGTCCTCTGTTTCGGGGTAGCGACCGCGTATCGAAATACGTAGCGTTTGTAGGCGTCTCGTAAGGTGGATAGATGGCCTGGGTCTTAAGTACGCTATTTACTAATGGGTCGATTGAATTGTAATTGAATCGCAATCTCTGCTCAATGGCAGTTTTTGGTATTCTGCTACTGTTACTAATGGCTCTGTTGAATGGTAATTGGATCGCAATCGCAGCAGTATTCTGCTATAATTCTATCTGCCCTTGAGCTGCTAACGCGATTTAATTACAATTCAAGCGCGCCGAGTAAATTCAGACTTGAAGTTCTAGTAAAGGTCGCAGGTAGCGGCTGGATGCTGATGAAATGAGCAACCGGGTCACCTGATGAAAAGTGGTCACCGCTGCTCATAGACACCCACAACATCCGGGTAGACTCGTTTCCTGCAGGTTCCAATACCGTAACGGTTTGGTATTACTGCAGGAGGCTCGAATGATAAAAAATATACGCGAAGGCAACGGTCTCAAAAATTTACAGATTTTTGCTCAAAACATAAACTAATGAATTAGCGAAACCGATTTTTTTTTATGTTTTGGCTCTTAAATTCGGATTTTTCGACTTTTTTTCAAATTTAGCTCCTAAGAACTGGGGCGACTATAAAAAAAATAACAAAAATCAATAAAATAAGCGAGCTCGGTGTTTATGGTATTTGGTTCTTAAAATCAAGAATCAAGGTTACATACAATGCAACTTCTTTCTCTTATTATTTTGGCCTTCGGTTCGTACACCTTGCTGGGGGGCTGCTCTATGCTGGTTACGCCCATGGGTAGGGACTTTCTTGAATATCGTACACGGGATGACTGCCACCCATCCAGGTGGTCACGGGTGGAATTTCAAATTGCGGCGGCGGTTGTACAATGGTAAAATTCTGCATCTGATGGTACACCTCGTGTCAATGTTGATGGCGACTCCGAAGTTATCTGCAAGTGAAATTGTTTGCTGGATTATTCAAATTGTGGTGCTTTTTGATGGTTAATGACTTCACACGAATCTTATAGCATTCATTTTAAGGGTATCTTCCGGGTTTCCTACCGCGTAGGTACCTTTGTTGACGTTTAGCCCGATATTTCGACACAATCAACAAACAAAGGTACTCATCAACAAAGGTACGCGGTAAGAAACCCGGAACATACCTTTAAAATGTGTGATAATAACCGCGATAGTTTAAAACATTATCTTATAGCATTAATTTACAGCGTACAGAATGCAAAATAATGATTTAGGAATGTACTTAAAGCACATCTGCTAACTTCCGAGCCGTCATAGATTGACGCGTGTATCAGCCCGAATAATCCCTTATAGATGTTGACTATTAAATATCACTCGCGCGCGAGGGCCTTGATCATGATCCAGAATTTGACAAATCTGGTAATTACAGTGAAGCGACTACCGTCTGACTTTCGTGACCCTGTTAACAGGGGCAACAGACCAGATTGGATCATGGTCACACCAATCAGTTGCCTGAATGTGCAGGTTTCCTCACAATGTTTCCCTCACCGTAAGAGCATTCCGTTAGTGTTTAACTATTAATGTTTCCTTTGGACTATGACATGGGATCGCTCAAGAGGAACTACTATATTAGAGGTCTCTTTATAGACGGGCATGGTATACCTACCCCTGATTTAACACAATGGGAATGGAGATATCGCAAAATATATGTACATTGAATTTACGGTCCGAAAAATAGAAATATAAAGAGACTTAAATATTTACTGTAGAATTTAAATGATATATTTAAGGTAACATATAAAGTATCAATGTATTAGTGTCCCAGATATATTATGCAGCATTAGAGATCATCACTCGCTTAAAATTAATTTTTAAATTATTACCAAAGTATGGTGAAATGCATAAGGTTGACTCTGCGCTAATCTGATATGGTTGTTTAAATGAAAAATAAATGTATTACTGCAATAAATAATCGTACATAAATAAATAAATATCATCTTTTATTTCTACACTTCAATTATTAGCATAGGCACATAGATGGCGCTGACCGTCCTACCTCGCGCTAGAGAAGTGTGCCAACTTCCTCGGCATATATACTACTTCTGACGATCTTCCTGTTTCCATCCATAAATACTCCTCCCGACGATCAACTGTCGGACCCTTAGTCCCCTGGTCACAACACCCGGCCAGCTACCCTTTTCCATCTTCTCCCAACTTTGCTTGCCAACATTGGCGGCTACCTTATCCCTCCACCGCCAAAAGTCAAAGATAATTAAATAAATGACAGCTTAATCCAGGTTCAAATTCTTTAATTTGGAATATGGTCATAAAATTCCTATGAAAGTAGTTTCTGTAAAGGCATGTTTCACATAAATGAATAAGTATAGACTTTTAATAATTCTCATTTATTGTGTTAATTATAATTTATTTACAACTTACTTGCTAAAGGAACGAAATTATCAGTATCTTAGTAAATGCTTATGAGAAATATATGTAGGTACCACGATTCTAGAAAACGAGCAGATTTTTAGAAGATAAAGTTTAGTTATGTGGTTACCACTGAAACATAATTAATGTTAATATAACAATCATTTTTGTTTTTAAAATAGATATTGAGAGAATTATTGCTGTTTTCACTAAACTTAGGAATCGGCTAAGTTCTTTCTTATCTCAATTTGGACGTTGCTGATTGGCTAAAAACTAGTTAGACGGAAAATAGGCGATTCCAAAGTTTAGTGAAAACGGGCATTAAACTTTGCTTCATTGATTTTAGAACTTATCACTTATAAAAAAACCACCTGTGTGGAACTAAAACTTAATTCGCTTTTATTACCTTGTCAAAAAAAGCGCTATCGTCGAAAAACAGACACAGATACAATCACCAAGATGGCGGACGACGTTATTTTCCCGCCTTTTGATCTTTCGTTTGAAACTTGCGCTTGTGTAATGTTGTGAGCTTGTTCGGGCTCCGAGTCTTCTAGAATTGGAGTTATGTCGGAATAATCCGACGTGGACGGTCTTCTACCAGCTAGGAAAATAAAAAACAAACATTTAAGTAATAATATACCGTCAAGGCCGTGTGGCGTCCGGCAGAGTAGAATAGCACCAACCCCTTACACTCATGGGTGTCGTACAAGGCGACTAATTTTTTCGAAGCAAAAGATCAAGAGTCTCCGTAGTCTGGAAAATGGGCAGCAGCATTTTCCATTATTATATTTAAACCCTGTGATCTCCAACCCGCCTGCCAAGCGTGGAAATAATGGCAATAACCTTTCCTTTCGTGGGAGAGGCCCTGAGTCCTGCAGTGGACTGTTACGGGCTGTGGTGATAATGTGATGATGATACCGTCAAGGGGTGCCGATCGGCTCCCGAAACTGTTGAACTAGTCCCAATGTTAGTATTATTAGCCGTGATAACAAACCCGATATGTGTAGTGAAAGTGTAGTGAATAACCACGAAACTCCTCTCACTGACTTCACTCGAAATATGTATTAGAGATTGGTCACGTCATAACATATAGGACACACGATTATAAGGACCGTGAGGGCGTCTGTCTTTTCATCAATAGTTTCCCAATCGGCGGCATGTTAGGACAATAATGAATGTGGAGTGAAAAGGGAGTAACATGCCGCTGATACTAGTGATGTTATTTATCACCCATATCTAACACTTCATCCGAGTGAAGTTCCTGAGAGGCCGTCTTATTAGCAAAAAAAAATTGGCATGTAAGTTTAGCTACTAGCTACTCACTTCCAGGTTCTGTAGCAAAATGCAATACGGGTGACTGCTTACTCCAACCGAACCTAGGGATTGAAATATTAGATAATAAATTAACATGTAGGTAGCAAGTCTTATTCCAAAAATATCACTTAGGCGTAGGGGCCAAACTTTTCGTGAATGACTGACGTATTTTCACATTATTTATTTTGAAATCGCAACTGGGGGTCTAAAACGGCCACATTGGGTGTTTCATATTATGATTCATTTCATCATACAGCCGAAAGATGCCCACTGCTGGGCATAGGCCTCCCCGCATCCAGCTGGTACCTGCGATCTTTACCAGGTCGTCGATCTACCTTGCGGGAGGCCTACCCACGCTGCGTCTTCCGGTACGATTCATTTAGAGCGCCACAAACTTATCTGATCCGGTCAAAACTGGAACTAATGTGACGTCATTTCGAATTGTCATGCCAATGCCAACAACTGCGTCGCTGCAGATAAGTTTGTGACCAATGAATATCATATTATGTAACGCTAATGTGGCCTGTTTAGAATTCATACCTGTTTCTGGACGTGACAATGGCTTCGTACACGGTAGACGGCGTCAATCCGCGAACGGTGTAGCTCGCGCTGTGTATTGGCCCTGAAATTCAGATTGACACAGGTAAGGCTATTAATCATTTTAGTACCTTTTGGTACACTTTTGGTTACACATGTTTTTTTTCGTGCAAGGATTATTTATGTTTTATTTATTTATTTCACAGTTTAACAGCAATCTAATTCTATTTAAACTATATACATACATAATCAAGTTGTAGGGCCAAAAACAAAACTGCAATTTATAATTTAGGACTTAATGTAGCTCATACACCTAACTACGACAAACAAAATTAATCTAGGTATAATAATGCAATTATGTATCTTACAAATAAAACAGGTTTTTAAAAAGAGCGAGAGAAAAAAAAAGATAAACAAGATATAGGTTTTTATGTTTCCCTGTATGAACGCGAGGCTGTAGGCGCGGATGCGCGCGTTGGTGTTTATGCGTGTGTGTGTGCGTGTATGTACATGGATGGTGTGTGTTTTTCGTTTTTGACCTTTCACCGCGACTGGTTATACTGGAGAACCCTGTTCAAAAATGTTGCACGTTTCAGTTGGAACACATCAACACTGTAAGAGAGGTGCTTCTCATACGCGTCTATAGCCCTATTTAGCGGAGAGCCTAAGGCGTAGCCGCTGCGCGCGCGGCGGTGGTCAAGTAGCCGAGGCCAGCGGCCACCGCGGCGCGCGCGCGAGTCTCCCGCGCACAGCAACACCCGGGATAACAGCTGCGGACTATCAACCCCGCAGTGCATGACGTCATGCAGAAGCCTCATGTCAGCCGCAAAGCGTCTGTCCTCCAAAGACATGATCCTATGGGTGTTCAGATCAGCCGCATAGCCCGCCGGTACCGTGCAAGAGAAATAATTGAGCTAGTTGATAAACGATTTTTGTACCGACTCCAGCCTTGTGCGATAGATATCGTAGATCGGAGACCATACAGGTGACGCATACTCTAAGACACTCCTGACATAGGCGTAATATAGAATTTTAAAACCCGCAAAAGACTTCAGGGGCTTAATCGATCTAAAAATAAAACCTAGCATCCTGATCGCCTTCGCAACAATAGCCTCATAGTGAGCAAAGAAGGTCAGTTTGGAATCTACTCCCAGATCCCTCACTTGATCACTGCAGTCAATTGCTGCGTTGTTAAGCCTATACGTTGTGCGAATTGAATTTCTCTTCCTGGTGAAAGTGACAGTCATGCACTTTTTCACGTTGAGATCCAGGCTGTTTTGTGCACAGTATGTCGATACTCTGTCAAAATCTTCCTGTAGTTTTACGCAATCGGTTGAGCATTTAATGGGCATGAAAATCTTAGTATCGTCGGCATACATTAGGAATAACGCATTACGAAAACAGGACGAATAATCATAAAGGCAGATGTTAAAAAGAAGCGGTCCCAAATGGGAACCCTGGGGAACCCCTGAGGGAATGGGCGCAAAACGAGAATGATAACACCCGACCCTGACAGCCTGACTACTATTTCGGAGATAGGATTCTAACCATCGAACTTCCTCTAGCTTGCGTAAAATCGTACTATGGTTCAATCTATCAAAACACTTAGAGTAGTCGGTGTACACGACATCCACCTGATATCCACCCTCATCCATGTAACCGGCGACGGAATCTACGAATTCAGTCAAGTTTGTCATGGTGGAGCGCTTGCGCATAAATCCGTGCTGAGTCGGCGGGACGCTACGGGCAAGCAAAGGGTAAACTTGATCGTACACAATCTCTTCAAAAGCCTTGCTGAAAGTGGTCAGAATCGAAACTGGCCGATATTGTTCAGCAAGGATATTTCAACCACTCTTACGAATTGGCACAATGAAGGCCTGTTTCCAAACTGTTAGAAAAACGCCCTCCGCAATCGATCTTCTGTACAATATACTTAGTGGTAATGCTAAATAGTGAGCGCAGTAACGAATGAAGATCGGGGGAATGGCATCACAACCCACGCCTTTGTTTATAAGTATTTAATTTTAAAAGATATTTCTGTACTGCGTCGCAAGTAATCTCCAATGTGCCTATATTACATAAATAATTACCGCGTGAGTCTACCGGGAGACATGAAGTGGGTGTATTCGTCGTGTAAACGGATTGAAAGTAATCTAGAAAAATATCACATATTTCTAGTCCGTTGGTGCCAGTGCGAGTACCATAATTGATCTGTGAGGGTAAGCCATGATCGCGTCTTAGACTCTTTGCGTAACTCCAAAACTTTTTCGGATCTCGAGTGATAGATTGAGTGCACTGCTGTTTAAACCTAACCCAGCACTGACGCTGTAGTTTCTTGTGCCTAGATCGTAGCAAAGAGAATGTTTCACGATCACAACTATTGCCTGTTCGTTTCCAGAGTGAGTGATATTTGTGTTTTTCTTTAATTATTTTCACTAACGCCCTGGAGTACCAGACTGGATAGCCATCTGGAGTGCTATAGAAAAACGGAACATGTTTATCTTTAACAGAGTTTATAGTAGTATTTAAAAACAGCAAAGCCTCATCCAGCGGTAAATTATTCAGAACAAGATTCCAATCAATTGTACACAAATCATGGAAAATATCTTCGTAATGGGTCTTTTTAAATTTATAAATTTTCTTACAGGGTTTTTTTAAAGGTTTATGATTGATATTAACCAGATCCAATGCAAGCGCCGGGTGATGAGGCCAATCCTCGCGTGTGATCGGATCGACTACGCGTCGAACCTCCACCTCAGTATTAGAAAATGCAATATCTAAAAACCGGCCATTGCCATTGGGCACCCCGCAATATTGACTTAATCCAGTGGAAAAAATGTACTCAAGAAAACCCTCCTGACATTCGCCAGTCATCCCACTAGGGTTAAAGTATCCTCCCGATCGTGAACCCCAATTAATATTTGGCAAATTAAAATCGCCTAATAGCAAGTAAGGAGCTTTCGCTGTGCACTGCTCCTGTAAATAAATAGTAAGTCTATGTAATTGATCGTCATGACTAGACCCCGAACCCGGTAAGTAGATGCAAATAATGTGCAAATCCAACTCAGAATGAATCGCGCGCGCCCCTATAATGATGTGAACTAACTCCAGGCCCATTGTGTCGGACAACGGCGCCGGCGGCGCACGCGGCGGCGCGGCGGGGCGCGGCGCGCGGCGAGCGATCGGCGGCTGAGTAGGAGCACTTCGGACAACGCACGCGCAACGCACGGCCGGTCCCGGCGATGCACGTCGTATCGCGAGTCACTCACCTCAGGATCATATACCCCGTCCACCAGCCACGTTCCACAGACGGCCACGATATCATAGTCGTTGTTTAGTAGTCCCTGCCTAAATTGAACAGTCTTGCCCCTGATACTACGTGTACGTTAGTTGTGCCATTTGTGATAGATATAAATAATGAGGTTAGAAATTGGTTCAAAGGGAACATGAGCACAGTTAAAAAGCATAACAGTCCAAAATACCGAGTCAAGAAGAAGGTATTGTATTTATGTAGTGTTGAGAAGTTGTACAAGTGATGTTGTATGGTGTGTAGTGTACAGAGAAACAATAAAATAACGAACAAAACAAATCGAAACCGGAGACATGTACGGTTAAAATAACAATAGCCATTTGACATAAACCGAACCAAGTAAGCGAGTAAACGTATGTTCATTGACTCCTAGGCGGCTTTCTTTAAACACAACAGCTGTGATTTTTTGCCTATGCGTAATGGAGGGAAGTTGTCGAACGAAAATCTTGCCGTTGCGTGTCCAGCAATACCGAAACCCCAGCTCCTTGCATCTCAGTTTAGTGTCCCTTAGTAAAGCCTTGTTTGTGGGTATTAAATGTTCATTTACATGTATGTGGCGTGGGTCTCCAGGCAAACCTATGTCTTCAGTATTTACACCCCTTTGCTTTCGGACTGCCGTAAGTAGTTCGTCGCGCTTATTTAAACAAGTGAACTTGGCAATAATAGGCTTGGGAAGGCCGTCAGTGTTTCGGGTTGGTATCCTAATCGCCGACGTGATATCGACGCTTGTAATGGAGACACCGACCTTTTTCGCAATGGACACTACTACATCGGTGATTTGCTGAGACTTTCGCTCGGGAACGCCAAATATCTCCAAGTTGAGCAGCCTATTCCGCTGCTCAAAGCTGTTCAAGGTCTGCTGTAAGTCATCTACGGTTGCCTTTAACTCTGTTACCTCGTCCCTCGTCTTACGAACCTCTTTCAATTCAGCCTTAATGGAGTTGATGTCCTGTACCGTCTCATCGAACAGTAAGCTATATTTATTTAGCGATTCCAACATGCTGTTGTACTGCTGGCTTATAGCTTCCTGTCTCTCCAGTAGTGCCCTATTATTCTCAGAAAGTCTGCCGTCGATAACCGATGTAAGCGTTGCTATCAACCTATCATTGTTATCCGATATTGTCTTCAGCAGCGCGCCATTCACGGGCGGTACCAACGTCGTGTCCGTGCTAACCATCACAGGTTCGGGTGCGGTAACGACCGGTAAGGGAGCAGGATCGGCTTGTGTATTAACCCCTTCGGAAGATCCAGCTCCCGCATTACGCACATCGGGTCCCGGTTGGGAGGGCGAAGCGCCTCGTACAGGAGTGTTGTCCCCCTTCCGCTCTCTCGGTTGCGAGCACGGCTTGCACTTCCACGAGGTCTTTTGCTTCGGTGTAAGCTTGATAAACGCCGATCTATTAACCCCAAGGCACTCGTAATGGTACTGATTAGTGCAATTGTCCTGAGAGCACCTTAGTACCATCTTCAAAGCGCTGATAGATTGTTTGCACACGGTGCATTTCGTGGTGTTCGATGTTAATATGAATATACGCGATCGAGTAGTTAAAAGATGTCTCCCAGAGACAAGCGATGAAATGCCGTCGAATTTGTCCGGTCTGCGCTATCTACTCGTCTGTCAACTGTCGCGGCACGTCACCGAAACGAAGCGTCAAGCGAGCGTCGCGTTTGTGCGCTTCACATACAGCACACTTTGCGCGCACGGGTGATCACAGTTCGCTTTTTATATTGACGGTATGTCAACACAGGCACACACTAGCACTTAGATGCACTACGCGTCGAGACACGCCGACAACGATGGATGTCTGTTATCACAAAACGACCACTGGAGGAAACGGAACAGATTTTTAACGTTTAAATTATTAAAAAGATGGAGAAATACGGTTTTTTTAATATTATACGGAGCGTTCACCAACACAGTATGTAGCTAAACAATTCGTCGAAGAATAATTGTTGTAGTTATAAATTGTAAGACTGTGCCCGCTGCTTTTACATTGTCGAATTCGAGATGTCACAGCGCGAGAATCAGTCCCCAGCGCGCAACGAGCGACGGCTTTACGAACGAGGGAGAAGCTAAAACTAATAAAAAAAAATTATCTTGGCGTTAATGTCCCGGTTGTGCTCTCGAGAACGAGAGCCCGGGGTCCGCCTTTGACCATGATCCAGGATTTGACGATCAGGTAATTACAGTGGAGCGACTACCATCTGACCTCCATGAAGCTGCTACCAGGGGAACCTGACCAGATTGGACCGGAATTTGCAGGTTTCATCACGATGTTTTCCCGGCTCTTACGGTGACGTAAGAGCATCGGTTAGTATTCAACAATGTACATAACTCAGAAAACAGTCATTGGTACATGGCTGGAGCGGCATTCGAACCCGGGCCCTCTGGCTTACGAGTCGGATACTGGCCTACAGGTCAACAAATTGATAAAGTTGTAATGTTGAATGATGTAAACATAGATTTTCTACGAAATGTAACGACATTAAACTGTGTTCAACGTTAAAATCATATGGTTTTAAATCTTTAATGAAATTCCTTACTAGAATAACTAGTACATCATAAACGTGCATTTACACTAACTTGTCCAAACAGGAATTAATAGAAACCTCTTACAAATATCTACAACTATTTGATCAATTGTGTGTATATACAATCATTAACATTAACAAATATCAAATAAAAATTTCCATTAAACAGAAAAGTCTATTTTCAGAAATTAATATTATAAATTTTCAATTTTAATGGCCGTGTGGTGTCCGGCAGACTAGAATAGCACCAACCCCTTACACTCGTGGGTATCGTACAAGGCGACTAATGTTTTCGAGGCAAAATATCTAGAATCTCCGTAGGCTGGAAAATGGGCAGCAGCGTTTTCCATTGTCATACTTATAACACTGCCATCTCCAACCCGCCTGCCGAGCATGGAGATTATGGCAATAACCTCCCCTTTCGTGAGAGAGGCCCTAAGTTCTACAGTGGACTAATATGGATGATTTTCTAAATGTACAAAAGATAATAAAATATATGTAAATTGTAATGACCCATTTCTGTAACAGAAATTAACATTTGTAGTACCTATATATTTTACATGTCAATTTTTATTTAGGTACCAATAAAAATAAAAATAATCGTCTTGGCCTTATTGTCTCGGTTGTGCTCTCGAGAACGAAGGCCCAGGGTCCGCCTTGACCATGATCCACGATTTGGCAGGTCAGGTAATTACAGTGGAGCGACTGCCATCTGACCTCCATGACCCTGCTACCAGGGGAACTTGACCAGATTGGATCATGGTTACACATTCAGTCGCCTGAATGTGCAGGTTTCATCACGATGTTTTCCCTCACCGTAAGAGCATCGGTTAGTATTCAACTAATGTACATAACTCAGAAAACAGTCATTGGTACATGACTGGATTCGAACCCGGGACCTCTGGCTTACGAGTCGGATACTGTAACCGCTAGGCCACCGACGCTCTAAGGAGCCTAAACCTAAAATTTATTGGTACCTAACGGTACCAATAAATATTGAAATTGAGAATCTTATTTTATAATTTAAATACGTACTTTATTTAGGTACCTACCTCGCGGGTTATACCTAAGCTCAAAATCCACGTACATATTTTATTTAAATAATAAACAAGTAGATATGGCAGATATGAAGCTCATTACACGTTTTTAAGGTTCCGTACTCATTTTTTTTTCAAGAAACAGAAGAAAATCGTTTAGTAGAGAGAAATAGAGATAGCTAAACAAATACGTATCAGTATATACTACGCTTACAAACAGCAAGGTGACCGAACAGCGTACGCATAGCGACCAAACTGGGATCCAAATCTGCTAATTATATTAAACTTACACGTGATTGATATTCAATTGCAATACCATTATGATTGAAACGAGTAAAGTATTCTGCAAAAACTTTTACTAATTGAGTCGTAACGGAATCATAATTGACTCTCAGTTGAATAGTTATTGGTGTTGCCTTCTAAAATCTATCAAGAGACTGCCGTTTTAGAGCACAATCGATTTACAATTGGTCTAGGAAATAGTCCAATGACAGTTGGTTCAACCATTTGTTTTGAATTAGTAGTAGCATACGAGAAACGCGTCAAACTTTCTATTTAGATCCAATCGAGGTTCAACTGAGCCATCAGTAAATTAGCAGGCCCGGGGCCCTGAAAACTCGAAACCTCCGACAACTTTGAGCAGCGCGGACCCAACGAAATGAAAATTTACTGACGCACTGATAAGTGAGTCATATTATCTATCCTCACAGGCCAATGTTAGCAAGCGAAGATGGAGAAAGTAGAAAAGGGTAACCACCCACCTGGCCGGGTGTTGTGACCAGAGGACCATGGGTCCGACAGTTGATCGTCGGAAGGTGTAAATATGCTGCGGAAATTGGCAAATTTCTTTAGCGCAATGTAGGACGGTCAGCGCCATCTATGTACGGATGCTTGCCCACCTTGTGTTCGTGTGCTCGTAATGTGAGTATTATTAAGTTTCCCTATTGGAGCCTATTTACGTTTCCCTATCGGGTTGGCGTTTGGTACTTACGACAAGCGACCAGGATTTTTTTAATTTGTGGAAAAACCTTCGTGAATAGTTTCCATATACAGTGGCCAAGTGGTGTACGGCAGAGTAGAATAGCACCAACCCTTTATACTCTTGGGTGTCGTACAAGGCAAATGAAGTTTTCGAGATAAAATATCTAGTCTCCGTAGGCTGGAAAATGGGCAGCAGCATTTTCCATTGTTATATTTATAAAACTGCGATCTCCGACTCGCCTGCAGAGCGTGGAGATTATGGTAATAGCCTCTCCCATGAAAAGGGTTTTGTGGGAGAGGCCCTAAGTCCTGCAGTGGACTGTTATGGGGAATAAGAAGAATTTGAGAAAAAGCGAATGGAAATAAAAATACTAGGTGAGAGAATTTTGAACAATTAAACGCCAACCTTGGACTCTGCTCGTTTGACACTAAGTAGTATAAAAAATTCTTAAGAGCTTCGGTGGCCCACTGAATCCTACTGCGGCCATGAACCAATGACTTTTTTCTGAGTTATGTAAATTAGTTCAATACTAACTGATGCCCTTGCGGTGAGCGAAAACATCGTGATGAAACCTGCACATTCAGGCAACTGAATGTGTAACCATGTTCTAATCTGGTCAGGTTCCCCTGGTAGCAGGGTCACGGAGGTCAGATGGCAGTTGGTCCACCGTAATTACCTGATCTGCCAAATTCTGGATCATGGTCAAGGCGGACCCCGGGGTCTCGTGCGCGAGAGTACTGTCGGGAATTAAAGCCAAGATGATTTCAGAATGGGTTAAAAATGTTGTTAGACCAAGGAACCCTACAATGACATAAACTGTTTAATACATTATCAAAAGGTCAATCTGTGTTGCGTATATATTGTGGCTGACCCTAGATTTGTCTATCATTTCGCGGAAACTTTTAAATAATGTGAGTCATTGTTTCTACTAAATACGTACATTATTTTGTTTACTTATTATTATTTCATAAAATTTAATTATCTACCTACTTCATGGGCTTCATTGGATTTATCTATTTTCAACACAATCGCTTTTCGCACAAAATATAAATATTTGTAATTATTCTTTAAATTACATTACCTACGCGAAAATAAATTGAAATTATTTTCTATTGAGATGTACCTACAACACAGATAAGCCGAAAGTTCTCAAGTTCCTCTTTTATTTTATTTATTCATTCGTTTTTTATTAAGTTGTTATGCAGTATTTGTTTCCTTGGTTAATGTTGTGAAATTTAATTTATTTTTGCCTAAATTGTGTTACAAAACTAGCATGAGCGTATTTGGTCCATAAAGACCGGAGTTTGGATTCGTTTATATACAATTCTTTTTGGAATTGAAAATATTTGCAAAAAAATTATTTAGGACGATGAAGAAATAGTAATAGAATATCAATTTTTAAAAATTTTGTCTTTGTCTGTCTGTACACTCTAATCTCCGGAACTACTTTACGAATTTGAATGAGAGTTTTTATTATGGAAACTGGAACACCTGATGTACCTTAATAGACCAGCTAAACCCAGTAAATAATGACTAAATTGATAAAAACCTGTAGTAAATATATAATTAATATAATTCTAATAATGTGATTATATCTAAATAGTAAAGAAACATAGTACCTATCTATATAAAATTGTTTTGCTTAGTTTCGTAAACGAAAACATACCTAACACCGGTCAACGATAACATTGTTAACCTATGAGACCATAACATTATGAGTACCTATCAACAACAATTATCATATCATCATATCAGTTATAGAAGAAACATTCTCTTTTAAAATCTTTTGGTACTTTACTTTTAAATTCAACATCATTTAAAAATAATTTCTTTTGTTACAGATCCAAAAATGAAACTCTGTGGAGTTTTGCTGCTAGTGGTCTGCGTGTACAGCAGTCCCATCTCTAAAAAAGAGAACCTGGTCGTAGATGATAAATTTTTTAAAAATGAGCGCGTTATTTACACCTCCCAGAATGACATAGTTAACCTCTTCTTACCATTGAATGCATTGAACTTCAATGAAAATAACTCTGATAAGACAGAAGGCTCCGATTTCAGCTATAATGCCATTTTATTCTTTGTTGAAGGAGAAATAGGCCAAAACGGCATTATTGATAGTACCGGGCTCTACGTTTTAAAGAATAAAGTCGCGACGAAGCTTCTAGACAATGGAAGAGATTTCGTGGCATCTACAAATGACAGCAAAACTGTGTACTTCGCTGCTACTGACGGCTTATACGTGTATAATGTAGAGAAGAATAAAGCAGATAAATATGGCACCGTTACGGACAACATCATCAGCATCGCGAAGAAGTTAAATGACGATGCCCTGTATATTCTTACCGAAGACAAGCAATTGTACAAAGTAACAAACGACGGGAATAAGAAGGTGAAAATCGCTGAAGTAAATGATGCTGTCCAAATAATGGCCGATTACACTTCAAGCCTTTACTATGTGGATTCCGATAAAGTGGCATATGTTGTGAATGAGGATGGAGTCAAGAAATTCTCAGGACTACCAAGCAACCCCAGCGAGGTGCGCCTCCTGAAGCCTATATGTGTTATCAAAGATTTTGTACTACTCGTAGTCGACGACAAGGTGTACACGATTTTCGCGAATGGTACTGCTAATTTCGCAAAAATCGAACTTAAGACAAAACCCACCGCATACTCCCCAGAAGGAACGCTTGTCCAATACTACGCTCACGATAAGAAAATATACGAATACAATCTCATAGCTATTCTCATAGACGAACTCATGGATAAACTTAAGCAGTATATTTTCTCGAAGATAGACCAGATCACAGAACTAGCGACCAACAAGAGAAGTAAGCTTATTTCCAAAGGACATTAGTTTGCTAATAATAAGTTGCATAATATCGCATTAATTGTAAGTCAATTCACAATGATATTATCAACAACAACATAAATGATTGATTCACTATAAACTTCGAGTATGTTTAATATCGTAAACTAGGTGTTGTGTACGATATAATATATTGCATTTGAACAGTTATTAAATAAATAGTTGAAATTGTTTTCTTCTGAACTGCTCATACTTTTTTTGTTATACCAAGGTACAGTATCCACGAAATAATCCCATCTAGTTTGATAGCAGAATCCGTTTTTGACATAAACACCTTTTCTACGCGTTCGCCCCAAAAAGTTTTGGGGCCTGTACTTATGACAGAAGGCTTATTTTTCCACAAAAACACTACGTGCAGCATACGAGTAGCACACGCGAAGTGTCCGCCTAGTCACCGCGTAGCTAGCTAGGGTGCTTTCTCAGCTCGTTGGACACCGCGCTGCTCGAAACTGCTTGATATTTGCGCCACAATGTTGCGTGTTTACTGTTCGGTCGCTATATAATAAATAAATATGCTTGGACAAATTCACCATGCGCCATGTAGCCCCAAAGTAAGCAAAGCTTTTGTTATTGGTGGTAGATAACTGATAAACTACTTATATACTTTTTTTAAATACATACTTATTTTACATCATTACAATTTCTGCTCGGCCGGGAATCGAACCCGGGACATCTGCGTGGCGACCGGCATGTTAACCAACTGAACCACTCAGGTCGTCAGGTTTGTAATGTAAGTAGTTGCAAATCCCAGTGCTAGAATATTTTTGCCCGATACTTTTCCGGAAAATGGAAATACGACACGTTACGAAAGTTTTTACGCCCACTCCTTACAATTTCGTGGGTAGTCTTGATAAGGCCTATATCTATAATTTGATATTGTAGTAACACATTGAACCTATACATTTGAAATGCAAATATATTGTAGAATTTACGTGAAAAATAATTTTACACACAATCAGCTTTGCTATTTGATTATTTTGAGGGAACAAAATAAAATAATAGCTATTGCGATCCAATCATAATTCAATCGAACCATTGGTAAATTACCGGACGTAAGGTCCAGGCTGTCGGTCCGGTACGTGGTCGCCACTCGAAAAATGCCACTTAGGCTAAAAGCAGCTGTGCTCTCAATGACATCTGGCCATTTTACAGATTTTAATGTCAGGTTACTTAAAAAAATTCTCTAACGATCTGTCTAGGAAAGTTTATTCTATCTTATATTATTCTATATTTATAGAGTTACGTAAGTACACTGAAGAGTGAAAAGTGAGTGTGACGGTGAAGTGTGAGTCGGACGCGCGCCCCATAATTTTTAATACTCCTCTCCTAGGGGAAATGTTTTTAAGAATTGCGTCTTATCTAGAAAATAAGAACCGTAAGGGGGCATCAGTGTCTTTTCATCAGTTATTTCTCTTTCCGCGGCATGTTAGAACAATGATGAACGTGGCGTAAAAAGGTAGTGCGCATCCCATCCCTATGGAGTGTTGCATTCGATGTAACCTGAAAAGCCTTCCCAGCCAAAGGTACTCAAGGTATGTCAATATTGTATACTTGTTTTTGTGCACAATAAACTGTTAAATAAATAAATACTCTGCCGTAAATTACTTTTCGATGCAGCATTTCCCATACTATTTTCAGTACAGATGTATCGAAAAATAACTTTATAATCATTATGCAACACTTTTCTTTTTTAAATTTTGTCGGGCGCCGGGACACGGCTAAATGTAGGCTGAATACCTAAATGTCTTCAACAAATTCAAAATTTAAATTTTCCTGTTATATTTGTAATCAGTTCACAGTCTGTGGTTGTGATTGTGTACATTTGGAATTATTTTTCCCGCTAAACAGAATATGTTTTCTAATTGTGGTAATTTGTGTTTGTGAATGTTTTTTCTTGTTTGAAGCAAATTAATAGATAAATGTGAAAGTAGTGAAGTGAATTTCCCGCCGCTTGATATCCTCGACGCGTAGATACAACAGAACTGACTCGCAGTTACTTCCAGCAAAATTGAAAAAAATATAGGTACGAAATTTTAACATGAAAATATGAGTGTAGATAAAGTAGTGTATGCAACTGCATATAATTTTATGTGACAGTTGCATAAACTATTATATTATGACAATACTGGAAAAATTACATAAAGTGATAGGTACCACAGTACAGTGTGGTCACAACCACATATTTTGTAGTGCCTTGACTGTCTAATGTGCCTGAAAAGCGAAACTGCCAAGAGGATGTGAGTTAAGCCAGTTTTTTCCTCATAGAACCCATGTTAGAGGCCCATAAGAGGACATGTAAGGACTATCGCTACGAAAAGTCGACAAAAGTAATAATTTTTTTTTTGTGCCAGCAACGTTTTATGGATCTTCTAAACGATTTTGCCTTGTACTCGATGACGTAGGATAACCCACAGCGCCCTCACAGTCTATAACGTGATGCAGACACATGTTACATTTTGAAAGTAGGTAGGTTACGGGACTCACGGGACATGTGCAAGCTAAAATAGGCCTTAGGGTAACAAACCTTTTCACATTGCAACTGTACATACACATATGCTCTATAACATTTTATAGTACCTACCTAGATATTCGCATTATATCAAGACAAATACACTGAAAGCAATTTACCAATGATAGCAGAGTAGGAATCCACTTCCCATACAAGTGTGAAACTCGTGGAAGTTGCTTTGTTGTGTACTGCGTCCACTTTAAAGGATGCAGTATTGGGCACACCTGCAATGAAAAGTACTTAGGTACACTTTGTAATAGGTAGCAATCTTTCTGGATGCGACAAACCGAGGACAGGGTGCATTGGTGCTCATTGGGTGACGCCTATATCCAGCAGTGGATTAGTATAGGCTGACGATGATGATGATTCTTCTAAATAATATCAGGTGCCAGATTTTTATTTGTTATAGTGGGAAACAAACGTCGTGGGCGTCTTCTGGCTGATATGATGATGATGATGATCAAGCCGTAAATATTCAAAAATATTTACACGTACATGTATTACATTCAGTTATTAACAAGTTATTTGAAATGAAATGGCATTTGATCGCGAAGAGTGAAAAAATCAGCAGTGGGATGATTCAGGCTAATATAATAATAATAATAATAATAAAATTGAAAAATAATAGTCTTGGTTCGCGCAGCGAGACTCCGAGCATTGCTCTTTCCATTGCCCTTTGTATAACAATGAGCTTTCTTAAAAGGCCCATCTGGCAACACACATTTGTCAAATAACTTCGTCTTGAGACAATGCGATAATTGGGATGAAAATATAAGGCATAGCTGCTCAACTGAGATGGATTCGTCGATTGACCTCTGTCTCGAAATCGGACCTACCTAGCTGGACTATTTGTCCTAGGTACATATAGTCGTCAACAACTTCAAGTGGATGCCTGCAGCTGTCACTTATACAACATGTATATCATAATATGCCATAGGCGTTAATTTAGTAAAGTCCCTTGTTGGACGCCAAAAAGTCCAAAGTTTGGCGCCCAAAAAGGGACTCAAATGTTGGCAACCAAATCACCGGTGTGTTTGAACGACACATCCGCCATGCCCAGCTTGTTCTCGGCCCGGAACGTGTAGTTGCCCAGATCCATCATTTTCACCGTGTGAAATATCAGCTTATGAGTGCTGTCCTGGGCCACCATTACAACCCTGAAAAGTAATGTAAAAGGCAACGTCAAAACTAGGTACTTTATAAGTAACTACTACAACAACTAATTTAAAAATCTTCAAGACTGACTGAATAATCTGTTTGTGAGACAAATGTCTGGTAGATCTTTTAAATAAAACAAATAAATAAACATGCTTGGACAATTCACACAGCGCCATTTAGCCCCAAAGTAAGCAAAGCTTGGGTTATGGGTGCCAGAAAACTAATAAACTAGATACTTATATATTTTTTAATACATACTTATTATACATACATGCAGCACCCAGAAACGTAACAAAAATTAAAATTCCACATTTCTGTTAATCACCTAAATAAACTAATCGGTCGAGTTATTTTTCCAATTTGGGCCTAATCGCGAAAGGTACTTCTTAGATAAAAGGTACGCTATTTTTATACTACCCACTTATTACTATAACAATTTCAATATCTGGAAATCGAAGCCGGGACCTCCGCGTGGCAGAACGGCATGTTAACTATCTTAACCACTCAGGTCGTCTGAGGTCGTCAGATCTTATAAAAATCGAATAAAGAGGTATTCTCACATTCTTCTTCCACTCGATGATAGGGAGCGGCGTGCCAACAGCCTCGCAGCCGCTGCTCACCAGCTCACCCTTGCTCACAACCAGGAAACCATCCTCGGTGATGGTCTTTATCTTGGGTGGGTCTGGAATTAAATGGTGAGTTGGTTGGTGAGTACAGTGCAATAGCTTAAGTGCATGATCACCTTAGGAATCATATTCCTTTGCACTACTGTGCACTCGATAAACTGTTTTTATGGCATTCATGAATTAAATGGAACACGTTGCCTACGAGTGTGTTCCTTGTTTACTATAATCTGGACTCCTTAAAGGCAAGAGTGAAATGGCAGTTCCTAGACAGGCATGCTCCCTCTTTGGCCGCATCGTCACTCACCACCAGGTGAGATAGAGGTCAAATGCCTGGATTCTATAATTTAAAAATATTTATGTCAAAGTCAAAGTCAAAATAATTTATTCAGATTAGGCTATACATAGCACTTATGAATGTCAAACAAATATATTAAAATGTACATTACAATAATGGTGAAACCTATTTTAGGTATGTTCTAAATATTGAAAAAATTGTTTATCAAATAAAGATAAATGTCAAATACATATAAATAAATTACAATTAATAAATATTAAAAACAAAAAAAATAAAAAAATATCACCAAGTTATTTATTACGATTCAATTGTTTAAAATGTCAATTCACTTACAAACATCAAATATTAAATACACAATTAAACATGTCACAAAATTATTCAATCAATGTGACTAAGGTATTAAAATAAGTTATATCCAGGGATTTTTATCTTCCATGTAGTCCTTTACTTTATAGTATGCTTTGTTTATTAAGTTTGTCTTAGTGGTTTTTTTAAATTTATTGAGAGGTAAGTTTTGTATCTCTTCAGGAATTTTATTAGAAAATGATACACCATGAGCCACAAAAGAGGATTTTACCTTTGCAATCTGAAGCGGTCAGTCACAATCCTGTCCCTATTCCGAGTATTGTAGCTGTGATTATCGAAATGTTTTTGATAAGATGTTCTGTGCTTATAAATATAAACAATATTATAATATATGTATTGTGACGCAATTGTAAGTATATTAATACTTTTAAAGTGTTATCTTAGAGAAACTCGTGGGCTCCAACGATATATAGCCCGCACCGCCCGTTTTTGTAGAATAAAAATATCTTGTATGTCAGCTGCAGAACCCCACAGCATCAAGCCATAAGACATAATGCTATGGAAGTAACTGAAATAGACGAGCCGCGCGGTTTCTACATTCGTAAGGCCCCGCATTTTTTTTTATTGCATATATTGCAGAACTCAATTTCCCTGGCCCCCAACATCAAAATTATTTCCAAGACATCACTTAGCCTCCTAGGGTCACCCATCTTCGATGACTCCATAACGCCCCTAGTACAGCATTCGATTTCTAAATTCAACTCATATTCAGACCGCCTAATTAAAATCAACACACATTCGGCTATTTTTATTTTGAAATTTTGCCTCTTTGTACCCAAATATACTTATCTAGTCCGGTGTTGTCCTCTCTGGAAATTCAAAAATTTAACTGATTCTATTGACAATCTGGTCAAAAGTCAATTAGAATCAATTTTAAATGTCAACCTTTCCGAGCAGGCCTGGACTCAAGCCTCTCTGCCTATCCGTTTTGGGGGCTTGGGTGTCCGCAAAATTTCAAACGTATCTTTACCAGCTTTTTTATCTTCAATTCACAGCACGTCCAACCTCATAGAAAAAATTCTAAATCCTTCCGTCCCAAACTTTGAGGTGGCGTGTCTGGGCGAGGCTACTTACGTTTGGCTTACGGCTGTCCCGAGTCCAAATTTACCATTATGCCCTAACAGTCAAAGGAGCTGGGATGAAATTCAATCCAAATTTATACGTTCAACACTATTTAGCAACTGTACCGACTCTACCCGCGCCAGGTTGGAAGCTGTGTCCAGGGAGTCTGGCCAGTGGCTCCAGGCCTACCCATCGGCCAATACTGGCACTTTTTTAGATAACTCCACCTTTCGTTTGGCCGTGGCTCTCACATAAATGCCCATGTGGAGTGGACGTCGACCACCTGGGACACCACGGTCTATCCTGCCAAAAAAGCGCAGGCCGCTTTTCGACACATTTTGCGCCGCTCTCTCGCTACCGTCAACGTGCCGGCTATTCTAGAGCCGAACGGTATCGCACGTGACGATGGCAAGAGACCGGACGGAATGTCGCTCATCCCTTGGAAGATGGGTCGGGCCTTAGTGTGGGATGCAACGTGTGTCGACACTCTGGCACCCTCCCATCTTCCATTTACTTCGAAAAAGGTTGCTGCTGCGGCTGAGACCGCCGAAAGGCAAAAAATGGTGAAATACCGGGGTATCGGCACCCAATACAATTTTGTTGCATTTGGTGTCGAGACCCTGGGTCCGTGGGGCCCCGGGGCGCTTGCTTTGTACAGAGAAATTGCAAAGAAATTGGTCGACACCACAGGTGACCGAAAAGCTGGCAGTTACCTCGCACAAAGAATAAGCATTGCTATTCAGAGAGGTAATGCTGCCAGCATCTTGGGTACGCTTCCACACGGCCCAAATTTTTTACATATTTTAAGTTAGTTAATTTATTTTTCTTTTTATTGTACATATTATAATAAGGTTCTATGTCCTAATCAATAAATCTTTTAAGTACATTTCCCTGATAAGGTTTGTAAGTGGTCCTTCCACTGGAGTTTTTTATCCAGTGTCAGCCCTAGGAAAATAGTTGAGTCTGTAAATTTTAATATTTCATTATTTAGATTAAGTGTCATACTTTTCATTTTCACATTTGGCATGTGAAATAGAACACATTTGGTTTTAGATGAATTCAAGAGTAAATTGTTAGATGGGGCGTATCACCTGTAAAAGGAAAAACTTTCCTAAGTTACCACTGACCACTTTACCCACCCGGCCTGCCACATATCTATACATATAATAAATAGAAAAAGAAGTGTGTCTGTTCATTATATAATATTTACAAAAAAAATTAATCCGATGAAGAAATAGTAATAGAATAAGAATTTTTGAAATGTTTGTCTGTTTGTTTGTACACACTAATCTCCGGAACTACTAGACAGATTTGAATGAAATTTTTTCGTTGTATAGATTTCAAGCTTGGGCAACACATAGGATATAATTGATTATGTAAACTGGAACATCTGATAAATATAACCACAACTTGGCCTCTCCGTAGTACTAGCTTTCATACATTAGAGAGGTAATTTAAAATGGTCGCCTCGGAACAAGATAAACTGCCTTAAAAACGATTTCCATGCGGACAAAGACGCGGGCAATAGCTTGTAATATAATAAAATCTCTAATGAAAGATATTTTTTCAAAACAAGAATTTATCGCACGGCATAGTACCTACTTATCAAGACCATTCTAAAGACCCCAAACACGATGGGGTTATCTTGTTGCTTTCAATAGTTCCTAAGGCCACCTTCCGTCATCATTATCAGACCTTGAACATCACCTAGGGGTACCTATAGTAGCAGTTGACCGAAGTCTTGCACTGAGACCCTGAGACTGGTTGAACATTTAGGGCCCCGATTTTTTAAATTACCTTACACTTCCCCTGCTAACTCAAATACCAGAGAGCCTACAGCAGTACAGTTTTTCTATACTGCTCAGTGACAAACGAGCAGACAGTCCACCTGATGATAAGTGGTAACTGTCGCCCATAACATCTACAATTCATACATTAAGGTTGCAGGCAACAAAAACCGCAAATGCGTTGTCACTGTGAGGACTGAGATGAAATACCTCGTGCCTGTAATTTCGCTGGCCACCTTATCCATAAAACCGGAACACAACAACTATTACTTAGAGTTGTTAATAAAATATTGTTTTTTGATTGATTGATTGTAAGTTAAAAAATAGATAAGGCGGTGGTACTCCCCAGGCGGACTCCTCAGGCTTGACAGACTCAATGGCAGTTTTTGGTATTCTGCTACTGTTACTAATGGCTCTGTTGAATGGTAATTGGATCGCAATCGCAGCAGTATTCTGCTATAATTCTATCTGCCCTTGAGCTGCTAACGCGATTTAATTACAATTCAAGCGCGCCAAGTAAATTCAGACTTGAAATTCTAGTAAATGTCGCAGGTAGCGGCTGGATGCTGATGAAACGAGCAACCGGGTCTCCTGAAGAAAAGTGGTCACAGGTCTCAGAAATTTACAGATTTTTACTCAAAACATAAACGAATGAATCAGCGAACCCGATTTTTTTAATGTTTTGGATCTTAAATTCGGATTTTTCGATTTTTTTTCAAATTTAGCTCCTAAGAACTGGGGCGACTATAATAAAAATAACAAAAATAAATAAATTAGCGATCGCAGCGAGCTCGGTGTTTATGGTATTTGGTTCTTAAAATCAAGAATCAAGGTTACATACAATGCAACTTCTTTCTCTTATTATTTTGGCCTTCGGTTCGTACACCTTGCTGGGGGGTTGCTCTATGCTGGTTACGCCCATGGGTAGGGACTTTCTTGAATATCGCGGGGTGACTGCCACCCATCCAGGTGGTCACGGGCATTCATTTTAAGGGTATCTTCCGGGTTTCCTACCGCGTAGGTACCTTTGTTGACGTTTAGCCCGATATTTCGACACAATCAACAAACAAAGGTACTCATCAACAAAGATACGCGGTAAGAAACCCGGAACATACCTTTAAAATGTGTGATAATAACCGCGATAGTTTAAAGCATTATCTTATAGCATTAATTTACAGTGTACAGAATGCAAAATAATGATTTAGGAATGTACTTAAAGCACATCTGCTAACTTCTGAGCCGTCATAGGTTGACGCGTGTATCAGCCCGAACAATCCCTTATAGATGTTGACTATTAAATAACACTCGCGCGCGAGGGCCTTGATCATGATCCAGAATTTGACAAATCTGGTAATTACAGTGAAGCGACTACCGTCTGACCTTCGTGACCCTGTTAACAGGGGCACCAGACCAGATTGGATCATGGTCACACCATTCAGTTGCCTGAATGTGCAGGTTTCCTCACAATGTTTCCCTCACCGTAAGAGCATTCCGTTAGTGTTTAACTATTAATGTTTCTTTTGGACTATGACATGGGATCGCTCAAGAGGAACTACTATATTAGAGGTCTCTTTATAGACGGGCATGGTATACCTACCCCTGATTTAACACAATTGGAATGAAGATATCGCAAAATATATGTACATTGAATTTACGGTCCGAAAAATATAAATATAAAGAGACTTAAATATTTACTGTAGAATTTAAATGATATATTTAAGGTAACATATAAAGTATCAATGTATTAGTATCCCAGATATATTATGCAGCATTAGAGATCATCACTCGCTTAAAATTATATTTTTAAATTAATACCAAAGTATGGTGAAATGCATAAGGTTGGCTCTGCGCTAATCTGATATGGTTGTTTAAATGAAAAATAAATGTATTACTGCAATAAATAATCGTACATAAATAAATAAATATCATCTTTTATTTCTACACTTCAATTATTAGCATAGGCACATAGATGGCGCTGACCGTCCTACCTCGCGCTAGAGAAGTGTGCCAACTTCCTCGGCATATATACTACTTCTGACGATCTTTCTGTTTCCATCCATAAATACTCCTCCCGACGATCAACTGTCGGACCCTTAGTCCCCTGGTCACAACACCCGGCCAGCTACCCTTTTCCATCTTCTCCCAACTTTGCTTGCCAACATTGGCGGCTACCTTATCCCTCCACCGCCAAAAGTCAAAGATAATTAAATAAATGACAGCTTAATCCAGGTTCAAATTCTTTAATTTGGAATATGGTCATAAAATTCCTATGAAAGTAGTTTCTGTAAAGGCATGTTTCACATAAATGAATAAGTATAGACTTTTCATAATTCTCATTTATTGTGTTAATTATAATTTATTTACAACTTGCTTGCTAAAGGAACGAAATTATCAGTATCTTAGTAAATGCTTATGGGAAATATATGTAGGTACCACGATTCTAGAAAACGAGCAGATTTTTAGAAGATAAAGTTTAGTTATGTGGTTACCACTGAAACATAATTAATGTTAATATAACAATCATTATTGTTTTTAAAATAGATATTGAGAGAATTATTGCTATTTTCACTAAACTTAGGAATCGGCTAAGTTCTTTCTTATTTCAATTTGGACGTTGCTGATTGGCTAAAAACTATTTAGACGGAAAATAGGCGATTCCAAAGTTTAGTGAAAACAGGCTTTAAACTTTGCTTTATTTATTTTAGAACTTATCAATTATAAAAAAACCACCTGTGTGGAACTAAAACTTAATTCGCTTTTACTACCTTGTCAAAAAAAGCGCTATCGTCGAAAAACAGACACAGATACAATCACCAAGATGGCGGACGACGTTATTTTCCCGCCTTTTGATCTATCGTTTGAAACTTGCGCTTGTGTAATGTTGTGAGCTTGTTCGGGCTCCGAGTCTTCTAGATTTGGAGTTATGTCGGAATAATCCGACGTGGACGGTCTTCTACCAGCTAGGAAAATAAAAACAAACATTTAAGTAATAATATACCGTCAAGGCCGTGTGGCGTCCGGCAGAGTAGAATAGCACCAACCCCTTACACTCATGGGTGTCGTACAAGGCGACTAATTTTTTCGAAGCAAAAGATCAAGAGTCTCCGTAGTCTGGAAAATGGGCAGCAGCATTTTCCATTATTATATTTAAACCCTGTGATCTGCAACCCGCCTGCCAAGCGTGGAAATAATGGCAATAACCTTTCCTTTCGTGGGAGAGGCCCTGAGTCCTGCAGTGGACTGTTACGGGCTGTGGTGATAATGTGATGATGATACCGTCAAGGGGTGCCGATCGGCTCCCGAAACTGTTGAACTAGTCCCAATGTTAGTATTATTAGCCGTGATAACAAACCCGATATGTGTAGTGAAAGTGTAGTGAATAACCACGAAACTCCTCTCACTGACTTCACTCGAAATATGTATTAGAGATTGGTCACGTCATAACATATAGGACACACGATTGTAAGGACCGTGAGGGCGTCTGTCTTTTCATCAATAGTTTCCCAATCGGCGGCATGTTAGGACAATAATGAATGTGGAGTGAAAAGGGAGTAACATGCCGCTGATACTAGTGATGTTATTTATCACCCATATCTAACACTTCATCCGAGTGAAGTTCCTGAGAGGCCGTCTTATTAGCAAAGAAAAATTGGCATGTAAGTTTGTTCGATAGCTATTAGCTACTCACTTCCAGGTTCTGTAGCAAAATGCAATACGGGTGACTGCTTACTCCAACCGAACCTAGGGATTGAAATATTAGATAATAAATTAACATGTAGGTAGCAAGTCTTATTCCAAAAATATCACTTAGGCGTAGGGGCCAAACTTTTCGTGACGTATTTTCACATTATTTATTTTGAAATCGCAACTGGGGGTCTAAAACGGCCACATTGGGTGTTTCATATTATGATTCATTTCATCATACAGCCGAAAGATGCCCACTGCTGGGCATAGGCCTCCCCGCATCCAGCTGGTACCTGCGATCTTTACCAGGTCGTCGATCTACCTTGCGGGAGGCCTACCCACGCTGCGTCTTCCGGTACGATTCATTTAGAGCGCCACAAACTTATCTGATCCGGTCAAAACTGGAACTAATGTGACGTCATTTCGAATTGTCATGCCAATGCCAACAACTGCGTCGCTGCAGATAAGTTTGTGACCAATGAATATCATATTATGAAACGCTGCTCCTGTAAATAAATAGTAAGTCTATGTAATTGATCGTCATGACTAGACCCCGAACCCGGTAAGTAGATGCAAATAATGTGCAAATCCAACTCAGATTGAATCGCGCGCGCCCCTATAATGATGTGAACTAACTCCAGGCCCATTGTGTCGGACAACGGCGCCGGCGGCGCACGCGGCGGCGGCGGCGGGGCGCGGCGCGCGGCGAGCGATCGGCGGCTGAGTAGGAGCACTCCGGACAACGCACGCGCAACGCACGGCCGGTCCCGGCGATGCACGTCGTATCGCGAGTCACTCACCTCAGGATCATATACCCCGTCCACCAGCCACGTTTCACAGACGGCCACGATATCATAGTCGTTGTTTAGTAGTCCCTGCCTAAATTGAACAGTCTTGCCCCTTATACTACGTGTACGTTAATTGTGCCATTTGTGATAGATATAAATAATGAGGTTAGAAATTGGTTCAAAGGGAACATGAGCACAGTTAAAAAGCATAACAGTCCAAAATACCGAGTCAAGAAGAAGGTATTGTATTTATGTAGTGTTGAGAAGTTGTACAAGTGATGTTGTATGGTGTGTAGTGTACAGAGAAACAATAAAATAACGAACAAAACAAATCGAAACCGGAGACATGTACGGTTAAAATAACAATAGCCATTTGACATAAACCGAACCAAGTAAGCGAGTAAACGTATGTTCATTGACTCCTAGGCGGCTTTCTTTAAACACAACAGCTGTGATTTTTTGCCTATGCGTAATGGAGGGAAGTTGTCGAACGAAAATCTTGCCTTTGCGTGTCCAGCAATACCGAAACCCCAGCTCCTTGCATCTCAGTTTAGTGTCCCTTAGTAAAGCCTTGTTTGTGGGTATTAAATGTTCATTTACATGTATGTGGCGTGGGTCTCCAGGCAAACCTATGTCTTCAGTATTTACACCCCTTTGCTTTCGGACTGCCGTAAGTAGTTCGTCGCGCTTATTTAAACAAGTGAACTTTGCAATAATAGGCTTGGGAAGGCGGTCAGTGTTTCGGGTTGGTATCCTAATCGCCGACGTGATATCGACGCTTGTAATGGAGACACCGACCTTTTTCGCAGTGGACGCTACTACATCGGTGATTTGCTGAGACTTTCGCTCGGGAACGCCAAATATCTCCAAGTTGAGCAGCCTATTCCGCTGCTCAAAGCTGTTCAAGGTCTGCTGTAAGTCATCTACGGTTGCCCTTAACTCTGTTACCTCGTCCCTCGTCTTACGAACCTCTTTCAATTCAGCCTTAATGGAGTTGATGTCCTGTACCGTCTCATCGAACAGTAAGCTATATTTATTTAGCGATTCCAACATGCTGTTGTACTGCTGGCTTATAGCTTCCTGTCTCTCCAGTAGTGCCCTATTATTCTCAGAAAGTCTGCCGTCGATAACCGATGTAAGCGTTGCTATCAACCTATCATTGTTATCCGATATTGTCTTCAGCAGCGCGCCATTCACGAGCGGTACCAACGTCGTGTCCGTGCTAACCATCACAGGTTCGGGTGCGGTAACGACCGGTAAGGGAGCAGGACCGGCTTGTGTATTATTAACCCCTTCGGAAGATCCAGCTCCCGCATTACGCACATCGGGTCCCGGTTGGGAGGGCGAAGCGCCTCGTACAGGAGTGTTGTCCCCCTTCCGCTCTCTCGGTTGCGAGCACGGCTTGCACTTCCACGAGGTCTTTTGCTTCGGTGTAAGCTTGATAAACGCCGATCTAGGAATCCCAAGGCACTCGTAATGGTACTGATCAGTGCATTTGTCCTGAGAGCACCTTAGTACCATCTCCAAAGCGCTGATAGGCTGTTTGCACGCGGTGCATTTCGTGGTGTTCGATGTTAATATGAATATACGCGATCGAGTAGTTAAAAGATGTCTCCCAGAGACAAGCGATGAAATGCCGTCGACTTTGTCCGGTCTGCGCTATCTACTCGTCTGTCAACTGTCGCGGCACGTCACCGAAACGAAGCGTCAAGCGAGCGTCGCGTTTCTGCGCTTCACATACAGTTTCTTCACACTTTGCGTTGCGCGCACGGGTGATCACAGTTCGCTTTTTATATTGACGGTATGTCAACACAGGCACACACTAGCACTTAGATGCACTACGCGTCGAGACACGCCGACAACGATGGATGTCTGTTATCACAAAACGACCACTGGAGGAAACGGAACAGATTTTTAACGTTTAAATTATTAAAAAGATGGAGAAATACGGTTTTTTTAATATTATACGGAGCGTTCACCAACACAGTATGTAGCTAAACATGTCGTCGAAGAATAATTGTTGTAGTTATTAATTGTAAGACTGTGCCCGCTGCTTTTACATTGTCGAATTCGAGATGTCACAGCGCGAGAATCAGGCCCCAGCGCGCAACGAGCGACGGCTTTACGAACGAGGGAGAAGCTAAAACTAATAAAAAAAAATGATCTTGGCGTTAATGTCCCGGTTGTGCTCTCGAGAACGAGAGCCCGGGGTCCGCCTTTGACCATGATCCAGGATTTGACGATCAGGTAATTACAGTGGAGCGGCTACCATCTGACCTCCATGAAGCTGCTACCAGGGGAACCTGACCAGATTGGACCTGAATTTGCAGGTTTCATCACGATGTTTTCCCTCACCGTAAGAGCATCGGTTAGTATTCAACAATGTACATAACTCAGAAAACAGTCATTGGTACATGGCTGGAGCGGCATTCGAACCCGGGCCCTCTGGCTTACGAGTCGGATACTGGCCTACAGGTCAACAAATTGATAAAGTTGTAATGTTGAATGATGTAAACATAGATTTTCGACTAAATGTTCAACATTAAACTGTGTTCAACGTTAAAATCATATGGTTTTAAATCTTTAATGAAATTCCTTACTAGAATAATTAGTACATCATAAACGTGCATTTACACTAACTTGTCCAAACAGGAATTGTTAGAAACCTCTTACAAATATCTACAACTATTTGATCAATTGTGTGTATATACAATCATTAACATTAACAAATATCAAATAAAAATTTCCATTAAACAGAAAAGTCTATTTTCAGAAATTAATATTATAAATTTTCATTTTTAATGGCCGTGTGGTGTCCGGCAGACTAGAATAGCACCAACCCCTTACACTCGTGGGTATCGTACAAGGCGACTAATGTTTTCGAGGCAAAATATCTAGAGTCTCCGTAGGCTGGAAAATGGGCAGCAGCGTTTTCCATTGTCATACTTATAACACTGCCATCTCCAACCCGCCTGCCGAGCGTGGAGATTATGGCAATAACCTCCCCTTGCGTGGGAGAGGCCCTAAGTTCTACAGTGGACTGATATGGATGATTTTCTAAATGTGAAAAAGATAAAAAAATATTTGTATATTGTAATGACACATTTCTGTAACACAAATTGACATTTGTAGTAGGTACTACAAATTTACATGTAAAATAAAAATAATCATCTTGGCGATAATGTCCCGGTTGTGCTCTCGAGAACAAGGGTCAAGGGTCCGCCTTGACCATGATCCATGATTTGGCAGGTCAGGTAATTACAGTGGAGCGACTGCCATCTGACCTCCATGACCCAGCTACCAGGGGAACCTGACCAGATTGGATCATAGTTACACATCCAGTCGCCTGAATGTGCAGGTTTCATCACGATGTTTTCCCTCGCCGTAAGAGCATCGGTTAGTATTCAACTAATGTACATAACTCAGAAAACAGTCTTTGATACATGGTCGGAGCGGGATTCGAACCCGGGACCTCTGGCTTACAAGTAGGATACTGTAACCGCTAGGCTACCGACGCTCCTTAGGTACCAATAAATATTGAAATTGAGAATATTATTTTATAATATATATACGTACTTAATTTAGGTACCTACTTTGCGGGTTATACCTAAGCTCAAAACCCACGTACATATTTCATATAAATAATAAACAAGAAGATATGGCAGATATGAAGCTCATTACACGTTTTTAAGGTTCCGTAGTAATTTTTTTTTTAAGAAAAAGAGCAATGTCGTAGAGTAGAGAGAAATAGATTGCCAAACAAATACGTATCAGTTTATAATAAGCTTACAAACAGCAAAGTGACCGAACAGCGTACGCGTAGCGACCAAAACTAGGATCCAAATCTGTTAATTTTATTAAACTAACACGTGATTGATATTCAATTGCAATACCATTACGATTGAAACGAGTTGAGTATTCTGCGAAAACTTTTACTAATTGAGTCGTAATGGAATCATAATTGACTCTCAGTTGAATAGTTATTGGTGTTGCCTTCTAAAATCTATCAAGAGACTGCCGTTTTAGAGCACAATCGATTTACAATTAGTCTAGGAAATAGTCCAATGACAGTTGGTTCAACCATTTGTTTTGAATTAGTAGCAGCATACGAGAAACGCGTCAAACTTCCTATTTAGATCCAATCGAGGTTCAACTGAGCCATCAGTAAATTAGCAGGCCCGGGGCCCAGCAAACTCGAAACCTCTGACAGCTTTGAGCAGCGCGGACCCAACGAAATGAAAATTCACTGACGCACTGACAAGTAAGTCATATTATTTATCGTGACAGGCCAATGTTGGCAAGCGAAGATGGAGAAAGTAAAAAAGGGTAACCACCCACCTGGCCGGGTGTTGTGACCAGGGGATCATGGGTCCGACAGTTGATCGTCGGAAGGTGTAAATATGCCGCGGAAATTGGCAAATTTCTCTAGCGCAATGTAGGACGGTCAGCGCCTCTATGTACGGATGCTTGCCAAACTTCTGTTCGTGTACTCGTAGTGTGAGTATTGTTGAGTTTCCCTATTGGAGCCTATTTTCGTTTCCCTATCAGGTTGACATTTGGTACTTACGATTAGCGACCAGGATTTTTTTATTTTGTGGAAAAACCTTTGTGAATAGTTTCCATATACAGTGGCCGGGTGGTGTCTGGCAGATTAGACTAGCACCAACCCTTTACACTCTTAGGTGTCGTACAAGGCGAATGAAGTTTTCGAGATAAAATATATGGGCTGGAAAATGGGCAGCAGCGTTTTCCATTGTTATATTTATAAAACTGCGATCTCCGACTCGCCTGCCAAGCGTGGAGATTATGGCAAAAGCCTCTCCCACGAAAAGGGTTTTGTGGTAGAGGCCCTAAATCCTGCATTGGACTGTTATGGGGAGAAAGAAGAATTTAAGAAAAAGCTTTGGACTCTGCTCGTTTGACACTGAGTAGTATGAAAAATTGCTTCGGTGGCCGGGTGGTAAGGGTATCGGACTCACAAGCAGGAGGTCACAGGTTCGAATCCAACTGCGGCCATGAACCAATGACTCTTTTCTAAGTTATGTACATTAGTTGAATACTAACTGATGCCCTTACAGTGAGGGAAAACATCGTGATGAAACCTGCACATTCAGGCAACTGAATGTGTAACCATGTTCCAATCTGGTCAGGTTCCCCTGGTAGCAGGATCACGGAGGTCAGATGGTAGTCGCTCTACTGTAATTACCTGATCTGACAAATTCTGGATCATGGTCAAGGCGTACCCCGGGGTCTCGTGCGCGAGAGTACTGTCAGGAATTAACGCCAAGATGAATTTAGAATGGGTTAAAAATGTTGTTAGACCAAGGAACCCTATAATGACATAAACTGTTTGATACATTATCAAAAGGTCAATCTGTGTCGCGTATATATTGTGGCTGACCCTAGATTTGTCTATCAGTCCGCGGAAACTTTTAAATAAGGTGAGTCATTGTTTCTACTAAATACGTTCATTATTGTGTTCACTTATTTTTATTTTATGAAATTTAATTTCTATTACTTCATAGGCTTCATTGGATTCACACAATATAAATATTTAAATTTATTCTTTAAATTACATTACCTACGCGAAAATAAATTGAAATTATTTTCTATTGAGATGTACCTACAACACAGATAAGCCAAAAGCTCTCAAGTTCCTCTGTTATTTTATTTCTTCATTCGTTTTTTATTAAGTTGTTTTGCAGTATTTGTTTCCTTGGTTAATGTTGTGAAATTTAATTTCTTTTTGCCTAAATTGTGTTACAAAACTAGCATGAGCGTATCTGGTCCATAAAGACTTATGTTTGGATTCGTCTATATAGAATTCTTTTTGTGTTTGAAAATCTTTACAAAAAAATTGTTTAGGGCGATGAAGAAATAGTAATAGAATATCAATCTTAAAAATTTAGTCTCTTTCTGTCTGTTCACGCTAATCTCCGGAACTACTGGACGAATTTGAATGAGACTTTTTTGTTGTATATATATTAGGCCTGGGCCACATATAGGGTATAATTTATTATGGAAACTGGAACACCTGATGTAGAACCTTAATAGACCAGCTAAACCCAGTAAAATGTCATGTACAATAAGAGTGCTTTTAGAGTAGGAATCAAGGTCTATTATCACTTGCCGGTAGAGTTAAAAGCTTTAGATTTCACTAAATTTAAAAACAAGCTAAAACTATTTCTATTAAATAATGTATTTTACATCTTGAAAGAATTTTTTTATTATAATACACATTAATTGTACTTCTGTCTCACAGTGTACTTTCTTATTTTAATTGTATACCTAGGTTATTATAAAAGAAAAATCATCTTGGCGTTAATGTCGTTGAACAGGGAGGTTGTGCTCTCGAGATCGAGGGCCCGGGGTCCGCCCTGACCATGATTCAGGATTTGGCAGGTCAGGTAATTACAGTGGAGCGACTGCCATCTGACCTCCATGACCCTGCTGCCCTGGGAACCTGACCAGATTGGATCATGGTTACACATCCAGTCGCTTGAATGTGCAGGTTTCATCACGATGTTTTTCCTAACCGCAAGAGCATTGGTTAGTATTAAACTAATGTACATAACTCAGGAACAGTCATTGGTACATGGCCGGAGCGGGATTCGAACCCGAGACCTCTGGCTTACGAGTTGGATACTGTAACCGCTCGGCCACCGACGCTGTTTATTAATTAATTGTAATTGCATACCCGCTATGGGTGAACTGTTGTTCTTCTTATATTGCAAACCCATCTGCAACAATGAACTACACAGTTTATGCAATAAAGTTCTATTCTATTCTATTCTAAATACTGACTTAATTAATAAACACTTTCAGTAAATATATATATAATTCTAATAATGTGATTATATCTAAATAGTAAAGAAACATAGTACCTATATAAAATTTATTTTGCTTAGTTTCAACGATACGAAAACATACCTAACACCGGTCAACGATAACATTGTTAACCTATGAGACCATAACATTATGAGTACCTATCAACAACAATTATCATATCACAGTTAACCTAGTACACTGTTATATAAAGAGGTTATGAATCTATACTATGAAAAGCTTGATGAGTATTGAAGCGGTTCGGCATGACCGTAGCAAGTGCAATAATATGGTCTCTGCCTACCCCTACTCTAAACAGACGTTACATAGGTGAATAGCTGAAGTATCGCTTTCAGTTATAGAAGGAACATTCTCTTTTAAAATCTTTTGGTACTTTACGTTTTAAATTCAACATTATTTAAAATATTTTCTTTTGTTACAGATCCAAAAATGAAACTCTGTGGAGTTTTGCTGCTAGTGGTCTGCGTGTACAGCAGTCCCATCTCTAAAGAGGTGAACCTGGTCGTAGATGATAATTTTTTCCCCAATGAGCTCGTCATTCACACCTCCCAGAATGACATAGTTAACCTCTTCTTACCATTGAATGCATTGAACTTCAATGATAATGACTGTGATGAGACAGAAGGCTCCGATGTCAGCGATAGTGCCATTTTATTCTTTGTTGAAGGAGAACTAGGCCAAAACGGCATTATTGATAGTACCGGGCTCTACGTTTTGAAGAAGAAAGTGGCGACGAAGCTTCTAGACAATGGAAGAGATTTCGTTGCACCCACAGATGACAGTAAAACTGTGTATTTCGCTGCTACTGATGGCTTATACGTGTACAATGAAGAGAATAATAAAGCAGAAAAATATGGCACCGTTACGGACAACATCATCAGCATCGCGAAGAAGGAAAATGACGATGCCCTCTATATTCTTACCGAAGACAAGCAATTGTACAAAGTAACAAACGACGGGAATAAGAAGGTGAAAATCGCTGAAGTAAATGATGCTGTCCAAATTGTGGCCGATTACACTTCAAGCCTTTACTATGTGGATTCCGATAAAGTGGCATATGTTGTGAATGAGGATGGAGTCAAGAAAATCTCAGGACTACCAAGCAACCCCAGCGAGGTGCGCCTCCTGAAGCCTGTATTTGTTATCGAAGATGGTGTACCACTCGTAGTCGACGACAAGGTGTACACGATTTTCGCGAATGGTACTGCTGATTTCGCAGAAATCGAACTTAAGACAAAACCCACCGCATACTCCCCAGAAGGAACTCTTGTCCAATACTATGCTCACGATAAGAAAATATACGAATTCAATCTCTTAGCTCTCATAGGAGAAATCATGGATGATCTTAAGCAGTATATTCACTCGGAGAAGGAGCAGATCACAGAACTAGCGACCAAAAAGAGAAGTAAGCTTATTTCCAAAGGACATTAGTTTGTTAATAATAAGTTACATAATGTTGCATTAATTGGAAGTCAATTCACAATTATATTGTCAACAACAACATAAATTATTGGTTCTCTGTAAACTTCGAGTGTGTTTAATATCTTAAACTAGATGTTGTGTACGATATAATATAATGCATTTGAACAGTTATCAAATAAATAGTTGAAATTGTTTTCTTCTGAACTGCTCATACTTTATTTGTGATACCAAGGTACTGTTTCCACGAAATAATCCCATCTAGTTTCATAGCAGAATCCGTTTTAGACACAAACACCTTTTCTGCGCGTTCGCCCCAAATACTTATGCAATTTTGGGGCCTGTACTAATGACAGCAGGCTTATTTTTCCACAAAAACTCTACGTGCAGCATACGAACAGCATATGCGAAGTGTCCGCCTAGTCACCGCGTAGTAAGGGTGCTTTCTCAGCTCGTTGGGCACCGCGTTGCTCAAAACTGCTTGATATTTGCGCCACAATGTTGCGTGTTTACTGTTACCCACACTGCGTCTTCCGGTACGTGGTTGCCACTGGAGAACTGCCATCCTCAAGCTAAAAGCAGCTGTGTTCTCAATGACATCTGGCCATTTTTCAGTTTATAATGCCACGTTACTTAAAAAAAATCTCTATTGATCTGTCTAGAAAAGGTTATTCTATCGTATATGATTCTATATTTATAGGATTACGTAACTACATGAAGAGTGAAAAGTGAGTGTGACGGTCAGGTGCGAGGCGGCCGCGCACCCCATGATTTTTAATACTCCTCTCCTAAGGGGAAATATTTTTTAGGACTGCACTGCTAATAAGCACATATGGGGGGGGGGGGGGGGGGGGGGGTCAGTGTCTTTTCATCAGTAATTTCCCAACATAACCAGCCAGGTCATCGTGTAGGCCTAAAAACGTAAAAAGGTACTAACATGCCACCGATACTAGTGAGGCGCTGTCCTAATTGGCAACGTTCGTGCGATGGACGTCGCCCGACCAATAAGACCTCAAACCTGCCCGTCGCACGACTGTTGCCAGCGCTCGGGGTCCACCGTGGCCGGGCCGTGGTACGGACGGAGCCAGAGGTTGTATTCTGTAGGAAAAGCTTAGGTATTTATCTAGGAAAGAATTAGGTGCCAATGACATTGTATAATTTAATTTAATATTTATTATTTTTTTTACATTCTACGTATTAATTTATTAATATTTTATGACAGTACTGGAAATATGACATTATATTGTATGAAATGATAGGTACTGTGAACTCATATTTGTAGTGCGTTGAGAAGGTGCCTGTGCCACTCATGTGTATGTATACCATTAGACTGCAAAATAAATGAGTACTGAATACTGAAAGCAGGGTTCCAAATTGTCAAGATAATTATTTTCTTTGATAGTTATCTTGATCGGCGGATATTTATAAAGACACTTTTCTTTTTGGTGACTATAATGTGGATGAAAAGCAAAACTGCTAAGAGGATGTGATGTGAGTGCAAATGAGAGCAGCAGTGAGAGCAAATGAGTTTTATTACTTATAGAACCCATATTTACATGTAAGTACTATAGCTACGAAAAGTCGAATTTTGGGTAACTGAACAGTTTATTTTATGCCAGGATGTGCACCAACGCTTTGTGGGTCTTCTTAACGTCTACAATGGCTATAAAGATGATTTTTCCTTGTATTCAATGACGTAGGATAACCAACGGCGTCTATAACGTGTTGCAGACACATGTTACGTTTTAAAAGTAGGTAAGTCACGGGACTAACATAACATGTGCAAGCTAAAAAAGACCGTAGGGCGACAAATCTTTTCACATTGCGACTGTACATACGATATGATATTCGTATTGCATCACTGACAAATTATAATATTGCATCAAAACATCGTATTGACAAATACACTGAAAGCAATTTACCAATGATAGCAGAGTAGGAATCCACTTCCCATACAAGTGTGAAACTCGTGGAAGTTGCTTTGTTGTGTACTGCGTCCACTTTGAAGGATGCAGTATTGGGCACACCTGCAATGACAAGTAGGTACTTAGGTACACTTTGTAATATATTATAATCCTTCTGGATGCGACAAACCGAGGACAGGGAGCATTAGCGCTCATTGGTATCAAACAGTGGACTAGTAGAGGCTGATGAAAATTACGATCCTTTTAAATATCAGGTATATAGTTTATTTTTTAAATTGGGAGGCAAACGAGCATATCGCCTGATGGTAAGTGATTACCGTCGCAAATTATTTCATTTCATACATTAATGCCTATATCAGTAGGTACCTATTACAGATATAACTCCCCAAGCAAATACCAATGTGATCAAATGGTCAATATTCAAGAAAATGTTTTATTATCATCAACATTGATTCGTTTTAAGATATTTTTACATTATTATAGTTGATCTAAGATGGGTTATGACAACCTATTTTTACTAAAAAATACACCGATAAATCTATTTTCAAGAGTAGTCTCAACCTTATTTACAGACTTAATCAGACATCAAATCAATGCTTGAGTAAAGATTTTGCCATCAACATAAACAATCAAAACTCACCTGAATGTTGATTAATGAATCTTGAATCAATGAAAGTTCTGGAATGAAACCTTTTCTCAAAACCAGTTTTCAAGCAAGATTCATCACTGAGTAACGTTCTGTAATACGGAGCTTAATCGAGTAAGTCCCTCGTTGGGCGCCAAAAAGTCCAAAATTTAGCGCCCAAAAAGGGGCTCAAATATTGTCAACCAAATCACCTGTGAGTTTGAATGACACATCCGCCATGCCCAGCTTATTCTCAGCCCGGAACGTGTAGTTGCCCAGATCCATCATTTTCACCGTGCGGAATATCAGCTTATGAGTGCTATCCTGGACCACCATAACAACCCTGAAAAGTAATGTAAAAGGCAACGTCAAAACTAGGTATCAAATTAAATTGTTCCAATCTCTGGAACAATTAATTATGTAGGTAGTAGTTTTGTAAGTTCTATAATAATACGGATACGCTCTCGGTCTTCTAAAAGCTATAAGCTAAGAATAGGTACCTAAATTTAAAATGTATTATTAGGTATTACATAGTTTGCTCTGTTGTTTTACTAGTACCCATAGCTTTTATTATTGTTTCGAGTAACTATATAGTACCATTTTCTTGTTTTTGTTTTGCTGCGTGTTTGTGTATTTTAATACAAAAGCCATTAGTTGCCTGAATCAAATAGAAATAAAATAAATTTCAACCTCCCAAAAATTATAACATATTCCAGTTAGATTCTAAGACTTAGTTGTATTCTAAGTTTGGCGCCCAGACAGGGACTCTGTCATCTGACTAGTAGAAAATAAACTAGTATCAGTTTGAATGCGCATAGAATTCGGAGACTCAGCAGATATGTAGATGTAGTAGCTAGTAAGTAGAAAAAGAAAATAGACATCGATCCATAAAAACTTTACACACCACATCCGATCCATAAAAACGTCCACGTGCGTTGGGCGCAAAAGAAGAAAAAAATCGATTTCGCTTCCCATGTCGAATGCTTCGCTATTATGTTCCTATATTAAGTAGGTATATAAAAACAATTTTTTCCATACTACTCTAAAATAATCCACTGAGGTAACTATTACTTAGGCCGGAACTCCATTGGCGCGGTGCAGTGCACTGCGCGGCGCGCCGCGCGGTGCTACGTCACGGTGACAACCAAAGAAACGGTGGTGTTATTCTGGTTTTTCAAATTAGGCACGGTTCGCACGAGAGATTTTAAGTTAGGCAACGTTTGCATGAGAGCCTTTTCTATGCTTTTACGCGCGTTATTTGAAATGACTCGCATAATTACTGACCATATGTCTTCTCGACTGTGTGTTCACACCCAGGCGTAAAAAGTAAATAGAGATTTTTTAAATCTGCCGACTCAAATGCAACCAAGAGAAACGTACGAAAAGGATATCATTCATTAAAACACTGAAAGTAGATTAAAACACTTTCAGTACTGGCCCGAAAAATATTATGCGATTTTCAGATACAGCATACAGTTTCTATAAACTTTACTATGGTGCAAAACCTGTACGCCCACCACCACCACTATGTAAAGAAATTGAACAACTTTTCCGTTTTACCCGACTACGAGGAAGCCAAGGAAGGAAGCTTTTTTTTTATTATCAAAAGGTTTGCATTTAACCTCAACTCACCTGATGGAAAGCGACGATGGGTAGTTAAGTAAACAGTCTATGTAAGTATGAAGAAGCCACAGAGATTTGTCAGGACCGTAGCAAGTGGAACAATGTGGTATCTGCCTATCCCTATGGGAGAAATGCGTAACCGAATGAATGTGTGTCATTGTTTGTTGTATCAATGAATGTTGATCTCGACAAGCACTATCATTTCTACTTAGGAACTAGTGTTGTAGGACCAATAGTTTTATAGTTATTACAGTTTTAAATTTGACAGCAGTCATCCGAAATGTAGATCTTGACGAGCACTATCATTTCTATTCAGGAACTAGTGTTCTAGGAGCGATCACTTCAATGTTATCACAGTATTAAGATTGACAGCTGTCATCCGAAATGTAGATCTTGATGAGCATTATCATTTCTCTTTAGTAACTAATGTTCCAGGAGCGATCGTTTCAGAGTTATTACAGTTTTAAGTTTGACAGGTGTCATCCGAAATGCAGATCTCGTCGAGCACTATCATTTTTCTTTAGGAACTAAGTTCGATCTAGGACCAGAAGTTACAGACTTATTAGTCTTAAGTTTGACAGCTGCCATCCGAAATGTAGATCTTGACGAGTACCAGCATTTATTTTTAGAAACTTGTGTTCTAGAACAAAATATGCCGTATTTATTATTCGGGAGGAACTGAGAACAAAATCACGAAAGGATCACGAAAGCGAAACAACTATGATAATGTTGCAGAATCACAAAAAGGGGCGGGGCTTACGCATGAGCGGTCAAAATTTATTTGACAAGGTCGAATTCCTATTTCATTCATACGCGTTGAATCTTGACTAAAAGAAGAAGACAGATATATGTGTGTAAACTGTGTCACATAAGGAGGAGAGATTCGAACTGTTGGTAAAAAGAAACAGTCAAGTGTGACGTCTCATGTTGACATCTGCTGACAGCGCGCCGCACACTGCACGATGGGGCCAAATAGAAAAAATGTGGACAAAATTCATACAAACTGACATTTCGGGCTTGGATTGCGCGTTTTGCCCCATCATGCAGTGCGCCGCGCGGCGCGCTGCACAGTGGGGCATTTCGCCACCTGTCAATGTACTTGCATACAAACTGCTCGGCGTGGAACAAGTTTTGCCACATTGTGCAGTGCGCCGCGCGGCGCACCTCTTCAATGTGTTCCAGCGCTTAGACCCCGCCATCATCCGAGTTATGAAGATCTTATTTCAAATGTCACCTGAAAATCGATTGCACTAACCGATCATCAGCTCTAACCGGCGTTCCGTCTCTGTACCAGGCGGTGCGCGCCGCCGGGATGGCGAACTCCACCTTCGCAGCGAGCACGGCCCCAAGCCCCACCGCCGTGTGCACGAGAGAGCGCTCCACTGTCACTACTGGGGCGTCTGGAGAGTAGATTAGATTACATATTTTAAAAGTATATTAAAAACATAGTTCATCGACACTTTGTGCCTATATCTGCCTAGGAAATGCACATACCCTCGACTCGTAAGCGAGAGGTACCGGTTTCGTATCAATGACTCTTTTCGGAGTTATGTACATTAGTTGAACACTAACCAATGCTCTTACGGTGAGGGAAAACATCGTGATGGAACCTGCACATTCAGGCGACTGGATGTGTAACCATGATCCAATCTAGTCAGGATTCCCTGTTAGTAAGGTTACGGAGATCAGATGGCAGTCGCTCAACTGAAATTACTTGATCGGCCAAATCCTGGATCACCAGGTGACCATAACAACCGGGACATTAACGCCAATTTGCCTAACGCCACACTGCAATATGATGTCTAATTGCTTATTTATTGTAATATTTCTAATATCCACTATAAACCGAATATCGGCATGGAGAACCATTTACCTAAGTACATTTTTACAGAATACTTTGATTTAAACATAATTAATAAATGTACTGAATTGACGTTGCAGCAAATATGGAAAATAAAATTTAGGTGTCGAAAAAACTTAAGTAGGTAGGTACCTAGTAATGTCCCGGTTGTGCTCTCGCTCACAAAGGCCCGGGGTCTGCCTTGACCATGATCCAGGATTAGCCAGATCAGGTACCTAGTAAATATTTCGTACTTATTCTCTCTTACCTTGTATAACAACCGTAATAGAAGCAGTGACAGGGTCTCCCACCCGGTTGTCTGCCGTGCATTGGTAGACGCCAGCCAGCAGCCGATGCTCCGCCTTTGACTTAATGCGGGAGCGGTGTTCCAAAAGCTTTATTTGGTCGTCCCGGTGACAATTTTAGGGATTTTAGGGGTTCGTTTTGATCAATGAGTGTGTAAATCAACCCTTACGTAAGTTGTAGTCCGTGGATTTTCCAGCTACTCACAAAAAACACTTTGATTTGGTTAAACCTTTGTTTAGTGCATACAGCTATGGAATGGGACGTTGCCTGCGCTACGAGTGTTTGGCAAGCGAAGATGTGAAGGTGGAAAAGGATTATTACCTACCCACCTGGCCAGGTGTTGTGACGAGGGGAACAAGGATCCGTCGGAAGTAGTATATATGCCGCGGAAGTTGACACAGTTCTGTAGCGCGATGTTAGAATGGTCAGCGCCATCTATGTGCAGATGCTTGATAACCTTATGTTCGTGTATCTACTTGTTGTGAGATTCCCTATTAAAGCGATAGATGTCGTTACAAATGTCCTTCAACTTTATAGGTAACTACTACCACAACTATAATTTGGACATCTTCAAGGCTGACCAAACAAGCAGTTTGTAGGTCAAATGTCGGGTAGGTAGTTCTTATTAAAAAAAACAAATAAGGAGGTAGTCTCACATTCTTCTTCCATTCGATGATGGGGTGCGGCGTGCCGGCAGCCTCGCAGCTGATGCTCACCAGCTCACCCTGGCTCACAACCAGAAAACCGTCCTCGGGGATGGTCTTTATCTTGGGTGGGTCTGGAATTGAATGGTGAATTGGTATGAGTATAGTGCAAGAACATAAGTGCATGACTCAAATTCCTTAAGGAGGGTTTGAGAAGATTTTTAAAAAGCTCCTAGATACGTTGTCGTCAACACAGTAGGTTAAAAAACCTTTTTTTCTTTGATAGTTAACTGTAATACTATGACATAGTATTGGGGGTATTTGTTATAATCTCTCCCCTGGTGTTGCACAGTTCGGGTGTACAGTGCAAGAGCAAAAATGACCACATTAAGAATCATATTCCTTTGCACTACTGTGCAGTCGTTAAACTGTTTTAAAGCATTTACGAATTAAATTTGTATTTATTATTGAAGAAATACCGTAGGGGTAAAGGCCAGTCCTTAAGGGGCAGCTAATGCTCCCTTCTTTTAGCAAACTGATTTTGGCAAAATATGCACCAAATACCATGAATGTTGCTGTACTTGTCTTGTACTGTACCTACATAGGTAGGCATTGTGGGCGTGCCAGCTTGTTAGTTAACTGACCTGCACGGATAACACAAGTGTGCGTGAGAGCGCGACAAGCGAGAAAAGGTGCGACATAAATCCTGCTATCTCTTTCATTTTTGCAATGAGAGAAGAAAATAAAGACTATGATACGGCGCGAGCTATGTTGCGGGCACTCTTCTGCTAGCAGTACTGTAGGTAGATATTTATTATACTACTTACATTGTACTTCAATTGTGTAAGACTGTCGAATAGGACTCCATGGCCCGGGGCGTATCACCTGTAAAAGGAAAAAATTTCCTAAGTTACCACTAACCACTTTACCCACACGGCCTGCCAGATATCTATACATATAATAAATAGTAAACGAAGTCTGTCTGTTTATTGAATATATTTACAAAAAAAAAATTAATGCGATGAAGAAATAGTAATAGAATAGGAATTTTTTAATGTTTGTCTGTTTGTACACACTAATCTCCGGAACTACTAGACGGATATGAGTGAAACTTTTTTGTTGTACAGCTTTTAAGCCTGGGCAACACATAGGGTATAATTGATTTTGGAAACTGGAACATCTGATAAATTTAACCACAACTTGACCTCTTCGTAGTACTAGCTTTCATACATTAGAGAGGTAATTTAAAATGGACGCCTTGGAACAAGATAAACTGCCTTAAAAACGATTTCCATGCGGACAAAGACGCGGGCAATAGCTTGTAATATAGTAAAATCTCTAATGAAAGATATTTTTTCAAAACAAGAATTTATCGCACGGCATAGTACCTACTTATCAAGACCATTCTAAAGACCCCAAACACGATGGAGTTATCTTGTTGCTTTCAATAGTTCCTAAGGCCACCTTCCGTCATCATTCTCAGACCTTGAACATCACCTAGGGGTACCTATAGTAGCAGTTGACCGAAGTCTTCCACTGAGACCCTGAGACTGGTTGAACATTTAGGGGCCCGATTTTTTAAATTACCTTACACTTTCCCTGCTAACTCAAATACCAGAGAGCCTACAGCAGTACAGTTTTTCTATACTGCTCAGTGACAAACGAGCAGACAGTCCACCTGATGATAAGTGGTAACTGTCGCCCATAACATCTACAATTCATACATTAAGGTTGCAGGCAACAAAAACCGCAAATGCGTTGTCACTGTGAGGACTGAGATGAAATACCTCGTGCCTGTAATTTCGCTGGCCACCTTATCCATCAAACCGGAACACAACAACTATTACTTAGAGTTGTTAATAAAATATTGTTTTTTGTATTGTAAGTTAAAAAATAGATAAGGCGGTGGTACTCCCCAGGCGGACTCCTCAGGCTTGACAGAATCCTACTACCAAAAATGTACCGTAGGTACTAAAGAATATCGTAGCGCGCGTATTAAATGGAGCGGCCTCGTTCGACGGTCGCCGTTCAGTTGAATTTCAGCTTCGTTTCAGCCGGCATTATTTAGCGTAATCGCGGCCCAGATGAGTCAGCGCACACGCGACCCAATCGTTGAGTCGGCCGCAGGGAAAGTGAACGTGTACTTATTCCCACTAACAAGCTAATGCCGCCAATAAACCCTTTAACAGTTTTATTTCCATGCACCAATTAGCCAAACGACATTAGTTGGTATGTACATTAGTTGAATTCTAACCGACGCTCTTACAGTGAAGGAAAACATCGTGATGAAACCTGCAAATTTAGGCAACTGAATTTGTAACCATGATCCAATCTGGTCAGGTTCCCCTGGTAGCAGGGTCACGGAGGTCAGATGGCAGTCGCTACACTGTAATTACCTGATCTGCCAAATACTGGATCATGGTCAAGGCATACCCCGGGCCCTCGTGTGCGAGTTTGGCGGTGGTAAGGGTTAAGGTAGCCGCCAATGTTGGCAAGCGAAGATGTAGAAGGTGGAAAAGGTTAATTACCCACCTGGCCGGGTGTTGTGGCAAACGTACCAAAAGACGTAGCGTGGGGAGGCCTTCCCACAAGGTGGACCTACGACCTGGTAAAGATCGTAGGTACCAGATCGTAGGTACCAGTCTTTGTGGATATCTCAGGGGGAGGCCTATGCCCAGCAGTGGGCGTCTTTCGGCTGATATGATATGATTAAATCTTATTTGTAACGTATGACGATGACTTTATTAACTTTGGATTTGTCCAGCAGTGGACGTCCTGCTATGTATATGAAAAAATAATACAAATTGCTTTCTTTGAACTTCTCACTTAGCTAGTCAATGACAGATAGAAAATATAATATCCCAGTTGTGTACTCGCACACGTAGGCCCCACGTAGGTCCGCCTTGATCATGATCCAGGTTTTGGCAGATCAGATAATTTCAGTGAAGGTTAGGTTAGGTTAGGTTAGGTTAGGTTAGGTTAGGAGGGGGTGCTGGGTCCCCGCCGCAGTATCTCCACGTTGTCGTCGTGGCGGGGCTTGCGTGACCCAATGACCCTTAGAGCTATGCCGGTAGAGCCACTCATGCCGGACAGGTCTAAGGCGAGGATCCAGACCAAGTGAGATACATCCTAACTAGGGGGTAGCCTAGTCTCGTCAGCAAAGACGTTAAAACCTGCAGAAAAATGGGGCCCTCCTGCAGTAATAACCCCGTTGCGAGGTGCCTGTGACAGGCGGAGATCAGTTTTTTATAAAAGGTTTTCGCTGCAAAAAAAAATCTTTTAAGACATGATGGCCCATCTTAAAAATAAACTCCCCGGGAGGGTCCCAGTCTCAGGGTCTGAGCTGGGGAATCCCTCCTCGAGTTCTCACGGGAATTCGAGCTGCCCCATCTTATACGGGGGGGGCAAAGTTGTGCTTGACTGTGCTGAGCCCGAGAAGGGCGGTGCTTATGATGATAGTCCGTTTTTAGGCGCTAGTGGCGGCGCGCTCGCGCCGCTTAACCCAGAACCCGGAATAGGTTCTCAAAACGTTGACAGTTGCCCGCAGATGGGCGGTGATGGTGGCGCGGCAGTGACCCTAGAATCTCAACCCATAGATTCCTACTTTACTAAGTCGCCAATTGTGGTGCTAGAGCGTTTGCCTATTGAGGCCTTCGATACAAATGTATCGGATTGTAACTCGCACTGCAGTGCTATGTCTTTCGCTTCGTCAAGGAATACGTTTAGAAAGAGACGACGGTCGGAATCTGAATCAGACTCCGCTGGTAGTCGACGGTCATCTCGGTCGAAGATGACGCACAAGGGACGTCGCGGACGGGGACGTCCGCCAACGACTGGTCTGGCAAAGACCCAGCATGACTACATGGCTGTTGAATCGCGGCAACCGGAGTCGAGATCTGAGACGGAGGTGTCTGAGCAAACAGAAAGATCTCGATCGGCCCGTTTGGCTCTAATGGCAAAAGTAGCTGCCGATCCCTCAGCTTGCGACGATCCCCACACGGCCGCTCAGCTGGCCCAGCAGGCGATGGCGAGTGCAGAGATGGTTTTAAATGTAACCAAGAGGTCAAAACACCTCAAGGGAACGTTTGTGAAGGCCCTGAAAGAAGCGGCTACTTCCATAAAACAAAGCGTAGAGCTCTTGCAATACAGGACCAGTTCCGAAGAGACAACGCTACTAGCGTCGAGAAATGATAAGCTGCAGGCCGAGCTTATTGACCTACGCCGCGAGGTAGAGATGCTTAAGGCTAGCATGGCCGTAGAGAAAGGGAGGGAGATAGATCAATCCTCCATCGAGGTTCTACCTGCCGCACCAACGTTACAACTCGATAGTGTATATAGCGCTATCATATCCCAGGTGGGGAATATGATGGATGCGAGGTTTAGCGCTCTACAAGATCGGTTATTACCGGAGAAGAGAGTTAGACCCCCTCTAGCTGCCGATCGAAAGAAGAACCAGCCTACAACGGATTCCGACCTAAGTCAGAGCCGGCCCATAGCTCCCGCAGTGCCTACGACACTGGATATGCAGGGTACTAACTCTACTTCCGCCTCTTCCAGGCCAAGTGGTACTAAAAGTGGCAAAAAGAAGAAAAAGGTGGTAAAAGGTGCAGTGCTACAAGAGGCCACAGCTCAACCCCAACCTCGTCCTCTGCCGTCGGCTCCAGTGTCGATGAATCAACAGTGGACGACCGTTGTCAAGAAGGGTAAACGCCGTCCAAATCCTGGCATTGAAGCCGCTGCCCCGCAACAGCAAAGCACAAAGAAGCGCAAGCCGAAGCTTCGGCCACCACGGTCAGCGGCTATTGTACTTGCTCTTCAACCGGAGGCAAAAAATGCGAAAGGGGATCCTCTCACTTATGCTGAAGTCATCAAGGATGCTAGATCAAGGGTCGATCTGGCTGAAATAGGAATCTCGTCTGTCCGCTTCAGACTAGCGGCAACAGGTGCAACTTTAATCGAGGTGCCTGGTGCCACGAGCGGGCCCAAAGCTGACCAGCTGGCCAAGAAGTTGGAAGAGGTCTTTAATACTGACACCGTTCGAGTATCCAGGCCAATAAAGTGTGCAGAACTACGCATTTCAGGCTTGGACGATTCTGTGTCCAGCGATGAAGTCCTGGCTGCCGTCGCCAAAGATGGCAACTGCGCAATTCAGTCCCTGAAGGCCGGGGAAATCCGTCGTTCCTATAGTGGGATGGGCTCGATTTGGGTGCGTTGTCCGGTCACGGCGGCTAATACATTGGCCGAGAAGGGTAGGCTACTAGTTGGGTGGGTCTCCGCCCAAATTAAGCTATTGCCAAACAGGCCTATGCGGTGCTACCGCTGTCTCGAGGCGGGACATGTGCGTGCCCAGTGCTCTGCTCGTGAAGACAGGAGCGGTCTATGCTACCGCTGCGGACAGCCAGGGCATAGATCTGCGGAATGCTCAGCAGCGGCCCACTGTACACTGTGCGCGTCAGCCGGTAAGCCCTCAGGGCATAAAGTCGGGAGCTCTTCTTGCAATGCTCCAAAAACCACGAAAGCTAGGAAGCCTATTGCTGCTGTTGCTACGGCCCAGCAGCAATCGGCTGGAGCTGCACCACCTGTCCCCCAGGTTGAGCAAGAGATGGTTGAGGCAATGGAACATCAATAATGGCCCTCCATTTCCTCCAGGCGAATATAAATCATTGCATCAGGGCCCAAGATCTTTTGGTGCATACCTTGATGCAGTGGTCTATCGACATTGCCATCATCTCCGAGCCGTACATTGTGCCGGAGCAGGTTCGATGGGCGAGCGATTGTCAAGAGTCGGTGGCAATTATCATCCCACCGAGTTCACAACCGTATGACCAAGTCATAAGAGGAGATGGCTTCGTGTCCGTAAAACTAAGAGGATTCATGACCATAGGGGTTTATTTTTCTCCAAATCGACCTCTAGTCGAATTTGAGGATCTATTGGCACGGATAGGAGTCTTAATTGGTCAAAATCACCCCGTTCCTGTGCTCTTGGCGGGAGACTTTAACGCCAAGTCCACGACCTGGGGTTCTCCAGCTACTGATGCGCGTGGCGCAGTTTTGGAAGAATGGGCTATCTCAAACGCTCTGTCCTCGCTCAACAGGGGAACAGTGGAGACATGCGTGCGTCATCAAGGCGGCTCGATAGTGGACATCTCATTCGCTAGCCCTGCTTTGGCACGCCGTGTTGAGAACTGGGCAGTCGTGGAAAACATCGAGACTCTGTCAGACCACCGGTACATCCGGTGGGACTTCTCTGCTCTCCAGGCTAGCCCAAACAACCCACAGAGGTCAATGCCGGTACCAACTCGTCCACGTTGGGCCCTCAAGCAACTCGACTCGGAGATTCTTGCCATAGCAGCGGAGGTCCAAGCTTGGGTTCCAGCACCTAACGGCCACATAGATATCGAGGAAGAGGCTGAGTGGTTCCGGGAGGCAATGACGCTCGTGTGCGATGCGGCGATGCCCCGATCTAAACCATTTGCCCCTAAACGCCAGGTGTACTGGTGGACTGCCGAAATCGCACAATTGCGTGAAGACTGTATGGCCGCACGTCGCCAATACACCAGATGTAGACGGTGGCCGCGTCGAAACGAGGACGAAGAGGCTCTTCGCCTAACAACGTACAGAGAACGCAAGAAGGCGCTCCAAGCGGCCATCAGCCGAGCAAAAAGGGAAGCCCGTGAAGAATTGCTCGCATCTTTAAACCGCGACCCGTGGGGCCGCCCTTACCGCATGGTAAGAGGAAAGCTCCGCTCCTGGACTCCTCCATTGACGCAAACCCTCCAACCAGATTTCCTGGAGAGGGTGCTAGCGGTTTTATTTCCAAGCAGAGCGGAACGCACACCCCCACCGATGGAACAACCTACGTCGGTTTTTATTGAAGACCCTCCGCCAGAGGTGACGCCTGGTGAGTTGGCGGCTGCGGTATTAAGGCTACGCGCCAAGAATACTGCCCCTGGGCCGGATGGAATTCCTGGGAAGGCCTGGGTCCTGGCATTGGATGCTCTTGAGCCGAGGCTTCGTGCACTCTACACGGCATGCCTTGAACAGGGTGTCTTCCCGCGACCGTGGAAGAACGGACGCTTGGTTCTCCTGCAAAAAAATGGTAGGCCGGCGGACTCTCCGTCAGGGTACCGGCCCCTTGTGATGCTGGATGACGAGGGCAAGCTCTTTGAGCGTATCATTGCTAACCGGCTTGTCCAGCATATGACACAAATAGGGCCCGACTTGTCGGAGAAGCAATTTGGCTTCAGAGCGGGCAGATCGACCATCGACGCGATCAAGCGCGTTCGGACGATAGCTGAGGAAGCAGTCTCCCAGAACGAGGTGGTCTTGGCGGTTTCGTTAGACATCGCCAACGCCTTTAACACCCTGCCCTGGGCATGCATCATGGAGGCACTCTTGTTTTTCAGGGTGCCCTTGTACCTGCGCCGCATTATAGCGTCGTACCTGGCCGATAGAGTTGTGACCTATCAGGCCCAGGATGGTGAACACCAGAGAGCAATGGAGTGCGGTGTTCCACAAGGATCAGTCCTCGGACCACTCCTTTGGAACATCGGATATGATTTCGTGCTCCGAGGCGAAACCCTTCGAGGTGTAGAGCTGACCTGTTATGCTGACGACACACTCGTTACAGCAAAGGGTCGTGACTTCAGGGAGGCCAGTATCCTTGCCACCGCGGGAGTCGCCAAAGCAGTGAGCCGGATAAGAGGGTTAGGTCTGGAAGTGGCCCTGAATAAATCTGAGGCCGTGTGCTTTCACGGGCCTCGGGAAGCGCCACCCCGCGGAGCGTCAATTATGGTGGGAGGGGTTCAAATCGCCGTGCTACCGGCGATTCCATATCTGGGAATCGTCTTGGATAGCCGGTGGACGTTCCGTGAACATTTCCGACGCCTATCGCCGAAATTAGTTAAGGCTGCTGGCGCACTCGGCAGTCTATTGCCCAACCTGGGAGGGCCAAATGCTGCTTGCCGCAGGCTGTACATGGGGGTAATTCGATCCATGGCTCTCTATGGGGCACCAATATGGGTTGACGCGCTGACTACTCCAAATAAGGCCTTTTTGCGGAGGTCACAACGTGTGATTGCGGTCAAGGCGATTCGAGGATATAGAACGATATCGCACGAGGCGGCATGTGTACTGGCGGGCACCCTGCCCTGGCACCTAGAAGCGGAGATCCTGGCGCACATGTACCGCAGAACAGCTGAGGTACGCCGCGACGGAGTGGAACCGGTGCCCCAAGAGGCGACACAGTGGCGTCAGGACGCCCGTGAGCAGGCCCTCCGCGTATGGGCGGTACAATTAAAGACACCTAGCGCTGGAGGGCGCACGGTGGAGGCCATCCGTCCCGTACTGAAAGCATGGGTGGATCGCAAAAGAGGGTCGCTCACCTTCCGGCTGGTACAGGTGCTCTCCGGGCACGGTTGCTTTGGAAAGTTCCTGTGCAATATCGCCGGGAGGGAGGAAACGACGTGCTGCCACCACTGCGGCTGTGCTGAAGACTCAGCACAGCACACATTGGAGGAATGCCCAGAGTGGGCGGTGCCGCGTGCGGCGCTCGTTGAAGAAGTGGGAGCCGACCTCTCGCTACCAGCCGTGGTTAAATCCATGGTCGATAGCGAGAGGTCGTGGGCAGCAATGGTGAACTTCTGCGAGATAGTGATCTCCCAGAAGGAGGCGGCAGAACGGGTGAGAGAGGATGCCGTCGTCAACCCGATACGCCGCCGGAGAGCCGGGCGCAGGAGGCGCGAATATCTGCGTCACCTTCCCCCTTAATGGGAGTCTGTGCGGTGGATGTGGGGATCATCTGCCGCTCATCATGTAATGACTGGCTCCCGAGATGGTTTGATGTGTCGCTGTGTCCCGGCACGTCACCATAGCGTGTTGTTTTGGGAGTGAGCCTAAAGCTCACTCCTCGAGTATTGGCTCGCACACCGCGAGATCCGCCGGCGGAGTCATCGGGGTAATACGTAGAGCTTCTGCGCAGGTACCGTGGCTCCACCAGTCTGCGGCGAGAAGGACACCGTCAGGTTTTAGTGGGTAGAACCGTCCGTACATCACGACGGGTGAGTCCCACATACCCCATTCCGCTTCCCCTGCGGATGGGGATTCGTAAAAGAATTTCCTGACGTAAAAAAAAAAAAAAAAAAAAGGAGGGGGTGCTGGGTCGGGTAACCTCCTCGTGTGCCCGGTTTGCTATTGGTCCCTTTGGGTTACGACCCGGGGGAAGAGTAGCATGACCGGGACGGTGCACCCTGGGCGCTTGGTTATTAACTTTCCATAAGGGATTTTGGTAGCCAAGTGGCAAATAACTCGACGACGCTTCTCTCTCCTCCTCTGCTTTCAGAGGAGCCGAGAGGGGAGCCGGCCCTCTCTCGTCGCCTGTTGGCACTTGAGATGAGGGTCGACCGGTCCTCTTCTGTCGCCGTTTGGCACTTTGCGGGGAGACCTGGAATGGAAGGATAGAATGTGGGGGTTCGGTGAGTCGTGCTGTCGCGACAACCGGACAGACTTCACCCCCGTTCGATCCCGTAATCCGGCGCATACCAGGTGTTGTGGTCATGTCTCGCAGCCTGGGGCCGGGCCGGGGGCCTTACCTTCATTGGCTGGGCCACGAGGAAGGACAACCTCTCTAAACTACCCAACAGTAGAAGTTGTAAAAACCGGGGGGGTTTTGGGCAGCCCTACTTTAAACCCTGTATGTTAAGTCCTGGGGCCCCCGGAATGAGCGTCACCCGGGGGTTCTCACGCTTGCATCGGCTCTACTCGTGGGAATCAAATGTCTTTGAAATTATCATATAAAAATAAAACTACTGGTGTGCCTGAGAAAGGCGGTGATGATGTAGTGCCCGCGAAGGGCGGCGCAGATGTCGAGCCCGCGAAGGGCGGCGCAGATGTAGAGCCCGCGAAGGGCGGTGTCACCACACGAAGTAGGAGCAGGTCTTGCCGCTCGCCCTTAGTGGTGCTGGAGCGGCCACCGCCCCAGGCGTTAAATAAACTTGGTACTGTAGAGTCAGATTTCGACTCACAGTCCATCACGTCAGTCGCTACCGGGAATAGCATGGCGCAGTTCTCCCGGGAGCGTCGATATGAAGAAGATGCGACCAGCAATGTTAGTAGCGTGTCTCGGTCGTTTGCTATACAGCCTGGAATGAGCTCTGCTGACCCCTTTGTAAAGGACGGTCGCAACGCAAACACAGACGGTGTTGGCGAGGTGATTGTTACTGATTCATCCGATATGGACATCGTAACTGAGGGGGAGGTAGAAAGACGTGGTAATCTTACCCGAAGTCTAACCCCGCCTAAGAGTCGGCGGGCCAATAGAGCCAGTAATGAGAGGTGTGAGTTGCGTCGTGAAGGCCGCCGCATTTATGAAAAGCGGACTGAGTCACCACGTGCACAACTCAAGACGGCGGCCACCAGCGCATCGTCGGAATCGGAGGACAGCCAGCGTAGGCATAGTGGGTCGGTAATGCTATCGTCTCCGAAAAGGTGCTCACCGCCCAAGACTTTCCGGAAGCGCCAGCTCCCGAAAAGCGACCTAGTTATGACCGATGCCGGGACGAGTGAGGACTCAGCGTCAGCCCCTAAGGCAAAGCCCAGGAGACTGCACGGTGCTGCTGGCTTTTCGGGCGAATCAGACTCGGGTAAGGAGCGACCATCGGCGACGCCCAGCCCAGCGACGACACGCAGAGGTCGAGGCCAACCCCCAACCGCTTTCGAGTTCACAGTTCAAACAAAGAACGCCCTCGAAAAACAATTAGAAGAGGAAATTAACGATATGGGTGAAAAGGCCCGTAGAGACTGGCAAGCGCAAGCAGCGCGGGTGGCTGCTGGCGGACCTCCCCTCACAGTGATCGAGTTAACCGGTCGGGTGAAAACCGCAGCCAACTCGATAGAGACAGTTGCGCTGAAATCAAAACACCTAAAGGGTACCTCTGTTCGCAGCCTCAAAGAAGCTGTTGCCTGTATGCGGGATGCTGCAGATATGCTAGATGGTCGGACCGCCACTGAGGAGGTGAAAATACTGCGGGCGGAAAACCAGCGTCTCTACTTGGAACTCTCCGAACTCCGTAAGGAAGTTGAGCAGCTCAAATTAGATAGGAGGGCAGGAGAACAAACCGTCCCTACCCCTATAGCCCCTGCTTCTCAACTTCAGGCTGGCGACCTGGAGCAGATATGCCGAGTCGTCATGTCCCAGGTGGGGGATATGATGAACGCCAGGTTGGAGGCGCTCCAAGACCGGCTCTTGCCGGAAAAGCGCATCCGGCCTCCATTGGCCTTCGATAAAGTGGTTACGGCAGCCCAGCAACAGCGAGCTGTGGCGGAGGAGAATCCAAATATGAACAACGCGGCCTTCTTTCCTCCTCTCCCATCACCTGGAATTATGGAGAAAAGCAGGATGGCGAAAAGAGGTCGGAAATCGCAGCCAAGTGTTTCTTCGGCTCAAGTATCGCAGCCGGCGCAATCCCTTAATTCTACTCCGATGAGACCTGCCCCTATGGAACCGTGGACAATGGTCACCACGAGAAAAAAGAGAAAAAGGGCAGCGGAGTCTGCAACGAGTAACACCCCGAAGCAGACCAAATCCAGTAAGGCAAAAAAGAAGCCCAAGCTGCGTCCACCGCGCTCATCGGCGGTGCTATTGACGCTGCAGCCTGAGGCGAAGGACAGGGTAACTTACGGGGATATCCTCCGAGAGGCTAAATCTAAACTCAATTTGTCTGAGCTCGAGATTACGGCTCTCAAGTTCAGGAAAGCGGCAACTGGCGCGACTCTCATAGAGGTGCCTGGTGCCACTAGCTCGGAGAAGGCAGATAATCTAGCCAAAAGATTAACCGAGATATTAGACCCCGGTGTGGCTCGGGTATCTAGACCAGTTAAGACCGCTGAGCTACGCATCTCCGGGCTAGACGAGTCGGTGTCTGTGGAGGAGGTCTCGGCCGCTGTAGCCCGAGACGGGGGATGTCCGACGGAGGTCGTGAAAACCGGAGAAATTCGGTGGGGTCTCAACGGGATGGGTACGGTTTGGCTTCGCTGCCCAGTCAGTGCAGCTAAAAAGCTGGCGGATAAAGGCCGGATACTAGTGGGATGGGTATCCGCCGCTATAAAACTGCTAGAAGCCCGCCCGCTACGCTGTTACCGCTGCTTGGAAACAGGCCACGTGCGGGAGCGGTGCAGTTGTGCAGAAGACCGCAGTGGGCTGTGCTACCGATGCGGAGAGCCGGGGCATAGAGCGGGCCAATGTATGAATGCGGCTCATTGTACACTCTGCGCCAAAGCTGGGAAAACGGCCAGTCATAGGCTTGGGAGCGCCTCTTGCTCTCCACCAAAAAATAGGAGGAAAACTGTCGCTGAATCCGTGACTCAGCAACTGACCCACACCAATGTGCCTGCTGTTCGGGCCATGGAAGAGAGGGCTGTAGAAATGGAGGAGCAATTATGGCCCTCCAATTTCTGCAAGCGAATCTCAACCACTGCGCTGCAGCTCAGGACTTGTCTTATCAAGTCATGGCACAGTGGTCGATTCATGTTGGAGTGTTCGCAGAACATTACTACCTCCCTCCCGGTGGTAACTGGGTAGAAGACGACCTGGGACTAGTGGCTATTACTTCCCAGAGTAACAACGGTGCACCTTCGTTCACACGACAGGTCAGAGGGCAAGGCTACGTGGCAGTATGGCTGGGCAATCTTGTGGTCCTGGGAGTATATTTCTCTCCGAACCGCGCTCTCGAGGAATTCGAAAGGTACTTGGACGAGATTGGGCGCTTTATTCGTCTGTGTTGCCCGCAAAAAGTGCTTGTTGCTGGAGACCTGAATGCCAAGTCAATGGCTTGGGGTTGCCCTGCGACAGATGCTCCAGGGGAGGTACTGGAGGAGTGGGCCACCGCCACGGGTCTCTCGATCGTCAATACAGGATCGGTCGACACGTGCGTGCGACGACAAGGTGGCTCAATAGTAGACGTTACGTTCGCGAGCACCGCTCTAGCACTCCGTGTCCGGGACTGGGCTGTGTTGGATGACGTCGAGACAATGTCGGATCACCGGTATATCCGGTTTAACGTCTCCGCTCCCTCTACAACAAACCCGAGTAGCCCAAACCAAACTCCCCCACGAGAGGTTGGCCCGAGGTGGGTTTTGAAGTGCCTGGATAAGGACTCTTTGGACGCCGCGGCCGTTGTACAGGCCTGGCTCCCTGTGCCGGACGGCCCAGTGGAGGTCGACGCCGAAGAGGGTTGGTTTAGGGAGGCCATGTCGAATATTTGCGACGCGGCGATGCCCCGAGCCAGACCACGCCCTCCGAGACGATGGGTGTACTGGTGGTCCAATGAAATCGCGCAGGTGCGAGATGCATGCACCGTTGCGAGACGCCACTACACCCACTACCGGCGCAGGCGCCATCGCGAGGAAGCCGCTGAAGATGCTCTTTATGCCGCCTACAAGGAAGCTAAAAAAGCCCTAAATATAGCCATCCGAGAGGCCAAAGCACTTAAGCGCAAGGAGATGCTCGCGACCCTCAACGACGATCCATGGGGCCGCCCGTATAAGAAGGTGAGAGCAAAACTCCGTCCTTGGGCACCACCGGTTACTCAGAGCCTCCAGCCAGAACTGGTGGCTGAGATAGTGGCAACACTCTTCCCTCAGCGGGATGAACACCCCTCCCCGCTTTCGGAAGAAGCACCAGGTGACTCGGCTCCTGAAATCTCGGAGGGAGAGATGGACGTTCTTATTCACCGGCTTAAGAGTAGGAACAGCGCTCCAGGCCCAGATGGCATCCCCGGGCGGGCGCTGGCTCTAGCGCTTAACGAGTTGGAACCGAGACTTAAGCGATTGTTTAATGCCTGCCTTGCCCAGGCCAAAGTACCGTCCGCTTGGAAAATAGGCAAACTGGTGCTTATTCCAAAGGAGGGAAGGCCAGCGGAAACTGCGACTGGCAATAGACCGATCGTTCTGCTTGACGAGATCGGGAAGTTGTTTGAAAGTGTGCTTGCAGACCGTCTCGTCAAGCACCTGGAAACAGTGGGTCCCGACCTCTCCGACAACCAGTTCGGGTTTAGAAGAGGTCGGTCAACAATAGACGCGTTGCTGCGAGTCAAGGAGTTGGCTCAAGATGCAGTTGTCCAGGGTGAGGTTGTTGTAGCAGTGTCTCTAGACATCGCCAATGCCTTCAACACCCTCCCTTGGAGCTGCATCAGGGAAGGGCTTGAATACCATGGGGTGTCTCTCTACCTGCGCCGGGTGATAGAATCCTATCTCACCGAGAGACACGTCATCTTCCCGGGCCAGAACGAGTGGGGGCGCTGGCCGATGACATGCGGCGTTCCGCAGGGGTCAGTCCTCGGGCCGCTCCTGTGGAATATAGGGTACGATTGGGTCCTCCGTGGAGCCAATCTTCAGGGTGTCGCGGTCACGTGTTACGCAGATGACACTCTTGTTACCGCCAGCGGACGGACATATCGGGAGGCAATTCTGCTAGCGACAGCTGGGGTCGCCCAAGTCGTTGCTCGAATACGGCTCCTGGGGTTGGAGGTTGCACTGCACAAGTCCGAGGCCATAGCATTCCATGGGCCAAGGAATGCACCTCCGCCCGGCGCTGCTATCATCATTGGGGGGACCCGCATTAATATATTGGCCTCTATGCGGTACCTAGGCCTAACACTAGACGGGCGATTTACCTTTAGGGAGCATTTTCGCCGTCTTGTCCCCAAGCTGGTCAAAACTGCAGGGGCCTTAGGTGGATTACTCCCAAATCTAGCGGGACCGGACGGATCATGCCGTCATCTCTATACGGGAGTAGTGCGATCCATGGCGATGTACGGGGCACCCGTATGGCATGACGCCCTAACCGCCCAAAACAGGACCCTCTTGCGGAGACCGCAGCGGGTCATGGCGGTCAGAGTAATAAGGGGATACCGCACTATATCATTCTCGGCGGCGTGCGTGCTGGCAGGAACCCCGCCCTGGGAATTAGAGGCGGAGGTCCTCGCTGGCGTATACCACTGGCGCTTGGAGGCGCGCGACAGAGGGGACTTACTGGCGCACAAAGAAGTGCAGGCGCACCGGGAGGCTCTAAACAATGCATTGATGGTGGTATGGGAGCAGACGCTTCAAACGCCATTTGCTGGACAGCATACTGTCGACGCCATTCGCCCTGTGCTAAAGCACTGGGTCGAACGAAAAGAGGGAGCCCTCTCTTACAGGCTAGTGCAGGTGCTCTCATCACATGGGTGTTTCGGAGAGTACCTGCATAAAGTGGCACGTAGAGAGGAGACGACAGCATGCCATGCGTGTGGTTGCGCCGTAGATACGGCGCAGCACACGTTGGAAGAGTGCCCCGCCTGGGCGGAGCAACGCGCGACGCTTGTCGCAGCTGTGGGGGCCGACCTCTCGCTGCCAGCTGTGGTGAAAGCCATGGTTGACAGCGAGACGTCATGGAAGGCCATGCTCTCCTTCTGCGAGGCCGTGATATCGCAGAAGGAAGCGGCGGAGAGGGCGAGGGAGGATGACATTCTCTCGGACCCGATCCGCCGCCGGAGAACTTGGCGACGGCGGCGCGATCATGCGCGCTACCTACCCCCATAACGGGACTTCGGACGACAGACTTAGGGGCCGTTTGTCGTCCACGTGAGAGGCCTCGAGTAGGCGGTACGGCATGTCGAAGTATCCCGGCACGCCACCGCATCGAGCTGGTTTGGGAGTGGACCAAAATTTACTCCCCGAGTTCGGGCTTGCCCAAGCAAGCACCCGCTGGCCATGGTTGCGGACGAATGCAGATGCATCCTGGGACCACGGCCTCTGCGGTAGAGGGCACCTTGGGGTTTTAGCGGGTAGTTCGGTCCTTCTGACTGGGAGCCCCGCATAACCCGCTCGCTCCCCTGGCGGGCGGGTACGCGTAAATGCGTTTCCCCAAGTAAAAAAAAAAAAAAAAAAAAAAGGTTAGGTTAGGAGAGACCAAAGAAAAGATGGATGGATCGTGAGATGAGGGATATCAGCGAGCGAGAGGTGAGCGTGGATATGGCAGGGGATAGATTTGAATGGAGAAATAAAACATACTGTGCAGACCCCAAATGAATGGCATAAGGGCAGGCAAATGATGACATTGAAGCGACTGCCATCGAACCACCGTGACCCAGCTGCCAGGGAAACCTGACCAGATTGGATGATCGTAAAACATGTAACATCATTAAAACCTGCACATTCAGTCGCCTGAATGTGCAGATTTTATCACGATTTTAGCATCGGTTAGTATTCAATCAATGTACATAACTCTGAAAAGAGTCATTGGTTCATGGCGGCAGTAGCACTCGAACCCGGTACTTCTCGCTTGTGAGTCGGATACATACCTTAACCACTAGGCCACCGATGCTCCCGGTCACTCACTGTCACATCATTTTGTAGAAGTGGTAGCATTCCTTACCTTTCTCTACTTTGTACTCACGAAGGTTTGATCATTCTGGGCCTGAAGCTCGTCTATTTCGAGTCGGTTTCGAGGTGTACTCCAGTTCGCGTTATCCTCATTCGCCGTTTTCTCTGTTTCGAAGTAGCGACCGCGTATCGGAATACATAGCGTTTGTAGGCGTCTCATAAGGTGGGTTTTTTTTTTTTTTTTTTGCGCCCAACGCAATGGGAAATGGGCATCCTCCGGTATAGCGGTTGGGAGGGAGGAGGTGAACTCTCATGAGTACCAGCCGGCCGGCCAGCTGGTTATGCACGACTCGCCAAAAAAAAGACCTAGGCGCATACGTACTAAACACCCCCTGGGAGCACCTGTAGCCGGAAGGGCCTTTCAAGTTTCATCGGATGCTACACCCCGTAGGGACGGGTGCGCTCAGCGTCACTCCTTACGGAGCGTACACTGGAGGTCCCGCTGCTGTGGACTGGATTTGGGGGCCTACGGGGGCCGCTAAAACGGCATGGAGGGGCTGTGTCGGGTCGACCTCAGCCTCCAGGAGGAGGTTCAGAGCGCTCGACAGGTCGTTGGGGGGTTAAGGTGGATGGATGGCCTGGGTCTTAAGTACGCTATTTACTAATGGGTCGATTGAATTGTAATTGAATCGCAATCTCAGCTCACTGGCAGTTTTTGGTATTCTGCTACTGTTACTAATGGCTGCAGTATTCTGCTACAATTAAAACTGCCCTTGAGCTGCTAACGCGACTTAATTACAATTCAAGCGCGCCAAGTAAATTCAGACTTGAGGTTCTAGTAAAGGTCCCTTCTAGTAAAGGCTGGATGCTGATAAAACGAGCAACCGGGTCACCTGATGAAAAGTGGTCACCGCTGCTCATAGACACCCACAACATCCGGGGAGTCACGAATGCGTTGGCGGCCTTTGAGATAGGTGTAGACTCGTTTCCTGCAGGTTCCAATACCGTAACGGTTTGGTAATACTGCAGGAGGCTCGAATGATAAAAAATATACGCGAAGGCAACGGTCTCAAAAATTTACAGATTTTTACTCAAAACATTAACTAATGAATCAGCGAACCCGATTTTTTTATGTTTTAGCTCTTAAATCCGTATTTTTCGAATTTTTTATTTAAATTTAGCTCCAAAGAACTGGGGCGACTATAATAAAAATAACAAAAATCAATAAATAAACGAACGCAGCGAGCTCGGTGTTTATGGTATTTGGTTTTTAAAATCAAGAATCAAGGTTACATGCAATGCAACTTCTTTCTCTTATTATTTTGCCCTTCGGACCGTACGCCTTGCTGGGGGGCTGCTCTATGCTGGTTATGCCCATAGGTAGGGACTTTCTTGAGTATCGTACACGGGGTGACTGCCACCCATCCAGGTGGTCACGGGTGGAATTTCAAATTGCGGCGGCGGTTGTACAGTGGTAAAATTCTGCATCTGATGGTACACCTCGTGTCAATGTTGATGGCGACTCCGAAGTTATCTGCAAGTGAAATTGTTTGCTGGATTATTCAAATTGTGGTGCTTTTTGATGGTTAATGACTTCACACGAATCTTATAGCATTCATTTTAAAGGTATCTTCCGGGTTTCCTACCGCGTATGTACCTTTGTTGACGTTTCGACACAATCAACAAACAAAGGTACTCATCAACAAAGGTACGCAATAAGTAACCCGGAACATACCTTTAAAATGTGTGATAATAACCGCGATAGTTTAAAACATTATCTTATAGCATTAATTTACAGCGTACAGAATGCAAAATAATGATTTAGGAATGTACTTAAAGCACATCTGCTAACTTCCGAGCCGTCATAGATTGACGCGTGTATCAGCCCGAACAATCCCTTATAGATATTGACTATTAAATATCACTCGCGCGCGAGGGCCTTGATCATGATCCAGAATTTGACAAATCTGGTAATTACAGTGAAGCGACTACCGTCTGACCTTCGTGACCCTGTTAACAGGGGCACCAGACCAGATTGGATCATGGTCACACCAATCAGTTGCCTGAATGTGCAGGTTTCCTCACAATGTTTCCCTCACCGTAAGAGCATTCCGTTAGTGTTTAACTATTAATGTTTCCTTTGGACTATGACATGGGATCGCTCAAGAGGAACTACTATATTAGAGGTCTCTTTATAGACGGGCATGGTATACCTACCCCTGATTTTACACAATGGGAATGGAGATATCGCAAAATATATGTACATTTTATTTACTGTTCGAAAAATAGAAATATAAAGAGACTTAAATATTTACTGTAGAATTTAAATGATATATTTAAGGTAACATATAAAGTATAAATGTATTAGTATCCCAGATATATTATGCAGCATTAGAGATCATCACTCGCTTAAAATTAATTTTTAAATTAATACCAAAGTATGGTGAAATGCATAAGGTTGACTCTGCGCTAATCTGATATGGTTGTTTAAATGAAAAATAAATGTATTACTGCAATAAATAATCGTACATAAATAAATAAATATCATCTTTTATTTCTACACTTCAATTATTAGCATAGGCACATAGATGGCGCTGACCGCCCTACCTCGCGCTAGAGAAGTGTGCCAACTTCCTCGGCATATATACTACTTCTGACGATCTTCCGGTTTCCATCCATAAATACTCCTCCCGACGATCAACTGTCGGACCCTTAGTCCCCTGGTCACAACACCCGGCCAGCTACCCTTTTCCATCTTCTCCCAACTTTGCTTGCCAACATTGGCGGCTACCTTATCCCTCCACCGCCAAAAGTCAAAGATAATTAAATAAATGACAGCTTAATTCAGGTTTAAATTCTTTAATTTGGAATATGGTCATAAAATTCCTATGAAAGTAGTTTCTGTAAAGGCATGTTTCACATAAATGAATAAGTATAGACTTTTAATAATTCTCATTTATTGTGTTAATTATAATTTATTTACAACTTACTTGCTAAAGGAACGAAATTGTCAGTATCTTAGTAAATGCTTATGAGAAATATATGTAGGTACCACGATTCTAGAAAACGAGCAGATTTTTAGAAGATAAAGTTTAGTTATGTGGTTACCACTGAAACATAATTAATGTTAATATAACAATCATTTTTGTTTTTAAAATAGATATTGAGAGAATTATTGCTGTTTTCACTAAACTTAGGAATCGGCTAAGTTCTTTCTTATCTCAATTTGGACGTTGCTGATTGGCTAAAAACTAGTTAGACGGAAAATAGGCGATTCCAAAGTTTAGTGAAAACGGGCATTGAACTTTGCTTCATTGATTTTAGAACTTATCACTTATAAAAAAACCACCTGTGTGGAACTAAACTTAATTCGCTTTTATTACCTTGTCAAAAAAAGCGCTATCGTCGAAAAACAGACACAGATACAATCACCAAGATGGCGGACGACGTTATTTTCCCGCCTTTTGATCTTTCGTTTGAAACTTGCGCTTGTGTAATGTTGTGAGCTTGTTCGGGCTCCGAGTCTTCTAGAATTGGAGTTATGTCGGAATAATCCGACGTGGACGGTCTTCTACCAGCTAGGAAAACAAAAAACAAACATTTAAGTAATAATATACCGTCAAGGCCGTGTGGCGTCCGGCAGAGTAGAATAGCACCAACCCCTTACACTCATGGGTGTCGTACAAGGCGACTAATTTTTTCGAAGCAAAAGATCAAGAGTCTCCGTAGTCTGGAAAATGGGCAGCAGCATTTTCCATTATTTTATTTTATTTTATTTGGAAAACTTACAGCTTAAATTATTACATAGTTTTGCAAACATATGGGTAATATTTCGCCATTTACAAGTTTTCACATATGATTACAATATACATCTTATTTAAGTACATATGACAACAAATATTATCAACTTAATGTGTATTACGTGGGTACCCACCAAACGTAAAAAGGTAAGGTTGTACAGTCGCACCAGCTGCACAATTCAAAATTACCTTTACGCAGTTTTGAACAAAATAAATTTATATATACACACACATACACATATATATACATACACATACACATACACATACATACACATATATATACATACATATACACACACACATATACACATACACACATATATACATAAAAAACAGCAAAAATAATATCAACAACACCAGAGAATGCAGTTCAAGAATTTACATACATACCTACATAGCCACAGACCAAAAACAAACAGACAATCAGAAATTGCATTTTTATTTCTATAAGCCAAAATAGTCAGTATAAAGCCTCTTACTGAACCAAGATGAGTTGTTAACCAAAATATCAGCCTCATGAGAATAAGCTTTATTATATTTCATACACACGCGCCATAGGAAGGAATGTTGCCTGTAGTTGGTTCGTACCGCGGGCAAATGCAGTGCCAAACCAGGTTTGCGTGGATTTGCCCTACCCACCATACCCACAACGGAAACAAGGTCAGGACAGTCTAACTTCCCTGTTACAATACCACTCAAGAATTTTAAGTCAGCTAAATCTCTACGCAGTGTCAAAGGTAGAATGTGATGGTGTTTGCACCTTTCCTGATAATCAGCCAAATCGGTATGGAGTTTGTTGTTAAGGTACCTAAGGAAACAACGCTGAACCTTCTCCAAGCTGTTTATGTAGACCTGGTAGGTGGGATTCCAGATTTGGGATGCATACTCTAAGTTGCTTCGTACCAGCGAACAGTACAGTATTTTTAGTGCTTTAACGCTATTAAATTGTTTACACACCCTGAATATGAACCCCAGTATTTTGGAAGCCTTCGCGACTACATTTGAGATGTGTTGATCAAAGAGCAGTTTAGAGTCCAGCGTTACTCCGAGGTCCCTAACGGTAGTCACCCGTGTCAGGGGTACACCATTCATACAGTAGTCATAATGTAATGATGATTGTTTACGTGTGAAGGTAATACATAGACATTTTTCTACATTCAGCTCCAATCGATTTAGATGACAATATTGCGACAATCGGTTGATATCGTCCTGTAGTAGAACGGCATCGTTGTGGCATTCTATAGTTTTATAAATTTTCATGTCATCGGCGAAAGATATAACTTTTGAATGCAAAAAGCACTTATCTATGTCAGTTACAAACAATACGAACAGAAGCGGACCCAACACAGAACCCTGTGGCACTCCGGATGGTATTACTACAGATTGCGAGGTGTACCCATTCAGTACCACAGACTGCGTCCTGCTTTCAACGTATGATTTGAACCATCTATACAGATTACCTCGAATTCCAGAGGCTAAGATCTTTTGTAGCAATATGTGATGATCGATGGAATCAAAAGCTTTGCTATAATCTGTATAGATGGCGTCCACCTGACCTTTCTCCTCCATACCACGGGTAAGATGTTCTGTGTACAGAGTTAAATTTGTGACTGTAGATCTGGATGGGAGGAAACCATGTTGAGATGGGCTAAAGGTATGTTTCAGAGCAAAGATCAATTGATTGTGAATGATTTTTTCAAGTACTTTAGCAAATATACATAACTTGGAAATAGGTCGATAATTTTCTACCATGCGTTTAGAGCCTTTTTTATGAATTGGCGTAACTAGTGCACTTTTCCAAATTAGAGGCATTTCGCCCTCAAATAATGAGCGTTTGTACAGAATGGTCAGTGGTACCGTAATACTCTCAGCACATCTCACTATCAAAGTTGGGTGAATGTTGTCAGGCCCTGCAGATTTATTTGTATCCAATGATTTTAAATGCTTTAGTATTTCAGTGGATGTAATTTTTATCGAAGTAATGTCGGCAACCGAGGCTTGCTCCGAGCTCCTGATAGCGGGGTCCTCTCCAGCTATATTGGACGACCTAAAGGTTGACTGGAAGAAATACGAAAAAGCCCCACACATTCCCTCACCCGAGTGGTATTCTTCGCTATTGTACGTTAAGGTCACTAGGTAACTATTGGTGCGTTTATTTAAACCCTATGATCTCCAACCCGCCTGCCAAGCGTGGAAATAATGGCAATAACCTTTCCTTTCGTGGGAGAGGCCCTGAGTCCTGCAGTGGACTGTTACGGGCTGTGGTGATAATGTGATGATGATACCGTCAAGGGGTGCCGATCGGCTCCCGAAACTGTTGAACTAGTCCCAATGTTAGTATTATTAGCCGTGATAACAAACCCGATATGTGTAGTGAAAGTGTAGTGAATAACCACGAAACTCCTCTCACTGACTTCACTCGAAATATGTATTAGAGATTGGTCACGTCATAACATATAGGACACACGATTATAAGGACCGTCTGTCTTTTCATCAATAGTTTCCCAATCGGCGGCATGTTAGGAAAATAATGAATGTGGAGTGAAAAGGGAGTAACATGCCGCTGATACTAGTGATGTTATTTATCACCCATATCTAACACTTCATCCGAGTGAAGTTCCTGAGAGGCCGTCTTATTAGCATGTAAAAAATAAATTGGCATGTAAGTTTGATCGATAGCTATTAGCTACTCACTTCCAGGTTCTGTAGCGAAATGCAATACGGGTGACTGCTTACTCCAGCCGAACCTAGGGATTGAAATATTAGATAATAAATTAACATGTAGGTAGCAGGTCTTATTCCAAAAAAATCACTTAGGCGTAGGGGCCAAACTTTTCGTGAATGACTGACGTATTTTCACATTATTTATTTTGATATCGCAACTGGGGGTCTAAAAAGGCCACATTGGGTGTTTCATATTATGATTCATTTCATCATACAGCCGAAAGATGCAAACTGCTGGGCATAGGCCTCCCCGCATCCAGCTGGTACCTGCGATCTTTACCAGGTCGTCGATCTACCTTGCGGGAGGCCTACCCACGCTGCGTCTTCCGGTACGATTCATTTAGAGCGCCACAAACTTATCTGATCCGGTCAAAACTGGAACTAATGTGACGTCATTTCGAATTGTCCTGCCAATGCCAACAACTGCGTCGCTGCAGATAAGTTTGTGACCAATGAATATCATATTATGAAACGCTAATGTGGCCTGTTTAGACTTCATACCTGTTTCTGGACGTGACAATGGCTTCGTACACGGTAGACGGCGTCAATCCGCGAACGGTGTAGCTCGCGCTGTGTATTGGCCCTGAAATTCAGATTGACACAGGTAAGGCTATTAATCATTTTAGTACCTTTTGGTATACTTTTGGTTACACATGTTTTTTTTCGTGCAAGGATTATTTATGTTTTATTTATTTATTTCACAGTTTAACAGCAATCTAATTCTATTTAAACTATATACATACATAATCAAGTTGTAGTGCCAATAACAAAACTGCAATTTATAATTTAGGACTTAATGTAGCTCATACACCTAACTACGACAAACAAAATTAATCTAGGTATAATAATGCAATTATGTATCTTACAAATAAAATAGGTTTTTAAAAAGAGCGAGAGAAAAAAAAAAGAAAAACAAGATATAGGTTTTTATGTTTCCCTGCATGAACGCGAGGCGTTAGGCGCGGATGCGCGCGTTGGTGTGTATGCGTGTGTGTGTGGGAGTGTGTTTGTGTGCGTGTATGTACATGGATGGTGTGTGTTTTTCGTTTTTGACCTTTCACCGCGACTGGTTATACTGGAGAACCCTGTTCAAAAATGTTGCACGTTTCAGTTGGAACACATTAACACTGTAAGAGAGGTGCTTCTCATACGCGTCTATAGCCCTATTTAGCGGAGAGCCTAAGGCGTAGCCGCTGCGCGCGCGGCGGTGGTCAAGTAGCCGAGGCCAGCGGCCACCGCGGCGCGCGCGCGAGTCTCCCGCGCACAGCAACACCCGGGATAACAGCAAAGACATGATCCTATGGGTGTTCAGATCAGCCGCATAGCCCGCCGGTACCGTGCAAGAGAAATAATTGAGCTTGTTGATGAACGATTTTTGTACCGACTCCAGCCTTGTGCGATAGATAGCGTAGATCGGAGACCATACAGGTGACGCATACTCTAAGACACTCCTGACATAGGCGTAATATAGAATTTTAAAACCCACAAAAGACTTCAGGGGCTTAATCGATCTAAAAATAAAACCTAGCATCCTGATCGCCTTCGCAACAATAGCCTCATAGTGAGCAAAGAAGGTCAGTTTGGAATCTAGAATGACTCCCAGATCCCTCACTTGATCACTGCAGTCAATTGCTGCGTTGTTAAGCCTATACGTTGTGCGAATTGAATTTCTCTTCCTGGCGAAAGTGACAGTCATGCACTTTTTCACGTTGAGATCCAGGCTGTTTTGTGCACAGTATGTCGATACTCTGTCAAAATCTTCCTGTAGTTTTACGCAATCGGTTGAGCATTTAATGGGCATGAAAATCTTAGTATCGTCGGCATACATTAGGAATAACGCATTACGAAAACAGGACGAATAATCATAAAGGCAGATGTTAAAAAGAAGCGGTCCCAAATGGGAACCCTGGGGAACCCCTGAGGGAATGGGCGCAAAACGAGAATGATAACACCCGACCCTGACAGCCTGACTACTATTTCGGAGATAGGATTCTAACCATCGAACTTCCTCTAGTTTGCGTAAAATCGTACTATGGTTCAATCTATCAAAACACTTAGAGTAGTCGGTGTACACGACATCCACCTGATATCCACCCTCATCCATGTAACCGGCGACGGAATCTACGAATTCAGTCAAGTTTGTCATGGTGGAGCGCTTGCGCATAAATCCGTGCTGAGTCGGCGGGACGCTACGTACAAGCAAAGGGTAAACTTGATCGTACACAATCTCTTCAAAAGCCTTGCTGAAAGTGGTCAGAATCGAAACTGGCCGATATTGTTCAGCAAGGATATTTGAACCACTCTTATGAATTGGCACAATGAAGGCCTGTTTCCAAACTGTTAGAAAAACGCCCTCCGCAATCGATCTTCTGTACAATATACTTAGTGGTAATGCTAAATAGTGAGCGCAGTAACGAATGAAGGGGAATCGGGGGAATGGCATCACAACCCACGCCTTTGTTTATATTTAATTTTAAAAGATATTTCTGTATTACGTCGCAAGTAATCTCCAATGTGCCTATATTACATAAATAATTATCGCGTGAGTCTACCGGGAGACATGAAGGGGTGTATTCGTCGTGTAAACGGATTGAAAGTAATCTAGAAAAATATCACATATTTCTAGTCCGTTGGTGCCAGTGCGAGTACCATAATTGATCTGTGAGGGTAAGCCATGATCGCGTCTTAGACTCTTTGCGTAACTCCAAAACTTTTTCGGATCTCGAGTGATAGATTGAGTGTACTGACGCTGTAGTTTCTTGTGCCTAGATCGTAGCAAAGAGAATGTTTCACGATCACAACTATTGCCTGTTCGTTTCCAGAGTGAGTGATATTTGTGTTTTTCTTTAATTATTTTCACTAACGCCCTGGAGTACCAGACTGGATAGCCATCTGGAGTGCTATAGAAAAACGGAACATGTTTATCTTTAACAGAGTTTATAGTAGTACATATTTAAAAACAGCAAAGCCTCATCCAGCGTTAAATTATTCAGAACAAGATTCCAATCAATTGTACACAAATCATGGAAAATATCTTCGTAATGGGTCTTTTTAAATTTATAAATTTTCTTACAGGGTATTTTCAAAGGTTTATGATTAACCAGATCCAATGCAAGCGCCGGGTGATGAGGCCAATCCTCGCGTGTGATTGGATCGACTACGCGTCGAACCTCCACCTCAGTATTAGAAAATGCAATATCTAAAAACCGGCCATTGCCATTGGGCACCCCGCAAAATTGACTTAATCCAGTGGAAAGAATGTACTCAAGAAAACCCTCCTGACATTCGCCAGTCATCCCACTAGGGTTAAAGTATCCTCCCGATCGTGAACCCCAATTAATATTTGGCAAATTAAAATCGCCTAATAGCAAGTAAGGAGCTTTCGCTGTGCACTGCTCCTGTAAATAAATAGTAAGTCTATGTAATTGATCGTCATGACTAGACCCCGAACCCGGTAAGTAGATGCAAATAATGTGCAAATCCAACTCAGAATGAATCGCGCGCGCCCCTATAATGATGTGAACTAACTTCAGGCCCATTGTGTCGGACAACGGCGCCGGCGGCGCACGCGGCGGCGGCGGCGGGGCGCGGCGCGCGGCGAGCGATCGGCGGCTGAGTAGGAGCACTCCGGACAACGCACGCGCAACGCACGGCCGGTCCCGGCGATGCACGTCGTATCGCGAGTCACTCACCTCAGGATCATATACCCCGTCCACCAGCCACGTTTCACAGACGGCCACGATATCATAGTCGTTGTTTAGTAGTCCCTGCCTAAATTGAACAGTCTTGCCCCTTATACTACGTGTACGTTAATTGTGCCATTTGTGATAGATATAAATAATGAGGTTATAAATTGGTTCAAAGGGAACATGAGCACAGTTAAAAAGCATAACAGTCCAAAATACCGAGTCAAGAAGAAGGTATTGTATTTATGTAGTGTTGAGAAGTTGTACAAGTGATGTTGTATGGTGTGTAGTGTACAGAGAAACAATAAAATAACGAACAAAACAAATCGAAACCGGAGACATGTACGGTTAAAATAACAATAGCCATTTGACATAAACCGAACCAAGTAAGCGAGTAAACGTATGTTCATTGACTCCTAGGCGGCTTTCATTAAACACAACAGCTGTGATTTTTTGCCTATGCGTAATGGAGGGAAGTTGTCGAACGAAAATCTTGCCGTTGCGTGTCCAGCAATACCGAAACCCCAGCTCCTTGCATCTCAGTTTAGTGTCCCTTAGTAAAGCCTTGTTTGTGGGTATTAAATGTTCATTTACATGTATGTGGCGTGGGTCTCCAGGCAAACCTATGTCTTCAGTATTTACACCCCTTTGCTTTCGGACTGCCGTAAGTAGTTCGTCGCGCTTATTTAAACAAGTAAACTTGGCAATAATAGGCTTGGGAAGGCCGTCAGTGTTTCGGGTTGGTATCCTAATCGCCGACGTGATATCGACGCTTGTAATGGAGACACCGACCTTTTTCGCAATGGACACTACTACATCGGTGATTTGCTGAGACTTTCGCTCGGGAACGCCAAATATCTCCAAGTTGAGCAGCCTATTCCGCTGCTCAAAGCTGTTCAAGGTCTGCTGTAAGTCATCTACGGTTGCCCTTAACTCTGTTACCTCGTCTCTCGTCTTACGAACCTCTTTCAATTCAGCCTTAATGGAGTTGATGTCCTGTACCGTCTCATCGAACAGTAAGCTATATTTATTTAGCGATTCCAACATGCTGTTGTACTGCTGGCTTATAGCTTCCTGTCTCTCCAGTAGTGCCCTATTATTCTCAGAAAGTCTGCCGTCGATAACCGATGTAAGCGTTGCTATCAACCTATCATTGTTATCCGATATTGTCTTCAGCAGCGCGCCATTCACGGGCGGTACCAACGTCGTGTCCGTGCTAACCATCACAGGTTCGGGTGCGGTAACGACCGGTAAGGGAGCAGGATCGGCTTGTGTATTAACCCCTTCGGAAGATCCAGCTCCCGCATTACGCACATCGGGTCCCGGTTGGGAGGGCGAAGCGCCTCGTACAGGAGTGTTGTCCCCCTTCCGCTCTCTCGGTTGCGAGCACGGCTTGCACTTCCACGAGGTCTTTTGCTTCGGTGTAAGCTTGATAAACGCCGATCTAGGAACCCCAAGGCACTCGTAATGGTACTGATTAGTGCAATTGTCCTGAGAGCACCTTAGTACCATCTCCAAAGCGCTGATAGATTGTTTGCACACGGTGCATTTCGTGGTGTTCGATGTTAATATGAATATACGCGATCGAGTAGTTAAAAGATGTCTCCCAGAGACAAGCGATGATATGCCGTCGACTTTGTCCGTTCTGCGCTATCTACTCGTCTGTCAACTGTCGCGGCACGTCACCGAAACGAAGCGTCAAGCGAGCGTCGCGTTTGTGCGCTTCACATACAGCACACTTTGCGTTGCGCGCACGGGTGATCACAGTTAGCTTTTTATATTGACAGTATGTCAACACAGGCACACACTAGCACTTCGATGCACTACGCGTCGAGACACGCCGACAACGATGGATGTCTGTTATCACAAAACGACCACTGGAGGAAACGGAACAGATTTTAAACGTTTAAATTATTAAAAAGATGGAGAAATACGGTTTTTTTAATATTGTACGGAGCGTTCACCAACACAGTATGTAGCTAAACAATTCGTCGAAGAATAATTGTTGTAGTTATAAATTGTAAGACTGTGCCCGCTGCTTTTACATTGTCGAATTCGAGATGTCACAGCGCGAGAATCAGGCCCCAGCGCGCAACGAGCGACGGCTTTACGAACGAGGGAGAAGCTAAAACTAATAAAAAAAAATGATCTTGGCGTTAATGTCCCGGTTGTGCTCTCGAGAACGAGAGCCCGGGGTCCGCCTTTGACCATGATCCAGGATTTGACGATCAGGTAATTACAGTGGAGCGACTACCATCTGACCTCCATGAAGCTGCTACCAGGGGAACCTGACCAGATTGGACCTGAATTTGCAGGTTTCATCACGATGTTTTCCCTCACCGTAAGAGCATCGGTTAGTATTCAACAATGTACATAACTCAGAAAACAGTCATTGGTACATGGCTGGAGCGGCATTCGAACCCGGGCCCTCTGGCTTACGAGTCGGATACTGGCCTACAGGTCAACAAATTGATAAAGTTGTAATGTTGAATGATGTAAACATAGATTTTCTACGAAATGTAACGACATTAAACTGTGTTCAACGTTAAAATCATATGGTTTTAAATCTTTAATGAAATTCCTTACTAGAATAACTAGTACATCATAAACATGCATTTACACTAACTTGTCCAAACAGGAATTGTTAGAAACCTCTTACAAATATCTACAACTATTTGATCAATTGTGTGTATATGTATACAATCATTAACATTAACAAATATCAAATAAAAATTTCCATTAAACAGAAAAGTCTATTTTCAGAAATTAATATTATAAATTTTCAATTTTAATGGCCGTGTGGTGTCCGGCAGACTAGCATAGCACCAACCCCTTACACTCGTGGGTATCGTACAAGGCGACTAATGTTTTCGAGGCAAAATATCTAGAGTCTCCGTAGGCTGGAAAATGGGCAGCAGCGTTTTCCATTGTCATACTTATAACACTGCCATCTCCAACCCGCCTGCCGAGCGTGGAGATTATGGCAATAACCTCCCCTTGCGTGGGAGAGGCCCTAAGTTCTACAGTGGACTGATATGGATGATTTTCTAAATGTGAAAAAGATAAAAAAATATATGTATATTGTAATGACACATTTCTGTAACACAAATTGACATTTGTAGTAGGTACTACAAATTTACATGTAAAATAAAAATAATCATCTTGGCGATAATGTCCCGGTTGTGCTCTCGAGAACAAGGGATAAGGGTCCGCCTTGACCATGATCCATGATTTGGCAGGTCAGGTAATTACAGTGGAGCGACTGCCATCTGACCTCCATGACCCAGCTACCAGGGGAACCTGACCAGATTGGATCATGGTTACACATCCAGTCGCCTGAATGTGCAGGTTTCATCGCATGTTTTCCCTCACCGTAAGAGCATCGGTTAGTATTCAACTAATGTACATAACTCAGAAAACAGTCTTTGATACATGGTCTGAGCGGGATTCGAACCCGGGACCTCTGGCTTACAAGTAGGATACTGTAACCGCTAGGCTACCGACGCTCCTTAGGTACCAATAAATATTGAAATTGAGAATATTATTTTATAATATATATACGTACTTAATTTAGGTACCTACTTTGCGGGTTATACCTAAGCTCAAAACCCACGTACATATTTCATATAAATAATAAACAAGAAGATATGGCAGATATGAAGCTCATTACAAGTTTTTAAGGTTCCGTAGTAATTTTTTTTTTAAGAAAAAGAACAAAGTCGTAGAGTAGAGAGAAATAGAGATTGCTAAACAAATACGTATCAGTTTATAATAAGCTGACAAACAACAAAGTGACCGAACAGCGTACGCGTAGCGACCAAAACTAGGATCAAAATCTGTTAATTTTATTAAACTAACACGTGATTGATATTCAATTGCAATACCATTACGATTGAAACGAGTTGAGTATTCTGCGAAAACTTTTACTAATTGAGTCGTAATGGAATCATAATTGACTCTCAGTTGAATAGTTATTGGTGTTGCCTTCTAAAATCTATCAAGAGACTGCCGTTTTAGAGCACAATCGATTTACAATTGGTCTAGGAAATAGTCCAATGACAGTTGGTTCAACCATTTGTTTTGAATTAGTAGCAGCATACGAGAAACGCGTCAAACTTCCTATTTAGATCCAATGGAGGTTCAACTGAGCCATCAGTAAATTAGCAGGCCCGGGGCCCAGGAAACTCGAAACCTCCGACAGCTTTGAGCAGCGCGGACCCAACGAAATGAAAATTCACTGACGCACTGACAAGTAAGTCATATTATTTATCGTGACAGGCCAATGTTGGCAAGCGAAGATGGAGAAAGTAAAAAAGGGTAACCACCCATCTGGCCGGGTGTTGTGACCAGGGGATCATGGGTCCGACAGTTGATCGTCGGAAGGTGTAAATATGCCGCGGAAATTGGCAAATTTCTCTAGCGCAATGTAGGACGGTCAGCGCCTCTATGTACGGATGCTTGCCAACCTTGTGTTCGTGTACTCGTAGTGTGAGTATTGTTGAGTTTCCCTATTGGAACCTATTTTCGTTTCCCTATCAGGTTGACATTTGGTACTTACGATTAGCGACCAGGATTTTTTTATTTTGTGGAAAAACCTTTGTGAATAGTTTCCATATACAGTGGTCGGGTGGTGTCTTGCAGATTAGACTAGCACCAACCCTTTACACTCTTAGGTGTCGTACAAGGCGAATGAAGTTTTCGAGATAAAATATCTAGTCTCCATAGGCTGGAAAATGGGCAGCAGCGTTTTCCATTCTTATATTTATAAAACTGCGATCTCCGACTCGCCTGCCAAGCGTGGAGATTATGGCAAAAGCCTCTCCCACGAAAAGGGTTTTGTGGTAGAGGCCCTAAATCCTGCATTGGACTGTTATGGGGAGAAAGAAGAATTTAAGAAAAAGCTTTGGACTCTGCTCGTTTGACACTGAGTAGTATAAAAAATTGCTTCGGTGGCCGGGTGGTAAGGGTATCGGACTCACAAGCAGGAGGTCACAGGTTCGAATCCAACTGCGGCCATGAACCAATGACTCTTTTCTGAGTTATGTACATTAGTTGAATACTAACTAATGCCCTTACGGTGAGGGAAAACATCGTGATGAAACCTGCACATTCAGGCAACTGAATGTGCAGGTAACCATGTTCCAATCTGGTCAGGTTCCCCTGGTAGCAGGATCACGGAGGTCAGATGGTAGTCGCTCTACTGTAATTACCTGATCTGCCAAATTCTGGATCATGGTCAAGGCATACCCCGGGGTCTCGTGCGCGAGAGTACTGTCAGGAATTAACGCCAAGATGAATTTAGAATGGGTTAAAAACTTTGTTAGACCAAGGAACCCTATAATGACATAAACTGTTTGATACATTATCAAAAGGTCAATCTGTGTCGCGTATATATTGTGGCTGACCCTAGATTTGTCTATCAGTCCGCGGAAACTTTTAAATAAGGTGAGTCATTGTTTCTACTAAATACGTTCATTATTGTGTTCACTTATTTTTATTTTATGAAATTTAATTCCTATTACTTCATAGGCTTCATTGGATTTATCTATTTTCAACACAATCGCTTTTCGCACAAAATTTAAATATTTGTATTTAGTCTTTAAATTACATTACCTACGCGAAAATAAATACAACACAGATAAGCCGAAAACTCTCAAGTTCCTCTGTTATTTTATTTCTTCATTCGTTTTTTATAAAGTTGTTATGCAGTATATGTTTCCTTGGTTAATGTTGTGAAATTTAATTTATTTTTGCCTAAATTGTGTTACAAAACTAGCATGAGCGTATCTGGTCCATAAAAACTTATGTTTGGATTAGTCTATATAGAATTCTTTTTGTGTTTGAAAATCTTTGCAAAAAAATTGTTTAGGGAGATGAAGAAATAGTAATAGAATATCAATCTTAAAAATTTTGTCTCTTTCTGTCTGTTCACGCTTATCTCCGGAACTAATGGACGAATTTGAATGAGACTTTTTTGTTGTATATATATTAAGCCTGGTCCACATATAGGGTAAAATTTATTATAGAAACTGGAACACCTGATGTAGAACCTTAATAGACCAGCTAAACCCAGTAAAATGTCATGTACAATAAGAGTGCTTTTAGAGTAGGAATCAAGGTCTATTATCACTTGCCGGTAGAGTTAAAAGCTTTAGATTTCACTAAATTTAAAAACAAGCTAAAATTATTTCTATTAAATAATGTATTTTACATCCTGAAAGAATTTTTTTATTATAATACACATTAATTGTACTTCTGTCTCACAGTGTACTTTCTTATTTTAATTGGATACCTAGGTTATTATAAAAAAAATAATCATCTTGGCGTTAATGTCCCGGTTGTGCTCTCGAGATCGAGGGCCCGGGGTCCGCCTTGACCATGATCCAGGATTTGGCAGGTCAGGTAATTACAGTGGAGCGACTGCCATCTGACCTCCATGACCCTGCTACCAGGGGAACCTGACCAGATTGGATCATGGTTACACATCCAGTCGCCTGAATGTGCAGGTTTCATCACGATGTTTTCCCTCACCGCAAGAGCATTGGTTAGTATTCAACTAATGTACATAACTCAGAGAACAGTCATTGGTACATGGCCGGAGCGGGATTCGAACCCGAGACCTCTGGCTTACGAGTCGGATACTGTAACCGCTCGGCCACCGACGCTCTTTATTCATTAATTGTAATTGCATACCCGCTATGGGTGAACTGTTGTTCTTTTTATATTGCAAACCCATCTGCAACAATGAACTACACAGTTTATGCAATAAAGTTCTATTCTATTCTATTCTAAATAATGACTAAATTAATAAACACTTTCAGTAAATATCTATATAATTCTAATAATGTGATTATATCTAAATAGTAAAGAAACATAGTACCTATATAAAATTTGTTTTGCTTAGTTTCAACGAAACGAAAACATACCTAACACCGGTCAACGATAACATTGTTAACCTATGAGAACATAACATTATGAGTACCTATCAACAACAATTATCATATCACAGTTAACCTAGTACACTGTTATATAAAGAGGTTATAAATCTATACTATGAAAAGCTTGATGAGTATTGAAGCGGTTCGGCATGACCGTAGCAAGTGCAATAATATGGTCTCTGCCTACCCCTACTCTAAACAGACGTTACATAGGTGAATAGCTGAAGTATCGCTTTCAGTTATAGAAGGAACATTCTCTTTTAAAATCTTTTGGTACTTTACGTTTTAAATTCAACATTATTTAAAAATATTTTCTTTTGTTACAGATCCAAAAATGAAACTCTGTGGAGTTTTGCTGCTAGTGGTCTGCGTGTACAGCAGTCCCATCTCTAAAGAAGTGAACCTGGTCGTAGATGATAATTTTTTCCCCAATGAGCTCGTCATTCACACCTCCCAGAATGACATAGTTAACCTCTTCTTACCATTGAATGCATTGAACTTCAATGATAATGACTCTGATGAGACAGAAGGCTCGGATGTCAGCGATAGTGCCATTTTATTCTTTGTTGAAGGAGAACTAGGCCAAAACGGCATTATTGATAGTACCGGGCTCTACGTTTTGAAGAAGAAAGTGGCGACGAAGCTTCTAGACAATGGAAGAGATTTCGTTGCACCCACAGATGACAGCAAAACTGTGTATTTCGCTGCTACTGACGGCTTATACGTGTACAATGAAGAGAAGAATAAAGCAGAAAAATATGGCACCGTTACGGACAACATCATCAGCATCGCGAAGAAGGAAAATGACGATGCCCTCTATATACTTACCGAAGACAAGCAATTGTACAAAGTAACAAATGACGGGAATAAGAAGGTGAAAATCGCTGAAGTAAATGATGCTGTCCAAATTGTGGCCGATTACACTTCAAGCCTTTACTATGTGGATTCCGATAAAGTGGCATATGTTGTGAATGAGGATGGAGTCAAGAAAATCTCAGGACTACCAAGCAACCCCAGCGAGGTGCGCCTCCTGAAGCCTGTATTTGTTATCGAAGATGGTGTACCACTCGTAGTCGACGACAAGGTGTACACGATTTTCGCGAATGGTACTGCTGATTTCGCAGAAATCGAACTTAAGACAAAACCCACCGCATACTCCCCAGAAGGAACTCTTGTCCAATACTACGCTCACGATAAGAAAATATACGAATACAATCTCTTAGCTATTCTCATAGGAGAAATCATGGATGATCTTAAGCAGTATATTCACTCGGAGAAGGACCAGATCACAGAACTAGCGACCAAAAAGAGAAATAAGCTTATTTCCAAAGGACATTAGTTTGTTAATAATAAGTTACATAATATTGCATTAATTGGAAGTCAATTCACAATTATATTGTCAACAACAACATAAATGATTGGTTCTCTGTAAACTTCGAGTGTGTTTAATATCTTAAACTAGATGTTGTGTACGATATAATATAATGCATTTGAACAGTTATCAAATAAATAGTTGAAATAGTTTTCTTCTAAACTGCTCATACTTTATTTGTGATACCAAGGTACTGTTTCCACGAAATAATCCCATCTAGTTTCATAGCAGAATCCGTTTTAGACACAAACACCTTTTCTGCGCGTTCGCCCCAAATACTTATGCAATTTTGGGGCCTGTACTAATGACAGAAGGCTTATTTTTCCACAAAAACTCTACGTGCAGCATACGAACAGCATATGCGAACGCCTAGTCACCGCGTAGCTAGGGTGCTTTCTCAGCTCGTTGGGCACCGCGCTGCTCGAAACTGCTTGATATTTGCGCCACAATGTTGCGTGTTTACTGTTCGGTCAAATTTACACAGAGCCATGTAGACCCAAAGTAAACAAAGCTTGTGTTATGGGTGTTAGATAATAGATAAACTATTTATATACGGAAGACGCAGCGTGGGCCTCCCACAAGATGCCCAGCAGTGGGCGTCTTCTGGCTGATATGATAATGATGATGACCAAGAACGCGCCATTGAGCTGCTAATGCGATCCAATTATAATTGAATCGGACCATTGGTAAAAAAGTAAAAAGGTACTAACATGCCACCGATACTAGTGAGGCGCTGTCCTGATTGGCAACGTTCGTGCGATGGACGTCGCCCGACCAATCAGACCTCAAACCTGCCCGTCGCACGACTGTTGCCAACTAGGACAGCGCCCGATATTATTTATACCTACTTTTTCAAGTGAAGTTAGTCATCAGACCATTCTATTATTATTTTATCGCTCAGATTGCATAGTCACCATCATTGGAGTCCCCAGGCACGACGATCTTGCTCCAAGTGTTGGCCGCGGCTTCAGTACTGAAGCGCTCGGGGTCCACCGTGGCCGGGCCGTGGTACGGACGGAGCCAGAGGTTGTATTCTGTAGGGAAAGCTTAGGTATTAATCTAGGAAAGAATTAGGTACCAATGACATTGTATAATTTAATTTAATATTATTTTGTGACATTCTACGTATTAATTAATTAGTATTTTATGACAGTACTGGAAATATGACATTATATTGTATGAAATGATAGGTGCTGTGACCACATATTTGAAGTGCCTTGAGAAAGTGCCTGTGCAACTAATGTGTATGTATACCATTAGACTGCAAAATAAATGAGTACTGAATACTGAAAGCAGGGTTCCAAATTGTCAAGATAATTATTTTCTTTGATAGTTATTTTGATCGGTGGATATTTATAAAGACACTTTCTTTTTGGTGACTATAATGTAGATGAAAAGCGAAACTGCTAAGAGGATGTGAGGCAAATGTGTTTTATTACTTATATAACCCATATTTACATGTAAGTACTATCGCTACGAAAGGTCGAATTTTGGGTAACTAAAAAGTTTTTTTGTGCCAGGATGTGCACCAACGCTTTGTGGGTCTCCTAAATGTCTACAATGGCTATAAAGATGATTTTTCCTTGTATTCAATGACGTAGGATAACCAACGGCGTCTATAACGTGTTGCAGACACATGTTACATTTTAAAAGTAGGTAGGTCACGGGACTCACACAACATGTGCAAGCTGAAAAAGACCGTAGAGCGACAAATCTTGTCACATTGCGACTGTACATACGATATGATATTCGTATAGCATCACTGAAAAATTATAATATTGCATCAAAACATCGTATAGACAAATACACTGAAAGCAATTTACCAATGATAGCAGAGTAGGAATCCACTTCCCATACAAGTGTGAAACTCGTGGAAGTTGCTTTGTTGTGTACTGCGTCCACTTTGAAGGATGCAGTATTGGGCACACCTGCAATGACAATTAGGTACTTAGGTACACTTTGTAATATATTATAATCCTTCTGGATGCGACAAACCGAGGACAGGGAGCATTAGCGCTCATTGGTATCAAACAGTGGACTAGTAGAGGCTGATGAAAATGACGATCCTTTTAAATATCAGGTATATAGTTTATTTTTTAAATTGGGAGGCAAACGAGCATATCGCCTGATGGTAAGTGATTACCGTCGCAAATTATTTCATTTCATACATTAATGCCTATATCAGTAGGTACCTATTACAGATATAACTCCCCAAGCAAATACCAATGTGATCAAATGGTCAATATTCAAGAAAATGTTTTATTATCATCAACATTGATTCGTTTTAAGATATTTTTACACTATTATAGTTGATCTAAGATGGGTTATGACAACTTATTTTTACTAAAAAATACACCGATAAATCTATTTTCAAGAGTAGTCTCAACCTTATTTACAGACTTAATCAGACATCAAATCAATGCTTGAGTAAAGATTTTGCCATCAACATAAACAATCAAAACTCAGCTGAATGTTGATTAATGAATCTTGAATCAATGAAAGTTCTGGAATAAAAACTTTTCTCAAATCCAGTTTTCAAACAAGATTCATCACTGAGTAACGTTCCGTAATACGGGGTTTGATTAGGTAAGTCCCTCGTTGGGCGCCAATAAGTCGAAAATTTAGCGCCCAAAGAGGGACTCACATATTGTCAACCACATCACCTGTGAGTTTGAATGACACATCCGCCATGCCCAGCTTATTCTCAGCCCGGAACGTGTAGTTGCCCAGATCCATCATTTTCACCGTGCGGAATATCAGCTTATGAGTGCTATCCTGGACCACCATAACAACCCTGAAAAGTAATGTAAAAGGCAACGTCAAAACTAGGTATCAAATTAAATTGTTCCAATCTCTGGAACAATTAATTATGTAGGTAGTAGTATTGTAAGTTATATAATAATACGGATACGCTTTCGGTCTTCTAAAAGCTATAAGCTAAGAATAGGTACCTAAATTTAAAATGTATAATTAGGTATTACATAGTTTGCTCTGTTGTTTTACTAGTACTTTTTAAGTACCCATAGCTTTTATTATTGTTTCGAGTAACTATATAGTATCATTTTCTTGTTTTTGTTTTGCTGCTTGTTTGTGTATTTTAATACACAAGCCATTAGTTGCCTGATTCAAATAGAAATAAAATAAATTTCAACCTCCCAAAAATTATAACATATTCCAGTTAGATTCTAAGACTTAGTTGTATTCTAAGTTTGGCACCCAGATAGGGACTCTGTCATCTGACTAGTAGAAAATGAATGCGCATTGAATTCGGAGACTCAGCAGATATGTGGATGTAGTAGCTAGTAAGTAGAAAAAGAAAATAGACATCGATCCATAAAAACTTTACACACCACATCCGATCCATAAAAACGTCCACGTGCGTTGGGCGCAAATGAAGAAAAAAATCGATTTCGCTTCCCAAGTCCAATGCCTCGCTATTATGTACCTATATTAAGTAGGTATATAAAAACTATTTTTTCCATACTACTCTAAAATAGTCTACTGAGGTATATTACTTAGACCCCGCCATCATCCGAGTTATGAAGATCTTATTTCAAATGTCACCTGAAAATCAATTGCACTAACCGATCATCAGCTCTAACCGGCGTTCCGTCTCTGTACCAGGCGGTGCACGCCGCCGGGATGGCGAACTCCACCTTCGCAGCGAGCACGGCCCGAAGCCCCACCGCCGTGTGCACGAGAGAGCGCTCCACTGTCACTACTGGGGCGTCTGGAGAGTAGATTAGATTACATATTTTAAAAGTATATTAAAAACATAGTTCATCGACAACTTTGTGCCTATATCTGCCTAGGAAATGCACATACCCTCGACTCGTAAGCGAGAGGTACCGGTTTCGTATCAATGACTCTTTTCGGAGTTATGTACATTAGTTGAACACTAACCAATGCTCTTACGGTGAGGGAAAACATCGTGATGGAACCTGCACATTCAGGCGACTGGATGTGTAACCATGATCTAATCTAGTCAGGATTCCCTGTTAGTAAGGTAACGGAGAACAGATGGCAGTCGCTCAACTGAAATTACTTGATTGGCCAAATCCTGGATCACCCGGTGACCATAACAACCGGGACATTGACGCCAATTTGCCTAACGCCACACTGCAATATGATGTCTAATTGCTTATTTATTGTAATATTTCTAATATCCACTATAAACTGAATATCGGTATGGAGAACCATTTACCTAAATACATTTTTACCGAATACTTTGATTTAAACATAATTAATAAATGTACTGAATTGAAGTTGCAGCAAATATGGAAAATAATATTTAGGTGTCGAAAAAACTTAAGTAGGTAGGTACCTAGTAATGTCCCGGTTGTGCTCTCGCTCACAAAGGCCCGGGGTCTGCCTTGACCATGATCCAGGATTAGCCCGATCAGGTACCGAGTAAATATTTCGTACTTATTCTCTCTTACCTTGTATAACAACCGTAATAGAAGCAGTCACAGGGTCTCCCACCCGGTTGTCTGCCGTGCATTGGTAGACGCCAGCCAGCAGCCGATGCTCCGCCTTTGACTTAATGCGCGAGCGGTGTTCCAAAAGCTTTATTTGGTCGTCCTGGTGACAATTTTAGGGATTTTAGGGGTTCGTTTTGATCAATGAGTGTGTAAATCAACCCTTACGTAAGTTGTAGTCCGTGGATTTTCCAGCTACTCACAAAAAACACTTTGATTTGGTTAAACCTTTGTTTAGTGCATATAGCTATGGAATGGGACGTTGCCTGCGCTACGAGTGTTTGGCAAGCGAAGATGTGAAGGTGGAAAAGGATTATTACCTACCCACCTGGCCAGGTGTTGTGACGAGGGGAACAAGGATCCGTCGGAAGTAGTGTATATGCCGCGGAAGTTGACACACTTCTGTAGCGCGATGTTAGAATGGTCAGCGCCATCTATGTGCAGATAATTGATAACCTTGTGTTCGTGTATCTATTTGTTGTGAGATTCCCTGTTAAAGCGATAGATGTCGTTACAAATGTCCTTCAACTTTATAGGTAACTACTACCACAACTTTAATTTGGACATCTTCAAGGCTGACCGAATAAGCAGTTTGTGGGTCAAATGTCGGGTAGGTAGTTCTTATCAAAAAAAACAAATAAGGAGGTAGTTTCACATTCTTCTTCCATTCGATGATGGGGTGCGGCGTGCCGGCAGCCTCGCAGCCGATGCTCACCAGCTCACCCTTGCTCATAACCAGAAAACCGTCCTCGGGGATGGTCTTTATCTTTGGTGGGTCTGGAATTGAATGGTGAATTGGTATGAGTATAGTGCAAGAGCATAAGTGCATGACTCAAATTCCTTAAGGAGGGTTTGAGAAGATTTTTAAAAAGCTCCTAGATACGTTGTCGTCAACACAGTAGGTTAAAAAACCTTTTTTTCTTTCATAGTTAACTGTAATACTATGACATAGTATTGGGGGTGTTTGTTATAATCTCTCCCCTGGTGTTGCACAGTGCGGGTGTACAGTGCAAGAGCAAAAATGACCACATTAAGAATCATATCCCTTTGCACTACTGTGCAGTCGTTAAACTGTTTTAAAGCATTTACGAATTAAATTTGTATTTATTATTGAAGAAATACCGTAGGGATAAAGGCCAGTCCTTAAGGGGCAGCTAATGCTCCCTTCTTTTAGCAAACTGATTTTGGCAAAATATGCACCAAATACCATGAATGTTGCTGTAGCAGCAAAGGAAAATTTTCATTTTTGATGTAGTTAATGCACTTACGGTCTTGTACTGTACCTACATAGGTAGGCATTGTGGGCGTGCCAGCTTGTTAGTTAACTGACCTGCACGGATAACACAAGTGTGCGTGAGAGCGCGACAAGCGAGAAAAGGTGCGACATAAATCCTGCTATCTCTTTCATTTTTGCAATGAGAGAAGGAAATAAAGACTATGATACGGCGCGAGCTATGTCGCGGGCACTCTTCTGCTAGCAGTACGCCTTGGAACAAGATAAACTGCCTTAAAAACTATTTCCATGCGGACAAAGACGCGGGCAATAGCTTGTAATATAATAAAATCTCTAATGTAAGATATTTTTTCAAAACAAGAATTTATCGCACGGCATAGTACCTACTTATCAAGACCATTCTAAAGACCCCAAACACGATGGGGTTATCTTGTTGCTTTCAATAGTTCCTAAGGCCACCTTCCGTCATCATTATCAGACCTTGAACATCACCTAGGGGTACCTATAGTAGCAGTTGACCGAAGTCTTCCACTGAGACCCTGAGACTGGTTGAACATTTAGGGCCCCGATTTTTAAAATTACCTTACACTTCCCCTTGCTAACTCAAATACCAGAGAGGCTACAGCAGTACAGTTTTTCTATACTGCTCAGTGACAAACGAGCAGACAGTCCACCTGATGATAAGTGGTAACTGTCGCCCATAACATCTACAATTCATACATTAAGGTTGCAGGCAACAAAAACCGCAAATGCGTTGTCACTGTGAGGACTGAGCTGAAATACCTCGTGCCTGTAATTTCGCTGGCCACCTTATCCATCAAACCGTAACACAACAACTATTACTTAGAGTTGTTAATAAAATATTGTTTTTTGATTAATTGATTGTAAGTTAAAAAATTAGCCGTGTGGTGTCCGGCAGAGTAGAATAGCACCAACCCCTTACATTCATGGGTGTCGTACAAGGCGACTAATGTTTTCGAGGCAAAAGATCAAGAGTCTCCGTAGTCTGGAAAACGGGCAGCAGCATTTTCCATTGTTATATTTAAACGCTGCGATCTCCAACCCGCCTGCCAAGCGTGGAGATTATGGCAATATCCTCCACTTTCGTGGGAGAGGCCCTAAGTCCTGCAGTGGACTGTTACGGGCTGTGATGATGAAGTTAAAAAATAGATAAGGCGGTGGTACTCCCCAGGCGGACTCCTCAGGCTTGACAGAGTCCTACTACCAAAAATGTACCGTAGGTACTAAAGAATATCGTAGCGCGCGTATTAAATGGAGCGGCCTCGTTTTACGGTCGCCGTTCAGTTGAATTTCAGCTTCGTTTTAGCCGGCATTATTTAGCGTAATCGCGGCCCAGATGAGTCGGCCGCAGGTGAAAAAAGTGAACGTGTACTTATTCCCACTAACAACCTAATGCCGCCAATAAACCCTTTAACAGTTTTATTTCCATGCACCAATTAGCCAAACGACATTAGTTGGTATGTACATTAGTTGAATTCTAACCGACGCTCTTACAGTGAAGGAAAACATCGTGATGAAACCTGCAAATTTAGGCAACTGAATTTGTAACCATGATCCAATCTGGTCAGGTTCCCCTGGTAGCAGGGTCACGGAGGTCAGATGGCAGTCGCTACACTGTAATTACCTGATCTGCCAAATGCTGGATCATGGTCAAGGCATACCCCGGGCCCTCGTGTGCGAGTTTGGCGGTGGTAAGGGATAAGGTAGCCGCCAATGTTGGCAAGCGAAGATAGAGAAGGTGGTGTTGTGGCAAACGTACCAAAAGACGTAGCGTGGGGAGGCCTTCCCACAAGGTGGACCTACGACATCAAAAAAATAATGCAAATTGCTTTCTTTGAGCTTCCCACTCAGCCAGTCAATGACAGATAGAAAATATCCCAGTTGTGTACTTGCACACGTAGGCCCCAGGTCCGCCTTGATCATGATCCAGGTTTTGGCAGATCAGATAATTACAGTGAAGGAAGGAAAAGATGGATGGATCGTGAGATGAGGGATATCAGTGAGCGAGAGGTGAGCGTGGATATGACAAGGGATAGATTTGAATGGAGAAATAAAACATACTGTGCAGACCCCAAATGAATGGCATAAGAGCAGGCAAATGATGACAGTGAAGCGACTGCCATCAAACTACCGTGACCCTGTTGCCAGGGAAACCTGACCAGATTGGATGATCGTAAAACATGTAACGTCATAAAACCTGCACATTCAGGCGACTGAATCGCGATTTTAGCATCGGTTAGTATTCAACCAATGTACATAACTTTGAAAAGAGTCATTGGTTCATGGCGGCAGTAGCACTCGAACCCGGTACTTCTCGCTTGCGAGTCGGATACATACCTTAACCACTAGGCCACCGATGCTGCCGGTCACACACTGTCACATCATTTTGTAGAAGTGGTAGCATTCCTTACCTTTCTTTACTTTGTACTCACGAAGGTTTGATCATTCTGGGCCTGGAGCTCGTCTATTCCGAGTCGGTTTCGAGGTGTACTCCAGTTCGCGTTATCCTCATTCGCCGTGTCCTCTGTTTCGGGATAGCGACCGCGTATCGAAATACGTAGCGTTTGTAGGCGTCTCGTAAGGTGGATGGATGGCCTGGGTCTTAAGTCCGCTATTTACTAATGGGTCGATTGAATTGTAATTGAATCGCAATCTCAGCTCAATGGCAGTTTTTGGTATTCTGCTACTGTTACTAATGGCTCTGTTGAATGGTAATTGGATCGCAATCGCAGCAGTATTCTGCTATAATTCTATCTGCCCTTGAGCTGCTAACGCGATTTAATTACAATTCAAGCGCGCCAAGTAAATTCAGACTTGAAGTTCTAGTAAAGGTCGCAGGTAGCGGCTGGATGCTGATGAAATGAGCAACCGGGTCACCTGATGAAAAGTGGTCACCGCTGCTCATAGACACCCACAACATCCGGGTAGACTCGTTTCCTGCAGGTTCCAATACCGTAACGGTTTGGTAATACTGCAGGAGGCTCGAATGATAAAAAATATACGCGAGGGCAACGGTCTCAAAAATTTACAGATTTTTGCTCAAAACATAAACTAATGAATCAGCGAACCCGATTTTTTTTATGTTTTGGCTCTTAAATTCGGATTTTTCAACTTTTTTTCAAATTTAGCTCCTAAGAACTGGGGCGACTATAATAAAAATAACAAAAATCAATAAATAAGCGATCGCAGCGAGCTCGGTGTTTATGGTATTTGGTTCTTAAAATCAAGAATCAAGGTTACATGCAATGCAACTTCTTCCTCTTATTATTTTGGCCTTCGGTTCGTACACCTTGCTGGGGGGTTGCTCTATGCTGGTTACGCCCATGGGTAGGGACTTTCTTGAATTTCGTACACGGGATGACTGCCACCCATCCAGGTGGTCACGGGTGGAATTTCAAATTGCGGCGGCGGTTGTACAATGGTAAAATTCTGCATCTGATGGTACACCTCGTGTCAATGTTGATGGCGACTCCGAAGTTATCTGACCGAAGACTTCACACGAATCTTATAGCATTCATTTTAAGGGTATCTTCCGGGTTTCCTACCGCGTAGGTACCTTTGTTAACGTTTAGCCCGATATTTCGACACAATCAACAAACAAAGGTACTCATCAACAAAGGTACACGGTAAGAAACCCGGAACATACCTTTAAAATGTGTGATAATAACCGCGATAGTTTAAAACATTATCTTATAGCATTAATTTACAGTGTACAGGATGCAAAATAATGATTTAGGAATGTACTTAAAGCACATCTGCTAACTTCCGAGCCGTCATAGATTGACGCGTGTATCAGCCCGAACAATCCCTTATAGATATTGACTATTAAATATCACTCGCGCGCGAGGGCCTTGATCATGATCCAGAATTTGACAAATCTGGTAATTACAGTGAAGCGACTACCGTCTGACCTTCGTGACCCTGTTAACAGGGGCACCAGACCAGATTGGATCATGGTCACACCAATCAGTTGCCTGAATGTGCAGGTTTCCTCACAATGTTTCCCTCACCGTAAGAGCATTCCGTTAGTGTTTAACTATTAATGTTTCCTTTGGACTATGACATGGGATCGCTCAAGAGGAACTACTATATTAGAGGTCTCTTTATAGACGGGCATAGTATACCTACCCCTGATTTTACACAATTGGAATGGAGATATCGTAAAATATATGTACATTGAATTTACGGTTCGAAAAATAGAAATATAAAGAGACTTAAATATTTACTGTAGAATTGAAATGATATATTTAAGGTAACATATAAAGTATCAATGTATTAGTATCCCAGATATATTATGCAGCATTAGAGATCATCACTCGATAAAAATTAATTTTTAAATTAATACCAAAGTATGGTGAAATGCATAAGGTTGACTCTGCGCTAATCTGATATGGTTGTTTAAATGAAAAATAAATGTATTACTGCAATAAATAATCGTACATAAATAAATAAATATCATCTTTTATTTCTACACTTCAATTATTAGCATAGGCACATAGATGGCGCTGACCGTCCTACCTCGCGCTGGAGAAGTGTGCCAACTTCCTCGGCATATATACTACTTCTGACGATCTTCCTGTTTCCATCCATAAATACTCCTCCCGACGATCAACTGTCGGACCCTTAGTCCCCTGGTCACAACACCCGGCCAGCTACCCTTTTCCATCTTCTCCCAACTTTGCTTGCCAACATTGGCGGCTACCTTATCCCTCCACCGCCAAAAGTCAAAGATAATTAAATAAATGACAGCTTAATCCAGGTTCAAATTCTTTAATTTGGAATATGGTCATAAAATTCCTATGAAAGTAGTTTCTGTAAAGGCATGTTTCACATAAATGAATAAGTATAGACTTTTAATAATTCTCATTTATTGTGTTAATTATAATTTATTTACAACTTACTTGCTAAAGGAACGAAATTATCAGTATCTTAGTAAATGCTTATGAGAAATATATGTAGGTACCACGATTCTAGAAAACGATCAGATTTTTAGAAGATAAAGTTTAGTTATGTGGTTACCACTGAAACATAATTAATGTTAATATAACAATCATTATTGTTTTTAAAATAGATATTGAGAGAATTATTGCTGTTTTCACTAAACTTAGGAATCGGCTAAGTTCTTTCTTATCTCAATTTGGACGTTGCTGATTGGCTAAAAACTAGTTAGATGGAAAATAGGCGATTCCAAAGTTTAGTGAAAACGGGCATTAAACTTTGCTTCATTGATTTTAGAACTTATCACTTATAAAAAAACCACCTGTGTGGAACTAAAACTTAATTCGCTTTTACTACCTTGTCAAAAAAAGCGCTATCGTCGAAAAACAGACACAGATACAATCACCAAGATGGCGGACGACGTTATTTTCCCGCCTTTTGATCTTTCGTTTGAAACTTGCGCTTGTGTAATGTTGTGAGCTTGTTCGGGCTCCGAGTCTTCTAGAATTGGAGTTATGTCGGAATAATCCGACGTGGACGGTCTTCTACCAGCTAGGAAAATAAAAAACAAACATTTAAGTAATAATATACCGTCAAGGCCGTGTGGCGTCCGGCAGAGTAGAATAGCACCAACCCCTTACACTCATGGGTGTCGTACAAGGCGACTAATTTTTTCGAAGCAAAAGATCAAGAGTCTCCGTAGTCTGGAAAGTGGGCAGCAGCATTTTCCATTATTATATTTAAACCCTGTGATCTCCAAACTGCCAAGCTTGGAAATAATGGCAATAACCTTTCCTTTCGTGGGAGAGGCCCTGAGTCCTGCAGTGGACTGTTACGGGCTGTGGTGATAATGTGATGATGATACCGTCAAGGGGTGCCGATCGGCTCCCGAAACTGTTGAACTAGTCCCAATGTTAGTATTATTAGCCGTGATAACAAACTCGATATGTGTAGTGAAAGTGTAGTGAATAACCACGAAACTCCTCTCACTGACTTCACTCGAAATATGTATTAGAGATTGGTCACGTCATAACATTTAGGACACACGATTATAAGGACCGTGAGGGCGTCTGTCTTTTCTGAGTGAAGTTCCTGAGAGGCCGTCTTATTAGCAAAAAAAAATTGGCATGTAAGTTTGTTCGATAGCTATTAGCTACTCACTTCCAGGTTCTGTAGCGAAATGCAATACGGGTGACTGCTTACTCCAGCCGAACCTAGGGATTGAAATATTAGATAATAAATGAACATGTAGGTAGCAGGTCTTATTCCAAAAAAATCACTGAGGCGTAGGGGCCAAACTTTTCGTGAATGACTGACGTATTTTCACATTATTTATTTTGATATCGCAACTGGGGGTCTAAAAAGGCCACATTGGGTGTTTCATATTATGATTCATTTCATCATACAGCCGAAAGATGCCCACTGCTCCACAAAAGAAAGATCTCCACAAAGGCCGGTCCTGTGTCTTCCGCATCCAGCTGGTACCTGCGATCTTTACCAGGTCGTCGATCTACCTTGCGGGAGGCCTACCCACGCTGCGTCTTCCGGTACGATTCATTTAGAGCGCCACAAACTTATCTGATCCGGTCAAAACTGGAACTAATGTGACGTCATTTCGAATTGTCCTGCCAATGCCAACAACTGCGTCGCTGCAGATAAGTTTGTGACCAATGAATATCATATCATGAAACGCTAATGTGGCCTGTTTAGACTTCATACCTGTTTCTGGACGTGACAATGGCTTCGTACACGGTAGACGGCGTCAATCCGCGAACGGTGTAGCTCGCGCTGTGTATTGGCCCTGAAATTCAGATTGACACAGGTAAGGCTATTAATCATTTTAGTACCTTTTGGTACACTTTTGGTTACACATGTTTTTTTTCGTGCAAGGATTATTTATGTTTTAATTATTTATTTCACAGTTTAACAGCAATCTAATTCTATTTAAACTATATACATACATAATCAAGTTGTAGTGCCAATAACAAAACTGCAATTTATAATTTAGGACTTAATGTAGCTCATACACCTAACTACGACAAACAAAATTAATCTAGGTATAATAATGCAATTATGTATCTTACAAATAAAATAGGTTTTTAAAAAGAGCGAGAGAAAAAAAAAGAAAAACAAGATATAGGTTTTTATGTTTCCCTGTATGAACGCGAGGCGTTAGGCGCGGATGCGCGCGTTGGTGTGTATGCGTGTGTGTGTGGGAGTGTGTTTGTGTGCGTGTATGTACATGGATGGTGTGTGTTTTTCGTTTTTGACCTTTCACCGCGACTGGTTATACTGGAGAACCCTGTTCAAAAATGTTGCACGTTTCACTTGGAACACATTAACACTGTAAGAGAGGTGCTTCTCATACGCGTCTATAGCCCTATTTAGCGGAGAGCCTAAGGCGTAGCCGCTGCGCGCGCGGCGGTGGTCAAGTAGCCGAGGCCAGCGGCCACCGCGGCGCGCGCGCGAGTCTCCCGCGCACAGCAACACCCGGGATAACAGCTGCGGACTATCAACCCCGCAGTGCATGACGTCATGCAGAAGCCTCATGTCAGCCGCAAAGCGTCTGTCCTCCAAAGACATGATCCTATGGGTGTTCAGATCAGCCGCATAGCCCGCCGGTACCGTGCAAGAGAAATAATTGAGCTTGTTGATGAACGATTTTTGTACCGACTCCAGCCTTGTGCGATAGATAGCGTAGATCGGAGACCATACAGGTGACGCATACTCTAAGACACTCCTGACATAGGCGTAATATAGAATTTTAAAACCCGCAAAAGACTTCAGGGGCTTAATCGATCTAAAAATAAAACCTAGCATCCTGATCGCCTTCGCAACAATAGCCTCATAGTGAGCAAAGAAGGTCAGTTTGGAATCTACTCCCAGATCCCTCACTTGATCACTGCAGTCAATTGCTGCGTTGTTAAGCCTATACGTTGTGCGAATTGAATTTCTCTTCCTGGTGAAAGTGACAGTCATGCACTTTTTCACGTTGAGATCCAGGCTGTTTTGTGCACAGTATGTCGATACTCTGTCAAAATCTTCCTGTAGTTTTACGCAATCGGTTGAGCGTTTAATGGGCATGAAAATCTTAGTATCGTCGGCATACATTAGGAATAACGCATTACGAAAACAGGACGAATAATCATAAAGGCAGATGTTAAAAAGAAGCGGTCCCAAATGGGAACCCTGGGGAACCCCTGAGGGAATGGGCGCAAAACGAGAATGATAACACCCGACCCTGACAGCCTGACTACTATTTCGGAGATAGGATTCTAACCATCGAACTTCCTCTAGTTTGCGTAAAATCGTACTATGGTTCAATCTATCAAAACACTTAGAGTAGTCGGTGTACACGACATCCACCTGATATCCACCCTCATCCATGAAACCGGCGACGGAATCTACGAATTCAGTCAAGTTTGTCATGGTGGAGCGCTTGCGCATAAATCCGTGCTGAGTCGGCGGGACGCTACGGGCAAGCAAAGGGTAAACTTGATCGTACACAATCTCTTCAAAAGCCTTGCTGAAAGTGGTCAGAATCGAAACTGGCCGATATTGTTCAGCAAGGATATTTGAACCACTCTTATGAATTGGCACAATGAAGGCCTGTTTCCAAACTGTTAGAAAAACGCCCTCCGCAATCGATCTTCTGTACAATATACTTAGTGGTAATGCTAAATAGTGAGCGCAGTAACGAATGAAGATCGGGGGAATGGCATCACAACCCACGTCTTTGTTTATAAGTATTTAATTTTAAAAGATATTTCTGTACTCCGTCGCAAGTAATCTCCAATGTGCCTATATTACATAAATAATTACCGCGTGAGTCTACCGGGAGACATGAAGTGGGTGTATTCGTCGTGTAAACGGATTGAAAGTAATCTAGAAAAATATCACATATTTCTAGTCCGTTGGTGCCAGTGCGAGTACCATAATTGATCTGTGAGGGTAAGCCATGATCGCGTCTTAGACTCTTTGCGTAACTCCAAAACTTTTTCGGATCTCGAGTGATAGATTGAGTGCACTGCTGTTTATACCTACCCCAGCACTGACGCTGTAGTTTCTTGTGCCTAGATCGTAGCAAAGAGAATGTTTCACGATCACAACTATTGCCTGTTCGTTTCCAGAGTGAGTGATATTTGTGTTTTTCTTTACTTATTTTCACTAACGCCCTGGAGTACCAGACTGGATAGCCATCTGGAGTGCTATAGAAAAACGGAACATGTTTATCTTTAACAGAGTTTATAGTAGTACATATTTAAAAACAGCAAAGCCTCATCCAGCGGTAAATTATTCAGAACAAGATTCCAATCAATTGTACACAAATCATGGAAAATATGTTCGTAATAGGTCTTTTTAAATTTATAAATTTTCTTACAGGGTATTTTCAAAGGTTTATGATTAACCAGATCCAATGCAAGCGCCGGGTGATGAGGCCAATCCTCGCGTGTGATTGGATCGACTACGCGTCGAACCTCCACCTCAGTATTAGAAAATGCAATATCTAAAAACCGGCCATTGCCATTGGGCACCCCGCAATATTGACTTAATCCAGTGGAAAGAATGTACTCAAGAAAACCCTCCTGACATTCGCCAGTCATCCCACTAGGGTTAAAGTATCCTCCCGATCGTGAACCCCAATTAATATTTGGCAAATTAAAATCGCCTAATAGCAAGTAAGGAGCTTTCGCTGTGCACTACTCCTGTAAATAAATAGTAAGTCTATGTAATTGATCGTCATGACTAGACCCCGAACCCGGTAAGTAGATGCAAATAATGTGCAAATCCAACTCAGAATGAATCGCGCGCGCCCCTATAATGATGTGAACTAACTCCAGGCCCATTGCGTCGGACAACGGCGCCGGCGGCGCACGCGGCGGCGGCGGCGGGGCGCGGCGCGCGGCGAGCGATCGGCGGCTGAGTAGGAGCACTCCGGACAACGCACGCGCAACGCACGGCCGGTCCCGGCGATGCACGTCGTATCGCGAGTCACTCACCTCAGGATCATATACCCCGTCCACCAGCCACGTTTCACAGACGGCCACGATATCATAGTCGTTGTTTAGTAGTCCCTGCCTAAATTGAACAGTCTTGCCCCTTATACTACGTGTACGTTAATTGTGCCATTTGTGATAGATATAAATAATGAGGTTAGAAATTGGTTCAAAGGGAACATAAGCACAGTTAAAAAGCATAACAGTCCAAAATACCGAGTCAAGAAGAAGGTATTGTATTTATGTAGTGTTGAGAAGTTGTACAAGTGATGTTGTATGGTGTGTAGTGTACAGAGAAACAATAAAATAACTAACAAAACAAATCTAAACCGGAGACATGTACGGTTAAAATAACAATAGCCATTTGACATAAACCGAACCAAGTAAGCGAGTAAACGTATGTTCATTGACTCCTAGGCGGCTTTCTTTAAACACAACAGCTGTGATTTTTTGCCTATGCGTAATAGAGGGAAGTTGTCGAACGAAAATCTTGCCGTTGCGTGTCCAGCAATACCGAAACCCCAGCTCCTTGCATCTCAGTTTAGTGTCCCTTAGTAAAGCCTTGTTTGTGGGTATTAAATGTTCATTTACATGTATGTGGCGTGGGTCTCCAGGCAAACCTATGTCTTCAGTATTTACACCCCTTTGCTTTCGGACTGCCGTAAGTAGTTCGTCGCGCTTATTTAAACAAGTGAACTTGGCAATAATAGGCTTGGGAAGGCCGTCAGTGTTTCGGGTTGGTATCCTAATCGCCGACGTGATATCGACGCTTGTAATGGAGACACCGACCTTTTTCGCAATGGACACTACTACATCAGTGATTTGCTGAGACTTTCGCTCGGGAACGCCAAATATCTCCAAGTTGAGCAGCCTATTCCGCTGCTCAAAGCTGTTCAAGGTCTGCTGTAAGTCATCTACGGTTGCCTTTAACTCTGTTACCTCGTCCCTCGTCTTACGAACCTCTTTCAATTCAGCCTTAATGGAGTTGATGTCCTCTACCGTCTCATCGAACAGTAAGCTATATTTATTTAGCGATTCCAACATGCTGTTGTACTGCTGCCTTATAGCTTCCTGTCTCTCCAGTAGTGCCCTATTATTCTCAGAAAGTCTGCCGTCGATAACCGATGTAAGCGTTGCTATCAACCTATCATTGTTATCCGATATTGTCTTCAGCAGCGCGCCATTCACGGGCGGTACCAACGTCGTGTCCGTGCTAACCATCACAGGTTCGGGTGCGGTAACGACCGGTAAGGGAGCAGGATCGGCTTGTGTATTAACCCCTTCGGAAGATCCAGCTCCCGCATTACGCACATCGGGTCCCGGTTGGGAGGGCGAAGCGCCTCGTACAGGAGTGTTGTCCCCCTTCCGCTCTCTCGGTTGCGAGCACGGCTTGCACTTCCACGAGGTCTTTTGCTTCGGTGTAAGCTTGATAAACGCCGATCTATTAACCCCAAGGCACTCGTAATGGTACTGATTAGTGCAATTGTCCTGAGAGCACCTTAGTACCATCTTCAAAGCGCTGATAGATTGTTTGCACACGGTGCATTTCGTGGTGTTCGATGTTAATATGAATATACGCGATCGAGTAGTTAAAAGATGTCTCCCAGAGACAAGCGATGAAATGCCGTCGAATTTGTCCGGTCTGCGCTATCTACTCGTCTGTCAACTGTCGCGGCACGTCACCGAAACGAAGCGTCAAGCGAGCGTCGCGTTTGTGCGCTTCACATACAGCACACTTTGCGTTGCGCGCACGGGTGATCACAGTTCGCTTTTTATATTGACGGTATGTCAACACAGGCACACACTAGCACTTAGATGCACTACGCGTCGAGACACGCCGACAACGATGGATGTCTGTTATCACAAAACGACCACTGGAGGAAACGGAACAGATTTTTAACGTTTAAATTATTAAAAAGATGGAGAAATACGGTTTTTTTAATATTATACGGAGCGTTCACCAACACAGTATGTAGCTAAACAATTTGTCGAAGAATAATTGTTGTAGTTATAAATTGTAAGACTGTGCCCGCTGCTTTTACATTGTCGAATTCGAGATGTCACAGCGCGAGAATCAGTCCCCAGCGCGCAACGAGCGACGGCTTTACGAACGAGGGAGAAGCTAAAACTAATAAAAAAAAAATTATCTTGGCGTTAATGTCCCGGTTGTGCTCTCGAGAACGAGAGCCCGGGGTCCGCCTTTGACCATGATCCAGGATTTGACGATCAGGTTATTACAGTGGAGCGACTACCATCTGACCTCCATGAAGCTGCTACCAGGGGAACCTGACCAGATTGGATCTGAATTTGCAGGTTTCATCACGATGTTTTCCCTCACCGTAAGAGCATCGGTTAGTATTCAACAATGTACATAACTCAGAAAACAGTCATTGGTACATGGCTGGAGCGGCATTCGAACCCGGGCCCTCTGGCTTACGAGTCGGATACTGGCCTACAGGTCAACAAATTGATAAAGTTGTAATGTTGAATGATGTAAACATAGATTTTCTACGAAATGTAACGACATTAAACTGTGTTCAACGTTAAAATCATATGGTTTTAAATCTTTAATGAAATTCCTTACTAGAATAACTAGTACATCATAAACGTGCATTTACACTAACTTGTCCAAACAGGAATTGTTAGAAACCTCTTACAAATATCTACAACTATTTGATCAATTGTGTGTATATACAATCATTAACATTAACAAATATCAAATAAAAATTTCCATTAAACAGAAAAGTCTATTTTCAGAAATTAATATTATAAATTTTAAATTTTAATGGCCGTGTGGTGTCCGGCAGACTAGAATAGCACCAACCCCTTAGGCCGGAACTCCATTGGCGCGGTGCAGTACACTGCGCGGCGCGCCGCGCGGTGCCACGTCACGGTGACAACCAAAGAAACGGTGGTGTTATTCTGGTTTTTCAAATTAGGCAAGGTTCGCACGAGGGATTTTAAGTTAGGCAACGCTTGCACGAGGCCTTTTCGATGCTTTTACACGCGTTATTTAAAATGACTCGCATAATTATTGACCATATGTCTTCTCGACTGTGTGTTCACACCCAGGCGTAAAAAGTAAATAGAGATTTTTTAAATCTGACGACTCAAATGCAACCAAGAGAAACGTACGAAAAGGATATTATTTATTAAAACACTGAAAGTAGATTAAAACACTTTCAGTGCCGGCCCGAAAAATATTATGCGATTTTCAGATACAGCATACAGTTTCTATAATTTTTTACTATGGTGCCAAACCTGTACGCCCACCACCACCACTATGTAAAGAAATTGAACCACCTCGATTGGTCTTCCTCGAATACTATGATAACTTTTCCTTTTTACCCGACTACGAGGAAGCCAAGGAAGGAAGCTTTTTTTTTATTATCAATAGGTTTGCATTTGACCTCAACTCACCTGATGGAAAGCGACGATGGATAGTGAAGTTAACAGTCTATGTAAGTATGAAGAAGCCACAGAGATTTGTCAGGATAATAGCAAGTGGAACAATGTGATATCTGCCTATCCCTACGGGAGAAAGGCGTAACCGAATGAATGTGTGTCATTGTTTGTTGTATCAATGAATGTTGATCTCGACAACCACTATCATTTCTATTTAGGAACTAGTGTTGTAGGACCAATAGTTTTATAGTTATTACAGTTTTAAATTTGACAGCTGTCATCCGAAATGTAGATCTTGACGAGCACTATGATTTCTCTTCAGGAACTAGTGTTCTAGGAGCGATCGCTTCAAAGTTATCACAGTATTAAGATTGACAGCTGTCATCCGAAATGTAGATCTTGATGAGCACTATCATTTCTCTTTAGTAACTAATGTTCCAGGAGCGATCGTTTCAGAGTTATTACAGTTTTAAGTTTGACAGGTGTCATCCGAAATGTAGATCTCGTCGAGCACTATCATTTTTCTTTAGGAACTAAGTTCGTTCTAGGACCAAAAGTTACAGAGTTATTAGTCTTAAGTTTGACAGCTGCCATCCGAAATGTAGATCTCGACGAGTACCAGCATTTCTTTTTAGAAACTTGTGTTCTAGAACAAAACATGTCGTATTTATTATTCGGGAGGAACTAAGAACAAAATGACGAAAGGATCACGAAAGCGAAACAACTACGATAATGTTGCAGAATCACAAAAAGGGGCGGGGCTTACGCATGAGCGGTCAAAATTTCTTTGACAAGGTCGAATTCCTATTTCATTCATACGCGTTGAATCTGTACTAAAAGAAGAAGACAGATATATGTGTGTAAACTGTGTCACATAAGGAGGAGAGATTCGAACTGTTGGTAAAAAGAAACAGTTAAGTGTGACGTCTCATGTTGACATCTGCTGACAGCGCGCCGCACACTGCACGATGGGGCCAAATTGAAAAAATGTGGACAAAATTCATACAAACTGACATTTCGGGCTTGGATTGCGCGTTTTGCCCCATCATGCAGTGCGCCGCGCGGCGCGCTGCACATTGGGGCATTTCGCCACCTGTCAATGTACTTGCATACAAACTGCTCGGCGTGGAACAAGTTTTGCCACATTGTGCAGTGCGCCGCGCGGCGCACCTCTTCAATGTGTTCCAGCGCTTACACTCGTGGGTATCGTACAAGGCGACTAATGTTTTCGAGGCAAAATATCTAGAGTCTCCGTAGGCTGGAAAATGGGCAGCAGCGTTTTCCATTGTCATACTTATAACACTGCCATCTCCAACCCGCCTGCCGAGCGTGGAGATTATGGCAATAACCTCCCCTTGCGTGGGAGAGGCCCTAAGTTCTACAGTGGACTGATATGGATGATTTTCTAAATGTGAAAAAGATAAGAAATATATGTATATTGTAATGACACATTTCTGTAACACAAATTGACATTTGTAGTAGGTACTACAAATTTACATGTAAAATAAAAATAATCATCTTGGCGATAATGTCCCGGTTGTGCTCTCGAGAACAAGGGCCAAGGGTCCGCCTTGACCATGATCCATGATTTGGCAGGTCAGGTAATTACAGTGGAGCGACTGCCATCTGACCTCCATGACCCAGCTACCAGGGGAACCTGACCATATTGGATCATGGTTACACATCCAGTCGCCTGAATGTGCAGGTTTCATCACGATGTTTTCCCTCGCCGTAAGAGCATCGGTTAGTATTCAACTAATGTACATAACTCAGAAAACAGTTTTTGATACATGGTCGGAGCGGGATTCGAACCCGGGACCTCTGGCTTACAAGTAGGATACTGTAACCGCTAGGCTACCGACGCTCCTTAGGTACCAATAAATATTGAAATTGAGAATATTATTTTATAATATATATACGTACTTAATTTAGGTACCTACTTTGCGGGTTATACCTAAGCTCAAAACACACGTACATATTTCATATAAATAATAAACAAGAAGATATGGCAGATATGAAGCTCATTACACGTTTTTAAGGTTCCGTAGTAATTTTTTTTTCAAGAAAAAGAGCAATGTCGTAGAGTAGAGAGAAATAGATTGCTAAACAAATACGTATCAGTTTATAATAAGCTTACAAACAGCAAAGTGACCGAACAGCGTACGCGTAGCGACCAAAACTAAGATCCAAATCTGTTAATTTTATTAAACTAACACGTGATTGATATTCAATTGCATTACCATTACGATTGAAACGAGTTGAGTATTCTGCGAAAACTTTTACTTATTGAGTCGTAATGGAATCATAATTGACTCTCAGTTGAATAGTTATTGGTGTTGCCTTCTAAAATCTATCAAGAGACTGCCGTTTTAGAGCACAATCGATTTACAATTAGTCTAGGAAATAGTCCAATGACAGTTGGTTCAACCATTTGTTTTGAATTAGTAGCAGCATACGAGAAACGCGTCAAACTTCCTATTTAGATCCAATCGAGGTTCAACTAAGCCATCAGTAAATTAGCAGGCCCGGGGCCCAGGAAACTCGAAACCTCCGACAGCTTTGAGCAGCGCGGACCCAACGAAATGAAAATTCACTGACGCACTGACAAGTAAGTCATATTATTTATCGTGACAGGCCAATGTTGGCAAGCGAAGACGGAGAAAGTAAAAAAGGGTAACCACCCACCTGGCCGGGTGTTGTGACCAGGGGATCATGGGTCCGACAGTTGATCGTCGGAAGGTGTAAATATGCCGCGGAAATTGGCAAATTTCTCTAGCGCAATGTAGGACGGTCAGCGCCTCTATGTACGGATGCTTGCCAAACTTCTGTTCGTGTACTCGTAGTGTGAGTATTGTTGAGTTTCCCTATTGGAGCCTATTTTCGTTTCCCTATCAGGTTGACATTTGGTACTTACGATTAGCGACCAGGATTTTTTTATTTTGTGGAAAAACCTTTGTGAATAGTTTCCATATACAGTGGCCGGGTGGTGTCTGGCAGATTAGACTAGCACCAACCCTTTACACTCTTAGGTGTCGTACAAGGCGAATGAAGTTTTCGAGATAAAATATCTAGTCTCCATAGGCTGGAAAATGGGCAGCAGCGTTTTCCATTGTTATATTTATAAAACTGCGATCTCCGACTCGCCTGCCAAGCGTGGAGATTATGGCAAAAGCCTCTCTCACGAAAAGGGTTTTGTGGTAGAGGCCCTAAATCCTGCATTGGACTATTATAGGGAGAAAGAAGAATTTAAGAAAAAGCTTTGGACTCTGCTCGTTTGACACTAAGTAGTATAAAAAAATTGCTTCGGTGGCCGGGTGGTAAGGGTATCGGACTCACAAGCAGGAGGTCACAGGTTCGAATGCAACTGCGGCCATGAACCAATGACTCTTTTCTGAGTTATGTACATTAGTTGAATACTAACTGATGCCCTTACGGTGAGGGAAAACATCGTGATGAAACCTGCACATTCAGGCAACTGAATGTGTAACCATGTTCCAATCTGGTCAGGTTCCCCTGGTAGCAGGATCACGGAGGTCAGATGGTAGTCGCTCTACTGTAATTACCTGATCTGCCAAATTCTGGATCATGGTCAAGGCGTACCCCGGGGTCTCGTGCGCGAGAGTACTGTCAGGAATTAACGCCAAGATGAATTTAGAATGGGTTAAAAATGTTGTTAGACCAAGGAACCCTATAATGACATAAACTGTTTGATACATTATCAAAAGGTCAATCTGTGTCGCGTATATATTGTGGCTGACCCTAGATTTGTCTATCAGTCCGCGGAAACTTTTAAATAAGGTGAGTCATTGTTTCTACTAAATACGTTCATTATTGTGTTCACTTATTTTTATTTAATGAAATTTAATTTCTATTACTTCATAGGCTTCATTGGATTTATCTATTTTCAACACAATCACTTTTCGCACAAAATTTAAATATTTGTATTTTGTCTTTAAATTACATTACCTACGCGAAAATAAATTGAAATTTTCTATTGAGATGTACCTACAACACAGATAAGCCGAAAACTCTCAAGTTCCTCTGTTATTTTATTTCTTCATTCGTTTTTTATAAAGTTGTTATGCAGTATATGTTTCCTTGGTTAATGTTGTGAAATTTAATTTATTTTTGCCTAAATTGTGTTACAAAACTAGCATGAGCTTATCTGGTCCATAAAAACTTATGTTTGGATTCGTCTATATAGAATTCTTTTTGTGTTTGAAAATCTTTACAAAAAAATTGTTTAGGGCGATGAAGAAATAGTAATAGAATATCAATCTTAAAAATTTTGTCTCTTTCTGTCTGTTCACGCTAATCTCCGGAACTACTGGACGAATTTGAATGAGACTTTTTTGTTGTATATATATTAAGGCTGGGCAACATATAGGGTAAAATTTATTATGGAAACTGGAACACCTGATGTAGAACCTTAATAGACCAGCTAAACCCAGTAAAATGTCATGTACAATAAGAGTGCTTTTAGAGTAGGAAACAAGGTCTATAATCACTTGCCGGTAGAGTTAAAAGCTTTAGATTCCACTAAATTTAAAAATAAGCTAAAACTATTTCTATTCAATTATGTATTTTACACCTTGAAAGAATTTTTTGATTATAATACACATTAATTGTACTTCTGTCTCACAGTGTACTTTCTTATTTTAATTGTATACCTAGGTTATTATAAAAAAAAGAAAAATCTTGGCCTTAATGTCCCGGTTGTGCTCTTGAGATCGAGGGCCCGGGGTCCGCCTGGACCATGATCCAGGATTTGGCAGGTCAGGTAATTACAGTGGAGCGACTGCCATCTGACCTCCATGACCCTGCTACCAGGGGAACCTGACCAGATTGGATCATGGTTACACATCCAGTCGCCTGAATGTGCAGGTTTCATCACGATGTTTTCCCTAACCGCAAGAGCATTGGTTAGTATTCAACTAATGTACATAACTCAGGAACAGTCATTGGTACATGGCCGGAGCGGGATTCGAACCCGAGACCTCTGGCTTACGAGTCGGATACTGTAACCGCTCGGCCACCGACGCTGTTTATTAATTAATTGTAATTGCATACCCGCTATGGGTGAACTGTTGTTCTTCTTATATTGCAAACCCATCTGCAACAATGAACTACACAGTTTATGCAATAAAGTTCTATTCTATTCTATTCTAAATAATGACTAAATTAATAAACACTTTCAGTAAATATATATAATTCTAATAATGTGATTATATCTAAATAGTAAAGAAACATAGTACCTATATAAAATTTGTTTTGCTTAGTTTCAACGAAACGAAAACATACCTAACACCGGTCAACGATAACATTGTTAACCTATGAGACCATAACATTATGAGTACCTATCAACAACAATTATCATATCACAGTTAACCTAGTACACTGTTATATAAAGAGGTTATGAATCTATTCTATGAAAAGCTTGATGAGTATTGAAGCGGTTCGGCATGACCGTAGCAAGTGCAATAATATGGTCTCCGCCTACCCCTACTCTAAACAGACGTTACATAGGTGAATAGCTGAAGTATCGCTTTCAGTTATAGAAGGAACATTCTCTTTTAAAATCTTTTGGTACTTTACGTTTTAAATTCAACATTATTTAAAAATATTTTCTTTTGTTACAGATCCAAAAATGAAACTCTGTGGAGTTTTGCTGCTAGTGGTCTGCGTGTACAGCAGTCCCATCTCTAAAGAGGTGAACCTGGTCGTAGATGATAATTTTTTCCCCAATGAGCTCGTCATTCACACCTCCCAGAATGACATAGTTAACCTCTTCTTACCATTGAATGCATTGAACTTCAATGATAATGACTGTGATGAGACAGAAGGCTCCGATGTCAGCGATAGTGCCATTTTATTCTTTGTTGAAGGAGAACTAGGCCAAAACGGCATTATTGATAGTACCGGGCTCTACGTTTTGAAGAAGAAAGTGGCGACGAAGCTTCTAGACAATGGAAGAGATTTCGTTGCACCCACAGATGACAGTAAAACTGTGTATTTCGCTGCTACTGATGGCTTATACGTGTACAATGAAGAGAATAATAAAGCAGAAAAATATGGCACCGTTACGGACAACATCATCAGCATCGCGAAGAAGGAAAATGACGATGCCCTCTATATTCTTACCGAAGACAAGCAATTGTACAAAGTAACAAACGACGGGAATAAGAAGGTGAAAATCGCTGAAGTAAATGATGCTGTCCAAATTGTGGCCGATTACACTTCAAGCCTTTACTATGTGGATTCCGATAAAGTGGCATATGTTGTGAATGAGGATGGAGTCAAGAAAATCTCAGGACTACCAAGCAACCCCAGCGAGGTGCGCCTCCTGAAGCCTGTATTTGTTATCGAAGATGGTGTACCACTCGTAGTCGACGACAAGGTGTACACGATTTTCGCGAATGGTACTGCTGATTTCGCAGAAATCGAACTTAAGACAAAACCCACCGCATACTCCCCAGAAGGAACGATTGTCCAATTCTACGCTCACGATAAGAAAATATACGAATACAATATCTTAGCTATTCTCATGGGAGAAATCATGGATGATCTTAAGCAGTATATTCACTCGGAGAAGGAGCAGATCACAGAACTAGCGACCAAAAAGAGAAGTAAGCTTATTTCCAAAGGACATTAGTTTGTTAATAATAAGTTACATAATATTGCATTAATTGGAAGTCAATTCACAATTATATTGTCAACAACAATATAAATGATTGGTTCTCTGTAAACTGCGAGTGTGTTTAATATCTTAAACTAGATGTTGTGTACGCTATAATATAATGCATTTGAACAGTTATCAAATAAATAGTCGAAATTGTTTTCTTCTGAACTGCTCATACTTTATTTGTGATACCAAGGTACTGTTTCCACGAAATAATCCCATCTAGTTTCATAGCAGAATCCGTTTTAGACACAAACACCTTTTCTGCGCGTTCGCCCCAAATACTTATGCAATTTTGGGGCCTGTTCTAATGACAGAAGGCTTATTTTTCCACAAAAACTCTACGTGCAGCATACGAACAGCATATGCGAACGCCTAGTCACCGCGTAGTAAGGGTGCTTTCTCAGCTCGTTGGGCACCGCGCTGCTCGAAACTGCTTGATATTTGCGCCACAATGTTGCGTGTTTACTGTTCGGTCAAATTTACACAGCGCCATATAGACCCAAAGTAAACAAAGCTTGTGTTATGGGTGTTAGATAATTGATAAACTACTTATATACTTTATTTTTACACCTACACCCAACCCGTAACAGAAATTAAAATCAATCATTTCAATTTCTGCTCGGCCGGGAATCGAACCCGGGACCTCTGCGTGGCGATCGGCATGTTAACCAACTGAATGTAGGGGAAAGTTAGCATATACCGCGCCGTAGATAATTCCACGCATGTGCATATCACAAAAACTATGTAATGGTTGCGAATCCCAGTGCTAAAATATATTTGCCTGATAGTTTTTCGATTCCCTACGCGCACAGGCAGCCCTTTCGGAGCAAAAATCGCGGAAGACGCAGCGTGGGCCTCCCACAAGATGCCCAGCTGTGGGCGTCTTCTGGCTGATATGATAATGATGATGACCAAGAACGCGCCATTGAGCTGCTAATGCGATCCAATTATAATTGAATCGGACCATTGGTAAATTAGCGGATCGTCGGTTCACCTTGCGGGAGGTCTACCCACACTGCGTCTTCCGGTACGTGGTTGCCACTCGAGAACTGCCATCCTCAAGCTAAAAGCAGCTGTGTTCTCAATGACATCTGGCCATTTTTCAGTTTATAATGCCACGTTACTTAAAAAAAATCTCTATTGATCTGTCTAGAAAAGGTTATTCTATCGTATATGATTCTATATTTATAGGATTTCGTAACTACATGAAGAGTGAAAAGTGAGTGTGACGGTCAGGTGCGAGTCGGCCGCGCACCCCATGATTTTTAATACTCCTCTCCTAAGGGGAAATATTTTTTAGAACTGCGAACTGATTTATAACCATATTACAAAGTCACGTCATATCTAAATAATAAGCACATATGGGGGGGGGGGGTCAGTGTATTTTCATCAGTAATTTCACACAAAACAACATAACCAGCCAGGTCGTCTTGTAGGCGTAAAAAAGTAAAAAGGTACTAACATGCCACCGATACTAGTGAGGCGCTGTCCTAATTGGCAACGTTCGTGCGATGGACGTCGCCCGACCAATAAGACCTCAAACCTGCCCGTCGCAAGACTGTTGCCAACTAGGACAGCGCCCGATATTATTTATACCTACTTTTTCAAGTGAAGTTAGTCATCAGACCATTCTATTATTATTTTATCGCTCAGATTGCATAGTCACCATCATTGGAGTCCCCAGGCACGACGATCTTGCTCCAAGTGTTGGCCGCGGCTTCAGTACTGAAGCGCTCGGGGTCCACCGTGGCCGGGCCGTGGTACGGACGGAGCCAGAGGTTGTATTCTGTAGGGAAAGCTTAGGTATTAATCTAGGAAAGAATTAGGTACCAATGACATTGTATAATTTAATTTAATATTATTTTGTGACATTCTACGTATTAATTAATTAATATTTTATGACAGTACTGGAAATATGACATTATATTGTATGAAATGATAGGTACTGTGACCACATATTTGAAGTGCCTTGAGAAAGTGCCTGTGCAACTAATGTGTATGTATACCATTAGACTGCAAAATAAATGAGTACTGAATACTGAAAGCAGGGTTCCAAATTGTCAAGATAATTATTTTCTTTGATAGTTATTTTGATCGGTGGATATTTATAAAGACACTTTCTTTTTGGTGACTATAATGTAGATGAAAAGCGAAACTGCTAAGAGGATGTGAGGCAAATGTGTTTTATTACTTATATAACCCATATTTACATGTAAGTACTATCGCTACGAAAGGTCGAATTTTGGGTAACTAAAAAGTTTTTTTGTGCCAGGATGTGCACCAACGCTTTGTGGGTCTCCTAAATGTCTACAATGGCTATAAAGATGATTTTTCCTTGTATTCAATGACGTAGGATAACCAACGGCGTCTATAACGTGTTGCAGACACATGTTACATTTTAAAAGTAGGTAGGTCACGGGACTCACACAACATGTGCAAGCTGAAAAAGACCGTAGAGCGACAAATCTTGTCACATTGCGACTGTACATACGATATGATATTCGTATAGCATAACTGAAAAATTATAATATTGCATCAAAACATCGTATAGACAAATACACTGAAAGCAATTTACCAATGATAGCAGAGTAGGAATCCACTTCCCATACAAGTGTGAAACTCGTGGAAGTTGCTTTGTTGTGTACTGCGTCCACTTTGAAGGATGCAGTATTGGGCACACCTGCAATGACAATTAGGTACTTAGGTACACTTTGTAATATATTATAATCCTTCTGGATGCGACAAACCGAGGACAGGGAGCATTAGCGCTCATTGGTATCAAACAGTGGACTAGTAGAGGCTGATGAAAATGACGATCCTTTTAAATATCAGGTATATAGTTTATTTTTTAAATTGGGAGGCAAACGAGCATATCGCCTGATGGTAAGTGATTACCGTCGCAAATAATTTCATTTCATACATTAAGCCCTATATCAGTAGGTACCTATTACAGATATAACTCCCCAAGCAAATACCAATGTGATCAAATGGTCAATATTCAAGAAAATGTTTTATTATAATCAATATTTATTCGTTTTAAGATATTTTTACACTATTATAGTTGATCTAAGATGGGTTATGACAACTTATTTTTACTAAAAAATACACCGATAAATCTATTTTCAAGAGTAGTCTCAACCTTATTTACAGACTTAATCAGACATCAAATCAATGCTTGAGTAAAGATTTTGCCATCAACATAAACAATCAAAACTCAGCTGAATGTTGATTAATGAATCATGAATCAATGAAAGTTCTGGAATAAAAACTTTTCTCAAATCCAGTTTTCAAACAAGATTCATCACTGAGTAACTTTCCGTAATACGGGGTTTGATTAAGTAAGTCCCTCGTTGGGCGCCAATAAGTCGAAAATTTAGCGCCCAAAGAGGGACTCACATATTGTCAACCACATCACCTGTGAGTTTGAATGACACATCCGCCATGCCCAGCTTATTCTCAGCCCGGAACGTGTAGTTGCCCAGATCCATCATTTTCACCGTGCGGAATATCAGCTTATGAGTGCTATCCTGGACCACCATAACAACCCTGAAAAGTAATGTAAAAGGCAACGTCAAAACTAGGTATCAAATTAAATAGTTCCAATCTCTGGAACAATTCATTATGTAGGTAGTAGTATTGTAAGTTCTATAATAATACGGATACGCTTTCGGTCTTCTAAAAGCTATAAGCTAAGAATAGGTACCTAAATTTAAAATGTATAATTAGGTATTACATAGTTTGCTCTGTTGTTTTACTAGTACTTTTTAAGTACCCATAGCTTTTATTATTGTTTCGAGTAACTATATAGTATATAGTATCATTTTCTTGTTTTTGTTTTGCTGCTTGTTTGTGTATTTTAATACACAAGCCATTAGTTGCCTGAATCAAATAGAAATAAAATAAATTTCAACCTCCCAAAAATAATAACATATTCCAGTTAGATTCTAAGACTTAGTTGTATTCTAAGTTTGGCACCCAGACAGGGACTCTGTCATCTGACTAGTAGAAAATGAATGCGCATAGAATTCGGAGACTCAGCAGATATGTGGATGTAGTAGCTAGTAAGTAGAAAAAGAAAATAGACATCGATCCATAAAAACTTCACACACCACATCCGATCCATAAAAACGTCCAAGTGCGTTGGGCGCAAAACAAAAAAAAACCGATTTCGCTTCCCATGTGAATGCCTCGCTATTAAGTACCTATATTAAGTAGGTATATAAAAACTATTTTTTCCATACTACTCTAAAATAGTCTAGTGAGGTAACTATTACTTAGACCCCGGCATCATCCGAGTTATGAAGATCTTATTTCAAATGTCACCTGAAAATCAATTGCACTAACCGATCATCAGCTCTAACCGGCGTTCCGTCTCTGTACCAGGCGGTGCGTGCCGCCGGGATGGCGAACTCCACCTTCGCAGCGAGCACGGCCCGAAGCCCCACCGCCGTGTGCACGAAAGAGCGCTCCACTGTCACTACTGGGGCGTCTGGAGAGTAGATTAGATTACATACATTAAAAGTATATTAAAAACATAGTTCATCGACAACTTTGTACCTATATCTGCCTAGGAAATGCACATACCCTCGACTCGTAAGCGAGAGGTACCAGTTTCGAATCCCGCTCCGGCCATATATCAATGACTCTTTTCGATGAGTTATGTACATTAGTTGGACACTAACCAATGCTCTTACGGTGAGGGAAAACATCGTGATGGAACCTGCACATTCAGGCGACTGGATGTGTAACCATGATCCAATCTAGTCAGGTTTCCCTGGTAGCAAGGTTACGGAGATCAGATGGCAGTCGCTCATCTGAAATTACTTGATCGGCCAAATCCTGGATCACCCGAAGACCACAACTACCGGGACATTAACGCCAATTTGCCTAACGCCACACTGCAATTTGATGCCTAATTGCTTATTTATTGTAATATTTATAATATCCAGTAGAAACTGAATATCGGCATGGAGAATCATTTACCTAAGTACATATTTACAGAATACTTTGATTTGAGCAAGTGTGTGTGCAAGAGAGTGTTGAGCAAGTGAAAGAGTTCGTGTTTATGGGAAGTATGTTCACAAGTGATGGAAAGTATGAGAAGGATATTGAAAGAAGGGTATACAAGGGTAACGCAGTAAATGGAGCTGTTAATCGTGTGATGGGAAGTAAAAGTTTGCCACAAAAAGCACGTTTTGCTTTGCATAACGCAGTTTTGCTTCCCACACTAACATACGGTAGTGAATGTTGGGTATGGCAGAAGAGGAATAAAAGTAAAATAAATGCGGTTGAAATGAGGTCCCTAAGGAAAGTATGTGGGGTGAAATTGAGTGATAGAGTGAAAAATATAGTGATCCGTGAAAGGTGTGACATCAAAGATGATGTAGTATCAAAAATAGAAAGAGGGATGTTAAGATGGTTCGGGCATGTAGAGCGAATGGATGATAGACGATTGACGAAAGAGGTATATAGCGCGAATCTGGAAAACCAGCCCTTAAGAGGACGACCCAGGAAAACATTCACTGTTCATTCATTCATCAGGTCAGTAATGTTCTCAAAAAAGCTGGGGTCCGAAGTGGTAAGAATAAAAGGAGATGTATGAAAAGAGTTGTGGATATATGCGAGGCTAGGGAGTTGTGTCAGGACAGAGCAAAGTGGCAGTCCATAGTCTCTGCCTACCCCACCTGTGGCACACAGGCGTGAGCTTTATGTATGTATGTATGTACTTTGATTTAAACATAATTGATATGTTTACTGAATTGACGTTGCAGCAAATATGAAAAATAATAATTAGGTATCGAAAAAACTTAAGCAGGTAGGTACCTAGTAATGTCCCGGTTGCGTTCTCGCTCAAGAAGGCCCGGGGTCCGCCTTGACCATGATCCAGGATTAGGCAGTTTAGGTACCTAGTATATATTTCGTACTTATTCTCTCTTACCTTGAATAACAACCGTAATAGAAGCAGTCACAGGGTCTCCCACCCGGTTGTCTGCCGTGCATTGGTAGACGCCAGCCAGCAGCCGATGCTCCGCCTTGAACTTGATGCGGGAGCGGTGTTCCAGGAGCTTCATTTGCTCGCCCTGGTGACAATTTTAGGGATTTAGGGGTTCGTTTTAATCAATGAGTGTGCAAATCAACTCTTACGTAAGTTGTAGTCCGTGGATCTTCCAGCTACTCACAAAAACCACTTTGATTTGGTTCAACCTTTGTTTAGTGCATACAGCTATGGAATGGGACGTTGCCTGAGCTACGAGTGTTTGGCAAGCGAAGATGTGAAGGTGGAAAAGGATTATTATTACCTAACCTGGCCAAGTGTTGTGACGAGGGGAACAGGGATCCGTCGGAAGTAGTATATATGCCGCGGAAGTTGACCCACTTCTGTAGCGCGATGTAGGAATGGTCAGCGCCATCTATGTGCGGATGCTTGATAACCTTGTGTTCGTGTATCTACTTGTTGTAAGATTCCCTATTAAAGCGATAGATGTCGCTACAAATGTTCTTCAACTTTATAGGTAACTACTACCACAACCATAATTTGGACATCTTCAAGGCTGACCGAATAAGCAGTTTGTGAGCCAAATGTCGGGTAGGTTGTTCTTATTAAAAAAAAAACAAATAAGGAGGTAGTCTCACATTCTTCTTCCATTCGATGATGGGGTGCGGCGTGCCGGCAGCCTCGCAGCCGATGCTCACCAGCTCACCCTTGCTCACAACCAGAAAACCGTCCTCGGGGATGGTCTTTATCTTTGGTGGGTCTGGAATTGATTGGTGAATTGGTATGAGTATTCTTTAAGGAGGGTTTGAGAAGATTTTTAAAAAGCTCCTAGATACGTTGTCGTCAACACAGTAGGTTAAAAAACCTTTTTTTCTTTGATAGTTAACTGTAATACTATGACATAGTATTGGGGGTGTTTGTTATAATCTCTCCCCTGGTGTAGCACAGTGCGGGTGTACAGTGCAAGAGCAAAAATGCATGACCACAATAAGAATCATATTCCTTTGCAATACTGTGCAGTCGTTAAATTGTTTTTAAAGCATTCACAAATTAAATTTGTATTTATTATTGAAAAATACCCGAGGGGTAAAGGCCAGTACTTAAGGGGCAGCTTATGCTCCCTTCTTTTAGCAGACTGATTTTGGCTGAAGATGCATCAAATACCATGAATGTTACTGTCGCAAAGGAAAGTTTTCTTTTTTGAAGTGGTTAATGCACTTACGGTCTTGTACTGTACCTACATAGGTAGGCATTGTGCGCGTGCCAGCTCGTTAGTTAACTGACCTGCACGGATAACACAAGTCTAGCACAAGTGTGCTCTCGCGCGTAACAAGCGAGAAAAGGCGCGACATAAATCCTGCTATCTCTTTCATTTTTGTAATGAGAGAAGGAAATAAAGACTATGATACGGCGCGAGCTATGTCGCGGGCACTCTTGTGCTAGCAGTACTGTAGGTAGATATTTATACTTACATTGTACTTCGATTGTGTGAGACTGTCGAATAGGATTCCATGGCTCGGGGCGTATCACCTGCAAAAGAAAAAAACTTTCCTAAGTTACCACTAACCACTTTATCCACACGGCCTGCCTGGCGACATATAATAAGATTTTTTTTAATGTTTGTCTGTCTTTTTGTACACGCGAATCTCCGGAACTATTAGACGGATTTGAATGAAACTTTTTTGTTGTATACCTTTTAAACCTCGGCAACATATGGGGGATAATTGATTTCAGAAAGTGGAACGTCTGATGTAGAACCACAGCTTGACCTCTCCGCAGTACTCGCTTTCATATATTAGGGCGGTCATATAAAATGGCCAGTCCGGAAAAATATAAACTGCCCTAAAAACTATTTCCACGCGGACGAAGTCGCGGGCAAAAGCTTGTAAATTCTCTAATAAAAAAATTATTTTCGTAACAAGAATTTATCGCGCGGCATAGCTTCTTATCAAGACCATTCCAAACACCCAAACACGGTGGGGTTATCTTAGGCCACCTTACGTCATCATAATCAGACCTTAAGTTTTACCTAGGGGTATAATTACATGTCTTTTGAAATATATGGTACCTAATACATTCCCTGATAACGCAAATACTACTTAAATAGGTTACAGCAGTGCTAAGTAGTGCGCGTATTAAGGTGATTCGACGCCAATACTAAATTTGTCTTGTCATTCTTTCATTTGTTTGAGCGTTTAGTGATTGTATTATGATTATATCTACTCTTAGTAAATGTATTCAATGGTACGCAAAATGGGTTTCTATAGGTTAATGATTTACAATAAAGCAGTTAAATCGAAAAAAACACAAGTCGCCGCTAGATGGCGTTGTTTTGTGATTTCATTCTTTTTCTTTTTCATTGCTTTGTTTTATATTATTAACATATAGAAATCTGTTTTTCGCGCAATTGGACACATTTACTAACGGCCAATTGCACAAACCTAATTTAAAAACATCAAACCCTTGAAGGAATGTCCATCAAACGTTACATAAAATTTGTATGAAGATCGTACCGCCTCAAAAAGATCGGACATATGAGTCGAGAGCACACGCGTTGCGCTGATTTCGACCCAATGAGAGATTTTCCGAGAGCGGATTAAAAAGAAAAAATGGTTTAAATTATTGTAATAGATGGCGTTAATTAGACACAATTCTCAAAAATATATCAATAAGAGACCGTTAAATGTATAAAAATTTTGATATATTGCGCTTTCTTCTCAGAAAAGGTACTAAAACTAAGTATCTTTTCACGAAACTTCTTTACGAGTAACTTCGGTTACCAAATTGAATACTTGAGAATCGTGACCAAGTAGCGCCATCTAGTGAGGTACGCGCAAACTACACTTTTTACTTTTTATAGTAGCTGTCCGAAAATCCCCCATTGTTGAGTCGAATGCAGCGAAAGTTAACGTGTAGGTACTTTAGGTTTAGGTTTATAGGCTCCTATTTCCGCACTTGAACTCAAACTTGGTTCTTTGTACGTAGTTAAGGCATGCTAATTTAGCCGGCCCAGCTCCCCCCAGAAGTCTAGCAGTCTCGTCGCAGATCTCCCGGGATCTCAGAGGGATCCCGTTCCTATTGCGACTTTTGCTCTGTGGTCCTTTAGTCCATCACATGGACGTGTACCTACTGTTTTTTTTTGTTTTTGTTTTTTTTTATTTTAGCAGAAAAGATATATTAAAGCCTACCTACTGTACCTCCTTATTCCCACTAATAACTTAATGCCGCCAATAAACCCTTCAACAGTTTTATGCACCAATTAGCCGAACGATGGGGTGGTCCGCCTGTCGTTTAATTACCCCTGTAAGTGGACTCGGAATTTAAATTACCCCTTCCGTTAACTAAGATTATGTTCATGCAGAACGATAGGTACCCGCTAAGAGTTAGCAGGAAGTTCGTGGGCGTCTTTAGTTGTTTCTTTTTACGAAAATAGTGGTTTTAGGAAAGGATTTTATAAGTGTGTTTTAGTATGGCGTTTATAAAATTAGAATTTATAAAAAGATTTCCTACTTAGGTACTGAGTTCGTCCTTTTTTATAGGTCTTAAGGTAGACAAGCAAGCAGGCCATCTGATGGAAAGTGGTGACCGCTGCCTATAGACATTTTATATGTACCAATTTTTTATTTTATCTTCTTTTTCATCCCATTCGAGTCAGAGATCTCCTGGACGACGGTGACCACTTGCCATCAGGTGGAACGCCTATCCGTATGACTAATACCCGGTTGCAATAAACTTAGGGCATAGTATGTTTATTTTGTGCTTAGGCGATATGATCCAGAAACCACCTGTAACCACCAAACATAAACCTGTGGTTTATCAGATTTTCGGTAAAATATATATTGTATCAAAGTTGAACCGGGCTTTAAGATTTTCATACAAATAACCTTTATTAAAAATGTTTACCTTTTAATTTTACCGAAAATCTGTTAAACCTCATGCATAGATATTGGATTCTGAACCACGTCTATAAAACTTTATTGACTTTGATAGCTTAAATTGAAAATATAGACATAGGCATAGACATAGACATTATTTATTTTGACATCACAATACTCATAATACAAAACTCATTGAGTAAGTTACATTTATATGTCTAAATTGTTTGTTTGTATGACAAAACTACGTTTGAATGGAGCGCGCACGGGCAACCGGGAATAAGAAATCCTAGGCAATAAGAGAGGCTTACCTTGATTCTTTAATGAATCAATAATCAAGCAGATCAGATAATTGCAGTGGAGTTGATTTCAGTTGCCTGAATGTACAGGTTTCATCACGATGTTTTCCATCACCGTAAGAGCATCGGTTAGCATTCAACTAATGTTCATAACTCAGAAGAGAGTCATTGGTACATAGCCGCAGTGGGATTCGAACCCGGTACCTCTCGCTTACGAGTCGGATACGAAGTCCATTACAAACCGCTCATTAATTCTAGGATAATTTATCACTTCTAATAAGTAACAGACATGTGTTCCGGTTGCTAAACAAAGTTTAACAAAAGCCCATGGGTTTTTAAATAGAATAGCAATTAATTGTAAGCTGTTGAAACGATACGCCCTTCGATTGTAACTAACGGTTGTAATTACAGACAACATTGTTAGTAGTGTTGTCTGTATATCGATAAAGTTATGAGTTTTATATTAAAACACTTATAACAAATTTTATAAATTTAGTGGAAGTGGAGTGTAATATATTTAGTGGAACTAGTGTATAAAAGTATTTTATATAATATAATGGAGTTCCACCAAGAATGCACAACACAAAATGTTAACTACTTAAAGTTACAAGTACATACAAATATTTTGTTAAATTAAAGTTAGGAATTGTATTTGTTTTTATCGTACAACTGAAGTTAGAAATTTAATCAGAGATCCACCGCTTTATCTATTTCTGCCGTCAAATCAAGAAACAATGCTTGCTTTGTTGTGTTCTGGTTTTGTGTAAGGTAGCTAGCGCCATTACAAGCATGAAGAAATTTCATCTTAGTCCGCATAGTGACAACGCATCTGCGGTTTTTTATTACTATTGTCTCAAAATCTTCAATATAAAATCGGTCCATATCGATATAAAGTAGTTAGAAGAAGAAATCTACTTTACGATATGTACCGTTCACATCACTAGCGCCGTTGTCCAGTTGATAAACTCTGGCTGCCGGCCCAATTATGCAATTAATCAATTTGTACAACTCTTTTGAGGCTGAGCTGGCCGCGTCTTTCTATTGCTCCTAATTAGACCGACTCTGGAAGCATACCTATATGTTAGAACAAGCTGCTTACAGCGGATTCTACCCGCGCGCAGTTCAGTTCTATTTTCTTCCTTTTTTATATTAGCTCTTACGGTGAGGGAAAACGTGATGAAACCTGCACATTCAGGCGACTGAATGTGTAACCTGATCCAATCTGATCAGGTTCCCCTGGTAGCAGGGTCACCGAGGTCAGATGGCAGTCGCTCCACTGTAATTACTTGATCTGCCAAATCCTGGATCATGGTTAAAACGGACCCCGGGCCCTCGTGCGCGAGAGTACAACCGGGACATTAACGCCAAGATGATTTTTGTTTTATTATCAGACAAGACAGGCATTTGACTGCCATCTCACCTGTTGGTAAGTGACGATGCGGCCGAAGATGGAGCATGCCCGTCTTGGAACAGCCTATTCACTCTAGCCTTGAAGGCATCCAGATTATATTGATCAGGGAACACACTCGCAGGCAACTTTAGCCGTACGCATTATAAAGGTTGAAATAAAGGAGCTCGTGCGGATGGCTGGAAGATCCACGACGTAAGGATGAAGCGCTCGCCCGTATCTCGTCTATCGGGTGTCGTTTATGTACACATTCAACTTGCTTGTAGGACCCTATTATTTTCCCGGGATAAAATGTAGCCTATGTCACCCGGGGTTAACCTTTTTGTGAAAGAATAATATAAATATAAATAGTAATAAACTACAAATAAAAAACAATCTCTTAATCGCTGCCTTGCGGAAGTGTCTCCATAAGGCTGGCAGCGTTACCTCTCTGAATTGTCAGACTTATACGCTGACTGAGGTAAGCGCCAGCACGTGGGTCTCCGGTAGATTCAATTAGTCAGGTAGATATCTCATGGAACATCTTTTTGGCGCTAGGGCCCCAAGGTCCCAACGTTTCCACCCCAAACGGCGCTAATAAATAACCTTGACCTAGGGATCCATATTTGCGCCATCCATATTTCCATATTTGTGGTAATAAACTAGCCTATTTCAACATTGACACGATAAGAAGAAGAACCGAAAGAGTTTATAAAATCGCTCTAGTGTTTTTGAGGTTATTCATTACAAATAAAAATACAACCACTAGCTGGCCTGCCGCGACTTCATTCACGTATTGTCCTACCCTATAAACCTTTCTCTGTAATCACGAATCACTATCTATTGTTGAAAACCGCATTAAAATCCGTAGCGTAGTTTAAAAATCTAATCGTAACTACATACATAGACATACAGACGGCGGGAAGCGAGTTTGTGTTGTACAAATATTACAACTAAAGACAGGTAGATATAGCTAAAGGAAAATCGGGGATATAGACGTGCCACCATATTGTGGAATTTTTTAGAACTTAATTCTTACACAGGCAGCAGCAACAGTAGCTCCATTGTGCTTGACCCTCTTGACAGAGATCATATATCAGGTTTTATCTACACCTCTCTCTACGTTATATGTACCTTTACTTGAAAGTTTATTGGTAACAAAGAAGACAAGATATCTGGTAAGTGTTCTGGTATGGTCGATGGTGATTGACAAAATTGCAAATTACCTTACCTGGCAGCAAAATGGCAAAAGCTGGCAGCTGTTTCCTCGGCTCTTAAAGCGTCCACCTGCAAGCTGTAGTTGGTGTGGATGCGAGCTCGCGGCAGCAGGCAATGCAGGCAATGCAGGCCACCTGATAGAAAGTGGTCACCGCCGCCAAGACATTAGCAAACCCAGGGATATCGCCATACGTTGCCCGCCACTATAACACGTTACCATTGTGCTCTCCCGCAAGAGGACCCGGGGCCCGCCTTGACCATGATCCAAGATTTGGCAGATCAGGTAATTACAGAGGAGCGACTGCCATCTGACCGCCGTGATCTGTTCTTTTGACACCTGTTCCGTGACGTATTGATATTTATTTATTTCAATTTCTCTTACCTCGCAAACGTAATCAGCTGTGTCCTCGGCTCTCAACGCGTCCACCTGCAAGCTGTAGTTGGCATGGATGCGCACACGCAGCGGCAGCAGGTGATGCAGGTCCGCCGTGTCACCTAGTAACGCGTCGTTCTTGTACCAGCGGACGCGGACTGGTGTTTCTGGAAGGGAAGAGCGGTGTTGTAGGTTTGACGTGTGTATCTGTAGCTCTTCAAATCAATTAATAATAAATAATGGTGGACAGATTCACACAGCGCCATCTAGCCCCAAACTAAGCAAAGCTTGTGCTATGGGAGCTAGATTACTGATATTTATTTATTTATTTATTTATTTAGGTTATAGACGAGCAGCATTATTGCTGATGTGCCTATATCACACAGTGTAGAAAGTCATTTCAAATCAAGTAGAGACAGTTTGTTCGACTTCAACCACTCGTCCAGTCTGTTCTTGAAGGCATTCACTGACACGGCTGTCACAATGTTTTGTGGTAACTTGTTCCAGTTTGATACCACTCTGTTAGAGAAGAAGTGATGTGCAGTATTGGTGTTGGATGGTGCGCGCTCCAATTGCATTTCGTGACCTCTGTGCGACTTGCAGCCCTTTGTCGTAACAAACATTTCGTGAATGTGAGGGAGATTGTATTGGTGTTATAGAATCTTGTACGTTTCAATGAGGTCACCAGTAGTCGTCTTTCTTTCAGAGTAGTAAGGCGTAGTATGCGAAGACTTTCTTCTTAGGATTCACGACGCAAAGCTGTCGGTATTTTAGTAGCTCTTCTTTAAACACTTTCTAGAAGGTCGATATCTTTTCGAAAGTACGGGCTCCAAACCAAGAATCCATATTCCAGGAGTGGTCTTATGTAGGTCTTATATATTTTGAGGAACATATCAGTCGTAATTGTTTGGAATGATCTTCTTATTATGTAAACAAATGAGTTGGCCTTCTTCACTATGCGCTCCTCCCATTTCAAGTTACATCTAACCGTGACACCCAAGTCCTTCTGTGATGTAACTGGTTGCACCGTGGTCCCCTCTATACAGTATCCCACATCAGGGTTTTTTGTACCCAAGTGTAGAACACTGCACTTTGAATGATTTAGGGTGATGATCTAATCTCTTGTCCAATGCTGAATGCGATCGAGGTCATGCTGTAGCTGCCCAGAGCTGACTAGTGGGTTACTAAAGAACTTGCTATCATCGGCAAAGAATTCAGATTGGGATTCAATGCATTCGATTAGATCTGTTATATAGATGCCAAATAGATGTGCTGAGAGCACTGAACCCTGTGGTACTCCACTTAATACCTGTCTTCGTTGGGATATATATTTAAATACTTTTTTTTTATATAAACATACTTATTATACTTACATAGAACACCTAGACCTGTAACATAAATTAAAATTCATCATTTCAATTTCTGCCCGGCCGGGAATCGAACCCGGGACCTCTTGCGTGGCAGACTGGCATGTTGACCATTGAGCCTCTCAGGTCGTCAAATTTCATTTTTTTTTATTATTTGACTTGAGCCAGGCATTTGACCGCCACCTCACCTGGTGGTATGACGATGCGGCCGATGATAAAGCATGCCTGTCTAGGAACAGCCTATTCACTTTGTCCTTGAAGACGTCTAGGTTATAATGATCAGGGAACGCACCCGCGGAGAATGCATATAAATATGGTACAGTCTCACAGATTTAGTCATTTTACATGTCTCGCAACAATTTAAATTATATATTTATTCGTCATATGTTTACCATCTAATTCTATAAACTTCTTTATTGTGTAGGTACAATTATTATTCATTCTTATTGCATTAGTCAATCATTTAAAACCGTTTTAAAGTTGTGTAAGTAGGTAGTTCCTTTATTTCATTTGCGTATTTGATTAAATACCGTTATGCACATATTGTAGCAATTTTGTTGAAATGGCGTAGACTTTGGTTGCGTGTTTATACAAAGTCGATGTGCGTGTCTCATAGTTCTGGGAAATATTTCTTTTTACGTTTTAAATAGTCCTCCGTTCCACTTAACTAAATAGCATGCCTACCAATGGGAAAATGTTAGCTTTCTTAAATAACGGTCTACGGTATAATTTTGACCTGTGGGTGTGTGTCTGTGGGTCTGTTTGTTGCATCGCAGCTCCCGAACGGATGTAGATTTGATTGCGGTTTCTCTATTTGACAGCCAGTTTGATCGAAATGGTTTGTGGTTTCATTAAAATCGGTTCAGTAAAAAATATTTAAGAACTTCGTCGGGGGTTATCCGAATTTTTCTGTCGTTTAGGTTATCTGTCAGTTAGGTTATTCCGTAAAAAGGCAAGCGCCTAAAGGAAAGTGGTCACCGCTGCCTAACGACATTAGTAACGCCCGGAGTATCAACGATACATTGCCCACCTCTAAAACCGAGGAAAATATCGCCAATTATAAAGAATATTTTAAGCATCATCATCATATCAGTCAAAAGACGCCCACTTCTGTGCACAGGCCTCGCACAGACATCTCGACAAAGGCCGGTCCTGTGCTTTCCGCATCCAGCTAGTACCTGCGATCTTTACCTGGTCGTCGGTCCCCTTGTTGGGGGCTTGTCCACGCTGCGTCTTCCGGTACGTGGTCGCCACTCGAAAACTTTACTGCCCCATCGGCCATCTGTTCTGCGAGCTATGTGCCCTGCTTATTGCCACTTTAGCCTGGCAATCCTTCGGGCTATGTACCGACATAGTTGCACATAGCATTCTAAGTAATGAATTTTTTGGCGATGAAACACCTTGACACTCCTAACACTGTCAGTATGCGAACTATATACATTCACTTATTACCACATTATTTGTTTTTATATTCTTCTTCGTTTTAGGTTGTGGCTTCCGCTATGTAGCGATTTTGCCAAATACTAATGAGTTTTTACATTCTCTCTTTTTTTGGGTTACACCCACTTGTTATTGTCAGGAGAGTAGTTATATTACTTGTAACGTAAGCTTATTTTTACATCTTCGTATTGGTGAAGATTTATAATTGGCTGAGACTATAATAAATAATCATCTTGGCGTTAATGTCCCGGTAGTGCTCTCGAGAACGAGGGCCCGGGGTCTGCCTTGACCATGATCCAGGATTTGGCAGGTCAGGTAATTACAGTGGAGCGACTGCCATCTGACCTCCATGACCCTGCGGCCAGGGAAACCTGACCAGATTGGATCATGGTTACACATCCAGTCGCCTGAATGTGCAGGTTTCATCACGATGTTTTCCCTCCTAGTTATAATTGGCTTTGACTGTTTTATATTATGTAAATTGTAAGCTGTTGATCTTCCAAATGAATAAAATAAAATAAAATAGCCAGCCAAGGTCACCGGACCTTGGTCCGCTTGCGGATCTCCTCATTTGAAACGATTTTAAATGATTAGTCAGAATTGGGCTATAGAGCAATTCACGATGGTCTAGATTGAAGTAATTTATACCTGCACAAGGCCAGGGTCGCTTTAATTCTACAAAAACAAATCCCAACCCAGCCCCAACAAAAACATCCAAGCACAACGCGCCAAGAAAAGCCAGAGGCCCATATCAAAACACGCGTACCCACAATTGGTACACAAAGATCTAAATCTGCGTCCCTTCCTGCCTTTAACAAGCGAGCCGGCGACAGGGAATCCCTCTTCATTGCATACGAATGGATATGGCAATAAAATAAATTGAATTAACAATATCAACTACGCAGTATAACGCTTGGCGGGTGTTTAATGGTGGATTTGGGTAAATGTAAATTGTATAAAGACTGTAGTAGGTACAGTGTAGTAGCAATCTTTTCATAGGTACTTATCATTTTTATTTTCATTTAACTAACTATATGAACGACAAAAAAAAATTATTGTTGTTAAAAACATTGTTATATTTTTGTATACCTATTTCATAAGTGACTATGTGAAGAGAAAATAAACCTATTATTATTTATTATCTCATGATGGTAAGTGACGATGCGGCCTAGGATAGAACATGTCTGTCTAGAAACATCCTATTTTATATCTTTATACGCCTATCCCGGCCTCTGCCAGCCTACGCCTACGCATATTGTTCTGAGTTACACCAAAAGTTATATTTTGTACTGCTACTTGTGCTTGTTGGGGGGGTGATCAACGAATGAATGAGCAAACGGAGCGAGACCGAAATTTTCGACATTTTGGTTCGATTATCGTTATGAAAGTAACTTAAATTACAGAATGAGCGATAATTTTGGTTCCTAACAGCAAACAATTTTCGCCCCACACACAGTCAAGTTTTTTCGCGGCATGTTTGTGAGTGACCATAGTTTTAATACATCACTTTTGATTAATCAAAAGCGGTAATAACCTACCACCCTTTCACAGAGTGCATAGCTCCACGTCATTTCGATGTAATCTCCTACCCAGCAGCGTGAATTACATTATTTGTGCGCGGTACGTGCCATACACAAAAGTACTGCAATGCTTTTGTCAATGAATGGCCCAACATTACATTCATAGTCACTGGCTCTGATGGGGAAGTTAACAGTCTGGTTCACATTGGTGACATTAATTTATATGGGTATCTATATAATCTATGCACAGTATAAAACAAAGTTACTTCCCGGCGTCTGTCCTTATGCATCTAAGTATGAAAGAAAGAAAAAAAGAAGAAAAAAAGAAAAGACATTCATTACACATAGCACACCACGATACAATAACAGTTGCAATTACAGATAACGGAAACATGAATACTTGGAATATAAAAACAATACGTAGTCTCCCATGCCACCGTCGTATGCATCTATGTATGCGTTGATCTTTTAAACTACGCAATGGATTTTAATGCGGTTTTCAACAATAGAAATAGTGTGATTCAAGAGGGAGATTTATAAGTAAGAAAATAGGGTAGGTAGGTGTACGCGAACTAAGTCGCACCGGGTCCACTAGCTTTTTTATACTATCCAGTGACAAACGATCATAAAGCCCACCGGACCATAAGCAGTAACTGTCATAACTTGCAGGCTACAAAAATGCACAACCGCAGGTGCGTTGTCACTGACTAACATGAAATACCTGATGTCCTTCAAACCGGAACACAACAATGCAAGCATTGGCGGCAGAAATAGATAAGGCGGTGGTAATTGAGGACTCCTTAAGCTTGACAGAGTCCTACTACCTGATAAAACATAAATGCGGTTGTCGTAGCATTTAACCACCGACACAAACAGAGACTGTTCTGAAACGGACCTTATTCTATGAGCATATTATTTGCTTTTTGATTATGAATTTAGACGACTGAATTTAGCCAAATGTAATAAGCGTATAAGCCAGCTAAGGGTGCGTTCAAATAAAACAACGTTGCAGCAACGGCTTTCGTCGAACGGTCTCGTACACGTCATCAATAGTTTTATACCTACGATGAAATGCAACGCATTCATCATTTTGTGCTTAGGGATTCCTTAAAAAACATATCTACATAATATTCATAATCATATTTCTTTATTGCAAAAGACATGGTCAGAAAGTTGACAATATTTGATTAAGTATAGAGCATAATATATATGTTTCGCCACAATTATTAATAGGCATGCCAAGTTACATACTGTCAAAAATTATACAACATTGTAATTTAAGAAATCCTTCATCATCACAGCCGTAAATAGTCACCTGCAGGACTTTGGGCCTCTCCTAAAAAGGGGAGCTTATTGCCATAATCCCCACGCTTGGCAGGCGGGTTGGAGATCGCAGTGTTGTAAATATAACAATGGAAAACGCTGCTGCCCATTTTCCAGCCAATGAAGACTAAATCTTTTGCCTTAAAAACATTAGTCGCCTTGTAAGACACCCACGAGTGCTTATTACTATAGAAATTATGCTCAGACAACCAGAAATACAATTTTCTTGTAAATAGAGGCAACGTCACCGATTTTAATCAGTTTGGAATTTGGTTAAACACTTTGACACACATTATGACTGCTTTACATGTACATCAAACGTCAACCAGGTGCACCGTCTGACCGTGTGCCTCCCTAAAATCCGTTATAGGCTGTTAATAATGCCGTCATTATAAAATCAAACAAATAAGCTTACGTATAACCAAAGAACCTACATGTTTAGCAACATAGCTACTTACCCATCCATTATGAAGTTGTCAGTAGGCGTAGGTAATTTTAATACTTATAGGTAGAACTCGATAAAGTTAAGTTAGCAAGCCAACATAATGAGGGGGTAACGCATTAGTTATTGATGTAGTTATAACTATTACCTACCTACATAAGTAGATACCTACACATTTTTATTCTCAATCTTACATACTTATGTAAGGCTGTCTGTTCATTGTGTGTAAAGCTGTGCCACATGAGCGTATTTTGTGAGTCGTAACAGTTAAGAAGGTTTCTGGAGTTCTGGCCGGCTCCTATCACCTTCTGATAGTTAGCCTATTTGTTCTCAGAAGTCCCAGATTAATGAATCTCTAAAATGTTGTTGAGGTAGACAACGCATTGGTGTTACCCCAAATGATACTTATGACGATAGACAGCGGTGTCTACTTTCCATCAGATATCCAGCTTACCTGTTTAACATAATAAATAGCCTAACTGATAAAACAACTGTGGAGATTTCCGAACTAAGAATATCAAATATTTCCTAAACTACTTTAATTGGGCATTAATAAAAACAGGTCGATTAGACGGACCCTTATGACTGTTTTCACTAAACTTATGAATCGACTAAATTCCGTCTTAACTAGTGTTTAGCCAATAAGCGTCGTCCAAATTGAGATAAGAAGAACTTAGGCAATTCCTAAGTTAAGTAAAAACGGAAATTAGAGCATGAAGGGCGGCTTGCAAAAAATTATTAAACGCATTTAAGACAAAAAAATACAAAAAACCGTAATACGTCATTCTTAAACGTGTTTAAGAATTTTATGGCAAGCGAGACTAAATCCCTAAGGTCCGGGTCCCAAGTCGCGTCGTGCATAGTCCGCCTTTAGCCTCACCGAAGATTGAGTTAGATAAATGACCATCCATTATTCAACACTTGAAGCTCTACTTTGACTCTTTGACTGATTGTAGGTTGCTGCGGTGTTTTTGTTAACGCGTGATTACTGGCAGACACGAATCATGATCACGGACTACTTATAAACAGTAACGTACCTAGTAAGTAGCTAATGTAATTTGTAATTAATGTTTAGTAAAAACACCATCATCATATTGGCGTTAATGTGCCGGTTGTGCTCTCGCGCACGAGGGCCCGGAGTCCGTCTTGACCATGATCCAGGATTTGGCAGATCAGGTAATTACAGTGGAGCGACCGCCATCTGACCTCCGCGACCCTGCTACCAGGGGTAGATACCTGACCGGATTGGGTCATAGTTATACATTCAGTTGCGCGAATGTGCAGGTTTCATCACGATGTTTTCCTTCACAGTAAGAGTATTTACATAACTCAGAAAAGAGTCATTGGTACATGGCCGCAGTGGGGTTCGAACACGGTACCTCTCGCTTATGAGTCGGATACCTAAACCACTCGGCCGCCGACACTCCGCACTAGATGCAAATACTTATTCTTTACTTATTTTAATTCGGTTCATCTTAAAATTACATCGACTACCTAATTGAATTTAAAAATAAAACGATTTTTTTTTGTAAAATTTTAATTTTAATGTGGAGAAATAACGGGCGACCGGCCATTCCTATGATCTGTTTTAGCGCAATCAATGAGTTGCTTTTTTGAAAAACCGTAAACTACAACCAAACAAATTTTTTTTGGTTGTACTTTACGTTCCAGAATGTTATCTTGACAATTTTTGTCTGAAATATCTTCAATAATAAATAATAAATATTCGTGGACAAATTCACACAGCGCTATCTAACCCCAAACTAAGCAAAGCTTGTGCTATAGGTGCTAGATAACTGATAAACTACTTAAATACTTTTAAATACATACTAATTATACATAGAACACCCACACCCGTATCAGAAATTAAAATTCATCATTTCAATTTTTGCCCGGAAGAGAATCGAACCCGGGACCTCTTGCGTGGCAGACCGGCATGTTGACCAGTGAACCACTTAGGTCGTCACTCAATGTACAGACACTGCTTTTTTACAGTTTTATTATAGTACCTATCTCACCTGTCTCACCTGTGTACCTGTCTCACAGTGTACTTTCTTATTTTAATTGTAAACCTAGGTTATTAATTAAGCAAATTGTAACTTTGAATTTACATTGTAATTGCATACCCGCTATGGGTGAACTGTTGTTCTTCTTATATTGCAAACCCATCTGCAACAATGAACTACACAGTTTATGCAATAAAGTTCTATTCTATTCTATTCTATAGGTAAATAAGAATATTAGTGGGCCCCGGCGACGTCGAAAGAGCAGTCGCAGTCGTACGCAAGAGGTATCGAGATCAATCCCCAATGCCGCCATGTACCAATGACTGGGTCTAAGTATACTCGTATATTTTAACAAAGGTAGTTGTGAGTGAAGCACTTTATTATGTAAATTAGGGTAAAAGTTTATGTGTGTCTAAAAGCATTGGTCAAACGATTGATGGACAATGTCAGATTATGATCTAAGCCTGTCATATTGACCTTCGTTTAGACGTCACACAATTTATTATTTAAATAGGTACGAATAGAAATACAAATAGAAAGTTTTATTTGGTAAGTAAGCACTTGTCTGTGAATCACTGTTTTGCAATACGATTCAATATCCCTTTATTCAGTGTAGGTTACAATATAAACAGTTATGAACGTCAGTGTTTTATAGGTTATACGTTCCTTCATTTTGTCATCTATTGTCTTCATTTTGTCTACCTTGTTTGGTCATCTATCTACTGTGTAACGGGTACCTATTGGAAAATATAGGTGTCTAAACCTGCCTGTATCAGGAAAGAGGTTCCGCGGCAGGCGGAAGCGATGGATTGCCATCGTTGCGTTAGATGCAGTGTTACCAGCAGCAATATCCAAAAAGTACGTCCGGGCTCCTAAAATAGTACGAAAATGGCTTGTCGGAGGGAAAATCGACCTTGGGGGGGGGGGGTTTTGTAGCCAATAAAACGGCGTTATTTTATAAACGGACATATATTTATAGGCGGACAAGATAAGACCTTATTTACTCGCCGGTGGTGCCATTGCGCAAATACACGTCAAAATCAACCCTTCCTTACATTATTTTACGGTATTTTGCGGACAGGAAAGGCAAAGTGACCACCCCCCTCCGCTACATTTAGCATATTGTAAAAACGTACTAAATAGTACGATGTGGAGCAAAGTACGCCAAAGGTACGACAGTCAGCCAAAAAGTACGTAAATCGTACCTTTTGGTACTGGTATCTGGCAACGCTGGTCAGATGCGCGAGCTGACGGCTTACCAAAATTTAAATAACGACTATTATGATTTCGACATTCTACAAGTCGCGACAGTAATTTGCCTATTAAACGATCATTCATGCTCATCAATAAGTCCTTCAACTGAGTTTTCATCAGCTTACTTACGTAAATCTTATGAGCGTCGATGGCCCAGGGGTTAGGGTATCCCACTTGTAAGCGAGAGGCACCGGGTTCGAATCCCGCTGCGGCCATGTACAAGTACTCTTTTCTGAGTAATTACATTAGTGGAATACTAACCGATGCTCTTACGGTGAGGGAAAACATCGTGATGAAACCTGCACATTCAGGCGACTGGATTTGTAACCATGATCCAATCTGGTCAAGTTCCCCTGGTAGCAGGGTCATGGAGGTCAGATGGCGTCGCTCCACTGTAATTACCTGATCTGCCAAATAGTGGATCTTGGTCAAGGCGGACCCCGGGCCCTCGTGCGCGAGAGCACGACCGGGACATTAACGCCAAGATTATTACTTACATAAACCTCAATCTAGAGGTGCCTAACCCCATAAAACTAATCCAGTGGACTTTATTCCGGACACGTAAGGGTCCATTTAATGTTACCCTTTAATGAAATCAGTTTCCTAGGAACAACTCATTCATTGACCCTGTCACTCACGTGAGTTATTGCAGCATCCTGCTGGGAAAATGTCGCCGAAATGAATTTAGTAAGAACGTAAATCCTTGTTTAATAATAAATAATAATAAATATGATTGGACAAATTCACACAGCGCCATCTAGTCCCAAAGTAAGCAAAGCTTGTGTTATGGGTGCTAGATAACTGATAAACTACTTATATACTTTTAAAAACATACTTATAATACATATAACACCCGTAACAGAAATGAAAATGCATAATTTCAATTTCGCATCGGTCAGGAATGGAACCCGGGACCTCTGCGTGGCAGAACCGCATGCTAACCACTGCACCACTCAGGTCGTCAGGTAGCTAATGTACCTAACGTTAGACGATTTGGAATGAAGCAATTTACTTTTTAATTCGAATCAAACATTATAAGTAGGTACCTACATAGATTTAGGTAATGATGAGGACAATTAATACATACCTGACTCATCGAAATAACACGGCAATAGCACCGTATCATTCTCGTAACTCTTCACTAACACTGGTATGCTTTTGAAAACATTACTGCTCTCCACCGAGTTCAGGAATAACACTAAAAACACCTTAACAAAAGTTTCCATCGCGCATAAAAAAAGTAAACTAATTTACTTTTAATTTATTTTTGTGCCAGCTCCAGAAGCAGTTCCTTTTTTAAAGATTTCTTTTTTATTTTATTTCACGGTATTTGAGTAACAAAATGACCCCGGATTTTCGCTCTACTGGTCATTTTTTCCACCCAAAATCAAATTCAATTCGTTTTTTATTAATGTTCTTCGCTGTCGTGAACAAAATCTAACATTAGGTACGCAAGCTGGTAAACATTTAAAGAAGATTAAATACAAACTTTTTCCATTCAGAAAAAAACACTGCTAAACTTTTTACCAAGACGACTATTAATTACTTTTTTTCGTTAAAATTACTACTTTATCTACATAAGCACCATAAATAAATCTGAATTATGTTTTAGATACGAAATTATAATTTTATTGAAACCTACGGCAATAAAATTTGTAACAAAGTATATTTGACTCGTCTATTTAAACGCAAAGGGCGGGAAGTTGAGCGTGCGCGCGCATCGACAGGAACGCGGGAACTGTCATTGGCTTGGCGTTTGGCGGGAACAAGCTTGCTTGCGCCCGAGAATTTGATCTTCACGATTAGCTGATAAAGTGTGGGGCGCACTCAACGAGGAAATAAAGTAGGGCGTAATGGCAAATAATGCGCGTAGGTATACGAAGATAAGTATTAGATTTATTTTTGTAATCAATATTTATTTAGAACTTTTATACAAAATCGTACATGACAGATCCGTATAATAACAATAACAATATAAAAAGGCTGACTTAGAAACTAAACATCTGCCTACATCCTCGAGCAATATGGCGAATCGGCACACTATACTCATATAACGGCCTCTCATCGCCATAGAAATTGGGCCATAGGGCTTGTGCTCCTTAGGTAGGAGTTTCTTTTATCATTTGGGCGCTCTGTGTTTGAATTTGAACTGTGAACCTTTGATGCGATTTGGTTAGCATGTAATTGGTCCGATGCCGCAATGACTTTAACTTTACTTTGTAACAAGGAAATAGCTAAATAATCCTTAATTATTATCAACAACCTATAACCCTGCCGGACTTGAGCCTCCTTTACACTAGTGGAGGGCTTTGCCATCTCCACACTTGGCAGGCGGGTTGTAGAAAGCAATGGCAAAAACACTAAACAGAGAACGTCCATTGTTCGGTCTACTGGGTTTTAGTTGGCTTGCGTTTAAGACATAGTTGCGTTAAACGAAATCCGGGGCAAGAAGTCGGCAACCCCTGGTATTGCAAACGTCCATAGGTAGATACCTAACTGCTTACCACAAAGCGGGAAGTACGCTTATTTGCCAGCTGATAATGGTATAAAACTACCTACTCCCTGTGTGCCACATGCCTAAGGGTATCCAGCCAATTAATTGATTCACCTTTTATTTAGTCCAAGAAAGAATTAGAGCACATACTTTCTCGCTTACTCTACCCCTCTTGTGAGAACTAAAAAGGTAGGACAAATGAACCTTTAACTTTCTCACTCGTTTTTGTCCAGCGTGTGGATGAGCACGATTGACGTTGGTTTCATTAATATCCATGCAGTTTCGCCTATCTGCATCAAAACATCGCATTTACATTGGCGACCTTAGTGGTTCGGTGGTTAATATGCTGGTCTGCCATGCAGAGGTACCGGGATCGATTCCCGGCCGAGCAGAAATTGTAATGATGAATTTAAATCTTTGGTACGGGTCTGGGTGTTATATGTACAATAAGTATGTATTTGAAAGTAAGTATATAAGTAGGTTATCAGTTGTCTAGCACCCATAACACAACCTTTGCTTACTTTGGGGCTAGATGGCGCTGTGTGAAATGTCCAAGCATATTTTATTTATTTATTTAGTGGACACTTAGGACACTTTTTGTGCCAGGGAGAGTATTTTGCTTTTTTTTAGTACCTATTTACACTTTTGACACTTTTATTCTGTAATTCTGTACCTAATCGTTGAACTAAATGGATACGCTCACGCGTTGATTGAGCCATCTGCCAACATTATGCATGGCCATATAACCGAGAAGGAGCAGACAGGTCAACAAAATGACTAACACTTTATAGCAGCTGGGCTGCTGGCTGTCTAAGCGCAAACTCAAACTCAAAATTTCTTTATTGATTAGGACTTGAAATATCTCTTTCAATCGTCAAAGATTTATATACCACTAAGGTGGCAAACAAGCTTGCCTACGCTTTCATACGCAGCCGAAAGGTAGAGTTTGACATTAGTTAATGTACCACCCTACCTGCACTTAGGTTCGTTTATAGGTATGGAACTTCTTCTTCGTCTTGGCATTAGTCCCGGTTGAGCTCTCGTGTCGCATGCGGGGCCTGGGGCCTTCCTACTCCGCGTTTACCACTTCGCTCGGTCTTCGGCATTCTTTGTTGTGAGTTTATGATGCTAAAGAGAATGGAGCAATGACTGTAGAGACACTCTATCACAGAACACAGCCCACCCCACTGGGGTGGGGTGCTCACTGGCTGTACATTAGTGATCGACTCGGCTTCATCGGCCACTTCAGGGGCCAGGCCCCCTGAAAAATAGCCCTAGATACGCTAATGCATTTTTAGTCAACCAGCAGTTTTGGTCACCGGATCAGATTAAAAAAATTGTGTAGGCAGGCTTAGGCAAACATAATTAATACTAATAGGTACTATTACCTATTAGATCCGGTGACCAAAACTAGAACTAAGTTTCTCCATTTTAAAATGTAATTTTCTTGTCTACAACAGCGCCGCTGTCACGGTCAGAATGTCTGTGGCACTGTTCAGGGTTTCTGCCTCCTTGATAAAGAAAGAAGGCAGGAAATGCCTTCTTAAAGAAAGAATTAGGATTTAATTCATGCGCTGCGCTTTATCGGATCAGCTGGATGCATCCTTAAACGAATGAAATAGCAAATTACAACTTAATTTGAAATTTAATTAACGTTCCCAATCTGACTACAAACTTAATCCTACATGTAGGTATAAATACCTATACTTTTTTATATCTGATACTTACGTTCTTAATAAAATTATCATACCAAACTACGACATAGGACAGCTATTACTTAAACCAAAAACTGATAGTGGCAGTTAAAACCAGAGGATTTCATAACTAATCTATATTACCACGGTAATAAAAATGCATTGATCAATTTAACGCTATCGGCTTCGCCCCTGATTCGTGTTACAAAGGGGCCGATTACACCTTTGCTTAATCCAGCCACTTAAGTCATCCAAGAGCTGATCAAAATGGAGTGTATGCTCAGAAAATAAGGTCTATTTTTGTATCACTTATATATTTTACGCGCCCGCTTTGCTTTCCAAAAGGCGTGATACAAAAATGGACCTTAATCTGTGAGCAGTATATTTCATGTTGATCTGCTCCCTGATGACTTAGATTGCTGGATTAAGCAAAGCTGTAAGCGGCTATAAAGATTAAAATAAACACGCGATGGGATCGAGCTTTGGGAACGAGCAGTTACGTGTTAATCGATCGATTAGGATCGATTGAATCATAATAGCCACTAATGAATTCGAATAGTAAATTTAAGAATAGTAAAAATTAATTTGACTTTGAAAGCTTCATAAGTGAATAGGATAGTTCCACTTTTTTATTATCATAAAAGTCTATCCTCGGCTTCGCACAGGTTTTCTTGGCTTTTATTTACTAGGTAGGTATAATAATAGGTATGCATCTATACATAGTAAAAAACTAAGTCGCTTCCCGCCGTCTGTCCCTATGTACGCTTAGATCTTTCAAACTACGCAACGGATTTTAATGTGGTTTTCAGCAATAGATAGAGAGATGATTGAAGAGTAAGGTTTATAATAAAGAAAAAAGGTAGATAGGGGTAAAGTAGGTGTACGCGAACGAAGTCGCGCCGGGTCCACTAGCATCCTATAAAATTAAATCATTCTGTTCTTGGAACCGAACAGCCTAATCAGAATATTAGAAAAGAAAAAAAAATTCAACACCAACGTAATATCGAGTCAGAAACAATAGATAATCAAGTAAGTTAAATACGATGTTTTAATTTAGGCACAGTACCTACCTATCTATCCGTCGAGCATAGCTAATAGCCGAAGATTGAGACTAAATTGCACCAACATGACTTTCACATCTAAACTCGTCTTTAAACTGGGACATTTTCAAGGCACTACTAATTGTCAAAAGTGTGGATTCATTGTTATTTATGCGTCCGTGGAAGATTCATCCGTTAATTAAAGCCAATCAGGCTGCCGCCGCGGCGCATCACAGAGCTTTAAGCTTACCTTGAAAGCTTCGAAGGCCGGTTGCATCATCGGATTTAATTGTAACTTTACCGTTGGTCATTAGCGCGCAGGTCAGGCTCTATTTTTGAATCAATCGCCTCGATTCGAAGGGTTTTAAATTTTGATTTTCGGCATGTAGTACGGTTCAAATATAGGGAAAATTAGATTCATGCAAGAAAATATCGATTAGTGTCCCGGATCTCTGCAAACATTCGACTATTCCGCCGGATGAAGTATACTATGTGTATACAATGTATGACATTCGGGAATAGTGTAGCTTCCTGCTGGTGAAAGAATTTTTGAAATTGGTGCAGTGGTTTCGGAGATTACGCCCAACTCATAAACATAAGTGTTTAAACTTTTCCTTTTTATGTTAGTTTAGATCACCTAGTCGCGAGTTTTCCGACATATAGTGGACAACCTGCGACAAAGTCTACATACTTACTAAATAGTTTCTACATACTTACTAAATAGTTTGCTACACTATAAAGTACTTAATCAATTTTAATGAAACATTTCGATTAAACTGGTTGTCAAATAAAGAAAACCGCATCAAAATTAGTCTATCCGTTCGCGAGCTACGATGCCACAGGCATTTCTTTATAAAATAAAACCACTCTTTGCGTCAAGGATTAAAAAAATTAGAACAAAAACGTCCGTGGTAGGTTTTTATTTATTAACCCCCAATACTTAACTTAGGTTTAAGAACGAAGTTTAGTTTAGTGTTCCGAAATGGCGCATTCGGGCCCCATAACATAAATAATATCTCGTTACGAAGGTAAACTTCACAGCAACCGGACTAATTAAGCAATAGATAGAGTAATGAACTAAATTAACTCCGATTTGAATGACGCGTGTGAGATCTTATGTTATGGAGTTGTTTTTTGGAAAACAGCTGGGCTAGTAGGTAGGTTAATGAAGTTAATCGATATAAGTAAATACCTAGGTACATAGTATAAATTGAAATCGCTTTCCGCGTTTTTCTGCCTATCCGCTTACTCCTCTTAAACAACGCAACGGATTTGGATGCGGTTTTCACCATCAGACTGGGGCGGTTCGCTAGTAAAAAAAAAAAGAAAAGAAAAAAAGTACCTAGTATGACAGGCAACTACACTGCATTTGGCCCTACACATTTTGCCATTGTTTTATCCGAAAGTCAGTTTAATCAAGATGACTCATAACTTTGTTTCGTTAAATCGGTACAGCAGTTTCTGTCAACCAAATGGTACTGTAGCATGTGTGCTCGGGCAGGCCTTAGGTTAGGACGGGCTCTAAGATAGGTAGGCTTTCGGGTTAGGTTAGTGCTCCCATAGGGTTGCCTGGGCATTGGTCGATTAAATCGTCCTCACTCGTTTTTATGAACATATATTTGTGATATAACTTTATAAGTAAATGTGGTTGTTGAAATTGTACTCATTATCTAGCTTCCAAGGCAGAACACTGACATCCAAGATACAGGCTATTGCCTAGTTTGGATCTCAGGGTTTAAAATTAAATTTGTGCAAATAGTTTTTAGAAACCTACACTAAGTGAACCCATTTTAATACTGTTTTTTGTACAAATCTTTCCTGAATATTATTATTATTATATTAATAGGTTGGAGCAAGTAGGATGTAGGTCTGTAAGCTTAAATAGGTCGGAGCAAGTAGGACGTAGGTCTGTAAGCTTAAATAGGTCGGAGCAAGTAGGACGTAGGTCTATAGGCTGCCTCTTTGAGCACACATAGCACTGGCTAGGTAGAAATTCAAATGTGTTCCCTTTGAATGGTATCCTGTGTATTTTATGGCATTCTTTAGTATAGTTTCGTGAATAGAGTTTCAATTAAGCAATTACAATTCTTATTTAAAGTCCTCCGGTGTTACATTACCTACACAAAATGTTGGTCAAAATCTCTCTCTACAATGTCTAAAAATTTTATTAAAATCTGCAACGTAAACCCGATCGGTCCCGAACATACCCGATTAGTATCGACACGGGTTCAATTGACTCGACAATCTCGAATGTGACTTGGATACTTCGATGTGCACTTTGACCCCACTGCTAGAGGTCACTCTGGATTCTTTTGTCACTTTGCCTTGGTTATAGGGTGTAGGAACTGTTATGCGTCCCAGTGTAAACTTCTACCTAGGTATATCTTCTGATGATTGTAAAGTGGCAAAGTTTGTAAGTTAGGATATTGTACCTAGGTAATTTTCCAAAGCACTAAACTGATATCGAAAATTCTTTCCGAACTTCACTCTTTCCGAGTAGGTATTATAGGGGAAAAATTACTTACATAGGTACCTACTTTTCATCTCGGAAAGTAATAGAATCCGGAAGTTACATAGTAACTAAAACACAGAATATTAGGTAACAGAGATTCGGATTAAACGTGAGTTCAGTCGCCTGAATGTGCAGGTTTCATCACGAAGCAAAAAGCGTGAGAGAGAACTAAAGTGAAATGTATTGCTAATTTAATAAGGTTCATTTTTGTATCACTTATGTCGTTCCACTGTTCAAAAAGCATGATACAAAAATGGGCCTTATTTTATAAGCAATATTTTGATGCAAAATGAACTTTATTTTATGAGAAATTGCACTTTGGTTTGCTCATACGCTTTAACTTCTGAATTTAGACGACGGAATTTGGCAAATGTAATTATCCACACAAATAATCATACTGTACCAATATTCGAGGCAATATGTGATATGAATAGGTCTGCTCCGCATTGTGAGGCGGCCGGACAGCCCTCCTAAGTGATTCATCGCGTCTACATTATTGTCATTGAATTACGATGTTAACATCCTCATTTGCTAGCTTATTTATGAATTCCAATGATTGAAGCTAAAGGGATTCGATGACGATAAATTTTCTTATTAAGCAACGTGTACCCAGCGTAAGACCTTGGTCCACCTCGCTTTGCAGAGTATTAGGCACTGTCCTAATTGGCAACGGTCGTGCGACAAGCGGGTTGAGGTCTCCTATTGGTAGGGCGATTAGCGCAAAGATGTATATTCCTCTGTGCAAACACCACGTCCGAAACGACTGCATTCGCGGTAGCCTTCCCGTTCTGATATCGCGTATAAACTGCAAGAGTGCCGCCTTCGACGGTATGGCCACGTCTTGCGCAGACCGGCAAATTACGTAGGAAACAAATGAAGGGCCAGGCCGCCTCCGTCAGACAAGGGAGGGAGAGGCGGGCCCATGAAGCGATGGGTAGACGTCGATAAAAATAACATGCGTGCCAACTTACCACCAAGAATGCTGTGACCCTGTAAGTAGGGGAACCTGGCCAGACTAGGTCATGGTTGAACACAATCAGTTGCCTGAATGTGCAGGTTTCCTCACGATGTTTTCACCCACCTGACTCACTGAAGGAGCCAATTAGTACCTAATTAATAACAAAATAATTACTTGAACACTAACCAATAGTGTTTAACTAATGACATAACTTAGAAAAAGTCGTTAGATACATAGCGTTAATGGCACCGAGCATCGAACTTGGCACCTCACGTTTACAAGTCGGACTCGCTAACCATTAGGCCACCAACGCTCTTAAATAAATAAATAAATAAGTAAAAATGAAAAATAAAAGGACATATTAATTTTTTACAAATATTTAAGAACAATACTTAATGTACATCTACCTAGACTTTTTATATCTTTATTTAGGAAGCTTGATCACATTAAAGCAACCATGCCGCTCCATATTGTTAAATTTTTTTTTAATTGATTTGACCGAAGCTAGTTACGCCCTAACCAAACCAATTAGATACTAAGATTCTAGAGTCAAATAATTTGTATGCTCCCTAAAGGTACTGTCATGTACCTTAGGTAAACCCTGTATTGTACCTATTTAGGTGTAAACAATTAAAAAAGTAATAATCCGTCAGAAGTAGGAATAGTCATGGCTACTTCATCTAATAGGCACATAGTATAAAACAAAGTCGCTTCCCGCCGTCTGTACGCTAAGCTTTTAAACTACGCATCCGCTGCGTCGTTTAAAAGATCTAATTTGATGCGGTTTTCAGCAATAGATAAAGTGATTCAAAACGGATTATAAGCAAAAAAAAGGGTAGGTTAGGGTAAAGTACGTGCAATACGCGAAATGCTTCGTACGCGAACGAAGTCGCGCCAGGTCCACTAGTTACTGTATATATCCAAGTTCAAGAAAACTAGCAATCAGCTCATCGAATCTTTTACTAACTCTCCCCGTAGTAGCTTCACTCATATTGTCGAACTTCGACTGCTCCATTATCCCATCGACAGTATTCATGGCGTCTTTGAATTTAGCCGCATCGCTGTTTTCCCTCAATGTCGCTATTCCAAGCAGTAGACTGAAACCGAAAGCTAGTTCTCCATAACTCATCAGGTCCGCATCTAGCTGATCTCTAGGATAAACAAGACTTGCTTTCAGACCAAACTTCGCTAGTCGCTTGTCTAACTCGCTATGGTAATAGCCGATCCACTCGTGGTAGTGTGTGGCTCTGGACTGATAATCAGTGCAGTTGAAGATCATATACGTGAGGTCAGCTGCTGGGGTATTGTGGTTCGATATTTGGTAGTCGATCATGCAGCATTCGACTGTCCTTTCTCCCTGAAATACCAGAATAATAGACCAATTAATATTTGATTAGCCGTGTGGTGTCCAGCAGAGTCGAATAGCACCAACCCCTTACACTCGTGGGTGTTCCACAAGGCGCCTAATGTTTTCGAGGCAAACGATCTTAGAGTCTCCGTAGACTGGAAAATGGGCAGCAGCGTTTTCTATTGTTATATTTATAACAATGCGATCTCCAACCCGCCTGCCAAGCGTGGAGATTATGACAATAACCTCCCCTTCGTGGGAGAGGCCCCAAGTCCTGCAGTGGACTGATTTGGGCTGAAGATGAATATTTGATACCTAAGGAATGGCTTTTTATTTACATAAAATAACATCGTCTTGGCGTTATTGTCCCGGGACAACCTGTTTTGCTCTCGCGCGCGTGCACAACATCATCAACCGTCTTGACCGTGATTTTTTATTGCCATAAGTATAGGCGGTAAAAACAGCCATGTTTTACGGATTAACCAGAATAGAGTACCAATGGGAAAAATATTAAAAAAAAATCGGATGGAATGTGTTAGCTGCAACAGTGGAAAATTTTAGCAAAACCAATTTAGTAGTTTCTGAAGAAAAGAACAGACCTATCAATTATTAAGATTATATTTTACTTAAAATCTGACAGCAGCCGGGTTTGACCGCTCGGATGACAATGATTTACTTCATAATATTACTTAGGTCAACAAACACGTTAATTTTTCAACATGTACTATCTAATGAAAAAGTTAAGTATAGGTAATACTTACATCCACAGTAAACATAATGTTATTAGTCCAGCAATCTCCTTGCTGTATAACACTATATTTAGATTTCTCATTTACCGTTGTTAGTTTTTTATAATTTGGCGTCAGATTTGTCAGACGGCCTTTAATTAATTTCCTGTCTTTCTCATTTTCGAGAAAAGTCAAAATTTCATTCTCAAGTACTTGTACTAACTTTTCAGTGTCAGGCCGGTCGTGCATGTCTGTCCACATGTTACGCAGTGACTTTAAGAATCTTTCATATGTCTCTGGCTCTTGGTTTTTCAATGCGTATGATAGAGAATGGAGTTTAGCGAAGTTTCTAAGTATCATTTTTACAGTTTGATCCGTCAGCGACTTAAATCTGTCCAAGACGACAAAATTGGACACTGTCAAGTCTTCTAAGAGAATGATCTCGTGCGGTTCTTCGAGCAAAGTGCCGTAGCATTGGGCGTACCTTAGTCTGTCTTTCGCTGGTATGCCCGCTTCTTCCTCCATTGCAAAAAACTTGGGCAATACTTGGGTATACATGACATGTTCGTTGCCGAACATCAGTTGCGGGTGCATCAATACGCGAAGCCCTTGATCCGCTGGTGCAATTTTGGCTATCATTTTAAACGTTTTACCATCTTCCTCTATAGAGAACCGCTTCACGTTGGCGGCGTAGTTACCACCAGCTTCGCCGACTCCTGATACGGTGACTGTCCCTCCATGGAAGCCGCGATCGTTCAAAACTTTGCACACAAACTCCTTTTGCCGTTCACTGATGCCTACAATGTCTCCTTCGAACGTGAATTTAGCCATCGTTACCTTCCTAATTATTTTATTTTATAATGTAAAGTTCTTAGCTAACTTCCGAGCCCGCAAAAAGATATGCGAGGCCACCAAGGAGACTCTCGTCAGTGATGTTCGAAATTCTAATATACATATACCTACGTAGTGATTAGATCTCTGACCAAGGTCGCAAGTTCGCGATAGATTTCATCCGAAAAGTGTGTATCAGTTGCGCGAAAATGGGCTCTATATTAAGTATACATAGAGGTTGCTGTTCACGGACTGTACTACACTGTGCACGCTATCGTGGGTCTCCGGTCTCGGTCGGACGCTTCGGACATACCTAGGGCCAGCGGACAACAAAGATCTCTATGTATACTATGCTGAGAATTCATTTTCGTACATCAGGACAATACCTACCAGGCGGCCCAAAATGACGACTGATATATTTTCTGAACGTGTAGTGGCATGTAAGACTGTGATATTTTAACATCAACTGCTGTAAAACTTGGCCACCAAGCAATACCATGCCATGGCCAGTGAGGGGCATCTGCTCACAACACATAGGGATCACGACCGCTTTGTAAAGCGCGTACCAAGAAAAGATAAACCTGCATTTATTACATCAGCTTGCGGTCTCCCTGGGATTAAGTAGTTATCAAATCAATAAATCATGTCTAAATCCAATCATAAATCCAATCATGTCTCTCTTCTATAGGCCTGCTGGAAGAGATTTCTTCTTAGAAATAAGTAGTGCCTGTTGTGTCGTCTTTCATTTTTGTAATTTCTGTTTACTGTATATTGTGTGCAATAAATTGTTAAATTATAATAAAAAAAGGGATTAATTAGATGGCCGATGGGGCAGTAAAGCTGTAAAGTTCGAGTAGCGATCATGTACTGGAAGACGCAGCGTGGGTAGGCCTCCCGCAAGGTAGACCGACGACCTGGTAAAGGTCGAAGTTACCAGCTGGATCCGGCCTTTGTGAAGATCTCTGGGGGGTCAGTAAGCGTCTTCTGGCTGATATGACAATGATGAATAGCAGTTTAAGGGTACCACCCATGTGTTGCCGACCCTGTAAAAAACTTTTTACCTCCTACCTACCTTAAGACCTCCATCCGCAAACCTACGTGTTAGACATTTCCAATATAAAAAATGGTTGATTCCTTCCTACCAACTAATTACCTACACCTGTCAGCTATAGTTCGAACCAACCAGACTGAATCTCATTAGGCACCTTCTGCTATACCCGAAAATAAAAAAGGGATTCCGGACATCACACGGCCACACTTACATCTCATCATCATAATCATTCATCATCATCAGTTTAAACTAGTCTACTGCTGGACATAGACCTCTCTCAACTCGCGCCATTGCGCCCTGTCCTCCGCTTGCTGCGTCCATATTATCCATCCGCAGCCTTTCGCAAATCGTTACTCCAACTGGCAAATGAAAATATTTTGAAGCAAAATATTTCGTTCAAGGACCTTGCACAGACTGAAGCAGTTCGAAGAATTTTATTTTATGGTACTCATAGACAAACGAGCAGACAGCCCACCTGATGGTAAGTGGTAACTGTCGCCTATAACATCTACAATTTAGTTTGCAGGTAACATAAATGCAGAACCACAGATGCGTTGTCACTGTGAGGACTAAGATAAAATGCCTCATGCCCGTATCTAAATTAGCCTGGTTTAAATGGTCCGTCTTTTTAACCACCGAGACAAAGGCGAGCTTGTCCAAAAATATCTCTTCACAACCTCACATTTTGTGGAGATATCCACTGTATCTTTCTGTATATACATTTTTTTCTCTATGGCCAGCAGACTTTACAGTGACATCTACTGGGACATTCCAGAAATATTAATTTTTGCGAGTAGCAACTCTACATACCTAGAAAATGTTATATTTTTCCTTTCTGGCAACCTCTTACAAAATGTCCGACAGTGATCGTGAAAATGATATTGTCCCGCCTTCTCCAAAAATTTCCAAAATTAATGACAATAATGAGAACGGCGTAAATGAAAATCACTTGCATTTGAAAGACTTTGTACCTGAGAAGATTTTGAGTAATAACACAAATAGGAAGACAGTGTCTGTTCAGGGAAAATTCAAAGATAAAAGTGGCGTGGCGCTCATAATTTTGGAAAAAAATGCTTTCAAAGAAGAAGAATTAGATTCTACAGGATATTTTTCTGTAGACACTGAGCTCCGCACGTTCTTCAACAACGATATCTACGGAAATTACGAGTGCACCCCGAAATCGGCTATAAACGGTAAAAACAACTCATTCATTCACATTTTACTTGCACTTTCGATATCCAAGGCTCTTTTTGTTTCGTACGATACGATTAGTCATCAAGCAAGATTGTTTCGTTCAAGACATTAATGTCGTGACATTATTAAATAGATGTTCTTGATTTGATTGCATTGTAAGTAATTCGTCATATCGTTCTTGTAAGTAAATAGTTTGCACGTGCCTGTGTGTGACTGTGTAATTAGGTACCTACTCGTTTTCCTCATACGCCAGCAGTTTTCATACGTAATATTGCACCTGTATTGTATTGTAACATATTGTGTCATTTCTTTTTAATTTACTGCTTGCCTCTTGTGTAGTAAGTAATCCTATGTATTTCTTCGTATTTTCCATTTACCTCCAAAGCCTAAACATAAGAAATCATATATTTCTAATTTAAAACTTAGAAACTATGACATTTGCATAATTGTATTCCTGTTGTAACACTTTCCTACTCTCACAGAAATTGATTAGTCTACCTACCATCTAGTACCTATTTCTTTTATACTGGATCCAGTGATGTAATGTTAAAAGTGTAGGACAGATGTTCAAGTTCAATATTATATGGTAGATAAAACTAGATAAGAAACTTTGTTGAAACAATATAATTTCATTTGACTTCTACTCTGATAAAGTACCAATATTTTTATTGCATTTTGTGTTAATGTTAATAAGTGTTGGCATAGTTAAATTATTTGGCTTTGAACCCTGAGATTGGTCGAACTGTCTCAGGAGCTAATTGACACATAGTGACGGTGTTAATATTTTGTATTGTTTTCAGGTGTGAAAACCACAATCATCTACCCAGCTACAGAGAAGCATATTATCAAATTCAGCAAACAAGAGAGACATATAGTGCTGGAAACTCCAGAATTGTATAACAAATTTACCTTAGCGCATCTTCAGAAGGAACAGTTCACATTACAGGTAAATGCATACATTCACAAACAGTTATTACAATTTTCAAGACTATGATGGCCGATGACATAAATCGAGATGTACGTTAAGTAATTCAGATTGAGGAAGTGTGCAAATATTAAATTTGAAATGCATAGAATAAAGTGGCAGTATTTTTTAGTTGTTTTTCGACGCCATCAGTCGAAATCCTGTAACAAAATATTTACAGACACTTATTTATGTACTGTGCATGACTCCATTTGATACACAAATAAAATTATGTATGTGAGAAAAAATTATGTTTCTTTTATCAATGTTATGATCTTCTCTTGTCTTAATAATAACTTTAATTCATACTTAATGGCAATGACAATAACTGTCCATAATGCAATAATCTAAACAAAATCATTGTTTTAGACACAATACATGTTTTAAAATAATATTGATGTGTCTTTTATAGCAAGTGCAATAACAACTAATCTTTCTTTTCTTCAGTGGCTGTATAATATACTCGAAGGCAAAAGTGAACAGGAGAGAATTGTGTACGAAAACAAGAGTGAAGTTGAAGGCTTTGTATTGTTGCCGGACCTCAAGTGGGATGGTGTGACGAAGGAGACATTATATTTATTGGCAATTGTGAGGCAAAAAGGTATCAAGTCACTGAGAGATTTGGATGGTAGTCATTTGCCACTATTGAAGAGGATTCGTGACGAAGGAAAGGTAAGTAATCAATCGACATTATAATGTGCTAGTTTTTGCCAATGTGAAAGTTGTTTATACGTAAACAGTTTGTCTGCAGGCAGGTTCACAGTCTGACAGTGTTGGAAACAGGAAGCTCTGTTTATTTACATGGAGGCCCCAGCTTGTCTCCTTATGTCATGGTTTAAAGGGGTTATGCTATGAGGGGCTATGACTATGAGATATTAATCTCTAAATTTGACACATTATAGATTACTTAAAAACTAAAAAAGTCAAGGAATTTTAGTTACTGAAATTACCTTATGTTGCCTGCTGTCATTGCACTGTGAACTTGAAAGGACTTGAGAGGACTTTTTATGCCTTGTTACAGTGACAAAGTGTATAAATGTGTTACTAATAGACTGGCTAGAACTTTTAACTCTACAATCTGAACATGGATTTAACTTGTAATTATTTCCTATTACAGAAAGCAATTTTGGAGAAGTACAACATACCAGGAAGTCAATTGCGTATTTACTTACACTATCAACCTTCCTTCTACCACCTGCATATTCATTTTACTTACCTAAGTCACGAAGCACCTGGTATCTATGCAGAAAAGTCACATCTACTGGATACGGTCATCAATAATATCGAAATGTTGAGCGACTACTATAAAAAAGCTACCCTCCCTTTCACTGTCCGTGAGATGGACAACCTTTTCAACGTATATGAAACCAATGGGTATGTACAGAAAATTAAGTCAAATATCCAACAGCTTATTGATAAATAATCTGTGATTTTGAAAGTAGTAAGGTCCAAAAAAGGGATTTTATTTCAAAAGAGTACTTTTAATTTGTAAGTCAAAATGTTGATAAAAGATATTTTTATGGAGTTGCGCTCCAGGTTGAGAAGCTGCAATGTTTATATTACAACAGGAGTTAGTATTAATAAAAATTGCAACTTGAAAATTAGCATTCAAACTAATAGCATTGTTTTAAATTACTATAATGATGAAAATGATAAGCTGAAGAGACGAGATAGCTTGTCATCTATCGAAAGTCTATCAGACTGTTACTCAGAGGACGATGATGATGAAGTTACATGTGTAATACCAATATCTGAGTTTTGCAAAATAATACCAAATTCCATGTCATGTCTCAAAATTAATGGGAACACCATTTCATTCAGAATATTGACAGAACCAAAGAATGGGGGCAACTTTTTTAATGAAGTTTTGTCACCTAATACTGTAGAAAACTCAATTAGTACAAATCAATTAAAAATTAATGTTGTGACAAGTGATGAGTTGAAGATTATTTGCTCTAACTGCAGCAATGTTGTTTCCAACAATGTGGTCAGTTTTGATAGAGTATTGGAACTACCGTCAACCAACATGGATATGTCAGAATGGTTTTGCCATGGCCACGGACACAGCCACGGATGTGACTCGCAATCTGCGACTGGCGACGAAAAACCAAATACTTTAAATGTGGACCTAAAACCAAACAAAACTGATTTTTTGTATAGAATGACCTATTTTGTTGTCAACAAAAATATCCTTTCAGAGAAGACAAACAAGTTCAATATAAAACGAGATGTGTATCATTGCAATAGATGTCTTGCTTGGCTCGGTTTGAAGGATAAAGACAAGGTTAAACTTTTTAACACAGACGTTAAGATCCAACAGAATGGAGCTGATAAAAGAGCCTTCTCGTATACTGCTACAGTTGATTCCAAGATAGATGATTTTATTTACACAATCGAGAAAATGACCAAAGAATTCCATCTTGGCTTCCAATACATGGTTATGTGTAAAATCATACTTGAATGCACAATCTCGGCTTCTAAAAAACAATATTTGCTTATTTGGGTGATGGATAAGGAGCTTCAAGTTTTGCGAAATAATGATTGTATTATAGTGAATGATAGAATAAAACTCCATTCCACTTTGCTTACTAAAATCTTATACAAGGTTGAACTCAGTCTGAATGAGGAGGTGGAGTCTTGGTTTGCTGATCCAGGTGTGGTGTCCACTGACATTTCCAAGAGTATGTTTCAGCATGGCTTAGAACATTTGCAAAACATGTCCCTGAAAGTACCAGAAATGTTTCGTAACACCAATGGCTATTTTGTAAGTTATTTGAAAGTGTAAAATAAATGTGCTGAATTTTTCTTGTTGATCTTTTTAATTTTATAGAACTGGTAAGGCAAGATATTTAAAAGTCAGTTCAATGGGGGATTTTTAGACAGCTACTTTGAAAAGTAAAAAGTGTAGTTCGGCCAAGACTTATATGGAGCTGCTTAGACAGGATTCTCAAATATCGAATTTGGTAACCAAAGTTACTCGGAAAGTCGTTTTCTGAAAAGATACTTAGTTTTAGTATCTTTTCTGAGAAGAAAGCACAAAATGTGTATATTTTTATACATCTAATGGTCTTATTGAGATTAATTTTTGAGAATTGTGTCTAATTAATGCCATCTATTACAATTATTAGAACTACTTTTTATTTTTAATTGGCTCAGATAATCTCACATTGTAATGTCCTTTCGGAGCTGCTAGAGGTAAAAGGAAAAGAATAAATCAAAATACCAATTACATATACAAAATATTTTTATTACAACAAAATTATAAATGCAATACCTATGACCTTACATTACAACAAATACATTTTCCTCCACAACTTATTATAGTAATATTTACAGCTATTCTTATAAAATTTTCTGGGGATCGGTATAAGATGTAGTGCCTCGCAAGTGTGAGATTGCACTAATTACTATAGAGTAGTTGAAGAACCAGGCCAGTCCAAATAATGTGGCAAAAAGCACATCTGATGAAATGAGTCAAGGTATATAATTATTTTCTTATCAACAATGGCAGGAAATGTTGAGATTCCGTCGAAAGACCTTTGATAAAGTCTACATAATAATAATTGTCTTAGTATTCATGTGTCAGCTGTGATTTCGCGTGCGAGGGACCGATGTCTTTTCTAATGATTGGGAATTAGAAGTGTTATTTAGAAAACTTCCAGGGCACCAGACTGGTATTTTGGTTAGGCAAGGAAGTGGTAAATTGGCTATAAGATAAAAAAGGATTGAATATGGTCATTTAGGAACTATCTACACAGAATTTTTGATTGTGTCGTTTTAGTAAATAAATGCAGAATTAGCTAATACTATAGATTTAGTATGAGTATTAGATCTATGGCTTATGCCAGGACAATTCAAACTTTGCAGAACTACTGTAGATTTTATGTTAAACAAAAGCAGTTACCATGATCCACTTTCTAAACATACCCATAACTGCTAATTGAACAGCTACCAATCAATTAACATTGTTCTCAAGTTGCTAGGTAGTATATGAGTCACCTCAGTATCTAATCGGTACAGGACACTAATCCAGGAAAACTTTATCTTCCTGCGAATTATAGAATAATGACACACAAGAGTGTCGTCGATTATGTATTGAAATCCATTACGCATCTCTACAATATACCTCAGAAGTTCAAGGTGCAAGTAGATTTTCAAGGGACTGAAAAATCTACTCGTATGTATTGTAAAGTATAGCTTTTGAAAAGGATACGCACTGCCAGCTTTTCCCATGGCTCTACCATGTATAGTTCAGTCGCCAAGAGATATCTGACGATCCAATATTTGAAGAATTGCTGAATTTTCTTGATCGTGTCCATCATTATGCCTGCAGCAGAAATTCGGTGCGATATTGGTCACGCTGTAGGGTTTTGCTTTTTTTATTGAAAACTTATTATAACCCACGTTTATTTGTCACACTGGGTGGATACAATCATTTACAAATAAATCCAACACACAATCAAAATCGCGACTGAAGCGATAGGCGATAGCCGTAGCGAAATATATTGACATCTGTCAATGTCATTAGTTTGTTTCACGGCTCTGGATTCAAGTTTGAGCAATGTCGTTAGAATCAGGGCTGCCAGACGTAGTTGTTCAAATTTACCCAGATTAGTCCTTTTTAGCTGAGGCCTGTGATCTAGCGTTATTATTATTATTTACATATATCATTATTATATAATATTTTATTTTGTATTTTCTAAATTCTGTACGCCATTATCCATCTACCGTATCCCACTAGTATTTTGGGCTAGACCTACCACAATGTCTTTTTTTTTTTTTTAATAGTTAGGCAGTGGAAATCCGTCATGGACACCTGGGAAGGGGGCCCAGGTAGTGCCGGACTCTTACCGGCTAAAACCTCTACCTGCCCTCGAAAGCCTCTGGTGAAGCCAGAGTTTTTCGGTGGTGAAATGAGTTCGCGAAAAAGAATGTGGGTTAAGGTGAGGGTACCTGTGCACATCAGGTGTGCCCTTGGATACATGCACCCGGTGTGCACAGGTTTCTTAAAGCTACAAGGATGAAAGATATATTATATAATATTAAACAACTGTATGTAATATTAAAATGTCATGCACCATATGTACTTGAGCTAAGTATTGGGCTGTCTTTTTGTTCGTTTTTTCTTTTTTGTATATATGTATGTATATTTTTTTTTTATATCTATATATAATTTTTTTCCCGTAAGTAAGACTAGCGAAGTAACTAAACAATTATTAAGAATTAAAAAAAAAAAAAAATCTAATCCATTTATTAATCTAATAGTTTTAATTATGTGACTAGTGTACTGTTTATATAAGTCAATGTTGCGTTTTTTCTTTAAAGTATCAGAAATCGCGAATGGAGACTTTTTTCCCAGACTGTGACAACCCTCGGTGTAATCGTATCGCTCTCTCCCAAAAATTGGGCAGTATTCGATGAGATGTGCTAGGGTCTGACAGGTGGAGTTATCACAAGGACAGACGTTATTCTCTGTGATTTTAAATCTTTTGAGATAGGCCTTGTGGAAACCTGTCTGTGAATAGAGGACACGAACGGGTGCGCGTTGTTTATGTCTCCAATGGCCATGACAGACGACATGGAGTAGGTGAGGATCACAACCTCATTCAATTGTATTTCCTGCACCCACTCGCAAGCCTTGAGGATTGCGAGCAGTTCAGCCTGAAAGACAGTGCAGTTTGAATTTTTTGGTTGTGTCCTCACGATGTCTACCACCATAGCTGACAAACGCCCACTGATCCGTTCTCTTGCTTGCTACCGTCGGTGAAAATTCGCACGGCGATTGGTCGCCACAGTTCATCTACCTCCTGTTGACTATACGTTGTGCGAATAGGAAGTGTCACTCTAAAGGCGGGGTGGAGTAGAGCGCTCATCGGCGAAGGCCGTTCTAGCAAGATGTCTGCCGGAAAAAATTTAGAGGCGCCGAGCAGGCGAGTCCTCTCAATCTCATAGACCTCCATGAGTTTGAGGTCCAGGGGGAGAATTTGCGCGAGCGTCAGAGCGGCATTGGCAGAGACAGTGCAGAAACTGCGGGTTGCCCTAATGGCAAAAGCTCTTCGTAAGCTAATAAGTTTTTTAGAAACACCTTTCTTTAGTGCCACATGTCCCCAGACATGTCCTGCTGCATAGGTAATTGTGGGTTGAATAACCATGTTGTAAATACTTTTAATATTCTCTGGGTGAGCGCCCCAAGTGGCCCTGCAGTACATAACAAGTTTGCCGAATAATTTGTTCGACTTCGCAATTATGTGCTTGACTTGCTTACTGAAATTCAGCTTTTCATTAATGATGACTCCGAGCAACTTAAATTCCTGTGCATATGAAAGATCGTGACCATTTAAGTTTAATATTGCCGCCTTGGCCTTAGGCGTGAAGGCTACAACCTGGGTTTTACTAGGTCCAAAGCTCAACTTGACCCCGCTACCGCGCGTATTGCGCTCAACGCTCTATTTGCTGTCTCCTGGAGATTTGTCGCAAACATTGCGAATTATAAAACTACCTACAAGATAGAATCAACAGTGTAAGGTTTGAGGGTAGGTAAGACAATTATAATGTGTCAATCGGAATCGATGCGGCGGCGGCGGTGGTAGACACTTTTCGCTCGAGCTAGCTGTGCGGCGGACACGCGTGTCTTGAAACCTCGGGTGAGTGGAATTATTTATCCTACTTACTGCCGTATATGATTTCTCAGTGTTTTATGTGTATCTACCAGTTTGTTCCTATCGATAACATCGTCCTTCACCAGTTGGACGATGTCTTAGTTCAGAACCGCTCAGGGCCGAAGGGCCGGGCACTGGTGTGCCTTGTTATAACCTCGAGGAGGTTTGGTCTCAGACTTGTGTGGTCAGGGGTCGCTATGAGGGGAGGTTGGAGGCGACTGCTCAGGCTCAGGCTCAGACTCAGACTCAGGCTCAGGCTCAGGCTCAGGCTCAGGCTCAGGCTCAGGCTCAGGCTCAGGCTCAGGCTCAGGCTCAGGCTCAGCTCAGTATGAACACGAGCTTGTTCTGTAGTACTCAGCGTCGAGATGACAATTATGTTCCCAGGTATTAATGTATATCGCCAATGATATCACTTAAATATAGATTTTAATTCCTAATGGCGACATGGTGGAGGTGCTGGGATCTGACAATTCATTTGATACGTTTAGGTATCGACTTAAAGTTGTGTGTAATATAATTTTATATTGTGATAAAATAATTTACCCGCATCAGTATAATCATATTTGGTATAGGCAGGGACATTTCACGAGGGTAATAGGAAAAATTCCGTTAATCAGACGATCATGAATTGGACCTCAATGTTAGATTTTTTGTTTTGTACCCACCTACCTATACGGCAGACTAATTACTCGTTTATGATAGTCACATATTTATTCTACCTACTACTGAGAAATCCAATGCAAATATTACGTCATAATGTACACAGATAAAAAAGGGAGTGAATCGAGATAACCGAGGTAGCCTAGCTAGTGTGCTAGCTAGTCTAGTAGCGACCTAGGGTCCTTAGTAGGTACCTAGAATTTTTGTGTGGCTAGAATTACGTGAGTTACCGTGATCTTCGTGTAGCTATTTAGAACGAGTTTTCGAGGAAAATAATAAAGGTTTATTTACACTACGTTTTCAAAGGAGAATTTATATAAATTATTTCTTGTGACGCGAAAATGTTGTTGCAGTGAGCACCCACATACCCTCGGACAGTTCGCATCTCAGCTCAGCGTATTTAGTGCGGTTATCAGTTTCTATTTAGTGAGAGTTGTGTTCAGTATGGAGGAGGTATTTCGTACACGGTTGAATCTACTTATAGATAATGTGGAGCTACAAACTAACGAGGGTACTAATATGTTATTAAAATTAAAGACCGAACAGGCCGTCGCAGACGAGGCTGGTATTCTTTCAGCCAAGCTTAAGTTCTCAATTGATCGGTTTGTATCAGAGATGTACAATTATTATAAATCAGTTAATAACCCATGCCCTGATGATCTGGCTAAGTATACGGCAATTCAAATCAAAGGCGAGGAATTGTTAACAGAGTTAAATTTTTGTATCAGGAAAGCAAATAGAGACTCTGAAACTACCGTTAATAGAACCGGATCTCTCAGTGTTACCAGTAAATTACCTAAAATGGAGCTCGCAAAATTCGATGGGAATGTTTTAAAGTGGCATCAGTTTTGGGATCAATTCTCTTCGAACGTCGACAGCCGAAGCATCAACGACGTAGATAAGCTATTATATCTTCAGTCCGTACTTGAACGTGAAGCCAAGAGAGCAATTGAAGGCCTCGATACTACAAATAAGAATTATAAGATAGCAGTTTCCACTTTGACAGAAAGATATGGTAAACCGGGGATTATAATCGACGCGCATTACGCGGCCCTGTACCGAATCAGAACAGCTGACAAATCTATTGCTGACTGTCGTAGAGTCTTCAATGAAATTGAACGACATTTACGGGTACTCAGTTCACTAGGCGAAGACGTTAATCATAATCACCTCAGAGTCATGATTATGCAAAAAATTTCGGAAGATCTCATATATGAGCTTCGTATGAAAATGAGTTCGGAAACGGAAGATACTATTCAAAATATAAGAAAGCATTTAGGGAATATTATATCAGCTCGCGAAGCATCTAATAGGATAAAGGAACAGCTGCCATCGTCCGATGACCCAAGCACAAGTAAAGCTGACAGGTTCACTTTAGATACCCTGCACGCTGGTACGCGTTCGCGAGGTACAAGCTCCTTTAGCAAATCATCCACACCCGGTTCTAATTACAGATACCGAAAGGGAAACCATTCTAAAGTTGATAGTAGAAGTCATTATAGTAGAAATAGTTATGTGGCAGTCAACGACAGGAAGCGAGCGTATGGCAAAGATGAAAGGGATCAAAGGACACCAGGAGTCAAAAGGAAGAAACCGACTTGCATATTTTGCGGCGACGGTCACTTTAACGATGAATGCGAGACGGTCCGTAGTTTACAAGACCGAAAGAAAAAGTTAGAAGGTCGTTGTTACAACTGTCTAGCCAAAGGTCATAGATCAGCAGATTGTAGATCGAACAAAGAGTGCCGTCACTGTAAAACATTTGGGAATCATAACAGAGCGTTATGCCCATCGAGAGATGTAGCTAAACCGCAAACAGTTTTACACGTTGGTGCCACTAACCGAAAAAACCTTATAGTTCTGCAAACTGCAGTAGCATATGCGACCTCAATGGATTCCCCTTTAAGAAAAGTCACTTGCCGTGTTCTACTTGATTGTGGTAGCCAGCGCTCATATGTGACCAGTAAACTCGCAAAATCGTTACGTCTTCAGGAGTTAGAAAAAGAAAATTTGTGTGTTTTTACTTTCGGTGCGGAACGCCCTTATGACATAGAAACATCGCTTGTGACCTTTCAAATAACGACCCGAACAAATGCAAAATTCTCGCTGTTTGCCAATGTCGTACCTCATATCACAAGTAGCGTCCCTAACATACCCACTGCAATAGTCAGTAAATTTTGTACACACAAAAATCTTAAGAATCTGATGTTAGCTGACGATAATTCTTTAGATGACCAAGTGGACGTATTGATAGGTAACGATTACTACCATAGTCTGGTAGAAAGGGGCAAGCGAGAGATAGCTGAGAATCTTTACTTAGTGGATTCTATATTTGGATGGTTATGGTCGGGATCATGTAAAACTAGTGAGCAAAGGGACGAACTATCAGTACTTACCTATTTTCAATGTGAATTCGAATGTGGTGGGTTTTGTCAACCCGACCTTCCACTGCGTAATGACCACTTAAAACGTTTGTGGGACTTAGAGTCCATAGGTATTACCGACTCTCCAAAAATTTCACGCGAGGAGGAGGCCATTAGGCAAATCAATGAAAATGTTCAGTATAGCGACGGCAGATACAATGTTAAATGGCCGTGGATCGAATATCCACCACATTTACCATCGAATTTCGGATTAGCTGTAGGAAGGCTGAAGAGTCTACTAAAAAGATTAGATCAAAACGCTATGATGATGTATGACGCGATGATCAAGGAGCAATTGGATAAGAGTATTATCGAAGTTGCGCCTAAATCAGGTTCGATTGTAGACCATCCAGTACACTATCTCCCCCATCATGGCGTCTTTCAAGGTAATAAATTGAGGATTGTGTACGACGCATCATCTAAATCTTAGGGTAACAAAAGTCTCAATGAATGTTTATATCGTGGACCACTCATGCTAGTAGACTTAACTAGTCTCTTGATCAGATTCCGAGAGCATCCTGTGGGCGTAGTGGCAGACGTAGAGAAAGCTTTCTTGCAGATTGGCCTACAGAATGAAGATCGTGACGTTACTAGATTTTTGTGGTTAAAGGACATACAAGATGGCGTAACAGTCGAGAATCTTTTACATTTGAGATTTCAAAGGGTTCCGTTCGGAGTGATCTCCAGTCCCTTTCTACTAAATGCGACTATTAGGCATCATCTAAATAAACAAGGGAATAACCAAATTTTTCGGCAGATCTCCGATGATTTATACGTTGACAATCTTGTTACATGTGTAAATTCTAATGAGGAGGCCATGCAATTATACCAGACATCAAAAAGTGTTTTTGATGATATTTCGATGAATCTCCGCGAGTGGAACTCGAATTGTGAACAGTTCAAATTAGCGATCCCCGAAGTATATCGAAGCAGAGAGAAGGGGTGTATCAAAGTATTAGGTTTAAATTGGAACTTACAAAGTGACACGTTGAAGTTAAGATTCGATGTGAATACAATGTTGACCGAACAAATAAAAAGCAAAAGAGGGGTACTGAGTCTATTGGCTTCAGTTTTCGATCCGTGCGGTTATGCAGTCCCTCTTTTGCTACCGCTTAAATCATTTATTCACGACTTATGGTGTCAAAAGTCCGATTGGGACACACGTTTATCTGACGAAAATATGCAACGATTTCACGATATCTTAAAAGAGCTAGTCCATATTCAGGAGATAGAGATCCCGAGATGTTTCAACAATAAAGTAAGCAACACAGTGCAGTCTTGTGTATCTCATGAGTTGCATGTGTTTACTGATGCCTCTTTACGGGCTTATGCGGCTTCAGTATATCTAAGGAGCGTGTCCGAGAATGAAGTCTCAATCAGATTTGTGATTGGCAAGTCTCGTATAGTAGGTAAAGATGATCAATCAGACCTGCAAATACCCAAATTAGAATTATTAGGTGCCTTGATAGGCAGCAGATTAATTGAGACAGTCAGCAGATTTTTACGATACCAAATCACTAAATTATATTTGTGGACCGATAGCCGAATCGTAATTAGTTGGTGTCATTCTGAAAAACTGCTTCCACCGTTCATAGCAAAACGTGTCGAGCAGATTAGGAGCAACAAAAATTTGACCATCAGATACGTACCATCGCAGTTGAATCCGGCAGATGCTGCAACAAGACCCGACTCCTCTCCTCAGTATTATATGCGGTGGCTAGAAGGACCCAACTTCCTGACCCAAAACTCTAATGAATGGCCTGTTAGTGACCAACAGTACGCAGTGACTTTTACACAACATCTTGTAGGTGGGCAGGGTCCTTCGGAAATACAAGAGGAAACTCCTGAAACGTCTATCAATGAAAATAAAAAACAAAATACACCAGGAACTGATCGGTATGCGGGGGATGCTCAGGGGCTAGAAATAGCGGATGATTTGGCCGACCAGATACGAAGTGCTCAGAAAGAATGTTATCAGAAGGAGTTCGATGGTGAGCGGACAGACTTGGCAAGGTCTCTAGGCGTGTACAAAGATGTAACTGGACTTCTTCGATGTAATGGAAGGTTAGAAAATACAAATTGGCCAGATGATCAGAAAAATCCTATACTGTTGCCACGGGATCACGCGCTTACCATCAAACTTATACAGCAGGCACATGAGAAAAATTATCATGTAGGCGTTTCTCACACATTGTCGCTAATCAGAAAAAAGTACTGGATACCTAAAGGAAGAATGCAAGTTCAGAAAGTATTAAAGAAATGTCAACCATGCAAAAGATACTCTGGGGGTCCATATAAACTTCCTCCAATGGCATCACTTCCGAAGGAACGAGTAACGTACAGCGATGCCTTTACTTATGTAGGGATGGACTATTTTGGTCCTTTGTTAGTCAAGTGCGACAGTGGCATGGGAAAACGATGGGTCTCTATTTACACATGCCTCGCGGTTAGAGCAATTCACTTGGAGGTTGTGGATGATTTATCAGCGGAACAGTGTGTATTAGCATTGCGACGTTTCTTCTCTACGCGGCGTATACCTAATATTATTATATCCGACAATGCCTCGCAATTCAAATTAACTGCCGACGTGATGACGAACGGTTATTGCATCGAAAATAGAATCCGATGGAAGTTTATTCCAGAACTCGCTGTGTGGTTTGGGGGTTTTTATGAACGTCTCATAGGCATTGTTAAGAATTGTCTAAAAAAGACTGTTGATAAACATTTACTGAATGATGCTCAGTTGAGAACTGTCATGAAAGAGATCGAGGCAGTGGTAAATTCGCGACCATTAACGGTTGTTAGCGGAGAAGTTGAACATATACTGACACCTTCAGATTTTCTCCATCCTGGCGGACCTTCCCTGCAGGAAATATCAGAAAAGGAATTTTTTGATTCAACCACTGTTACCAAAGAAAACCTCATCGAAGGATGGAAGCGTGGACAGGTAATTCTACGTGAATATATAGAGATGTTCTGTAATCAGTACTTGACGAGCCTTAGAGATCGTAGAGTCACACATCGTCAATCTAGAATCTCAGTTGATGCCGTACCCAGAGTTGGGGATCTGGTTCAGGTCAAAGGTGGCCACAATAGAGCGTTATGGAAGGTCGGAAGAATTTTATCAGTGAATCGAGGTAGTGATGGAAAGATAAGGGTGGCCAAAGTATCTCCAAATGAAACTCTCACTCGATCTATAGGGCATTTGTATCCTCTGGAGATTGGTGAAACAGATCAGGTCGATGATCCTCAGATAGACAAGCCTCCGTCTCCTGTCCGGGAGAAATCTCAGTCAATAGATGATACCCAGAAATCCTCCGAATGTAACTCTCATACTGATACCGTGCGTGCTACCTCCGAAGAATCGACGCCCGCTCCGACTCAGCAGCCCGAGAGTACTCAGCTTAGACCGAAGCGATTATCGGCGCAGAGGGCCCGAGAAAAGATGATGGCGTGGACTTCTCAGCTCCTAAATATTTTACAATGAGTTGTTCAGTATCGTTAATTTATTACGTCCATTCAGCTCAGAAATAAGATTTTCAATCAGCTCAGAAATCAGATGTTTACTCAAATCAGAGATACGATTTTGTTTAGTATTAAAGAATAGTCAATTATAATGGGTTATGTTTTATTTTCTTCATTTTCGGAGGGGTGGAGTGTCGCAAACATTGCGAATTATAAAACTACCTACAAGATAGAATCAACAGTGTAAGGTTTGAGGGTAGGTAAGACAATTATAATGTGTCAATCGAAATCGATGCGGCGGCGGCGGTGGTAGACACTTTTCGCTCGAGCTAGCTGTGCGGCGGACACGCGTGTCTTGAAACCTCGGGTGAGTGGAATTATTTGTCCTACTTACTGCCGTATATGATTTCTCAGTGTTTTATGTGTATCTACTAGTTTGTTCCTATCGATAAAATCGTCCTTCACCAGTTGGACGATGTCTCAGTTCAGAACCGCTCAGGGCCGAAGGGCCGGGCACTGGTGTGCCTTGTTATAACCTCGAGGAGGTTTGGTCTCAGACTTGTGTGGTCAGGGGTCGCTATGAGGGGAGGTTGGAGGCGACTGCTCAGGCTCAGGCTCAGACTCAGACTCAGGCTCAGGCTCAGGCTCAGGCTCAGGCTCAGGCTCAGGCTCAGGCTCAGGCTCAGGCTCAGGCTCAGGCTCAGGCTCAGCTCAGTATGAACACGAGCTTGTTCTGTAGTACTCAGCGTCGAGATGACAATTATGTTCCCAGGTATTAATGTATATCGCCAATGATATCACTTAAATATAGATTTTAATTCCTAATGGCGACAAGATTTGCTACATTCGCGGCGGAAACTATGAGGAGCACGTCATCTGCAAACTCCTGGATGTGGCAACCGCGGGGCAGCTTCAAATAAAGCAACTCGTCGAGTATAAAGTTCCATAGCACAGGTCCACATGTGGAACCCTGGATGCATCCTTTGGTCATATACTTTTGTACCCGTGCATCGGCATGATCTAAAATTACTTTTCTATCAATGATATAGTCTTGAACTAGTTTAAATATATTACGAGGGCATCGGACAGCTCTGAGCCGCTCAAGCATTGCCGGCCACCATGCGTTGTCAAAGGCGGCCTTTATGTCGAGTGAGACCGCGACCACTAATTGTTTTGCCTCTTTCGCCTTTTTGATGGTATCTAATGCGCAGTAGATGGCATTGGTAGTGCTTACTTGTTCTCTGAAGCCATACTGGCGAGCATTCATCAGCCCGTCAGCGTAGGCTTTGTGTGCAATTCGCTTGATGAATAGTTTTTCCAGCAGTTTTCCGAATACAGGTAAGAGCCCAATAGGCCGAGATGAGCCCAGCGCTCCGTGATCGGTCTTGCCGGGCTTAGGAATTATTCGGACATAGGCCTCCTTCCAGGGGCGCGGGAAGCTATGGAGAGTGAGACATCGGTTAAGAATGCTAGTGATGAAGGACGGGTAAGTTTTGGCGAATCGACCGCCGATATCAGCTGTGAGGCCGTCAAGCCCAGGAGCTTTCTTAGGGTTCATTAGAGCCAGGTACTCAAGTACCTTCTCCTCCGTGAATAGCGGGTCGTCCTGTGTATCCGGCGCCGCCTCTCTTCGGGATCGCAGGATTCGGTGCTTGGACTCCCAATCGTCTCCATCATCCGGGTAAAAATGGTCTAGTAAGGCTCTGGCGGTCTCTTCCCCGGTGGTGGTGTGTCGGTTGCCAACGCGTACCGTGTTAAGAGGTCGTCGGGGGGCAGTTTCTTTGAGCAAGCGGTTGGTAACAGACCACACATTTTCCTTGGTCTGCAGTTCGCAGAACTGTCTGAAATGGTTTGTGGACTCTTTTCTGAGGTCCTGTGCATATTGTGTCTTGAGGGCCTGCCTTTCCTGCCGTAACGAGCCGAGTAGAGCGTCGTCGTGTCTGGCTGCTCTTATGCGACGGTGCAGCCTAAGCAGCTGTTTCTTACTCTCTTCTAGGCCTTCCGTCCACCAGGGGGGTTTGGCTCGTTCACGTGGCCCTCTCAACGGAATCGCTTTATAACAGGTCGACTGTAGGATACTAGTGAACTCGCTTACGGTGGACTCAAGATCGTCGCGGCTGAGTCCAGTCAAGTCCCTCTCCAGCAGTTCAGAGTCACGCATGAGTCTCAAGGGTGTCCTGGAATAAAGGCCAGTTAGCCCTATGGCATTTGTACTTAAAAGTGGACGGGTTGTAATCGTGGCAACGCTGTCTATCTCCGTCATACGCACAGTCCATCCATCTTTTCTAAATTCTTTACTTACAGCACTAAATATCTAGACTTCATTTATATTTTTCGGATTAATAATTTAATTTCCGTTTACTTTTGCCGCTATTAGGGGTAAAGCTAAATCTGGCAATTTGCATTTCTTTTCTAAAATATGAAGCCGTAGGCACATTTTTTCTCTATGGCCGTAGGTAATATATTATAGTAATCTGTGATATGAAGCAAAGGAAATATTATAAACGCAAAGGCATAACATCCACCAGCAGTATATATAGTTCAGTTTGTGATAATATCTATGATTATTTATTAAAAAAATTGAATTTCTCTTTTCAACCCAATGCATGGAATAAAAAAGAATTCAAAGTTAGTTACCTCCACGGCTGACAATTTTTATTCCTGCTCTTTAATGGAATATAAAAGGTTCTCGCTATCAAAATATTATCACTCATCATCACAGCACACCAGGAATTGTTGTATTATACACCGCGGCGCGCGAGGGCCCGGGATCGGGGCCATACGCCATCCTACTTCTTGCCCATCGGTTTTTGGGCCGACCTCTCCTTCGTGCTTGGCGGAGGTGGCATGGCCAGACAATTTGTTCCTAACTTAAGTAATTTGCCGGTCTGCGCGAGACCCCATCACAAGACGTCACTCTTGCAGTTAATCTGCGATGTCATGGACGTGAATGATACCGCTAATATACAACGTTTCAGACGCGGTATTTGCGTGAAACTACTCACTGCGGTTGGTATATTCTGAATTTTCATTAGCACACAACCGCAGTATTTTCATTTCTGTGACACGCAGCTCTTTCTTGTGCCGATCTAGCAGAAACAAAGTCTTTTTCTCTTCGAGTAGATGGACTAAACTCCAACTTAGTTACCTACAGTTCATAGAAGAAGGGCAGATCTGATTGTCTTACAAATCTGTGATTTCAACTTTGAAAGAGAAGCATTTTGGGGTTAAAATTACACAAGTCACCTCCCGCCATTTGGCCTACGAATATTCGCTAAGTTGCCACACGCTTGACATCATATTCGGCTATGTGGTAGAGGATCCTCAGGGCTATCCGCCCATCTAAGGATTATGAAGAGAGTCCTTTTACCTTGACCTCACTATACGAGTACTGGAAAAAATTGTGGAATAATGATCCCCGTCTTCGCTCAAGCGAGCTCCCTCGTCATTGAGAAACTGCAAATTGTGCAGAACATCTTCTGCCGTAGGGCAACGGCGGCTCCATGGTACGTCCGCAATGCGGACCTACACAGAGACATGGACCTGCCTATCCTGCAGCAGTTTCTCAAAACACTCTCCGAGACCTATTTCAAGGCCGCGGAAGTGCATCCCAACCCACTCGTGCGAGAGGCAGCAGCCTACTCTCCCCGCCCGATCTCCGGCCACGCGATCCGGAGGCCGAGACACGTCCTCACGGACCCCCCCAACGACCTGTCGAGCGCTCTGAACCTCCTCCTGGAGGCTCAGGTCGACCCGACAAAGCCCCTCCCTGCCGTTTCAGCGGCCCCCGTAGGCCCCCAAATCCAGTCCACAGCAGCGGGACCCCCTTCAGGGGTCACGCTATAAGTTCTCCAGTGTACGCTCCGTAAGGAGTGACGCTGAGCGCACCCCGTCCCTACGGGGTGTAGCATCCGATGAAACCTGAAAGGCCCTTCCGGCTACAGGTGCTCCCAGGGGGTGTTTAGTACGTATGCGCCTAGGTCTCTTTTTGGCGAGTCGTGCATAACCAGCTGGCCGGCCGGCTGGTACTCATGAGAGCTATACCGGAGGGTGCCCATTTCCACTTGCGTTGGGCGCAAAAAAAAAAAAAAAAAAAAAAAAGGAATAATGACGATGACAATGAAGAGATTACATACATACATACATACAATGTCATGGAAGGGTCCGTAGGAACATCACATTGGTAGAATTTCACCTTTTCAAAAAGACAAAATAACACAATTTATTCCATCCACAATTCTATAGGTATTATTTTTGTTCTAATGTTAGGTTCCTGCTTTATCTTTGTGCTTTAGTCATTAGTAGAGTTCCATCATTTGTTTTCGTATAAAAATCAAAATAAAACAAAAGACTTGAAATTGTAATTGTTTATTCGCAGGTTAAAGATATAATGTGACCTTACAACTTAAAAGTAAATTGGTATATCAGCCGTATTACAACCTAAATGTGTGTGAAACAGATGCAACCTAAGAGTTAATTTTTTACACTGGTATTACTCATTAGCAAATAAAATATTGCAGCTTTGTACTTAAAAAGAACCTAAGTTACGATTTTAATGTATAATAAAATATAATATGCGTGTGATAATTACAAATGGGAGTATAATAAAATATTAGTGAAATCATAATTCTACAGAGATAACTGAAGTACTTACATAACAACAGATACCGTTAAATACACCTAAATTGGCCATCATTTCAGACAAATACAAACCTTATTGTCTAAATTTTAAAATACATTATTACAAAATAGACAAATTTTGTTTAGATAATTATGGTACCTATTAATGTACTTCCATTGATTCGATTACATGCTTAGCAATGTAAAAGTTGCTGCCTCTTAATTTTACGCTATGGTAACCTTTCTTTAGTTAGTAAGCACGCATTAAATGCAGCCTCGATTTGTAATTTATTAGGTAAAGTCGTGTAAACTGTTATCTAACATAATGTAAAATTATGGTACTTAAACAGTGTCAATATTGTAAACCATAGTGACACATTTATACTTTCCATATAAAATTATAAGTACTTTACGAAAAAGTACTAGCAAGTAGCAACATCTCCATGCAAAGTAAAATAGTCTACATATCCATTTCATTAGCGACAAAACGTCTACCTACTACAGTTTTCTAATATTTATTGAGAAATTTCAAAATAAGTACCCTATAATATTTAGTATGCAATAATTATTATCTCGAAAATAAGTTTTAATTTATGAAAAACATTCGAATCGAAATTGTACAGAATTTGACAGATTTGTATAAATCAGTCTTACAAAAGGCACCAATTAAATTGTTTAATTATTATAATTACCGTTAAACTTTCTATAAAAATAGCTGCCATTCCTAATTTTAAATTAAATTGACTTTTATTGGCACAACAACTTGTAATATGTGAAGAGTAAATATTTGTCTCGTAATGTTTTAGCAAATCGCATAAAGTCTGAATTATAGATTTCGATGTTGAAATACTCAGATAGGCATTGACAAAAGAAATTATAATTCCATTCGAAAATTAATTCGACAAAGACAACCACAATTCGTTACAAACTATAAAAAGTATTAACTCTAAAAAATACTGTTTATTTTATCTCAATACACGTTTCATTCATACATATATGTTTGAGATTAGCTGTTTAGGATATTTGTATATATTCTATATAATCACGCAAACCAATACTATATTTTTATAATTAGGTACTTTAAAATGTATATAAATTCATGATGGTACAATAATTTTATAGTACATATTTCAGGTTCTCAATACAATTTCACGCATAAGAACAGTTACAATAAAAACTCCTTACACCTGCTTTGGAATCAACTCGCCTTACGCCATTACCCCTACAATTTACCTCCATTTTGAAAAACCAAAACGGCATTTCCCGCCAACATTGCACGACCAATAAAAAAGAAAAAGGGCGCCGCCATGTTTGTGAAACACAAAATTGGCGCCAGAGCCATTTTTCCCGCGAAAAAGATCCTAGAATCACATTTTTCCCCCCTCATTCCAAATATTCGGTGTAGCCTTGAGCGCCTGTGAATATAACGTCAATCCAGATCCTGGCTGATTCGCCAGAAGGGGCCATTAGGTAGTAACGGCGCTGTCTCGTCTTCACGATAAACGTGGTTTGGGGACTCGGCGATTTCGACGTGTTTCCGTGGTCTAGGTACACTTCTTCTATCACCTGGATAATGTAAAACGGGTTGCTTCAATTGTGAGCAAAGTTAATTTTCGCTGTGAGTTCCGACTTAAATTAAAGTAGGGTCTTACAATAATTGTGAAAAACATTTTCAAGATGAACACGAGAACGATTTACAAGTGCAATTAAAGTCAAATCTTTTTTCAAAAAGTAGTGTAAAAAGCGGTAGAGTCAATGACCTCTCGGCCAGCTAGCAGGTCATTGACACTGCCACTTTTTTATCGTTGAAACTTGGGAGTAATTTGCACTTTATCATAGCGTCTAGACGAAGTCACGTGATTAGAAAGAAGAACGTTTTCATTTTATTAATGAAAAACGTGACGATGATGTTATTAATATTGCTATCTTTTGATTTTTACCTGGAAGTAAGCCCCGCCCCGCGGTTTCTTCTCACTCTTGTCCCAATAGTAGACAAACGTTTTCGATTCCCTATCGAAAACGAACCACCTGCAACGAGATAGAAGATTAATAAATAAACATTCTTCGAGACTTCTATACCTTTTTCTTCGAAACACTTTACGCCGAAATCTTATGATCTCGAAAGGAGGGCTAGTAATTTTGTACAAGGCGGAAGGTGGTCAAAGGAACTCCTACATTTACACTTTGCCCGGTCTTCGGCATCCTCTCGTCGTAAGCCGTTGGCTATCGCATCCGACTTAGCGATGTCTACCCATCGCTTCTTGGGTCGCCCACGGGGCCTCTTCCCTGATACCGGCAGGTTCAGGCACTTATTTCCCACGAATCCCGCACATACATACTAACACGGCAAGTTAATTATAAGCTTGTACAAAACCACTAGACCTTTCGAATTCATAGGAGTCAAGACCTGAGTGGTTCAGTTTGTTAACATGCCGGTCTGCCACACAGCGATTCCCGGCCGGGCAGAAATTGAAATGCTGAATTTAATTTCTGTTACGGGTATGGGTTTTGTTTGTATAATAAGTATGTATTTAAAAAAATATATATATATATATAAGTAGTTTATCAATTTTCTGGCACCCATAACACAAGCTTTGCTTACTTTAGGGCTAGATGGCGCTTTGTGAATTGTTGTGTTCCGGTTTGAAGGATAAGGTAGCCAGCGAAATTACAGGCATAAGGCATTTCATTTTAGTCCTCAGTGGCAACCGCATCTGAAACCTAAATGTTAGAATCGTAGATGTTATAGGCGACAGTTACCACGTACCATCAGGTGGGCTGTCTGCTGGCTTGTCACTGAGTAGCATAAAAAAATCACAGCTTTGGGACTGACCGTTTGGACCACGTGTGGAACTTGGCGCCAAGTTTGTGCAGGTACCCGCGGCAGGATGTCGCTGACACTGTCACGTAGGGGCACACGTCGAGCTGGTGGCCTGGCGGTGGAAACAACGATAGAAGTTAGTTTAAGTTAGGTTTTTAGGCTGAACTGGTTTGTCTCAACCTTTCCGGCGTCGGAGGTCGCTCTTTACTCCGACGCGAGAGGTTGGTGCCTCAAACTATGGATGCGACTAGACACTACATCATCTTTCATGTCACACCTTTCCTGGTATACCAAACTCTTTGCACCTTCCACGGGCTGGTAGGTGAATTGGTGTTGTGATATGATACGGAGAGGTGAAGGTTTATGAGGTATCATCTGTGGTGTAGCAAATGCAGTCCTTTCTCATACCTCACCGTCCGACTCATATATGAGTTACGTGGTGTCTGGGTAGACCAAATGTAGTTCTCACAGGCTTATAATAAGATCATTCTCGTTGCCACCAAATCGATATCTTTCACACTAGTGGTAAGTTGCGACGAGTGTGAAAGACATAGATGTGGGGGACAACGGGAATGATCGCTTACAATATCAGTTGCAAACGAAACAGCATCAGAAAGCAGTGTGGTCAATACTAACGGTAACCACAATTCTCTGACAGGAGTACAATACGGGGCCAGAATAAGGTTGGGACCTTGGCAGAAGCCTTGATTAAGTTGTTTCGTCTGTATTTCTTTTTCCATTTGTCACGCCTGTGGGAGTTCCAGTCTAGCTTAAACCGGCGGCCTCGACGTGCCTACGCAGGTCGAAGTCGTCCCGGCCTACGGGCAGGTAACTTATAACAGATAACTTAGGCTTATTTCAAAAGGGATTTCAAACATTATTTCTCAGGGTTTCATTGCAAATGCGTTTAGATTTTATTCACAAACCTATAAAATTCTACCACATGGACTGATCCTCATTGTTTATTTATTTATTTATTTATTTATTTAAAACTTCATGCACTGTTACGACAGTATAATGATAAAAACAATTCATTTGTTACGGCTAGTACAAGTGCCCTCTCGCGCGCAATAAGCGAGAAAGGCGCGACATAAACACTGCTATCTCTTTCATCTCAGCACGGCCAGCACAAGTGTGTCCGCGACAAAGCTCGTGCCGCGCCAGAGCGTTTGTCTCTTTCTCTCAATACTATAATGAAAGAGATAGCAGTATCTATGTGGCTCCTTTTCTCGGGCACACTAGTGCTAGCCGTGCTGTGTCAGTTCCAGTCTAGTCTAAACTCACCGGCGGACTCGACGTGCCTGCGCAGGTCGAAGTCGTCCCGGTCGACGGGCAGGTAACGCGTGAGCGGCCGCTGCGGGTCCCCGCAGGGCGCCACCGCGCGCCGGCTGCGACGCGGCGCTTGGGACAGCGATACTGGAAAGTAAAGTAAAGTAAAGTAAATATTTATTGTTAAAAAACTGGTTAACAAATACATGCCATAGCAGTTTACCCATTTCGGGTGTACAATATTCAAATAATTATTACACACACAGAAAAACGAAACGAAGAAATAAACTTATTATTAACCGAATTTACTATTATGTTATCGTATCTATTTAAATAACTATATAATAAAAGAACTTCAAAAAATAACAAAACTTAATATTTAATATAAACGCTATCGACATTGTAATATTCCTTGGGATCGTAACAAGACTTTTTTAATAGCCACTTTTTTAAATGCGTTTTAAATTTGTTAAGATCAAGTTTTTTTAATTCATAGGGCAAATGATTATAGATCTTAATACCTGTGACATATGTACTTTTAAAAAATGTAGTTTTATTAATTTGGGGTATCGGAAGGTGATGGTGGGTTTAATGGAGTACAGGCAAGCTACCTTTGGCCACTTCTAACACGTGGCTCTGACAGAAATTATGATAACCTTAAAACTACTGAACATATTTTCAATAGACACGAATGATTCATAAGTAAGGTTTTATTGTATAATTTGTTGAGGTTTTGTGTAATTCTGGTAAAATAAGACGAGAATTGTTGAAAAGGCGTCCGTTTAGAACGGGAACGGGTTGAATAGGCATCCAAATAGGCAGACAATGTCGCGGACAAACGCTAGTAAATTCAAGGACCTGAGTGGTTCAGTGGTTAACGTGCCGGTCTGCCACGCAGAGGTCGCAGGTTCAATTCCCGGCCTGGCAGAACGTGAAATGGTAAATTTTAATTTCTGTTACGGGTCTGGGTGTTTAAAACTATATAATGTATTTAAAACTATATAAGTTGTTTATCAGTTGTCTACCACCCATAACACAAATTTTGCTTACTTTGGCGCTGTGTGAATTGTCCAAGCATTTGTCACTATTATTAATTAATGTAACTCACGTATGTTGTCCCGACTGAAGTCCGAGGCATGGCTGAGCGGGCGGCTGTCGTCGCTGCGTTTCTCGTCCTCCGTGGACTCGGTGCGCGAGTTCCTCACTTGGAGCTGGGGACAATGGAGATTTAGTTAAGGCTAAACATACGAATGGGTACAATAGTCCAGTCGGACAAATCTGGTCAGGATCCCATGTTAACAGGGTCACGGAGGTCAGATAGCAGTCGCTGCACTGTAATTACCGGTAGGCTAATTAAGTAACGCTGTTGCCAACAATTCTCTGATTTCAATGATTGAAATTGTTACTTTTGCGATAACGTTTCATCGATTTCATGGGTTCAGTGGCTAATAAAGTTCCATTGAAATAAACTGAAACCATTCAATAGATTATATGTAATCGTAAAGTAACAATTTCAATCATTGAGATCAGACAATTGTTGGCAAACAAGGTTACGTAATTAGTCTACTGATCTACCAAACCCTGGATCATGGTCAAGGCAGACCCCGGGCCCTCGCGCATGAGATATTGATGCAAAGAGGATATTATACCAATATAATAGTTGCTCTCTATCGATGTTTGGAATTTCAAAACGCCCACACTGCAGGAGTGGCGCCTTCGATGGTATGGCCACGTCTCGCGGAAAATTACGTAGGGAATAAACATGGCCATGCCATCTCCGCTTCGCACGGGGAAAAAGGTCGCTCTCTTCGGAATTGAGTTGTTGAAGCTGTAAGAATTACAGTTTATTTGTGGTATGAGCTCCCTGACCTCCACGTTGGTCGCGATTAGTAACGGATAATGGAAAAAAAAATCCAATATTTTTACTAAATTTCGATTATATGAAAATTTTCGGAAAAATACACATATCACTAGTCGCGATTCAGATAGTGCGATAGCAGACTAACTTGTTGCGTTAATTATACTCACAAGCGGATAGGCAATAGCCTGTTTCGGGGTACACCTGCTGAGTTCCCAACCTGAGCTCTTGAGAAGAGCCAGCCACACCGACATACTGTCTCTCTACGGCCGGGGAGAACTTTGCGCACTTTCACGTCACAATAACATAAATTTCTAGATCAAAACAGTTCGCACTTTAACAGTTTGATTGGTTTAACGAAGAGTGGATGCAACCTGGTAATTTCAATTTGGAAATAGAAAATTATGGCTTGATGTACTATTTTATTTCAGCTACTTCGTATTACTAGAGTAGAGCTTACAACAAAATACGATGGTTTTGTAAAATATTGTTTGAGATATTTTTTGATACAAGGAAAAGGGGATGCATAGGCTATCTAATTGGAGACTTTTACCATAGCAGAGCTCGACAGCTTTTGATATCTCTGCACAGCTCAAACCAGTCGAACGGATCGAGCTACGTAACATACGTAGATTACGTAGACATCCACATCCGCAAACCATGGACCACTTCGTCTCATGCTCGGCGTGTCCTAAAACTAGCACAATAGAGGACTTGTTCGAGGCCAGCCCGAACGCTGTTTGCGTCGTAGAGTACTGGGCGAATAAAATATAAGTCAGAGTTTAGTCCATCGACTCGATAAGAAGAAGACTACGAGGATGGCTTTTTAGTATTTTCAAGAGAAACACACGGCAAGATATTTACCCAAAGGGCTCTTTGCAAATTATCACATAAAATACACTAAAACTTCAACCGAAGTCGCGGGCAACAACTATACTCAAATACTTTGTCACCTGCAATATTTTTAGACGATAAAGTTCGGGATTAGGGTTACTGAGGTGGTTATTTTAGTGATCGTGTGATATAAATAAATACACATACGAGTGAGCTTCGTTATTTGCCCGCGTGCCAGCCCCAGGGCTGAATTTATAGGTACCTCGACCTTTTAACTACGACAGGGAATTATGATAAAAACGTCCTACGTAGTACGTCACAACTATATTTAAATGGGCGTTTCAAACTCAACTCAACCCGAAATTTACAATTTCTTCATTGATTACGACTCTTATTATATACCGTGTAGCCTTAGCGCGTATGTAGCCTCTGGGAGAGGCCCTCCAGTGGACTGTTATGGGCTGCGATGATGAATCTAAACTATAGTTGAAATTAGGATCAAACGCTAAGGTTGATGACTTTGCTAATAATAGTGTCACTTCAGAGGGTCTAACTAGTTACTCGCACTTGCTCGGTTTTTTACTTTACGCAGTGACAAACGAGTAGACAGGCCACTTGATGGTAACCGGTCACTGTCGCCCATAGCATCTACAATTCATGCATTTAGGTTGCAGGCAACAAATTGCAGGACCGGAGATGCGTTGTAATTGTGAGGATTAAGAAAAAATGCCTCATTCCTGTGATTGCGCTGGCTACCTTATCTTTCACAAAACCGGGGGTACTTGGCTTTTGTTTTTCATGTAGTAAAGTAACAGTTACACATAATGGTAGTTGCACCATGTACATACCACGTATTAATAGTGTTCCGATTAGCGAATCCCGCGGGAGTAGCCAGACGTCATGTCTGCGCTATTCACGCTAATCAGAAATAGCTTCTTGTTTAGCGCGCCTACGCGGATTTTTGACCACAGCGATTTTAGTGTTCGCCATACAGACGCCGTTGTTTATTGACTGATTTTTTAGTGCCTCTAATGGTTTTATTTATTGCGCAGTTTTATTTTTGACTAGAGAACCCTGCTGTGTCAAGGCCAGGTGTTTCTGGACAGGCATCTTCGGCATTAGGCGCTTACAATCACATGAGATGGTGGGAAATTGACTGCCTAGTAGTAATTAGTAAAAAATGAGTTAAGAGGCTAACTTAGCAGGGTATCTTAATAAACACCCACGGGAAGCAGAGTCACCGGATGCCAATCGGCTCCCGAGACTGTTCAACCAGTCTCAAGAACCCCAGCGGAACTACTGACTGCTCAACCAGTCTCGACTAGCCTCAAAGTACGACACGGTCACCCATCTAGTTCCCGGATTGTTAGCGTTATTTAACTTTGGTTATTAGTCTCGCAAACATGCTGCCTAGAACTGCGACGCCTCAGAACCTCACAGTGGTGCCCAACGTGGGTCCGCTCTTGCACCTACGGGAAGCACCCGGCCCTATTTTTGAAACCGCATGCATCCACCGCTCGCCTTTTAATGCTTGGCTTGTCTCTAGCAACTTACGACGAGTGTGAAAGAGATAGGTAGCGTACGCGAGCGTGGATGGGAGCGGTTTCAAAAATAGGGCCCCAGACATCTCATGGTAAAGTAGACCAGCCAGTTCGTCGATAACACTAATTACAACGATGCCTTACTTTACCATGAGACGTCTGCGGCCCTATTTACGAAACCGCTCGCATCCACGCTCGCGTGCGCTACCTATCTCTTTCACACTCGTGGTAAGTTGCTAGAGATAGAAAAGACAACCGTTAGAAGGCGAGCGCTCGCGTGGATGCGAGATTTAAAAAATAGAGCCCCAGATGTCCTAGACTTTACCATGGTAAAGTAAGGCGTTGTAATTCGTGTTATCGACGAACTGGCCGGTCTTTGCCACCAACATGCTCGTAGTAACGGGGCGTTTATCAACAAATGCGCAGATTACACGATAGCCGCTCCGCATACCGCACCGTTTGGGCCGTAAATACTTTTATGATATTATTTTATTATCATCATCATCATCATCGCGAAAACATGCGCGTATCGTGTTTTAAATAAGATTTGCGGGGAAGAGGCCTGCGGTTGGGCAGATATGCGGATATGGGTTGTCGGTGATGATTTTATTTCTGGTTTTGTAACTATACCTAGTATACTTGCTTGTATGTGTGTGTGTCTTTATCTATAACCGACGCGACTTTGTTCGCGTATCGTACACCTTCTTTACCTACCCTTTTTTCTAGCTTATAAACCTTACTCTTTCATCACTCTGGCATCTTCATCTTCTTGGCGTTATTCACACGCGCGAGAGCCTGCGGTCCGCCTTAACCCATGATCAAGGGTTTGGCAGATCAGACAATTACAGTGGAGCGACGGCCATCTGACCTCCGTGACCCTGCTACTATGGGAACCGGACCAGATTGGATCATGGTTACACAGTCAGTCGTATGAACGTTCAGGTTTCATCACGATGTTTTCCGTCACTGTGAGAGCATCGGTTTGTATTCTACTAATGTACACAACTCAGAAAAGAATCATGGGTCGAAAGAAAGATGGCCGCAGTCAAGTGGGATTTGGAATTATTGACGCACGTTAATTAATATTATTTTATTGTATTTACATTTCAAGCCTTGTTACTTGGTCTACAAAGAGATAAGGGGATGTTACTCATCCAGGCGGACTCCTCAAGGTTGAAAGAGCCCAACCGGCCTTCACAACGAAACAGAGAAAGCCACCGCGCAAGAATGAAGGGCAACTCTCCATTACGTGTTTGTAAACGGCCTGGATTAACGATTATTATTATGAAGCGACGACGGACCATGAACCCGAATTCTTGAGCAATTTCTCCGTGAAAGAACCTTGGGAGCTAGCGTGTAATCTGCGTTAATCTAAACAGTTTAAGCGTGTTTATAACATTAGCTACAACATTAGCTCTACTGGCGTGGCGGAATGTACGACCAGAAGAAAATGGTACCTATTTAACATTATAAAGAGGAAAAGTTTGTCGAAACTACTGAACCGATTTTGAAAATTCTTTTTGTAATAGGAAGCTACATTATTCCCGAGTGACATAGGCTAACTTTAATTTTTTTTTTAATTTTTTAATATTTTGTCCCTGGGGAAATTGTAGAATTCGGAATAGTTGTATGTTTATAGAGATCCGAACTGTGCGGGTGAAAAACGCGGGGACTGATATTTAGATATAAGGTGTACTTGGTACTGGTACATACATTGTAGGATAGCAGAATATAATAGAATATAACACGAATCCGTTTCATTGAAGGATGCCGTGAAAGGCAAATAACGCAACGCAGACGTACAAGGTTAGGACCTCCGTCGGAGCCAAAAATCGGCACCAAAATTGTTGTTTCCAATACCGAGACTGCAACACACCTGCCAACCGTGGCCAAGTCCTCTATTAATGTAAAGAGAAAGATCAATTGAGAAATTACATTTTATGGCAATGAGCAAACGAGGAATGCTCTATGCTTGGCTCTTGGTGACAAAGACCTAATGAATGAAGAGGGGTACCTAACTGTAGCGCTATAATTTAAATTGCAATCGAACTTGATGAGAGGGCAAAATAATATAATAAGAGTATCGGGAATGTAAGAATTTTAGGCATCTTTCACACAAGTTTCCTGTGTTTTTAGGATAAATAAGCTACGGAGCGACTCCGATGAACAGACGATCTTATAATGAACTTAGGAAGCCGATGGATACAACAAGCACTGTCGATCGGTATGGAAGGCGTGGTGAGAGGCCTATATCCAACAGTGGGCGTCCTACAGCTGAGATGATGATAAGCATCTCAAACTTTGCTTTGGCTACGTAAGGCAACCGAATCAAGGACCCGAGGCTCCGAGGGCAGCCAAAGAAACGATGGATTGATATCGCTGAGTAGGATGCGAGAGCCTACGGCTTGCGACGCGGGGATGCTGCTTAACGGCCAAATGGAGAAGAGAAAATAAGAAAGCGAACCATGGCATAAGTCGGGACTGATCAAGGGCATCTTTTAAAAGCTTAGATACTAACGCGTTGAACATGTCCTCATAGCAAGCCCAACACCAAAACGCCCAAACCCTCAAGCACAACATTTTCCCGCCAATTCCAATGCAACTAGAGCGAACACGAGTCGGTCAGTGTTAAATTTACAGGTGTTTAGTGTTACCAACTTAGCGCTTTCGACGCTAGAACTAGCGCTATTTTTAGTTTTTATACATTAAGCGCTTCTTTTTTATACTTTTAGTACCCGTTTATGAGCGGTTTTCGTACAAAATTCAGAAATCTAGCGACTGTCCTTAAGTCTGATAGCGCATTTTCGCTAGAAGCCTTGTTAACAGTGTTTATTGTTTACATTTAAACAGTGTTAGCAGTTAACGCGAACATTTGTATGTCAGTGACGCTGATGCATGTTTGTGTTTGTGCGATATGGTTGGAGATTGTGTTGATAATCACTCAGGGCAAGGTGTGGTGGTGCGCTTTAGGAGTGGATTTATTTATTTGCCTAAATATGTTGCTCTGCTATCGCTACAGTGCGGTCAACAGTTGTTTTATAGAGAATTTAGTTTGCTATCTGATTGTTTATTATCACTACATATTATAAAACAAAGTCCCACGCCGTGTCTGTCTGTTCGCGATAGACTCACTGAACGGATTTTCATACGGTTTTCACCAATAGACCGAGTGATTCATGAGGAAGGTTTTATAAGCCGGCGCGGGTCACTATTATATAACAGATAATCTGTGTTCGATTCCCGTGTTTTGGTTTTTTCTTTTGCAAAAGCCTTTGCGAGTCATATCTGCAAGCAAAGTATCTTATGCACGTTACATGATTTTCGGTTTTCTTGTCAATTATTTATTAAATTGCCCATTTACAAATAAAATAAAAATATATTGTTCCTGTGCCATCCAGTTTACAAAACAAACACGCTACGCTTTATAATATACCTACACAAATAGTACACCAAACCATTTAATGAAAACACAACCGACCACTACTTTCGATTTCCATTCACAAATAAAAAAGAAAATCACTCGCAAACTCTCGACCACAGACTATTTACACGAGAGGTTTCGCGCCAATTTCTTTTTGTTTTTTTCTTCCCGCGGTTTGCCTCTGGCTGCGACGCGACGCGGCCAGGCCCACACTGACAATCCGACGACGTTGAGCCGGTTGGTTTTAAAATTAACCCGGTATTATTTTAGTTTATGTAAACCGTGGGCGAGCAAGGGCGTACACACGCAGGTATCCAATCCATTCAACAGATCGGGGGTAACATTTCGAGTTGACTCACTATGTTTATTCCTCGATCGCTGTTGTGGACTTTGACGCTCGTTATTTATGTCAGCGTTGAAAAAAAAAACAGAAAAAAAATCATGATGAAGATGAATCCGTAGACCTGTGATATACTTTTTCTCGTAGAATGGAAATATTAGGAAAATATGCGTCAGTTTGCGAATTGAATTTAGCTACGTATCTACCCTACCTTTTTTAATAAGGTCACAGAACATGATGGTAAGACAAGTAGCGCAATAAAGATTTAAATTTGTCAATTGGTGCAAGCTGAACGCTCTCGGTACCAATTTGTTCAAGTATGTCGTCCAACCGTGAATACACAGTGAACTTGCATTCTGTCCAAGATGTCTCATTTTGACAAGCTTGTTTCTCGTTTTTTTTTTTAAACCTAGACCGCCTAAAACCTACCTGAAACCTAGGTATAGTATGTTCACCCCTACCACCTACCACCTACATACCTAACTAATTCGTTGCAAGCACATAAAACTATCAGTAGCTATCTAATTAAACAAAAACAGACCAAGGAAAACTCCGCTGTAAAGCCTTCCATTACACCTTGAGCGGCTTTGTAATTAAAACTTTTTTACGGCTGCTCATAACATTATCAAAATTGCTTAGGCTCACTACAATTTCGCACGCATGCGTATAAATATAAACTGAGTTGTTGTGGATAGTAATTAATCTTGTTATGTTTGTTTAGAGAGTTCGTTTTGGAGATGATTTGTTATTGAAATATGCGAGTTGAATCCGGTCGAAAGAAAGTGTGGGCTTCGCTAACAAGGATCGTCGGCACGTGATTGTCAAGGGGAGAATGCGTCATTATTCGGATCTAGGGCGACGTAGGAAGACTGCAGAACGTAATGTACGCATTTCGTGGAAACCGCGCCGGTTTGAGAATATGACGGCCTTCAATAAAAGCCGGTACTTATAACAGACTATTTAACTTATTTATTTGTTAGGTGCAGTCGAACAAACATAAGGCTACACAGAGGCTATATCCAAATGCGTCGCTGTGCGTACAACCCCTGTGTAGCCTTATATTTGTTCAACCGTACCTGCAAGCGTTTGCCCGCGACTTTTCCGCGTGAAATTCAGTTATATTGGTGACAAAAAGTACCGTAAAAAGGGGTTACTTTGATATGCAGGGGATACATTGATCACTCACTGTTCTCAGATAAGTGCTAAGGGAAAGATGGCTGATTTACAGTGTTGCCAGTTATCAAGGTTGTCACATGTATAACGTGCTTTGTTTGCATGAAAATGAAACTTGATTAGAGAAAATTGAGTGATCAATATAACGCCATTTTACTAACCTAACCTAAGCTGCCCCAGGTTACCATCTGCGTTTTGGCGTAAGTTTATCAAAATCTTTTCTGTTTAGGCGTCAAAACGCTTATGGACACTTTGCTTTGTGTATTCTCTAATAGATATCTACTTAAGCGTCACACAATCTGATATACTAACCTAAAAATAATTTTATTTGGAATAGATTGTGGTTTTCTTATCTCCAGGCGTAGTATCTAAAACTAAATCAATCTCGTAAATATTTCAATGATTAGAAATGGTAAGGTACAAATGCCTCTCAAGAGTTAACGTTGCATTTTACTTTTGAAGGTTTTTTGCAAATATCATCCACGTAGGTACAAAGTTTTGTAAGGGAGAATATTTGTTACTCTTGCATGCAAAAACTTTTTTTTTATATAGTACAGAGTCCAGTTTTTTTTGGCCTAAATACCTATTCAGTTCACTCTGGTCTTAAAGAAACCCAGTTGTAGCGTTCAGGGAAAACTTGTGCAGGCAGCGAGGTCCAGTCCCTTTATTTATTTATTTATTTATTCTTAGGAAAATCAACAGCTGTTGTAACATGGATTAGAAGTAAACTTAAGTATCAGAAATCCAATTACAGATTCTCACAGATAACCACAAATTAAAATAATATCGGTTACATCATCTTATAACCGAACGCTTTTCTCCAATATAAATACTACAATTGAAGAAAAATAAAATAAAACAACTATAAGTATAAACTAATTCCCTTGCCCCCACCCTCCCCTTCCCTCGAACGGATTTCGACAAAATTTTGCAGTGTTCTAGCTTATATACCAGAATCTGCCAAATCCTGGATCGTGGTCACGGCGGACCCCAGGCAGAGCACAACCGGGACATTAACGCCAAGATGATGGGCTTATATACCAGAATACAAATTTCCAGCGGAAACACGGCATAACCGAAATATACGCAGTGTCGCGAGCAAAAGCTAGTTCTAAAGCAGTTGGCATGTATACAGTTACACCATAAAACCTAGTTGATTGTCAATAAAATTTTGATTGTATTACGCACGCTACACCAGAAGGGTCATTGTCCAATGACATCTTCAAATTCCAGCTGTGACTGTGAAAAACTATTACGAGAAAAGATTTTTGTCCCCTTTGGTTCCCGCCTAGCGACGGTAGGTGTTTTCTTTATAGTCCACCGTAAATATGAAGTAGTTTTTCATAACATTCCAATAGTCAACGCGTGGGGTTTAAGTTTATCGTAAACAAACAAACAGACAGACGCGGGACATTTTATTTATGTATTAAAACTTTATGCACTAAAGGTACATTGGCGGACTTAAAGCTAAAGTAGCCTTATCTACCAGTCAACCGTGAAAAAAAAAATTGAAAACGGTAGGCGGTGCGGGAGAAACAATAAGAAAAGGTAAAGGTGAACAATTTTACAAAGATACAAGAAATAGTTAAACAAAAAATACATACTAAAGATAGGTACATAGGAGTAAATAATAGGGGGAATAATTTAATTATGGGGAATGCAGATAATGCTTGTGTACAGTCTTTAATGTAGACATAATGTATTTTTAATGTAGACATTTTATACATATTATTTTGTTAGCAGTACCAACTTCTTTCTTCTTCCCCAATGTTTTTGTGAGAGGTTTTCCTTAACAGAGTACAGAACTGCGTTCTTCAAGAATGGTGTGAAAACACTTCGACGAACGAATGTGCGAGGTCGACAACACACGTGGTATTTATTTGCAAGCGCCCACAGCCCGACAGGTATACAGTAGCTGCTTATCGTCAGGCCGTACGCTATTTTACGATCTTGTTATACCCACATGGTGAGAAGTAAACTTGCTACTACCAGAGTGAATACCTAGCACTATACTCTTTTTCTTCTGATATTTTCTGTTACTGTCAGTCATGGTTTGTGAATGTATGTCAAATTTGCTTAAACATAAGTACTTAGATTTAATGTGTTCACCAATATTTGTGTCAATTATGTTATACCGCCCTGTACTTTCTTATACTATCAACTCTCCGCTTGACTGGTAGAGAAAGATATGAAGCTTTAAGTCCGCCTTTGTACGTAACAGTGCATGAAGTTTTAAATAAATAAATATACCTAGTACTACTCTGTAACTGTAAGCGCTAAGATCTAGCCAGAAAGTGGGTCAATAACAAATAAAAAAGTATCAGCGACCTGAGTGGTTCAGTTGGTTAACATGCCGGTCGCCACGCAGAGGTACCGGGTTCGATTCTGCCGAGCAGGAATTGAAATGATGGATTTTAATTTCTGTTACGGGTTTGGGTGTAGTATGTATAATAAGTGTGTATTTAAAAAAATAGTATATAAGTAGTTTATCAGTTATCTAACACCCATAACACAAGCTTTGCTTACTTTGGGGCAAGATAGCCCTGTGTCAATTTGTCCAAGCATATTTATTTACTCAATTACTTATTTACTACTCAGTAACTGTAAGCACTATGATCTAGCCAGCGAGTCAATAGCAAATAGAAAACTATGAGCGTAAGGACATATCGTTTTTGATGTACAAAGTCAGATATAAAAATTAATGGACTAAGTACACAACAAACAGCATTAAGATAGCAGGTACTGGTAAGTGATAAGATAATTGGAATTTAAACATGTCCTGTCTGTCAATAATTATCTACACAATTTCTTTTGGAATGTTCGTTGTTGTAATTAGCGAGTTTTATTAAAGAATTATGAGTTTAATTGAAGATTTAGTATGTATTTAGTTATAGTATAATTATAGTCATTGTGCACGTCTTATCTGCGTTTAATTATCACATATCTCTTTTGTAGGCCTACTGGAAGAGATTTCTTTTAGAGATAAGTAGTGCCTGTTGTGTCGTAACTAATCTTTATTTTCTGTATTTGTTATCTTGTGTACAATAAACTGTTAAATAAATAAATTATTTATTTTGGACCTAGTGTATGTACTCGGTTTGTGTAGTCTAAAGTTTGTTTCAATCAGGAGGGCCCCCTTTTTTTTCAGTAAAATCTGCCCAGACTAACTTGTAATATTTGGTAAGCAAACAATACTCAAATAAATCAAGACATAGAAAAAAAAAATTTAAGAAGTATTTTGCATTTTGTATTGAAAACGTTTTATACACTATTTTGTACATCTCTGCCTAGTCGCAACAATTTCTTACACTCCAGCTCGTTCCCCTATTATTGTCCCCTATTCCTTTATTTATTAAAAAAAAAAGACATTACCCTATTATTGACGGCTAAATAAAACAACAACCACTTCCTCTGACAGTGAATTAATGATCTTGAAAAGGATATCCAGAACACAAAACGACGCTTAAAATGGAAAAATGAAATGGATAGTCAAAAAATAACACCCATGATGAATGACAAAACCGTATGCTTTGAAGTTCGATGCTAACAAATTTGTTGTTAGTAACGGTGTTAAGAGTAAAGACAGGAACACAATCTTGATTGATTGATTGATATGTGGACGATCTACATCGGGCTTTATCAGTGTACTTACACTTATTTATTAAGTGACGTTGTGGTTCTGAAGATGAATGTATTTATTATTGTGAACTATAATTATTAATGAAATGTAATGATAATATGAGTCTGTGAAACTTGAAATAAATGATATTTATTATTTATTATTATTATTTATTAAACAGTATCAGCCTTGCCAAATTCACAAAATCTTGAATGGAATTGCATATTTATTATAGACAACCTGAGTGGTTCAGTTGGTTAACATGCCGGTCGCCACGCAGAGGTCCCGGGTTCGATTCCCGGCCGAGCATTTTAATTTTTTTTACGGGTCTAGGTGTAGTATGTATAATAAGTAATAATAATAAGTAATAATAAGTAATAATAATAAGTAATAATAAGTAATAATAATAATAATAAGTAATAATAAGTAATAGTAAGTATGTATATTTCATTTTCCATTACTACAAAAACTGCATGTTCATGCAAAAATGTAAGGAATGCTTTCGACATTCAGGATGATAATGTTTCAGTAAAACACTGTTACAGCGGACTTTTGGCAAGAAAAATGTTGCTTATGCGTCGTGATTGAAATGTCTCGTGATTCATACTAATAATATAAAAAAGAACGTTTGTTTGTTTTTTACTTGACGCCGAAATGGTCCTATTGACCTACATTTAGTTACAGATATATCTCAAGGGACCGAGAAGGGCACTGTTTGTCTTTTATCCCTACGCCAAGCGAATAAAGAGTAGAATAGAATGATTTATTTTTATGAAAGTCGCGGCCGTAACTATTAAAATAGATATTAGGTAAAAACTACGACCCTAATAAAAGTACCAGGGCTGTTAATCAAACGCTACAAAAATATATTAATACGCTGGGAAGTAAAGTGTCATAAAACGTCACACGTTATGCTTGGGGTATACACATTTAGTCGGTACGAAAAATAGGATCTACATACTTCCTAAACTACTAAACCAATTGAATGAAATAAAGCTGAGAAGTATCTCAATTAAACATGGTTTCAAACTAAGAAAACCTTATAAAAATCGGTCTATCCGGGATAGGATATATTTATTTATTTATTTAAAACTTTATTGCACAATAACACAATTGGCGGACTTAAAGCCATTAAGGCTTTATTTTCCAGTCAACCATTAGACCATGCAGAAAGTGAGTAGTAGGTGCTTTATAAAGCGTGATGATAGATTGTAATTAACCTAAATACAATACTAACTACATCAAGATACATAATACATACATACATACATGATCTATAAATAAATATACTTTATACTATTTCTGTTAACTTTTTGGCCTTTTATCTATAAAAAAATTCTTAATTTGTTTCTTAAAAATAAAGCGATTCGGTGCTTTACGCACATCTTCAGGAGTCTCATTCCAAAGACGTGCTGCCTGAACTGTGATATATGTCGGGCACTACGACGCCACAGACAGACACACAGAGCCGCAGATACACACGTAAATCTTATAACTGCCCACTTTTTTCGTCATTTCCGGGACGCACTAAGGCGCAGCTATATCAGAAGGCAAGCTATAAAAGGCCACACACCCAAATAAATACCTCAAATCTCCGGTCCCACGCACACTAAGGTTGTGGAATGAACTACCTGGAGAGGTTTTCCCTGGGAGGGCAACATGGACTTCTAAGAACGGGATGAAAAGGTTTTTACGGGGTCGGCAACCTGCCGATGGTAACGCCCCTGGTATTGCAAACGTCCAAAGGCTGCGATGACTGCTTACCATCAGGCAGGCCGTAAGCTTGTTTGCCACATTAGTGGTATTAAAAACATACGAGAGCAATGAATCAAACACGACTAGAACTCACTATTCTATATTCTATTTACGCTACGTTTCCCGCCTTTTACGACTGACCGAAATTGAGCTAATTAAAAAATCGCTAAAGAAATTGATTTGACACGTTTACGGCCGGCGTCGGTTTCCTGAAACCGCAGAAGACCAGCCGTCAGAATTAAACTTCATAACAACAAGCTTGGAGCCAGCGAGATCTTTGTTTAAAAATAGTGGGGTGGAAAATTTCGGAGCTGTGATTTTTTATTTATTTATTGTCAATCGGCTAGCTTTTCACTTCAACTCACCTGATGGAAAGCCAGGATGAGGATGGATCAGTGACTCAGACAGAGAGTTCCAGTCCTTTGCAGTGCGCATAAGGCAGGATGCAAAACGCTGAGTACTAAGTTCTAAATCGCGTTTACAAAATTTCATTAGTTTTGATTGATTAATAGAAATTATGACCAAACTACATTTGTATAGAGCATGCCTTCTTTCCGTAACGACCTATATTTAAATATATGAGACATTTGTCAACTTCTTTAAACCCAAACGGGCAAGTGACCAGACACTGATGGGTCAGGTGGAAAGATAAAAAATACGTGCAATGTACATATAAGAAGAAGCTGGGAACTAACTAACAAACTTAACTTGACTGTTTAATAATAAACAATTAAGTAATTGTTTGCATTGATGAAACAAAGAAATTTAATTGTTTACTAGATAAACAACTTTAACCTAGAATTATCGACTTAATGAATCATCGGTTTAATTCACGTAAGTTCCACAAAGTTCCACGAAGACATTCACGCCGATTCGATCCGCCATGCGCGCCCGGTAAAATATTGCACAAGAACCAATTTTTTCATTACCAATGTCTTTGTCACCTCTAACCTCGTCTGATAAGCAAAATGTTACATGGCTACAAGAAAGGTAGAGTACACGCACATTCACGGTCCTTTTGTCTCTAGCCTCGATATAAATATTGGGCAATATTGTTATCAAATTATTACAGCACAGGTAGCTGAAGGAACTACACCGCAAGATGAAGACAGTGTTTGGATTGTTATTCGGAGTGGCGGCCATAGCGGCGTTGCGGGTTGACCACGTGGCGCCGGTGGCCGGTGGGTATATCTACCGGAGTGACAACAATGGCCCAGCGAGCCTCATACAGCTGGGCGCGGTGCCGCTGCCGTACCAGCAGCCTCACGCTCCTCACGCCTTCGCACCACCGTTGCCTTTGGGGCAGCCTTTAGCCCAGCCTTTCCAACTGGATGCCGCTCAGGCAATAAACTTGGAGCCTCTACCTTTGCCCTACGTCGCTGCCAAGCCGATCGTGGTAGAAGACGCCGAAGAAGCTGACGACGACGACAATGACGATGACGACAGCGACGAGTCATCAGAAGAAGACTTGGATGGCGGTGATTTAGAAGGACACGGCCATGCTTATGAGAAAGGAGCTGGAAGCGATTACGGCGCAGAAGAACATAATGCGTACGGCGAGAAAGGAAGTGAGGGCTACAACTCCAAGGGTCATCACGCCAAAGGAGAGGCTGGACACTACGGCAAGAAGCACGACGAAGGACACTACAGTGAAGACGAAGGCGAGAAGGCGAGCCACCACGATGAGGCTGATGCGCACGGCAAGCATTACGAATCAGGCGAGAGTTACAAAGGTGGTGACCATGGACACAAGAAGCACTCCAGTAAAGGCGAAGATGTGACCGGATATCACAAGTTGTTCCACAAGGATGAGTACAAGAAGGATCATGACTTTTACGACGTCGCCGACAATAGCGGTCATTTCAACAAGCATGGATACGAAAAGGGGTATCACGGGTCAGAGGAGGGCGGCCACAAGAAGGCCGGCCACCACGACTCCGCTAGTAACAAGGGGGGTTTCGGTAAAGCTGGATTCCACGCTAAAGGTCATTTTGATGACAGCGCCGATAGCCATTCTGCTGAGGAAGGCAATGAAAGCCATTACAATAATCACGAAGACTTTGGAAAGAAAGATGGTAGCGGTAAAGAGAAAGAATATGCGTATGAAGATGTCGACGGCGAAGAGGAAGATTAATTTAACTGTATTGTGTTGTATTTTTGTACATATCTGTTAATTAAGTATATAATCTACTAACTTTTGTTATGTTTGGTATCAAATGTAAATATTTTATATGGCGGATAAATAAACGCAGTTTATTTAATACTTTTTTAAGGACTGATATATTTTTATTATCATTGAGTTTTGACCGTGATTTCTTCAAACCTTGAAAATGCGATAAATTGCCTGAGTATGCTGGCAAAAACATATTTTTAATTTAAATTTAAATAGGTAGGTACTCTTTATAATTAGAATAACATAGAAAATATGTGAAGCCCTTATTTTGGCAATTCTTTAAAGGTGCTAGTAAACATACTACAGGTATATAATTCGATGATACTTAATTTTAATTTATTTTTTTTAACTATTTTGCTCCAACAAGTGAACGAACAAAACGTGAAGTGATTCTTACTAAACAAACTGATATCTGTATTTTCAACACTACCTAATCTGAAACAGCGCTAATTCATAAATCGCTCCAGAAATTGATTTGACATGTTTACGAGCGACGCCGTCGGTTTCCTGAAACCGCAGGAGTATAAAAGAAGCCGTGTATAAAACACAAAACGGGGCGCCTTCACAAAAACAGTTTTGGAGCGAGCGGATGATTCTCAAATTGTGTGTTTTCGTATCGTTTTTGTTTACTAAATTTAATTCTAAATCCTTACCTAGGCAACTTGAGCCTTAGGCTATATCCAGATTTCGTGAACGCGAAGCGAATGCAAATGATTTGGACGCATACGGATACTCTCCGGTATTGTCTCTAAGAATCCAATATTATTCTGTCGCAACTTCTCATTAATTTTTTTCTATTCAAGCAGATATTTGACCACCATCTAGTGACAATACAGCCGAAGATGGAGCATGCGTCTAGGTACAGCATAATCATTCTAGTCATAAAGGTGTATTCTCTGGAGGTCCTGTCTAAGCCTCTAAGCTTAGTCTTAGTCGTCTTGTTGACACCACACACATAGTTCGAGGGGGTTGGTACAATATTCTACTCTGCCGGACACCACATGGGATCCTTAGGACAGAAGGGAAGACAAAATTTACGAAATCTTGCAAAGTTGAATCGGTATAACATTTACGTCAATCCCGCCTACTGTAACCACCGCATTCTTTTCGCATTTTTGCGACTCTTTATTCTCCACATCGCTCAGTCAGGCATTCTCCGTATATGCCGTAATACGCCTCGATAGCGAAACGAAAACGAACACGACACTGTTAAACAATAACCCCCCCGGACTATTTCTGGTTGTTTCTAAATTCGTCCTTATGGAGTAAAGGAAGAGACTACTCGGTGCATCCTGCGGCCGATTGGACGGGAATTAATTCGACTTCCTCTAATGGAGCCATAGTTGTCTCTTCATGTCTTTTTGGGTTTCCATGTTCTAAGGGAAAGTGAGTTCCTGCAACTATTTGTGGAATGGGTAGGTATACTGCACATCCTAATATCGTAATAATCATCATCATCTTGGCGTTAACGTCCCGGTTGTGTTCTGGCTTGCGAGGGCCCGCGACCCGCCTTGACAGTGATCCAGGATTTGGCTCATCAGATAATTACAACGAAGCTGCCACCTGACCTCAGTAACCCTAATAACAGGGGAACCTGTCCAGATTGGATCATGGTTACACATTCAGTCGCTGGAATGTGCAGGTTTCGTCACGATGTTTTCCCTCACCGTGCTAGAGCATGACTGTATATTAGTTGTCCTCTAGAGAGGACAACTAATATACAGTGTGTATATACAATAATACAACTAATTAGCTGAACCACTTACTCCATATTGTCATATGGATTATCATATGGTACCCGGGGTTAAATAATTTGTTGAATTACTGTTCATTATACTACTGAGGTGGCAAACACGCTCACATCCCGTCTGTTTGTACGCAGTCACCGCAGCCTATGGACGTTTGCAATACAAGGAACATTACCCACGCCCCCCGACCATAGACAACCCCCGTGATACGTTGGGATCGAACTCAATAAGCCTCGCTTACATGTCGTACCCGTCAGCCATTAGCCCACCGACGCTCATCCGGTCGCGGTATGAAATCATTGTGTCGAAAAAATACATAAACCACAAAACGAGTAGAGAATCAACAGCGAGAAAGACGTCACGGCAACACATTAGATAAATGCTCTGAGAGCGGGACATATGTTTCTTTTCCCAGTGGAGAACATTGTGTACAAAGACTATAAATAATGCTTCAACTCTTTAGAGCGCTTACACACTCAACTCGATTCCAATGCGAGAAAATACAGTAGGCAAATTACGTAACGTTGTTGCAAACAATTATCTGATTTCAATTATTTAAAATTGATACTTGCGATTACATATGATCGATTTAATAGCGTCGGTGGCCGAGCGGTTACAGTATCCGACTCGTAAGCCAGAGGTCCCGGGTTCGAATCCCGCTCCGGCCATGAACCAATGACTGTTTTCTGAGTTATGTACATTAGTTGAATACTAACCGATGCTCTTACGGTGAGGGAAAACATCGTGATGAAACCTGCACATTCAGGCGACTGGCTGTGTAACCGTGATCCAATCTGGTCAGATTCCCCTGGTAGCAGGGTCATGGAGGTCAGATGGCAGTCGCTCCACTGTAATTACTTGACCTGCCAAATGCCAATGCCTGGATCATGGTCAAGGCGGACACCCGGCCCTCGTACGTGAGAGCACAACCGGGACATTAACTATAAGATGATAATTTTTTTTTTTTTTTACATATGTTCGATTTAATATTTTCAGTTTATTGCAATAGAGCTTTGGTAGCAACTGAACCCATGAAATCGAAGATACGAAATCGCAAAAGTAACAATAATCGTTGCAATCAGAGAATTGTTGGCAACAGCGTTAAGTGATTAGCTACTGATCTCTTCAACAAGCCCTTTCATTTGATAGATCACAAGGAGTCAGAAATCATTTTTTTTTCATTCCCTCGAAAAAAAAAACTCCCATTTCGAAATTACAGATCTCTCTTCATCATCTTAGCGGTCAATTCCGGTTATTACCGACTTCGGCTAGGGTTCGTTTCTTAATTCTTCAGCATCCTCGCTCATAAGCTGTTACCTTTCGCATCCAACTAAGCGATGTCAATCCATCGCTTTTCCAGGCCTCCCTCCCTCGGAACCTCTTTTCTGATACCAGATACTGGGATTAACCTTTTCAGCGCCAAAGTCTGATATATCAGACGTTTAAGTTTCGTGCCCTCGCCGCCAATGTCGATATTATCAGACAAATAAATCTTACCAATTTAACTCTATTTTTTCTTATCGTTATAGTACCTGACGACACATGCATACAGTTTTCAGACAGTTTATACCTACGTTAATTAATCAAAAATAACAATTTCACAATGTATTATTTTGTTATTTTAATAATAAATTATCAAAAACAAAACCGTGTTTATTAGTTAATCAACCACGTTTATTGTCGTGGCGTGTGGTGAACGTTTTTGACGAAAACTCTTGGCGGGGAAAGGGTTAAAGGGTAGCTTTAGGTTTAGGCAGGTAAGAGGGGCAGGTTAAGGTGTATAGTTCGTCAAGTACTTGTTACTATGTCCTACATACCTAATTATGATTATACGTTATCTGTTGTTTATATTTAATAGTTCGTTTAAGTTGATTGTCTTAACAGTACTATCAAAATTAATCCCTTTTCCTGCCACGCGACGAAATGCCTGCCCCGTATTTTCTTTTCTAGGATTCAGTATTAAAGTAGTGCGTAAACGCCCTTACACTCTTAGAGATTCGAGGCATTATTTATAGTCTTTGTTATGTAAAACGTTATTTATGCAGCGATAATAGAATGTGGTATAATAAATGCGCGATATTATCGAGCCAAACTGGTGAGACGTCCATTAGCGCTTGCGCCGAAATATATTTATTATTTGCTTGATTTACGACTGGCGATGTTTTTCATTGTGTGAGGGATTCGCGAGATAATAATCCTGGTACACTCCGTACGAATTCCAGGTGGGTGAAATCTTTATTTTCATTCTACGCAGTGACAAACACGATGACAGCCCACCTGATTAAGCGGTATCTGTCGCCCACATGTCGCGCATAATATCTACGGTTGCAAACAAAAATGTAGAATCGCAGGTGCGTTGTCAATACAGAGCAAAAATAAAATTGGCAGTCGTGAAGTAACTTTCCAATATTTTTGGTTATCACTGTGAGGACAAAGATGAAATGCTGGCTACCTTCTTTCAAACCGGAACACAACAATGCCAGCATTCTTACTTAGCGACAGAAATAGATAAGGCGCTGGATCTCACCCGGGTGGGCTCCTCAGGCTTGCCAAGCCTACCACCAGATAAAAGCAGAAAATTCAGAAACGACATCGACTCCAGTACAAACATAGGAACATAGGCATTACAACTAGTCTAGATTCCAAATTGTTAGCGCCATAGCGTTCACATCGCTCTCAGGAACAATGACGTGACGTCGTAACGTTGCAGCTTTGTAGTTTACGACCGGGAGCTTGACGTCGTGTGTTATGCCGGGTACAATGGACGTTTATAAATAGACCGGCGATCGACCTACTCAGGCTTCGCGCAGGTTCAAACTCAAACTCAAAATTTATTTATTGATTCATCATCATCATCATCGCAGTACATAACAGTCCACTGCAGGAGTTAGGGCCTTTATTGATTAGGACATTAAAAATCTCTTTCAATCGTCAAAAAGGAATAGGAAAGGGGGGTAGGAAACATACAGTGACACGTTGGCTGCCCCACGGCCGAAGCACACCCACCACACGCCGACTACGGACTAACCGGACCGCGCCCGACAATGCCAGACATAGCTGGACTGGCCAACTTCGGAGCTAAACCTTCGACGTGAGTCACAGAATGCATTTGTGGAGGTCATCGTCATCGTCCTAGCGCTTATCCCGGCTTCTGCAAGGGCCCACTTTCCTACTGATTCTTCAATCTCTATCTTTATAAAGATTAAGAGGTACGGCTAAGGAATGGAACGCGTTGCTTGCGAGTGTGTTCCCTGATCGTTATAATCTGGACGCTTTTAAGGCTGCAGTGAATAGGTTGTTTTAGACGGGTATGCTCCATCTTCGGCCGCATCGCCACGTACCACCAGGTGAGATAGCGGTCAAATGCCTGGCTAGTATAATATATAAAAAAAAATCTCCACATCTCCCGGATTTTTTGAATGGTGTTGATATGTAAACTGTTAAGCAACGCTCGCACAGTCCGGAAACTGGATGGGTGACCGTTTCGTACTTTTAGGCTAGTCGAACTTCGGCACCGCAACGAGCTCGCCACTCGTCAGTGGTGCCTCCTAATTCCGTTGGCGAAGCGAGGTTGACGAAGGTCGACGCTGGGGACCCTAAGACTGGTTGCCCAGTCTCGGGAGCCCGTTGGCACCACGTGACGGTATTCTATGTAAACTGTACGTCATAAGGTGTGTATTATGTAAGTTGGCTTAATCTATCATAATATTTAGCACTCGGTTAACAGTTTCTTTTTCTTTTTTTGTCTAATTTGTTGGCGTTAGATCTTTATGTAGGTTACAGCTGATAGGTATGATTCACCTATAAGGCAGACATTTGTATGGATTTTCATATAGATAGGTGAATCAATATATCATATTCCTTATGTATCAAAAGGTTCATTATGTTTACTAACATAGGTTGTAAGATACCTAGTACTACTAATAAAAATGGATCTCTGTTGTCTAAATAAAATAGATTGCAATTGAAATTTATCTAAAAAGTAGAACAAGAAATAGCTGTACAAAGAATATATATCGTGCATGCGACTTCATTGTCTCATACATCTCCAATTAGAGCAATAGGCACCTAATTCGTACGACAATAAAGTCGCAAATGCAAAAACAGTTTATCAGTTACCTATATTAAAAGAGCGACACTCACCTCTTCAATGGACGATGACATAAGCCCGGAACTGGAACAAAAACAAAAAAATATGATTGTTAATATTTTTTGGGAACAAGGTCACATGGCGAACACAATAAGTGGATACTGGGACATTTTTTGTTGCTTTTTCTCGCATAATTTAGTTTGAATTATATTGGTGATAAGACTTTTGTCAAAGTTGAAGCTGCTTTGCCACTAGCAGGACGAGAATTTGAAGAAGATCATGAATAGGGAAAACCGACCAAAGTCATATATATATATATTTTTTATGTTAACCGGCAGACAAACAGGCATGCGGGCCACCTGATGGAAAGTGGTCACCGCCGCCTATGGACATCAGCATCACCAGAGGTGCTACCAATGCGTTGCCCGCCTCTAAGGAAACCTCTAATATACCTCTTGAACGATCCCATGTCATAGTCCAAAGGAAACACTGTGTCATATGCTGAGTGTGGCCCCATTGCATTCTGCACATGGCACAGATAAACATTAGTGTATTTTTTTTTTTTTTTTAGACAGACATAGACATGGACATAATTTATTTTGACATCACAAAAGTCCATAAGCGTTTACATATTAAGAAAATTATGTCTGTATTACTTTTTTTTCTCATCATTTCGAATATTGTGCCTTGTGTCTGAGTGGAATAAACGTGTTTCGTTGCTTTACTTTTACTTAATTTTGGTCCAAAAAGATGAAAGTGCCGACCACAAAAAAAATTGTTATTTTCAGATAGAATAAACAATTACTAACTTTTATAGACTGGCACTTTTAGACTTTAGGCCCAAAAATGTGTGAAAAGTGAATAATGTGTATCGTAATTAAGTAAGTAGATAATTGATTTTTCCTAGAGAACTGAAATTTTGCGGTACTTTCAGATAAACGGACGCCGATGTAAAAGCCGCTTGAGAGGCCAGGGACTCGAGTCCGCTAATTTACTTGACTCGATTGAACTGTAATTGGATCGCAATATCGGCTCAACGGCAGTTTTAATTGTAGCAGAAACCCAAAAACGCGTGCATGCAAGAAGCACAGAGAAAGGACTGACCTATGTCCAGCAGTGGACTTCCTGTGACTAAAATTTTGATGATGGAATGATCAATGAGTACAAAGATGTCTATGAGGAACACTTCGCGGGTGAAATTAACCCAAAAACTTACCAGCACAGTAAACTGTTTTTCATTTTCGCCATTTCGTACGAATTACCGCTTAAACGTTTAAAAACATCACCTTACTACCGGCACTTCACATTAGTTATTATTAATTTATTTCAATTATTACAAAACACAACACTGCCTGTGCTAACACAACACGAAACTGTTTTAAATTGGTTTAGTTTAGGCTTGTTAGTTTTAATTGTTACTTTCCATAATAAGCTAATGAGTCACTATATCAATACCTACCTATTTAGTAATACAATACTAATTCAAACCCATTTAAAAAAAAAAATCCACGACCAAAAACAAATCTTCACATACGTTCAATTTCACAAGACTTTTTTATGAATGGCTACAACATTAAATACATCTGTAATTGTGTATGTATGTAGGCATGTATGGGAGCGTACGGACTGACAGACAAAGCGAAAACATCTGTGCGCTCAATTGTCAGTGAAGGAAGTTTGTGATACGCGTTGACATAATATACAGGATGGTGCGGTTGTGTGATCTAGTTGGAACGTTTGTGAATTAAAGTTTACACATATGGTGAATTAAAGTTTACAGATAGGTAGAGGCTGTGCCGGAAGTGGAGCGTCATCAGTGAGTAGTATAGTTAACTTTTAATATTTGTTTAACAATTTTTAATTTTCTGATTATAATAGCAATTTAAGGGAAGATGGAACTGTTTCTCGCAACACGGGTATGTATGTACCTAGATCGGGAAGCAGTGTATAAAATGCAAGCAACCATTATGGAATTTTTTTTTAGTGAGGGAGATAAATTACTAGTCATAATCATCATCACAGCCCGTAGCAGTCCACTGCAGGACTTAGGGCCTCTCCCACGAAAGGGGAGGTTATTGCCATAATCTCCACGCTTGGCAGGCGGGTTGGAGATCGCAGTGTTTAAATATAATAATGGAAAATGCTGCTGCTCATTTTCCAGACTACGGAGACTCTTTCTCTTTTGCCTCGAAAACATTAGTCGCCTTGTACGACACCCATGAATGTTAGGGGTTTGTGCTATTCTACTCTGCCGGACACCACACGGCCAAGCTAGTCATAATACTCGAAAATAAATCTATACTAATACGTAATCAACAAAAAAAATATGCATTTCTTTTGTATTTTTGTTTGTTATGAATAAACACAAAAACTACTATTTTACTTTACTTTGTAAATGTCATGGTTAGATTGTAATAACTGTTAATTTATAATGTAACTAGTGGACCAGGCACGACTTCGTTCGCGTACACCTACTTTTACCCTTTTTTTACCCTCTTCTTGAATCACTCTTATCTATTGTTGAAAACGGCATTATTTTAATGCGTAGTTAAAATATCTAAGCTATATAGGGACATAAGGCGGGAAGCGACTTTGTTTTATACTATGAATAGATAGACGGGTACAGACGTTAGATTATAATCATGGGGAGCCGTTCAAAATTTTTGTATTGAAATTATCCCTAAAACCTACCTAGGAGCTTTCCAATACTAAAGGCCAGTCACTGATTAAAAATTCAGTTACCCATAATTCAATTCTTGAAAGAATCTATCTGGCCAAATTTGTTTTGCATACTTGTGACTAATAAGAAAGTGTACTAATTGGTATAGGTACCTAGTTGTTGTGAACTTAAAAAGTGATCTATGACATAAGGCAATTTAAAATGATTACAGAATCGGCCAGCAACTAAAACCTCAACAAACATAAACGGTACACACCACACAAACAACACTACAAAAATCTAAAACATCCTGTACACAATTTATACTACTGTCATCTATAAAAGGAGCACGCTGTATAAGGGCGACCCAAATCTAGTCGACGCTGCATACTCATTCATTCGCCGTGATTAGTTGCGACGCGTCATTGTATGCACTTGGTTGATAAACGGTACGTAGGTACAACAATATTATGATACACTCGTGCACCAGCGTGGCTACTCTCTTAGCCGTGTGGTGTCCGGAAGAGTACAAAAAACACACTGAAAGTTCCGCGCTCCTGGCCACTCATAAAAAATGTTTGAATTTCGAATGTTATACTCTTAAAAACATAACAAACTCAATGATTAATTGAAACAAGAATTGGCGGGAAATCGCGTGTCAATTGTTTTTTATCGCAAGTTGAAGTTGGTCGTTCGTAGCAAAAATGATAAGATTGAGGAGGCTCGCTTGCGCTGGATTGGTTACGTGCTGCGTAAGCCCCAGGGATACGTGATAAACAGGTGTCAACATATTTTTGTTTATACTAAACTAACCAGGCCATCCAACCAACCATTTGACGGCCATCTCACCTGGTGGTAAGTGACGATGCGGCCGAAGATGGAGCATGCCTGTCTAAGAACAGCCTATTCACTGTAGCCTTGAAGGGGGAAGGCGAAATTATAATGATCAAAGAACGCACTGGCAGGCAATGGGTCGGTATCAGGAAAGAAATCCCGCGGGAGGCCAAAGAAGCGATCGATTGATATCACAAACCTACGATGTGAGGACGCTGAAGACTAGTCAAAGAGGAAAACTATGAAAGCGGATCCGGATAGGAATGATCGATCATCGGTAGTTCGATGGATAGTTACTTCGACGAACAATTTGTCGAAATCATGTTTGTGTGAAAGAACGATAGTGCGACACTAATATAGATCGAATGAATAGTGTAGACCCCGACTGAACGTAGACAATTTTTTCTTTCAGTTTTATTGATGTAATTGTTTCAATTGATATTCTGACTACTACTGTCTATTCCTGTTAGCCGTGTGGTGTCCGGCCACACATATTACTGTTTAAAGAAATATACAACAACGATCTCGCTTATACGAAAGACACAAACTTATGCCTCAATGAACGAAAGTGACCGGTTAAAGTCAATATTGGCTATCTCCACATGACTGTCTGGTCAAATGTTTGGAGTAGGTACGGGTTGTGTTTGACGTAACTAGGTTTTTAGTTGTAATACTCAGGTGTGTGTTTGTATAGTGCTGTGATAGCGAACCAATGTCACGCGCCAAAAATATCGTGGTACGCCATTTTTTAAGAAATGTATGTACCTATACTTGCAGTCTAATTCGATATAGATTCAAAAATTTCTCGACAAGGAAGCTGAAATAAAATGAAATAGAAAAACTTTCGAGCAATAATGACGCAAACAAAGCTGGCTTGTGTTATTAGAAACCTTTTTTTATGCTACTCAGTGACAAACGAGCAGACGACCCACCTAATGGTAAGCGGGAACTGTCGCCCATAACATCTACGATTCACGAAAAAGGCAGAACCACAGGTGCGTTGTCACTATGAGGACTAAGATGAAATGCCTATAATTGCGCTGGCTACCTTATCCTTCAAACCAGAACACAATGCAAATATTGTTGCTTACCTAACAATAATTTCATCAACTCGTAGGTACTTATTTATACTTGTGCTTGTGTGTCATTGTTTTCAGACATGAATCACATAAATCGCATTGAAACCGCTTGTCCATACATCGCTATGTCAAGATTCTTTGACGGCACGTCATGGCCATATTGTTGCATGATTTTTAGGATATGGCACGTTCGCCAATAAAGGTTCGTCATCCCTGATATAGGGCATGCATATTGTAATAGATAAATATCAAGAAAACCCGTGCGAAGCCGGGTGGGGTCGCAAGTCTATACTAATACCTAATGATATAAAGAGGAAGTTTGTATTTTGTGACTTTGGATGTTTTGAGAACAGAGCAGAAAAAAAATTTGCCGCGAAGGCAAGGCAAAGGAAAATAACTTTCCAATCTCTTTGGTTGCGGATAATCTCTTGAAACTGATTTCGAAAATTCTTTCACTGAGCTACATTATTTCGCGAGACATAGGCTACTTTTCATCTCGGAACAATATTAGGATCTCGCGAGATATTTTAATGTTTCCAGAGATTCGAACTGAAGACGGAAGACGATGAACAGGCTGCGCGCCCAGGTCGGCAGATCAAGAGATAATTTGTGCAGATGGGGGTATATCGCTTCCACCGAAAGCGCCTGCGAGTGTGGAGCGAAGCCGCAAACATGGCGCATTTGCTAGTCTGCCCGGCCTGCCCAGACTCCTGTTCGCTCGAAGATCTCTTTGAGGCCACAGACAGTGCCGTTGCCTCTCAGTTTTGGACTGGGAAAATATAACTAACCTATTTATCATTGACGCGATAAGAAGAAGAAGAACACACATTTAATTATAAAATATTGTTACGTCGGCGAACATCTATTAAGAGATCTATTCCAGCCATCCATTATAAAATGATGTACCATTAACTCTCTGCAAGTATCATCATCCGACTGTAAGTGGATAAGGCCGTCAAAAGGAATTTATATCTATACATAGTATAAAACAAAGTCACTTCTGACCCTATGTATCTACGCTTAGATCTTTTAAACTACTCAACGGATTTTAATGCGGTTTTCATCAATAGATACAGAGATTCAAGAGAAAGGTTTATCAGAAAAAAGAGTAGGTAGGTGTAGGGGTAGGAGTTAGGACGCCACGCGAACGAAGTCGCGCCGGGTTCACTAGTATATTATGTAACACACCATAGGACAGTTACATACCATAATATTAAAAAGCTGATATGGTGATGTCATACTATAAATTGAAATAATTGGCTTTCATCAAAGTGTACCGGAGGAGTACATAGTGGTGATGCGATTTCTAATTTCAATGTTTGTGATACTGGACTTTATAGTATTGAATAATTTTACCGATGATAGGTAGGTAGGTAGGTACGCGTAGGTGACGCCTCTGGTATTGCAAACGTCCATAGGCTGCGGTGACTGCTTACCATCAGGCGGGCTGTAAGCTTGTTTGCCACCTTTGTGGAATAACAAAAAAAGGTAGGATATTCGATCGATGTGGAAGGCGTGCGTGGGAGCGTATTCAGATACGTTACTATGGGGCTTCTCAGTGCGCGCGAACGCAGAGTCCCAACTAGAGTCCGACCGAAGGTCGATTTCAGGCCAAAGCCGAAGCCGATTGATCGGCTATCGCCACAACCGTCGGCCGAAGCCGAAACTATAAGAAATGTTCATGATTGGCTTCAAGATACAATTAATAATATAAATGATTTTAAAACATTAATATGAAAGGTTTACATTGACAGTATTATATAGCTTTGTCTCCCGTAAATAAATCTAAAACCCGTACTTTTTATTCTGATCATCCTTAAGTCAAGAAGTGACAGCTTCAACCCTAGTAAGCGTCATGCGGCTGAGATGATGATCATGACGATGAAATCTTTGTCATTAATCGATCTTGAATAGAAATAGTGCAGAAAATATCATCGACTAGGTCAATTTCTTCTACATATTCGTAGGGCTAAACTATATCACTGACAGCGTGTGTACTGAGCGTATCGATCGATTTATACGTCATATCAAAGAATGTGTGGGCGATGTGATAAGATAGATACAAATACCTGGAACTAGGCTGAGTTCAGATTACCGGATATAACCGGTATTGTAAAGTACTGAGATAAACAATTTGTATTTTTTTATTAGGATATGCATCAGCATGGCTAGTCTCTTGGTCGTATGGTGTCTGGCAGAGTACACTGAAAGTTTTGCGCTTCTGGCTGCTCATAAATGTTTGAATTTCGAATGTTGTATTTTTTTAAACATAAGAAACGCAATCATTGGTTTAAAACGAAATTGGCGGGAAAACGCGTGTCAATTGTTTTTTATCGCATGTTGAACTTCGTCATCCATAGCAAAAATGATAAAATACACTGACTTGGTCACGTGCTGCGTAAGCCCAAAAGGTACGTGGGAAAAAGATGAAATTTTTTTTTGTTTATAGGTCTAGACAGGCATTTGAACGTCATCTCGCCTGGTGGTGAGTGACGATGCGGCCAAAGATGGAGCATGCCTGTCTAGCAACAGCCTATTCATTCTAGCCTTGAAGGCGTCTAGATTATAATGATCAGGGAACACACTCGCAGGCAATATTATTTGAGATATACTAATTTTTTTTTACCGTAAACAATTTTTATTGTCTCTGGTAAAAATATTTTGTGCGTCCATAAAGAATAATATTTATGTTTAAACAGACTTCACGCATCAACAGCCCATAACTGTCCACTGCTGGACTTGACCCTCCTCCACATCAGTGGAGGGCATTGCCATAATCTTCACGATTGGCAAACCGGTTGGAGATTGTTTAAAATACGCAACGTAGTATTTTTTTTATTTTTTTTTATTTTATCCGGCAGACAAACAGGCATGCGGGCCACCTGATAGAAAGTGGTCACCGCCGCCTATGGACATCAGCAACACCAGGGGTGCTACCAATGCGCCCTCACAGTCTAATTCTATTTTATTGTACGCCTACAGAAAAAAGGGATGACATTACGTATGTATGTCTGTACCTATTTCTACTCTGCCGGACATCACTAGGCTGAAGATGAAGAAATTGTAATGTCTGTAAAAGCGACCCAATTATAAGTTGTAAAACTTTTTCATCTACAGACTTCTCAACTACATGACATCAACTTTTTCAACGACATTATTGCTAAATAACACAGACAAGAACTATGTCTTAAAAGTAATGCGATTGGGAAATTACAAGATTGATTGAAAGCAACAAGTAAGCAACCTGATTTTGAATAACGAACATGTCCATCTTTTATCTACTAAAATATCTTGTTGTTTACACATTTTAAGGGTATGTTCCGGGTTTCCTACCGCGTACCTTTGTTGACGAGTAGTACGATATTTCGACACAGTTGCATGCATCATTGTTGTATACAGACGGACGTGTTCATTATTCAATCAGTTTTGCTTACTTGTTGACTTCGATCTATCTTATAATTTTCCAAGTCGCCCTACCTTTTGAGAGTCTACCTATATTTAATTTCCCTCCATTATCTATTCACTGGCAGGCTCCACCCGTCCGGCCGCGTATGAAACCGCAGTTCCGTAAGTGGTTTCGAACAAAGAATTTAAAAATCCTTCTCTCTAGAGCGGTTGTCAACAATTAGTTAGAGTCTATGCTTAAGGATATTTCAGACACAGAGCGGTCACGCGGTCAGGCGTCCCGCGTTTGCGTCCTGCGTGCGAATTTGTTCCGGTTTCCTGACGCGGTCTGACCGCCTGCTGTATCGGTATGTCTATGTAAGGTCATACAAGACAACGACCGCAGAACGCTTGATCGCGTTACTGCTTTGTCTGAAAGATCCATTCATTATCTCTACAGATTGTGAGAAATGAGTTAAACTCGCAAGTTACTTTTTGTCACCAATTATACTAATAATTTTTTTTTCTTTGATAGGCATCCGTCCGGTACCTATATATTGTATAAAACAAAATAGCTACCCCCGTCTGGCCTTATGTACGCTTAGATCTTTTAAACTACGCAATGGATTTTAACAACAATAATGGTTTTTTTGGCAGGAGATGGCGCAGGTTAGGAAGAGGTGATCTCTGGTGTCGGAGGCCAAGATCCACTTTGGGTCGCTGAGTCAGCGCAGTAAGTAAGTAACGGATTTTTAAGCAGTTTTCAACAATAGATAAATTGATTCTAGAGCAAGGTTTATAATCAAGAAAAAGGGCAGGCAGGCGTTAAGTAGGTGTACGCGAATGAAGTCGCGCCGGGTCCACTAGTCATATTATTATTAAACAGCCTAAACAAAGAACCTATAAACTCCAAAACACCACTGCACCTTTACGAACCAAACATGACTCATACGCAATATTCTAACGCACGGAACTCAACACTAGCGAATTTCACTTAAACACTTCACTGAGCACGTAACAATACGTACATAAGCTACGTACGTAGGTAATATTGGAAACAATGCTTATATAAGCGGCTGTAATAGGCGTATGACCTGTACAATGGTTTGCCAGTAACTGGCTTATCTTATCAAACTGCGTTGGGCTAGCCAGTTCATGTTCTGGTTAATACTTGGGTCGACCGGTCCTTCGGTTTCTGTAGCAATGAAATGAAATAATAGTTTAACTTTTTATTAAATCTAAATTAGGGATATGCAATTTTGTTTGTCGACCTGAGTGGCTCAATGGTCAACATGCCGGGCTGCCACGCAAGAGGTCCCGGGTTCGATTCCCGGCCGGGCAGAAATTGAAATGATGAATTTTAATTTCTGTTACGGGTCTGGGTGTTCTATGTATAATAAGTATGTATTTAAAAAGTATTTAAGTAGCATATCAGTAATCTAGCACCCATAGCACAAGCTTTGCTTAGTTTGGGGCTAGATGGCGCTATGTGAATTTGTCCACGATTATTTATTTATTTATTTATTTATTTAATTTTGGATCTGGATAAAGGATAGTTCGCCGTGTGGTGTCCGGCAGAGTAAAATAAAAAAAAATTTCATCTTGGCGTTAATGTCCCGGTTATGCTCGCGCACGAGGGCTCGGGGTCCGCCTTGACCATGATCCAGAAATTGGCAGGTCAGGTAATTACAGTGGAGCGACTGCCATCTGACCTCCATGACCCTGCTACCAGGGGAACCTGACCAGATTGGATCATGGTTACACATCCAGTCGCCTGAATGTGCAGGTTTCATCACGATGTTTTCCCTCACCGTAAGAGCATCAGGTGTCCGGCAGAGTAGAATAGCACCAACCCCTACACTCGTGGGTGTCGTGCAAGGCGACTAATAATTTCGAGGCAAAAGACCTAGTCTCCGTAGGATGGAAAATGGGCAGCAGCGTTTTCCATTGTTACATTTATAACAACCCGCCTGTCAGGCTGCACCCCATTAGCCGCGTACGAAACCGCGGTTCCGTAACCGGTTTCGATCGAAGAATTTTTAACCCTTCTCTCTGGAGTGGTGATCCCATAGTGATTCACGTTTGGTTTGAGTCTAGCTTATGCCCTTCCAAATTCAGTCACCGTCTTTGAAAAGCGGAACGACGCGTAACATAATATAAGTGATACAAAAATGCACCTTATTCTATGAGCAATACATTCCACTTTGATTTGCTGGAGATAACATGTCACTTTTAGACTCCCCTGCTATCCGGAATTATTCGAAACTTTTATATCCGATTCGGTTAAGGTTACGAATATTTTTTTATTTCGGATATCCGATAGTTTCAGGTACGGTTACGGTGCTCCACAAAATCCGTGATTTAAATTTGAATTTCCTCTTTTTGAATTTGAAACTCTGTGCCTGTAACACTCGTATGTTGTGCCTCCTGCTGTTGGTGAAGCGAGGACCAAGGTCTTCCGCTGGGGATCCTGAGACTGGTTGAACAGTCTCGGGTGCCGACTGACACCCCGTGACGGTACTTCAATATTATGTGCCAGCACAATAAATACTTAGTCAGGACACAAAATAAGTATTTGGTGAGCATATTTGACGTTTTGGTCATTTAACAATTGGTTGTTATTTACAATAAGTTGAAGCCAGTGCACGTAGAGACTCTGAATATTGCAAAACCGTAAACTAATGAATGTACAGAACCCTCAAGTCCAACGGTAGATTTTATCCTTATGTCGTGGATCTTCCAGCTATCCGCACGAGCCGCTTTGGTTCAACCTTTATAATGCGTACGGCGAAGGAATGGATCACGTTGCCTGCTGGTGTGTTCCCTGATCATTATAACTTGGACGTCTTTAAAGTTCCTACGCAGCCATGCTCCATCTTAGGCCGCATCGTCACTTACCACCAGCAGATGAAAGAGATAGCAATATCTATGTCGCGCGTTTTCACGCTTGTCATGCGCGAGAGTGCGCTAGCCGTGTAGGTGAGAGTCCACCGACGCTCATGACGGTATACTGCTATTTATTATTATTCAAGACACTGCTCACCTATCCTCGAAGATCCCCGAGTTGGTCATATTGAAGCTGTCATCCAGCAGGCTGTCGTCCAGCCTGTCGGTCGCCATGGCAACCGTTCGATCGAAATCCGCGGGTAACTTGTATCGGTCGCTGTCGAACGACTTAGACTGCTCCCTGTACTTCTGATCCCACAGTTTTTTCGTCTCGTCCTGTGAAAGGGTACGGTATTTAGAAAATTTGACTAAATTCAGTAGCAAAAAGCGTGAGAGCAAATCAAAGTGGAATGTATTTCTCATATAACAGAATAAGTTCCAATATTGAATCACTTATATTCTCTATATAAAAGCCGTGATACAAAAATCGACCTTATTTTATGACCAACACATTCCATTTTGATTGGCTCTCACGGTTTTTGCTTTTTAATGTATGCCACTGAATTTAGTCAAATGTAATAGGCGCATAAGATTGAGGTGTAAGAGCGAAATGACCTTTGGTGACTTTTTCAGTAGCGATTGGTATAATACACATATGAAAAACTGAGAAGAAATTTTCACGACGCTTGTTTAGTGGCAGCGTGCTTGCGAGGCCGATAACCGAGGTCAAGCAAAGTTAAGAAATGGATCAGGGACCATTTCGTACGAGGCTAGTCAAACGTGCTGACATTGCAACGATCTCGACATTCGTCAGGTATGCCCAATAATAATAAAATCATCTTAGCGTTAATGTCCCGGTTGTGCTCTCGAGGATGAGGGCCCGGGGTCCGCCTTGACTATAATCCAGGATTTGGCGATCAGGTAATTACAGTGGAGCGACTACCATCTGACCTACGTGACCCTGCTATCAGGGGAACCTGACCAGATTGGATCATGGTTACAGATTCAGTCGCCTGAATGTGAAGATTTCATCACGATGTTTTCCCTCACCGTAAGAGCATCGGTTAGAATTCAACTAATGTACATAACTCATAACAGAGTCATTGGTACATGGCCGCAGCGGGATTCGAACCCGGTACCTCTCGCTTACGAGTCGAATACTCAGCTGCCCGGCCACCGACGCTCTAAAGTTGACACTCGTCAGCGACGCGACGAACTTTCTCCCACGCACACTAAGGTTGTGGAATGAACTACCTGAAGAGTACATGGAGTTCTTCGAGAAAGGGGTGAAAAGGTTTTTACGGGGTCGGCAACGCGTGGGTGATGCCCCTGGTATTGCAAACGTCCATAGGCTGCGGTGATTGCGTACCATCAGGCAGGCCGTAAGCTTGTTAGACACCTCTCTAGTATAAAAAAAAGCTCAAACGCTGGTAAGTAAATAAATAAAGAATTTACCTGAGCTCTTCGTTTCAACTCTGATATCTTCTCACGTTCGTTTTCGATCACTTGGCATCCTGCAAACAATGTTTTCTTATTATTTATCTAATCGTTACTAATCACAGACACTAGAACTATTAATTGTAATTATAACCAATATATTTAGCTTTAACCCATCGAAAATATTTGAAAATTGTATGACTAGATCAACTAACAGAACAAAAAGTGTGTTCTTACAAGTGCAAGTCTTAAGACACTGGGCGGTGGTCAAACCCATACTAACATTATCAATCGATTATTTGATATGAATTCAACATGGTGAGTGCAAATTGCAATTAGAATTATGTTTAATCTACATGATTAATCTATATTTATCGTATGAATTTCATCGCGAAAATATGATAAAAATTAGCCCATTTCCTATGGCAGGTCTTGGTATATTTGTGTGCAAAATAACCTACAGTCTGGCAAGAGAGCCGTGAAAAATTCTAAGGGCGCCACTTCACAGCAGATATACACAGTTCGACAGTAATTCATTTTTGCAAGAGCAGTAGTTTTTTTCACGACTATCTTGACAGACTGTAACTGATGTTGGAAAATCCGACAAAGTCTACTATTTCCCAAACTCCAGAACCAAAACAAACCTAAAATCCGTCCAGTCTGACTTGTCTTATTTGGTTATGCAAATTATGTGTTTAAATGGATAATTTGAGGAAGTATTCGTTGAAATTCACATTCTATGTGTTTCTTATATAATTCAAGACATATATACACAATGTACGTAGCGTGATTGATACGGCAAGTCGTGATTTTGGGTATTGTTCACCTTTTCGAACTGCTTCATACAAAGAAAAACGCATTGAAATCTGACAATCTTTACGGGAGTTACGATGCCACATAAAGACTCACAGAATCACATGTCAAACTTTATAACACCTCTCGTTTGCGTCGGGGGTTTATGACCCCATTCCTCACTATCCTGATAGCATTTCCATAGTATCAAAGACTGAATGTAACAAAAAGAAAACCAACCCATACCTTGTTCTTCCAACATCTCCATTCTCTTCCGTTCGATTTCCATCAGACTATCCAGCGTTCTCTTGCCCAAAGAATTCATGTCGGTATCACTCGACAGCAATGGGGCGTCCATTGTCACTTTCGATATTCTATCTATATCGTCTTGTGAAGGAATCTTGCCAGACTCCGAAATCCTTGTGAACTCTAAAGGCTTTATGCCAGGCTCGTCACCACAGCTTTTCCTGTGCAATATCTTGATAAAATTGTCTTTGTTTTCTATAGAAGATTTCCTAACACCATCGTCGTATGTGACTGTATTGTCTTTAGCATATTGTTCCTCATTCTCTTCCTTTATAGTATGTTCGTTGGAAAGTAGTTTGTCGGGAGATATCGATTTTGCTTTCATATTATATTTGTTGTCCGCGTTCGTCGGTTTCGAGTTCTTAACGTAGCGGTTTTTATTCGCACTATCATTCGTTTCGTTTGTTTGTTCTTTGGGTACGCTATTCTCTCTAGATTTCCTACCGAAGGAATCTTTCTTGATTATTTTACCTAGAGCGGCAAATGTAGGTATCTTAGACGAGGAGCTACTTTTCACTGGCCCCGCGTCTTTCTTATCTTTCTTCTTGGAATGTCGTAGACTGTTGAACTTATCTAAGGAGTTCTCTTGCTCTATAGCCTCATTGTTATAGAACATGTTTTCATTCAAACTCTGCGACATGATGTCGATCTTCTCTGGCGACTTCTGTTTCTTTTTCCTTTTCAGTGAGTCGAAGTTCCTTTCCCAAAATCCTTTCTTCTCTTTTGGCGAAGTTGAAGACTTAGACGGACTCTCACTGAAGGTGTCGTCTGCCGATTCTGTGACATCATTGCCGACTCTCCTTTCAATATCAACTATCATGGACTGAGACATTCTGTCTATGGAATTGAATTTGTCCTTCAATTCCTTTTTATGGTCTTCGAAGTTTGACACTTTCGTAATATCCATATCGTCACTGTCAGAGGTCTGTGGCGAGTACCCGAATTCACCCGACTTTGCCCGAGTCTGATCGGTAAAGAACGCACTGTCAGGCGACTGGGTTCTTTCAATATCGTTCAATTTACTTGCAATAGGTTTCAACTCTTTCTCTAGACTTTGCACTTTACTGGTCATCTCTTCGACTTGGTTAAGTAGTCTGACGTACTCGGCTTGTAGTATTTTGGTTTCGTCCAATGCGGATGTCAGGTTGTCGTTGGCTTCAGACTTTAGTGTTAGAATTCTAGATTTCTGAGCCTCCAGTTTCTTGGTGAGTATCAGGATATCTTGTTGCAGGTCTTCTCTGTTAGCCAGCCTGGAAAGGAATGAATGAATAAATGAATTATCTTTAATGGAGAATTATTTAGAAAGGAGACCGTTATGATTTTAATTAAGAAATGTTATAAGTAAATCAACGGAGTTATGACCTTGATAAAATATTAAATTTTTATGACGATTTTAACTAACCAAAAGAAATTAATTAATGATTTGACTATATTGTAACGTAAGAAATGAATTCTATTCGACTCAATCGTTTGTGTCGCATCGAACAATACATTTAAAATAAAAGTTTTTATCAGTAGGCACCATCAATCTTTAGATAATTACGTAATTTTTTTTCTCGAAATTGTCTACATTACTAATAAGAGGGTTTTCGTAATTCTAAAATCAACCAGATCTGACTACTAAAACGTAAAGTCTGCTGTAAAAATAAGTCCTCTCATTGGTTGGATGGATTCGTCATTTTACAGTAGTAGTTTCTGCTCAACAATACTACGACAGCATTTTGACCATTTTGGCCTTCTGGTGTATTTTGACATAGCGATATAGGTACTTCTAAACATTTAATATAGTAAATAAACAAAAAAATAATAATCATCACGGCGTCAATGTGGTGCTCAAGCGGGCGAGGCCCTGGAGGCTTTCACCGTAATCCAGTAGTAGTAAGCAGTACGAAACTTAGAAAAACTAATTGCTACATGTCGGCACTGGGGTTCGAACCGGGTACGTCTCGCTTACTATTCCGAACCGCTAGCTAGACATTAGACAACCGACTCCTAACCTACAACTATGATATTGCGAAGACTCACAAGCCGGTTAGAACCACTGGCTGACCTATGGGAATTTGTCTCCCTGTGTGTGTTCTACCGGCTGTACAATGGGGAGTGTTCTGTGGAACTATTGATCTGATGCCCCACACCACAATTCCGCCATCGCACCACCCGCCGCGGGCTGGGTGCTCAACCCCATTACGTAGAGCCTCTAGTGGTGTCCACGCGACAGAAGATTCGAAAGAAAGTTTCTCGCTCGTACGATTCGGATGTGGAATGAGCGCCCAGCCAGTGTTTCCTTTGGACTATGACATGGGATCGTTCAAGAGGTATATTAGAGGTCTCTTTAGAGGCGGGAAATGCATTAGTAGCGCCCTTGGTGTGGCTGATGTCCATAGGCGGTGACCACGCACCATCAGGTGGCCCGCCTGCCTGTTTGTCTGCCGTATTACATAAAAAACCGAAAAATACTCACAATTCCGACTCTTCCTCCAAATGCTGGAACTCCAGGTCCTCGTATATCTTCGTTTCGTTGTCGAGGATGTCCTGTGCGTTCTGCAGCTCCTCCACTGTCGCGCCGTTCCCTCGCAAGCCTTTCTCTATCCTGAGAATTTATAAGGATTCAGTATTCAGAATTGAAAGGATTCATAATTTCCTGATCATTATAATCTGGAGGCATATTCTCGCGCTTTGAAATTCGTTTTCGACATTTTTTTCTAGCTAAAAATCTTTAATAAAAAGTAACTGAAATCTCTGTTGCAGGTCAAAAACTTATTTTCAACTATTTTATTTATTATTATTTTATATTGTCAGTTATTTACTTTAATTTAACATCATTACAGCCCATAACAGTCCACTGCAGGACTTAGGGCCTCTCCTACGAATTGTTACAAAATTATAACACAGAATATACCAGACACAACAGGCCAACCTATTTCTATAAAGAAATTTACTAACTATGTTCGCCAATCCTCTATTGTCAAAGATTGTTTGAAGGACATTTTTACAACTTCTTTTTCTTTTAGTTTTTTCGACTAACTACTAAACAACGGGCAGTTAAGAGCTTAATGTGTGTAGTGTTTACAAAAAAATGATGTAATATGAGCACAATGACGTGGTTAGATCACTGACTATCAGCCATGCAGCGCAGTCTAGCAAGAAAAAGAAATACTTAATTTTAATTATTTTATCATTTAGCGTCTTACATAGCGACCTTGCCACTGCTAGGTCGCCGACTTGTTACTGATTTAAATTTACCTACTTTTACTAATATCCTATCTGCTGTCTTATCCACTGGATCAAAGAGTAAGACTTTATTACAAAAGATAAATATCTACATCACAATAATACATAATTATTAGGCAGATTAGCTATCACACAATGAGTCCAAATCACACTGAACTTATTTCATTCTACTTACTCATTATTAGATGCACTGCAAATGTAAGACAAATCGAAAAGTTAGTTTCAATTATGTATTGCCTCTTCAATAAATATTAATGTTGTTTGAATCCTAGATATACAGAAAGCAGCATATCAACCCAACCATCAGTATGAAATTTTGCTCTTTTAACATGTCTGGTTTATTTGCAAGGCTCAAATAAGTTAAATTTCTTTTGTTATTATTTGATATTCGGCACTATAGGTCGATAAACTGAAATCAAATTTTTATTGTAACTTCCACTGTAAAATGACTGTTTGTGCCAGAAAAAAAAAAAAAAAAAAAAAAAAAAAATGAGCTGACACCACTTTGGATGTGCATACTGCATACAAATCAGAGACGGTCCAAAGAGCTTATTACTTTTGACAAATTCAGTCGTCTAAATTCATAAGCAAAAAGCGTAAGAGCAAATAAAATTGGAATGTATTACTTATGAAATATGGTCCGTTTTTGTATCACACCTTTTTAAATGCGTAGCAACGCGTAACATAATATATTTTATTGCTTTCACGGTTTTTGCTCCTGAATTTTTGCATAAATCTCAACAAGACAGATTGAGATGCTGTCTTCCGTACAAATCTACCCAAAAACAATAAAAAATTAACTAACCTTTCAACTTTCAAAGTAGCGATTTCGACTCTATCCCTCATCTCGTTCTGTCTCGTATCCTGTCTCTCCTTCATTTGCCTTATCTCTTCTTCTATCTTCCTCGTCTTCTCCACCAACTCCGATCTCTTCTTTAACTCTATGTTGAGTATTGCTATCTCCGAATCATACTCGCCTTTGATGAGAGCTTTTTCCATTTCCAACTGTAAAGAGATTGGGTATACTAATTAGTATAGAAAATTCTGCTGTGAAAGCAAAAGCTGCTATGGCTACAGAAATGTCGAACATACTGACGAGAATTCATTCAAGTTTACTTGTAAGTTTATGAAATACAATAATGTTTACAATTACTAATATTTCTGACCGCAAATGATTGCACATTTAAGGAAAAATTGCTCTGCCAGTTTCGACCGCAAAAGCAAGTCATTCAATCATGTGTTTGAATGAAGACTATTATTATTTTTTATTAGAATTATTTATTATTTGTTTATTTTATTTCATTCGGGTGGTTTACAGCTGTAACACTATAATATATTTTAAAAAACAGCTTATCTATGAGCCATTGCTAAGCCGCCACATATAAATTCTACAAATTACTTTCCAAGTAATCAATGTTTTCCTTACATAACATACTACTTTACGAATCCAATCTCAAACATGTACTAAACCTGTCACATAACCAACGTAAGTTCAAATATCAGTTAAGAAGTAATACATAAACGAAACATATAACTCCAATACAACTAACTCAGGTTGCGAACATATCCTTGGTTAGGGCCACCTTTACTTCAATTATATTACTCACAAATAACTCGAAACGGCCTTCGCGTGGCAATTTATTGAATGCTCTCGGAGCGCGAATCATAAAGTTATAAATTTATCATAAATTACATTACTTACTTCTCTCAAAATATCGTCCTCTTGCGACCGTATTTCTGTCATTTTGCATTTGATTTCGTGTATATCGCTGACTAGCTTTTTGCGTTCGTCCTTCAGTTTCTCGTATTTCGACTTCAATTCTTCTACATTTTCATCTAACACGCTATCTATAGAATCCGCTTCGATATCCATCCTCTTCATGTCATCTGTAATATTCTTAATCACTTTATCCCGTCTGTTTTCTTTCAGATCTTTCTCGAATTCTTCCAACTCCGGTATATCGGCCATCAGTTCCTTCTTTACATCGTCGAAACTTTGGTTTTTGGTTAACTTGACTGGTTCGTTTTCCTGCTGTAGGAAGGTTACAGTCTCTGTGATGTCGTCTTTGAGAGACAGTCGTTTATCTTCGACGAGCTCCTTTTCCGCCGATCGCCTTTTGTTCTCAAATAATTCACATTCTTTCAGCGATTGCCTTCTGTTCTCTTCCGCAATGAAATCTTTGAGAGATTGTCTATTGATTTCGCTTGTGATGCTTTCATTTAGTGAGTTTCTTTTGGTTTCCACTTTAGTTTCTCTCACTGATTGTACGCTGTTTCCCTGAGGAACGTCCTCAGGTTTCGTGGCGTGCCTACATTCGATGTCATTCGCTATATCTGCATCATCGATCATTGGTATCTCTTCTTCTAGACTTAGCTGCTTTTCTATACCTACTTTCTCGGTTCTGATCCGAGATTCCTGTGATTTCGTTATTGTAATAACATTGGCATTCACGACTGTTGGACTTTGATGACTGAGATTTGAACTTTTGACTGTAGTTGGACTCTGCTGACTAACATTTGTATGTTTCTCCACAGTAACTTCACTGAAATTAGGTTTCTTGTTATTATCTACCGGCGGAGGCGTTGGGAAAACGAAATACTGTGGCGACGGGAGGTTCTTATGAGCGAAAGTCGTTTTGATTCTGGTTCTAGGGCTCTGAGTGTTCGGCGACTTTGGTTTCATTGCCATGTTCCCTCTATTATAGTACACATTCTCATAGGGACTGCCTATAGGCGAGGCCATATTGACAGACCGTTCGCCGTTCTGTAGCTTTCTTATCATTATCGGACTAGATAGTTGGTGTTTCGGGCTGTCGAACACTGGTATGCCAATCTCGTCCATACGGCCGGAGGTCTCATGGCTTAAAGACACTTCGGGTGTGACGTCGGACTGAGGCGATTGGGAGAGGTCGAAGTTCTCGTAGTGGGAGAGATTCCTCTGTATAGGAAGGGATTGGCTCATTGAGTTGTTCCGGGTGTGACTAGTATCGAATCTGGAAATGAACGATGAATTTGGTTAGTTTTATAGAGTAAGACAAGGTGAGTGGAAGGAAAGTGAAGGGTCATAATAAATAAATAAACATTTATTTCAGACCAAAGTCCATAGTTTGTTAGTATCTGGAGAACAAAAAAAAACACTAGAATCAAATGTTAGTAACAAATGCGCACAGTTTTTAGGTATCCTATTTTAGATTAAAAATAACTGAGTCTGCCCCCAGTATGGACATTGTTCCAGTGTCCCATTATAGGACACTGAAACCGCTCCGCTATCGGTTGGAAGTTAGAGTTGGCGCTCCCCCGCACTCGGTTCAACAGAGACGCGGATCTTTTCCGAATTATTGCTTGGAAGCAATCATACGTCAGGGCGCTAAATTATTAGTAACAACACTGTCAAATACACACCAGTGTTAGTTCCCATAAACGCCACGCCGCTTCTCTTTCCGCACAGACTACTCGTTTTGACGGGGTTACAATAACATTGTATTGCAAACGTCTATAAACTGCGGCAAATGCTTACCATCAGGCGTGTCGGTATTTACCATTCTTTAAAAACGAAAGGAAAACAGGAAACCACAAGGCAATTTACATTACACATCACAGGAACACGGGACCATTCACAAGGGGTTCATTATTTGATTGTAAGACCTTAATAACCTCATGAATGCAATAAATACATTGATTGATTGATTGATCGAATGTCATGTGCCCGATAGCTGATTCCCCGAAGTCAATAGACAAGCGACTCAAGTTTAATACAAGTATACGTCTACGATGCAACTCATACAACAGCATGAGTGAGATGATACAGATGTAATGATTGTCTAGTTTGGTTTCGTAGAGCATCGTCTCTGTCGCACGCGTGTGAGTCAACACAAAGCTAGCGGATGTGTATTATTTACCAGCGACTAGTGTACTGAACAAACGAGTGGACTATAGTAGATCGATCAATATCGAAGATTGGGGCACTCTATACTCCACCCCTACTCTTGTGCTTATTATCGATAAGCGCATTAATCGACTTAGGGCCTCTCCCACGAAAGGGGAGGTTATTGCCATAATATCCACGCTTGGCAGGCGGGTTGGAGACCGCAGTGTTAAGGCTATGGCCGGAGCCGACCAACCATCAGTTGCAGTTGATACTAATCCTTACTCCGTACAAAATAAACTCGCTTTTGGATTAATTCGGATGCGCGGGCCAGACGACCTTGTTCGAACGTCCGACCACGTCTCCCGCACCCAAAAGCGACTTTGTTTTATACTGCGTAAGGATTACTATCAACTGCTAGTGACGGTTGGTCGGCTTCAGCCAAAAGGGAACGTCTATTACTAGTTTTAGTTATAAACATGCCAAACAACTAATAAAGAGAAAACAGTAATAAAACCATTTTTGAGCGTGTAAAATGTTGACGCAATATAATTTTATCAGCATTATAATATCATTATGTGACATTGTTGGCTTATAGAAAGACAAATTACTTAGTTTACAACTGACATACGTCTGTAAATATTTGGCTAACAGATAAGACAAATACAAGGTTAGACTAGTATTTGTAATTTAGTGTGTATTTATGAATATCTTCATCCTCATTTAAATCAATATTGTAACTCATGATTGAATATTATTATATTAAATTGATGTTTGCTTAAGAGTGTGTACACACAGTATACACTCGCACTGTACCCTACCCAGCAGTACACAGCAGTGTACCCTACCCAGTAACAGGTGAGACAGCGGATCAATTAAAGTAAATCGAAAGATCCATTTATTTTATTTATTATTTGTTGTTATACATATACTCGGCCCCATCCCATCTATGAATCCGGTCAAGTACAGTCACAGAGAAAAATAACAGTATCATCTCGGCTTCAATATTGTGCTATCGCGCGTGAGGCGCCGAGGTCCGCCTTGACCATGATCCAGAATTTTGCAGATCAGATTATAGAACGACGAATATCTGACCTTCGTGACCTTGTTAAGGGAAACATGGTTTTATATTAAGTTGCCAGAATGTGCAGGTTTCAATGCGACCTTTTCCCTCACCGTCAGAGCATCGGTTAGTGTTCAACCAATGTAATTCTTAACTACCATTTCCCCCTGGAGAGTACAACTGCATGGAGTTCTTCAAGAAAGGGGTTACCTATTTATAATTAGTTGTAGTATTAGCCAATTTCTTAGAGCTTTTAAGCCTTTTGCTTCAGCCGAAGGTTGTGCCGATTAATCGACTTCGGCCAGAAATTGACCTCTGGTCGGACACTAGACATAGTAAAAAATAAAATCAGCTATGTCATACATGTTGGCAGACTTCCTTTTTAATTTTGTATAAAACAGCTGATGTATTTTCGCGATTTCAAAGTTGGTGCCATAGTAAAAGTAGTTTGTTATCACGAGCACGTGCATACAGTAGCCCTTACACTCTGTATTTTACTGTACGATTACTGCTTTGTTTACATCATTAGATAATTGGGTTGAGACAAGGTTTAGAATTCTCGAATGCAAAACGTAAAAAGGGTTGATGGGACCACCTGTGTGCAATAGGCGGTAGCCTATCAATGGTAGGAGTTCCAAGCTTCGCAATTTTTAAACGAAAAGTTCACCAGTGGCTCATTGCGCAGGCGTTCTACTCGCTTAATGAATTTTTAGTTATAAAATTAAGTATTTTTTAATAGATCTTGAATATTTATTTTCAGTATTACTTTACAATAATTATTAAGCTATTGCATAGCTTTTATCGCGGGCTTTGAGCGACCGAATTAAGAAATTCCGTAACGAAAAAAACGGCACAGCGGTGCGGCGCGGCGTTGAAAGCCGTGCATCGTCTAACGTCGTTTCAGTTCGGCAGACTTCGGCACGGTGTTTGTGTGCGTGCGACTAGACGTATGCGTGTAGACTAGCTGCTAACTGCTCATAACTGATTCTATCTCTTTTAGACACAATGCTAGGTGAGACAGCGTGCTTTTTGGATGAAGACGAAAAAAAATACTGCATAAATAAAATAAATAAATAATTATAATTGCATAAGCTGATAAAAAATGCTATGCAATAGCTTTACTGCGGCAGTCCCCGAGTGCCACACGTATTTTTTTTGTATATTTATTTGACATAAATGATCGACCAATATTTGAATTTATTTGATTGATTAATTACGTACCTATTTTTATTGTTGACATTTACAAATTGATTATTTAGGGATATTTATTATTGTATATGAAATTATTGACTTATTTATGTTGGATTAACTGTAATACAATTTCTAAATTATTATTCTATTTTGGCGGGACTCGTCCTAATAAACAACTCGTTCTTTATTAGTCGGGACGAGTTAGACGCCTTTTGTAAGGATTGGCCGAGGAAAGCACCGTAAGTCGTGGAAGATGGATAGAGGCTATTTGCCCTGCAGTGGGACAGGAGTGGCTACAATAAAATAAAATTAAAATAATGTCTATGTCTACGAAACAACACTCACTTGTAATACCCTTCGGTGGTCTGCACGAAGTTGGGGTTCCCCAACGCGCCCCCGCGTGGTAGGGACCCATTGGTGATTATCTTGTTGTGGGCGCGCTTCTCCGTCGGCGTTATTGGTGCGCCTGGAATGAATGAATAAACAAATAAATAATCGTGGACAAATTCACACAGCGCCATCTAGCCCTAAAATAAGCAAAGTTTGGGCTGTGGGTGCTAGATAATTTTCATACTACATATATACTTTTAAATACATACTTCATTTACATAGAACACCCAGACCCGTAACAGAAATTAAAATCCATCATTTCAATTTCTGCTCGGCCGGGAATCGAACCCTTATGCATGGCAGACTGCCATATTGACCAGTGAACCACTCAGGTCGTCAATGAAAGAAGAGTTGTGATGTAGGACATCGATTGGTGTGCCTTGGGGACCAACTCGTTTGCCATTTATCTCAATTGGTAGACAAACAGGCCAGCGGGCTGGTCACCGCTGTCTATGGACATTAGCAACATCAGTTGCCCACATCTAAACCCAGTAGGCTAGTTAAGTAACTCTGTGGCCAACAATTCTCTGATTTCAATGATTGAAAACCCCACGGTGCCCTCACAGTCTAATATGACAGCAGGTGGCTGTTTAACACAACACCCGTATTTAGAAACGTTACTATAACACCTCACAGCACGCGCACAGGGCTCTAACTGACAACACTTGAGTGGCGATCGGCACTATGCGTCCGTCAAAATGAACGAAATTGACCAATCATAGGCTCGTATTGAACACAGCGCGTTCACTTATCCGACGAACACTGTAAGAACGCGTAGTAACGCTACTTTGACAAGTATTGTTTGCAAACACGGTAGTTAATCCGCCGAGTGCATGACAACTCAGTAGCTCTGATATGACTGACAGTGTACAATACAAATAATAAATAAAACCTTTCTACAACACACGTACTTTTGCGTAGCAACACAGCACCGTAGAGCAACACAACCTAGATCCACAAACAAGTAGGTCACAATTCAGTCGAATTTGAGGAAAATAAGCACTGACAATGCAATTTAACACCCGTAGAAACTCCACAACAAATTAACGAAACTAACCACTGACATAGAAACGACCAACCTTAACGGAATAGTAGGAATAATACGAAAATTGTGCTAAAGATTAGATTAGATTCAGGATTATGTTTCTAAGATAGGAATGTTTCAATCGACGAAGTAACAGCTTCACTAGTTTCTGTAAGGCTCGTAAACGGCATATCGATCATAATAATACTATGGTTTTCTAATAAAGTAGTTTTTGCTTGCGTGATCCAAATTAGCGTGACCGTATTCAAATAGGTAACGCAAATAAATATAATCGGAAACGTGTTTTAAATACTATTAATCGAATTATCGAAGTGTGAATCATAGCTACACTAACAAGTTACAAGGGCCGTATTTTTGAACCGTTCGAATTTGATTCCTATGTCAATTAGCAACCGGACAGTTGCGAGTGTGAAAGAGATAGGTAAGGATAGAGATAAGAGTTCAGAAATAGGGCGCAAGGTATCGGCCGTAAATAATGCGCATCGGCTAGTTCGGATTCGTAGGGCGTCGTCTCTGTCGCACGCGTGTGAGTAAATACGATGCCGAAACCAGCCTATGTGCATTCTTTACCGCCTTGTACTGTAGTGTACACAATTTCAAAAAGCAGCAAGATCAATATGTAATGTATTGCTCATAGAATAAGGTCCATTTTTGTATCACTTACTTATATGTTACGCGTCCCTCCGCTTTCCACAAAGGCGTCATACAAAAATGGACCTTATTCTATGAGCAATACATTCCAATTTGATCTTCCTCTCCGAACGAAATAGGGTCCTACGTTACCGACGCTTTTATCTCAGAAGAGCAGACTATAGGCTATTGTGTATTTTAAACACTGCTCTCCACTCTCACTCTCCACACGCATGCCAGGCGTACCTTCCACAGATGTGGAGCAGGCTCAAGGTCCAAGTCGAGCTCTATTATGGGTCAGTCTGAAAACCAGCGCTGTGTTTGGCTGCTGCCATTCATAGCATTAAGCTGAGGCTGGTCCGATGACGCATCACCCTGCTTCCTTATTGTATACTTATTCTGTTAGCTTTAAGTTTTTTAAATGTGTTATTGGACCAAATAAAGATATGTCTATGTCTATGTCTAAGTCTATAATTAGACATAATAATATCCTGCTTACACAATACTTAAACGATCCCAACAGTCTAGATCACAACCTTCAAGATGATGAAGATAACTCACCTGAAGCGATCTGCCTCTCGTACTCGGCACACATGTTGAGTATTTCCTCCAACCGCGCCGTCTCCGCCTCCTTCTGCTCCTCTTCCTTCACTCTGTCTTGGTAAGCCTGGTGAAGAGATAGGATTTCTTTATTTAGTTTCTATGTTAGTCTAGATACTGTAACACTGGGGGATTCAAGGAACTTTAAGTAAAAATGATAATTGCTTAATTTAAACTCTATTCACGAAAGTATATTATAGAATGCTATAAAATACATAAGATACCTCACATCTAATTCAAAAGGAACACACTTGAATTCCTACCTAGCCAGTGCTATGTGTGCTCATAGAAACAGGCTATAGACCTACGTCCTACGTGCTCCGATCTATCTAAGCCTACAGACCTACATCCTACTTGCTCCAACCTACTTAACGGACTAAAGCCCCGGCTACCCTATGAAAGCACCAACTTAGAGCCCGTCCTAACTTAAGGCCTGCCCGAGCACACATGCTACAATACACAGGCAAGCGGGCCACCTGATGGTGCATGGTTTTTTTTTGTTTTGTAACATAACCATGCAACTATCGATTGCAAGTTCTATGAGAATGATAATCGATAATCGAATAGAATTAGATTTTACACTACCCCATCCCTAGTGTGAGCTGTCAAAATTATGATCCTAACTTTGACAAATATTTAATTAGTTACGTACATGGTCAAAGATAGCATTGTTTCTGTACACTTATTAATATTTATTTATCTAAAACTTCATGCACATTACATTAACGTCTTTTCACAATTTAGTTTTGTTCATTTCCAAGTTTATCGGACCAACTTCCATGTCAATCTTCAACTCAACCTCACTAAATCTTTCTCAACTTACCATCCCACAGACCAATTGGTCAATCTTCCTAATAATATTATTGTAGATCTCGTTCCTTTGGTACAACTGATTGAACTGATTACATTTTAAGTCATTTCCAACCATAATCACGTTACTATTTTGTATGGGCGCTGCGATTTTGTCAGCATTCTGTTGATTGGCAACATTGTCGGCCATTTTGGAAATTTCGTCCTTCAAATCGTCGTAAGATTGCAGTATTTGCTTTTCTAAGTTGATAATTTTATTATTAATGCTATCTTCGTGGTTCCTTGTCTCCTTTATGTAATGATTCGTGAGTATCGTGTTTATTGTCTTGTAGATTTTTATGTCGTTTCTCAACTTGTGTACGACTTCGAGTTTTTCGTTCATAGATGTCGTTAAATCTACTATTTTAGGATAATCGTTCCGTTGTACATTAGTATCCAATGACGCCTTCAACCCTTTCAAAGCTAGCGTGTTCTTCTTTATGCTTGACACAACTAAATTGAAAAAGTTTTTCGGAGCGCGCTCCTTCTTCGATTTCGCTTTGGCATTCATTTTTGCACTTCACAAATTTACACGAGACACTAGAACACAACTATAATGACACTGCCAATCTGACCAACGCAACATATACACTAACAAAGAAGTGACACGTAAACCTCGAAAGTTGTAAACCGATACACAAATTCATTGCCAAAGGCATAGCCGTGTCTCTCTGTACTAAAAATCGAATCCGAAACGGTCAGTTATAATGGCAATTAAGTCGACTGACCCGACCGTCACTTGTTACCATTAGGAGACACGTTCGACACCTTGCGACAGTCATTTGTTTCTATTTAATTAAACAAAATAGTCGTACGTCATTTGTTTCGAGGGTTTTCGGGATTTCCGTTCGTATTGTACTTGTTCGTATATTTCTTTTGTCAAAAATGCCATCGTAAGCGAACTTCGATCGTTGACTACGTGGTGGGAACTGAATTTTTGTCGCATAGGAAATCTGCATAGTCTTATCTCCACGTCAAACGTTTATCACTTGATAAGTACAGTTTCCTTGGTTTAATTGTGGTCTGTGCTCCGATTGGCGTTCTTATCGTAGATTTTTGTTATCACATGTGACGAACATGTGCTTTTGTTTTCTTTGCAAGGTCGTTTATTACCGTGGAGACCAGCTGTCAACAATGTTGATGTGACAAAGGCGTGACGATATGTAAGTGTATTTTAAATTAATGTTCTAAATAGACTATCAATGTAATAATGACATTAACATTACCAATTACCTACCATTGTGTAATTTTGTATTTTATCCTATTCTCATGTCATATGTCATTATGAATTATTTAATTTACTGTCTACGATGAAAGTGTCTAATGTATGCTTTTTCCTAATGTATATTTAAAATTTTTGTATTGTATAAAATGGCGATCTCTTTTATAGATTTACTTAATTAACATAATATTGTTCAATGTAAGGCTGTTAAATGAGATAATAAATAAATCTAAATTTAAATCTGATAAATGTAGTTTGTCGATTACCCAATGAAATTGTAATGTACAGTCGAGGGAAGGAAGTGTGTAGCAAATTGTCATACGCCTGAAATCGGCTGCGTTACTAATTTTCAACGTGCGATTTGTCATTATGCAATGTTGTCGTACAGTCTAACAAGCATAGGGCCACTTAGGGGCTCTAACAAAAGGCGTAGTATCCCATACAGACCCTGTATAGCCGAATCACTCTCCATTATTTTCCAATGACATCTGTAGGTCCAACCCGCCTGCCAAGCATGGAGATTATGAATATTAAAAGTCGATATGTATGTATGTATTTGTGTATATATGTATGTATTTATAGATACTTATGTGTGTAAGTATGCCTATTTAGATAAGTAATATTGTGCACTTCCTATCGGCGTCTCATGATCACATCACACTCCCAAAGGCGTGCTGGAAGAGATTTCTTTAGAAATAAGTAGCGCCTGTTGTGCCATTTATTACTTTGCCAGTTATTTGCTATGTATTTCTTGTGTACAATAAACTGTTAAATAAATAAATAAACCTCCCCTTTCGTGGTAGAGGCCCTAAGTCCTGCAGTGGACTGTTATGGGCTGTGCTGATCTATAGGTCTCAGCGGTATGGGAGTTACCATTAAGGCAGGCCGTAAGCTTGTTTGCTGCCTTAGTGGTATAAAAAAAATATGGCGCTACTGGAACGCAAGGTGCTGTTATCAAACTACGGCGTAATATTAGTAAATGTGGACAGTTGGGCTCAAAGATATTGAACACAGAGCATAGATAGAGCCTCAACCTGTAGAGAATGTACGCTGTCAATCTCCCACAACTTTATTTAAATGACTCAATGTCATACAAAAAGCTAGTACATTTTTATTTATTAAATATATTATTTTTTTAACGGAGTAGTAGTAGTAGGGGTAGCGGTCCGGACCTCACTCCGCGGGACCCGCGGAAGACCAGCGCCGCGGCTCATGCTGAGTGAGGTCCTTTTATCGACCAGGAGGTCCACAGCACGGCAATGCCAAAGTGTTTAATTTTAAAAATTACATAATTTTGTTTTATAATTTGATTTGATTTTATATAATGTGTGTGTTGATATGTATGTAATTTTTGTGTTTCAATGTTGTGTTCTGGCGTCCAGTTGATAATAAATTATTTATTTATTTACATTAAGATGACCAAGGCCACCAAATTTGACAATAGCCGATGGAGGGGTATTTGACAACTTATAGCCGTCTCTTTTGGATTGTGGCTTCAGTTGTGAGTGGGCTCCTTCTATGCTTCTATGTCCAGTTCATTGGTTGGACTGGTCATTTTTTGACAGTGACCTGACCTTAATCGCCGGTGGCGCTAAATGGTGAACAAAAGTACGTCAGCCCCCATTGACGTGTTGACGTCAAAGCACATTGCACTCTTACTTAGATAAAAATAATCGTTTTGACGTAATTACCTAACCTGCCAAATCCTGGATCATGGTCGAGGCGGACCCAACGCGAGAGCACAACCGGGACATTAACACCAATATGGTGATGATGATCCCGATGGTTCTATTGTGCGCGTGGGTCCGGTGTCCGCCTTAACCAGGATCTAATATTTGGCAGATCAAGTTCAGTGGAGCGACTGACCATCTGACCTCCGTGACCCTGTTAACAGGGGAATCTGGCCAGTTCGAATCAAGGTTAAACATTCAGTCGCCTGAATGCGCAGGTTTCTTCACGACGTTTTCTTTCACCGTAAAAGAATCGGTTAATGTTCAACTAATGTACGTATAAACTCAAGAAAAAGTACCCTCAGAAAAGATTTTTTTTTTGTTGTAAATGTTAATATTTTCAATCAATAAATAATAATATTTTTAAGAACGACCGCTCAAAATGATTATTTTAACCTAAGTACCCGTGTACCAAACGGCTATCATGTACATCGATTTGTGGTATTTTTTATCGTAGCCCGACCACTGCCTTACCGCAGAATCAAGAGCTGTTAAACTGTGATTAATATAGAATAGAGTTATAGAAAAATACATACCCTCATTCTCATGCCTTCCGCGTCCAAACTCCTATCATAATGACAGTTGGCATAGACTGGCGCGTACTGAGGATTCCTGTCGAACGCTGGCGACGGTAGACTGAGCTTCACACCATTCCTCTCACCAATTTTTCCATACGTGTCATTCTTGACTTCCGCCTCAACAATTTTCGGCTCAAAATGATTCTTTTCGATATTAATCTTGCTATTCTCGAAATTTTTTACGTCTACATTGATTTTGCCGTAAATATTGTCCGCCATTTGCTGGTCGTTATTCACCTTCTTCGGGAGTCGATGGTTTTCGTCGAAGTTTCTAAGGATTTCGTCGATCTTCGTCTTGTTTCTTATAGCGACGTTTTCGTACGCGCCTTTCTTTGGGTCCAAGTTGTTCTCGCTGAGTTGTATGATTTTCGCTTCCTGCCTCATCTTGTTCATATAATTTGGGAGATTTTTGCCGCCCAACACGTCTTTCGCTGGCGTGTTTACTGTCAACGAGTTCGAACTGAACACTTTAGGCGATATATCGTTTTCGTTACTCGTATAGAACTGGCTGCGGCCCACGTTCTTCTGTTGCTTAGCGTAATATTCGAATTTGGATACTTTGGCCATGATACTGGACACTTTCGGTCTGGATTCCTGGTCTGAATTCGAGTCTGAGAGATCTAGGTCTCTGTAAGGTTTCCTAGGTGCTACAGGGGGTTTCTTCTTGGACATTTCCTTTAGCGTCATGTCTAATTCTTGGTCCAGTTGCGAGAGGGTGTTCTCTTTGTATAATTTGTTGATGTTGGTCTGGTAACATTGGTTGCTTGTTTCTTGACTTACATAGCCTGGAACAAATGAGATACAAATTTATTAGGTTACGTGATTAAGTTAACGCGCATAATCATTCATGCAACAATATGCTATAACAGGGTTCATTACGGTGAGGGAAATCATCGTGATGAAACCTGCACATTCAGGCGACTGGATGTGTAACCATGATCCAATCTGGTCAGATTCCCCTGGTAGCAGGGTCATGGAGGTCAGATGGCAGTCGCTCCACTGTAATTAACTGACCTGCCAAATCCTTGATCATGGTCAAGGCGGACCTCGGGCCCTCGAGCGCGAGAGCACAACCGGCACATTAACGCCAAAATGATGATGAGGGTTCCTCAAAAGGCATATCTACAGGTACCTCGAGGCCGGCACCGCATCCAGTCCCTTAGGATGCAGATGTCCTGGACAACGGTAGCCGTCATCAGTTGGAAAGTCCATCCGTGCGCACCAGGCCTGTGCTGGACATAGTGTTCCCTCAAGACACGTAACTTACACTGGTCAAAAGTTTTTATTATGCCACAAAGGTGGCAAACAAGTTTACGGCCTGCCAGTTTTGCGCATCCAGTCAGCACAAGCCATTTTGCGCAGACCGCCCGCTATTTAGTTACACCCTTATCCCTACCTTAAGGGTACGGTCGCAGTGACAGGTGGCTTGCTTAGGCGCTTATTACATTTGGCTAAATTCAGTCGCCTAAATTGAGAAGCATTACAAATCAAACTGGAATGTATTGCTGTTTGTTCATAAAATAAGGTCCATTTGTGTACCATACCTTTTGACAAGCGGAGCGACGCGTAACATAATATAAGTGGTACAACAATTTACCTTATTCTATGAGCAATGCATTCCACTTTAATTTGCTCTCACGGTTTTTGCTTCTGTATTTAGCCAAATGTAATAAGCGCTTTAGCCTTAGCTAGGCTCCAGGAGCTAAGCAAGCCACCTAGTAGTGCGGTCATAGCCTAAGTATTTTATTACCTCCCTATTTTAGTAACCCTGGAGTATAGCTCGAGGACGGAGTCGCAACGCCATACTATTTTTCTATGCCATAGGTGCGGTTCCAGAGGAACTTTCTAAGGTTATGGAATGAGCTCCCTGGAGAGTACAATATGGAGTTCTTCAAGAAAGGGGTGAAAAGGTTTTTACGGGATCAGCAGCGCGTATTGCAAACGTCCACAGGCCGCGGTGACTGCTTACCATCGGGTAGGCCAAAAGCTTGTTTTGATAAATACCTTAGTGATATAATAAAAGTGACAAACAAGCTTATTTCTGGACCAACTCAGCTTCGCTTCCTCCGGGTAGATGAAACGGAGGTAGTTCGTGGACAAATTCACACAGCGCCATCTAGCCCCAATCTAAGCAAAGCTTGTACTATGAGTGCTAGATAACTGATACACTATTTAAATAATTTTAAATATATACTTATTATACATAGAACACCCAGACCCGTAACAGGAATTAAAATTCATCATTTCAATTTCTGCCCGGCCGGGAAACGAACCCGGGACCTCTTGCGTGGCGGAATTCCTTAAGGAAGGAATGGCAATGACGGTGGAGAAGGAAAAGGGTAATTACCCGCCTGGCCGAGTTGCTGTGGCCAGGGTACCGAAGTCCAACGGACGCTTGGGTCTTGTATTTAAGCGTCGACGGAACACTCCGTCAGCGCGATGTAGATTTGACTGTAGCTGTCATGCTGATGTCTCGCCAACTTGTTGTGTGTACGGGCTCCTTTGGTTGATTATGGAGTGATGATGATGATAATTGATGAACTCACCGGCAGTGACGCAGTGGTCGTTCGGCCTGAACTGCACCGGCGCCATGGAGACGTGGGCGGAAGGTAGGACCGACTTCATCAGCTTCGCTTCCTCTGGATGGTTGAAACGGAGGTAGTTCGAGCGGCCGATTGTGAGCATGCTGCCTGTGGAGTGATGGGTGTGGAGTAAGTAAGTAAATTAAAACTCTTTATTGCACACAGGAAAGTAAAAGTTACGTAAAAGAAAAAAAATAACAATGAGTTGAATTATCAGGTGATTGTGTGGTGTTCTGCATCCTTTGCTACTGATCCGACCAATGCTATAAATTTGGACTATGAGGAGTGATCAGATAATCGTGTGGTGTCCTGTATATATCCTATCTTACTAATCCGACGAATATTATAAATGTGGACTATTACATGGGATCGTTCAAGAGGTATATTAGAGGTCTCTTCAGAGGCGGGAGACGCATTGGTAGCGGCCTTGGAGTTGATGATGTCAATAGGTGGCGGTGACCTTTTTTTCAGGTGACCCGCTTGCTTATTTATCTGCCGTATAACGAAAAAGGAACAAAAATTTATGAGGATGCTTTCGATGTTTGTTAATCCTTCTCGCAAAAACTACTGAACGAATTTTAATTAAATTTGGCAGTAATGTAGCTTATAGACCAGAATAGCACATAGTTCCGGTGCTCACCTTCCGGTTCCACCACCAGGTAAACCCGACAGCAGCTTCACAGAACTGCACACAATATCCAAGTAGGTTAATAAGTTCTCAAATGCTAGTTAATAATGAATTCTTTTTTCATAACGTGCTTTTATCGCGCGTATCACCTACTCATAAAGACCATTCCAAACAGTCCAAACACGATAGGGTTATATTATTGCGTTCATTAGTTCCTACCACCTTCCGACTTCATCACCAGACCAACTCCATGGTACCATATTAATGCATTGTCATCCAAGTTACATAGGTATACCAAATTTCAGCTCAATCAGATACCAACAAAAAGTCGAAAAATGGTTTGCAAGTTTTGACGGATAACTTACAAACAAACATGCATCCGAACAGTTGATACTGCATTGTCATCTAAGTTACATAGATATACCAAACAGCTCAATCAGATACCAACAAATGGTCTAAAATTTGCATTATTGTTTGTATCTTTTTTTAACCGTTCGCGTAACGCGCGTGGGATGCACGGGCTTTTCTGAAAACCAGCGCTGTGACAGGCATGAGCCCTCACAGCATTATGCTGAGACTAGTCCATTTCGGTCTCCGTTGCATCACTGGCTGGTCTTACGTAATTTTAATTTAATCGTAATAATAATTTACTGTACTCACCTTAGGTTAAGGATGTAATGTGGAACCGATTAAAGTGCTGTCTATGTCTATGTCTATGTCTATAAAATGGTATGCAGATTTTGACGGACAACTTACAAACATACTCGTACATACGAACAGTGACAGTTAAATAAAAGCTGCGACTCCCAACGCACCTTGAGATAACCTGGTGGGCCTGTTGACCGGTAACCCGTCGAGTAGGGTGCTACCGCAGATAGGGTAAAGGGTCAGGACACCGTGCGAGTTCTCCACGCGGCAGTGGACAGCGGCGACGCCGGTGCCGGCCACGTAGACGTCGCATGTCGGGTCCGAGCCGATGGTTACGCGGCCTGTGGAGGGTGTCATCATTATTAATAAGAAGCAATACAATATTCTCCCCTTCTCTGTTCGTATTCCTCATACCTGAGGGCCATGACCTCTGTACCCCATAATCTTGTTACAGACTTGGCACGCCGTCTTTCCCTGTCCTCAGCACAGTGCAGAGCCTAAAGTACTGATCGGACTAACGCTTTGGGTTATGACCTCTAGGTTTTATGCCATCTACTTTTCCTGTGACCATAAGTATTTCGAGGTTCTCCCCGTCATTCCTGGCAATATGACCGAAATATCCAAGCACTCTTCTAACGCAGATGGTGCATAGATACATAGTACAATATACTCGCGACTCCTTATAGGGGGGGGGGTCGTGGGGCCGTACCACCCAAAGGCCCAAGCCAACGTCATCTCTTCGATAACTCCTGCTGACAGACAAACGAGGATCTAGCGAATCGGCTCTTACTTACCCCAAAGGGTTGCAAGGGTCAGATGTTAGTCGCCGCACGTCTACAGTGCTCTCGCGCAGATTCGAGGACGCGAAACTGTGCGGGCGCGGTGCATATATTTACACGGAAGCATTTTTTTTATGCATTTAAAATTTATTTAAAGCATTTATTTTATGTTATTCATTAGGATAACCAAGCAGAGTTACGACAGTTCTCTACAGTGGGATGCAAATTATGTTTATACAAGGTAATTGCTCTCCTACTCACAGGTCATCACAGCATGCATTCTCATTTATTGCAGCTGATATGAATGGTGATGAGGCCAAATTCACAAAAAATATGTAAAATATTGGTTAGCGCTCATTGGCGGAGGCCTATGCCCAGCAGTGGACTAGTATTGGATGATGATGATGACGCATAAAGGTGAATCTAATTGCATCATGTGTTAACAAATAAAATCGGGAGCAATCTCAATTTAATAGTTTTTCAGATCATTATGTTGTTTTACTGAACTCACCTTGCTTGATAGGATGCAGCGTGACCGCGGTACTGAGCCGGCCGGTACCGAGGCTCACCAGGTGCGGGGTGTTGGTCGCCACCCTGGAATAATGGAGAAGGAAGTGTTTATTATTATAGCTTCAAAAATATACGTGGTAAATAGGTGCCTGAACCTGCAGGTGTCAGGAAAGAGGTCTTAAGGGAGGCCCAGGAAATGGATTGACATCGCTGAGTCGGATGCGAGAGCCAACAGCCTTTAAAGTGAGGATGCTGGAGACCAGGCGTGGTGGAGAACTAAGAGTAGGAAAGCGGACCTTGGCAGAAGCCAAGATTGGCCGCGCACGTGATGATGAGTAAGTCGTTGGTTTTAATTAGTTTTAGGTTCCCAACCTTTATTTTCTGTATTTTTTTACTGTTGTGGTAAATTAATATCATCAAGATTTATATAAATATGAAAAAAAAACTACAATATCATTTCGCAATTGCAGATTCGCGAGGCAATCTAGCGGCACTAGCTTTTATCGCGGTTGAAAGTTTTAGAAACAGACAATAAATAAAAATACAATAAAAAGAAAGCTTTTTTATGCTACGCAGTGACAAGCGAGCAGACGACCGACGTGATGGTAAGCGGTATCTAACTGTCGCTCATTACATCCACGATTCATGCATTTAGGTTGCAAACACCAAAAATGCAGAATAGCAGTTGCGTTGTCACTGTGAAGACTATGATGAAATGCCACAGGCCTGTATCGTGCTGGCTACATTATCCTTCAAACCGGAACACAACAATGCAGACACTGTTGCTTGGCAGCAGAAATAGATAAGGCGGTGGTACTCACCCAGGCGGACTCGTTAAGCTTAACAGAGTCCTACCCCCTGATAAAATAAGTAAATAATCAAAGTAGGTTTAAATTGGGGGTATTCGTTCTTTAAGCTATGTGAAATTATGTATTAATGAATGAACACTTTATTGCATAAATACAGGATACAGTCGGTACATATCGGTAACGGTAACAGAAAAAACAGCGGCCTTATTAAAGCGATTTCTTCCAGGCAACCTTTGGGTAGCGTACTATCAATAGGGACATGTTTATACAGAAACTGAGAGCAAGGCCGTTCAACGAAATGACATACATGTTGGGGTATAGTAAGTAGATAAACCACGAAATAAACTGCGTTATTCACTACTATCTTTCGTCTTAAGTTTAACTACGTTAATGATAAACAGAACTATTGGCTCGGGTTATTTTTAGCACAGCGTCGAGTCGGCCGGCGAGAAATATTTCCTTAGTGATTGTGACCTTTTCCCCGTAGAAGTAGGTAGGAAGCGGACTGGTTCGAGGCTTCCTGCAACGACCTGTTGCATTGTGAAATATTCAAGAGGCCTGTTGCATTACGAAATCCATAAGCACATAGTGTAAAACAAAGTAGCTTCCTGCCATCTGTCCTTATGTATCTATGAGTATTTACGCTTAGATCTTTTCAACTTCGTAACGGATTTTAATGCGGTTTTCTACAATAGATAAAGAGATTCACAAGGAAGGTTTATAAGTCGAGTCGCTGACCTCTAATAATTCTTGTATTGTTACAGGTCAGTGATTCAAGCGTTTTTGAGCCATTTTAAATATGTTATATGTTCGTGATGTGTTGTTCTGTGTGAATAAAAACGTATTCTATTCTATTCTATAAATAATCAACTATCTAAGAGTGATTCAAGAGGAGTTTTATGAGCAAGAAAAAAGGGGAAGGTAGGGGTAAAGTAGGTGTACGCGAACTAAGTCGCGCCGGGTCCTCTAGTGAGTACATAATTTTAACAGACGACAGAATAGCGGTAGAGTACATTACATTCTATCTGAATGTAATACCTAATTAAGCAAACATAAGAAATACACGTTCGTTATCATCATTGGCCTTTGACATCTATTAACCATCACAGCCCATAACAGTCCACTGCTGAACTTAGGGTCTCTCCCACTGCCCATTTTCCAGCCTACGGAGACTCTAGTATCTTTTGCCTCGAAAGCATTAGTCGCCTTGTACGACACTCACGAGTGTAAGGGGTTGGTGCTATTTTACTCTGCCGGACACCACACAACCCAATATCGTTATAACTACTCGATAAATTCCACGAGAGCTCGCTTAGGTCGCTGGTGTGACTGCAAAAAGGGCAAAACCGAAGCGGGGCGACGGCGCATACGCCAGAAATAACGTGACGCTTCCTCCGCGCGTGACGTCATCGCGTCACACGCATCTGGCGAGTCCGCAGTTGTGAGAAAGCTTAGAGCACCCAAGTTCTGGATGATTGAGCACAGATTAACGCTTGAGTGTGAAACTATGCGTGGATTGATTTCGACTGCTCGGGTTACATTGGTCAAGTTTAAACGTACATTCAGCTCTGATAACTACATCGACACTTGTAGAAAACATTATCTGCTGCTTTTGGTCGCTAGGCGTGAAATAGCTGACTTGGTCTTTCTACTAAAGATAACTTCTAATTTAGTTGATTGTTCTCAGCTTTTAGAATAACAACATATCGTTACCTAAATCGTCTACCAACTATTAGCGTAGAATAACACTTTTCTGTGGCGTAGCTGCGACAATTTCAACAGGAGGATCTCGACCTGTCGAGGCTCTCGCAAATGCGCGACAAAGATACTGCTATCTGTTTCATCTTAGTAGTAGTAGTATTGAGAGAAGAAAACAAACGCTGTCTCGCAGCGCGAGCTGTGTAGCGGACAAACTTGTGATAGTCCTGCTATTCAATACAGGCTATCGCTTAGTAAATTTTTCAGGCGTAAATTGTCACTGGTCCTAGCTACTGTACTTCTACTTGTCACTCGTCATTATCAATGTATTTCTGGTATTAAAATACCCCATGAGCATAACTTACCACCGTCTAGTGCAACGACAAGCTCCATATCACAAGCGAGGATAGAATTACAAACAATCTCAAAGTCCGGCCTAGGTTCTGGCCTGGGCAAATGAGACGCAATGTGATGTAATTAGAGACAGAGTCCACACGTTTATGTTACATTAGCAGTAATGGATGGTCAAGCCAATAGGCGGTGCGTGCCTCCGTAATTTTGCGGTCGGTTCGGATTTAGGTATAGGGTATGTTCGTTTAATATTATCTATGTCTTTTTGGATTAGTAATCAGAGTTGTTCATGGTAAAAGAAATACGTTTGCCTGCCTGAACTGCTGATAACCTGTTCAGTAAAGATATATTTAAGTACATTGTAGACTTTATCGATGAGTTTCAGACATATGTCGATTACTTGTATTTTTACTTGTAATCCCCCCCCCCCCCTCTACCTGGCAGACTCGATACCCACTCATTTACCAATCTCTAAGCTTTTCCGAGCTCATATTTCCGCCGATCTATTCACCACAGCTCCCACATGGGTGGCGTAAGTCATACATACATAACAGCCTCTATTATTTACATTATTAATTATCTAAACGCCTCCAGTATCCTTAACCTGTTGCTCGTTCACCGGGCATCCAGGGCCCGTAACCCGACTCTAGCCTGCGGTCTCGGGTGACACGAAACACTACATCGAGTGGAGAACCCGACACTCGGATCTGTAATAAGGTAATATTGCACCGTTTAGCTCCGGTGGTTTTGCGGCATATCGGGTGATTTGGCTAATCGATTGTGTGGTTTTGTAAGTTTGTATTTGTAAGCGAGAATGTGGTGTAGCTTGGTCTGGGCTAACGAGCAGAGGATATAAGGACCTTATTTGTGGATAGCGGAACTACAAACGTATCATATTTGGAACATTGATGGCTAACCGATGACGAACTGAGTGGTTCAGTTGGCTAACATGCCGGTCGCCACGCAGAGGTCCCGGGTTCTATTCCAGGCCGCGCAAAAATTTAAATGACGAATTTCAATTTCTGTTACGGGTCTGGGTGTAGTATGTATAATAAGTATGTATTTAAAAAAAAGTTTATAAGTAGTTTATCAGTTATCTAACACCCATAACACAAGCTTTGCTTACTTTGGGGCTGGCGGTGTGTTATACTTACCATTCTTGTTTTTCGTACTTTATTGTATGTTAACTATTAAGATAAATAATTATTAAAAAAAAATTAACTTACAACAATTTTTTTTAGATTTGTGCGTGAGAAAGAATCTGTTAATCATACATAATCTTTCACAATGTCAGCCCATATCGTGGTATAAATAACAACCAATGAACATCTTAACGAATTAACTCTTTAGCAAGTTTTCTTTTTCCAGTTTAACGAGCACCATTCTTTGAATCCCTCTTTTCACCACACTTAAGCTCATTTAAATTAATCACCTATAATTGTAGAAAACAAATGTTTATTTTAAACCACAAACGGAGGCAAATACGAATAGAGAAGAAAACGTTAACCAGCAGGACGAAATAAAAACATGTGTGTTTTGTTTACGTTCACCAATTTAGAACGCCTGAAACACACGAATGTCAGTTTTAAGTCCCCAGTCAGAGGGGTTAAATTTACGAAACATCAGAAGTTCAAGTCAATTGACTTGACAGTCAACGCCGTAAACGGTTTGAAACTCTATTCTCATAAAGCCAGTATTCCTTTTTAAAAATTCGAACGATTTTGGAGTTTTAGTGTGTTGTCTCGAATAAAAATAAGCTCTACGACACTGGTATCTAAGTCGAAACTAGTGTACATACTGTTCAACCAGAATAGTTTCAACACAAGTTAAGAATATGTACAGACAGACAGATGCAAGACTGTGTTTTTGTTTATAAATACCCGGTCGCAGTCAGCATTATGACGCGTGACAGGTTAGAGGCAACTGTGAGAAATCTATCATGAGGTATATTTTTAGTTAACTTGAAAATACTTTTTGGGTTGTTTGGTGAGTTGAGCCAACCAGGTAGATCTGCGATTATATTTTCTAACATTATCCTGATGAAGGTGGATAATGGTACATCCATTCACATTGTATTGATAATACAAAACTCTCTAATAAACTTACTCAACAAACAAATCAAATGAGCCCTAACTTGATTCGATGGATATACCTATTAATAACCATTGATCAAGATCACCACCAAGGGATGCCGAAAACCGAGCAAAGGGGACTAAAAGGAGTAGGAAGGCGGACCCCGGGCCCTCGTGTACCGCGCGGGAAAGCAACCAGGATTTAACGCCAAGATGATGATGAACCAAGATTTTCCGCTGGGACCGCGAAACTAGTAGAGCAAACTCGGGATCCGATTGTATTTAATTATTGCACCCCGTGATGGTATTTAATTATTTCTAACCATTGAAGTGTTCCATTGAACAAATCAACACATAGAAACGTGTAAAAGAACATTATCTTTCCTTATGTGCCTGAATGTTCTACAATACCTGAATATATTTTAGTATGTATATGTATATGTGTATATTTATATATATTTATACTATTGTGTGTATTTAGTATCTTATTTATAATGTATGTAGTTTGTAATTTCTTTTTATTACAATTGCGCACGTCTCATCCCCTATACTCTACCATGTCTCTCTTCTATAGGCCTGCTGGAAGAGATTTCTTCTTAGAAATAAGTAGTGCCTGTTGTGTCGTCTTTCATTTTTGTAATTTCTGTTTACTATATATTGTGTGCAATAAATTGTTAAATAAAATAAATAAAACATTTGATTTGTTTGTTAAGTGAATTTATTTCCGCCATTTTCTGCGTGGAGAGGTACTACCACGGGAGCACACAAGTGCAGAGGAAGGGTATTAATTCGTGATTAAGCTCGGTAAGGCGCGGATTATATCATTCGTCAGCGACGCAGATTGCGTTATGTTGTCAACTCAAAATTGTAGGAATTTCTAATGCGCGCGCCGACGCACTTCTGCGCCCAACCTTGCGATTTGTGTATTACTAAGTACTGTAGCATGTGTGTTCTGGCAGACCGTTGGTAAGGTTGGATTCTAGAATAGGTAAGATGGGTTATCGTTACGACCCTCAGTATGACCTACTTTAACCGCAGCGCACTTACACCAGATGAGTGCGAGTACCCGGACCCCAGGAGTTAGTGCCTACGTCCTACCTAAACCAACCCGAATACTAGCTGGCCTAAACCCAAATAAAGCCTACCCTACACCTAACAACCTGCTTTTTTTTTATACCGCTAAGGTGGCAAACAAGCTTACGGCCTGCCTGATGGTAAGCAGTCACCGCAGCCTATGGACGTTTGCAATACCAGGGGCATCACCGACGCGTTGCCGACCCCTTTGGGATGGGTTATCGGAACGATAACCCATCCCAAAAGCCTAGCTAAACTCTGCCAGAGCACACATGGCTACAGTAATAAAGCTCGGTAAACAACCTTGTTTAAAAAAAATGCTTAAATATTGATATGACGTCCGTCGCCCATGTCAATAAAAAAGATCAAAGAGTTGCTGTTATGTTTTCGGTTTACAATCAACATTATGTTTGGCAATAGCAAAAATTCGCGTAGGCAGCTAGCCTGGCATGATAACAAGAGATTACTTGGAAGTAGATAACGGGTTTCTTACTGTACATGATGTCATCGAGTTAGCATATACAACATACAACACGAGTGCGTTAAAATGACCACCACATTATACCGTTGTCAAATGTGGTTAGCTACTCTTTAAACCAGCCACTTAGCTTTGACAACAATTGGCGTTCTATCCTTTGCATTGTCGATTAGATTCTTGAATGGTAGCTCATTGTAGAGGTAAATACGACTTAGTACAGATCAATAGATATGTTGAGGGTTTACACTTTGTACAGCTATAACAGCTATTACAGCGAGGTAATAATAATGCGCAGCTTATAATCACACTGTTCATACTACAGACCTCAGGGTCTCCTTTTCGGGAATGCTGGTGGGTTTTAGATTTAGATTAGACTACAGTATCTCCTTGCTAAAATCGTATTACCCAAATATATTTAGCGGTTTAGGCGTAAAAACGTAACAGAAAGAGAAATAAGTCACGAGTTTATAATTTTTATTCTTCCTTCTGGGTTATAAATAAGCTATAACACAGCAAGTAGTCTAGTGGTCCTGAAGCGGCACTGGTCTGGTTGCAGACCAATAAGAAAGGTTAAGTAATACTCACAATGCTAACCATGATCCCATCTGGTCAGCTTCCCCTGTCAACAGCGTCACGGAGGTCAGATGGCAGTCGCTGTACTGTAATAACCTGCTCTGCGAAATCTTGAATCATGGTCAAGACAGACTTCGGGTCCTCGCGCCCGAGAGTAAGAATAATGAAAGAAAGTTTGTTTTAGTTTCTACTACTTCCTGGTCCTCCAGTAAGAAGGAATTTAATAAAAATGCCAGCACTAGAAACAATCAAACAGTGTTTAAACCTACAAACTGCTCAAGAACTACACATTTCGTTTAAATATGTCACGGAAACGACCACAAGTCAAAGCGATGCAATAACCAAGCGAGTATGACATCACATTTGGTATACAGAGGTTGTGCTGTCAAGGTGGGTGACGTGCCGACTGCTGGTGTGTTACAATCGCCAACAAGCGATGAATATTTTGCTAAAACTATAACGGAGTAGGTATATACAGTGTTCCCTTTGAACTATGGCATGGGATCGTTCAAGAGGTATATATTTGAGATCTCCTTTCTTTAGAGGTGGGCAACGCATTGGTAGCGCCCCTGGTGTTACTGATGTGCATAGGCGGCGGTGATCACATAACAAAAAGGTACATCATATGTAGGTACTCGTGATTTGGATGTTGGATTGGTTTAAAAATTAATGTATTGACATTTATCCCCCTATTTACTTCCCCCAACAATTTACTTTCTTCTTTTGCCTCTATTAATCTTTTATTTCCTATTTCAATTTATCAAAGAAATTTGAAAATTTTAAAAAGCTTTATTAACAAGCTATCTTTGAGCGTCGGTGGCCGAGCGGTTACAGTATCCGACTCGTAAGCCAGAGGTCCCGGGTTCGAATCCCGCTCCGGCCATGTACCAATGACTGTTTTCTGAGTTATGTACATTAGTTGAATACTAAACGATGCTATTACGGTGAGGGAAAACATCGTGATGAAACCTGCACATTCAGGCGACTGGATGTGTAATCATGATCCAATCTGGTCAGGTTCCCCTGTGAGCAGGGTCATGGAGGTCAGATGGCAGTCGCTCCACTGTAATTACCTGACCTGCCAAATCCTGGATCATGGTCAAGGCGGACCCTGGGCCCTCGTTCTCGAGAGCACAACTGGGACATTAACGCCAAGATGATTATTATTTATTTATTAACAAGCTATCGTAAGATGTGTGTATGTTTCATACGGACTTCGTAACAATTTACGATTTTGATGAAATTTTTAAGCAATTCTAAGACTAGCCTAACGAGTGATCCTATGTAGTTTGGTATACAAGCCGGGCAGGTCGCTAGCTTATTACGAAGTCATATCTGTATCTTTCAGCAATTTGTACGGAAATCATACATATATTATAATGACGGAAGACTGTCTCACAAGTTTCGAGTGACATACGTTGTATCCTTGTCTAATATAAAGAAATGAGAAGGTAATAAAATATAAACTCAACAAGTGATACAAAATATCACAACGAGCTAAAATCCAGGTGAAATACAATTTACATAAACGTTCACATACTGATATGGCGGCAAGGTCGAATGGATATTTGTTTCACACAAACAATAACCATGTTAACGGCATGGCGGTCTACTAGGGCTGGCACCACGTAGTTTTTTTTAAATATCTTTTGTTGAGTTGATGTATCAAATCAAATCAAAATTTCCTTATTTAGTAGGAAATTAAATATCTCGTTTAATCGTCGAAGTTATTTGCCCCAGGACCGGAGCACACCCATCCTACGTCAACAACGGCTGGACCGTGTCCGACAATACCAGACACCAGACAATACAGACCACGGCATAATACATGGGTATATTATACTTAAGAATTCCACCTAAAACTACAGCAAGAATAAGCCAGTCCACCTAGACAGCATCCGTTCACGATTAATAACACAGGACCCAGCCATTGTCCAATTCAACCTTACTCTTCTCCTAGGCCATCCCCACCGCAGTCAACACAGAGCAGGCGCCCCCAAGCCCTGAAACGACGAAAAGACACCGATGTGATGGAAAGTCTTCGAGTGGAAACCACAGGAAATGGAAGTATAGGACGGCTCCCTACGAGGTGGACGGACGACCTGGTAAATTTCATGGGGATGCGAGAGGTGGTAGATCTCTGTCAAGCCTGAGGAATCCACCGCCTTATCTGTTTCTGCCGCCAAACAAAAATGCAGAGCGCACCCCGTCCCTACGGGGTGTGCTGGCGTTTTGGCGTTTTGGCGAGTCGTGCATAACCAGTTCGGCCGGCCGGCTGGTACTCATAAGAGTTCACCTCCTCCCTCCCAACCGCTATACCGGAGGGTGCCCATTTCCTTTGCGTTGGGCGCAAAAAAAAAAAAAACAAAACAATAATGCTTGTATTACTGTATTCCGGCTTGAAGGATAAGGTAGCCAGCGCAATTACAGGCCTGAGGCATTCCATGTTAGTTCTCACATTGATAACGCACCTGTTCTGTATTTTGTGCCCTACAACCTAATGCATGAATCATGGAAATCATCATCAAAGGTCATGTGGGTTGTTCGCCCGTTTGTCGCTGCGTAGCATAAATAAACACAAGACGATGGTGTGGAAGGCTTGGGAAGGGTCAGGGGCCAGGGAGGAGGCAGGATGCCACATTCCATATTATTAGAACATCACGGCTAGCACAAGTGTGCCTGCGATACATCTCGCGCCGCGAGAGAGCGTTCGTTTCCTTTGCTCAATAATAAAAAAAAAAAACATCTTGGCGTTAATGTCCCGGTTGTGCTCTCGAGAACGAGGGCCCGGGGTCCGCCTTGACCATGATCCAGGATTTGGCAGGTCAGGTAATTACAGTGGAGCGACTGCCATCTGACCTCCATGACCCTGCTACCAGGGGAACCTGACCAGATTGGACCATGGTTACACATCCAGTCGCCTGAATGTGCAGGTTTCATCACGATGTTTTCCCTCGCCGTAAGAGCATCGGTTAGTATTCAACTAATGTACATAACTCAGAAAACAGTCATTGGTACATGGCCGGAGCGGGATTCGAACCCGGGACCTCTGGCTTACGAGTCGGATACTGTAACCGCTCGGCCACCGACGCTCGTTTCCTTCGCTCAATACTTACATGAAAAGCAGTATCTATGTCTGCCTGCCTGCCTGATGAAGGTTGCCTGGTACAGAACGCTTGCAGCGATAAGGCCGCCTTTGCCCGCAACTAGTTATGGTTTTTGTCGGAACTTATCAATGTAATGTTTCTTGTGCGAGCAGTAAAGAATTTATCTATCTATATATCTATCTATGTCGCGCCTTTTCTTGCTTATCGCGCGAGAGCACATTTGTGCTAGCCGTGAAGTCCCGATAATAAGTAGAGAGCTCTTTATTGTTTCGAGCAATTGTTGCGTTTTATTACAGTTTGACGAAATACTTTATCTTCTCAATTCACACCAATAAGATTATAAAACCAGAAATCATTATCGCACTAATTAATAGAATGAGCATATGACTCATTCATTCCCAGTTATCATTGATTCACCATTTACATTTTACATTAACCTCATTAAGATAAAATCAATAAGCAGTAAACGACGTAACTTTATAAGGATGTGAAAATCGTCTTTCAACACTATTTTGGCTAACCTGTCATATAAAATCGAATAAAGTAATAGATACGTCTATAATTATCAAATAAGGAAGAGAAACTGATTTTACGTACATTTACGCCTGTACGTAGTATCTAAAATCCATTAAAACCGCTGACATTTCTAATAACCAATGTCTTTTGAGAGCAATAAATCATAAAACTACAGATACAATATTCGATATTATTTATTACAGTTGTACACCAGTAATGGTGAAGAAAGTGACACCCCTGTTAAAGTTACGACTCTAAATCAAACGTTAACAGATAGGTTGAGAACGGACCCAATATCTATAAAGATAAGATAAAAGATACGCGTTCTCAGCTCTTGAATCATCTCACGAGAGGGCCACTACCATTAACTGGCTTGCAGTACACAGAAATAAATAATTTCCTTATAATATGATTGTCGTCATATAAGTCGAAAAACGCTTACTGGGGTATCCCCCATCTTAGAGATCTCCGCAAAGGTCGTTGGTACCGGAGACCTTCTGCATGTTGTCGGTACATACAATCATCAGACATAAGTGAAGATAACTAACTTTCCAATACATTTCGTCTGTCTGTCTGTTATGTTGAAATTAAGGCATTTTAATATTTTTTTAGAATGATTTAATTAATTCTTTGAATTAGTATTTGTGAAATTTTCACGCAGCCCTTTACAACGTTTAATGAATGAATAGTTTGTTAATCAATTGTCCATAGAACGAAAGCCAAACTACAAAACTATGGTGCTTGTCTTCACTCGCGCATGTCTTTTCGCTCTAGTTTGTGTCGAGTTACCTTAGTAGGAGCCACGAGATGCGCCTGCGCAGCCGATGCATCTGGCAAAGCCCGTGTGAAGTACCGTGGAGAGTGCCTCCGCTATCAAATATTAATGTTCGAAGCTGGTATTAATGTCCATAGTTCATTAACACCATCGTAGGGCCTGATGGTGGCCGATTTGAATTATACGGAGTACGTAGTGGTTACATCGCAACGCCGCATCGACACTTTTCATCAAGTGAGATGGCGTTCATATGCCTGGCTAATATAATTAAAATGAAAATTGAAAAAAGTATGCACTTTGTGCGTTCTGGATCTAGTTAAGGCACAGAAATGCATTTAAATCTAGATTTCTGTGAAAGAAATAGGCAATAAATACCTATTGTAAGCAAAAATCAGTTGGTAATGTCCGCTTTATTATGGGTGTTGTAAAATTCTTATCACTACATAGTAGATAATAAAGTCGCTTTCCGCGTCTGTCTATTTGCATTTCTGCTAACTGCTCCCAAACCACGCAATGGACATTGATGCGTTTTTCACCATCAGTTAGAGATCTTACATAAATGAATATTTAAATTTTCCGCCGAGATCCATTTACATTTTTTTTGTAATGGCCCATTAATTTTTTGCATTAAAGCTGACTCACAGCTAGCCATACCTATCTTATTATCATGCAAACAATATGAGTGTATACCGGTACATACAGGGTGTTTCATAATATATGTATAAAGCCGTGAACTGGGTGGAGTGCTACACGTATTAAAACGATAGGTACAATCATTTTTTTCTTGCGTGGAATAGTTAGCGAGAAAATGACTATCGAACTTTTTCTTTTTCAATGTCGATAATGACATTTTAAAAACGAAAGACCGCATCTCTAGAAATCAGTTGTAATAGGTTAATCAACCGCCGACAAACGCCCCGCCCCGCCACGGGCCGAGGCGAGCCGGCCTGTGGCGGTGCCTTTGATCTACGGCGCGGCTTCCATTGACGAAATTTACCTACTTTCGTGTCGTGTTCGTTCATTCGATTTAGTTGTTCACTTGAAATAGAGCTGCGCTTCAACGTAGTCGATATGATTATTTTTCTTTAAAAACGAAGATTTTTTAATGAAAATTAAAATTCAATGTCCGGATAATTTGAAGTCGCTAGTGTACTCTTTGCAAGCTATACTTTAACACCCTTTCGGCTTTATACATGTATTACGTAACACCCTGTACATAGCAAACAGTAGGTATCTACTACATTACAATAGCTATGAACTGAGTACCTGAACCGCAAAAAAATGCAGCCAAATACGTTCATTTGCTATGTAGGTATGTTATGCTGTGTGATTTTATTATGTGATACTAGTAATATTCATTATTATGATGGTAACTGGGGGTTTCAAGGCTAAACGTCATAGTATCACTGCGACCATTCCTGACCTCTTTCTTACAGTTCAGTGCTAATCTCTACAGCTTCCATGATCTGTAATATGTTCTTAGCACTGATGTTGTGCTCCTCATCGGGTAGTAGCTGGTTACCAAGATGGATGCGTTTGCGCATCAGGGCTTCGCACTTGCGGATCAAGTGTAGAGGCGATTCCTTCTCCTCCTTCCAGAATCGGCACAGTCCTTCGTACTGCTGAACTTTATGTTAAACATGTTTATGTTCAGCCCTTACCAGGATCCATCCATACATACTATCCAGGATAAAAATATTAATAGGCATCGTATTTTCAAATTTGTGTTGGTATGCATTGTTTAATTTATTTTTGTAAAAATTCCTGTTTTCTGGTCTACGGAAGTCCTAACTTTCTGACTTTGTACGACTCCAGCCAAGTCGAAATGAATGTTTGGTGCCATATGTTCGGGCCTACTTTCTTCGGTCGTAGGCTTCAGGGTAAGCAGGTTAAAAAGATGAAGATTGAACTGTAGTTTTCAATGAGTTTAATGCGTTGAACAAAGAATTACCACAAAGGTAATAGGCTGCTGATCTTCGTAAAGGTAGGTTAATCGAATGAAATGAATCGTAATAAAGTTTAAATATTTGAATTTCGAATATTATTGACAATTGAGTTAAGCAATGAAGTTAAAATGTACAGCCAAAGTTTGTTTACAAAAATATTTATAAAATTAAGAATGAAATTGTTAATATAAATTAATAGTTATACTAAATCTGAACACCATATTCCCCTCCATCGGACCCAAAACGTCCAACTTTCTCCAGATCAACTCTTACCTCAAACCAATTTCGAGGTATTCAGCCATTTTAACACCAAGCCGACAATTTGCATTGGAAACCCGCAATTATACCGCAATTTCCAATATCCCAATCTAGAATAATCCAGATAGAACCGACGCGGTAAAAGTAAAGTAAATAAGACATGAAATAAGTTGAGTTTCACGATGCAAATTGTTCCCGAAGTATCCAATCTGAATTTACACTTTCTCTACCTTCACTCTGTTGAGGCGGCTATTCGTCAGATTGCGCGGGACCATTGTCTGACAGATTAGAGTTAGGCAACTGTGGCTACGGATTATGTATTACCTATTTTCCTCAGCTCTTCATGCACTGTAATAGCATAGTTATAGCATAACTGCATTACCACACTAAGAATCAAATTCCTATATAGGTTTTTAGGAAATCTGCTTCATGGGGTATACGCTCTAGGGATTTAAGAAACAGCTACTGGATTCTTCTTTTAGCCAACTCAATATTGACATAGACATAGACGTATCTTTAACGTTTGACGTATATTGGTTAACGATGCACCAAAAACCCAGTAAGCTGCTGTAGCTGCAAAGGATGTAATGGACTTATGCTCTTGGACTGTACTTAGGTATATCTTGCGAACATGCGAGTAGAGGGGAATAAAAAGTAGCCAATGTCTTTCTCCATACCGAATTTCATTAAAATCGCTGCAGTGTTTTAGCGTGCAAGTTTACGACTCCATATCCGCACGCGATATCGAAACTGCCATTCCGAACCCCACGGTCGCCTCAACTGCTCTCATTGGGAAGCCGACTTCCCACTGCATACAAATTTAGCCAACACAGCCGACACTAATAAAACTTGCATAGAACGTGAAACGCGGCTTTCCACTATCTTTCCATCGTCGTCTGGGTTCTAGTCAAAGAGTAAATTATTGCTGGAGACAGCACATAACTCCTGTTTAATAGGCCCGATGTGCCTAATGACTGTGTATTCCTGTCTGGGTTGGATTCTTGATGAATTAGGTGTGCCTTTGGTTTTGGGGTTTCGTTTAAGAGCAAGAATCATTTGGTTTCTATTTATTGCCTAGGGAGGCACACAGACTGGTCCACCTGATGGAAAGGGCCACTGTCGTCCAGGACATCTGTAATCTAAGGGGATTGAAGATCGCTCAAAAGAGAACTGCAAGTTTTCGATTAATTCGTCTGAAAATATATAATATTTTAATAATTTATTTATTTATTTATTAAAACTTTATGCACTAAAGGTACATTGGCGGACTTAAAGCTAAAGTAGCCTTATCTACCAGTCAACCGTGAAAAAAAAAAGATCGAAAACGGTAGGCGGTAACGGTATAATCGTCGCCACCAGCCCTAAACCACAGAATAATAACTACGTACCTAATAATAAGCGTACCGATTACTTATTGAGCCTTGACATAATGTCAAGATACGCAGAATGCCAGATTAGCAGAATGTCAGCTACGGGTGCTCTGCGTTAAAGTACCAGACTAATCCTAAACTGTACTAGAATAACCTAACAATCTTGTTAAACATATTTCGAACAGCGTTACCTGCTTCAGATCTCGACACAGCAGATGTCGACACAACGAAATTGTCGTCCATATTAATATTAGACAAGAGCTTAACCCACTTAGAGCGTAATCTTTCACACGATCTCAGTTTTCATCACACGCGGTTAATTGGCCTAATATGACTAACCCGCTTTACATAACTAAGCCGACAGGATTAAATGCAACACGTTTCACCACGTATCTGAGTCATCTTGCAATCTACGCTCATGGTATAACATTTTTTATACTAGACCACTGCTAGCAGCCGTACCGCCGATCTGCGATAGCACGACGCCATTTTGATGCAATTGAGTTTAAACCAATCGCAGCAAGACAGCTCTGGCTCTGGCTTGCTGCAATTGTTCCACACTCAATTGCATCAAAATGGCAGCGAACAATCGGAGATAGGCAGTACCACTGCGGGCCATGCCACCCCTGCCAGGCACGGGAAGGAGAGTCGGGATGGCTGGACGTCGTTAAGAGTGACATGCGTGCCAAAGAAGTCACCACTAAGGATGCCGAAGACCGAGCGAAGTGGACCAAGAACAGTAGGAAGGCGGACCCCGGGCCCTCTCGTGCCAGGCAAAAGCGCAACCGGGAAGCGAGCCAAGATGATGATGATGACTGCGGGCCAATTGATGTAAAGTGATCACCGACGCCCAAAGGGTATATTTGGGTATCAACATCTGGGTAGTCGCAAATTCACAGCCGTTCTTACAAACAACCAGACGCCTCCATTTAACAGGGGTAGGCAGATACTATCGAGTGCCACAAGTTACGATCTGACACACCTCCTTTGCCTCTTGTAATCATAATTTTCTCATATATAATATATCTCGTATACCGATGCCTAAGACAGGTTAATTGCTTACCTAGTTTAGGCATCTAGGTAATGATAAATTTAGCATGTATTTACTTAATTTACTTCTAGCTTACATAACTTTGGCTGTAAATGACTTGAAATTGTTCTATTCATATTTTATCACAGGTAGGAACTTTTAATTTAACTATAGTACGGTGTAATTTTAGACTTAATTTTCTTGAATAAATTATTTAATAATATTATGAACTTGAGAGTATTCCTTCTTTTGTAGAAGACATATCAGCCTCTGCCGACCCTTCAATTTACTTTTGCACACTAAATGGCTGTCGTAAATTGTCTTTCATCTGTTCAAAGCATTGTAATACAATTACAACACGTCACGTCACATCACATGATGTTATTACAATAACAATATAATTTGAAACTCCATTAAATCTGCAACAATTACCGATTTAATTACTGAAACCGCCATTGTCTTTCCATACCCACGCAACTCTCTTCTGAATGGACCGGTCACACTTCTATCGCAATTCAGAACAATTGACAGTTTCACAATTCATAACTGTGTCGCCTCTGCCGTTTAGCTAATCTATGATCAAAGTCAGGAATAAACAGCCGGTGGGTCGTCGACCCCTCCTAGTTGCATCAATTCAGCTTAATTGTTAGTGCAGTTGGTCAGAGATGTTTATTTTCTGAGCCACTGGAGTGGGCATCGTTTGATGTCGCGTCTGAAAGATAGCTTCCTCTTTGTCTGTGTTTACATTTTTTGTGGATGCTCCGATTTTATTGGTCAGCGAGGCGTTGAGTGCCAATCGCTTGTGATCGGCCGGAAATCGTGATGCGGTGATGTGTCTGGATTTATATATACATTTTAACACTAAGATCCTGTAAACGCTTTTAAATTTTGAGTGTGGTTCCTGAGTGGTTCAGTGGTCAACATGCCGGTCTGCCACGCAAGAGGCCCCGGGTTCGAATTCCGGCCGGGCAGAAATTGAAATGATGAATTTTAATTTCTGTTACGGGTCTGGGTGTTCTATGTATAATAAGTATGTATTTAAAAAAGTATTTAAGTAGTTTATCAGTTATTTAGCACCCATCGCACAAGCTTTGCTTAGTTTGGGGCTATTTTATTATTATTTATTTAACCGCCATCTCACCTAGTGATAAGATCAGCAAGATCACACTCACTTTTAATATGGATCAGGGACAGGTTAAACAGTGTAACCCCCACTCTCATCTAATCGTATTTCTCACGGAGAAAGTTCAGCTGATTTAGCTATTTTTTCTTTCCGTTTACCGGGAATTTCATCAATTTATGTGCTATTAATTTTATTACTACAATTATTATTATACGCCCTAATACGAAGAAACTTTCAAGCAAAAACCAGGTAACCATGAGTACAGTGATCATCATCTGAGCGGTCAATCTCGGGTACTGCCAGGGTCCGCTTTCTTGTTTCACTTTGCCCGGTCTTAGGCATCCACACACAAAACAGTACATTTTCTTATTAGGTACACAAATAGTTATAACAAATAATACACCTAAACCTTCCTCATGAATCAATCTATTGGTAAAAATTGCATGAAAATGCGTTCAGTCGTTTTTGAGTTCATCGTGAACAGGCAGACGCGGCGTGGGACTTCTATGGACTATAAAACAAAGTCGCTTCCCGCCGTCTGCACCTATGTATCTATGTACTGTAGCATGTGTGCTCGGGCTGGCCCTAGGTTAGGACGGATCCCAAGACAGGAAGGCGATCGGAGGCCTCATGTCTGGAGGGGCTTTAGGTTAAGTAGGTTTCCGGGTGAAGTTGCTGCTCATAGAGACAGGCTAAAGACCTAAGTCCTGCTTGCTCCGAACTATCCAAGCTTACCGACCTTCTTCCTACATGTTTCAACCTGCTTAACTGATTAAAGCCCCGGCTGCCCTATGGGAGCAGCAACCTCACCCGGAAGCCTACTTAACCTAAAGCCCCTTCAGACATGAGGCATCCGAACGCCTTCCTGTCTTGGGATCCGTCCTAACCTAGGGCCTGCCCGAGCACACATGCTACAGTACGCATAGATCGGTGTAGGTGTTGGGTAGGTGTAGGGTAGGTGTACGGTAGAGGTAGGGGTAGGACGTCATGCGAACGAAGTAGTTGTTTTATAATATGTAGATATTGATATAATAAGTGCGTTTCTATGTTTTCCTAGTTTACGGCCTATCGAAGTTTTATAATAAACCGCTTGCAAACAAACACGTCTATCCGATGGGATATGACCGATAACGGATAAACGGACTAAATAGCGTGCCAACAAACAAACACGTCTACTCGATGAGATTTTGTGTGAACGATAACGGGCGATAATAGTAAATCAATGTGTACATCGTGAACCCTCGTGTAAAACGTGTACAGGTTGCCCTACATATTTAATTCAGGATCGTAGCTTGTAGCACGCGATAGTCTCTGCCTACCCCTAAGGGATACGGGCATGAGTGTGTAAGTTATTATGCTTTATTTTGACTTTTCACATACATTAAAACTGTGTTCATAAAGCACAAGCGCATTTTGATTTCTCGCGCGAGGGCCTGGGGTACGCCTTGACCATGATCTGGTAGAATTTGGTAGCTGGAATTTGGTTTGTAATGCAAAGAGTTCAGTGAAGTCATTGGTATATGGCGGCATCGGGGATCGAACTCGGTAGCTCGCGCTTACTAGTCAGACTCGCTAGCCATTATGCCATCGACGCTCTTTTGGATACTCAATTGGATAAAATAATAATCATCTTGGCGTTAATGTCCCGGTTGTGCATTCGAGAACAAGGGCCCGGGGTCCACCTTGACCATGATCCCGGATTTGGCATGTCAGGTAATTACAGTGGAGCGACTGCCATCTGACCTCCATGACCCTGCTACCAGGGGAACCTGACCAGAATGGACCATGGTTACACATCCAGTCGCCTGAATGTGCAGGTTTCATCACGATGTTTTTCCCTCGCCGTAAGAGCATCGGTTAGTATTCAACTAATGTACATAACTCAGAAAATAGTCATTGGTATACTCAATTGGATACCTAATCGAAATGACTCAATAAGTTCTTTTCTGAAGCGACAAAGTTCTATCTGAGCATCGTGTTCAACTGAGCAGATGACACGTTACACTACTGAAGGTCTAGAGACGGTCTTCAATAGCCTTTCTCCGTCTTATTTATAGCTTTGCCGCCGAAGCCTTACGAAGCCTCCGTCCGCAATCTATGTTTATGTTAAACACGTGATTCTATAATCCTTTCCGCAGATTGAAGCCTTTTCTTATACCTGAGGCATTTATTACATCGTCTTAAAGTTGAAAATCCAATTGCGACTGTCTTCTTTTGTTATGGTGTGACGCAGGTTCTGTCAGCAGCAGAAAAGCCAGTTTTTATTTTTACCCAGCCATAGTTCTTAATCTATCTACATCTAATAAAGTCAATACGAATTTGTATGTTTTTGTCAAGCTTTAAAGAGGATAAGTATTTGAGTGCAAGTTCAATTAACAGCGATTTGTTTCTCGGTACAACAAGTCTAATATACCAGCTGTAAGGTTAAGAGAAAGAAACTTTACAAAACGATGGCGCCAACCAATTCGCTCTGGCCTTACCCTTAAATTTCTGATTGAAGATTTATTATGAATTACGGCAGACAAACAGGAAAGCGGGCCACCTGATGGAAAGTGGTCACAGCCGCCTATGGACATCAGGGGCGCTACCAATACGTTGCCCACCTCTAAGGAGACCTCTAATATACCTCTTGAACGATCCCATGTCATAGTCCAAAGGAAACACTGTGGTTGGGAGTTTGTTGCATAAATAGACAATTTACTTCCCGTTTTGAAGCTATTACATAATTTCTTGACAAAATCCATGCTTTACAAAGGTACTGCACAGAAGCTAGGTGCCAAAGGCAATCCAAGCAAAATTTCTCCAGGGACCTAAATCCACAACGTTAATGTGCGTGGCACAGAGACCCATGGAAACAAAGAGTATGCGTCTGTCTGTCGTATGTCGTAACGTACTTTCAAAAGCCGCGACTAAAATGAAAAATGCAACGCCTCCACGTCTAAAGACAATGTCGAAGGTCAGCATAAATGCTCACCAATTAAGCAAACAAGAGTCGTCAGCGTCAGCTAACAATTGCGGGACAAAGCGGCGTATTATCTCCTTTAAATTGTATAGATATAATTACGCTGTGGTATGGTAGTCTCAGAGTCATTAGCAATGAAAATAATACACTATAGACAATTATGTCTGTAGGTGTATTTCTTTTTGCTACTCAGTGACAAGCGAGGAGACAGCCCACCTGGTGATAAGTGGTAACTGTCGCCCATAACATCTACGATTATTACATTTAGGTTGCAGGTAACAAAAATGCATAACCGCAGATTGGTTGTCACTGTGAGGACCCAGACTGTGTATGTCATACATCTATAACAGGGTTTCTCAAAGTGGGGTACGGGGACCCCTAGGGTTTCGATATTCAACGGTAGGGTGCTCGAGACAAGATTTACGTAATGCTGGCTGTGTGGCGCGTGCGCCCTTCGCTACAACATACCTAAGTGACAGTGGGATTTCACACCTGGTCATGCATGATAAAAACGAAATGGGTACAGCCATCAACTTGATTCTGAGTCAGAGTTAACGTTAAAATTGCCCAAAGTTACTTGGAAAATTTACATAATTTGCGACATAAAAATCCATCAACCACACCCACCCAAAAATATATTTATTTTTTGGCATTTGGTGCCTTTTATTGAAATTAAAAGTCAATTTTAATATTTTCTTTAGGGGGGTTAAAGGGTTCGCTGTCATCTGGACACTTTGACAAGGGTACGTGGAACCATAAGTTTGAGAAACCTTGACCTATAGGTACCATAGTGGTGTACCATATAGGAGCAATTGACGGTAGAAACCGATTCACCCCTCACATCAACAGCCCATAACAACCTTGCTGGACTTCAACCTCCGCCATATTAGCGGAGAGTTTCGCCATTATCTCCATGCTTGACTAACTTGTTAGCCTCTAGGCGATATTTGTTCCAGCATGTTATGTTTGTGTATATGTTTTTCAGTTATAATTAAATAATTATACAGTTGGGATTAGTGGGCACTGGGGCACTATAAGCCGGGTGGCTTACAGTTGTTTTATCAGTTTAGAGTTTCAGAAAATTAAACGTCATCTCTGATTAGATATTAAATTATTAACTATCTATAATTCTGTAGGTCCTGTGTAGTGCATCAGCGTCAAGTAGGCTGACTTTGTCTTTGTACAGTGGAATGAAGAGAACTACTTTACCGCAAGAGCAAACAATGGCCGCGTAGGTGATGCCCCTGGTATTGCAGTCCATAGACTGCGGTGACTGCTTACCATCAGGCAGGCCGTAAGCTTGTTTGCCACCTTAGTGGAATAAAAAAAAAAACGAAGGCGAAGAACATACCAGAAGGAGATACCGAAGCGAGTAGTTACATGACAATCATTATTAGTGGTAACATGACAATGTAACCAATTTTATCGCATCGCATATTGGCTGACGATGACGATGACGATGAGACGTACAGAAATCAGCAGGTCTACCTACAAAAAAACAGTATAAAAGGAGCTATCATTGATATTGGCATCCATAGAGATAAATAAATAAATAAATATTCATTGACAAATTCACACAGCGCCATCTATCCCCAAACTAAGCAAAGCTTGTGCTATGGGTGCTAGATAACTGATAAACTACTTAAATACTTTTAAATGCATACTTATTATACATAGAACACCCAGACCCGTAACAGAAATTAAAATTCATCATTTCAATTTCTGCCCGGCCGGGAATCGAACCCGGGACCTCTTGCGTGGCAGACGGCATGTTGACCACTGAACCACTCAGATTGTCAGATGCTAGCTTATCTTATACTGGTTTCATGTAGGTAGATATAACAGTGTATCATTATGTGATTTTGTATACAAATTGCTAGGTACAGTACGTGTTACGACTGTGTAATAAAATATTATGGTAGGTACTGGCGCAATAGGAGTATTATATCAGGTAATTTTTATAGTAACATGTTCTGGCTTCGCAAAAAGCAAATTATTTGTCTATGGTTTCTAGAGAAGAATTGGAGATAGTCATATTCAATTTCGGAGGGCTATAGGTCGGTATAGATAGTACGCTCGACTATAGGGATTGCATTGCCTCCGGGTGTGTCCCCGAACTGTAAAATAAATAAATAAATAAAATAAATAAAATAAATAAAATAAATAAAATAAATAAAATAAATAAAATAAATAAATAAATAAAATAAATAAATAAATATGCTTGAACAATTCAGACAGCGCTATATAGCCCCAAAGTAAACAAAACTTGTGTTATGGTTGCCAGAAAACTGATAATCTGTCTGGACACCTTCAAAGTCAGTGTAAATAGGTCCATCTTTGATATGGTCATCTTCTATATAGGTGGAAGCGGTCAAATTCCTGACTGCCAATTTGTGGAAACCAGTCAAATTGTGGGTCAAATTGCGTCCAGGTTCAGATAACAAACACTATCACCCAATAGACTAAAAATAGCAACAAAAAAAGCTATCATATGTAATCGATCTATCTTGATCGATTTAAATTGCGTAATCGATATCAGCATTGTTTCTATTTAATAAACGATCAAGAGATTGATTGATCATACATTAATCACCACCGATTTCGACATGCGATCATTATACCAGATATTATATTACCAACCTATCTAATAAGTAATTTGTATAAGAACATTTCTATGCAATTAGTGAGTAATTATGCTATGGTTGATCGCACACAGAGGTCTGTGTAGTTAGTCGATTATCTTTGACGGAGGTTATGTCATTCATTCTGGTACTGGCGCTAGTAAATCTGTGATATAACTGATTGATTATTTTGATATAGTATTAAGGAGAATATATTGAAATATCGGTAGCATAATACATTTAGGAGGATAAAAGACGAGAGGTTTTGGACATTCGTTATTATTGGACAGTTTATCCACTTACAGATTTTAAGTATGGCACATGTTTTAATTTTTGTTGATTTTCTGCAATATGTGTTTTGAGTGCTTCATTATATTTTAGTCTGTGGTTATTAGTGACTATAATTGGCTTGACTGTGTCTACTCATAGTATTTAATTAGTCTTATAAGCTGTTGGTATTCCAATAAATAAATAAATAAAAATGTGAAGAGAAATATAGGATTAGAAAAACCTAGACAATAACCTAATCAACAGAATAAGTGGAATCACCCCCTACTAAGTTAACTTTACCTCAAATATTTTCTAAGCTAGAAAAGAAGCTGATTTTAATGAAACAAAAACGTAAGAACCATCTCGACTAAACTGGCTTTAAAACCGTATCCAAATCGGTCCACCCGTTCGGGAGCTACGATGCCACAGACAGATACACAAAGCAACAGATACACATGTAAACTTAAACACACTTTTTTTTTCATCTGGGCTTAAAATGAAGAGTGGAGTGACTCAGGGTACTCTACCCAAAACCGACGACCACTTTTGAATAGGTTGACGCACATGAAAGACAAAACAAGCGAAAGTGGTCTATCAAGAATGTAACCACAATGTGGTCTTAGCTTGTGGTCTACACTTCTGGGAAACAAACGAAGAATTTGAGGTATGTTCATTTGGATGTTAGAAGTAACCCGATATCGAAAAATACCTAGGTAATGTATTCGGAACGTGTGCCATAGTACCCATAGCGTAGTTTATGGACAAAAAACCCAGCAGGGCTACCTAACGGAAAGCGGTCTCCGCTGCTAGACATTAGCAACACCAGTGGTATCGCCAATGGGTTGACTACCTCTAAAACCTGGGATACGTCGCTCTGGCTGCAAATAGACAAAATTTATTTATTTATTTAAAACTTCATGCACATTACAGTACAAAGGTGGACTTAAAGCTACATAGCTTTTTCTACCAGTCAACCAGAGAGCAATAAACAAAAATTACAAAATGAGTGTATGAAAAGAAGCCTAGCTCCTCCACTGCCATAGACACGGTTTCCCAAACCAAAATGCACTGAAGACTTTACCACCAGTACAAACACAATATACACTATTGAAAATAATGATTTGGCTACCCACCTGGCTAACACTACCTACATAATAAGCACTCAAATATTTCGTTAAGAAAAAGCGCTCGATACAAATTGTAAGACCATCATCGCGATCGTATCGCATCGAGTAACCGTCAATTTCTTGCTCTGCTGACTACTGCCAGAAGTGGCTGGTAGAGGCTGGTTTCATTGTGGTTTTGGCTTTGAAAGAAGTACCCATACATACACACTCACGGAGGTATCCCATAGGAGTAGGCAGTACCGATATGTCTTTTAAGGACTCTCTGGCTCTCTCTCTGGCTTGTATTTGCCTCTGTATTGTGATTTGAAATATTATCTCCCCTATTTCATATTTGGTTACTTTCCTCTAATAATTATGGCGTTAATGTACCTACAGGTTGTGCTGTCGCGGACGAAGGTTCGGGGTCCGCCTTGACCATGATCCAGGATTTGGCAAATCAGATAATTACATTGGAGCGACTGCCGTATGACCCCCGTGACCCTGCTGCCAGGGGAATCTGACCACATTAGATCATGGTTTCACATTCACTCGTCTGAATGTGCAGGTTTCATAACGATGTTTTCCCTCACCAGCATAATCTAACTATAATAATTACCCCAGCTCTCAAAAATCTGTAAGCAAGCCGCTCACAATACAATCTGTCCTCTAACAAATGGTTCGTTACAATCTACTGTGAGAAATTTCACCACAGATAGACAAAACAAATCATGTACGACCCTTTGTCTCAATTATTATCAGCAGTTATAATACTACAATATAACAGAATCGTCATAACATTCTAATAATAAGGTATACAATGGAATGCTGTCAGTCTCAGCCAAAACCGTACGCAGCTCTACGCTGCCATCTCACAAATCACTGTAATTTCGACCTTAATGCCTTACAAGTTAAATGAATATTTGCACCGGAATCCGCTGCCGTAATCGCAATGTCGGAATAAATGTTTTTCTTTCCTTACACGGAGGATAAGCAACAGATACGGATGACGAGCGAAGTGAAAAAAGCAAGGAAACGGATGTGCTTTCCTTCGCGTTTGATTGCTTTATCGTTTCCTGTATACCGATTCCAAATTTGAACGCGAATCGAGACATAATACGAGGGTAGACTAATCGAGTAATCGGAGCTATTAGTTGGTATTATGCATGTATGCAATTACGAAGCGAATCGAATGTGCGTCGATTAAGCGAGTAATTACCGAACGAATTCTGTAACATTTGTATTCTGTATGCACTGTCGCGTACCGTAGCGTGTCTACACACAATAACTATACACTTATAGCGTGTATAATATAGTGGCAACAACAGATGTTCGTAATCATAACAATGAAATTGAAGTCTGCGGCCTACTTATTTACGAAGAACGATCGCTTTACTATGATAAATTGTGTCCAAAGGGTAATGGAGGCGAGTGGAACAAACTTATCTGACTCGGTAACGGCGTCGCTGTTGTTGACAACAAAATCACATTTCGAAATGGAAACACTCAGTACCAATTTCGGCCACCGGGTCGGAAAACTTTGCGGGATTTATAAAGTTGTGATACTGACCTCAAAGCGCTGCCTGACTCCCTCACATCCACGCCGTTGACAGGCTCTTCACCCCTCGCCTGCAGTCCGGACATTGTCCACCAATGGCGGCGCTCGTGACGTCAGCTCCGCCAATGAGGAGCGGCCGCGTCACCGCCGCAGCCAATCGCAGCGCGCGCTCGCGTCGCGGATCATCGCACTGGAAAGACGGTAGGTTTGATTTAATTTGAATTTAGAATTCAGAACACGGCTTTTCGTAAAGGTGCAATGGAAGGAAGTTCTCGTTTATGGCGCGTGTCATAACTAACTCGGGTAAGTACAGTTAGTTACGTAACTGTCGGTTTATGTGGATTACTGCGAATGCTATGGTTGGTACTTTTTGGTGGTAAATTGCGATCATTAAGGAAGTCATAGGGGCTATAACAGTCGCACGCACATTGGATAATACGGTGCCTTGAGTAGCTGTAATGATATGTGGTGGAGTTCACTTCGACGTAATACAGTGGATCCATTCATTTATTTTGTCATACTCATGTCAACAAAACGCTACATACATGAATACCCAATTACATACTTACTGTATGTGACCGTGTGGTTACAATTAATAATAACATAGATAGGACTGTAATATTGGATAATTTGAAATTTACATTTCTGTTGTTTTCGACATTTTATTTGACGTAACTAACGAGTGATCCTAAGTAAAACCAAAGTGAAGGATGTCATGGCTGAAATAGAAAGGAAAAAGTGGGCGTGGGCACATTACAAGGATGCAAGAGAGCCGCTGGACAAGCAGGGTCTTAGGATGGCGACCCTGGGCGACTACCAAGGAGCGCAGACCACCGCAGCGCTGGTCGGGCGACATCCGACGGCAAGGAGGTCAAGACTGGACGAGTCGGACAAAATATCCCCAGTAATAGAAGAGGCCTATATCCAGGACTAAATCATAATTTTTATAAGGCCATGATGATGATGATTTGACGTAAATGCACATGGTAAACCACGTGAGCGATATAATACACAACTGTGTCAAACACGTTACACGTGATGAGAAACGAACAAGCCAAGTTCCTACAACTTGTTCACGGCTCGTGTAGGTATTTGTAAAAACACAGGTACATCAGCTATTGCTAATAATTTAAATAGGTAATGGACGGGTTAATCATCATTTATGTTTTTGCGGTATTAAATTTTGTGGATAAATGTCATGGGAATTGTTTTTACGACGCCATAATAAAAATCCAATTTGTCTTCGGAGATGAAATCTATTTTGCTTGTTTGCCATTGGTATAAAAAGTTATTTGTTGTCCAAGGTCCACTACCAAGGACCCTTTTCCAAGGTTAATGGTAACAACTTTAGTATGATCCCATGCAGCTATTGCCGGCTATCTAATAAGATCGTGCTAAATCAAAATAATTAAATACCTAAGAATTTATAGCTGCTGCAAACAACTACAAAATAAAATATCACGTCATATCTCTTCGTCCGAAAAGACAAAAACGCATTACCTAACACTCAAAATTCAAAACAATATTCTGGCATAAAAATTGACAAGCCACAATTGACATTTCCTCCCATCCGGAGCCACGAAAACGAAACATTCGCGTCGCGCGCGCAGCTAATGAAAGCATCGAATTTCCCGCCAAAAGATCATAAAAAAACAGGATTGATTTATCGCCAGCACCGAATTATACCAACGAGAATAACACGTCTCTTTTAGCCGCGGTGCGTAAAAATAAACTCTTGCGCATGTTACGTGAGCGTTAGTTGGAAAATAATCGTTTGTTTACATGCGACCAGCGGTCGGGCCGGCTGACCTCTTCCACGGTCGTTTGTGGCGGCCTTAGATCAACTATACCAGATGATCAACATACCAGATGATCTAAGGTGCGGCTGATACCAATGAGACGAAAATCTTGCTCTCACATTTTTTTTTACCACTAAGGTGACAAATAAGCTTAAAAAAATTACGTCTTGCCATGAAGGCAAGCTGTGGTATGAAGGTAAGGTATTTACGTACCCATCTCATACAAAAAAAGAATCGTTTCTATTCAAGAAATATATCATTGGAGAGTTACAAGAAAGATAACGTTTCTAGAGACATTACCATTGGCATATAACCGGATTTGCATACAATAAAAAACAGATAAAACTAATCCCAAAACCTCACCAGAGATTTAGATTAAGACCAGCTCGATATTAAAATTCGTACAAAAGTTGTTGCGAATTTCATATCGACCGAGTCAATATTTCCCCACGGCTTGTAACAAAACATTTTCATTTCGCAACCATTCATTTGCTGAGCATTAAAAATGAAGCATGAACATTCTGTCACGAACCGCTTCGTTCCGACCTTCATTACTATAGTAAATCAAGCGTAATATAACACGATACAATTATCGACTACATCGATATCGACGACCTTAGCCATTCATAAATAGACATCCATTCGCGGTTGGGTTGGCTGCGACGAAATCTGGACAAAGTTTTATAAAGAAAATATACGCAATTTTAAGCATTAATAAGCATGGCAGATAGATACGATATTGAAATCTCTCTGGAGGATAAAATTCGCAACAAGGCAATCCGACAGAGAGCCAAAAAAATCGACATACCTACTATGAAAATTGTTGGTGTCTCTTCGTTGGTATAATGAAGATACATTTACATTCTGGTGAGTGAATGTATAACCATGAAACAATCTTTATTTCGAAAATAGAGTATATTATATAGATGCCGAATCGGCAACTAAATATTCTAAAATAATTAAAATTAAAAAAAAATTCTTAAGTTTTCGTACTTGGAAAATACCCCTTTGTTTCATTTGTCGTCAATGTTGCTTCTTTAATCAGGTGTAATTTTATGAAAAGGATAGTTATCACAATAAATTATACACAAATTAGCTACAAATATACCTACAAAGTTTTATTGTAATAATTATTACTTACAATTTCCAAAAAAAATTAAAATTTGTCTGTATGAAAACTACAGTTTCCGTCATTTTCGCCATAAAGAACGCCAATTTCGTTATGACCTAACATTATCATATCACACGTCACAACATCGTAGGTATAACCTAAAAAGAAAGTGATTCAGAAAGCCCTCTGCCATAGAACTTCCTTTACACACTTCCTACACAGAACTGTTCTAACCTAGCAACAGTTAAACCCAAAGCAAACAAAACGAACACTATCATCCAACGCGCTTGCGTAAGGCTCTGCATAATAATTGAAGGAATAACAGTTCGTTAGCCGAACAAATTGGGTCGGCTGGGTGCTGGAGCCATTAGCACTTACGATTGCAATGACTACTCTGCTCTGTATACGAGAAGGCTCATGGGGCACAAATGCTGTATTGCACATTAGAGGTTAGGTACATGTATTAGGAATGTAGCCGTGTGGTGTCCGGCAGAGTAGAATAGCACCAACCCCTTACATTCATGGGTGTCGTACAAGGCGACTAATGTTTTCGAGGCAAAAGAGCAAGAGTCTCCGTAGTCTGGAAAACGGGCAGCAGCATTTTCCATTATTATATTTAAACACTGCGATCTCCAACCCGCCTGCCAATCGTGGAGATTATGGCAATAACCTCCCCTTCCGTGGGAGAGGCCCTAAGTCCTGCAGTGGACTGTTACGGGCTATGATGATTAGGAATATTCCGTGGTTAGGTTTTTTTATGTTATACGGCAGACAAACAGGCAACCGCTGCGTATGGACATCAGCAACACCTGGGGTCTAATTCTTGCGCTGTGATATCTCAAATTCGACATTTTCTCTAGCCACATATCTCCATCAATAATGACATTGAAATGTCTATTGCAGCTTAAAAATATTTTGTCAACTATCTTCGACAGTCGTATATTGTCTAAAATCAATTTTAGTGACGTTTTAATACAGTTTTTTGGCTAGAGAAAATATAGAGTTTGAGATGTCACAGCGCAAGAATCGCACCCAGGAGTTGTTACCAATGCGAAGCCGGCCTCTGTATAGACCTCTAATATATTGATAACACAATTACTTCTTCGTAACATTCATAGATGTTATGAAGACTCTATACACACGTCACGGGTTAAAAATATTCGTAGATGTTATGAAAACTATACTCAGACTCTAATACAGTATAAGTACTCTACATCACTCTACCTAGAGTACGTACGTACTATGGCACAATAAAAAAGTTTGTTATCATAAAGTCTATTTTCGCTTGCACGCACGAGTGGGTAACTATACGTTACGACTGCAGTTATTGTGTTTACAACGATGATAGACTGAATTTGATGTCTGACGTAACTTCGGTATGGGCTGCTGTGATTGTCTAATACGAATGCTGATGTCATGTTTTGATAGTAAGAAGTAAGGTCAGCGCTCTACCTACATTGAATTCAAAAGGTATCGAGACTGTAAGAAGCGATAGACCCATTTATAACGCTTAAGGATATAATTACGTTTTGGTATTTAATGGTGGCCGAGCGGTTGGGGTATCCGACTCGCAACCGAGAGGTACCGGGTTCGAATCCCGCTGCGGCCATGTACTAATGACTCTTTTTTGACTTGTGTACATTAGTTGAATACTAACCGATGCTCTTACTGTAAGGGAAAACATCGTGATGGAACCTGGACATTCAGGCGACTGAATGTGTAACCATGATCCAATCTGGTCAGGTTCCCCTGGTAGCAGAGTCACGGAGGTCAGATGGCAGTCGCTCTGTTGTAATTACCTGATCTGCCAAATCCCTAGGTGGACCCTAGGCCCTTGTGCGCGAGAGCACAACCGGGACAATAACGTCAAGATGATTATCTTTTTACCAGCACTGTCAAAACAGTCGCGAAAAAGAACTGCTGCTCTAGCAAAAATAATTTACCGTCAAACTGAGTACTTTACTTTCGCTGTTCATCCACATTGAAGTAACTTTTCTTTTTGTATAATTATAATGTGTCTTAAAAGCGAAACTGCCAAGAGGATGTGAGGACGACCGGTTTTTTTTACTAATAGAACCCACACAAGAGGATATGTAAATTTACTATACTATCGCTGCAAAAAGTCACAAGTTTCACACACAAGTCACTAAAAGTTACTTTTTGTGCCAGTTTGAGCACTGGCTGGCCAACGTTTTGTGGATCTCCTAAATGTCTACTATTCTCCTGTACACACTAGTCTCCTGAATTTGTCTTATACTCGATGGCGTAGGATAACCTACGGTGCCCTCACAGTCTATATAGACTGTTTAGAATCTACAAAATGAGTTCCAGACTGCTCTTCCTGTATTTCGCTCTCAAACTATAGATAACTTGACCATGATCCAGGATTTGGCAGATGAGAGTTACAGTGGAGCGACTGCCATCTGACCTACGTGACCCTGCTACCAGGGGAGCCTGACCAGATTGGAGCACTGTTACACATTCAGTCGCCTGAATGTGCAGGTTCACGTTTTCCCTCACCGTAAGAGCATCGATTAGTATTCAACTAATGTAGTGTGCAATGTAACTCAGAAAAGAGTAATTAAATAAATAAATAAATAAATAATCGTGGACAAATTCACACAGCGCCATCTAGCCCCAAACTAAGCAAAGCTTGTGCTATAGGTGCTAGATTACTGATATACTACTTAAATACTTTTTAAATACATACTTATTATACATAGAACACCCAGACCCCTAACAGACTGCATTGGCACAGCTAAAGTACTGTTTGACAGTAATATATACCTGCAAACCCAGCAGTTCTTTTTTCGCGACTCTCTTGACAGTGAGTCTAGACCTCTCTAGATATTTCCAAGGACTTTTCCTCTCCATTAGAGAGTTGGAGACAATGGTAATTGCTATGCCTATGAGGTGTTGGCGTCGCACCTGTTTTAGTCAACTAGCAATGTAAATAACGTGTCTGATGTAAATCGAGTATTGTCCCCGACATTGTTTGAGTAATGCCTGGTAAACATCTCGCGGTGGGGTCCAATGCGGGGAAGGTAGCGTTTATGTTCATACATACAGAAAGCTCACGCCTGTGTCCCACAGGTGGGGTAGGCAGAGACTATGGACCGGCCTTTGCTCTGTCTTAACACTACTCCCTAGCCTCGCATATATCTATAACTCTTTTTATTTTTCATACAAATCCTTTTATTCATGCCTAGACTCTAGCTAGACTTCGCCTTTTGAGAACATTACTGATTTGATAAGTGATGATCTTGTAGTGTATTCTTGCTGTGGCCACTACTGAATCGTGTCCGACTGTGGTCCGACTCGTAAGCGAAAGGTACCGAGTTCGATCTCCAGTGCCGCCCTGTACCACATCGTGAGAAAAGTTCAGGAAATGTGCACATTCAGGCGCCTGAAGGTGTAGATATAGTAGACAAGCATACAAAAGTCGACAAGTCAGGACAGAGCAAAGTGGCGGTCCATAGTCTCTGCCTACTCCACCTGTGGGACAGAGCCGTAAGCTTTATGTATGTATTTTCTATACATATAGGAGATTTCCATTAAAAGTGCCAAAAACATAAAATTATTATAAAAAATATATCCTTTATTTAGAGTAAGAAACTGTCATTGGCTTTCTGTTGTTTACGAATATTTAATAGTTTTAAAATGATGTGATAGATGTTGATTCTAAGACCAATAAAAAAAAATTCTGTATGTATAAAAAAGTGGTTTAGGTATATAATACACGCTGTCGCCTACAGCTTGTCCCCACCAAAGCCAGCAGCATGAGAGTGGAATACCAAATTTCGCACACAATTGGCCTTACAATGCCATCCGTTCGCTGTCGTGAATTGCCAATACACTGAAAGGGATTTAAATAGTTTTTGTTTTGGTCCAGGAGAAAGCTGACTGAAGCTGACCCGGCCGGCTTTTGAGATTTTTAAGGAACTCGCGTTGCGAAACGGCTGAGAGCAATATGCGTAAATTTCATAACATAAAAACATAAAGCTCACGCCTGTGTCCCACAGGAGGGGTAGGCAGAGACTATGGAGCGCCACTTTGCTCTGTCCTGACACAACGCCCTAGCCTCGCATATATCCACAACTGTTTTCATACATGAATATAAACTTTTAAATGATGTAAAAAGGCGCGCTTAGTGGAACATCTTTGGTATATCTACCTAATGTAAAGAAAGAGCGCTTGGGGCATCTCTAATAATAATATGCATGTGTTTTTACATATAAACCTTCCGAAAGAAATTCTCTAATTGATATTTAGTTTCAATCTCATCAAAATCCGTTGCGAAGTTTAGGCAGACATAACTATGTAATGATGTGTTGGTGTCTACAACTAATTATTAAAATGTCTTTACACGTACGTGTCCTTTTGTTATTGTTTGTTGTCTACATTAAGCTTAAAAGAGCACTATCTTTCCATGATTTTGTAATAGTATTATTATAGGTATATTATATTTATTTATATTATTATATATTATTAGTATTATTATTGTATTATGTTTGGGGGGGGGGGGGTCTTTTGTAGTAGATAATAAGTTTTTAGTTGTCTACCTACCAGTATAAGTATGTTCTAGCTTTGTATGCTTTGCTTGTCCCGCTATACAATTTGCTTCACATCATTTCTTAGCTGGTAGAAAACTCTCATAGAGATAAGTTCGCCATTGTACTCATTTTTGTTTGATGTCTCTAATTAAGTATATAATAAACAGGGAACAAAGAAACCAAGGCAGCGTTAGGTAGGTACAGCACTCATCGAATTATTTTCGTCATGGCAGCCTTCGTCCTTGTAATGTATGCAAAAAACTGGATTCCTCAATATGGTACGGTGGGTCCGCTTGCGGCCAACTTGGGAATTTTATTTATGCAGCTTTTAATTCGCAATCCCGTTTGACGTGATTCAGAGAATGGTCAGAATCTCTAAGACCTTGTCGTGATCTAGATTTTGTCTCAGATAAATATCGAGCTCAACGTCAGTCAGTTTACCTCACGGCGGGTAAAACGGGTATTAATGAACGCGGTTTCTGAATTACAATGGAATGTTTGGTAAATTTTGCTGTCGTATGTACGGGAAGTAAATATTAAAAAATAAAATATAAATATAAGTCGACAAATTCACACAGCGCCATCTAGCCTCAAAGTAAGCGAAGCTTATGTTAGGGGTGTTAGAAAACTGATAAACTAAATATATACTTTTTTACAAATACGTACTTTTTATGCATAGGTACCAGACCCGTAACAGAAATTAAAATTCATCATTTCAATTTCTACTCGGCCGGGACTCGAACCCGGCACCTCTGCGTGGCTGACCGGCATGTTAACCGACTGAACCACTTCGGTCGTCAGTTTTGGAAGTACTTACTAAAAATATATTTAAAATGTTGTAAAAAATGATAGACAGCCTGTCAAGTATTGGTTGGCATTCGAATGGCGGCGCCACCTACATATGAAACGCTTCGACCAAGGACAAAACAATGCAGTTACCTATTAGTAGAAATTATAAATTCTGTAAAGTTACATACATAAAAAAAACTATATTTAATAACCCTTAGTTATGTTAAAAACTACTATGAATCAATTCAATAAGTATTAGCTATTATGGTTTTATTTGTACAATTACAATATTTGTATGCCCACAATTGGGGTTAACACAGAGATACTCACAAACATTACAATATCTTGATGAATCTGTATGCGTACCTGTGTCACAAATAAACGCCTCTGACCTTTGACCATGCATATTAGAGTAACGAAAAGCTGAGACAACCCGTGCGAACCCGTATCGGGTGGCTAGTTTTTTACACATTTCAAATACTCAAGATTTCGAGGTCGCCATAATTTGCTGGCCGCACCTCCATATTGATTAAATACCCGTTAAACGATTTCCGAATCCAAGGGTAAGCACAGCATCTCCTCCGAACAATGGACCATCAATTGATCGTACCTGCTAGAGAGTCGGTACTGACCTTGGGACCATTAGGAGGTCGATATTGAACTGAATTAATCACTGATCCACTCGACTACACCCTGAACTGCTATGCTATGTAGGATGTGGCCTCTTGTCTTTGTAGGTCAATGCTGTTCACCCGAACAGTTGCCATGTGGGCTGAGATAGGCGGACGTGGTTATACGTCGTTTTAACTTGGAAAGGAAGCCTATTAGCCCACAGTAAAGTTTTCCTACCACGCACCGCCTATTACTAAGGGCCAGTTTTGGTAGGTCTTATGTCGCCGCAATAGAAGTCAGTGTTCTCTAAATTGACTTGTTATTGTCGCTGGGATTTTGTGGCATATGAATATTAATTTAATGTGTACTTAATTAGAATTGTTTGTAGGTGGGTGATGCTGTATGGTCTTTCCTGTTTATCTGTTTTTGTTGCTCCATTTAATAAAGTTCAAGATGGGAAAATGGAGCATCAATCGATCTAGAAAAATATAATGGGTATTTTTTACATAAGAAAAATTTAATTGTATTTGTCTGATTAGATCATACTCATTTTAATATTTATCCTGGGATCATCACAGCCCATATCAGTCCACTGCAGAACTTAGGGCCTCTCCCACGAATGGGGAGGTTATTGCCACAATCTCCACGCTCAGCAGACGGGTTGGAGATCGCAGTGTTGCGTAACAAATATAACAATGGAAAACGCTGCTACCCATTTTCCAGTCTATAGAGACTCTAGATCTTTTGCCTCGAAAACATTAGTCGCCTTGTACGACACCCACGAGTGTAAGGGGTTGGTGCTATTCTACTCTGCTGGACAACACACGGCTAATGTTGGGATCAATCTTAAATAATTTTTTCTCGTAGGGGCAGGCAGAGACCACATTGGGTTAGGTACCTGTTGGTTTAGGTCGGATAGGACAGTCTTAATTATACTAATATTCATTATAGATAAAGTTATAGGAACCCTTACCAAATTCAATTAGAGCTGGTCATGTGATGGTAATATCCTTAATACCAATTTATCCTTTTACGTAGACAACATTAATAACCATCAAATTTTTAATACATAGTGAATAGACTGTTCCTAGACAGGTGAAGTCCATCTTCGGCCGTATCGTCACCACCAGGAGGCGGTTAAACACCTGGATATAAGATTATATTTAAAAAAAAATTACAGACAACTATCCTATATTTATGTCTCCTATACGTTGCTCTAAAAAGATCTTCAGGTCATTTCGCCACCACAGTCTGCGTAAAACCAGTGACCTTAATGCGAGAAGACAATACAGAAGCGCAGCTGTATCTGCCTACATTAGCCAACTTTACGATGTCGACCTATTACTGAACCATCTGTGGCTCTTGGAAACAGTAAAGCCACAGCGTAAAAAGTATCAGTAGGTCATGTCTATACAAACGATCGAAACGCCGACTTCGTTCCAAATTCCGAACCGATCGCCTTAGGTTATATCTAATTCTCGGCTGCGGGAATTCTCGGTAGTCTCAGTAGTATTCGCTAGGTAGTAGGTATTTCGGTATGCATCAGCCACGAATGGCGCGAAGCAAATTTTTCATGTATGGTGACTTGAAAACGAAGGCGTAGCAACCCTCGCAGAGTTCGGGAACAGGATAGGTGACCGTTTCATACTTTGAATCTTGCCGAGCTTCAGCAGCACAACTAGAATTCGCTACTCTAGCTCGTCACACTGACTGGCTGAGCAGTCTCGGTAGTCGACTGGCACCCCGTGACAGTATATACAAATACAAATGCAAAACCATTTATTCCATACAAAATGTATCGATACATTTTCCAATGCAAAACATAAAATTATCAATCCGAGGGCATCTCTAATGCGCTTCTCTGAACGGGCTCCGTAGGTACAATTGAATTATTTGCAAACCACGCCAACATGTCCTACTGAGTCTCTCAACTCTGTGGCACGTTGCGCGATTCGTCCACTGTATAAATTCTGGTTGATTTATGCTCTATGCGTTTCGTACGCTCGCTTCGCAATGAAAACAAATTGAATCTCAGAATGGATTGGCGAATGAAGACGCGAGATATTGAATAGCTACTATAAAATCCGTGGGACGATGGGCTTTGCATTCTGTTAGGCTAAAGTTATCAAACCATGATCCAATCTGGTCAGGTTCCTCTGGTAGCAGGATCACGGAGGTCAGATGGTAGTCGCTCCATTGTAATTACCTGATCGCCAAATCGTCCAGGATTCCTCATGGTCAAGGCGGTCCCCGGGCCCTCGCTCTCGAGAACACAACCGGGACATGATGACACTCCAAGATGATTATTTTTATTATTTTAAAGTTATCAAGAAAATCTTTAGGCTTTGCGATGTCAAGCAGATATCAAGTCAGATTTACAGATTTCTGGAGGTTTGATAACTGGAACTAGGTATTTTGATAAAACAAAGTAAATATCTCAGTGCGCCTTATCTTATTTGTTATCAATCGGGAGATTTCTTCACAGTTGTATGAAAGCTTTCCCAAATAAATATTTGTGCATCTTTTTTTATACCAGTAAGGTGGTAAATAAGCTTACTGCCCGCCTGATGGTAAGCAGCCACCGCAGCCTATGTACGTTTGCAATACCAGGGGGAATTACCCACGCCGTTGCCTACCTTGTAAAAACCTTTACTTCCCCTTTCTTGAAGAATTCCATGTTATACTCTACAGGGAAAACCTCTCCAGGTAGTTCAACAGATATAGATATTATCAAAAGCCCTTAACAGTCCACTGTTGGACTTGAGCAACCTCCCCCTCCCCCCTCCTAGATATAATTGTAGTTTGTAAATAATTTATAGCTTATACCTAAAACGATAATTGGAGCTTGCTGCGTTTTTTGTTGGGCCTATATAGATAGACTTCCATTACAACAATGCTGCCTAGTGGCCTCTCTAGCCAAGCGGCCGTATATTTCGTTGCTATATTCATTTTAGGGTGTACTGTAATAGGCCTATCATACATACAAAAGTACCTACGGGGGAAGGCCCAGCAGTTCTGTTAACCAAACTCACACGGATGTAGAATGAGCCCCCAGCCACAGGGTTTCCTTTGAACTATGGCATGGGAATCATGGGATCGTTCAAGCGGTATATTATAGGTGTCTTTAGAGGCAGTGAACGCATTGGTGGCACTCCTAGTGTTGCTGATCTCTATAGGCGGCGGTGACCACTTTCCATCAGGAGGCCTGCTTGCCTACCGTATAACATACAATCCCATGTCATAGTCCAAACGAAACACTGCGGCTGGGAGCTCATTCCACATCCGAATCGTGCGAGCGAGAAACGTTCTTTCGAACCCGCGCGTCCAACAGTGGGTCTACGTAGTAGCGATGAGTACCCAGCCCGCGGCGGGTGGTGCGATGGCGGAACTGTGCTGTGGGCACCAGATCATAAAGTTCCTCAGAGCATTCCCCATTGTACAGCCGGTAGAACATCCCTTCGCACTATCGCTTTTATGCTTTTGCAACTCTTTATTAATGAGAAGGTACATTTTGCTCCGGATACGTCGAGTCATCAATCCGCTTGAGCATTCGCCCTCCTTACCTTCAAAACAAAGAGTTAATAACGGAACCCCATACAACAATGACCCTTCATGACACCCCATATTAACCTGACAAGACTACAAAAGCTCGTTAGTGGGCCCTTTCCTCACTACAGTTATCTATTACTAGAGTGGATATCTAGGGGATAGAAGAGAGTTAACCTTTCCGAACGTACGGGGTATGGCAACAATAGACTAATATATCGCTGAGTCATTTGATTCAATGGCGATTGGCAGGGTTATGGTGCAAGATATGGGAGATTGGAGAGCAATAAGCAAGGAAATTGTGGCAATAACCTCCCCTCTCGTGGGAGAGGCCCTAACTCCTACAGTGGACTGTTATGGGCTGTGATTATGAAGCAAGGAAATTTCTCTCATCAATCATCATCATCGTCCTAGCGCTTATCCCGGCCTCTGCCAGGGTCCGCTCTCCTACTCATTCTTCCCCACTTCACCCGGTCTTCGGGCATCCTCCGATTCGTTCAATTCCTCTTATTAATATTTTGTTTTATTGCAGAACATTATGATAAATGTGGAAGAAACGAGAGTGGCTTGTCAAGGCCGTGGCAAGTGGAACAATGAGGTCCCTACCCCTACGGGAAAAAGGTGTGACATTATGTGTTTGCGTATGTGCTCGCGATGCGACATAGCTCGCGCTGCGAGAGAGCCTCTGTTTCCTTGACTCAATACTAAGATGAAAGAGATGCCCAGACGGTAGTCGGTCCACTGTAATGATCTGCCATATCTTGAATCATGGTCCAGGCAGACTCCGGGCCCTCGCGAGAGCACAACCGGGACATCAACGCCTAAATAATTATTTATTTACGTAGGTTAGCGCGATGTACATCCTCGACACAAACCGCTCCTCCCGCGTCCCTTGCACCAAACACTGAGTAGGTGCATTAGAAAGTGAGTGGACGATCACAATATGGGTAATTTGGACAATTTATGCATTATACATGCGCTCTACAACTCGATCGCGCATCGATACAATGCCGTTATTACGACGGACTTGCGTACCAGAAAGAAGTGAATGCCGCGTACAATCTTTTGAGAAAATCGGTGGACTGTATGGCTGCGCATAAAAAAATCTAGGAACAAACAAACAAAGAACAGAGACCCAAGAAACGATTGATTGACATCTGACGCGAGAACCAACGTGAGGATGCAGAAGATCGAGCAGAGTGGAGAAGACAATGTAGGAAAGCGGACCCTGGCAGAAGCCGGGATTGACTGCTCAGATGATGATTATGGTGAAACAAACAAATAACAATGATTTTAATTTAATAAGATTTACGTAGTAAGTAGAATGTAATATTTTTTTGCAAAGACTAGATTGGAAATAAGATGAAAGAATCGATTTCTCTTATACGAAACTTGCTCATATAAACAACATCATCACAGCCCATAACAGTCTACTGCAGGACTTAGGGTCTCCCCCACGAAAGGGGAGGTTATTATCGCTACGCTTGGCAGGCGGGTTGGAGATCGCAGTGCTGTAAATATAGCGATGGAAAACGCTGCTGCCCATTTTCTAGCCTAAGGAGACTTAAGATCTTTTGCCTCGCAAACATTAGTCGCCTTGTACGACACCTACGAGTGTAAGGGGTTGGTGCTATTCTACTCTGCCGGACACCACACGGCCTAACGATGTCATATAAACATGGCGGGTCATAATACCTGCATTGATATAAAATTATGATAACTTTGATCGATACCATGATAAGCAGTGATAGCTCATCTAATCAAATAAAAGGCATAGATAAAAGATTGACCTTGCTCAGATTATTCAGAATTTCAAATACTTGACTAACCAGAAATGTACTTCTACCAGTATTTTGATAACAAAATAATTAAAGACAAAAAAGGTACTGCTTTAGCAAAGGCTGCTCATAGTAATTATCACCAACAGTATTATACAAGGGTCTACTGACAGTTTCAACACTTAACAAGTCTGAGGATAATAACCTAAATCCGATTTAAGTAATTCTTTTTATAACAGGAAGCTTCTATAGAAGGCAAAGTTGTAGGGAAAAGGGGAAGAGGAACGCCAAGATATGAATATTGGAAGGACGTGAAGGAAAAAGTGAGCGTCCGAGATTAAGAGATGAAGAGGTTGGCAGACAGGAGAGAAGAGTGGCGATTGCTCCACCGACAAGAGTCATACTCTTAAATATATGATGATAAGCAGGAAGCTACACTATTCCAATGTGCATATTAAACTATCGATTTATAGCTGTTATCGGTCAAATGAGCTTCAATGAATTGGCAGTCGATATTGCGTATCAGACCCGTGTTATGGGTACTTTTATCCCCAAACAATAATATATCTCAAATGAAAAATATTTTATCGTTGCAAGCTTTTTCCGCGCGTTCTCTATTTATATATTTATTTATTTATTTAAAATAAATGCAAACTTACAGAAAGAATCCAAAGCGTTTATATTTAAAATTTGAAAAGATAATTCATATTGCATAACAAAGATAAATTATATAAATGTATTCACAATATAAATTATTAATTAAATTAATTAGGCCAGGAACTCATGGACTTTAGTCTGCCCGAGGACTGAATATCCGTCCACCCCTTCGTCACAGAAACTTTGGGACGAGCCGCTCTGCAGCTTGGTGCGGGATAATCTGGTTAATATGTCAACCGATCCAGTGCGTGCCCGCCTCCTGGCTGTCGGCGAATGGGAGTCAGGCCTATGGCTTCAGTCATTTCCACTATTGGCACCCTGCTGGATAGCCCTACATTTAGAGTTGCCACGGCCCTTCGCCTTGGTGTTCCCTTCGTGGCCCGTCATGAGTGCAGCTGTGGCCATGCTGTGTCGCAACTTGGGCATCACGGGTTGTCGTGTTGCAGGAGCGCCGGGCGCTTTTCGCAGCATGCAGAGCTGAACGACATCATCCGTCGGGCCTTTACCACTGCTGGTTCTCCCGCCATCCTGGAGCCAAATGGACTGGCGAGAGACGACGGAAAAAGGTCTGACGGTATGACACTCGTCCCTTGGAATATGGGTCGGTCTTTGGTTTGGGACGCTACCTGCGTCGATACCCTTGCACCGTCACATATTCCATCCACGAGTGTCAATGCCGGTTCCGCTGCCGCTTCGGCAGAAAATTTCAAACGGCGCAAATATGCTGGTCTCAGCGGAGATCATCTATTTGCGCCGTTTGGCGTAGAAACCCTTGGGCCGTGGGGTCCAGGCGCTCATACTCTCTTCAAATAGTTGTCTAAGCGCCTGGTTAACGCTTCGCACGACCAAAAGGCTGGTCAATACCTTGGCCAAAGGATCAGCCTCGCGATACAGCGAGGCAATGCGGCCAGTCTTTTGGGGACTATTCCTTTAACAAGGGACTTGGGGCAAGTTTTTTATTTGTAAATATTATTTTATAATTTAGTATTAGCATTATTTAATTTGTTACAATTAAACAAAATTTGAACTTGAATTAGTACAAAAAAGAAAAAAAAAAATTAAATTAATACAATAAATTAAATACATTAAAATATACAGACATTGACAATTTAATAATAATCTAGGCGTTAATAAAAATCAGCAAAGATATCGACGTCATGCTTTCATATCAAATCGCCGAGGAGGACTATAGTATAGTCTTATGTTCAGTCAAAGTACTTGTCAAGACTAACCAAACGTAGCTTTATCATGCTTAGTTTAGGAGTTCCTATGGCCACCTTCCGTCTTCAACATTAGATCATATCATATCATAACATTGATCGCTGATATCATAACATTGCATTGTCACCGAACTTACAATAAAATAAAAAGTAATCATCTTGGCGTTAATGTCCCGGTTGTACTCTCGCGTACGAGGGCCCGGGGTCCGCCTTGACCATGATCTAGGATTTGACAGGTCAGGTAATTGCAGTGAAGCGACTTTCATCTGACCTCCATGGCCCTGCTACCAGGGGAACCTGACTAGATTGGATCATGGTTACACATCCAGTCGCCTGAATGTGCAGGTTTTATCACGATGTTTTCCCTCACCGTAAGAGCATCGGTTAGTATTCAATTAATGTACATAACTCATAAAACAGTCATTGTTACATGGCCGGAGCGGGATTCGAACCCGGGACCTCTGGCTTACGAGTCGGATACTATAACCGCTCGTCCAACGACCCTCACTGTCACTGAACTTACAATAAGTATGCAAAATTCCAGCTCAATTGGACACCGGAAAACGGGTCAAAAACTTGCAATATATTATTACGCAAACATGGGGACATGTGAAACTAAATAAAATCTTGTAAAAATAATAGAATCCCGCGACAAAGTCCAATGTTTAGAAATCCAAAGTGCGTGCGGCTGAAAACCGCGGGGAACAGCTACATACATACATACACATGCCAGCATCTCACATCGAATAGCACAAGCGCAGGGCTAGTTATCTATAGATCTGTGATAAGAAAGAGAGAGCAGCAAACAACGTAAGTAGTTCAAGTAAATTTGCTCTATCTCCATTATACGAGATAAAGTCAATAAAGGGCTTCACTCTCATTCAAAGAAATGCAAACTCGGGCAATATGTACGAGTAACAACCGTACGAGCATCGCGAACCTTCTCCCGAAGTTCTTTCCTTTTCACTACGACATGGGGTTCTTCAAAAGGCATGTCTACAGGTACATCAAAGGCTGGCACCGCATCAGCTACCCTCAGATTGCGATGCCCTGGACGACGGTGGACGCTTTCCATCAGGAGGCGATTTTTAGAATTCGACATTTTCTCTAGCCCCAAATATCTATTAAAAAGTCACTGAATCTGTATTGCAAGCAAAAATTTTATTCTCAATGGTTTTCGCTAATGATATATTGTCGAAGATCGTTGTAAATTAAATTACAGTTTTAATAGAGATATTTAGCAAGGAAAAATGTCGAATTCGATTTGTCACAGCGCGAGAATAACAAATAGAAAAAAAAACTTTGATCAGTTCCAAAACTGTGTTCGCTTATCTTGTTTTTGTTATTTACAATCTAATTCGCAAGATCTCGGGTCAACAGCTGATCGCCAGACGTTTCGCCATTTTGTAAACATGTCACCCATTGTTATTTAGATTATCTCGAGCAAACATCTGAAGAATTTCGAGCTAAGTACTAGATTGATAACAAAGGTAGTGGGTGGCGAATTGGTGTAAGTAAATTTGCTTCGCCCACATTGCGCCAGCGCAGCGGGGCGTGGGCTATCTCCAAAATGTGCTCTATTACGAGGTGGCACGGATCAAATTGCTGTAACTCTCGATTTTAGCAACTAGGAGCTAGCGATGCATTGCTAAACACTATCTCGCCCCACTTTTTGTAAGAATGATGAATTAACAAGCTCATTATGGTGGCCAAATTATCTCTTAGAGTGCTTGCAATATCGCATCATGGCATTTTGCAAACCTATTCTTGTGAGATAGCAATTAGTAAACAACTGATATGAGGTATGACCGTTCTTTACACACAGGTAGGAAACAACAGATGACTTTACTTGCATTTACATACCTGTTATTGTCTACGAATAAAAATATTAGAAACCAGGTATCCGCGACTTTCTCGGGTCTTAAATTAATATACCTGACATTCCGGAAGAAAAAAGCTTCAAGAATGTTCGAAGTCAATTCAATAGTTTTGGAGATTACCTAAAATCTACAAAAAAGTAATTTAGACTTAGGAACTGTTATGGGCTGTGATGATATATCAACCAACCCAGCGAATACCTTAATACCATTAGTTATTTCAAAGTTTTCGCGTGAAAAACGCCCAAATTTAGGCCAAAATCTTTAAGACAAACACGCAGTTCTGCTTATGAAAAAGGCCAAAATCACGCTTTCCTGGAAAGTATAAAAACTCAATTCCCACGAATCAGGTGGCCTGAATCACGTCCACCCGGCACATGTCATGTCACTATTCCGGGGAACTAAAACGGGAACGCGTTTGATCATCGTAAAATATACGTGAAATGGGTAGTCAGGTCATATGCGTGACGCTGACTTTCGACATATAATGCCTGGTGTTGCATCATCCATCAGTGAATAGATAGGTCACCTGAGGGGAGACACTTACCAACAGGAGAGATGGCGGTTAAATGATTGTCAAGTTTAATATTAAAAAAAAAAAAGGCGACTATCCTGATGGTGAAAACCACATCAAAATCCGTTGCGTGGTAACTAATTTTAGGTGGACGAAGACGCAGATTTAAAGCTAGTCTAATATAAGTATAGATATACTAAGTAATCGAATATCTACAATTTACTTACATATGATTATTTCAGAAATTTTTTGGGATGCTCCTGGACCTGGCTTACGAGTCGGATACTGTAACCGCTCGGCCAACGACGCTCACTGTCATCGAACTTACAATAAGTACGCAAATTTTCAGCTCAATTGGACACCGGAAAATGGGTCAAAAACTTCCAATATATTATTACCCAAACATGGGGAAATACGACACTAAATAAAATCTTGTAAAAATAATAGAATCCTGCGGGATAGTTCAATGTTTAGAGAGATCCAAATTATTTCAGAATTTTTTTGGGATGCCGCCTAGACTCTGTCTAAAAAGTAAAGCGACTTGAGAAATGATAAGATTGATAGAAATCAACAAGTAAGCAATACTGATTGAATATTGAAGACGTTCGTCTGTATACAACAAGATAGTAGCTAAAAGATGGACGTCTTCCTTGTTCAAAATTAGGTTTGCTTACTTGTTGATTTCAATCAACCTTCTAATTTCCGACATTGCTTGACTTTTTAGACAGAGTCTATTAGGTTGGAAACAGTTCTTAAAGGAGTAGCGGATATACGGACAGGCGCGAAAAGCGACTTTATTCTATACTAGATAAGACTTACGTCCAACAGTGGACAAATACCCGGCTGACAGTGATAATGATGACGCCAGTTCATCATCATTTCGACGTAAGTATATCGCAAACAACCTTCAAGCACGCAACGTCATGGCCATTGATTCGAATCTCGATTGTTGAGAAAGACATATTGTAATTAATTATTATAGAATGTAATTGTATTAGCCAGACTTTGACCGCCATCTCAGTTACCGGTAAGTGAGATGGCGGTAAAAACCGGTTTTTACTAATAAAGTAATATAATAAAGTAAAAAACGATGGGGCAAGAAGATACCTTCACAGATCATATACCTTCAATTGACGACCTGAGTGGTTCTGTTGGTTAACATGCCGGTCGCCACGCAGAGGTCCCGGGTTCGATACCCGACTGAGCAGAAATTTAAATGTTGAATTTTAATTTCTGTTACGGGTCTGGGTGTAGTATGTATAATAAGTATATGTATTAAAAAAATAAAAGTATATAAGTAGTTTATCAGTTATCTAACACCCATAACGAAAGCTTTGCTTACTTTAGGGCTAGATGGCGCTGTGTGAATTTGTACAAGCACATTATTTTTAAATTTATTGCCGTAATGGGGAGGCACAACCGAATTTTACGTGGACGAAGCCACGGGCAAAAGCTAGTAATAAATAGGTACATTGTCCTGTCCAAAAGTGATATCAGTTTTCTCTACGCCCCCACTCTATTGTAGTATATTACAATACAATACCAAAAGGTATTTCGTCAGCGAAATTGTATGCCTAAATTGGCTACACAATGGTCACCCTATTGTATAGACATAGTATAGATAATAGCCACCGTGTGAAATGGACTAAAGTTGCCATGATTATTATTTATTAAGTACCCGAGATAATCCTGGGGCTAAGAAATTTACACATACTACATTCGATGCTCTATGGCTGCTGCGGCGGCGACTTGGCCTGGCGTTGACTACGCATGTCTGCGAACAACTCTACGCCATTAAATGAAATTCTGCAGTTGATGTAGGCCGAGTACGTAACAAGCAACATCCATGGCAGACTTGTCATGAGCGATCGCGAATATGACATTTTGTCTGTCCTGAACGGATATAAGCCAGGCCAATATAAGCTTAGCTGGCTCTATTGTGTAAGTAAAGGACAGGAGCAATGAAAATATCTACATATGGCGAAAAGTTTCACGATCAAATCAAGAACATTTCAGACATATGGCAGTCTAGAGCCAGGACGTCGAGACGCCGAGCATGGATAGTAAGGCAGATGAATCATGCATGAATGTAGAAGCGAAAGACGTTTGTCAGCAAACCAAACAAACAAGCTCGCAGATTGAGTTATGAGCGAAACTAATAAGCTCTAATGGACTGGCTATAACCGTAGGAATGGTAATAGAAACATTAGCAATAAACTTTCGCAGAAGCTTTCAAGTAACGATTTATATTTATACGACCGAGAGAGCGATGATCGAGCTGGTTCCTCGAATCGAAAACACTCGATGTGGCGAAGCGATACCTGGAATACAGGCATTTGACATCGAACCATTATTATTACATTACAACACGAGTCTTAATAATATAGTGCCTGTTTTACTTCTTTTCTTGTCTTCTTTCACGGAGCAAGTGTTTTTTTTATACGCACAATTCTGTGTAGGGCTAACGACGCAATATAATAAAAACCACAATTTGAAAAATCCCACGGCTAGTTAAAAGTAGCTAAAATAGTATAATTTTTTAAAGTCCCGACTAGCAGATCGCTCGAAAAAAGGGCTGTCATTGCATTGTCATTGCATTGCATTGGGTAAAAACCGGCCAAATGCGTGTCGATTTTCGTACATTTAGAGTTCTGTACAAATGGTACATTTATAGAAACAGCCATAGAATCACATATCCTGTGAACATTTCACGTGCCTGGCTATTACGGTTCCAAAAATACAGGCCTGTGACTGACGGATACAACCCTAAAAATATTTATAAATTCAAATATCTACTTAGGTACTGAATTTTCTGTAATTATTTACATAACAGTTTAATTTCTGCGGTGACGTCAAACAACTAAACTTCAATTAGCTGAACTCTGTCAAATTTTTCTCATGAATCATCTTCTGTTCTTGTATTTTTTATAGGCATACCAAGGTAAGCAAACGTTTGAAATTCTTGTTCAATTTACGTTATAAATATTACGTAAAATATTTGCTAGGATATCGGTCTGCAAAAGCAAGATACAACGCCGTAAATTGCGTAAAACAAAGGTTCGATGCACTTTCCGGGTCATAGTCTCGATCACGTAAAGAAAAGCCTGTTCCATTTTACGACATCCACATTACTCCACTGTAAAGACCAATTACAATAAACTTAATTTATTCATGACAACGTTTATAATTATTACGTTTGGTATTCGCCATATTTAGAATATGCTGGCAGCAACTGGAAAAACTAGTAACTCCAGTATACTTAACATATTTATTTTAGATTACGTGAGCTCGCTAGTTTGATTATTCAACGCAGGTTTTTCGAGAATGATTAGGTTAAGTTTGACAAACCTGTTCTTGACCTTTGCCTGGTGGACCATTTACCCAGTTAGCTTCATTTTGGAGTAGTTCAATTGTATTTAAGCGTTTGATAATGATTTTCTGCATCTAAGACAGCAGTATATAGTATATTGTGAGGTACCTACCTGTACGTGTACCTACACGTACAAAATGTTTCATAGATATACAGAGCTAAGTCAAGAAGTTTTAGCTAAGAATTCAAGATTTCCAAAGTGGCACAAATGACCTTGGCAACTTATGCATCCGACATGTGTGTCGAAGTGAGAGTTTTGATACTTGAATATCTCTGTTCTCTGATTTAAGCCTCAGCCTATATCTTCGCAGTGGCGATGCATTCTCGGGTCTTTTACGTTCATCACCTATAAGTTCATCATCACAGCCCATAACAGTCCACTGCAGGCTTAGGGCCTCTCCCACGAAAGAGGAGGTTATTGCCATAATCTCCACGCTTGGCAGGCGGGTTGGAGATCGCAGTGTTTAAATATAATAATGGAAAATGCTGCTGCCCATTTTCCAGACTACGGAGACTCTTCATCTTTTGCCTCGAAAACATTAGTCGCCTTGTACGACACCCATGAATGTAAGGGGTTGGTGCTATTCTACTCTGCCGGACACCACACGGCCATATTATGAATACATTTATATAATTTATCTTTGTTATGCAATATGAATTATCTTTTCAAATTTTAAATGTAAACGCTTTGGATTCTTTCTGTAAGTTTGCATTTATTTTAAATAAATAAATAAATAGAGAACGCGCGGAAAAAGCTTGCTTGGCAGGGCGATCGCAGCATTATAAATATAACAACAGAAAATGCTGCTGCCCATTTTCTATTCTACGGAAACTCTAGATCTTTTGCCTTTAAAACATTAGTCGCCTTGTACGACAGCCACGAGAGTAAGGATTTGGTGCTATTCTACTCTGCCGGACACCACACGGCCATACCTAAAGGTTATCGTCACATTTTTAAGACCCTCGCTCTTGCCGGTGAGTACTCCTTGGCGTTTCTCTTTGATAATAAAATAAATGACGCAAAATGGTGCAATAGTATGCCGAGTGATGATTGTTGTAAATTTTGCAAGGTAGTCCACCAAGATAGCGCCCCCCAAGATAGGATAGATACCCTTAGCGTCCCAGAATACCGACGCCATCACCTTGCCAGTCGACAAAATCAATTACGCCTTTTTGGAGTGGGTTCATCACATGTTTTTAATTGCATGGATTGTTGTACGACTCAGGAGTGCAGTGATGAACTCAAGTTTCATCAATTGCCACTGTTTAGAAAAGCTTGTGGACCAACCTCAAACATATCCAAACAGAGAAATGGTGAACCGAGTACTCTTTTGCTCAAAATAAAGCAACCTGGGAACCCTTCCAGAAACCTTAGAAAACCCGAGTTCGTTGAAAATTATGTTTTATGTTGTACGTCTATAATGTCTGCAATGTCCTTGATAGTCAATCAGCGTTCTTCCAATATGAGATTACAATCACACAATGTGGCGATGTTTTCCTGCACGGTTAGCACAAGTGTACGCGCGAGAGCGACAAGCGAGAACAGACGCGACATAGATCCTGATATATCTTTCATCTTAGTATTGAGAGATGGAAATAAAGGCTATCTCGTGGCGCAAGCACCCCTGAGATGTAATCTATACTCCTGGAACAACAATTTTGTGCTTTTCGGAACGTGTCATCCATTTCCCAAAACACTAAGGCAGGTAATAGTTACAGGTTAGTATGATTATAAGCTACAGAATCCACCATAGTCCAATGTACTCGCAACGTCTGTAACCGACGGAAATGGAAGCAAATCGCTGAGAAAGCAATCCTCGGAAAAGTCTGCGACGCAGTGAACATATATCCAGGTACCTCGTCTACGCAACCACGACCACTCTGACAAGAGTGTCCGACTAAGAAGATGATAATAAGGTACAATACAAAAGGTTATAAATGAGGTTAATTTAGGATTGAGTCCCACTGTATACCTATCAATCGAAGAAGTGCGACGCAGTAAGTAGGCCCATCTAAACAGTGCGCCACAATCCCAGCCACTATGCTACTTAGTGCAATACTAATAAATAAATTAGTAAGACCGGTCGGCACACATTCTGTGAGTGGCGCAGCGCAAGTGATAAATCATTTTAGAAACAGCCAATACTGCGATGAAAGTGAACTCGGTTACGATGACAATGGAAGTGTGTTCGGAGATTTATGAGATTTCTAATAGGGACTATGATAGTGGGTCGAATTGATAGACGTATATTTCGAGTGAATCGTCATCTTGGCGTTCTGTCCCGGTTGTGCTCTCGCGCACAAGGGCCCAGGGTCCGCCTTGACCATGATCCGCCTTGGCAGACCAGTGCCCCGTTTGACAGGGAAACCTGACCAGATTGGATCATAGTCAAGGAGGACCACGGGCTCCCGGGATTCGTGTAGGTTTCATCACAATATTTGCCATCACCATAAGAGCGTCGGTAAGCGTCCAATTAATGTAAAACTCAGACAAGAGTCATTGGTACATGGCCGCAGTGGGAATCGAACCCGGTACCTCTCACTTACGAGTCGGATACCTTAACCACTTGGCCACCGACGCCTTAAACTGATATCTCGAGTGAATATTAATGAGACCGTATGTGTGAGGCAGAGTAAAATATCAGCGACTGGTAACATTTCACGTAATTAGTAGCTTTATTTACATAAGTAGCTTTGAGTGTTGTATTTGGCAGAGTAGAATATGGCGCCATTCCCTCTGATTCACGGGTGTCATACTAGGTGCCTAATATCTTAGAGACGTCTTAGACAAGCTAGAACTTTCGAAGACGAGAAGCTGGCTACTCAGGGTTATCTGTTCAGTACTGCGATCACCGCCCGCGAACCGTGGACTTTTGGTACAATCCTCGACTAACGTGTAGGACGCTCAAGTCAGTCAAGTGACGGGTTGTTGATATGTATAATTAAACAAAAAAGTTTTAAAATAAAATAAATACTTCGTTATAATTTGTATTACGGAGCCTATACTACGCGACAAGAACATTCTCAATGAAAAAGTTACCACGAACAATGAGGAAAACGATGTACAAAGAAAAAACAATAAGGATAATTGAGAGATAAGCGATATAACTATCCTACAGTTTATTCTTACAATTACCAACAACTCAAAAAGTTATTTCCAATTGAGACAAACATATAGCAATAGGAAGATACAAACCCAACAGCCAAGTACGGGCAGATGACATCACGGCCGACCGCAGAGTCGGAACGGTGCGCCGGCGCACAGACCGCAAGAGACAGCTCTCTAATTTGCATGTAATTATATATCTCTGTACGCACCATATAACTGTATTATCGTGCGTACGGAGAGTGTCGGCATAATGGCTAGCGGATCTCGCTCGAGAGGTACCTAGTTCGATCACCAGTGCTGTCATGTACTGTATGACTTTTTATGAGTCATGTTGCACACCAACCCTAGCTCTAACGGTGAGGGAAAACATCGTGATGAAACCTACACGAATCTAGGGAGCCCGTGGTCCGTCTAGACCATGGTCCAATCTGGTCTGATTATTATTACGCCAAGAGGATTATTACTGTAGGTAGTGCGATCGTATAAATGTCCTCCTCAAGTTTGCAACTTCATGGCAACCAATGGCCTCAAGTTTGCAACTGCATAGCGTTGTTTTTCTTAAAATGGTAAAAAAACTACCTATACTTTAAATTTAAATTAACCAGGTAGACCAAGATGCAAGACACGTAATAATATGAAGAATTTGTACCTACCTAATCTTGGAAACTGCTGTTCCGACATCAAACGTTCTTTCACTACTAGGAAGCATCCTTGAAGTGAACAACTGCTACTATTTTCTAATATCTTAGATTACTTTTGGACTCGGAAAAATAACTGGTAAGGTCTAGTGTTATCCAATGTTCACAGAGGCCACAAAGAGGTCTGTGCAGCATGCGGGTGAGTACCGCAACTGATTTTATAATTCGCGAATGGAAGCTAACGTTACATAAATAAACACAAAACCTCTCTAAAACCTTAAAATTATGATAAAACACTGAAACTATAAAAAGCATTGATACGAAAAATACTTCCACAGCCCAAACATTTCCGTTACATGTAAACAAAGCAAACGTGACCACAGACCATATTTCTTTCTGCCGTGTCACTGGCCACATCGAATGCTGGCCAACGATTTTCCCAGACAACGACAACAGGCGGAGGTTCTACGGTCGAAAATTTGAATTTCGTAATTGGAACGCGCTCGTGACTAAGGTATGAGATCGAATTAAAGATCAAAAATGTAAACAAATGGGTTGCCACTATAAAAAAATAACCCAAATGGTGGATTATTTAAAATCATTGAAATATTGATGCATTACATACATTTGATATATTCAAAATAAAATAAAATCATATTAATATTTAAAAATATTTTACTGAATTAAATAGGGAACAATGTTTTTTTTTGTTACATATTTGTGCTGTTTCAATAAAATATGGGTAGTTTTCATTTATGCCACTGGTAATGGTAAGAAATTGTAAACATTTGGTTCGTTGGTACAGTACATTATTGCAAAGGCTTGGAAAGTAACGGATTGACTTACGCCAAGACATATTTAATTAATTTCTCAAATAATAATACATAATAAAATAATATAAGATTCAAAATGGCGGCCACTTCTTTCTAATATTGGAGCTTTCTAACTAGTGTTCTTGGACTAATAGTTTCCGCGTTACTTATTACGTTTTAAACAAATTTAATAAATGTGGGTAAATCGATTAATTTCGTTTTCAAAAGTTTACCAGCCATTGTAAAGCACGCTGAAAAGTGTGCATGATGCATAACCATTTGGTTATGCAAACAAAAGGTTTTATACCCCTGAATAGTCTCTTTGACATTGACAGTTGTGTGTTTACATTTTTGATCTTTAATTTCATCTCCAACTATACGTTCGCGCATGAGGCTGCGGCATCGACGTTAGTGATTAGCGACCAGTGGCTTGGCTTCTGGCTAGATCAAATTTCGATAAGTAAAATAAAATCTTAGACAGAGAAGGGAATGCTGAGTGGGTTTGGTCATGTAGAAATGGATACGTGAGTGAAGTTTAACGAGGAAGAACACCGAGGCGAACATATCACGATAAAACCGAAGAATATTTGCAACTAATGTACTTACGTACATCAGAAAAAGGCCATTGATACATAGCGGCACTGGGGATCCAACTAGGCACCTCTCGCTTACGAGTCGGACCCGCCAGTCATTAGGCCACCGACGTGATGGTGCGTACGTACCTTTCTATAATTATCTGAGCTGTCGCTGTGTGTGTGTGTGTGTGCTGCGTATCTGGCGCCGAGAAATGCCGTAACAATAAACGTCTCAGCATACACGTAAGTTTTACCCCGGCTCCAAGGAAGCCATAGTGCACGTTTGGCATGTGTTCAAAGTGTTAAATTTCTGTGTAACATCGGCATGTGACGAAATGGACAGGCCAACAGTCTGTGGTAATGTTAACTAGCTTCTGGGTTTAGAAAGTGTCTATCTGTAGGGCAGATTTTCTTCATATTATACAAAATACGTAGCTACAGTCACAGTTTTTTCTTATGGTAACTGTCATCCGTAACATCTTCAACTCATACATTTAGGTTGCAGGTAACACAAATTCAGAACCGTAGGTGCGTTGTCACTGAGAGGACTAAGATGATTGCCTGTAATTTCGCTGGCTACCTTATCCTTCAAACCGGAACACAACAATGCAAGCATTGTTGCTTGGCGGCAGAGATAGAAAAGGCGGTGGTACTCACACAGGCGGGTTCCTCAGGCTTGACAGAGTCCTAAAATCTGATAAAATCAGGCGCAGACACGCGTTTGCTCCTTAGTTCAAGATTAGATAATGCCTTAGTGGTGTTAAGAAAAGCAAATCAACAGATCTCTAAGAGACCCCATCCTTCTAGCTTCATTGTGCGAAGATTAGTAGGCATGAGCTATCTATAGAAAACGTAAGCCAAGTTACGACAAACGCTGATCGAATCCGGTGATAACTTCGCACACAATATATCAGGAAAAAGCTTATGAATATTAAAGAATTACCTCGTGGGATGGATGGATTTATGTTCGTAGAGTCACACGGTCATACAAGGCGCACAGTAGGCGTTAGAAAGCTTAATAGGAACAAATTAGATGACCCAACGCTTCTGAGTCTTCTGACAGTAGGTCAACCGTAGACATAAATAGGACACATAAATTCATCAACGCAATAACACGGTATTGCTATCGTTTGTTAACCAAAACTAGTTTTCGCGACTTCGCGTTCTAGGGTTTGATGAATTGTGGTCTATGTCATTTACTCGTACAGTAAAGTAAATACATCGGCTAGTTTCGCTTTCTTATTTACTAATACTTAGACTAATAGCCGATCTGCATACATCTGTAGTCTGCTCTTGCAGTGAGGGAAGACATCGTTAGCACCTGCACATTCAGGCGACTGAATGTGTTACCATGATACAATCTGGTCAGGTTCCCCTGTAAACAGGCTCATAGAGGTCACATGGCAGGTGCTCCACTGTAATTATCCGAACTGCCAAATTCTGAATAAAGGCGGACCCCGGGCCCTCACGCGCTACAGCACAACCGGAAAATGATTATTATTAACCCTTCCACAGATAATCTAGCTACCAGAACTCATCATCATCATCGTCCTAGCGCTTATCCTGGCCTCTGCCAGGGTCCACTTTCCTACCCATTCTCCTCCACTTCGCCCGGTCTTCGGCACCCTCGCGTCGTAAGCCGTTGGCTCTCGCATCCGACTTAATCTAGCTACCAGAACTATTTTTTGCCAACCCACAAACTGTCTCCGACACATCCAACTGAGTTATCGAGCCCACTGTCTGTCATTCATCTACCGAGAGAAGTGAAGTGAAAAACGACGTAACCGTAGCAAAACCATAGCGTGAGACAATCAATTAGAAGGCGTTTGTTTCGCCAGGTGATTATTGTTTGAAAAAGTGGATATTTATGACTCACTACTCAGAAGCGTTTAGCATTCCCCGACACGGCAGGATTTTGTTTACTATAACGTTGGAGCTGCTTGGAAATATCAGTCACGGATGGCGCTAAAGCTTACGTAGATGAAAGCTTGATAGACAGGCCTAGGGATCTTTTTTATTTCAAAATATTTTGTAAAATTCGGCTTTTATCTGATCGGCTGATCCCGCGGGAACCACATTGAATTTCGAGATAAATTATAGCCCATGTGCTATTCGACCTGAGTGGTTCAATGGTCAACATGCGTCATGGTCAAGAGGTTCCCGGCCGGGCAGAAATTGAAATGATGAATTTTAATTTCTGTTACGGGTCTGGGTGTTCTATGTATAATAAGTATGTATTTAAAAGTATTTAAGTAGTATATCAGTTATCTAGCACCCATAGCACAAGCTTTGCTTAGTTTGGGGATAGATGGCGCTGTGTGAATTTGTCCACGAATATTTATTTATTTATTTATTTTATTTATTCTAGGTTATAATCTATATTACAGTAAAATTTGTTCAGTAGATGTTGCGTAAAGGAGTAACAAATATACTTACAAACTTTCCCATTTATTTTAGGTTCTCAGGCTGTCGATGCTTCCTCTACCCATATGTTTTGCAGAGTGCCAAATCTTAGAGACAGCGTGTGATATAACCAGATGCGTGGAACTGTCGTTGGGTTGAACGAACCAGCGGATTAGTCACCGCAATGCAACGGCGCAGCTCCGAAATATGCGGGCGGGTCTACCTAAGTCCATTGGGGCTAAATAGTTCTACTGACTGAATAGTTCAATCTTTTCAAGGGGAGTTCTACTAACTGATTAGATATTTCCGTAGGGCTAGGCAGAGAGAGACCATATTTTACCATAGAAAAACCTGTCGAAACAGTCAGCTATGTTATTCTCTAACAAAACACCAGTGAGCGCACCAACGTAACGTGGAAGATCGTGGCAGATTGCCAAGCAACGCGAAAATTTCTGTTGAAATATTGTTACCATCCGACAGAACATCCTACATTTAATCGTGACGATCAAAGGTGTTTCTTACGGGAATCGCGGGACCAGGACCATAGCAACTGGAACGATGTGGTGTCTGCTTACCCACACGCGAAAAAGTCGTAATCTTATTTATGTGTCGTACGTAGGTACGTAAAAACCTATCCGTGACCCTATAGTCTCAGGCAAAGCTAAATATATAGCCAATATGTTTCATTAATGGATGAGACATTGCGGTTAAGATTGAGGAGGCTCGCCTGCGCTGGTTCGGTCACGTGCTGCGTAAACTCCAGAAATAGATGACGTGAGAAACAGGTGGCTAAAGGCCGGTATCAGGAAAGAGATCCCGCGGGCGGCTTAGGAAGCTGTGATTGACATCGCCGAGTCGGATGCGAGAGCCATTGCCAACGGGAGAATGCTGAAGACCGGGCAAAGTGGAGGAAGAAAAGTAGGAAAGCGGATCCTGGCAGGGATAAACGCTGATTTTCCATTGATGGGTGTTGTAGAAGGAGATCGATGTCATAGATGCAGAGCAGCTAATACCTCACAACAGCCCACTTCTTATCCAGTTCTGCGTGTCCAAATATCTGAACGTCGGAGGATCTGACGACAGCCACCGACAGTGCTGTTGTGTATCTAAGTCAAGCCATAGTGAATTCTTTGGACTATGACATGGGATCGTTCAAGAGGTATATTAGAGGTCGCTTCAGAGGCGGGCAACGCACTGGTAGCGCCCCTGGTGGTGCTGATGTCCACAGGTGGCGGAGACCACTTTCCATCATGTGACCCGTTTGCCTGTTTGTCTGCCGTACAACATACAAAAAAGATTTTGGGCCACTACATTATAGTTTCTAACTTTGCCATTAACATGTTAAAGGCCAGGTATCCCAGAATTTGTGTTTTCACAAACAATCTGAGTCACAGAAAATAGCGTTTTAAATTCTCAAAGAAACATTATATCAAGGATCTAATCTAGTCAACTTCGCTAAAAGTAACAAGATTTAATTAACTTCACACCTTAAACACTTTTTCGCACTTACGCATCGTTCCGTGTTCCAAAATGCGTGATACGACAATGGCCGTTATTCTATGAACAACGCGTTCCAGTTTGGTCTGTCAGTGTAAATAAACAAATAACAAACGGGGCACTTGCCCTTAAGAAGATACGTTCAGAAACTAGAAAACGGGCAGTGTTTCTTATGAGTATTTTCAATCCATCTGCCAAGCGTGGAGATTATGGCATACTTTCTAGTAGTTTCGAGGAGGCTCAGGTCCAGTAGTGGACTATCAAATCTTGCTCTTGATGAAGCAATACTTATACCCAAGTCAGACAAATTATTAAGGTCATACTCCTCTTTTGTATGTAATGTACCTATTCCAGTTTCAAAGAATATTGTTGTGCCCAATACAGTCAATACAATCTTATTCTATCAGCCCATTTCTTTCTGGTCAGCCCTGTTTTAAATATTTATATTAATTTATATAATTATTAATAATTTATAATTTGTGAATATGACAAAATGATTGATATGCCAGATTAAGTAATTTAGTATACCACAAAAGGAGAATTATTTCTTATGGTATAAGGTACTACAAACTTAGTTTAGGCTGTAGCTGTAGGGTTCTGATAACAATATATGATAGGTATTTTTTCAGTTTAACATACGTAGGTGTATCTATTCGATAACCATGTACTTTTCATTATCATCCAAAAAGAATCAAGGATTTTAATAACTTTTTAGGGTTCCATTACAAACGCATGGATCCAATCTGGCCAGGATCCCCTGGTAACAGGGTCATGGTGGTCAGATTGCAGTCGCTCCACTGTAATTACCTGATCTGCCAAATCCTGGATCATGGTCTAAGCGGACCCCAGGACCTCGTGCGCGAGAGCACAACCGGGACATAAACGCCAAGATGATGAGGATGACAAAATCATGGATCAATTTAACCAGTGGACAACACTCATACACAAGTTTTAGTAGGTATCTAGTCTACTAACGATGTACCCTGACTTGACATGGGTAATCTCAGGTTTTCTCTATTTTAGTGCATGTACTTATATGTCATGGGCAAATTGGCCCAATCATTAGTATAAAAGTTTCAATTTGGTTAGGTCAGGTTTGTGTTGTTCCAAATAGTTGTGTCAATTCAGGGCAAAACAAGATGCCCGGACAGATCTTAATCTCCTCAATTTAACTATTGGCATACAACATATACTAAAATATCAACTTTCTCAAAGAAATTCTCTATCCATGGTTTGGAAGAAGTTAGCTGATGTACCTAAAGCTAGACAGACAGATGTGGAAAGTCACTTTATTTTGTATCAAATATATTTATTTTATATCTATCAAATATTTTATGTATTCAAGTATGTGTATAAAACATTATATGTCCTGTTCAGACAGCAAAGAAAAGTGTCAGAGCAGCTCAGCATGCTAGAGAAGCCTAGAGAACCTAGATGGTAATTAGCAAGGCCAATTAGTGTCTCTACGTCAGGTTGTTTCACCTGTTTATCCTTATCAGAAAATGAGATCATTTTAGGTAGCGTACTAGAGTCACTGTTTATGCAAACATTCAAGTTACGTAAACTATTTATTTAAACTCTTTCTACTATCTAACTGTAAGTTAGTTATTTGATGCTTTTGTTTTCCTATACATATTAACTACATTATAACAGAATAACTTGTATGAAGTCAAGTTTATTTGCATACAAGTAGAAGTCTAATGGTACAGATAAATTACATATTCATAAAAATTACAATTATACACATAATGACATGGACCGTGTGATTTATAAAAAAATTATGGACATATAGAAATCCAACAAATTTAGTTAAATAAAATTACCAATATTTTTTAGAAATAAAGTAGGTATCAAAACTTTTCTGAGTACAATTCCAATAAGAATTTTAATAACTAAAAAAGTGATTTTTTAGTTATTAAAATGTAATAGATACCTATCGTAATTATAAAATGCGTCTAATAAAATGCTATGTATTTATTTTGCCCATATGGTCAGATATTATTACTGAAATGGATCATTTACAAAATATGGAGTGGATGTTGATAAATGTGTCACTTAATTAAAAGCCTTCTGGTCATCAAAACATTTATGCAAACTTGTATCGAGGTCACACTCCTACAGAGGTAAAAATTTCGCAAGCAGGCCATCCAATAAGGCCAAAACAACACCCACCACTGGCCACTGGGTGGGTCGAGAAATTCTGCATTTTGCAACGCTAAAAACTTACGAAAAGCTAGTAAACCCAACCAAATAACTCACCCAAAGTCTTCATCTACGTACACAGACGACGCACCGCCAATATTACTACGTAACTGTTAGTAAATACACCAAAAACAATAAAAAGAATAATCACAGAATACAACAACCAATTCGATACACAAATTGTCACGATTCCACGGTTTATCACAGCACCAACACAACACAAAGGTCTGATAATTGATGTAGATTTTGTTAAATTAACGTTAACAAAACACGGCGGCGAATAAAGTGCTAAAATAAAAAGTAAACAAACAAACGCTAGCGTCCGTGCCGACCGAACGCAATGAGTAATCAAGTGAAGTTGTCAACAAACGGGTGAGTGAAACACTGATGCGAGGTTAGCTGTTAGTCTAGAGCTGGGCGATACAGGAACGTATCTGCTACCAGATACTTACAAGTAAAACTAGCGGTGGCTTACAGCAACAATGCCTTCGCCCGTGACCCGTGTCCGTGTCTTTTTTGTCTGTCTGTTCGCGCATTACGCAAAAACTAACTACTAAGGGCGTCGGTCGCCGAGCGGTTACAGTATCCGACTCGTAAGCCAGAGGTCCCGGGTTCGAATCCCGCTCCGGCAATGTACCAATGACTGTTTTCTAAGTTATGTACATTAGTTGAATATTAACCGATGCTCTTACGGCGAGGGAAAACATCGTGATGAAACCTGCACATTCAGGCGACTGGATGTGTAACCATTATCCAATCTGGTCAGGTTCCTCTGGTAGCAGGGTCATGGAAGTCAGATGGCAATCGCTCCACTGTAATTACCTGACCTGCTAAATCCTGGATCATGGTCAAGGCGGACCCCGGGCCCTCGCTCTCAAGAGCACAATCGGGACATGAACGCCAAGAGGATTATGATGATTATTTTTGATAGTTTGGTAGCCTGAAGTTCAGATGTTTCACCTAGTAGGTAGAACCAGAGATACAGCTTACCCTCCCTATACTGTAGGTACTGTACTAGCATTCATACAATACGGAGGTAATTTAAAAGTATACCTACAGAAAGTAACGCAGCGAGTTGCTATAATAAGTAAGAAAAGTAGTCCCCGTCACTACTTGACTAGCAGACAGCTAGAATATTGTAAAGTACTATTTGTAGAAATTTACGTAAGTACCCACTACCCAGCTAAATAATTACCTATAAAAATTAAAATTTCCTTTTATTTACTTTGGACAACTTGATGTATTGTAAGGAAAATCAAATAAACAATATGAGCGTAGTGCTTAAAATATACCTACTTAACTTATGTTGTAAGTTGTTGCGTTGTCACTGTGAGGACTAAGATGAAATGCCTCATGGCTGTAATTTCGCTGGCTACCTTATCCTTTGAACCGGAACACAACAATGCAAGCATTGTTGCTTGGCTGTAGAAATAGATATGGCGGTGGTATTCACCCAGGTGGACTCCTCAGACTTGACAGTCCTACCACCGGAGGTATACATTATTTTCAAAAATAATTACATATTTTTTTCTCGTAGCAGGAGCCCCTAGCACTTGCCTAATCTGCCTAAAGGATTATCTGGCCCTGATCATAGCCTCCTGTATGTATTATAGTTAAGTATAATCCATGTCTGACATTAACATCCTTGCACCAGATAAAAAATCCTTGTAATGTACCTGTGTAATCCTAAAGTAATAATAGACGATCAAACATGTCCGCTCCGGACCACGACCTTGGTAGGTACGATCCTATATATTTTTTTTTTTTTTTTTTTTTTTTTATGTTATCCGGCAGACAAACAGGCATGCGGGCCACCTGATGGAAAGTGGTCACCGCCGCCTATGGACATCAGCATCACCAGGGGTGCTACCAATACGTTGCCCGCCTCTAAGGAGACCTCTAATATACCTCTTGAACGATCCCATGTCATAGACCAAAGGAAACACCGTTGCTGGGAGCTCATTCCATATCCGAATCGTACGAGCGAGAAACGTTCTTTCGAATCTTCGCGTGGACACCACTAGAGGGTCCACGTAATGGGGATGAGTACCCAGCCCACGGCGGGTGGTGCGATTGCGGAATTGTGCTGTGGGCACCAGATCAAATAATTCCTCAGAACACTCCCCATTGTACAGCCGGTAGAACACACACAGGGAGCCAAAGTCCCTTCGATCAGCCAGTGGTTCCAACTTGCCTGTCAGTACGGTATCGTCGACAATTCGTACGGCGCGCCTCTGTATAGAATCTAAGTGATTAAGCAGGTCGGCGGTTTCCCCAGCCCAAAGATGGGAACAATACTCCATATGTGGCCGCACCTATGCCTTATACAGCAACAGACGCTGTTCTGGGGTGAAGTATCGCTTCGACCGGTTAAGCACACCAAGTTTTTTCGAGGCTAGTTTAGCCTTACACTCCAGGTGACTTCGGAACCGTACGTCGTCTGATATGTCGACACCAAGGATCCCGATACTTTTTGAGATGGAGAGGGATGTTCCTTGGAACTGCGGCACCATGACAAAAGGATCCTTTTTGGCGGAAAATGCGCAGACCTGCGTCTTAGAGGGGTTGAATTCCACCAGGTTCAATCTGCCCCAGTGAGCAACTTGCTCCAAGGAGTGTTCAATCTCTGACACAAGTCTTATTCGGCCTTCCGACACCACGGAACGAGGGATATTCGCACGGCCAGTATAACGAGCGTCTGCAGTACTGTCATCTGCATAGCAATGAATACTGGGAGTATTCAGCATATCATTGATATGCAGAAGAAACAGCGTGGGAGACAGCACTGAACCTTGGGGTACTCCAGCATTAATACTCTTGGTATCGGAGCAGCATCCGTCGACAACGACTTGGATGCTCCGCCCAGACAGAAAGCTGGATACCCAATTGCAGAGTCCCTCGGGGATACCGTACTTCGGGAGTTTTGTTAGCAGTGCCCTGTGCCAGACCCGATCAAATGCCTTGGCTATATCAAGACTGACAGCCAGAGCCTCCCCCTTGCTCTCAACAGCCTCAGCCCACCGGTGTGTTAGGTACACAAGAAGGTCACCAGCTGAGCGACCATGACGGAAGCCATATTGACGGTACATATATGGTACGCTCTGCAGAACAGACGACCGCACAGTCAGTCAAACCGTCCAGTGTTTACTGTATAATCAGCGCATGTGGACATCGTGCCATGGCTCCGAACGAAAGGTAATTTACAAAGACCTTCGAGAGATAAATTCATAATAAAAAATTGTTCGTATGCCGCGCTCTTCCATTTTTTAAACAATACATCCTTTGCGCTCGAACTATGGCATTAAACTAACACCCGAACGGTCCAATGAGCCGTCCAGACGAGCGGATTAGTACCGAACGTACCAATTTGTCCTTGGTCCAATGTGCAAACCTGTCGAACTAGCTGGACAAGATCATAATAATAATTATTATGTACGACAGACCGTTCGCCATACGATCGAACATTGCTCGAAACGTACCAAGGTCGTGGTCCGGATCGGACGTGGACTGTTTATACTTCTAGTAACGTTACCAGCTATTATCTAATTTTTACATCTCTATTAGATACATTTTGGAATTAATAGGTACTTAGAAATAAATAATTTATTTCTAGCGATTGGTATGGTATGATTGGAGTGATAAATCCATGAATGTACACCATAAACATAAACGACCAAATAATGACAATGTGATGCTCATGTCTAGGTCACATCAGTGACGAACATGTGACAAAGTAGTGGGTGAACCTACTACGAATGAATCAAGGCAAAGTTTCATTGTGTCTAATGTGAATTTTGCTAAATTATTTCTGCCAGGCACAAGATTACAAACGTCACAAAAATTTAGATAAATAGCGCTAGAAAAAGCGTGGTGACTGTACCTACTCTCTTACTTACAATAAGACGTCTAAACCCGTGATTCGTTACCAATCATGGTTAGTAACAATGCAGTAACTTACTCATATTCGTATATCCGTCAAATTCCTATTTAAATTCAAATAGCAAAGCAGACATCCGATTAAGCGAGCAATCTCTTCCAGGCAACCTCTCTCTAGAGAATAGACAATACACTTACTTACCTAGTTAAATTAATAATTTTATGTAAGTGCCTACACATATCTCGTTTAAGAAAGTGATACTTACGAGTTTGGTAGCAACCATCGTGACAATGCATTAATATGGTACCATGAAGCTGGTCTGATGGTGGAGTCGGAAGGTGGTCATAGGAACTAATGAACGAAACAAGATAACCCGATCGTGTTTGGGCTCTTTGGAATGGTCTTGATGAGTACTTATACCCCTATGATGTTCAATCAAATTCGGCACAATAAGAGCGGTAAATCCCGGTTCAGCGGCTAGCGGTAAATAAATCTACCAGACAGGGTCGGCTTTGGCACGGGTAGTGAGGTATGCCGAACTACACTTTTTACTTTTTAAAGTAGCTGTCTGAAAATAGCGCGCCTTTAGGTAGGGTAGGTGCATCAATAATCTCTAGATGGACTCTTGATTGATTGATATGACCAAGTTGAAGGACCCACGAATACCGGGTCAGATAAGCCTACATACCTAAATTTTGGTGAGTGTGAGGACATCAACGCACATCAACCTATACATTGTATGAAACAAAGTCGCTTCCCTCCGTCTCTCCCTTTGTATCTATGTCACTAAGATATTTTAAACTATGCAACGGATTTTATTGCGGTTTCCAACACCAGATAGTGATTCAAGATTAGGGTAGGGTAGAGGTAGGACGCTACGCGAACGAAGTTGCGCCTGGTCCACTAATCTACTATAAAGTCAGCTTCTTCTTAGCGAGTCGATGGCACAAGACATTTTATTTTAATCCCCCAAAATTTGGCCACGCGTACTGCATTTTTAGTTACTTCGTAGAGGTTTGTGTCAGGCCACAAAGGGCAACATAAAAGGTGGTGCATGGTTTGTGGTGTGGCACCTCACACGCATGTTTCATCATCCGTCTATCCCCACTTGGACAAGTCATATTAGACCTTCTTTTGTATGAATATGTAAAAAAACTACAAGTCTAAGTTAAGAGGGCTACACACGATCATAGGTGCGTAGGATGAAAACTGCCCGATTTTTTACAAGACTTTATTTAACATGCGCTGTTCTTAATGTATGTAGGTTATGCGTCAAAATTTGCAAACCATGTTTCGACCATTTGTTGGTATTTGATTGATCTGAAATTTAGTATACCTATGTAACTTGGATGACAATGCATTATTATGGTACCATGGAGCTGGTCTGATGATGGAGTCAGAAAGTTGTCATAGGAACTAAAGAACGTAAAGCGCACTCCACATGTGGACAGTTCCGCGGGAACACGAGAGTGTAGAGAGAGTATTCGCCTATATTCGTGTAGTCCCGTGCATGTTTGGCATGTCTCGCCTATTTCATAGACTAAGTAGAGATAGTTTGTTGTCGTCTCAATTCGATCGATTTTATATTTATATTCCTATTGCTTTTTCCCGTAACAGGTTCGGGGTACACTTGACCATGATCCAGGATATTAGTAGATCAAGTAATTACAGTAGAGCAGCTGCCATCACCTCTGTGACCCTGTTTACAGCAGATTAGCGATATTACACCGATGAATCGATATAATGTCGACGCGTTTTGACACCCACCACATTCCTAATAGGCGAGAATGTAGAGGGTCGACCAAATTCCCGGAAAAAGCTTCGCCGAAAGTTTCGGCGGACATGTGGAGTACGCTTAATAAGATAACCATTGTTTGGGCTTAGAATGGTCTTGATACATAGTATAATACCGCTTAATAAAACCTCGTTGTGAACAAATGTTTTTCATTTAAGTACTTATTTTCAATTTTGTTAGATTAGAGCCTCCTCTGCATTACTAAGGGAGTTTGCCATAATCTTCAGGCTTACCCAAAACTTTGTTGTATAGGAATATGATTTAGAAAACAAACGACCGACGGTCAGATTACTTACACTGGAATTTGTTATCTATAGGTACAAAATGGAAAATCCATAACAATTTTGTAAAATCCTAAACTTTTCTTAACTAATGGCCGTAGCCGTATTCACAATGATTCGAAAACTTTCCGATAGATTCGGCCACGGAAACTACAGTTTGGGTCTAATGTCTATGGTTCTATTTAAAGTAATTATTTGGAAGTTAAATTCTTTCTGTCGTTATGAACACTCATAAATATTGTCAAACCAAAGTATTTCAGAAAGTTTCCCCGTTTTTTTTCGAGCGATTAAGTTTAGTGATTAAATTAATTTTTACCCTTTCGTATCTAATCTAATCGAAGAAACCATGTCAACAGTAGGTACCTGACTAAATATTTATAGTACCTATTCACTTGAATCAAGTACAAACTCGGTGTTTGAATTTTGGATAAATAGCTATTTAAACTGCCTGTTTTCTTGCGATTCCAGCCATCACGTACATCATACGGCCAACGAGTGCCGATGTTAAAATACATGCGGGCCCATCCCGCACTCGCAACGGGTCGACTGAATTGACGCAGACGCAGCAAGGGAAAAGAAAAAAATTGTTAGCGGACCTATGGTGCACCTAAAACTGCAGACAAATGGATGAAGAAGTAAACATTGATAAATTTTGAATATAACATAGGTTGTTGTAGGTTGAATATAACATATTTATTAAATTGGTATTTATTTTCAGACTTGGCAGGACTGGAAGTCAGATATAAAAAATAAAGCCCGTAAAATTCGGGTATTTAAATCTGGCACTGGTGGTGGACCTTCTCTGGTGGGCGTGACCCAATGCTTAATGCCCTTTAACGCCAAGCTGAAGCAGCCGAAGTGCAAGCTGCAGCGGTGAAGAAAGTGTCAGAGGGCATAATTAGACAGGCCGTTGTGATAGAAAATCTTGTAGAGGTTTTCACACGAATCGCAACTGCCATAGAAAATCTAACTAAGTGATTACCTAAATTGATTACCTACCACTCACTAAATGTCAACTTTATACATACATACATAACATACATAAAGCTCACGCCTGTGTCCCACAGGTGGGGTAGGCAGAGACTATGGACCGCCACTTTGCTCTGTCCTGACACAACTCCCTAGCCTCTCATATATCCACAAGTCTTTTCATACATCTCCTTTTATTCTTACCACTTCGGACCCCAGCTTTTTTGAGAACATTACTGATCTGATCAGTGAATGTTTTCCTGGGTCGTCCTCTTAAGGGCCGGTTTTCCAGATTCGCGCTATATACCTCTTTCGTCAATCGTCTATCATCCATTCGCTCTACATGCCCGAACCATCTTAACATCCCTCTTTCTATTTTTGATACTACATCATCTTTCGTGTCACACCTTTCACGGATCACTATATTTTTCACTCTATCACTCAATTTCACTCCAAACACTTTCCTTAGGGACCTCATTTCCACCGCATTTATTCTACTTTTATTTCAACTTTATTATTTTATTTATTATAGTTTTATGTGATTTAAATAAGTAACTGAACTGTGAATTTAAAGTATTAAAATTAGTAAAAAAGCATTTTTTACAACTGTATATCTTTTATTAATATACCTATAGCAAAAAGGGTGTTAGAAGTCGGCAAAAGGAACGTCCTACTCATTGAACTAAACTCTCTATAAAAATGTGATCAGCTGATCGGTACTTTTGTAAGTAAAAACGAACCGTTTTAATTTCTTAGAGGGTTTCTAAGGGTTATTATGATTAGAGAAAGAGAATAAACGTTTTTATAAATAATAATTTAATTAGTTACCTAAAACTTAACAGAAATAAAAGGAAAGATATAAAAAAATTACATATAGTGCATATAGGACAAATAAAAAAAACACATTTAAATGTTCACAAAACAAAGAAGACAGGCTTGTGGTTTGCCCGATGGTAAACAGTTACCGCAACCTATGGACGTTTGCAATTCCAGTGGTAAAATTCCCATGTTGCCGACCCTGTAAAAACCTTTTAACCACTTTCTTAAAGAACTCGCATGTGTCCTTGGGACCAAGATGTGAGGATAAACTATGTCGATTGCGAGCGGTGCGTCGATAGAAAGTAGCTGTAGGCATCAAGTCAAATATTTCTTCAGAACAAACACCACAATTTTCACAGCGTGTTTTTTAATATAGTCACAATGGCCAAGGTGATATGCTGGTGCTTTTACAACCATAGAGAGTCACTAAACCATAAACAGTGGCAGAGCCTCTGTATTAACTGCCTTCTCACCCTCAGTGTCTCTGCCTTTACATATCCGTCCCTTGAAATTCAGTAGCAGATGCAAATTAATCACTATCCTCAGTTTCCATTTCGTCTGGTGGGTTTATGTGCACATAGACACTGAAATTAATACAGATATTGTCAATAGTTTTGTATTGTTGTAATTTTTAGGTTATTTTTCAGTATTAAGCACAATTTTTGTCATACTTACTTTTAATTCCACCGGAATCGCACAAGCATATGAGGTCCTAGGATAATAGGGCTTTATGTCTTCTATAATGCGGATCGCAGTCTCTGCAGAGAAGCGATAAACCCTACTAAAGTTGTGCATGTTAAATAGGTTCGACAAATCCCTTATTTAGGTGCATTGTATCGGCTCTCTGCTTCGCCGTTATACGGTGTTGTTGCGCCAGTACAAACTGCATTTTCCAAGAAAAGCGTAATAATCCACAATTCACGAAAACTTTCCGCGAGCTAAATAGCATTCATGTAAATTTCCTCCTTTCTTAAAGGCGTCGAATTATTACATTTAGATTCTTATTAACATAATAAACAGGACCACATAATGTGGCTGTCAATTGGGAATAATAAGTTATTAAAGAATTCGATTATTCTGATTTTCCCATTAGCATTTTCATAGGCTGTTCTAGTCCACTATATAAACTGGTGAAAAACCCTCTTACACCATCATTCAAGATGGTTGTTTGGTAGGGTATAGTTACCATGATGTTTTCTTCGAAGGGTGCTTTCGCTCGGTCTCTGGCATTTGCAAGTCTTTTATTGTAAGTATATATTTGTAATGTTTTTAAAGACTCCATTGTCCGCGTGGGGTCAGAATGGGGTATAACCTTGACTTTACTTAGACATAGTTCCATCCTATTATTATTGTGACGCGGTTAATACCGGTGATAGGGCAATTTTTATACGATCGGGACAATTAGGAGACTTTAGATGCAATCTGATTATAAATATTAATAAAGAAGTAAATGTAGATCTAGACCCAAAATAAAAGCTTGTGTTAAGGTGCTAGAAAACTGATAAACTACTTATATATATTTTTAAATTCATTATTATTTTACATATATTTGGCCGTATGGTGTCCGGCAGAGTAGATTAGCACCAACTCCTTACATTCATCGGTGTCTTACAAGGCGACTAATGTTTTCCAACCAAAACTTCTCTAGAAGTCTCCGTAGGTTGGAAAATAGGCAGCAGCGTTTTTCATTGTTAAATTTATGACACTGTGATCTCCAACCCGCCCGCCAAGCGTGGCGATTATGGCAATAACCTCCCCTTTCATGGGAGAGGCCCTAAGTCCTGCAGAAGACTGTTATGGGCTGTGATGACTATACATATAACAGCCAGACCAGTAACTGAAATTAAAATACATTATTTAAATTTCTGCCCGGCCGGGAATCGATCCCGGGAACTCTGCGTGGCAGACCGGCCATGTTAACCAACTGAACCACTCAGGTCGTCACATATTACACGGATTATGCATATCTACAGCAATAATGGAGGAGGTCTAGAGTTTCTAAGGTAAATAACTGATCTAAAGGCCCATTTTCTCCAAAGCGGGAAAGTTTCCGTCAGAATTTCGATTTCATACACAAAAGGGCTGAGTGTAAGTTTTCCTTTGATTTTACTTTACTATCGCGTTTGCGTTTACGTCGAAATTAGTATGACGAAAAACTTCATTTACGTACCACTAGATGGCGCTATACATTTTTCCATACTAATTTTCACGTAAACGCAAACGCGATAGTAGAGTAAAACCGAAGCAAAACTTACAGTCAGCCCTCAAATGTCACCCAGATTGCACCCAGAAAGTTGCCAGGGGGAGATCTAACGACTCCAAATTGTCACGATTGTATAGAAATTGCCCATGTGCCCGTTCTTTTGTAATAGGGTTTGTAATAGGTATTATACCAGCTAATGGGCCTGAGGAGACCGGCTGGATTCAATTCAATTCATTTATTTTGATAAACATAAATTTACACGTCAAATGTTATTGTTGTATGCTATTACAATTCCTAGTAGTCATTATTCTTGAAATAATGTAACAATAGAAAAAAAATTACAATCTAAATGTCATGAGGTTAGTTACACACAATAACGTATTTTGTCCAAGGGAGTTAATTACAAATTCAGATGTCACAAACATATTTTTATTATTACAATTCAATTCATTTCAATTCATTTATTGGTAAAAAATTGTAAATTGTATTTTTATATTATATAATACAAGTGTATTTATCACCATTATATTGCTATAATGCATCACTTAACGATTCAGTCATACAAAGAAACCATGTAAAATTTATATAAGGTAGACAAATATACAAGCATGCGTCAATTATTTAACTAAGTGATTTTTCATTAGTGAATTCGTCTAGTAAGTAGAGCGCGCCGCCAGCAGTTTCTTTTTCAGTTTTGTCATAAAGATTTTGTAACTGAGTGAGTTTTTAATTTCTTTTGATATTTTATTATATATTTTAGGACCGAACGTGTGCATGCACTTCGCCGACTTTGCCGATCGTTTTAAAGAGGGTCGCAAATTCCTTTTCGGTTCCTCGTGTTGAGTGTGGACATCCGCAGTAGCGGTGAACGCCACCACCTTCACGCGTACTTCTGCAGTATTTAGCACTCAACATGAAGTTAATTAAATTAACAGAAGAGAGTTCGTTTTGTTTTAACTTGTGTTCGGAGATACACATGTCAATTTCACTTCATAGTTGTAGTTCGCATTCTAGCCGGTACGTTTTGTTTTTTAAACTAGCTATGTTTTGGTGTAAGATTGTTAAGTTTGATGATTGCATTTTCTTCTTATGACTACACGTAGCACTAGGTGGAGGGTGGTTACTCAGTGGCTCCTTCCGATTGTTTTCTACCTCCGTGGTTTTTGGCGGAAAAGGGCAGCCATTGAGACAGCGTTACGTGAGCAGGCCACCCTGATGGATCCATAACATTATCGTAGATAGATGATGGTATGCCTATCTTGAACTATTTATACGTGTCACGTTTTGACTGGGACACATCAAAAGAAAAAAAAAAAAAAATGTTGAATCAGCCGTGCACATACTTGGGTACATCAAATCCTCCAAATCCTGTGTTGGTGGTGACTCCTTTTATTACTAGCTTCTTGCTTCCTACGTTTCGCCCTCTTTTTACTGTTGTCCATTGTTTCTCACTATTGTTTTGTTTGTATTGATTCCGGGGAAACCTTGTCAGTTTGAGTAGAATACGGCGTTGAGGTCGTTGACTTGTCATCTGTTCGCGCTGCGGTGCTTGCTTTGCTGAAATTGGTCCGTTTCGTGTCGGAGTTGACATTTCTCCGTGCTGCACTCGCATGATTGGCTGAAGCGTTGATGGCCGCCGTGCGCTGAGGACGTGCCATTGGTTGACCACCTTTCGGTTTGCAGCTTTTCAATTTTATCGGTCATCGACTGGATTCGCAAATTTCATCCAATAATTTCTGTTTTATTTGCTTTAATTGCTCAAATAATCTTTTTTATTTATTTGCAGACGTTGACGCGTCTTTACACTGCTTTAATAACACGTCACACTCGTCGTTACACTCCATTTTACACGAAAAAGACGTATATTAATTACGGTCGAGATGTTCGACGTCCAATGACAAGGACAGACTCGGTACCACCACCTTATCCATTTCTGCCGCCAAGCAACAGCGCATGCGTTGTTGCATTCCGGTTTGAAGGATAATGCGCTTATTACATTTGGCTAAATTCAGTCGTCTAAATTTAGAAGCAACATTTAAAAAAATTTATACAAAATGGACCTTATTCTATGAGCAAAACATTCCACTTTGATTTGCTCTCACAGTTTCTGCTTCTGAATTTAGACGACTAAATTTAGCCAAATGTAATAAGCGAATAAGACAGTCAGCGCATTTACAGGCATGCGTGAGGCATTTCGTGTATTAGTCCTCACAAGTGACAACGCACTTGCGGTTATGCATTTTGCCACATGAAACCTCTGTAGATGTTGTGACAGTTATGACTGTCCATCAGTTGGTCACTCTTCTAGTTCATTTGTCACTGAGCTTCTTTATTAGGGATGTGAAAGGCGTAACTATGTAGGTAAATGTTATAGTTAATACTCTAACCAGTCTAAAGTACTTTTAACTATCAAAATCAGTCAAAAGTACTTTTGACTGCAGACTCTCGACAATAGTACTTTTGACTGAAATTACGGTTAAAACTAGTTTTGCCCAACGGAACTGGTTAAAAGTACTTTTGTCGTACTTTTAACAACGTTCGTACTGATTCCGTCAATAGTACTTTTGACCTTTTGACTGGTGTTATCAATCAAATCAAATCATAAAATATTAAACAAGTTGATAAAAATAACTAAAATAAATGCACATAAAAGGCTTTTCAGCTAAATTTCATGAGAGAACCTGCAAGTACATTTATGTAAAATAATTGTGTTGAAATGTAAAGAGTCCCAGTATTAGTAGATAAGCAAGATGTCAATGCGATGACGAAAGAACAATTTGAAAAATTCGCAATGGACTACTGTTTACAATCTAGCCCGTTAATTAGTAATTTTGACTAGAAATAGCATTGTACATTTCGGTCACCACCCACTTTACGCCATTTTGAAAAAATATACTAAAGCGATATCTCGCAAGATATACCGTTTTCAACATTATTTAACATTAAGTGATCGATAGATATTAAAGTTTCCTATCGATTGGCAGAAGTTTTATGAGTGGCCGCAAAATCGATATCTTTTCAAAATGGCGGAAATTTGGTGGTGATTTTCTCCATAGCAAATGTTCTTTATTGTTAAAAGTAGTATTGATTAAGAGCGTCAGTCAAAACTACTTTCCAGTAAAATTTCCAGTTAAAACCAATGATTTTCAGACAAAACTACTTTTGACCGACCTATTCAGTCAAAACTACATTTGCCTGATTTTTTCAGTTTAAGTGCTTTTGAAATTGTTAAAAGTACTACGTAGATATATTTAAAGAGTTGTGGATATATGCGAGGCTAGGGAGTTGTGTCAGGACAGAGCAAAGTGGCAGTCCATAGTCTCTGCCTACCCCACCTGTGGGACACAGGCGTGAGCTTTATGTATGTATGTATGTATGTAGATATATTTATCAAGTAGAATTTGTTGCAGATCCATCGACGCGTACACCGGCGACACGTTTGAAAGTATTGAAACAGATTTGGTTAAGAAGCTGAAACTGCTGTTCCCTAAGAGGCCAATCCAGGGGCCAGAGAACCCTCACCTAATGCAGTTAAGGATCAACAAAGTTGGTGGTGAACCGTCTTATGGCACCATGAGGTTTATGCCGATATCCAACATGGAGAAGGAGAAACGGCGCTATAAGCATAATGGGCGTGGCTCAGACCCTAAAGCTGGCAGGCCAGATCAAGAATTCAACGCTACAAGAAAATATACTGACCCTAGGAAACGTTATGATACCCAAGTGATGTGCCCGGACTATGGTGGGCCAAACGATTTTGTAAGTCAAGGGTAACTATTCTTCTGGGATGTTAGGGCTTGTTATCTTCAGTTAAGTCTTTGATCTTCTTGTTTTGTTCACAGGACGGAAAAAATATCCTGACAGGACTTGAGCCGGATGTAAATATTTATGACTAACCGAAGGCAAAAGGAAGCGATTCTCAAACCTGATGATTTTGAATGCAATGAAACGATAATGAATGCAATCTGCATTGAAAACTTATTTAAAAAATATATGTTAAGTATAATTCTTCTGTATATGAACTTGTATATTAAAATTGTCTAATATGTTTACTGGTGCGTTATTTGATTACTTACCTACTACAAAATGTTGAATTTTTTATGAAGTAAGTTTGTACTGCACCTCCTCTTGATTGCATTCTCCCGGTTTTTGGTGGGTTTTGAACAGAGATTCCGGACAATTGAAAACCATACCAAAAAAACGTGCTTTGTTTTTTATTAATATTATTAACTTGTTTATTAATTATTAATAAGATCAAATAGGACATCGCCTTACGGTTGATTGTATAAAGTATTTTGTTTAAGAATTTGGTGCAAGCCGCCCTTAATAACTTTCGCTGCGGCAAGCTTTGTGAAAATCATCACTCCATAGCATGGCAGGAGGGTCCAAGTTTGATTCCTGGTTTTTCATTGCCTAAAGTGGCACACGGTCTGACGGTCCCTGATAAAAAGCTACCACCGTTGTCCAAAAAAAAAAGGTGATACAGGCCTTTGAGGTACCTTAGACATGCCTTTTGAAGATCCCCAAGATAAAGTACAAAAACTTCTCGATGGAGATCATCCACACTTAGCACATGCGCGGTAAAAAGGCTCTGAATGCACGGGTATAAAAGCTAACGTACTAAGGGCAAAGGTGCAAGGCCGCCGCCTTCAGCGTCAACGGCCCACTTCCCCCCCCTCAAAGCCAAAGGCACCCTCTCGGCGCAGCTCCAGCTGCAGCCTGGGGTCCACCCAAGGCCCCGGGGCCAAAAGCTCTCCCCACCACCTCCCCTAAGGCCATCAGCCAGTCCCAGCCCTCTTCTTGGGCGGAGGATATGCGGTACATATCCTCCATCCTAGCGTCCGTCAATATTGACGAAGTCCCCATTCTGGCGCACAAACTGCGCACCGCTTCGACTCAGTTCGAGCGACTAGACGCTCTTGCCGAGCACTTCACTCTTCTTCAAGCTCTGAAGTAATGCCCCAGGCGCCTCACGCCACACCCTCCATTGCCGCCAACGTCGGGACCGGTCGCGTGAAGCCGGCCGGGGTTTCGCTTGTTTCATTCAATGTGCGCAGCCTACGCACCAACATCCCCGAACTCAGGAAGTTTGTTTGTAGCAGGGAACTCGACATACTTCTTCTCCAGGAGACGTGGCTTAAGACATCGATCCGGAAGGGTATGTCGATCCCTGGATTCTCCCTTGTTAGGAATGACAGGACTGCCGCCGTCGCGCGCGGCGATACTGCCATTTACTACAAGAGATCGCTCCATTGCTCCCCAATCCCCACTCCAACTCTCTCGAGCATGGAGGCTTCTGTAGTACATTTAGGCATGACAGGACATCCGTCCCTGATCATAGCCTCTGTCTACGTCCGCGCAGGCTCCCTGCCTCTCAAAAGCGACTTCGAAGCGCTTCTATCTCTAGGCAAGTCGGTCGTTATGTTCGGAGATTTCAACTCCAAACATACCGACTGGACTTGCGAATCCACAAACACGAACGGTGTCCACTTAATGGACATCACTAGGTCCCTCGACCTAGACGTGTATTGCCCCCTCTCCCCTACCCACTACCCCGACAAAGTGGATCACCAAAGAGTGCGAGCCCGGTCACGTGCGTGCGGTGGAAGAAGAGGTCCGTCAAAAGACCTCCCTCCCCCCCACCTCGGACCCAGTCACAGTGTCCCCCGACGAGATCCACTCCTTCATCAAGGGTCTCAAATCTAACAAAGCGCCGGGCGCGGATGGAATTTCCAACCGAGCGCTTAAGTACCTCTCCGAGCAGGTGCTTACTTTGTTAGCGGTCATTTTTAATGCTTGCTTTGACCATTGCCACTTTCCGACCGCGTGGAAAGAAGCCATAGTCATAGGCATTCCCAAACCGGAAAAGCCATTAAACGTAGCGTCATCCCAACGCCCGATAAGCCACCTCAAGGCGCTAGGGAAATTATTCGAGAGAGTTGTAGAGTACAAGACTGAAAGAACATCTCTTCAAAGACAATGTTCTTATTCCCCATCAATTCGGCTTTCGTCCCAAACACAATTGCCCCGGACAAGTCCATCGTATAGTCGAATTCATCCTCAATGGATTCTACCCAAAGAGAGAAAAGACGGTCGCAGTCTTCTACGACGTCGCCAAGGCCTTCGATAAAGTCTGGCACGAAGGCCTTGTATACAAGCTATACAAGCTTGGTCTCTCCAATCGACTAGTCCGATTAGTAGCGTCCTACCTAAAACACCGTGCCTTTCGGTTTAGACACGAAGGTACATTGTCTTCCCCACGTCCACTGAAGGCCGGCGTCCCGCAAGGCTCTGTACTCTCTCCCCTCCTCTATATTTCGTACACAAACGATATCCCCGTCCCCGACAACGGGGTACAACTGTCCCTCTTCGCCGACGACACGGCAATCTACGCCAAAGGGCGAAGGCCACATGGCCAAGCTCTAAAAGGCGGTGAACAAGCTCGAAGCTTGGTTCAAACTGCGGCGCATCGAAGTGAATCCGGAAAAGAGCTCCGCATGCAAGGGAAACTGGTTCCCTGGCAGCGCGCTGTGAAGTATGTCGGCGTCACACTTGACAAGAGGCTCACCTTTGGGCCTCATGTCGACAAAGTGTGTCGCACCGCCCGTTTTTACTTGGGTAGCTTTAACTGTATGTTGGGTAGATTCAGTAAAATGTTCATCAGAAACCCTCTACAAGGTGTGCATCCGACCGGTGTTGATATACGCATCCCCCGTCTTCGTTCACGCGAGCTCCCTCGTCATTGAGAAACTGCAAATTGTGCAGAACATCTTCTGCCGTAGGGCAATGGCGGCTCCATGGTACGTCCGTAATGCGGACCTACATCGCGACATGGACCTGCCTACCCTGCAGCAGTTTCTCAAAACGCTCTTCGAGACCTTTTTCAAGGCCCCGTTTCAACCCGTTTCAACCCGTTTCAACCCCGTCCCTACGGGGTGTCGCATCCGATGAAACCTGAAAGGCCTTCCCGGCTATAGGTGTTCTCAGGGGGTGTTTAGCACGTATGCGCCTAGGTCTTTTTTTCTTGGCAAGTCGTGCATAACCAGTCCGGCTGGCCGGCTGGTACTCATGAGGGTTCACCTCCTCCCTCCCAACCGCTATACCGGAGGGTGCCCAATTCCTTTGTTGGGCGCAAAAAAAAAAAAAAATATTTTTCATGATGTGGATGAAATAAATCCCATCGTCAGTGGGTGCGGTAGCGCAAAAGTGACGGTGGCACCAAAAGTGGACTGATGGCGGTATCAGTGCCGTCACAAATAAATATGTTTGGATAAATTCACACAGCGCCATCTAGCTCCAAAGTAAGCAAAGCTTGTGTTGTTGGTGTTAGATAACTGATAAACTATTTATATAGTTTGTTTTTAATACATACTACATCCAGACTTAAAATTCGTCATTTCAATTTCTGCTCGGCCGGGAATCGAACCCGGGACCAATGCGTGGCGACCGGCATATTAACCAACTGAACTACTCAGGTCGTCAGACTTCAGAAGTCGACACACTTAAGGATTAGTATTATGTTCGGCCAGGCCTAGTTTTCTCTATTAATGTTTTCAATTTAAGGCTTTGAGGTATAAATGAGGTAAGATTTTATTGATTGTGACGATCAATTTATTGTCCTTTAATTTCGGTTACATATATATTTATGCATTGTTTAGTAGAACATTTATTTAATTTAAACATCAACATATACACTTTAAATTGAATATATATTCCGCAGTTAGTTCGTTATCTTCATAGCCGTATATAAGGAGTGGGTTTGGCATTTAGGGACTTTAAATGTCCATCCAAATTAAATGTCAATCCAATACAAAACAAAAATAGAACAAAAAGGAATTACAGAAATATCGAAACCATAATTATTTTACTTTAAAAAAACAAAGGCTTTTCCTTCAACGATGAAGAAGAAACAATTAATTCATTTAAAGCTAATGCCTATTTGCCCCTTACATATAAGTATTGTTCTAATTTTCTCCGCTAACTGGGTATTTTTCGAAAGTGTCTACATCAATGTCTCTTGCCGTGCGCTCTGAAAGAAGAGAGAAGAGAATTATGGATTTATTCAACTAAAACAACTTTTTTTTCAAACTTATTGCAGGACTAAGCTAACATATGTGGCCCGGACCGGGCCGGGCGTATTAGGGGCAAGTTGGGGGAAAAAAAAAGAAAACTTGCAAACTGCACCGTGTGTTAATCGAAAAAAAGCGCAAAAATTGACCTACCCCCTCTTATCTCCCAAACAAATGAGTCTAAAATTTTGGAAAAATACAAATATTCGTTAATTACAGAAATTCGTTGAAAAATAAATATATTTTCTCTTTCTAATACCTACATTTAATTCGAAATGCCTTTTTTACTTACGGTTTAAATTTTGGAGAAAAGCGTCGCCTGCGCGTCTCGTTGACCTCTGGCACTGTTACAGACTTTTCCTTGGTAATTAAAAACAATTTTTTCGAATTAGTTTTAAGCTAAAGTAATAGCTACTTCGTTCGTCTCCCTTTAATAATAGAATAAAAAATTATAATCTAGGCCTTAATGTCCCGGTTGTGCTCTCGCGCACGAGGGCCCGGGGCCCGCCTAACCATGATCCAGGATTTGGCAGAACAAGTAATTACAGTGGAGCGACTGCCTCTCTGCCCTCTTCTCTGATGATCCATGCTACCAGGGAAACCTGACCAGAATGGATCATGGTTACACATTCAGTCGCCTGAATGGGCAGGTTGCATCACGATGTTTTCCCTCACCGTTAGAGCATCGGTTAGTGTTCTACACTCAGAAAAAATGTCATTGGTACATGACCGCAGCGGAATTCGAACCCGGTACCTCTCGCTTACGAGTCGGATACCCTAACCGTTCGGCCACCAGTTCTCTATGTTTTATCATAATAATTCTAATTAATAATCTCCACATGCGTAATAGGTGTGTACCTCTGTAAGTAAAGATGATCGTAGAAGGTCATCTTCTTTGGGCGGGCCATACTCCTTGAAGCCAGGGGGGCCGTACTCCAAAAGACCTTCAGGAGCCCGTACAGACCTGAGTCACAAAGATTATAATATCACTTCACACTATAATTAGCAGAATTCATTGTAGGTAGATATTACACATAAACAGTTTATTTTATACCACTGAGGTGGCAAACAAGCTTACGGCCTGATGGAACACATTCCTAAACGCTTTTAAGAATGACGTTTAATAAATAATTTGGTGCAAGCCAGAACAGAAATTTTGGCAGTTTTCTATAAATTCTGAATTACATTTGGTGCAAGCCGGGTTTAGCTTTAACTTTAAACAAAATTAATAATTTCTCTGCTTTCTTACCCAGAGCCTTCTTGAACAGTTTTGATTTCAGCTACTTCCTGGATGGTCTGCACCTTTAATAAAAATATGATGTCGTTAATGAGATGGCTCTTGCGCCCAAGCAAACCACAACTGCTTGCGGTGCCTCTGCTGAGATTGACGAGGCTCTGGCGAACCGGATTATCCCTAACGGGATGTGCAGGGTAGTAGTCGCCGCACATATATAAAGCCAAGACACTGCAAATTGGCGGTGTGGTGTCCGGCAGAGTAGAATAGCACCAACCCCTCACACTCATGGGTGTCGTACAAGGCAAAAGATCAAGAGTCTCCGTAGTCTTCAAAATGGGCAATTGCATTTTCCATTGTTATATTTAAACACTGCGATCTCCAACCCACCTGCCAAGCGTGGAGATTATGGCAATAACCTCCCCTTTCATGGGAGAGGCCCTAAGTCCTGCAGAGGACTGTTACGGGCTGTGATGATAATGATGACTACAAGTTTTGGTAGGAAATCGCTTTCAGTAAATGGTAGGCAGATTTATCGCTATCCTTTGGGTAGGGATCTGGCGTTAAGATGAAGGTAAATTGAAATATGTCTACAATCTACAAAACAATAGGTACATAATATCGTGAATGCCCTAATTATGATTTGTTTATTGCATATTTATTTAACAGGAAAACGTAAAACGTAGTATTTAAATGTAACGAATTACTTTACCTGTTGGGCGTTAACTTCGTTTTCCAAATTGACAATAGCTTCAGCAATGTTCTTCACGCCTTCATCAACAGTTTTAACTTCAGCTACAACTTTTTCTTCAACTTCTGCCACGATGTTGCTGTTAGCTTTCTCAGTTTCTTGTTGAGCTACGTCCACTCTGTCCTCTGTTGTTTGTACCTGCGATATTTCTTCAACAACAGTCTGAGTGTCTAAGTCAATTGCCTTTCCCTGTGCGATTGGTTCGACTTCAGCTATTGTAGTCTTTTCTTCAATCAGCACCTGCGATTCCGTCGTCGATTCATCAATGGCTGCTGTGCTTTCTTCAGTAGTTACTGAAAATTATATGTGTATTATTTTCAGGTAGTGCTGTATGGTTTAAATAGTGATAAATGGTGGCTTCGTGTCCAGGGTGTTGAAGATGTCATAGGTGAGGTGAAGAGAAATAAGCAGATAGGTAGCTGATATCCGAAAGTCTTCGAGGTGTAATCGAAAACCTGTATATATTTCTGCATTTTGCATTTGAAGACCCCAAGGTTATACTTATCGGGGAACAGTGTGATTATAACCGCGATAGTTTAAACATTATGTTACCTTCGCTCAATTGGCCAGCAGCCTGGTCCTCCTGGTTGAACTTAGCTTCAATGACGATGAACGCCTGATCAGTGACAGTTTCTGGTAGTCTCTGCACCGTGATGTCCTGCGATACCTCCTCCAGTCTGGGCGGCCCATATTCCCTGAGGAAGTCGGACCCAGCAGCCTCTTCTTGCACCACGTCTTTTAGGGGCACTGGCGAGGTTTTCTGTTGATTTGATGTTATTTGGGTCAGAACAGTCAGAGCTACGATGCACAATGTTAAGTGCACTTCCAGTAAATTTTCCTTTGCAACTACAGCAATATTCACGGTATTCGGTGCATCTTTAGCTAATATCAGGATGCTAAGAGAAAGAAGCATTAGCTGTCCCGTATGCCCAAAGGACTCGTATTTACCCCCAGGGGATTTTTTATATAATAATTAAGTATTGAATTAAAAAACGCTATAAAAACCGTTAAACAACTGTATATGTAGTTCAAAGGAATATGATTCTCAAGGTGGTCATGCACGTGCTCTTGCATTGTACGCTGTTCGTGAATTTACAAACTTAAATCTCCAATTAGATTTGAACCATCACGCCTCTATGTTGAATACCTTAAATTTTTTTAACAGCTGTATTATACTTGCTAAAAAAATTTTACCTGACTGCCAAGGAAGGGTTATGTTTTTCGCGCGTATCTTGTATGTAGGTATGTATGTTTGTTTGTATGTTTGTAATTAAATCGAGTAACAACGTTTTGGATCGCTCCTTTGCACATATTTGGTTGAGTCCATATTTAGGTGAAGGTAGATAGTACCCTGTTTCTCTTAACAAAAATAAGGGAAGGTAGGTTTAGTACCAAATAATTTGCATAACATGGTGTACTAGTACAGGTAGGTATACCACTCACATTTTCGTCCAATCTCACCTGAGCTTCACCAGGCAGATAGAAGGCGGGTCCTGAAGGTCTCCAACCACTGGGCAGGTATGGTCCAGAGCCCAGAGCAGCTGCAGACGCAACCACGAGCATTATAACTGCTAAGACCTTGAAGAGAAATGGTATGATTTTTTTGGTGGTTTGAGATGCAGGTGATGATGCGGGGGAGCCATATCCAGTAGTGGACCTCCTGCGTGCAGGGCATGAAAAGGATGGTCCGTTTTCAAGCTGGTACTGCCTCATGTTACCTTTTGTATCACTGAACAGAATCTACTAATACATATTATTTTTATTTATTAACAAATTAAAATTCATCATTTCAATTTCTACTCAGCCGGGAATCGAGCCTGGGATCTCTGCGTGGCAGACCGGCATTTTAACCAACTGAACCACTCAGGTGGAAATGGTGCAAACATATACATTACATAATTGCTCAGGCTTGCAAGGGGTGATAATGTTTTTACGGGGTCGGCAACGCGTGGTCGATGCCCCTGGTATTGCAAACGTCCATAGGCTGCCGTGACTGCTTTTCATCAGGCGGGTCGTAAGCTTGTTTGCCACCTTAGTGGTATAAAAAAAAATTGCTGATACTTGGTCACATTACACAATTTAAATCACTTCTTTGACTCAAACTTCCACACTTATAAACGATTTAACACTGATTTTCGATAAAAAAGTTGATATTTTTTCAACGCTTATTCAATATCCAATAACAAAGCAATGTTTACCTTCATGTTGTCCCGTTTGAGATCTTTGAAAACCGAATGATGTCCAGACCCAATATACTTCCACTTTTATACCGAATCATTCTTTGCTTAAATACAAATCAAATACGTCAAGGTGTCAAATATTTGTTTAAGGTTTATTGGACTATTCCAGCGGTGTTTGTGCTCCACTAATCACTGGTAAACAGAATCGACTAGCTTTGCCTTGCGGATTCTCCTTGTGAGGTTAAAGACTGCCAGTGGGTGACCGGAGCTGATCCCGGGTTCGATTCCCGGCCGAACAGAAATTGAAATGATGAATTTTAATATCTGTCACAGGTGTGGGTGTTAAATATGCACATGAAGTATGTATTTACAAATATATAATCTGCTATCTAGCGTCCACAACACAAAGCTTTGCTTACTTTGGGGCTAGATGGCGCTTTGTGAATTGTCCAAGAATATTTATTGTTACTATAGGGATGTAGTGAAAGAAAGACGGGACTATCAAGAAATAAATACAATGTTTATTGAGAAAAACTAGTTAAATTTATAACCGTAAAACACAAAGACCCGATGTAGAAACCTCTAGACAGACCAAAGAATAGTCTGGCTGCCACACCTAGCAAGCGCCAGAACCGGAACCGGAAATTCTATATTTAAACTACTTTTAACTTCCGCTTTTCCTTGTCACATTAAAAAAGATTGCGTCTAACTCTAAGCGGCTGTTAAGCGCAAGGAGGCCGCATACGCCTACTCTACGTACTTTCTAAACTTGTCATTGAAGTGATGAAGTTCTACTGTGTTTGGCTGTACATCTTCTCCACAATCCTGTCAGTTCAAATTGTCCACGATATCTGCATGTCCACTGTTTCAGAATCATCATCACCATCATGTATGTATGTATGTAAACTCTTTATTGCAACAACATAGTACAATTCAATAGGAAACAGTTACAAAGCAAAGGCGAACTTATCCCACAACGGGATCTCTTCCAGCTAACCTTAGACAAGCCGGAAGGAGCTTTAGCGAGCGGCAGAGGCAATAATCAAGTAAATCATCATTCGAGTGGTCAATCATGGCCTCTGCCATGGTTCGCTATCCTACTCTGGCTGCTCCACGTTGTTCCGTCATGGGCATCCTCGTCCACTGATTCAGAATTTCTTCTTAGTATTTACTTCGGTTGTTTCTAATCCGTTAAAAAGCATGTTTAACCCTTTAAATGAGCTTGAAATTGTAGCAATAGAAAACTGGATATACATAATTTTAGTTCTAGTCATATAAAAGACATCTACGGGGGCCTCGCTTGCTTGTGTGAAAAATAAACTGCAAAGCAATTGTAGAAGACCGTCACAGGCTATAGTAATATCTTCGCTCATCTATTATCCAGAAAAGTACGAAAGAATATGACTAAAATAAGAAAAAAATTGCCCCATTGTGGCATTTTTTTTTTACTACATTTATCGCACCGCTTGGATGATCATGATGATAATTTATTTTGCACAGATCTACCTTGGCCCGAATACTGTAATGCTTCTTTATTTTAAGCGCTACTTAAAGGTCATGTTGTCACTTTCAAATCTTTGACATTGAAAAGGGATAGCATGAAATCTAATAATCCTTTAAAATTAAGAGACATTTGAGTATTCTATTTATGCTATTGTAGATGGTATTTTTAAATTGACTGTGTACTAATAGGTCCGTCAAGTAGCCGTGTGGTGTCCGGCAGAGTAGAATAGCACCAACCCCTTACGCTCGTGGGTGTCGTACAAGGCGACTAATCGAGGCAAAAGATCTAGTCTCGTAGGCTGGAAAATTACCTGCAGCGTTTTCCACTGTTATATTTATAACACTGCGATCTCCAACCCGCCTGCCAAGCGTGGAGATTATGGCAATGAACTCCCCTTTCGTGGGAGAGGCCCTAAGTCCTGCAGTGGACTGTTATGGGCTGTGATGTGAAATAGGTTAATCATAGGTACAATAAGATATGCATTGTTTAATTCATATTTACAGACAGACAAACAACTTCACTAATAAGCCTCAGCTCATTGAGCAAATAGCGATTTGATCTAATCCGAATAATGCGAAAACTATGTAGAGATGTGAAGCTCTGAGCCAAGGTCTCGGATCTACGTCAGCGGACGTACTGACGTTCAAATATCTATTTTTTTATTGTTCTACGTACGCAGTTGACATATCCAGCTGTATGCACGAGCCGCTCTGATTCGATCTTTTTAATGCGCACGGCTAAAGGAACGCGTTGCCTGCGAGTGTGTTCCCCGATCAATATAATCTGGACGCCTTCAAGAGTGAATAGACTGTTCCTATACAGGCACGGCGCATCGTCCCTTACCACCAGGGGCTCTATTTTTAAATTTGAATATTTTTGAACGGTTTTCAAATTTGGTTTTCAGCATGAAACTTTTTTTTTAAATCTTATTGGCTGCACCGATAGCGTACGGTTCAAAAATAGGGACAATCAGCGTCATGCATCAAAATATCATGCCGAAAAACAAAATGAAAAGCCGTTCAAATCGAGGTGGGCCCCTGATGAAATGGCGGTCAAATGCCAGCTGGTTTGCATAAAAATAAAATATTTTTTCCGTGAAATAATGTGTCTTACTGAAGTGTTTTAGACAAACAAACAGACTGATATGATATTCCACCGTATTCTTCTCTGACGTTTTTAAGATCGTGATAAATTTCGATAGCAGTTGATAAACGTACAATTACACATAGTATATTATACTGTTTTCAGAGTATATCAGATGATCATGAAAGTGTAAAAGATAACAGAAGAAATCAATATTAAAAAATGCAAAAACTCATTCCACAACTGAAAACAAAACTACAGTAGGATTTTGGTTCGCTATCTTGATGGTCTGACTGTTATAGGGTAGGTTTTCTGAGTTATGTACATTAGTTGAATAATAACCGATGTCTTACGGTGAGGAATAACATCGTGATGAAACATGTATATTCAGGCGACTGGATGTGTAACCATGATCCAATCTGGTCAGGTTCCACTGGTAGCAGGGTCATGGAGGTCAGATGGTAGTCGCTCTACTGTAATTACCTGATCGCCAAATCCTGGATCATGGTCAAGGCGGACCCAGGGCCCTCGTGCGCGAGAGCACAACCGGGACATTAACGCCAAGATGATTATTATATCTTATTAATTAGGTTATTCATAATAGTAGAAAACAAAGGTAGATGTTGCAATTCAAAATGCCATTTTCGTATCTAAATTAAAGTTACAAAAGAGAAGGATATCATAATTCAAGCAGCAATCTTCTATTACGATGATGAGATCACATCTTGTTATTCCATGTGTACGAAAGAAAAATCACAAAAAATACTGACAATATAATTTATTGCAGACCAGACACGATTCTATACATAAATAAGAAACAAAAGCTTGCTTGGACTGTAAAAGCAAATCGAGATATATTTTTTTTTTTGTCTTAAATTTTTTTCAACTTAATCTAGAATTAATACATCCATCTTGTGCCTTCTTCATTAGACGCATCAATAAATAACTACACAAGAATCATGAATATGGAAAATATGAGGAGTCAGTAACCGTTGTCACCCTGACTTCCATGGTTATTTCCTCCATGGGATCCGTGGCTTCCGTGGTTTCCATGGCCCCCTTGGCCTTGGCTGCGACCGAAGGCACCGATGTTGTTGGCATTAGAGTCGTAGCCACCAGAGCGACCAGCTGCGTCAGTATCCTCATAGGAGATGTGGGGCTTGAAGCCACGCTCATCAGCTTCATAGCTTACGGTCTGAAAAGAGAAATACAACTCCATGACTCCTTATATATATCTATTCATAGTATAAAACAAAGTCGCTTCCCGCCGTCCGTCTTTATGTATGTACGCTTAGATCTTTTAAACTACGCAACAGATTTTAATGCGGTTTTTAACAATAGATAGAGTGATTCAAGAGGAAGGTTGTTAAGCAAGAAAAAATGTAGGAGGTGTAATAGGTGTACGCAAACGAAGTCGCTTATAAAAATACATTATCATCATCGATTAGCCTCCGCCTTAGTCGAGGCATTGACAATAACTTTTCTCAGCATCGACGAAAATTCGTCTACTGCGACTCAAATAGCTCTAACAGGTCCACGGGACAAGTGTGCGAATATAGTACAATTCAAATATGAAACGCCGAATAATACCAGAAACTCTGCTCTACGAAACACACCGATTTTTTTGTTATGTTTTACGGCAGACAAACAGGCAAGCCAACTACCGATGGGAAGTAGTCACCGCCGCCTATGGCCATCAGGAACTTCAGGGGAGCTACGAATGCTTTGCCCGCCACTGAAGAGATCTCTAATATACTTCTTAAACGATCCCATGTCATAGTACAAAGGAAACACTGCGGCTGGGAGCTCGTTCCTTATCCGAAGCGTGCGAGCGAGAAACGTTCTTTTGAACCTTCGCGTGGTGAACAACAGAGGGGATCGTCTACGTAATGAGGATGAGTATCCAGCCCACGGCGAGTGGTGCTACCTCTATCCTAGTACATGTACCTACGGAGGTAATACAAATGGTCTGCCTCTGTGATATTGGTCAACTTTTAATTCCACCTTCAATAGATGAAATTTATATGAAATGATTTGTCGTGTACAGGTAAATATATTCACAAATCCAGCTAGATTGTTTGTCCAGGCTATTTGGGGTTCCTGCAAGTAGCGGTGCAATAAATGGTATGTATGAGTGAAGCCTTCCTTACCTGCTTCCTACCGTCAGGTAGCACAACATGGTACTCTCCTTCCGCTCTATCGTCCTGCCTCTCTTCATGGTGGCCAAAATCAGTGCCTTCAACGAAATCGTTGACCATGTACCCGAAGTTGTAGTTAGCTGGCTCCTGCACACAGAATCTAGTATAAGTACTGGTAAAGTACTGGCCAGAAAGGAAAAAAAGCGTAGCCAGTTCGAGATTGACGGTCAAAAAATTTCAAATTTGGAATTGAATTTTGTCTTGGTTAAGGTAGTACTTATACTTATTCTGTGTAACAAATTGTAGTTCGGAAAAGCGGTATTATTCTAGGTGTATGTTTGAAGTGAGATGAGATGTATTCGAAATTTGAAGATGTTTTAAACTTTAATCCAGCCATTGGCAGTTTTTGACCGCCATCTCACAAATGACCGACAAAGAAGATGAAGCATGAAACAGCCTCACTCTGGCCTTGTTTCGTGTTCTTCCAAATCAAAGTGGAATGTATTGCTCATAGAATAAGGTCCATTTTTGGGTGACTTATGTTATGTTACGCATCGCTCTACTTTTCAAAAGGCATGATACAAAAATTGACTCCATTTTATAAGCAATGTAAATTGCCAAATGTAAAAAGCGCATTAGTTTATCTGCAAACTTGTATCGTGTTTATTTGAATACTTTAAAAAATCGCAAAATATACCTCTGTAATTGAGAAGCAAAAACTTTCCATAATTTGATGAATTTGGTGCAGTTAGGATGGCGATGAAGACCGAGCGAAGTGGACAAGGAGAAGTAGGGAGGCGAAAACCCAGACCCTCGCGCATCGCGAGAGAGCAACTAGGATCGACGCCCATGACGATGATGATGATGGTGACGTTAATAAGGTGATAGGTATTCTATAGTTATTGTATTATTGTCAATATACTCACTCCGCTGGGATCTTCCAACCCGTTACGTCCGAAAGGCGACGCGTTCTGGTCATATCCTTGTTGACCTTGGGCGCCACTCCTGTTGAAAGCGTGTGTTCATGTCAATATGTACAGGTCAGGTTTAAAGGTAGGGAATGGTTTACAGCTGACTGGCTTTATGGCCAGATGATGAAGAAATAATAATAGCACCGTCTTGGGGTTCCAAGAGACTGTTCAACCAGTTTCAGGGTCCTCAGCAGAAGACCTTGGTTAACCTTGCTTCGTCAACGGTATACACTAGACGCTGTCCTAATTGGAAACGGTCGTATAACCATGGTCGTACGACGGACGTCGCCCGACCAATAGTAGACCTCAAAACCGCCCGTCTCACGACCATGGTCGCACGACCGTTGCCAATTAGGGCATCGCCTTAACGTGTGGCAAGTGGCAGTTGCTCGCAGCAAAGAGCATCAACTCCTTCCGCTCAATTAGTAGTTAGTTGCAACAAAGCGACTAATGTCAGACTAGGCCAACTAGTTTCTCTAACACTGTCCGTGGTCGAGGTTCCTCGTTCACCTCGTTGAATATTATTACTAAACCAGTACGCACTAAAGTACATTTACCTTCCGAAAGGATTCCCGTTGCCATGCCCGTGTCCGTGGTCTTGGCTCCTGGCTGCGGCACCTTGCGGCCCCCCGCGCGGGTACCCCCCGTTGGACCGCCCGTTTGAGGAGGGGGGGAGGTAGCTGGAACAAGATTGGCTGGTTAGTAACAAAAATTTCTCTTCGCAGCACGGCTATCACAAGTGTGTCCGCGACACAGCTCGCGCCGCGAGAGAGCTTTTGTTTCCTTCTCTCAATACTAAGATTTAAGAGATAGCAGTATCTATTCCGCGACTTACATATTATAATTCATTAGAGTGCCACAAACTTATTTGCTCCGGTGGCCAATACTGGAACTAAGTGATGCCGTTTTGAATTGTCACGTCAATGACAACAACAGCGACACTGCAGATAAGTTTGTGGCAAGTTAATATGAATCATGGTTAGATCTCCTGAAAAGGTTGGGACTGCGGGACGGGCCAGCGAGGCTCCAGTGAGCGGTGTAGCTGGATGACGCCAGGATTGTCGGCCGATTCCTTTCTCTCTCGCCAGGACCCTCAGCCGTTTGGTCTCCTCAAGAGGGGTATCCCCTCGTAAATGGAAAATCCAAATTTAATTTCGGAATAATAATAATGTACAGTCAGGAGGCCAGTTTTCTCCCGAGACTGCTCAACCAGTTTCAGGGTACCAGATCTTGCTCAAACTCAAAATTTATCCTATTTCAGCAAATAGTTTTTGAGTGTGAGTTTGATAGTACACGGATGGAGATGATTTTCACAGCTGATCGAATGCACCGCCTTTCAGGCCTGCCAGTGGTCTAGAATTTAATAATAAATATTATAAATTCGAATCTAACTGTCTCTTACCTTTTCAGGGCTAAACTACTGAACCGATTTTGACCCAACTTAGGACGGTAATTCTCGGGAAAAGTTTATGTAACGTCATCACAAATTCAATATGGCGACGACCGGGATATAAATTGTAGTCCTCGCAGAAGCAGACAGGGAGGACGGGCAGCTATTGAAAATAACTCCTCGTTCCACGACTTTTTTTTGCATTATTGTCAGATATTTACCTGTTTGAGGGTGGAGGCTCAGCCAAAGTGAGGGCGATGAGGCAAGCAGCAGCTATGAAGACCTGCAAAGATGCACAATAACCTCAACACACTTATATATGTGGGGAATGGGGGTATAGCCTATAATTCTATACTAATATTATTAAGAGAAAATATTTGATTGTGTGTGTAATTGATAAACTCAAAGACGACTTATACGATTATAAATATTCTTTCACCTATGTTCAAAGACCTATATACCTACTAGCGTAAATCAATGCTATGTATGTTGACACGCTATGGTTTTGGACGATAGCACAGAAAAAATAATATTATTTTCAATTCTCAATCATTGTTGTATGTGGAAAATTGCTTGGGTTTAAGGATATTAACTATTCTCTTATGAGACATAAAAACAACTGGAAAATTATTAGGTCGACAACGACAATTTTTTGGTCATAATTAAAAAAATAATTAGCAATGAAGTACAATATTGTTTTCACTACACATTTCACTTGTATTTACAAACAGAACAACCCTTAGTTTTTACTGTAGAAAGAAAAACTGTTTACCTTCATGTTGATTGCAGTGGTAGAAACAGATGTTCTATTAGCACAGAGTGTATGACACACTTGCCTCGTTCCCAGCTGCTTTTATACTGTAGAGCAAGCCCGTGTCTGGCAGGGGATGAGATATTGCCTCTCATTAGTAGATAATAGACGAGCTTTCAAGGTATTGTCGCTTTTTTGGGCACAGCGCCGAGCATGGAGCGGTTAGCGCGTCTACAGTTTTTTGTGGAAGCTTTTAGTGTGCGTTTATGGGCCTTGTGCTGTGGGAAACTTGTAAGACATGGTTCAGTAATTCATTCTCCTTTCACATTTTTCCAGGGAAAATATAGTGAGGAAACCTGCTTTTTTAGGCGACTGGTTATTCAACCTTGATACAATCTGGTCAGGTTCCCCTAACAGGATCACGGGAGTCAGATGGCAGTCGCTCTGCTGTACCTAATTACCTGATCAGCCAAATCCTGGATCATGGTGAAGGCGTACCCAAGGCCCTCGCGCGTGAGAGCGCAACCGGGACGTTGACGCTAAGATGGGTTTTCTAATTGCGTGTTAAAAATATAGGCGGCGTATTGTGTCCAATCTCTCATGTCCATGTCAATCCTCTCCCTACTATGCTGAGGACTGAAGTTTCACTAGCTTTAAGTACGAAACGGTCACCCATCCAGTTCCCGGACTCTGCGTCCGTTGCTAATGCTTAATTTTGGTAACCGGTCTCACAAGCATACTGCCGCTAGACGCGAACTGCTTTCCGCCGCGTGTTTAAAAATGTATGGATAACAAAGGCGGCTCCACGCCTCGCTCTGTCGCAAACCGTCTCAAGTCTCCAAGACGAGGATATGGTGATGTGACGACACTTGCTTCATGCTCAGGGCTTCCTAATCGCCGCGGAGTGCTCAGCCTGGCGACGCCCGATCGCGCTTCTTCTGCGTCGAATCCTCATGATTGAGGGTCGTGTCATTATCACATTCTTGACTAGCATGTAAAACATGTTATCATGCTTGTCTGCTACGCAAAAGGCAGAAGTTGAAGTGATGAATTTTTATTTATGTTAGGGTCTGGATGTTGTACGGATAATGAGTATGTAGATAAAAAATATGTAAATGTAAAAGTAGTTTATCAGTTTTCTGGCACCCATAACACAAGCTTTGCTTACTTTGGCGCGTGGTGGCGCTGTGTGAATTCCAAGCATATTTTTTATTAATATTATTTATTATTATCATATTTATCGTCATTTACGCACTTCGTGCACGAGAGTTCTTCAAACTGCTCTGTCTTTAGCTAAAACTATTGAGACTTGTATACTGGCCTGGTGAACAGCCTATTGATGATTGTGGCAATGATGACGCTTAACAAGTCATACTTCAACACTAAGATATCGAAGGTTGGTTACGGTTGCAGCAGTTAGAGACAGTGTGTAGAGTTAGGATACCTCCACAAAAATTATACATTTTAATGTATAAAAGTTGTAAGCCTTGGTAACTTTATTTAATGTTATGACTAAAGATACACGGAGCGCCGTTAAGGTATCCGACTTGTAAGAGAGAGGTACCGGGTTTGAATACCACTGCGGCCATGTACCAATGACGCTTTTCTGTACGTACATTAGTTAGTATTAGTTGAATACTAACCGATGCTCTACAGTGAGGGAAAACATCGTGATGAAAACTGCACTTTCAGGCGACTGAATGTGTAACTATGATCCAATATGGTCAGGCCCCCCTGGTAGCAGTTTCACGGAGGTCGAATGGCAGTCTCTCCACTGTAATTACCCGATCTGCCAAATCCTGGATCATGATCAAGGCGGACCCTGGGCGCGAGAGCACAACCGTATAGCTCCCATCTATGGACGGGAGCACCGGCATATCAGATTGGTCCTTGTGACTCGATCCAAAAGCTCGCTGTTAGAATTGTCGTTGATACCATGCTCACAAGGGTATTGAGCTGCTGAGTCAGCATAGGGATTTCTCCTCCCTTTGTGTGGTCTATCGCTTGTACAACGGTGTATGTTCTGAAGAACTGTTTGACATGATGCCTGCAGCTACATTCTATTATCGCACCGCTCGCCACCGACAGGGAGTTTATCCTCACACCTTGGAGTCAAATTGGTCGCGAACTGTGCGGTTCCAACGGAACTTTTTCAACACAAGTAAACATTTTAAAAATGCCTACGACTTTACGTTTTGGTGGAAACTGGGAACCGGATAATTTTGGTTTTTATTGTATAATTTTTCGATTGTAATAAAGTTACAACGAAATTCATCATCATCTTGGCGTCACTATTCCAGTTGTGCTCTCGAGGGCCGGGGATCCGCCTTGACCATGATCCAGGATTTGTCTTATCAGGTTATTACAGTAGGTAAAGTGGACAGTAGGACCCTGCGGGGGAACCTGACCGGATAAGATTAAGGTTACATATTCAGTCGTCTGAATGTAGGTATTAGTACAGGTATCCTCACGATGTTTTTCTTCATCTTATTTATAGCATCGGTTAGTGAGCGACTTATGCACTTTTAAGTCCTTATGAGGCCGACCCGAAGCGGTCAGAGAAGCAGGAATTCGGACACCGAGCACTCGCGTGCGAGAGGAAAACCGGTAGAACGCCAAGATGATGACAATGAGGAAGTAGAATTTCAGACCAAAAAATTCAGTTACCACCATCAGGTGTCTTCTCGTTTGTCACTATAAAGGTTTTTATACGACCTTTTCATTCTTATGATGTGGTGTTTTGGCTTTTTAAGTGCAGAGACTACCATCAGACCCGTACAGTCCGTTAGGGAAAAGCTGAGTCGAACAGAGGGACTATGAGCTGGTCTTTATTTATACTACGCTGTAACAAACGCGCAGACAGCCCTGATGGTAAGCTGTAACTGTTACCCATATCATCTATGATTCATGCATTTAGGTTGCAGGCAACAAAAATGCAGAGCCGCAGGTGCGTTGTCACTGTGAGGACTAAGATGGAATGCCTCATGCCCGTAATTGCGCTGGCTACCTTATCCTTTAAACCAGGAGGCAAACAAGCAAGAAAGTCACTCCGTCCGCAACACAAGGAGAGTCGCAAATGCGTTGCCGACCTTTCAGAAAGGTGTATAGTGCCACAAACTTATCTGACCCGGTGGCCAAAGCTGGAACCATGTGTCGCCATATCAAAATGGAATGTTAATTCCAGCAATAGCGACCTGACAGCGGTCAGGATAAGTTAGATGCGCAATATAGGTCTTGACGCTCCCAATGTCGTACGTAGGGACCCTACAGCAAATCTCAAGAGCTATCATCAGCTTTCATACTTCTTCACGCTCGCTTGCGGAAGACGAGCGCACGCCTTTTGTTCTTGTGAGCAAAATATTCCGCGGCGAAACTTTGACAGGCGTCAAAAAAATAATAGATTATTAGTAATTGCACTATCAGTCAACTTTTTGCTGTTTTGCCAGCATTAGAGTTTGAATTACATTGTTTATTTTATTTACGTTTTATAATTATCAATTTTTTTTTATATCACAATTAAAAATGACAAGCATCAATAAGGATAGTCGCCCCATTTACTTATATTAAATTATATAACAGGCAAATGCATTTTTTTCTTTTGGTGTTTTTTCCACTTGCTAAAATGAATACCTACTGCCGGCCCTGGTTTTTTACATCTTTTTTAATTCAGTTAGGTAATAAAAGATTTATAACTATTAAGGTTTTAGTTTAGTAAATTTTATATGTATTAGTGCATATATTTGGTATTTTAGATGTAGGTATTAGTGTATTTTTTATTATAACTGTAAATAATTTATGTGTATAATACCTACTTATCTTAACATGTTTATTACGGAACAGATAATAATAGACTTTTAAAGTTAGGTTTTTATGCGCCGCAGTTGGCAACTATACCCTATTTGGGAGGTAAAATAAAACAGCATTTACTCAAAACCAATAATATTTCCAGGCTTACCCATCGGCCAATACCGGCACTTTTTTAGATAACTCCACCTTTCGTTTGGCCGTGGCTCTCCGGCTCGGTGCTGAGGTCTGCACCCCAGATAAATGCCCGTGTGGAGTGGACGTCGACCACCTGGGACACCACGGTCTATCCTGCCAAAAAAGCGCAGGCCGCTTTTCACGCCATGCGGCCGTGAACGACATTTTGCGCCGCTCTCTCGCTACTGTCACGTCAACGTGCCGGCTATTCTAGAGCCGAATGGTATCGCACGTGACGATGGCAAGAGACCGGACGGAATGTCGCTCATCTCTTGGAAGATGGGTCGGGCCTTAGTGTGGGATGCTACGTGTGTCGATACTCTGGTACCCTCCCATCTTCCATTTTCTTCGAAAAAGGTTGCTGCTGCGGCTGAGTCAGCCGAAAGGCAAAAAATTGTGAAATACCGGGGTATCGGCACCCAATACAATTTTGTTGCATTTGGTGTCGAGACCCCGGGGCGCTCGCTTTGTACAGAGAAATTGCACAGAAATTGGTCGACACCACAGGTGACGGAAGAGCTGGCAGTTACATCGCACAAAGAATAAGCATTGCTATTCAGAAAGGTAATGCTGCCAGCATCTTGGGTACGCTTCCACACGGCCCAAATGTTTTACATATTTTAAGTTAGTTAATTTATTGTTCTTTTTATTGTACATATTTATTAATTATACTTCTAGTGAAGAGGTAAACTTAAATAATATTCATGTTATTATTAGCAGATCAAAAATCTATGTTTTGAAATAGTGTTGATGTAGAGCATGTTGCATCATTTTTGTAAAGTAATTTTGTAATTTTAATGTAAAGTGTACGGTAGAGTGGAGTTTACGCAGGGGTGGGGAAAGGATAGTGGTAGTCTACCCATGCTGTCTAGATTAGTATAGTTAGTACTTTACCATGCTACTCTACCGTATACCGTATACTCTATCTACCGTTGTACTGCATGATTATATGATGCGCAACTCTGTGACTAAATGGTCTGCGTGAGCTATCGTATTCAAAGTTTCGCAGGCTGTGACCTTAGCAAAGGATTAACTGAAGTAAAGCAATGCCATCCACATAATTGTTTTCTGCAGTTATAAGTGAATGATCTCAACAATCAGGTCAGCCTGATCGTGATTCTAATTTGGAAGTCATTATTTTGTTGCAGCTGGCTTTTCCTAGCCTCCGACGGTATTAACGTCCCGTTGTCGGAAAAGCTGGAAAACTTTTCTAATGAATGAGAAAAACAAAAGCAAGATAATTTGGGGATACCTACCTACATAGAAAAAACCACAATTCGATCATCAACTTTATTGATGTTTTGCATAGAATATCACAAAAATATAATTATCTACTTACAAACTAGAGAGGTACATTTCGTAACATTTTTTTGTACATTTTTTTACAATATGCTTAGATAAAAATATAATAAATAATTGAGTATTTTGCTACAGTTTATTTAAAGACTGTGTTTATTTGAATTTCCTTGTCTTTGTACGAAACAAATAATACGAAATTCTTGCACAAGCCTTGTGAAATCGTCTGAGAAAACCTTCAAAAGACATAACATTTGTACTTTTTGAGCCACCTACGAAATTTTAAATTCCAGCCATCAAAATTATAAGGAATGAGTCGAGGAACGAGTGTAAAAACGCGTTTAATCTTCACATCTACATTTCAAATAGATTCAAAGCGTTCTTAGAAAGAAGATGATAGTATGGAGAATATTTACTGAGAACCCAATCTAAACCTCAAGGCTAGAGTGAATAGGCTGTTCCTAGACGGCAAGCTCCATCTTCCGCTTCACCACCAATTGCGATGGCGGCCAAATCAATGGCTAGTCTAATAAAAAGAATCTCAAATTCTTATTGCTGTACTACAACCGAACCTATGCTGTCCTGGTGACTCATGAAGAATTCTAGAGAAGATCACGGTATCCTTTTATAAAGTATGCTATTAAATCGAAGTCCCATCGCCGTCGTTGAGCATTTTTCGTCCTTGTCTACAGTGTTGGATCTAGTACGGCCCGTCGCCGGAGCGAGAGAGATCGCTAGCGTTCTCATCGTAGCCACCAGCTCTTCCAGCGTCTGCTGGCTCCACGGAGATCCTGGGCTTGAAACCGCGTTCATCAGCTTCATACTCCACCACCTGGAAGTTAGAAATGTTGCTATTAGTTTTTATAAGGCGTTGCAATGATACGGAAGGGGCACAGTCAGTTGTGTAGATATTGAAATAATGTTGAAATAAGGTGCTGATGACTATGTTGATTTCGATAGATAATTATCAACAACTCCTGTTTATCCATTAAAATTGTGCTGACGCTCTGTATTGAAAATTCCTAAATAAGCAGACCCTTAGCCCTTGCGTATCGCGCTAAGGCGCAACCGGGATATAACCCCAAAATGATGATGATGGTGATGATAGTCAATTCCTAAATTAATATTTGATACTTACCTAATTACCACAAGATATTTGCTTTTTGAGGGTAGAAGGATGTTTTCTAACCTTACTAACATTTGAAATATTTTAAATATATACTCTTTTTATATTTTTTATCGTCTAAGTTGCAAGAGATTCCTGCATAGAGCCTTACATCGTTCAGTTTTGTGTTGCCTCCATACATCGGCTCCCTACAATCTTTATAATGCTCGTACATCTTGTGGACGATTTTTTACTTAATCGCCCATACATACCTGCTTGGTGCCATCAGGAAGGACAACGAAGTAGGAGCCTTCGGCCCTGTTTTCTTGCCTGGTCTCCGAGTGCCCGAAATCGCTACCAGACTGGTAGTCGTTCACTTTGTACGCGAAGTCGTAGTTGGCTGGCTCCTGTGAAAGTTTTAAGAGCAACCATAAAGCGTGGCGTGCTATGAATTTTGCTAACAAAATTAAATCAGGCACTTTTAAAGGTAGATAATGTGGAAATCAATTTAAATCTGAGATTGATACTTAGTAGATACATTCACATTTAGGTTTCATATTGTAGTTAATTGCAGTCAAAATCCGACAACTCAAGCGTTGTTGATTTTATTATTGTGGCACTGGTTACACCATATCATGCACCATAGACTGCAAAAATTAATGTCTACCATGGTTGAGATTTCGGCGGACTCCTCAGGCTCCATATGATCAGGTCAGGTGGGCGATTCAGACATCTCAAATTCGACTTTTTCTCTAGCCAAAAAACTGTATTAAAACATAACTGAAATGTATCTTCGACAACATACGACTGTCGAAGATAGTTGCGAAAAATATTTTTGGCTGCAATATATATTTTAATGTCATTATTAATGGAGATAAAATAAAGCTATTAAATTCGAGATGTCACCGCCGAGAATTAAGCCCCAGAAACACATCTAGCGTTAGGGACCTCGTAGCTATCAGACAGGCCTTAACCTTTGGTGCTCCAAAGGTGTCCGACAGACCTCTAACATTAGGACGGCGTAGGCGTCAGAAAGACCTCTTAATGGCTGAATGAATACCTGGTTGAGCTCGTCAGCAGCATCCCTGGCGTAGCCGAGGCCTTGGCTGGACAGCGCGTTGTATTGGTCTGGGACCCCGTATTGCGGGGACGGCATGCGAGCGGCTGGGGCCCCGTATTTGTCCGAGGGGCTGGATCTGAGTAGAGATTGATAGATAGATAGATACACTCTTTAATGCAAAAAAACTACAAAAAAAGAAAATTTTACAGGTCTTTTCAAACATTGTGGGCATTGTGGGTGGGTAAGTTGTAAATGATCGATGGTAAGATGACGTATTTTTTAGTTTGGAGAGATATATGAATGTGGATAGTAAGGATGTGATGGTGGGTCGAAGCACAGTTACTAACACACATCTATACTAATATCAAAAACAGGAAACAGTTGCATTTTTGATTGTTACAACTACTGGACCAATTTTATAAATTATTTCACTATAGAATGCTGTATTATCACTGAGTAAAAGTACTGTTCCCGCGAGACAGTTGATTGTTTACAGAGATCCGAATTGCGCGCGGGTGAAATCCTCGGAGAACGCCTATTCATTAATAATAATATATTATGGGAAAATAGCGATAAATAATCATCTTTGATTTATATTTATAGAGACATATCAAAGATTGCCTTTACTAAAAAAATGATATTTCGGTCCCCGGTTCCCTGTTGTTTCCATCCGCGAAAAATACGATGCATTGAACATTTACTTTCTTCTACTAAAGAATTTGTCTTCTCGTACTCCGATTGCTAAAAACTTGTTACGGCTATAAACGAATGACAGAATTATTAGTAATTTATTGGCACTAACCTGGAGGCAGCACCGAAAGCCGATGCGAAGGCACCAGTCTTCAGACCAGCTCTGCTTGAGGGTGCTCCATATTCTTGCGACAAGCCTCGAGCGTTGGGCGCTCCGTAGGTGTCAGACAGGCCTCTAGCGTTGGGCGCTCCATAGGTGTCAGACAGGCCTCTAGCGTTGGGGGCTCCATAGGTGTCTGACAGACCTCTGGCATTAGGGGCGCCGTATGTGTCTGACAGACCTCTAGCATTGGGTGCTCCATAGGTGTCAGAGAGACCTCTAGCGTTGGGAGCTCCGTAGGTGTCAGAGAGACCTCTAGCGTTGGGTGCTCCATAAGTGTCAGAGAGACCTCTAGCGTTGGGTGCTCCATAAGTGTCAGAGAGACCTCTAGCATTGGGTGCTCCATAAGTGTCAGAGAGACCTCTAGCGTTGGGAGCTCCGTAGGTGTCAGAGAGACCTCGTGCGTTGGGGGCTCCGTAGGTGTCAGAAAGACCTCTGGCGCTTGGTGCTCCGTAGCTTTGAGACGGGGACTTCGAGAAGCCTTGAGAACTCCTGGCATTGGGTGCTCCATACTGAGTTGAAGGGGAGCGGAAGCTGCTTTGTGGGGCTCCGTAGGACTGCGATGAACTGCTTCGAGAACCGAAAGAAGATTTGAAGTTACTGGATCCGCTGTAGCTGGATGCTCCAGATCTTGCAGGAGCGCCATACGATTGAGATACAGAGCTAGCGCGGAAAGAACCAAAGCCTGGAGCACCGTAGCTATCAGATGGGGTTCTAGCTGACGCAAAACCTCCAAAACCTCTCTGGGAAGGCGCTCCATACTCTTCAGAAGGGGCGGATCGGAAACCTGGGGCACCATAGCTGGATGACGGGGACCGCGATGCGGCGTAGGAATCTAAGCCTCTAGCACTGGGGGCTCCGTACTCTTGGGACAGACCACTTCCAAAACCAGGTGCCCCATACTCCTGAGAGAGACCCGATCGAGCTGAAGGGGCGCCGTATTCCTGCGAGAGGCCAGAGCGGGCGGATGGGGCCCCGTATTGTTGAGAAAGAGACCTGGAGGGGGCGCCGTACTCTTGGGAAAGACCAGATCTTAATCCAGGTGCACCATATTCTGTCGACAAGCCAGCTCGGGCTGAGGGTGCACCGTATTCTTGAGACAGGGTTCTGGCGCCGAAACCCGGTGCACCATATTCCTGGGAGATTGAACCGGAGCGCAACGAGTAGTCGACAGGGGGTTCAGCTACCGCCAGCGATAGGAGACAAATTAGAGGTATGAATGTCTTCATTTTGGTTGCTGGTGTCACGAATTTCTGCGAAAAAGAACACCTTGATGTTTAATGGTTGTTATAGACAAGATTATGAACGATCCAGATTAGTTTTGATGAGGTTTATATAATTTTGATTAGGATTACAGTGGTTTGTGATCTATCACATTCGATATTGCCGAACTAAATTCGAAATCCTTATCGATTTCACAATACCAACCTACGCAAGACGTTACAGTCCAAATGGGAGGCGACACTCGAATGATACTGTCCGAATTGTCTCTCAACTATTTATACTAACCAAACCTTTGACAATGCATACTTTTGGCCAAATTAGTTGCTATCGCTTCGTACGAAGATTGCCACGCGATTTTAGACTCTAGTCTTACTATCTAAGATGTAATCTCAGAGAGTGAGTCGTGTGAGTGAATAGTTCACATTGTGATTGAACCTTCGAAGTGACGACATAGTAATAAATGATCTAGATCACCTGTGACGATGGCTCGTTGATGCGTATGTCGATTTGATAGGTCTTCGCGAATCCGGGATAGGGTATTGCTATGGTTAGACGTGAAACGGCTAAGTTGGGTTTGGTAAGAGGTGTTGGTGTGGAAGTTAAGTGTGTAGAGATATAACATCTTTGTATAAATTACTAGAAGTTTAACGCCATTTATTTACAAGCGCATTTCGGATCTCTGTAAACATTAATCTCTCTCGCGAGATACTATTATTTTCCCGGTATGAAAAGTACTCTATGACAGTCGGGAAAGAAGATTCGAAGATTGTCCCCAACACATAAACTTTTAATTACCTATAAAATTATAGATAAATAGTATAGATGATAAATGGACTATCCAAAATGTATATCGCTTAAATTCGACTAGGATTTGCGTCGGTGGTCATAAGGCTAGCGGGTCCGGTTCGTAAGCGAGAGGTACCGAGTTTGAGCCTATAGTACCGCCATGTACCAATGGCTTTTTTGTTTTACGTACATTATTTGAATCACAACCGATACTCATGGCGAGAGGGAAAACATCGTGAGGAAACCTGCATATTCGGGCGACTGTGTAACCACAGTGTAACAATGATCCAATCTATAGATCCAGGATTTGTCATTCTGGATCATGGTCAAGATGGACCCCGGCCCTCGTGCGCGGGTTACAACTGGGATTTGTACTCCCGCGTCTGACGTCTAGACTGCCATCTGGCTTCCGGGACGCTGTTAACATAGGACCCTTACCAGATTGGATCATGATTCATGTTTACACATTCAGTCGCCTGAATGTTTTCCCTCACCGTGAGAGCATCGATTAGTGTTAACCTAATGTACATATCGCAGAGATTCATACGTACAGTCAGTTTCAGAAAGAACTGACTACCTTACCATATATTTTTTTATGTGTGCTAACGGGGTCCATTCACTCTTCAGCTGACTGTTCATGCCATGTACCAATAACGGCATTGGGGTTTGATTCCGGTACCTCGGGATACGAGTCGGATCTCGTAAATAAATTTCAGCAGTCTCTTCAGCAGTTCTTAGCAGTCTACTGTAGAGGAGCATCCTACAGATTAGTTAATCAAATTACTCTTGTGCTAAGTATAATATTTAGCCTTTTCTTTCTTTTTGGTTTGCATAATCAATATTTCAGTGTCGTCAATCACGGCTGCGGACGATTAAAATATTTATACCTAAAGGTTTCCTCTATCCTAGAGAAGGTTTGAAATCGATCAAAGATAGCATCTACTGTGTAGACTTGCCTCACCTCAAATCACATATAACAGCTCGTACTGCTCGTTAGACCTGAGCCTTCTCTACAAGGAGGGCTTTGCCGTAATCTCCGTGCTTGGCCGGCCGCTAGTTGTATTTTTAACACTTCTTTGTTTTTTTCTGGGTTATGTACATTGAATACTAACCAATGCTCTTACGGTGAGGGAAAAACATCGTGATGAAACCTGCACATTCAGGCGACTGAATGTGTAACCATGATCTAATCTGGTCAGGTTCCCCTGGTAGCAGGGTCACGGAGGTCAGATGGCAGTCGCTCCACTGTAAGTAACTGATTGGCTAAATCCTGGATCATGGTCAAGGCGGACCCCGGGCCCTCGTGCGCGAGAGCACATCCGGGACATTAAAGTCAAGATTATTATTTTTATTATTTACACCTACTTTACCCCTACCAACTCGTTTTTTCCTATTTATAAACCTCTTGAATCCCTCTATCTATAAAACCTACCGCCTAAAATAACCGCATTAAAATCTGTTGGGTACTTTAACAGATCTAAGCGTACATATATTTATTTACATAGATACATACACAGATACTTACTGCCTGGAGAGGTTTTCCCTGGAGAGTACAACATGGAGTTCTTCAAGAAAGGGGTAAAAAAGGTTTTTACGGGGTCGGCAACGCGTGGGTGATGCCCCTGGTATTTCGGAGATATAGAGTTGGAGATCGCAGTGTTGTTAATATAACAATTAGAAACGCTGCTGCCTATTTTCCAGCTAACGGAGACTCTAGATCTTTTGTCTCGAAAACATAAGACAATAATTCTCCGTTCTGTCCTTTTTCTCTTTTTGTATTTTAAAGTTAACAATGAAAAGCTAACAATGGAAAGCAGTAAAATCCATCATCATCTCCATTCCGCAGGGTGTCCATTAATAGACGTATTTTACAGTAACAGTTATTTTGTTTAGTTAAGGAAAACCCAACAGCAATGATTACAATATAATGTAACTCTAGCAGCACAGAGCCAAGTAAAGGTTTCCACCGATATCAACTGGACATAAACTAAGACATACTTATTTTGTCCGCGAACACATTAGTCGCCTCGTACGATGCCCACGAGTGTAAGGGCTTGATGCTATTCTACTCTACCGGACACCACACGGACATCCGTTAAATCTGTTGCGTAGTTCAATATATTTAAGTGTAAATACATACATGCTACAGAGGGGCAGACAAGAAAGTTGTGAGTAATTTCAGGGTGCCACTTTTCTTGTTGTGTCCACTTTTGTTGCAAGAGCGTCGGCTGTATAATGGGATGTGTTCTGAGGAACTGTTTAATCTGGTGCTCACAGCACAATTCCGCCATCGCCACACTCGCCTCTGTTGGTCACCATCGCCTCGCGAAGGTTCGAAAGGACGTTTCTCTGTCGTATGATTCGGATGTGGAATGAGCTCCCAACCAATATTTCCTTTGGACTATGACATGGGATCGTTCAAGAGGTATATTAGAGGTCTCTTCAGAGGCGGGCAACGCATTGGTAACTCCCCTGGTGTTGCTGATGCCCATAGGCAGCGATAACCACTTTCCATCAGGTGGCCCGCTTGCCTGTTTGTCTGCCGTATTACATAAAAAAAAGGAGTTCCTTTTCACGATTTTCCTTTTTTTCTTGCCAGACTGTACAGTCATACAGTACAGCGTACGCAGCTACCCACACTTGTCCACTTGTACTTGCAGAGACTCACCTAAATTGCACATTCCTATGCAAAAAAGCTTCGTAATCTGACATTTAACTTCAAAGACTAATAAAAGCGTGTTAAAAACGTGGCAATAGGTAATCTACCAAACCATACAGAGTTGAATTGAACGTGTGCGCAGACAAAGACGCATCAATATTGATTGTCCTATCCCATTGATAGCGATCAATCCATCTGGAGTTATAGTGCAACAAACTCATCTGTTCGGTGGACAAAATCGGTACTTGGTCAATAAAGTGCTAAAATGACGGTTTGAAACGCGACTATCTTCGCCACTAGCGACGCTGGCAAGTGAATAGATAAGTTGGTCGTATTGTAGCCAATGCAATCTGAGATTGGTTGGTGACATTTTGATGGTCCACTGTTAACGCAACTAGACGACGCGTGTGCGACTGGGTGATACAGGGTAGTCGTAAACTGGGGCAATTCTTGCGCTGTGACATCTCAAATTCGACATTTTCTCAAGCCAATAAAAATGATCTTCCACAGTCGAAGATAGTTGAGAAAATCTTTTTTGGCTGCGCTAGAGATTTCCATGTCATTTTTAATGGCGATATGTATCAAAATTGTGATGTCACAGCATAAATGTCGAATTTGTGATGTTACAGCGCAAGAATTAGGCCTCTGGTGAGCTTTGAGAAATGAGAGCAGGTGAGGAAAGACACAGGTACTGGGATTATGCAAAACTTGAAAAGAGCGTCGGTGGCCCTAATACCCAGTGCCTCCACGTACCAACTTTTTCTGAGTAATGTACCTATATTAGTTTAACAATAACCGATCTTCCTACTATACCATGAGAGCAACATCGTAAGAAATTTGTCATTCAGGCGAATTAATGTGTAATTAAGATCAGACGAAAGTAGCTTTACTGTTACCTACCCGATCTGTAAATTCCTGTTTCACGCGGACCCCGAGCTATCGTGTGTGAGAGCGCAACCAGGTATATTGAAGCCAGATGATTAATTTAAAACATAATATAATTTTTTTTTTTTTCATATTTTAAATGTTTATTTTAAGCATCCTGTTAATAAGGTAGGGGAAGTAGGTACCTGCGTGAAAAGTGAAGCGTATAGAATAAGCGTGAGCATTCCAATTCGTATATTTGAAATGTGTTAATGCAATCTAGACCGGTGATTGGATGTTTGATATGTTTATGTTATGTATTACAAAAGTCGTGGCGTAAATGTCCCGGTTGTGCTCTCGCGCACGAGGGCCCAGGGTCCGCCTTCACCATGATCCAGGACTTGGGAGATCAGATAATTACAGAGGTGCGACTGCCATCTGACCTCCATGACCCAGCTACCTAGGGAACCTGACCAGATTGGATCATGGTTTCGCGTTCATTTTTCATGTCATTCGCCTGAGTGTGCAGGTATATAACAAAGAAAAGAGTCATTGGTACATGGCCGCAGTGGGATTCGTACCCGGTACCTCTCGCTTGCGAGTCGGATACCGTAACCACTCGGCCACCGATGCTCCTATGTTTTGTATCACCAAAGTACCTACTCTATACGTATGAGCATGTATGAAAAGGTTGAATTTGGAAGGAGTCATCAATGGTGTGTGTATGTGTGTGTCTGTGGCGTAGCGTCCCGGGGTAGCATGAGACGGGTGAGCGTATATTCATATTCAAATTCATTTATTCTGGTAATGTACATACATCGTCATCATATAGGTAATTCATTGAGAATATAAATAAAAATTAACAAAAGTTAAATTTCAAATAATAAAATCAAACATTCTAGTAAATAATTAAAATAATACAATGCATCATGTCAACAATATTAATATAAATAACAATATAAATGTCATAATTTAAATTCATTAATTTGCATCAATAAACAAAAATTAATAATGTTCTTAAATAAAAAATGAATAAATAAATTGTAAATGTCAAAATAATTGAAGTACCTATGCCATACTGAATTGAAAGTTCAGGAACTAGTAAGACGTTACGTTTTAACTGAAACCGACCAACCGTTAGTTGCAGTTCATACTAATCCTTACACACTATAAAATAGTCGCTTTGGGTGAGTACCACCGCCTTAACTATTTCTGCCGCCAAGCAACATTGCTTGCAATTTGCTTTGAAGGATAAGATAGCCAGCGAAATTAAAGGCATGATATGCATTTCATCTTAGTCCTCACAGTGACAACGCAGATACGGTTCTGTACTTTTATTGCCTCTAGCTTAACTGTATGAATTATAAATGTAATGGGCGATAGTTACCACTTAGTAACAAGCAGGCAAGTACAGTTGTATCGGCACTCAATACGACTTTGTTTGTCGCATTTAGTGTCTAAATACTGGGTGCGTGGAACCCGGGCACATACTTGCTCCTCAGGGATCTCAGTAAACGGCTCAGGGAGGCGACGGATGACCCACGGGCCGGCAGCTTTCTCGCGCAGCGGATCATCGCCATCCAGCGCAGGAATGGCGCCGCCATGATGAGCACTTTACCGCGGGGTCCAAGCTTTTTACACCTTTTTTAATTTAGATTAGTTTTACTTATTTGTTCAGTTTAGTTTGTGTATCTAATATAAATAAATTCCATATTGGTTTTATTGTCTGCGGCTGTAACAACAGAGTGACTTGTCGGCTCTTAGCTAAATGGATGGCGTCCTTGTCATTGCTTTTGTTGGGATTTGTTCTGTTGAGATGTTAGCTGTTTGTCAAATTTAGTTCGATTTTTTACTGCGAGTAAAGTTATCTTGCATACAGACATACGCGTTTGTCATACGATGCGATGTCTGGCATTTGAGAAGACAGAAATTCCTACTTGCCTTTTTTCTTCAGTCCCATGACAAAGACAATGCTTCGCTGACCGCCTCGGAAGATATAACATGGCATTACGTGGCATGCAATGTTTGGTTTCCAATTTAATTGTCAATTTTTAGTTTTCGATACTTGGTACATACTTATTAGTACAAAAATACTTCTTTTTTTTAAGAAAAACAAGGATTCGGCTAAAACTAAGAGTTTCCGCAGGTAGTGACTTATAACTTCTTGATACCAAGGCATATTTATTTTATTTTATTTTCTTCGGAAAACAAACAGTATTTAATAGCTAAATGGAATCAATACAAAGAATCTATCGACCATTTACATTTTTTCGCATATAAAAGTCTATATGATGAACACTTGCTTAATTATTAGGAAACCCTATTATTTTATTATTAGCAACCATGAATTGGACGGTAATAATAAAATAATAGTTAGGGAACTGAATCAAACAAATTTTTTTGAGAGTGCAACCTTAAACGAATTTGAATTAGCTTGTGTTAGTGATAACAAAGAATAGCACTAATTCTGACATCGCGGAAAAATAAATAAAATTGAAAATAAATCCTGCCAATACCTATATATGTAACAGTTACTTTTTATTGGCGATTTGAGAGTTGGTGCCATTATAAAAGATTTTTACGAGTACATGCATCCATCACCCTTGGTAATACAAAGTCACCCGTTGGCGTTGCCGTTGTGGTGAATTCTACCTCTTAGGCTCGACAGAAATTAGAAGATAGTGAAAAAGTAATCATAGGGTCGGCAATGCTCGACCTGTAACCCTAGTAGAGTCGACAGTATGTCGATTAACCGAAAACCAGTATAAGATGAGCTTGAATCCTTGAATTCTCCTAGAGAATGTGAGCTCCTTCTATAATGGTTTTTGTAAGTCGAATAATACTGCCTTCTGGACGTATCTATTGCAAACAGTCTAAGCAAAAGGTAAGCGCCACCATGAATCGTCCGCAATGGCACCTCAGTGGTACTAACACACAGCGCGATGTCTTCCAGTCAACTGAGCAACCTTCTCCTCGACCTTGTGAGTGCGACAATGTGTTTACGATCACGACACGTCGTATTAAGTGCAAGGTCTATCACCTTTGTTCTGTTAATGGGACCTATAGACATGTAACGGGTCCATTAGTGATGCCCCTTCGTAGACAGGTGTCGAGATGGCACAGGGCGGGTAGTGATACGGGCTGCACACATTTAATATAGAACAAATAAGCGGCTAAGACAGCTAAAAGGCAAAAAAGAATTGTGAAAAACCGGGGTACAGGCACCGAGACTCTGGGTCCGTGGGGCCCCGGGGCGCTCTCTTTGTACAGAGAACTTGCGAAGAAATCGGTCGACAAGAGCTGCCAGCTACCTCGCACAAAGAATAAGCATTGCTATTCAGAGAGGTAATGCTGCCAGCATCTTGGGTACGCTTCCACACGGCACAATTTTTTTACATATTTTAAGTTGGTTGATTTCTTTTTTTTTATTGTACATATTTATTTTTATGTTAGTTAAAATAAATATGCTTAGACAATTTACACAGCGCCATCTAGCCCCAAAGTAAGCGAAGCTTGTGTTATGGGTGCCAGAAACCTGATAAACTATACTTATTTATTTTTGTCATCATTTCATTTTCTGCTTGGCCGGGAATCGAACTCGGGACCTCTGTCTGGCAGACCGGCATGCTAACCAACTGAACCACTCAGATCGCCGAAGTGGTTCAGTTGTTTGGTGGTAAATGGAGTGTGTATAACAATATGGACTCTGTAGTCTGTATGCACTATACTGTCCCTATAACTACACTTAGCACCACGACATGAGCTTTGCATCGTGGGACCGTGGATGGCACGTCACGCATTTCTCCGAACACAAAGCGCAACAAAGGATGCATTCGGAACGCTCCTTGAACAGAGACAGGTTTTCGAACGACATTCTTATTTCTACACAAGTGCAGATCGAATCGAGTCAATATTTTTCCAACTTAAATACCTATTTTGGTGGACCCCAATGCCGCCTGTCCAATATCAATGAGTCTTTTCTGAGTTACCTACGTGTACTTAGCTAAACACTAATGCTCTGAAACCTGCACATTCAGATCAAATTCTGCTTTATGGTCGAAGCGGACACCGGGTCCTAGCGCGCAAGAGTACAACTGGGACATTACCACCAAGATGATTATATTATTATGTCTAAGGAAGAGAGAAAGGAAGCGATGTGGTAATATATAGATTACATTAAATCACGTTATATTTTGCCCAGAATTTTTGTCGTACACCACCAATGACGCATCAATGTAGACGCCAACTTTAATAAGCTGAGTGACAGTCTGTTCATTCTTGATCCCTCCGCTTTTCATCACGTTCTGTATCGTGGGTCCCCAGAAATGGTGGCGTTTGTATGCATTCTCGAAGTTTACAAAAACATTGCCTCTCAGTTGCATCTGATGGACTATTTCGATTTCCATGGTCCCTCTATTCGCTGTCAGAACAACTGTAGCTGCTCGCCCTGGCTTCAGTTCTATCTCTACTGCGCTTGTAGCACCAATTATCAACGTCTCAGACTTTTCATCACTTTCCACCAGAAACCATGGCGAAAATAACATTCACGTCGTACTCAATCTCTTGCGACACTGTGTACTTTTTATTTCTAGACCAAGTTGTGGATATAGTGTTCTCCACAGTTTGACTTATACCAGCATTCACTTTTATTGTATTGTTGGATACGTTATCAAAACCTTGTGTTAATACCACGTCTTGTTTCTTGTTGAAGACCCTCGTTCGAACTGATTTTACTGTGACAACTTTTTTAACTTCCTTCCAATGATATGTCTTGTATAGGTCTCCCCAAGGCGTGGGCCCCTTCAAGTATACATTATTAGGGGTATTTCTATTGTATTGCTTTTTAAGTGCCTCTTTTAGATCACTGTCACTGATTTTAAATAACTCGACATCGTTTTCAGTCACGACTTGGGAATGAGTCCCGGAATGTTGTAATTTCACAATATTGCTGTTCAGTGCATTGCTAATATCTATGTGGATTTTGGCTGTTACACCATTAACTATCACTAAAAGAGCTAAACCGGTAAAGATACTTTTTAAAATTATAAGTCTTAGCTTGTTTCCATTATTTTAACGTTTAACACTGAGGAAGAACGCAAAAAAGTCACAATAGTTGTAGTTTGTGCCACTAAATATGATCATGACCTATCTCAGACTAAAGATAATTGGGGCAGCGTAGTTGATAAGAAAACATATCTATATTAACTACTCTTGGGTATGGCCATGTGCTGCCTGAGCCACAGGAATAATACATGCATAAACGGAATAAGAAAAGAGATTCCGCGGGAGACCCAGTGGCGATTTCTCTAAAGCCTTACCAAGGTTGGCGCCGCCAAACCAAAATGACTACAGTATTTCCCCCCCCGGACCCTCGTGCGCGAGAGACAACCGGGACAGTAACGCCAAGATGAACATTTACTACCCGTGGCCTAACATAATTACTTAATTAAGTACGCCGAAGTATTTGTGCTTTAATAACATACGATCTTGACCTTATGATAAGCACGATGCATTAGCGTAGCGTATAAAGCAATATGATATTTATTATTAAACACAAAGTAGAACAAGACAGAGTCACTGAAGTAAAACTAAAAAAGTGTGGTGGACAATTAGAAACGGGGTTCCCATAATAATTTATCGTTGTGTCTCTTCTTATCAGTGAACGCTATAGAAGCCAAATGTATTTCAAGTTATGGATGTGTTCGATATTCATAATAACATGTGACGCAAACATAACTCTCCATATAACTGTCGCATCCACACGTAAAGCGAGTGAAATAACATGGTCTGGATACGATAACAAATTGATTTCGGACGAAGAAGTAGACCTGTTCAATTTGACAAAGACAAATCTGAAAAGAGGAATGAGAGTTGAGCTTGGAAGGGTCCCCGACGACGTATTTCTTAAGGATCCAACACCTTACGAAAAGCTGTATGGAAAGTATAAATGGCCAGAAGTGAATAGACACCTCCAGGTACAACAAGTCAAGATAATAGATATAATCAATGAGAAAACCATCATTAATAGACTTGGACAAATTAATAATACGACCATACCTCTAAAATTCAACGTGCGTATGTTTGACAACCTGGAACGTACTGTTGTATCATCGTGGTCGGATTTTGGTATACCAAATGATGCCATTCCTTGTGACATGACTATAAGTTTTGATAATTTCAAATATAATTACACAAAAATGTGGAGAAGCAAGAAGCTTTGGTCTGCTCATGCCCCTTTTGGGATAGAACGACATGGATACATTATGATAAATCCAGGTCAAAGAGTATTGACTGAGTTACGAGGTCTTAAAACTACTGTATTTATCCAAGTGGATTACGATTCTAAACTAATTGGAAATGTAATAGCTGATTATGCCAATTTATATGGAAAATATCACTTTTACGCCCCTGCAGTTGAAAACATAATGAAGGCAGCAGAAATTAAAAATGAAGTCATTACGACCGAAATAATGACAGTTCGATTTTATACAGATCCATCACTTCATATTTTTGATGAAGAAACAGGGGAAGCGATAAACGTAGTGTCTACCTTACCAAACTTTATTAGTGTAACTACTGTCAAACCAAAAGTGCGTCGATTAAACCGTATCAAAGTTAACCTAGTACCAGTTCAGCGTGGTGATCTAACCGTTTATTAATATTATGACATATTTATCTTTATAAAATTATTAAATGCTACTGGCTGGATGGCTCGTTCCTCGGAAGTTTTGCTATCCAACGAGGCAACGTAGCCAGCTTTCAGGCCACAATTCCGGAGGACAGCGATGTGGATGACTATTTAATTTTTTATTAAAAAAACAACATAAAAAAATAATAAACTAAAAAAATTTGGAAACTTAATTATGTAACTATAATTAAATTAACCTACAACCCTAATCTAAAAATATCTACGTAAAAATGTCCCATAGTTCGCCGCCACTGTTGGGAATGGTGCCCATAAAGCACTGGCTGCACTTCCCCGCTGGACGGCCATCTCTATACTTTTTATTTTTTAATGTTTTAGTTTTAATATTAGTTTAGTTGTTATGGTTCTGTAAATATTTTGTGTTTACCTGAATATTTATTTTCTTCAACTACTTGGCTTGGGGCTTTCGGGGCTCACCTGTTCACGATCATCCTTCTAACAGGTGGACAAGACACTGGCAAAGCGGCTATTTCCTAACGGGTTGTGCGGGTCGGACGGCAGACGCCGCACGTAAGAGGCAACACACCATAAATTGGATTCTGATAGATTTACCGTTTTCAGTAAATCTGAAATCGCTATCCTTGTAGTAGAGCGGACCCCGGCTGGCAGGTTTACCGCTAGCCGCTAAGCCGGGATTTACCGGAGACGAGGATATCTTTATAGTATAGTAGTACCTACCTCACCGTATAACACCGCGACTTCACCCGCGTGTAAATAGTTTTTATATCTCTTACCTACGTGAAGCCCCACTTTACAAGCTTCTTATTGTACAAATGCCAGAACTACGGAGAGGTCAAGTTGTATCTCTTATGAATCTCTCGGGTGGGCATCCGAACTACCCGAATTACATGAACATGGCTTAGATTTTAAGTTGGACCAAACTGCCAAAGTGTAAAACCCCAACCAATCCGTTCAGCGGTTTTTCGTGATGCGTACACAGACAGACAAACAATATTTTTTGCTTACTTATGTCTTAGTACCCTAACCCGACTGTCTTCTCTGGTACATCTTCAATATACCTACAGGCACGGCTACTTAGTTTACAGTTATTTATTAGTAAGTTTAAATAGGTCATCATCATCATCCTCAGCTAGCGCAGGCGTGCCTTTTCGATCTTATTCGCGATGTCTCTCACGCCAATGCTGCCACGGATGTAGGTAACCTAGGTACCTATTCGTTACACACAATCATGCCCATTTTAAATAATTATAGCGATTCGCCCTGGCTTCGCACGGGTTTTCTCAGGGTTACTCTACTAAAATATGCATTTAACATAAACCTATCCAAAGTTTCTAAATGATAGTGAAAACCGCATTAGAATCTGTTGCGTAATTTATAAGATCTAATAAGAGTACCTACATACATATAGAGAGCCAGACGACGGAAAGCGACTTTCTTAAATAATATGTATAGATAATCTACAAGTAAAAGTCTAATACATACAAAAGTGGTAAGTGCATTAATACATACAAAAGTATTGAATTTGGCTTTCCTAAATTATTCTCCCCATTTCTACCATGATTTGGATATAGTATCAAAGTTATAAAAATTTGAAATAAAAACTATCGAAGACAATTTCAGAACGAATGTCGTCTAGAAATTGAATGACACATCAATGTCAAAATTGACAATCAGATGTTCACACTTTTTTTGTTGTCTTTTTTATCTTTCATATTTATTTATGACGTCAAGAGTTCGAAGGTTTTAAAGATTTTTGCATCGTTTTTGCATTAGATATATTATTATTTAGACCCAATAATTTGCTAAACTCATGTGATAAATTAGTTTTAAAACTTAACTTCAATAACTTAAGTTTTTGCGCCATTTCTTTGTAATTACATCAGAACTGTTCTTTGCCCCAGTAAAGTGGTCCTAACTTTTCTAATCTCAATATATTATCGTATAATTATCTGTGATAATTTAGTTCCTGTTACCACTAAGTAGTGTCCATTGGTTTCCTATGTTTTCTGTTCTTTGGTTATCATTGTTTTGTTTGCTGTAGTGTGTACTGAGTTTAATAAAATATGTTGGATTTGCGAGGGTTGATCATCTGTGTGCCTTTATATACGATTGCGTAAGTTTAACGTTGACTTTAATAACTTATTATTGAATTAAAAACAGCAATTCGTGGTGGTTGGGTGAAGTAGGTATGTACACAATATTTAGTATTGCTCTGTGTTCTCATGCTATTGTATTCAATAATAATGTGTCGATTTTTGTAGTACGTACAGTACAAGAGCATAAGTACATAACCACATTCAGAAAATTTTCCTTTTCTGCTACAGCAACATTCACGGTATTTGGTGCATCTTTAGCCCAACTCAGTTTTCTAAAAGAAGGGAGTATTAGCTGCCCTTTATGCCCAAAGGACTCGCCCTTTACCCTCAGGGTATTTCTTAAATAATAAATGAAAATTTAATTCATGAATGCCATAAAAACCGTTTAACAACTGCACGGTAGTGCAAAGGAATATGATCCTTAAGGTGGTCGTGCACTTATGCTTATCCATTGTACTTTCTAATATTATTTAGAACATTTTAAATCAGTTGCTGTAGCTGTATTGAAAAGGGGCAATTAAAAACAATAGTTTCTTTCTGCAATGCAAGTGTCGCATATAAGACAAGGTTTCCCAAAGGTGACACCTCCATAGACCAGATCAGCAGTAGGATTTTTGTTGTATACAACACTGAAATGTTGGCCACCGTTCAAGTGTGGAATTTATTGAAGGTACTTCAAAGTACAACAGTGGACAAAGGAAGATGATAGTTTATTATTAGTTCAATCATCTTTAGTGCACTCCTATTTCATTAATATACTACAAATTGCCTGATTATTTTCAACTTATCTTGAACTGATATTTATAACTAAGTATCTTTAATCAGTTTAAGGTAAAAAGTTCTGGATTTTGAAGATAAGAAGTACATGCTACCTGCATTTAATTCTAATTTACAAGTAGAATCCTAAGAATTTGACAACAATAGAACATGTATTGTTTGCCGACCCTATATTAACACTTTATCTGCGGCCGGACGACTCATCTGGCCGCTCCATTTACGACACTTAGCACTGCTGTGTCCTCTCTGGTATTTAAGTTATCAAGGTAAACGTTATACCATCCACATGACAGGTTAAATGCCAGAAGAAGTGGTTTCAGCAAACAACGTCAATCAGTTTAAAAACAAACTGGAGCATGGGGTTGAATAACATATTCATCAGCAGGATACCTAATCAGTTATTAACCTGCCTGCCTGATTAAAGATAATAAATAATAATAAATTATCCTTCTTATTATTATTTATTATCTTATGTCATACTGTGCCTGAATTTTTACTAACAATTTGCTATTAATATTATACTATCGCCATCTTAAAATTCATTATCTCACTGGTTTTCTGTCCGTTTCTGAATTCGAAATATAGATAGCGTAATATTATATTTTGTAATAGAATAACGTTTTAGGGCATGAATAATTGGAAAAACTGGAATGCTTAAAATTGCATTATTCTGTGGGATTATTATGTGAAATTTGCAAAGGACCATGTCTATAAGGTCAGCCATTTTTTTTTTTTTTTTGTCTTGTTACTTGGCGAGCTAAGGATTTAACAATATGCTAAAAGAAAATGTACACATTAACACATTAAAAGTTATTTGACATTTTTTAATCCTATTTTAGCAAAAATATGTTTTTTGTCTTTATCTGTCATTAAGATGATTGAATTTGAAAGTAAGTGACAAAATATATTTTAGCTAAACTAGCTTTAATAAACGCCAAACAACTTTTATGAATAAGACCGTAAGTGTAATAAATTAACAGTCATATTGCAATAATTCAGCAATATACATTTAAGTGGTAAACCAACCAAAGGCAGATCAGCGGGGCTATTCTCTAACTTAGTTGGCAACTGAATTTGACATTAGATAATTCTACACTACATCATCTACGTCGGCCACTGGCTATGACGTCTACCAAATTAGAGTGCTGTAAGATTATTTTATGTCAAATTCAGTTGTCCACTGAGATTGCCAATAGCCCCGCAGAGTAGCACTATTTTCTGATAAGTAGAAAATTATTGAGTGGAGGATATGACAAAGTCCTTCACCACTGCGTAGGAGGCTCAAGTCCAGGTCTACTACCAGGTCAGTTGATAATGATGATTTCCTGTCCAGGATACTGCTGCTAGGTGGAGCGATATCAGCTGGGCTGTTGGTGTTCCACGTGGCTGTTGTGCCTCTCATCTTCAAATACTCCAAAGGGTTCCGTCGGAGCCTTATTTTCCTTAACTTTAGTAAGTTTTGTAGTTTTCTATTGTTCATTATAGTAGTGTTGTAGTACTAATATCCAATACCAGATCCTATCTGGTCAAGTTTCCCTGGTAGCAGGGTCGCCGAGGTCAGATGGAAATCTCTCCATTGTTATTACCTGATCTGCCAAATCCTGGATCATGGTCATCCTTACGGATTGTGTGAGTCTGATGGTAGTCGCCGCACTTAGAAAGGCAACCACCATATTAGGTAGGTACAAGAATGAAGAGGTCGTGTAGAAATCCATCCCGGGATAGGGCCATTACATAACAACGTGCGGGGACATCGTGCTACGCCTGCAAGTAGGCAAGGGCTAAAGACAAGCACCTACCAGCTTCGCATCGCAACCCTTTGTCTCCCTAACTGGGCGCTAGCAAGAGGTTGGTGACCTCCGCACCAAAGAAAGAAAGGCCTACAAGTTGAGGAATAAAATCTGGGGCGATAATTTTCAGTATGTCTTGTCACTCCTTAGTTAGAGCATGCCTCCCGGGCGATCTGATGATTTATCCGAGAGAATAGCTGACAAGTGGAGTTAGGCCGTGGTATTTTTACCTTTTGAATAGGTAGCAAGTTATGTGATCTCTGCCTACCCATTGGCCTACGCTGGGAAAAAGGCGAGATAGTAGGTATATATGTATGGGAGTATCTCTTTCGTCCCATCATCTCTATATCTCTTTCATATTGGACCCATCAACACTAACACAGGTGGATTCGTTTTTAGAAAGAAAGAAAACATTTATTGCAGGAGACACCACGACACGATAATTAGGTACAACAACAAAAAAAAACAAGGAGCTAAGCATACCTACACTCAATTATCAGGCCACTGCCCCCTTATCATTGATTTTGTAGTAATAATGACATTAACAAAAACTTATTGTCATGTTAACTCATCCTTATCAATTAGGTACAAAAATCCACAAAAGGTCAAAGTCCGGAAGCTGTACTTTGACCTTACAAAATGGTCTGTAATCAAGAAAGAAAACATTTATTTCAGTAGACACCACGACACGATAATAAAATAAAACAAATTATGCTAAAAAATAAAAATGAAAAAAAGAAGAATAATAATAAATGTACCTACAGTTGGTCTTGTTGTTGTTTTTGGTTGTTGTTGTGATTAGGTCCTCCTCCCTTCGCGTGTCCCTCATTACTGAGGGTCGGGAATCCCCCGATGAATAGTCAATTTTTGCTTTATGATGTCTCTCCACCGACATCTGTCCTTCGCATCATGGAGTGCATCATGCAACTTTATATTAAGATTTTCATTGTGATTTGGTATGTAAGAAGGTTATGCGAGTTAAGTATCTACCTACATCTGCACTTGGTTGAGAATTAGATCATCATCATCATCTTGGCGTTAATGTCCCGGTTGTGCTCTCGAGAACGAGAGCCCGGGGTCCGCCTTGACCATGATCCAGGATTTGGCAGGTCAAGTAATTACAGTGCAGCGGCTGCACTGTAATTACATGTGCATGCATCTGACCTCCATGACCCTGCTACCAGGGGAACCTGACCAGATTGGATCATGGTTACACATTCAGGCGCCTGAATGTGCAGGTTTCATCACGATGTTTTCCCTCACCGTAAGAGCATCGGTTAGTATTCAACTATTTGAATTGGTTGAGAAATTTGAGGTTGAGAATTAGATATAATACAATAATATAATACAATACTCTAATAGTACTTAAGTTATTAATAGGGAAACGAGCATATGGTTGGTATGGTAGGCAAACAGTTAAACGGGCCACCTGATGGACATTAGGAACACCAGGGATATCCTAGGTACCTCTATAACACTCTGGCAGGGGATAGGTCCTTCCACTGCCAAATCCTCGGTTCCCCAAATCCCCACCCCATGGAGCACTGGAGACCTTACTCACCGGCAGAAACACAATACCATATCTTTATTTATATGTCATTCACAGTACAATGGCCACCGTTCGTCGACTTCGAAGAGCCGGAGTCGTGCGGCATCGAAGGTGGGAGGAACCTCAGCATCGAATACGAGTCCAAGGTGGATAACTGTCGGGTTAAGATTGGTAAGTCCTTGTATATCATGGAGCTATATGTATAGTGGCGGTGAGTTTGTTGTTTTTTTCTGAACTGCTTAGCGATTTGAGGCGAGTAGAGAGTGTATGTAATGAGGGTTTTTGCGAATCCAAAATCCTCCCCATGCGCAACGCGACGTGAGATCTGATGTCAAAATAGAGCCCTGTTATTGGCTGGAATGGATTCGTAATTTTACAGTAGTTGTTTCTGTTCAATAGCACGGCATCAGCCGGCATCTTACGGCTCATAGCGCTATCTGGAATCACGAAAACCTCGTGGAAAACGCACGTTGTCGCTTAAAAAAAAATTCCGATAGAGGGAGGCAAACGAGCAAGCTGGTCGGATAAATCTTATCAAATTATACACTTAAACCATCCTAAAACCACATGAAAATCCGTTCAGTAGTTTTTGAGTTTATCGCGAACAGACAGACGCGGTGTGAGACTTTATTTTATAATACTCATCTACTCCACAGAGCAAAAAAAAATTGTCAGTCTATAGAGAGGGCTGTGAAGTGTGACAGCTATTTCATACAAAAAATGCGTGCCAGGTCAGAGACAAAAAATAATGAAATCTCTTTCATTTTCTGTCAGCAGCAAATAAAAAGCGCTGTCCACTCTGTCGATACTCTCTTTCGATGTATTGTAATAAGCGATATTATCGATATCTATGTAATAAGATTTTTTCTTAATCACTTTCATTAATATGAAGCTACATTATTTCCTAGTGACAGGCCACTTTTATCCTGGGAAAGTTATGAGTTCCCGCGGGAAAGTTGAATGTTTACAGAGATCCGAACTGCGCGTTTGTGAAAGCCGCTGCCGGTTACTTACCTGTAGATACACCGCAGTTGTGGTTTTCGCCCACTAGTAATTCTAGTACAATAATACGATGCATTTCAGAATATAACGGTGCTTTTCGTCATTAAGTAGCATTCGACAAAACTAAAAGAATAACAATCAGGTCAGTTACAAATTTTAAAGCTCAACTATCAGAATTTGCCTACATCATTCCAATGCTGAACGATCTCCCACAATTGTTTCACTCTTCGTGATCAATAGATATTTTTTGTTTACATCGACATTGGGTAAAAGGAACGAACACATCACTATCACACGCCCGACTCAAATTAATTTTACATATATTTTGGGATTTAACAGGTAATTATGATTTATCAATGTTTTCACACTATATATTACAGAGCTTGTCGTAATATTTAAGTCAAGAAATTTTATAAAACCTCGAGATATTTAAAAAAAAGCTAATGAATCAAGAATCTTGTAAAACATATTCAATACACCCCTACACACATTCTACGAGCGATAACCAGCGACTTACAATATATTTAAAAGGTATCGGTCTAATGTACTTCACTAATATAATAAAATAACAAAACATTCAACATAAAGTATGAAATTATTTTACCAATAAATAAACTGAGATCGTATCTGAATAGTTTGCTTACAAATTTGTGTTTGACAATCAAATGCTTGTCAAGCTGACAAGCAATTTGATTGTCAAATACACTGGCACGCTATTTGTCTATGAGGGCCGCTCTACTTAACCATGAAGGTAGCTACCTTTCCAATCTCTTTGATCTACTCCAATACCGAATTGCAGGTATCTGGCACATCCTCCCGAAGACAGTGTACGGCAGACTGAAAGGGAATTTCCTTAAGAACGACAAGGAGGCCTTGAAGATGCTGATGGATGACGAGCTGGCCAACACTAGTACGCCAATCATGCTGTATTGTCATGGTAAGTGCCCACTTTATTTCACTTCACGGCTATTGACTGTCAGAGTTATGTGGTTTTCGTTGGGAAACACGTTGGTTATACTCCTGACCTGTCTCATTCAAAAGTCATCATCTGCGTTAATGTCCCGGTTGTGCTTTTGCGCATGAGGGCCTGGGGTCTGTTTTGACCATGTTCCAGAATTTGACAAATCAGGTAATTACATTGGGGCGACTGCCATCTGACCTTCGTGACCCTGCTACCTGGAGAACCTGACCAGATTGGATCATGGTAACACATTCAGTCGCCTGAATGTGGAGGTTTCATCACGATGTTTTCCCTCACTGTAAGAGCATTGGTTAGCATTCAACTAATGTACATAACTAAGCAAAGAGTCATTGGTACATGGCCGCAGTGGGATTCGGACCCGGTACCTATATCTTACGAGTCAGTTACCATAACCTCTCGGCCATCGACGCTCCATGTGTTATTTATTTACCTTTAAACAGTTTTGTTTCTCATAAATTCAAGGTAACTCGAACTCCCGAGCTGCCCATCACCGGATAGAGCTCTACAAGTTCTTTCAGGAGATGGAGTTTCATACAATAGCGTTCGACTACAGAGGTGAGTTTTCGTATTTTCTTTAACTTTCATATTGTCAATATTAAAAAGTAAACAAAAAATTAAAAATGTGAACGCCCTTAGTTACCGTTAACGGTAAAAAAATATAAGCTAAGCAGTTTAACAGCTTTACGGTCGGTCTCAAACCAATGAGGGTTTTCACAATTTCAAAATCCACCAGATGGCGCTAGTGAGGCGTAGGGTCCGTTGTCAAAATACTGTCGTGCTATTGGTCAGAAACAAATGCTGTAAAATGACGGATCGATTCCAGCCAATGCCAGGGCTTTATTTTGACGTCAGACCTCACGTCTGAGTGGCGCCATCTGGAATCGCGAAAGCCTCATTGGCAAAGCTGGATTTATATGAACCAGGGGTGTCTTTTTTATTCCGCTGTTATACTGACCAAAGCTATTTTCATTTTGTTTAAAATTATGAACCAAACAATATTTTTTATGATAACAGTTATCATAAAGGTTTAGAGGTATGGTTACTATACCTCTAAACTTAGTCTGAACTGAGTTAGTAATGAGAGTCAAACATAAGAACTGTTTCTATCATTACTTTTACTTTTTCTGTGTTAACTCAGTTTAGACTGAGTGTAGAGGTATAGTGCTCATAATAGATATTGTTTGGTAATTACATTTTCTTTTTTTGTCAATAGGCTTGCATTGACCTCAACTCACCTGATGGAAAGCGACGATTATTTTGAACAATTTTGAAATAATTTTAAACTTTTAAAAATTGTTTTGCATATTTATTTACGTATTGCAGCTGTGATGTCCATATTTTTGTTCGATAACCAGTTACGAAAATACGAAAAAAGTGCTATCTCTTAGCTGGTTACGAAGAATACTTGCGAATGTGTATGACAACTGTCCCACCCCCCACCAGGGTACGGAGACTCCACGAACCTGGCCCCCTCGGAAGCGGGCGTGGTGGAGGACTCCCTAACCGTGTACGCCTGGCTGCACGACATCACCGGCCGGACTGATAGGAGACCAGCGCTCTTCGTGTGGGGGCATTCGCTGGGTACGTATGACAATGTTCTTACTGCTATCGATCTATCAAATTCAATTTATTAAAGTGCTATGCTTTTATTATGACACACATTTAATAATATACAGATGCATGTAAATGCAGAGAGTAACAATAATTCTTAGTTTAGGAGCCGCTAGCCATTAGGCTAATAACAGTGGAGCGACTGCCATCTGACCTCTGTGACCCTGCTATCAGGAAAACCTGACCAGTTTGGATCAAGGTTAAACATTCAGGTTTCAGCACGATGTTTTCCCTCACCGTAAAAGCATCGCTTAGTTTTCAACTAATGTATATAACTTAGAAAAGAGTCATTGGTACATGGCTGCAGTGGAGTTCGAACCCAATACCATTACCACTCGGCCACTGACGCTCCTCGCGCCCCATCGACAATACCATGAACTGACTTGCCTCGACCAATATCAAGCTACAGCAGTGGAAGTCCACTGAAGAGATGCTGATGATCATACATGACTCGTTGCCTGTCGAAATCCTGTCTTGCAAAAACCTTACCAACCTTTAAAAAGCTGGTTGAAGCGCATTTCCTCTCTACTGTCACTGTCTAGAGATCCATCATCATCGTTATCGTCTCACTCCACTCTTAATCAAATACATGATAAACGTTTTTTTTTTTGTTGACGTATAAACCGTGGTCTAAAATATAATACTTTTGGCTTCAATAAAAAAAAAAAAAAAAAAATTTAATGTTTTTAATGATGTTATATTGTGATGTTGAATGGGTATTACGTATTTAAGTGATTCGGTTTTATTAGTTGAAATATGCCACAGTAATGGTCTGCAAAACCGACTACCTACTCCAAGATAATATCCTAGAGTATAATAGTTTATTTAATAGGCATTTTTTCCTTTGTTTTTGTTATATTTGTGTATATGCTACAAAGAATTTTCATTCACTCATTAATTCATGACCCTCCCCCAGGCACGGGCATATCGTCCCACCTGCTCGGCAATCTGGCGGCCTTATCCCGCCGCCTGAGGGACAGCGAGCCCCCGCCACCGCCGAATGGTCTCATACTGGAGGCGCCATTCAACAACTTGGCTGATGAGGTGGCTAAGCATCCGCTTTCGAGGGTAAGTACGGATTCCTCCAATTATTTATTTTTATACCACAAAGGTGGTAAACAAGCTTACGGCCCGCCTGATGGTAAGCAGTCACCGCAGCCTGTGGACGTTTGCAATACCAGGGGCATCACCCACGCGCTGCCGACCCCGTAAAAACCTTTTCACTCCTTTCTTAAAGAACTCCATGCTCTACTCTCCAGGGAAAATCTCTCCAGGTAGTTCATTCTACAACCTTAGTGTGTGTGGAAGAAAGTTCCTTTATAACCGCACAGTTCGCGACCAATTTGGTTCCAAGGTGTGAGGATGAACTCTGTCGGTGAATTACGGCCTTGTGAGTCGCCTGCCAAAAGCTTGTGTCTCTCTCTCTCTCTTTCTTTCTCTCTGGTCTCTCCGTGTGTGCAAGCTTTGCTTAGTTCGGGGCTAGATGGCGCTGTGTGAACTTGTCCCGGAATCCTACTAATATAATAAATGCAAAAGTTTGTAACGACGGATTTGGATGTTTGTAACTCCTTTGCGCAAAAACTACTAAGCGGGTTTTGTTGGAATTCCCGCTGGAAGGGGTTTGGATCGCTATAACTGAATTTTACATAATAATAAATCGTTTATTTCAAGCATAAAGTATTACAAAGTGTAAAACAATGTTGTCAGGCCCATATTTGGTTAGTAATATCTTAGAAACGAAGTGTTAGTTTATGTAGCCCTTCCCACAAGGTGGACCGACGACCTGATAAAGATCGCAGGTACCAGCTGGATGCGGAAGGCACAGGACCGGCAGCCGTGGAGATCTCTGGGGGAGGCCTATGCCCAGCAGTGGGCGTCTTCTGGCTGATATGATGATGATGATGATTATTTTTCCCTTTATTGCGAATAAACAATAGCTAGTATTTATTCAATACCAACTCCTTGAACCCTCCCCGTCCAACCCCCAGCTAGTGACCTGGCTGCCCTACTACGAAGCGATGTTCGTCCGTCCGTTCGTATCGGCGCCCGAGCATTCGTTCCGTTCGGACGAGCATCTCGCTCGCGCTCGCGGAGTGCCAGTACTGATTTTGCACGCGAAGGATGACGTCGTCGTGCCTTTCGTTGTTGGGGTTAAGGTGAGTTTTTTTTATTTGTTTTTACTAGTTTGTTTGTTATACTAAGTACTCCGTTGGCCGTGTAGTGTCCGGCAGAGTAGAATAGCACCAACCCCTTACACTCATGGGTGTCGTACAAGGCGACTAATGTTTTCGAGGCAAAAGATCAAGAGTCTCCGAAGTCTGGAAAATGGGCAGCAGCATTTTCCATTATTATATTTAAACACTGCGATCTCCAACCCGCCTACCAAGCGTGGAGATTATGGCAATAACCTCCCCTTTCGTGGGAGAGGCCCTAAGTCCTGCAGTGGACTGTTACGGGCTGTGATGATGATGATGATGATGATGATGACTAAGTACTCAGTGAGAAACGCAGCAGCTGTACGATAGCACGCCGCCATTTGATGCAGCTGAGTGTGGACCAATCGAGGCAAGCCAGAGCCAGAGCTGTCTTGCTGCGATTGGTTTAAACTCAATTGCATCAAAATGGCGGCGCACAATCGGGCGGTACCAGTGCGGATCCTCGAGGCCATTAATTTACTTGAATTGTAATTGCAGTTGGCAGTTTTAATTGTAGCAGAATGCCAAAAACGAGTAAGTCTGCCATTGAGCTGCGATTGCGATCCAATTACTACTCAATCGTGCCATTAGTAATAATAGCAGAACACAAAAAACGTGCCTATAATACCCACCACCGTCTCAGGGGCCAAGCCAACCTCACTTGCCCGCGGTCCATGCCGGCCGAGGTTGCACGTGAAAAGCCAAAACAACGCAATTTTTTCTCGAATCTCGGGTCCCAGTGACGACTTTGCATTAGGAGCCACACCTAACCACTGGCGAGCTCGTTGCTCCAAGTACGAAACGGTCACCCATCCAGTACCCGGTGGATTCGTCAGTACAATATTGCTATTGTAGAGCTTGTCTAAGCTGAAATGACGCGCCCCACTACTGAATTAGTTGATTTCGATGTGTGAGTGCAAATATTAATAACGACACTTCATCTGTGTGGGAGCGTCGACTGCTCAATCGAACGACGCGTGCTCCTACGTTTGAGTCTCCCCGGCAACTGAATGACCAATTACAACGGCATTTGTATATGTATTGCGTCCATATTTTAAATTTGCTTGTGTGCGTTAATGCGATAGTGGGGCGCGTCATTTCAGCTTAGACGAGCTCGACGAGCTCTACTGATAAATCCTGTACTATTGACGACCTGAGTGGTTCAGTTGGTCAACATGCCGGTCGCCACGCAGAGGTCCCGAGTTCGATTCCCGGCCGATCGGAATTCCATGAATTATCAAAGCATATTTATTTTTTATTGTTATATTAGACGACATTAATTTGACCGCCATCTCACCTGTTGGTAAGTGACGATGCGGCCGAAAATGGAGCATGCCCGTCTTGGAACAGCCTATTCACTCCAGCCTTGAAGGCATCCAGATTATATTGATCAGGAAACACACTCGCAGGCAACGCGTTCCACTCCTTAGCCGTACGCATTATAAAGGTCGAGCCAAAGCGGCTCGTGCGGATAGCTGGAAGATCCACGACATAAAGATGAAGCGCTTGTATATTTATTTAGATAGATAGATAAACACTTTATTGCTCATAAAACATAACAATACCAATCACTTACAGTAACAAGGAACACATATGAGCAAAGGCGGCCTTATCGCTACAAGCGATCTCTTCCAGGCAACCCTTACACAAATTGAGACAGGAATTTTACAGCAGGTAGTGTTGAGCCACAGGATACAAGAGAATGCGTTGTGCATCTATCTAAACACCAACAGACAGCCAAAAGAATGAAATAATTGTACTTATGTAGGTATACTGAAAATAGAGTTTCACAAATCTTTCGCTAAAAGGCATTTAGAAATAGAAATAGAAATATTTATTTGTCTAGAAATTAACAGATTTGTATGAATGTTTTTAAAATAAAAGCTTCTAATAGACAAAAAGGTCCATGACTCAGCGTTTGGGTGAAGGTGGAACCCACACCCGCTGGTATTCTGTCATGGCCAGAGTTAAGACTAAAAAACATAAAATTAAAACTAAAAAACTAAAATTAACAACATTAAGTGTATTAAGTTTACATATACATACACGTCATCATCATCATCATCATCCATGTATGTATGTATATGTGTACGATTTACGAAGTTTGATTGATTGTTCCAGCTGTACCGCGCCATAGTGGCGTCCCGCGGCGTCGGCGACGCGCCGGTCGCGATGCACGCGTACGAATCGTCGCTGCGGCTCGGACACAAGGACATATGCCGCGCACCGGATCTGCCTGAGGTCGTGGGGTCCGTATCACACATGTACTGCACACTGCTAGGGGTCGCCAACCGGGATACCGGATACCAGTGCCGCCGTCTGTAATATTAGTATAAATATAGACAGTATATCACCTTAAACGCCATTATTTTCTATTTCAGAGAGTTCGTGAAGTCTCATCAATGAGAACTGGCCTGCTTGGGGCCTTTTAGTAAAATTTTCTTCGCTTCTGGGGACACTGCAACGAATCGTGCTGTTTCGCTCGCTCTATGCTCAAATTGGCTGAGAGTGAAGAGTGCGGCATGATTTAATAGTACTTAATAGACATTTTTGAATAAGGGATGGCGAAGAAATAAGTGCAAGGTTATATTTAGCCAGGTCGGCAGGTAAAAATTTGGGGGCCATACCTGGACACAATTCCGATATTAATAATATTTTGGGAGCTTGTTCAGGAATAGTTTGTGCAATTTAAGTTTTCGGCTTCATGGCCAAAAAACCACGAAAATTTTAAACATTTCGCAGTTTTAGAAAAAAAAAAAAATGCTTTTACACTAAAGTAATCTACATAATTTTCTCTTCAACTTTGTACTACTTTTTTCTTTGACCTATTGGAGAAGCTACTTCCGAATACCGGATTTTTTTATTGCCTTAGCAATAAAAAACCAAGTCTTGTGCCTTAAGTAGAACAACGAGATTCTGTACTTAATAAAAAACTGACCAAATTGCACGTACTTATAAAAAGGTTCGCCACCCCTGGTTCGTAGAATAGGACCTCTGACGTCACCACTGACGTCATTCGCATATAATACTCAGTGCTGAGTGATACACACGTGATAACTTTATGCTTTATATAATAGTGTAGTTTAATACAAGATTGTACAATTATACTTAAATTTATTCAATTTTATTGTTATTGATAAGTTTAAATAATTAAAACGTTTTTTGAATGGAGGTGTTGTTTAATTTTTTAATTTAGAAAAAGTCACAGGCTTTTGATCAAGAGCTGGCAGAGGACAACATTATTACATAAACCTGAAAAATCCAGTTATTTGATCAAAAACCTAAACTTGTTTAGGTTTATGATGAATAAGTTCGCACGCGATCAAAAGGAAGATTTTTGGTTGACGAGCTATCTATCCAAATATCTCATAATTCTTAATGGGCTGAGCACGGTGCCCTGGTGTGACAACGGCAACAGGGAACGGGTTGGTGTTACCGAGAGTAGTCCTACATGTCCCGGATAATGTCAACATAGGCCTCAGACAGAACCTTTTTTTATGCAACTCAGTGACAAACGAGAAGACAGCCCACCTGATGGTAAGGTAGTAACTGTCGCCCATAATATCCACAATTCATACATTCAGGCTGCAGGCAACAAAAATGCAGAACCGCGGGCGCGTTGTCACTGTGAGGACTAAGATGAAATGCCTCATGCGTGTCATTTCGCTGGCTACCTTATCCTTCAAACTGGACGATGGCTGGGCCCTGCGTTATACTCGTGAACGGGTGCTGCCTTGGTGGACTGGCTTACTCTTGCTGTAGTTTTAGGTGGGTTTTCTAAATCCAATAAGTGCAAATCCGATCCCGAGTATCCTGGGCAGTGGTGTGCCAGTGTAGCAAGCGAAAAGTAAATAATTGTTGCAGAATTGCAATATTTTTCTTAAGTATAATATAGGTTCATATATATTATGTCGGACGCGGTCCGGCTCTGCTTGGCATTGTCGGGCACTTGGACCGGCGCTGTCTGGTGTTGTCGGACACGGTCCGGCCGTTGTCGGCGTGGGGTGGATGTGCTCCGGCCCTGGGGTGGCCAACATGGCACTGTTTGTTACCTTCCTACTTTTCACCTACTTTACCTCACAACCCCCTCCCTCCCCCTTCTCCTCCTCCTTTTGACGATTGAAAGAGATATGTTATGTCCTATAATAAAGAATTTTTAACTTTGAACTTCGGAACACAGCAACGCAAGCATTGTTGCTTGGTGGCATAAAAAGATATGACGGTGGTGCTAACCCAGGTGGACTCCCCAGGCTTGACAGAGTCCTGCCATTTGATAAAGTTCCGGTGGTTCCACTTTATGGGATTCCGTTTCAGTCATGGAAAAGAAAAATCCAGATTGTGGTATTCAAGCAGACTCATGCCTATGGGCCTCCTTTACTGCTTACGCTAGATTCTGTGCTTATGTACCAAATAAAATGTAATCGAATTTATGTAAGTCCATGAATTTATGTCAAAACTAAAACGAAGCTTTTTCTGTCCTCTGTGGTCAAAACCAAAATGTGTGATACAAAATTATGTAAATAAAAATACAAAAATGTTTAGTTTTACCATGTGTTTGATATAAAGTTTAAATAAACAATAAAATATAAAAAAAAAATGAATAAGACAAGCTGAAAATTACAAAATATATATGTGTATGAAACCTAATATTTAAAATCGTTACAAAATGGTACTTGGGTAAGTACGCCTGCTGGTATAATGTTGTCTTCAGGTTTCGTTCAAGTAGACCGGAGATGTCGACTACAATGTGTAGTCCCGTATCTCTGTAGCTTGGGCAACGAGAGCTACGGCACTCAGCTGACCCCAAAATCCCGGTCAAGCTCTAGGGGCCTATACTTTTACAGTCATAGTCACAGTCCATTGCAGGACTTAGGGCCTCTCCCACGAAAGGGGAGGTTATTGCAATAACTTCACGCTTGGCAGGCGGGTTGGAGATTGTAGTGTTACAAAGAACAATGTAAAACGCTACTGCCCATTTTCCAATCTACGGAGACTCTTTTTACAGTCTACGGAGACGGAGATCTTTTGCCTCGAAAACATTAGTCGCCTTGTACGACACCCACGAGTGTAAGAAGTTGGTGCTATTCTATCCTGCCGGACACCACACGGCCAATTACTTACTTACATGTACTTTTACAATAGCTGTACATAATTAGGGCTGTCATGTGATGCTTATGGCGACGAGACCTGGCCTGCGCTGACGAATCACCTTTGCGAAGTCCACACCCATAAAATAGATAAGCTGCGATGGATTTACGGTGTTACACGACTCAACCGAGTACGTAACGAATAGGTACGTCCGTATCAGCGTTGGTGTGAGACACATTGCGGATAAGATTGAAGAGGCTCGCCTGCTGTGTTAGCCTTACGGATATGGAAGAAATAGGTGCCCAAAACCCGCCGGTATCAGGAAAGAGGCCCTGTAGAGAAGCAACAGGATTGACATCGCTGAGTAAAATGCGAGAGCCAATGGCTTTCGACGTGAGGCTGCTAGAAGACCGGGCGAAGTGGAGAAGAAAGAGTTATAGCGGGCCCTGGCAGAAGCCGGGATAGCCCGCCCGGATGATGATGACTTCATTATGTAGGAGACGCTCCTCCCGGTTGGACCGTACTGTGGATGAAACTTGGATTGTACGGTAATCAGACAGCATACAGCCAGTCTGGTGGATAGTAAGCAGTTATCGTGGCCTATGGACGTTTGCAATACCTACCATCATTTTACCCATGTCCCGTCCTCTGCTTGGAGGGTTTGCAATACCTAACAAAGTTACCCAGCGTTTGTCCGGCGCTCGTAAAATTGTTGAATCTTGTTGGATGCAAAGATTTTGCTTTAATCTCTACGCTTAATGGTATCTAAGTGACGATATGCCGAAAATGGAGCATCTAGAAACATCGCACGACTGTCTGTAGGTATCTTGGTTGTAATGACCGCCTAATTTGGAGTATGCCAACTATGGTGTGGATTAAGATTATTACAGCTCTTTAAATATTTGTGCTTGCATCCTGAAGGCATAAAAAAGAGACTGTAGTACAGTAACCACGATCCTGATACAGCCCTCTTGCTTCTTCCACATTAATGCTCCTGAGAATTGACATTATCTACCCGCACCAGATGCGCTTATTACTTTCGGCTAAATACAGTAGCCTAAATTCAGAAACAAAAAGCGTGATAGCAAATGAAAGTGGAATGTATTGCTCATACAATACGATCCATTTTTGTATCACGGCTTATGAAAAGCGAAGCGACGTGAAACATAATATAAGTGATACAAAAATGGACGTTATTCTATGAGCAATACATTCCACTTCGATTTGCTCTCACGTTTTTTGCTTCTATATTAAGACGACTTAATAGCCAGGTGTAATAAGCGCAATAAGTATATGTTATCGAAGAAGAGGTATCACTTTTTTCGAAAAGAAAAGCTTTTAAAAATTGAAAAACCTGATGTAATTTACATACTTCAGAGGGTTGTTGATGGCGGGAGCATCGGTCACCGCCAGCGTCCTCGTGATCCAAATGGCTGTGCTGCCTTTGCTATTCAAATACAACAAGACTTTGCAAAGGAAAATGGTGTTTTCAACGTGCAGTAAGTAACCTTTTAAGCAAAAGCTCTGCTCTGACTGTGCGCTAAAGTCTTCCGAACTCCACTGTGGGAACAAATAGAAACCTACGGTTTTCGTCACCATCATCATCCTGGAGTTTGTTGGCACGCGTGTCATCCTTAACATCTTTCTGTGATTCGCTGACGTGTAGAAGAGCCGATCTAAGAATGGTCTATCACCTTGGTCCTTTCAGTATTACCGGCAGTGTTCCTAAATGACACTCCTCCGTTACCAGTGGGTATTCCTACCTATTTTTTAACTAGTGTCTCGACCACAGTCTTTCCTCTACGGCGATATTCGGGCTTTGACGTCGCTGACGATGTTCCCGGTTGTGCTAAGTACATATCGCTGGCAGTTTGTGGCAAAATATGTATCTATAGTCACGCTTTATCCCGTAGAGATAAGTAGGTACCTAGTCTTTAGCTTCTTTTCCCTTCATTAACCTAATTAAATAAATAAATCATTTTCATAAATCTCGGCTTAGGATAGGTACCTGCTCGTGACCTGATCTTCCATTGTGTGTCTTCTAATTTGGAGATTTTATGGTACATTTTAAACGTAGGTATAATTCGGGTTTCCCATCGCGTATCTTGGTTTACAAGTAGCCCGATATTATATTTCGACGCAGTTGCATGCATTATGGTCATGGATGATCCATGCAACTGCGTCGAAATATCGGGCTACTCGTAAACCAAGGTACGCGGTAGGAAACCCGGAATTATACGTTTCAAATGTGTAACCGCGATAGTTTAAAACTAGATTAGATGTGGAGATCCCCAACTCGTCTTTGTGTGTTGTAGACTGACATTAAATTATGTACAACGATGTTAATAGTTATAATATCGGCCAATATAGTGGTAGTGTCGCGAGTACTGCCGGACAGATGGGGTGTCCCGAAACATAAGTGGTTGCTAATACGAGCAGCCTTCAGAGATGAACGCTGAACAAATAACCCTAATACTTCATTGTTGTCGGTTTCGCAGTAAAATTCCCAAGGAACATAAACTACGAGAACCCGTCGAGCGTGAACTGCGTCGGCGGGAGACACTTCATGATCGACTTCCAGTCCAAGGTGGACGACTGTCCCATCAGGCTTGGTGCGCCACTTTTTATGCCGATCTTTAGACGAACAGGCTAGCGGGCCACCTGATGGAAAGTGGTCACTGCTTGTTATGGACATTATCAACATTACGAGGCTATATAGGTACCACCGCGCCGCATACCTTTTTCGATTTCTATCTCTCCTGGTAGACTCTATTCTACTCTACCAGAGTAGATAATACTTTTTTAAATTTAATCCGCTATTGTACTTTTAGTCAAAATGTACTAAGCGTATAGTTTATAAACCGCCTGCGCCACTCCAACCAACCAACCAACCAAATGAATCGACTCGACTAAATTGCTTACTAATAAATCTATTTGACTAAAGCCACAGATACACAGATACTCGTATACACGTCAAACTTATAATACCCCTTTTTTGGTCGGGGGTTAAAAAAGCTCGGGCGACGTTATTCTGGCAGCTGCCCTTCCATTGCCATATCACGGTTCCCATGGAGCACTGGAGGGAGGCAAACGAGCAAGCAGGTCACCTGCTGATAAGTGGTCACCGTCGCTCAAGAACTTCCGTAACACCAGGGTCATTCGGGGTAAAAATAATCATAGCCGTTCTTAAGCAACTTTGAGGCAGTTCCTCCACAGATTTGGAGGAGTCTAAAGTCCAGACGTGGGCGGTTACGGCCTGTACGATGATGTGATGATGATGATAACCCTTCACAAACAGGTGTATGGCATCTGGTCCCGTGTTCGGTTTACCGCGAGGCAACCGAAGCGGACGGCACTAACGTCGACGACCAACTTCACAGCCAACTGCAGAATACCACCAATACTATAGTGCTGTATTGTCATGGTAAGTAGTAATTTGACGCGCCGACGTGAACAGCGTCGGTCGCCGAGCGGTAAGGGTATCGCATTCGTTAGCGAGAGGTACCGGGTTCGAACCCCGCTGCGGCAATGTACCAATGACTCTTTTTTGAGTTATGTACATTAGTTGAATACTAACCGATACTCTTACGGTGAGGGAAAAAATCGTGACGAACCCTGCACATTCAGTTAGGTCAGGTTCTCCCGGTAGCAAGGTCACAGAGGTCAGATGGCATTTGCTCCACTGTAACTATCTCACCTACCAAATCCTGGGTCATGCTCAAGGCGGACCTCGGGCCCTTGTGCGCGAGAGCACAACTGGTACATTAACGCCAAGATGAATATTTTTATAAGTAGTAATTTGAAGGATTCTAAATGTGGTAATGTACTTACGCTTTTGTATAGTTCCTACCACTCTGGTATGATACCTATCACTGCTATTTGAAATTATACCTAGCCAGCGCTATGTGTATTCAAAAGGTAGACGCAGCACGCTTCGACATCCAGCAGGCTAATTACGTAAGTCTGTTGCTAACAATGACCTGATTTCAATGATTGAAATTGTTACTCTTGCGATTCGACGAGGTAATTAGTCTACTGGACAACGGTGGCCACTGGACCCTGGAGCTCTTCCTAACCAGAAAAATTATTTTAAATAATCTCTGGCAGGCAACTCGAACCACCGCGCCTCACCGAACAGGCTCAACATGTACCGGGTGTTCCAGGAGCTGGACTTCCACGTCATCACCTTCGATTACAGGGGTGAGTAATAACTTATCTTTGTCTAAATCGTTATACAAACAGCTGGTGGCCTGCTTATCTAAGCAAATGGGCGACCAGATGCAGCGTGATCACAAATGCCTATTGATATTAGCTTCTCGTTGCTCACCTCTAAAACAAATGGCCAAAATCCAGGCCCCTCCACTGCCAAAGCCACGGGAACACCGCCATCTACCAGTTTAGCAGCTGGCGCCACCTGAGACTAAGGTACGTGGTTTTCATTTTCATCTTCCGGCAAGTCCATTAGCCGGGTTTTGGTTACTATATTCGTAACAAAACTAGCTTAAATGTAAAATATGAGCGAACGCAGCGAGCTTAAATTTTTCGAATTTTAGGTCCAAAGACCCGGGGCGAACATGTTAAATGTAACATAAACCAATGATTGAGTGAGCACAGTGAGCTCGGCTTAGAATTTTCGGTATATTGGCGCAGTTGGTGTGGACATATAAAATATGAGAGAGCGGAGTGAACTTTTAAAGTTATGATAAATTGGCCTTAAAATCCGAATCCAATGAACGGCGCGGTTAGTGCGAATCTTTAAAATATGAGCGAGCACATTGAGATCGAAATATTTATAAAGTCGGGCTCAAAAGACGCGGAGTGGACATGTTAAAATGTAACATAAACCAATTGAACCACCTGACGGCATCGAACTTTGTTTGAACCTTGCTTTGCCAATAAAATAAAAAGACGCACCCAACGAGGCGAGCTCATTGCGGTGCTAAACTAAGTTGTCATCCATTAAGTTAACGGACTTTACATGCGTTGCTTTAACACGCTGCATAGAATGGTTTTAAAAATATTTTATTTTGTTTTCGTTATTCCCCAAGGCTATGGCGACTCGACCTGTGTCAGACCGACTGAGAAGGGGGTGGTGGAAGACCTGCTAGCTGTATACTGCTGGCTGCTGGGAGCCCTGGACCAGCGTGCAGATCAGGAGCGGAGACCTAAGGTTCTGATGTGGGGACATTCGCTTGGTGGGTACAGGTCTGGTGTACCTACACAAACATTTTGCTCTTGACGCAAAAAGAGCGGGTGTAAGTTTAACGAGTGTATTTCCTTATCTATAGCATCGTTACGAATGGATGGACCGATTTCGATATGGTTTCTTTAGAGTTCATAGACAGCTTGCAATAACCAATCACAGCCGTTCACGGGGTGGTGAGGCTCTATCGCCATTTTATGAGCCCAAGCCAACCACAGCTGCTCGTTGTCCCCCTACTGACAGACACACACAACTTTTCAATTTAGGATTCTGATAGGAAACCGGGTGCCGGGATTGACCTCTAGCATAAGGAGGATGCCGTCATCATCAAGATAAAAGCCGCAAAACGCTCACTGCTGGGCATAGTAGGCCTCTCTCAGATCTATCTAACCTAACCTAACCTGACCAGTTTTCATACACATTTAGTCGCCTGAATTTGCAGGTTTCATCACAATGTTGTTTTCTCTCACCGTAAGAGCATCAGTTAGTGTGGAACTAATGTAATCCAAAAGAGTAATTGGTACATGGCCTCAGTGGGATTCGAATCCGGTACCTCTCGCTTACGAGTCGGACCCCTAGGCACCCTAGCCACTAGGCCACCGACGCTCTCTTGTAGGGATGCTGTACATGCCGTAAATGTCGATCATGCCGTACAATGCAATAGCATAAGTGCAAGACCTTAAGAATCATATTCCTGTGCACTACTGTGCAGTTATTAAACGGTTTTTATAGCAAACATGAGTAAAATTTTTATGAATTATTAAAAAAATACCCTTGGGGTAATGAACAAGGCCTTACGACATAAGGGACAGCTAATTCTCCCTTCTTTTAGCAAACTGATTTTGGCTAAAAATGCACCAAATGCCGTGAATGTTGCTGTAGCGCCAGAGGAAATTTTTCTTGAAGTGATAAGGCACTTATGGCATTTATTTAATTTGTTATTTAGAATGACATATTTATTTTTCAGATAAAAATAATAATAATCATCTTGGCGTTAATGTCCCGGTTATGCTCTCGCGCACGAGGGCCCGGGGTCCGCCTTGACCATGATCCAGAATTTGGCAGGTCAGGTAATTACAGTGGAGCGACTGCCATCTGACCTCCATGACCCTGCTACCAGGGGAACCTGACCAGATTGGATCATGGTTACACACCCAGTCGCCTAAATGTGCAGGTTTCATCACGATGTTTTCCCTAACCGTAAGAGCATCGGTTAGTATTCAACTAATGTACATAACTCAGAAAACAGTCATTGGTACATGGCCGGAGTCGGATACTGTAACCGCTCGGCCACCGACGCACCTTTTGTAGATATTTATGATAATTATGAATTTTGTTACCTACGGACATTTTGCTATTAACTACATTAACCTATTACTTTAAATATTGCATGCATGCCAGATTCTGGTAAAGTGTGAAAAGCGAGTATATACTTATCTTATTGTAAAACTTATTATACTAGATTTTGAAGTAATAAATGAGTCATTCATTCATATGCTCTTGGACTGTACCTGCCCCCAGGCACGGCGATAGTATCCAATCTGGTGTCAAACATGGAGGCGCCGTGCCTTGCGCTTGGCGTGCCGGTCGCGCCGCCGCCGGTGGCCGTGGTGCTGGAGGCGCCCTTCAACAACCTGGTGGACGAGATCGTGTTCCATCCGTTGTCGAAGGTTTGTACTGTCTTCTATGAGCTGGTGTTCCAGTTACAAGGTACAATAGACAGTATAACGACTCAAGCAAAACCGATGTAAGATGAGCTAGCGTCTGTATAGACCCGCATAGTAATGTTAGCTCCTTTTGTACTGGTTTTGGGTAGATCGGTATGCAGGTCTTGCGTCTTATACGTTACAGCTCTACAACAATTATACTGAATGTTGGCGAACTAACGTGCCGCCAATAGGGAAACTACTGAAGAAAGGACAACGCCTTCTCACAGCCATTATTATCGTCATTATTTCATTAAAATGTCATCAGTTAAAAAAAAATTACGAAGCAACTACGAGCACAATCTTCAGATACCCCAAATTAATAAAACTACATTTTCAAAAAGTGCATATGTCACAGGTATTAGGATTTATAATAATTTGCCCTATGAATTAAAAAAACTTGATCTTAACAAATTTAATTTAAAAAAGTGTCTATTAAACAAGTCTTGTTACGATCTCAAGGAATATTACAATGTCGATAGAGTTTATATTAAATATTAAGTTTTGTTATTTTTTTGAGTTCTCTTATTATATAGTTATTTAAATAGATACGATAATATAAAAGTAAATTCGGTAAATAATAAGTTTATTTTGTCGTTTCGTTTTTCTGTGTTTTGTAATAATTATTTAAATATTGTACACCCGAAACGGGTAAACTGCTATGGCATATATTTGTTAACCAGTTTTTTAACAAAAAAATACTTTACTTTACTTTACTTTACTTATCGTTGTCATGTTCAACTGCATTGATTTTTTTTCAATTGAATCACACTCTGTGCGGTATGTCATAATATAAGCGTCACGCCATCTATATCACTACATATTATAAATCAAAATCTCATGCCGCGTCTGTCTGTCTGTTCTTTTTATTTTATTTGGACTAGCCAGGCGTTTGACCGCTATCTCACCTGGTGGTAAGTGACGATGCGGCCGAAGATGGAGCATGCCTGTCTCTAGCCTTGAAGGCGTCCAGATTATAATGATAAGGTGATGATGATGATCGTGGGGTGATGATGATGATGATTCGTGATTAATTCAAAAACTACTGAACGGATTTTTATGCGGTATTCACCAATAGACAGAGTGATTCATGAGGAAGGTTTTGATGTATAATTTGTTAAGGTTAGTGCAGCACGGGAAGTGCGAAACCGGGGCGGGTCGCTGGTATGGTACGAAGTAACTTCAACTTAGGGCAGGTCGACCGAAATGATATTCCCAGGCAATTCTAAGTTTAATCTAAATAAAAAAGTAGTGCTATTTAACGTTGTATTTAATTGTTCCAGAATTAATACAACCTCTACAATCTACACCATGTAATGCACTCTCTGTCCTTGGCCGTGTGGTGTCCAGCAGAGTAGAATAACACCAACCCCTTACACTTATGGGTGTCTTACAAGGCGACTAATGCTTTCGAGACAAAAGAGCTAAAGTTTTCGCCCGGAAAATGGACAGCAGCTTTTTCCATTGTTATATTTATAACACTGCTATCTCTAACCTGCCTGACAACTTGATTTCTTTTACGTGGCGTCGTTCTCCTAACCTAACCTAACCTAACCTAACCTAACCTAACCTAACCTGTACCTGACGCTACCTTACACCTACCCCACATCTACCCTACACCTACTTTATCCTACCTACCCTTTTTTTCTTAAATGTAAACCTCCCTCTTGAATCACTCTATTTAATTTAATCCGTTGCGTAGTTCAAAAGATCTAAGCGTACATAGATACAGACGGCGAGAAGCGACTTTTATTTATACCATGTATAGATAATGCGATCTCCAACCGCCTGCCAAGCGCGGAGATACCTCCCCATTCGTGGGAGACTCCCCTCCCAGTGGACTGTCATGGGACTGTGTGTGATTATGAATACACCCTCTACACCTCATTAGTTCGTCTCCTGGCTGCCGTACTTCAAGGGCACCTTCGTGAAGCCCTTCTCCGCGTGTTCCGAGTACGCGTTCACGACGGACGCGTACCTGACCGGCGTCCCGGACATGCCAGTTTTGATCCTGCATGCCAGGGGAGACAAGGTCGTGCCTTATGATTTGGCGGCTAAGGTACGTTCGATCAGTAGTCCCCTCAAGTACTGTTCTTACAGCCTTTTTTGCTTAGGGAGGCACACGGACGGCGGTCCACCTGATGGAAAGCAGCCACCGTCGTCCAGTGCGGTCGGGAGGTGCTGTGGCGGAAAAGTGACGATGGCACCAAGTTAAACAGACCTCACTCACATGACAAATCCACCTAATATGTCCACCTGAGACCACGACCACCGCTATAATGCTTCTACGCGTTCCCTATAACGTTAGACCCGTACACTTGCCACCAAAGCCGTTCCTACTGGGTGAACACCGCAGCCTCGAATTAAATACCTGTTTTTATTTGAAAGGCCGGCAACGCATTGGAAGTCGTAATCAATGTCTTCCCTCCTTCTGTAAAGTAACAAGAGCTAATTAAAATTTGTAGCGGGTTCCAATACAGCATAGCTTGGGTGTACCTGATTGTTAAAACTCAGTAGCTCACCGTTTGGGTCACCGCTGCAGATCGCCAGAATCACAAAGGAGTTGCAGCGGTGGGAGCGAGTTAAAAAAAGGAGGAGTCGCGTGTGCGTTGTAAGGCCTCTGAGAAAGGTGCACGCTCTTCATCCCACCACATCATTTCCCCTTTCTATTCTATACGGGGGAGCCCCTCAGGTTGCAGATGACCTGGATGACGGTACTACTTTCCATCAGGTGGACCGTGCTTGCCTCCCTAGACTTTAAAAAAGGCTCGTTTCTTGAAGATTCTACTGTCTTATCAGTTTGGTAACACCCCAAGAAAGTAACAAAAATATTCGTTCTTGAATTTTCGCGAGGAGCTTTACTCCAAACTCATTGTCAGGTACTCTCCGGCTCTACCTGGTATTCTCGGGTAAAGTCCTTTATGTCCCCGTGTCCTGGTCCTGGTCAATATGTCACCTACATTTATGTCGCTGTTCCATAATCCAGTTGGACGATTGAAAGAGATGTTTATTGTCCTACTCAATAAAAAAAGAGTTTAGAATTTTTCAATCATTGCAGCTGCATGACACCCTGGTGGTGTCACGGAAGGACGGCGGGGCGCCGCTGGTGTTCCACACGTTTGAGAGGGGCCTCGGTCTTGGACACAACAACCTGAGCCAGGCTTCGGACCTCAAGAAGGTCGTCACGTGAGTTTAGAGCTTCGTATGGGCACTGGAATCAGGCATCTACTAACTTTTGATAATGGTTTGTCGTATTTTGCGTGGTGAGTCAGACTGTCTTGACCTGGCGTCTAGAGCGGTACGGCTATTTGTACCTCCAGTTCCCAGGGTACAACTCAGACCACGCTAGCCCAGTCTACTTGCTACTCCCGCGGTCTGAACCGTTTCGCACGCCCATTATTTGCCTGGCGATGGATGGATGCGTTCAAGTAATCTGCGAGAGGATTAACGAATGATAATATTTTGTAATAGAAACTGATATATCTATAGCTTTCAGTGAATTGGTTAATACTGTAATACTGTAAAGTTATTTTTAAATAAATAAATCTATACCAAGGGTTTGTTCCGGGTTTCCTACCGCGTACCTTTGTTGACCCGTGGCCGATGGCCGTGTGGTTTCGGCAGAGTAGAATAGCACCAACCCCTTACATTCATGGGTGTCGTACAAGGCGACTAATGTTTTCGAGGCGAAAGATCAAGAGTCTCCGTAGTCTGGAAAATGGGCAGCAGCATTTTCCATTATTATATTTAAATACTGCGATCTCCAACCCGCCTGCCAAGCGTGGAGATTATGGCAATAACCTCCCCTTTCGTGGGAGAGGCCCTAAGTCCTGCAGTGGACTGTTACGGGTTGTGATGATGATGACCTTTGTTGACGAGTAGCCCGATATTTCGACGCAGTTGCATGCATCATGGTCACGGGACGAGTGGAGTCCGAAACGCCCACATTCGCGGTACCCTTGGCCTTAAGGGCGACGTGGATCATCTGGTGATATGAGATTATGTAGCGGAAGACAGCCACACTCCGGCTGTCTTAGTCGATGTCCTGAGATATATCTTATTCTGTCCTAAAACTACGCAGCAGTTTGACAAATCGACTTTAATGTAACTACTGTTGTATGTTTTTACTTAATAAATAAAAAATAAATAAATTACTTATCCGATACTCATGCTTACTCAGATAGTCTTATGGGGCAGTTGATCTGCCAAATCCTGGATCTCAACGCGGATATTGACGCCAATATGATTTTGCCTCATGAATCATGATTATTCACAGCTTAGACAGAAGTCAGTGCAACTGTGTATCTTTCTTGTATTCTTCATTGTGTATTGAATATTTCAATTTTCCTTTTCAGAGATTTCATGGCGCTATTAAATGGAGAAACGAACGCTCCAACCTCCCTTGTACAGTCAGGCCCAAACGCTCCAACCCCAACATCTCTTGTACAGCCAGGACTTGAAAGTGCTGTATCAGTTTTGACAAAAATACCCGTGTGACCAAAATATCGCTAAAGTCGAAGCTGTTACTGTCATAACAACATGAGCCAGGCTATGGATCTCAAGAATGTCGCACGTGAGTTTATTACCTTAAGAAAGGGTATGGCATACCAGAAAGCGTCAATGGCCGAGTGGTTAACGTATCTGGCTCGTAAGCGAGAGGTACCCTCTTCGAATCTCACTGCGGCCCCTGACCAATGACTATTTTTTTTAGTTATATACGGATGTGCTAACATATGCTTTTACGGTGAGAGAAAACGTCATGATAAAACTCACACATTCAGGCAACTGAATGTGCAGGGTCACGGTTGTCGCTCCACTTCACCTGATCTGCTAAATCCTGGATCATGGTCAAGGCGCACCCCGGGCCCTCCGTCCGCGATAGCACAACCGGGACGTTAACGCCAAGCTGATTATTTAATTATTATGGCATAGCATAGATACCCATCTCTATCGAATATCGCTGGATGGATGAAATTCTGAAAGACCTGCACGCACTAGGAATCCTCGATTGGCAGGAGATGGCGCGATAGGAAGAGGTGGCGATCTCTGGTGTCGGCGGCCAAGATCCACTTTGAATCGCTGAGCCAGCGCAGTAAGTAAGTAAGGGTATCTAGCCTGTTCGAATTGGAGCCGCCCGACTGAGGAAGTACCTCCACCTTTCAGAATACCGCAGCCCAACAATTTTAAATACAAGAATTCAATTTTCCTTTTCAGAGCTTTCATGGCGCTTATAAATTATCAAACCTACGTTCCAATCTGCATTGTTCATCAGGCCGAGAAAGTGCTTTATCAGTTTTGACAATAGTTCCCGTGTGACCAACATATCGCAAAGATTGAAACTGTTATCTGTCAGAATAACATTGCAAGGGAAAATCTACCTTGTTGCTTCCTGACGTGCAACAGAACTTGAACGTTATGCCCGATTAACATTGGTCAAGGACAGCGGCAGTAACAGTAGTGTACGACAAAGATATTAGACAGAGAGCATATATGGAGCCTCTACCTATAGAGAATGTATCTGTCAATCTGTCACAACTATAATAATAACTCAATATTATACAAAAAGCTAGTACATTAAGATGGCCATGGCCACCAAATTTGACAATAGCTGTGGTTATGGAGGGGTATTTGACAAGTTATAGAGAGTTATGTACATTAGTTGAATACTAACCGATGCTCTTACACATCGTGATGAAACCTGCATATTCAGGCGACTGGATGTGTAACCATGATCGAATCTGGTCAGGTTCCCCTGGTAGCAGGGTCATGGAGGTCAGATGGTAGTCGCTCCACTGTAATTACCTGACCTGCCAAATCCTGGATCATGGTCAAGGCGGACCTCGGGCCCTCGTTCTCGAGAGCATAACCGGGACATTAACGCCAAGATTTTTTTTTTTTATTTGACAAGTTATAGCCTTTCCTTTTAAACACGCTATTTATTTATTTATTTATTAAATCTTCATGCACAAAATAGTACAATGGCGAACTTAAAGCTAAAATAGCCTTATCTACCAGTCAACCAGAAGATAATGGGTAAAGGAAAGGTAGGCGATATATGCACCATTAAAAATAGAAAAAAAATATAGATTGTGACTCATCTGTAAGTAGACTCAGATGGACTCGCTACTCTCCGTTCGGTTTACGGTTACGGTTTACGTTGTAGTTGCTGACTTGTCAACTTCGCTAAACACTTGACCAATGTAAATTGGGCCTTAGGGTGGCAAAGCAATCTCCTGGTCGATTGTACGTTAAGAATACAATTATATTTTTGTGAGTAATTTAATTTGTTATCGTATGTAACGAAATACCTATAAGGATGAAACAATTATAATGATTACAAACAAATATAGATATTTTTATTTCACGCAATGACAAATGAGCAGGACTGCCCACCTGATCGTAAGCGGTAAGTGTCCCCTATATTATCTATGATTCATGCATGTAGGTTGCAGGCATCAAAAATGCAGACCCGCAGGTGCGTTGTCACTGTGAGGACTAAGATGAAATGCCTCATCCGTTATCCTTCACAGCGGAACACAACGAAGCAAGCATTATTGCTTGGCGGCAGAAATAGACAAGGTGGTACTCACCCAGGCGGACTCCTCAGACTTGACAGAGCTCTACCATTTCATGAAATATGTTTGTCTGTTGTATTTAGGCACTTCCCTGCTCGCACTGAGTTTACCGATAATTCTGGTTGTCTCTGGAAATCATAAACAGAACAATAAACAAGATGTTACAATAAACAAGGTCATAAGACTTTCGTATTAATTCACTACACTTTCACTGTAATGTACCACGGTTAGTATTGTTTTTCCTCGACATTTCGATGTATTTCGACGTTCCTTGACGAGTGAACTAAAATATATAGATTTATTCTAATTTTAATAGATAATAACATAATTTTTAATTTGACATTTTATTAATTTTATAATGTGACATGTTAATATAACTATTGATACTCAATTAATATCTAAAGGAGGCAATTTCATTTCTGTAATTAATTCTATTGACTGTGATACTATAAATTATTGATGGAAATACTCAATTTATATGCATTGTTAGTTAGGACATAATGGATACCTAGATACTGAATTTTGGACAATGTATGAACAACACTATACATAAATATACATAAATATGTATATTTGCGTGCGTCATGCTTAAAACAATAACAATCTCGATAACATGTGTAGTGAAAGTCTAAAAAAACAAGAAACACCTTAGCCTACGTCCTTGGTGGGTATAATGTTGACAGTGGGTAACTATTTAAAAACAACACAGACACAGGGTTGCGGTCAGTGCTTGACTATAATACATGGACACTCACCATTATGCGACCTGAGTGGCTCAATGGTCAACATGGCCATTTTTTTGAAGCCGGGCTGCCATGCAAGAGGTCCCGGGTTCGATTCCCGGCCTGGCAGAAATTGAAATGATGAATTTTAATTTCTGTTACGGGTCTGGGTGTTCTATGTATAATAAGTATGTATTTAAAAAGTATTTAAGTAGTATATCAGTAATCTAGCACCCATAGCACAAGCTTTGCTTAGTTTGGGGCTAGATGGTGCTGTGTGAATTTGTCCATGATTATTTTATGCCCGCTTTATATTTGTCAAGTGTTTAGTAAAGTAGGTAAGTAAATTATGACCACCTGAGAGGTTCAGATGATGCCGGTCGCCACTCAGAGGTCCCGGGTTCGATTCCCGGCCGAGCTGAAATTGAAATGATGAATTTTAATGTCTGTTACGGGTCTGGGTGTAGTTTGTATAATAAGTATGCATTTAAAAAAAGAAAAAAGTAAATAAGTAGTTTATCAGTGACCTCACCCATAACACAAGCTTTGCTTTCTTTGGAGCTAGATGGTGCTGTGTGAATTTGTCAAAGCATATTTACTTATTTAGGTAAGTAGTACAGAGGTGTAAACCGATCGATACTGTTCGATCGAGTCAAATTGGCTAGCAAGCTGCCTTGCAAGTAGATTTACATTTTTACTTTACCTAAGGCAAAGTTGAGGACAAGAGGAGAAGGAGAAGGAGAAAGTGGACGCCGATGATAATAGAGACATCAAGAGGTTAGCAAACAAGAGAGAAGAGTGGCAAACGCTACAAATTACAATATTCCTAAGTGTAGAGTCCATATAATTAACTGCCATTTTAGATTTATTTACTTATTACGGTAGCTCAAAGTTTATTAGGATGGTTATTAATTCTAATAACGTTATAATTTAGTATTTTAACCTCATCACTGTACCCTACTCCAAAGCACACATTTGCCAACCCTACAGGTAACAGGTACGGATCTTTTTGAACACGGTTTTTGTGGTCATAAATCTTCTTTGATTATCAAGCACTGGCCGCTTTGGTGAACGGTAGCCGAAGGAATAAAATGTAATTTATATTCTCTGTGGCCGAGGGTTGAAAGGGGTCAACAACCTTTTTTGGGGAATCAGTGCCTATTCAAAATCAAACTGAGGTAGGTAGGTAGGTAGGTATTTATGTAAATTAGGTACTTCAAGGAAAATAACATTTTGCTAGTGGGTCGAGAACTCGAAGTGAGGGTACCTACCTAGTGCGCTCATTACATTTGGCTTAATTTTGTAGTTTTTTAGATGCAAAAATCTTGAGAGCAGATCAAAGTGGAAAGTATTGCTTACAGAAAAAGGTTAATTTTTGTATCTTTTATATGTTACACGTCGCTGCGCCTTAAAAAGGCGTGATACAAAAATGGGCCTTATTTTTTGAGCAATACATTTCACTTTGGAATTGGAAAGAGATGACAGAGAGGATATGCATAGGATATGCCGTTCTTATAGGTACCTAAAACTGGAGTTTTTATAAACCGATAATTTTGTCAATACAAGTATAGTGAACAACCACAAAAACGAAAGTCTTAGGTACCACATATGTTTATGGGTTTATGTAAATATACTGAATTAATTCTCATTTTTATGTTATAAAATATTAAAATATTGGGAACCCCTGCTTCATTAAACAAGTGTGAATCATTTAGTATTCTCTAATACAAATCTAACCTTTCGAATGCGGCACAATGGGAAGGAAATAATTTGTTACCGAAACGTCGCACCAACTTAAGTTGACCTTCCATACCTTAAACAACCTCTACTATCAACAGCTCATCATTATTCAGTCAAACGTCGTACCAACTGAAGTTGACCTTCAATATCTTTGAACAACCTATCCACTAGAGCTCCAGATTATTCGGTCATGATGTAACCCAGACGAATTGAGTTGTCACAATCGCATTGTGAACACAAAAGGAGTTCAAGCGATTTAAATTGGTCGGTTTGTGGCAACGGAAGCTAGTCGCGTTCCATGTTCGAATTTATGCTTGTGAGTGGCGTTTATTACTGAGTTAGCTTTGATATTTTTTGTTACCCACATACGAAAAGGATGAGCTAGTGATGTCGAGTAAAAAGGGAAGTGTTGGTGTTGATTGCATATTTGCGTCGTTTGGCGTGGAGACCCTTTGAGACCCTTTGGCACAGGCCGTGGGGCCCAGTAGGCTAATTACGCAACGCTGTTGCCAACAATTATCTGATTTCAATGATTGAAATTGCTACTTTTGCGATTTCATGGGTTCAGTTGCTAACAAAGTTCAATTGCAATAAACTAAAAGCATTACATCGACATAACCTCGAGTTAATAATCGATCTCCAACTCGCTTGCCAGTCGTGGAGATTATGGCAATAACCTCCTCTTGCGTGGGAGAGGCCCTAAGTCCTGCAGTGGACTGTTATGGGCTGTGATGATGATGATTACATCGATCAGACCGAATCGCAAAGTTACAGTTTCAATAATTGAAATCAGAGAATTGTTGGCAACAGGGTTACGTATTTGGTCTAGAGACGCACATTCCTTTTTTCGTGAGTTACCGAAGCGCCTGGTCGATAGTTCTAAAGAAGGCTGGCCGTTATTTGGGTCAACGAATTACGACTCGTCATCCAGCGGAGCAATGCGGCCAGCCTCTGGGACTCTATTTTTGAATCGTCTGCTTCGATTCAAACGGTTTTAAATTTTGAATATTCGGCATTAAAAATTCAATATTTTTAAATCACATTGCCAACACCGAAAGAATACGATTCAACAAATAGGTAAAATTAGCATCACTCATCAAAATATCGATTTTTTTCATGCCGCAAATTGAAAACCGTTTCGAACCGAAAATCGAGGCGAGTGATTCAGAAATAGGAGCTCTGAGCAGTTTTCCTGGGCACCTAGGGCAAATCTTTTATCTTTAGCGTAATAATTAGTATAAAATTATTTAGTTTTAACAAGTTAGGATTTGTTTTTCTTGTTTTGACTAGCACGAGGCATATTAAGAGCGTAGATGGCCTAACGGCTAGTAGGTTCGACTCGTAAGTGAGAGGTACCGGGTTCGATATCCAATGCCGCCAAGTACTTACCAATAACTTTTTCTGTGTACATACACAATAATGTGTAACCATGGTACAGGTCAGGTTCCCGGGGTCCCAGGTTCCCAAGTTTACAGGGTCACGGACGTCAGATGGCAGTTCTAAAACGTTGCGCGCCAGGTGTTCAAAAATGATAGATACACAAACAAGAGATTTTTATATATTTATAAATTTCTTAGCGCTGAACTTTCTGATTTATCTGATCTACCAAATCCTCGATCATGGTCAAGACAGACCGTGCACTCAGGTGCGAGAGCACAACTGTGATATTGATGCCAACAAAATTATTATTATTATACGCATGTATTTGACAGCCATCACACCTGATGTGAGGTGAAGATGCAACCCATGATGGAGTCATCATCATCATCATCATCATAGCAGCCAGAAAACACCCACTGCTGGGCATAGGCCTCCCCCAGATATCTCCACAAAGGCCGGTCCTGTGCCTTCCGCATCCAGCTGGTACCTGCGATCCTTACCAGGTCGTCGGTCCACCTTGTGGGAGGCCTACCATGCTGCGTCTTCCGGTACGTGGTCGCCACTCGAGAACTTTACTGCCCCAACGGCCGTCTGTTCTTTGTGATGATGGAGTACACCTGCCTATTAGAGAAGGTTCTATTTATACCATACCATTTATACCATTTATACCATTTGTATACCAGTTGTTCTGTGCCGACACGTCGTGACTGCTTCAGTATGCAGTCGGCTACGAACTCTCAGCTTTTCTCACTAACGATTCTCCAAGGAATTATTCTATATTTCTATACGAAATCTATTACATTACAAACATAATATTACTCAAATTACACAATATCATACGACGACAAACTTTTTCTTTCGTACATAACAGACAACAATGAGCTTTATGACATCGTATTTAATGTTCAAAATCCGTAAAAACGCGCAATCGAAACCGCAGTTAAAACTACACCCCTACCATAGAGGCGTAAAATTCGTAAAAGTGGGTACTCGTTGCGGTTTCCGAACGCAATATCGCCACATGTGCGTTTGGTTTCGGGACGCATCGCCCCTGTGTTTGCCGCCGTCAAGTTGGCAGCCCCGCGGTGAAAATTGGCGCTAAACTGTGCACCGTACCGCGATTCTCGAGTGGCGTAGGGCGGGGAAAACTATCGATAAATTCTAAGGAGAAAGGTACCAACCATCTTTTATTTTTTTAAGAATATATAAATATTTCGAAAGGAATGAGCCGAATTGGCTACAAACTCCTAAAATCCGCGATTTTTTTTTTATTGCCTAGGGAGGCACATCGACGGACGGTCCACCTGATGGAAAGCGGCCAACGTCGTTCAGGACATCTGCAACCTAAAGGGAGCGGATGCGGTGCCGACCTTTAAGGTAGATACCGTAGACGTGCTTTTAGCTAAGCAAATTTTGGAAAGACCATAAAAATGTTGACAATACAGTTATTTTATTAACACCACATAACTACCACTGACAGTAAGTAGGTAAATCATAAAGCCGTACAGGTAACTGGCCTACTGAATAAATTAAGTAAGAAAAGACTTACAATCAAAAATAAGAATGCTGTAACTTGTAGATACACAAAATAAAACTTAATAAATAAAACTTCGTGTAATTAAGTATTTTTATCGATGTTTTGGCCTCCACACTGCTGCCAAGCAGGAGGGGGCGGGCGAAATTTAATATTATTCATAAAAGCAATGCGCGTTTGTTTTGCCATTTTGTGGCTTGATTAATTCCGTTCCCCAGTGACATGGTTCTGTTTTACATTCATTGGTTACGTAATAATGAAAATTTAAACGGCATGGAGCGTTGCTTCGACAAACGCGGTATAGTTGGAAATCGACAGTTTTCCGTCCACGTCCACATAAAGCTTAGGTACATTTTATTTTCATACCACTAAGGTGGCAAATAAACTTACTACGAAAATAAGGTAGGTTACTAAAAAAAATTACTTAGATATATACAGTTTTTACGGGGTCGGCAACGCGTGGGTGATGCTCCTGGTATTGCAAACGTCCATAGGCTGCTGTGACTGCTTACCATCAGGCAGGCCGTTAGCTTATTGCCACCTTAGTATAAAAAAATTGCTATTAATCGTCGTGAACAGATCGTAACAGTCTCTGTAACATTTGACCTTCCTCCACTTAAGGTTTCATGTTTACCGACGGGAAACATAAAACTATATATGTCAGTACTGTCTACGTCTGGTCGACAATTGTCCAAGCCAGTAGATACTACACTAATCAGCTTAACAACGTCATAATGAGCAAGTTTCTGATTTGCACGGCTGTGCACGACCATAACAAAATGTAGCCATCGCCTTTTTATAAAAAATATTAATTTACTCCATTTTTACACAGTTGTTTTAAAATGTATTTTAATATCCGGCGTTGTTTCTATCCCGCCTCGGGGTAGACGAAAGATCCATTAGGAAATGAACTGCTGCGACTACAATCCGCCATAATTAAATGGAAAATGGACAGACAGAGATTTGCTTGACAACATTTTGTAATTGTAGCGAAAACAAGTCTTTTATCCCCCCCATTATGATGACATTGGACAAATGGATTTCTCTAAAAGGTTTTTTTAAAACGCCGGGCATGACTACATTTTCAATTTACTGATGGTTTCATTCCAAAAATAAAAATTCGTAGATTAGATGATTTTTTAAAGTAATGTTTTGTTTCTTACTCTGCTCTCGTAATTTTTATTGATTTATTACTGTAATGTATTGATTTATTAGTGGAGGAGGAGTGTTGGTGGCCGAGCGGTTAGGTTAGGTTAGGTTAGACCCTCACCTGACCAGATTGGATCACATAACTATGATCCAATCTGGTCAGGTTCCTCTGGTAGCAGGGTCATAGAGGTCAGATGGCAGTCGCTTCACTGTAATTATCTGATCTGCCAAATCCTAGATCATGGTCAAGGTGGACCCCTGGCCCTCGTGCTCGAGAGCGCAACCAGGACATTAACGCCAAGATGATCATAGTGACCTATAACACAACACTTGTCTATTTTCAGGTTGGTCTTTAATAACGCGTATAAAGTCAAACATAACAATGCTTGTACAAGTAGGTACTTAGGTATATTTTTTAAGCTTAAGGCTAGTGTTTCCTAAACGCGGCCAATACAAAAGTAGTCGGCATCCAGAAACCAATATCTCAATCAATCTTTGCTTGTGGTTTGTTAAAATATGTCATTTCAAAGTTACATCGCATTTAAAATTTGTATGGAAATCTTAAATCCCGTGTAACTTTAAAACAAGGACGACAATATTGAAAATATTATCAAACTACGTTAGTATGGAGCGCGCTCGAGAAACACGCATCTTACGAGAATCAGAGCAAAGCGCCTACCTGAGGAAAACATAATTATCATTGTCAATGAAATTATAATGGAGTTTGGCATTTATGTGTCACTCGTCACTCGAACTTGTCGCTAACGTGGGTATTTTGGTAGGTGCTTAACTAAATAGGTAGGTATCTGGTGGTGTCGTTTTGGCCTCGGGTATCCCTGTATAAATCACATAAAAAAAGAGATCGTTTGGAGCGCTACGACCGTCTTGATTAATAATTATTAACCAATAGTACTTATTATCAAGATTATGTTACAATTTTCTTTAATATTGAGTAATAAAATGATTAATTTACGTATCTCTACTCAACATTTAGAAGATGATTGCTTAAGAAGAATTATCGATCCTAATCTTTATGCTTCTACACGTCTTGATTATGCACATTTTAATTATTAACCTGAAGCCATCTTAATGAGATTGGGAGATAGGTAATTACCTATTCGCTTGTGCATAGGTATTACACGTTAGTTGCATTAAATATTAACTGCTAAGTAAGAAAACCGACTACTCTACCTCTGCAGACTACAATTTGAATATCCCGCTGTCGAACGCACCTCCCCACAACACCCCGCCAACCCCGGCTGCGTCATAAATCATAAATACACCATTATTTATTACCGATTCAATTTCACCCACCTACGTACGTCCCATTGTTTATTTCGAACGATATATATAATAAAAAAAACGCGTTGTCGTGGACTGGATGAATGTCGTAAAAAAATACATCTCTTGGGCCCATTCGCCTTTTAAATAAAACAAAAGAGACTACAAAGACATGTCGGTAAAACAATTGAGTTTTCATTGACGCCTAATGGAACAACTCTAATTTACCAAATTTATATTTTAATCTCATTTACAATAGTAGAAGGTTTACTTATCCTTGCATTGGGATGGTTGATAAAACATTTCCGAACGCGGGAAACGAAAGTGGTTACATATTTATAAAATGGAATCGATTTTTAAATGAGCCAATGGTTGTGCTCGATTCGAGAGGCGGGATGCGTAAGCCCCTCCCAATGTTGGCTGTCAGATGAACGTCTGCCGCGCTTTTTTGCTCATTCGCTCTGCGTGCGCCGACGCGAGCGGTCGACGCCAGAGTTGAGGTGATGCCTTTTGAATATTTTATGCTTTTTAGTTACTTATTTAAGTACCGACACGATAAGTAACGGCCTTTTAAAATTTTATGTTAGTGTAGTTAATACAATATTTTCCCAAGCAGACGTTCTTGATTTTAATAACATTGCGTTCAGCCTATGCTCAGCAATAGGCGTCTTCCGGCTGATATGATGATGATGATGGAGCAGCCTGAATGACAATATTATAGGCTATCAATATAAGCATTCGATTTTCTTTATTTATGTCAAGAAATTCCTTACGTTATAGGTAATTAAACATTAAGTATACTTAGGTACAAACTTTTTAGTACCTAGTATAGGTAGACATAAGCACTACTTTTTATAAGTTAGTTAGAAATTCGGTTCCCGGTCAATGTTAAATTAGAATAGTTTAGAAATGTTTTGAAGTTTTCTTTCCTAACTTATTTACTTATTGCAAAGAATGGACGTACATCAATAAGTTAATGTCAAAATGAAACATTAATGCCAACTCATTCAAATTAAATTACTCAGTTCGCGACGTTTGCCACGTGAACGCTATTGTCTCGTCAATTTGTACCTTGGAAACACGTTCCATTGTGTCTGGGACGCGCGAAGCCTCATAGGATGCCTTATAAGCTACCACGTAGTTATTTTCATTGGCCATTTAGTACAGTGTCGAGTTACTGCCGCCGGCTTACGTAAACTAGTTTAGGAATTTTAAACAATTAACTTACTTAAATATTGAGCTTGCTTATGTATTATGTTGTGGGGCCCTACCTATAGACATAGACATTATTTATTTATTTTGACATCACACTACCTATAAAATCATCACATGATCATTAGATCATGTTATTCACTACAATGTTTACTTTTGAAGATCCCATGCCAAGATTGAGTGTGACGACACAACGCACAACTGCACTGCAGCCACTCATCTATCTATAGCAAACTACTAATTGAAACTACCTGTTGAAATGTCGAATGTGCCGTGACACGACTTAACTACCCTTTGCGTTGAGTAAAGACTCGACTTTGAAGAATACATTTCAATTTTTGAAATGAAACGGTTGCACAGTTCTGTTAACAATACAAATGTTTGAAGGAAAAAATAAGTGTGTAATTTTATGCGGTTGTTTTGGTAGACGACATTATTGATGATAAATAATCGAGTGGCCTTGCAAGGCTTACAAAAACAAAATAACAAACCAATAAAGGTACGAACTTCTAAAATAACCATCATTAAAAACTGACACGTTATAAATAACAGAAATCTGCTACAGTTAAAAAAAAAACAAAAAAATATACCACTGTCCACCGCGGTCCGAACTCGAGGAATGTCTATGGCCGTTCATTTTTTCTGATGTTCCTTTTTTAAATATTCAAATCGAATCACCCAAATTAAGTAGCCATAAACGGAATCAGCTTCCAAATTTGAATATTTCATTCGTTTCGTGCCCGTACGGGTTGCTGCATTGATTTGTGTGTGGGAGCTCGCCGTGTGTGCGTGAGCAAGGGAGGCGTTTTTATCGAATCGATAAAAAGCGTTAAAACGTAACCGCTATGGATGGAGTAATGAGCGGAAAGCTAATTATCGGAATTTTATGACGTGCTAATAGCACTGTAGCAATATGAGAAAAACTGACTAACGGCAATAGAAAACAATGCATATTTTTTTTCTTCACACGTGATTACAGTACATGGCTTGGATAAGGTTACATTCGCTTGTAGAATTGTACTCGTATTATTTTTAAAAGGTTTGTGTAGGTACTAGAATTTTTGTCACCAATAATAATATAAAAATGCAGACAACCTAACTCACTGGGTATGTTAATTGGTTATAATGTCTGACTGTCATTGAAAGTGAACGGAGATCAGGTTAAAAATATATCGACATCGATAACTTTAAATTAGCTTCCCAACACTAATTCTTTTGTCGCAGCGCGCCGCGCGTTGATAAGGAAACATTTTAAATTAGTAGAAGAGAAAAAATATTATAAAATTTATTTTTTATTTATATTTTATCACGGGCACACAAAACGAGTAGCCGCTTGCTACCAGCGAACCAATATAAATTATATCATTTTTCACTGCGACAACCCTAACAGACGTAAAAAATGACGTCCCATTCAGTTCCAAGTTTGAAAGTTTTGCCGCGTTTTTTATTCGTTTCCGGACGATGGGATTCCATTATCGAACACCTACGTCAGGAAATATGGGTAGCTTTTTTAAAATGGGTGTTTTACAGGGCCAGTTTATTTCTATGATAGGAGGCTAGCTTTTATTTCTGGCGAGCATTGCTTTATAACTTTGGAAATAGTATGGAATATCGTTTGTCGGATATTTTTATGGTTTCTGTGCGATTGGTAGTACCGTGCCGGATTCGAAGATATCATATTAAGGAATTTGTAATGGTTACTTCGGTAGTTATTGATGTAATAAGGTAAATGAACTCTTGTAATCGATAGTATATGGCACACAAATTTATAAGTTAGCAAGATGTCGATGTTAATGACATGGTAAAGAGTCCCTAACTAGATAATACCTGTAAATGTAAAGTATGGGATGGAAATGTACCTAACATTGTGGAGTTTTGAGGTGTAAATTCATTATTGTGCTAAGTACAACCATAGATTCAAAACGAGAAGGAAGTCCCAAAGAAAAGTAAATGTTAAGAGAGAGCCATAATAGTTGAGCCTTTTCCACATTAGTGAAGGGATTTGCCATAATCCCCATGCTTAGCAGAAGGGTTTGAGTCCTGTAACGACTCCCGTAATGACGGCTTCATACGTTACTGCGGCAGGGCCGAACTCGTCAGCTAGACTGTTGATATCCTTATGCGTTTATTACATTTGGCGAAATTCAGTCGTCCAAATTCAGAAGCAAAAAGAGCGAGAGCAAATCAAAGTGGAATAACTCCATCCATTTTGTTTTGCTATGTTTTATGTGTGTATAAGCAATAGAATTTTAATTCATGCATTCATTCACTTCACTCAGGTGCCGATTCTTGCAGATCTTGCACGTGCGCAGAAAAATCGTGAAACACGTACACATTAGTACAGTATTCCATCGTCAGAGGGCGTTGTGAAAATAGTTGAAATATTAGTCAGCAAGGTTAATATCATGATGAAATACGGTGGCGTATAGGTAGGTATACGACAAGGTGCGCAGTATATTGTCGGGACCACCGGGATGACTCCGGACATAGAGTAGGTAGCGAGCTCTACAAATGCAGACGCGTTACTTCAAAATCTTCACCGTTCATGGAGAGTTCCAATTTCGTGAGGTCTTTTTTTTCGTTACATTTTTTTTATTGCATAGGAAGGCACATGGATGGACGGTCCTCTTGATGGTAAGCGTCCAGAACCTAAGGGGAGCGGATGTGGTGCTGGCCTTTGAGGTACCTGTAGCTATGCCTTTTGACGAACCCCATGTTCTAGTGCAGAGGAAAGACTTCGGGAGGGAGCGGAGATTAGAGCATGAATTATGAGGTTTTAAGAAGAAAAATTATGAAGTTAGCAGCTTGAGTAATTTTGAATACCGTTATTTAGTAGGTAGCTTTTCGAAACTATTGTTCGAAATTTCGATGTATTAATTACTTAACGTTTGTTGGTTAACTTAACCATGATCCAATCTGGTCTGGTTCCCCTGGTTGCTGGGTCACGGAGGTCAGATGGCAGTCGCTCCACTGTAATTACCTGACCTGCCAAATCCTGGATCACGGTCAAGGCGGACCCTTGGGCCCTCATGCGCGAGAGCACAACCGGGACATTAACGCCGAGATGATTATAATTACTTAACGTTTGAAGGGAACTATCACTTATTAGAAAGAGTGCACTGCAAAAATTCACGTCATCGAATAATAGAATAAGACTAAATAGCTTAGCTTAACAGGATACCTACCTAATAATAGCTTAGTTTAAAATATGATAGCCCTCTTATGCGCTTATTACATTTAACCGAACGTCAGTCGTCTGAATTCAGTAGCAATCAACTTGAAAATAAATCAAAGTGGAATATATTGCCCATGAAATAAGGTCCATTTTTGTATCACACCTTTTGAAAAGAGGAGCGACGCGTTACACGATATGAGTGATACCTACAAAAATGGACGTTCAGTAAATAACAGAGTTACTTACTGACTGACATTATTCACCACTGTCTATTTCGTCGAAAACGTATTGTACCTAAAACAACTTTTACCAAAGATACAAGACTACCTTTTTCCAATCTTCCTAAAACCAATTCATCTCATTGCCAACTCTTCATAAAATCACACTCCCTCTCACCCAACATCTAGGTACCCATACCTCCTCGAAACGACCTTCCTACCCACCGACGCGCTTCCCGACGCGGCCCCCACACCGGCGCGGTGGCGGTAAAGATAAACAGCGCCCGACAAAATGTCATAAATTTATAGTCGCAGTCGCACGCCGCGGCTTGCGTTGCGACTAAAAAGAATCCCGTATTTAAAGGTATATCTTACTTGTGTTGCCGCCGACTGGGCGCGGCGGCGAAGCGTGGATATGGCTGCGAGTGGATGTTTCATTTAGCAATAGGTAAGTTTTTTTTATTTTACTAAGGTGGAAAACAAGCTTAAGCATTTTTAAGCTATTGCATAGCTTTTATCGCGGGTTTTGAGCGCGGCGACCGAATCAAGAAATTCCGTAACGAAAAAAACCTAACACCCCCCACTCCGACCGGCACAGCGGTGCGGCGTTGAAAGCCGTGCATTGTCTAACGTCGTTTCAGTTCGGCAGACTTCGGCACGGTGTTTGTGTGCGTGCGACTAGACGTATGCGTGTAGACTAGCTGCTAACTGCTCCTAACTGATTCTATCTCTTTTAGACACAATGCTAGGTGAGACAGCGTGCTTTTTGGCCTAGTTGAACCTTAACATGTATGTATATGGTTAATATCAAAGAAAAAACTTGAATTAATATCAAAGAAAAAAAAAATACTGCATAAATAAAATAAATTAATAATTATAATTGCATAAGTTGATAAAAAATGCTATGCAATAGCTTTACCGCGGCAGTCCCCGAGTGCCACACGTATTTTTTTAAATTTTTTTTTTAATTATCAATAGGCTTGCATTTGACCTCAACTCACCTGATGGAAAGCGACGATGAGGTCGAAGATGTAATCATCTTGGCGTCTATATCCCGGTTACAGTCTTTTTAGTCCGACACTCAGAGTAATAACTAGAGGTCCGACATAAGTACAGACTTTGGTGTTTTTCCTACTCAGTGACAATGACAATTTAAAGTTTCGTGATTATCAGCGGAACTACAAACATTATCTGAGTATATAGTTAGGCTGGAGACAACAGCGCCACTCTTCATGGTACTAAATGTTGTAATCGATTATACCAAAGAGATTGACGGTGACTGCTGACCAGGCTGTTCGCTTATTTGCCACCTTAGTGGTATTTGAAACAAAAAGATTGGAAAGTGAGCTACTTTCATGCTGCCAATTGTTTTTACTCTGTGGATTATACAGCTTTACTTGAAAACCGTAACTGTGGCCGCATTTACGATTCAAGCACTTCCATGTTGTTGTCCCTTTGTTAAAGACATATATACTTTTGCATATTAGTGGATATCAATATTCTGTGCTTATGCCGCTTATGCGTAAAATCACTATAAACCAGTCGGGTAAGTAGTGATTGAAGAGCATTGTTTGAATAAAAATGTATGGTGTGGCAATAAATGGCACCTTAATAGGTTACAGAACATTCTAATGACAATGAAGTTAGGTACCATAATATCGTAATTATACAATTTCGGATACCTAATTCACACAGCCAACTCAAGCAAGACTACCAAATTACCTGTCCTTTGCAAATCTCGTACTTATTCTGAGAATTTGACCCGCGAACAGATGTATCCTCAGAGGTAGAAAACTGCCTGTAAATTACTTGTTTATATTTTATTTTTATATTAATTTATGGTGTCATATCCACACAATTCTGTCCCAGACTCACCTGAACCCTGGACCTACTTCATTAGCTGCACAAAACCAATGACATTTACCATCGAACGGTCAATGCCGATGCGTCATATCATCGAAACACGTCAATGGAGAACCGACCCTATACTCTATCACATAAAGTTGAAATTCAATCGAAACATTTTTCGAACAAAAATCTTTACGATGGGTGTGAAACGCGTGACATTCGAGAATGTATGGGTGATTTTTTTTTTTAACTCGGTGTGTATCGGATACAAGTAGCTCGGACCGGTGCTAGGTACGTTTGGGTGTCTATAGAAACTGTTTAGGTAGCCCTTGGCACTGCACAGCTAATATATCTGGATAAAGGGCAAACCAGTGTAGTCAAAGAAAAAAGGTACCTATGGTGCAGCGATAATCGGATGGCAGAACCGATAGTCGGTAAAGCTCAAAGGTTTTCGGTAGACCACGTACAGTGAGCTGCAGAGAGACTGACTGGAAGGGGTTCCATACATTAAGGGCGGGCTTGCACCAAATTCTTAAAAAGCTGATACTGAAACAAATAACTCAAACGAAAAGTCGTTAAACGTCATACTTACGTAATTAAGAATTTGGTGAAAGCGGGGCTTAATGCTAGGGTCCATTCACTCTGCAGTTGACTGTACTACCAACCGGCAATCGCATTGTGGGACAGCCCCGTGAAGGACCCATGAGATGGACGGATGACCTCGTAAAGGTCGTAGAGAGATGAGAGATGCAAGGAGCATTGAGATAGAGACTGGTGTGGAAGACGTTGGGGGGGGCTGAGATGAGGTTTATTTATTTATTTAACAGTTTATTGTACACAAGAAATACATAGCAAATAACAGGCAAAGCAATAAATGGCACAACAGGCGCTACTTATTTCTAAAGAAATCTCTTCCAGCAGGCCTTTGGGAGTGTGATGTGATCATGGGACGCCGATGAGGTTGTGAGTCAGTGAGAAACGCAAACTTAAGTATTACATCGTCATGTTGTAGAATTTTTCCAAACCATGTTATTAAATGAAATATTGTTGCGTTACTTTCGGGTATCACAGGTATATTTTAGTTTAAGTTTGAACTAGTCTTATAGGCTGTTCCTTGTGGTGTCCGGCAGAGTAGAATAGCACCAACCCTTTACACTTGTGGGTGTCGTACGAGGCGACTAATGTGTTCGCGGACAAAATAAGTATGTATTAGTTTATGTCCAGTTGATATCGGTGGAAACCTTTACTTGGCTCTGTGCTGCTAGAGTTACATTATATTGTAATCATTGCTGTTGGTTTTTCCTTAAGTCAATAAAATAACTGTTACTGTAAAATACGTCCATTAATGGACATTCTGCGGAATGGAGATGATGATGGATTTTACTGCTTTCCATTGTTAGCTTTGAAATACAAAAAGAGAAAAAGGACAGAACAGAAGAATTATTGTCTTTTTGTTGCTATTTCGAACAGAAAGGACCTTTATTGCCCGTCGTAATATTAGTGTTAAAAATAACCCGTAGAACTACTAAGTCATCCATTGTGCTACCAAGCCATCCTGTAGTTTATGTATTTTTACGCTACGCAGAGACAAACAAGCAGGTACCCACCTGATGGTAAGTGGTAACTGTCGCCCATGACATCTACGATTCATGCACTTACCGTTTCACTTAACAAAAATACAGAACCACAGTGGTCCACAGTCGAAAGAGTTGGTGAATTTCGCGAAATTAACTCTGGAGACTAACAATAATCGCCCACCCGACCTTTTTTTACGTTAAAAGGAACAGAAAAGCTGATGGAAAGTGGTCGCCGCTGCTTATTATTTGCATTACCTCCGACAAAAAAGGAGTGTTACAAGTTTGACATGTATCTGTGTATCTGTCTGTAGCCTGGACCAACGTCGATGCTTCTTTCTCTATTTCAAAGCGAGTCCGTTTAATAAAGATGGTCGTAGTTTCGTTTCATGAAATTCGGTTTAGTAGTTTAGGAAATTTGAGTTTTTCGAAGTTTTTCTGTCGCTTAGTTAGACTCGTACGTAGACGTCGAGGCTTTTAAAGCTGGTTACACAGACATCCATTTTCACATAAACTGATATATGAATATTAACATTGTAGGCAATGTACAAAATACAATAAGAACATAAACAATATTTGAGTTTTCCGAAGTTTTTCTGTCGGTTAGTTAGACTCGTATGTGAGTCTAATTTTAAAGCCGGCTACACATGAGCTTGCGTTACCGCATAACCAGTAGTCGCGTGTTCACGGTATCTGCGTCGATTAGTTCCCGCCGTGAGTGTGCGCAGCATGTGAACGATAACCGACGAAGATCTAAATATCTTTGGTGGTTACCTAATAAGGTTCCGATTTCGATTTCGTACAATGCGTTAGTTGCCTCTTATAATTTACCTACCTATATAGCTTTTTAAACTAGTTTTGTTATTAGGAAACAGGGCAACCGCTTGTGTTGTGATGTCCACATAGTTGACAAGATTTATGTAAGTATATTTTTAACTCCGAACGAAAAAAGAGGGGTGTTCAAAGTTTAACGTGTGTATTTGTGGCTGTGTGTCTGTCTGTGGCATCGTAGCTTCCAAACGGGTGAACCGATTTGGATGCGGTTTTAACTATTTGAAAGCCAGTTTAATCCAGATAGTTCTTAGCTTGTTTCATTATAATTGGTTTAGTAGTTTAGAAACTATTTTAGTTAAAGTAAACTTGGTAAGACTTTCCTGTCGATAAGGTTAGTTCCAAACTGAATACCACTGCTCCTCGGGCAACCTTGGCTTTGGTAGTGTAGAGAGGGGTCTAGCACTTGCAATCCGGGGTTTTCGACGTGCCCAGCGCATTGCTGGTACTCCTCATTTTGTTGTGAGTCAGCGAGAAACCGCAGCCGTGTGGTGTCCGGCAAAGTAGAATAGCAGCAACCCCTTACAGTCGTGGGTGTCGTACATGGCGACTTATGTTTTCTAGGCAAAAGATCCAATCCCTGTAGGCTGGAAAATGGGTAGCAGCGTTTTCCATTGTTATATTTATAACACTGCGATCTCCAATCCGCCTGCCTAGCATGGAGATTAATAACCTTCCCTTTCGTGGGAGAGGCCGTAAGTCCTGCAGTGGACTGTTATGGGCTGTGATTGGGTGGGTGGGAGAAACCGCATACTCAAGAATTGCTTCGACACGTAGCATTTAATGAGCTATATTTGCATTACTTTCAGATATTCTAGGTTTATTTTAGTTTAAGTTTGAAATTGTAGTCTTATAGATTGTTCGGTATGCTTAACTATTAGTTAAGTATTCGTTTATCCAGTTTCTATCGGTGGAAACCTATAATTGGCTCTGTGCTGCCTGTGTTATTTTATATTGTAATCATTGATGTTGGTTTTTCCTTAAGGCAATAATATAACTGTTACTGTAAAATACGTCCATTAATGGACATCCTGCGGAATGGAGATGATTATGGATTTTACTGCTTTCCATTGTTAGCTTTTCATTGTTAACTTTAAAATACAAAAAGAGAAAAAGAAAAGGACAGAACCGAAGAATTAATGTCTTTTTGTTGCTATTTCGAACAGAACGGACCTTTATTGCCCGTCGTAATATTAGTGTTAAAAATGACCCGTAGAACTACTAAGTCATCCATTGTGCTACCAAGCCATCCTGTAGTTTATCTATTTTTATGCTACGCAGAGACAAACGAGCAGGTAGCCCACCTGATCGTAAGTGGTAACTGTCGCCCATGACATCTACGATTCATGCATTTACCGTTTCACGTAACAATAGTACAGAACAAGAATTACTATTTGCATTACCTCCGACAAAAAAGGAGTGTCAGAAGTTTGACTTGTATCTGTGTGTCTGTCTGTAGCCTGGACCAATATCGATGCTTCTTTCTCGGATGGTCGTAGCTTTGTTTCATTAAATTCGGTTCAGTAGTTTCAGAAATATTTGAGATTTCCGAAGTTTTTCTGTCGGTTAGTTACACTCGTACGTAGACGTCGAGGCTTTTAAAGCCGACTTAGGAAATATATGAGTTTTCCGAAGTTTTTCAGTCGGTTAGTTATTCTCGTACTTGAAGCCAACTACACACGAGCGTGCGTGAGCGCATGTAGTTATACTTGTACACAAGTCCAGTTTTAAAGGCCGGCTACACACGAGCGTGCGTCACCGAATAACCAGTAGTCGCGTGTTCACGGTATCTGCGTCGATTAGTTCCCGCCCGTGAGTGTGCGCGCAGCATGTGAACGATAACCGACGAAGATCTAAATATCGATTCCGATTTCGACGCGTTGCTGTCTCGTATAGTTTATCTATCTATATAGTCTTGTATAATTAAAAGTATCTAGGTATCCTTTAGATATCATTTTTATTAAAAAAAATTTAGTTATTATTTTATTTTACTAACATTGTGGATTTTATAATGATCTGATAAATAAAAAAAATAAAATAATCATCTTGGCGTTAATGTCCCGGTTGTGCTCTCGAGAACGAGAGCCCGGGGTCCACCTTGACCATGATCCAGGATTTGGCAGGTCAAGTAATTACAGTGGAGCGACTGCCATCTGACCTCCATGACCCTGCTACCAGGGGAACCTGACCAGATTGGATCATGGTTACACTTTCAGTCGCCTGAATGTGCAGGTTTCATCACGATGTTTTCCCTCACCGTAAGAGCATCGGTTAGCATTCAACTAATGTACATAACTCAACCTCATGTACAAAAACTCGGGGCCTCTGGCTTACGAGTCGGATACTGTAACCGCTCGGCCACCGACGCTCCTAATGATCTGATAAATAAATATATTTAATTTTAAATTTAATTAGAAAATACATTTGAGGCATCCGTTTGCGTTGTGCTCTCCATATAGTGGACACAATTTATATAGATTTTCAACCCCCTAAGATAGAAGAGGGGTGTTGTAATTTTAACTTGTGTGTGTGGCTTTATGTGTCTTTCAGTGGCATCGTAACTCCCAAACGCATAGACTGATTTTGATGCGGTTTTCTCTATTTTTAAGTCAATTTAATCCAGATGGTTCTTAGTTTTGCTACATTATAATTGGTTTTGTGGTTTAGAAAATATTTTAGTTTAAGTATCGGGGTCGGGGGATATCCGACCTTTTCTGACGGTTTGGTCAGTTTAAAACTGAAAACCACTGCTCCTCGGGCAACCTTTTTTTTTGGCAGTGAAAAGAGGGGCCTCGCATTTGCGATCCGGGGTTTTTGACATGCCCAGCGCATTGGTGGTTCTCCTGATGTTGTTAATATCATTGAGGTGGTCCGTTTGCCTGTTTGTCTTTTTTTGGCAAGGGAGGCATGCGGTCAGACGTTTCACCTGATGGAAAGCGACCACCGTCGTCGGACACCTGCAACCTGAGGGGAACCGGTCTTTGAGGTAACTGTAGACATGTCTTTTGAAGAATACCATGTTGTTGTGCAAAGGAAAGACTTCGGGATAGCTTTTTTGATATTTTGCACTTGCGCAGTAAAAAGACCCGCGATAACCGTACGTTAGAGCTTGTCTAAGCTGAAATGGCAGGGCAGGTCGGGCAGAATAGGTGTACGCGAACGATATCGCGCCGAGTCCACTAGTGTGGAATACAGTGAAATGAATTGGTATTGCGTTGTCTACTGATTAACTTAAAAATATGTCAAATCAAGTATTGATGGTATGGCCGTGTTGTGCGGTAGTACCATCTCCTCCGACGAACGGGTGTCGTAAAGGGTGACCAGTGTCTTAGATATTCACCAATGTAGAAGTTATCAAAGTAATTCTAAAGTGTCTACTCCATTCATTTATCTCAGTTAAGACCTCCGTGATTGGAAAACGGGCTGTAGCGTTTTTTGATGTGCACCTAGTGTCAACTGCGGTCACCAACCCGCCTGCCAGGCGTAGAGGTTACATATGGCAAGCAAGCCCCTGCTCTGATGTGGAGGAGGTTTAAGTCCAGCTGAGGAGTGTTATGGGCTGTATGATAATAATTTGTTATTGTATTGTTTCTATGACATAAATAAAATAAAATAAAAAATTGTGTAAAATTTATGGTCGATCCCTACTCATTGCTAAATTCTCTCGCTATGGCCAACTAACCCAAAAACAGCAATGAAACTTTATTTGTAGACTAATATTACCCACCCACATAGCTCAAAGCGGTTTGCCGAAACTAAGGCTATTTTTTGTTTATTATGTGAAATCTCTGTTATTCCAATACAATGTAACTCAAATAATAAAAAGACCAGCGGTTTCCTTTTCTAAATTCTAAGCGCCCATCGCAGGTATGAAGAAAAGAAAGAAAGTGTTCGATTTTCTAACAATGTAGGTCTCAAAACCTACCGATAATTCAATGCAATTCCATTGTTATTATTATGTTTATTATTATAACTTTGGTTAATATTGGGTATAAGAATTGGCCACGTGCTAATCGGCCGAGTAGAAAGCACCAACTCCATCATAAAATATGGTATCATAGAGACAGATACACAGAGACCGCCTCCGTAAACCATAAAACGGGCAGCATTGTCTGTTGAGCTTTTTTCTATGTTACGAGTAGGTACGGCAGACAAACAGGATCCACCTGATGGAAAGCGGTCACCGCCGCCAATGGGCATAAGCAACACCAGGGGCGCTACCAATGTGTTGCCCGAATCTAATTAGACTTCTAATATACCGATTGAACGATCCCATGTCATAATTCAAAGGAAACACTGGCTTGGAGCTCATTCCACATCCGAATCATGCGTGAGAATTTTCGTCGTATTTTCAACACTACTACCTCCAGCCCTCCACTGTTGTGGAGGAGGCTCAAGTCCAACGAAAGTAACGGTTCTTTCGACGTCGTCGTACCATAGCGGCTGCTGTCTTTCTGGTACCTACTTCCATAAGGAATAACCTTACATATGATAAAAAGTCGCTTTCCGAGCAACGGTGGCTGAGTGGTTACGCTATCCGACTCATAAGCGAGAGGTACCGCGTTAGAATCCCACTGCGGCCATGTACCAATGGCTCTTTGCTAAGTTCGATATTTCGGAATACGATAGAGTTTTCACTATAATTTAGAGAATCGGCACCGATATTTTAAATCGCGATGGGGTCACTTACGTCCGCACAAACGGTAAACAATACCTTACGCGGTCCGCCAATTCGCGACAAAGATACCGCTGTCTCTTTCATTTTGGTATAGAGAGAAAGAAACAAACGCTTTCTCGCGGCGCGAACTATATCGCAGACACTCTTGTGATAGCCGTGCTGAGTTTACAATTTCGAAGTAAATATATCATCTGTAACGAATCTCAAATGATGATAGCTTTTTCCCACTTGACAATAGATCACTGCTCTACATCCCTACCACTACCACTCTCTCTCTCTACCACTACACTACCACTAGCTAACTTTTCCACTTGTTTCCACAGTATTCACAGACTTCTGTATTTTTGAAATTGTTTCCGGCTACTTAGGGATCAAAACATTTGCCGACATCTTTGTTTGCGGTCTACGCTTTGATGTAACAATAATAGATCAATTGCAGTTTAAGATAACATTGTTGAGTATTTTATTGTCACTAAATATAACACCCGCACTTTTTGAGGTTCATAGATAAGCGAGAGGAATCAATGTCTCTCTTTTTATAATATAGTACGTGGGCGTTTGGGAGCGTCGGTGGCCTAGTGGTAACGGTATCCGACTTGCAATGCGAGAGGTACCAGGTTCGAATCCCACTGCCGCTATGCACCAATGTCTCTTTTCTGGGTTATATACATTAGTCACTATATTTAATGATATTCCTTGCTGACTAATGGACTGTCGGTGGCCAAGTGGTCGAGGTATTCGATTCGTAAACGAGAGGTATCGGGTTCGAATCGTATTGAGGCCATGTACCAATATGACTCTTTTCTGAGTTACGTACATTAGTTAAATGCTAACCGATGCTCTTATGGTGAGGGAAAACATCATGATGAAACCTGCCTGTTCAGGCAACTGAATGTGTAACCATGATCCAATGTCAGGTTCCCCTGGTAACGGGCTCACGGAGGTCAGATGGTATCGCTCCACTGTAATTTACATGATCTGCCAAATCCTGGGTTATGGTCAAGGGGGACCCCGGGCGTGTAAGAGCACAACCGGGACATTAACGCCAAGATTATTATATTTTAGCCGTGTGGTGTCCGAGAGAGTAGAATAGTACCAACCCCTTACACTCGTGGGTGTTGTACAAGGCGACTAATGTTTGCGAGATCTCAAATAGAAAAAACCGCATCTAAATCGGTTCATATGTGCGGGAGCTACGATGCCACAGACAGACACACAGAGACACGGGTCCGAAGTTTAAGGCCGTTTACATATATTCGAATTGCATTTGAGCGATAGAACCTCGTATCGAATCACTTTGTCCCGAAGATTTGAAAGTATCGACAAAGCCACAAAGCCGTTTATTCGTCAGGAGTTATAACGCCTAAGAAAAATTTTCACCTAGCACAACGCCCGTCAGTAGGCATGGTTAGTGCTACTCTATATACCTATATACCACACCATAGACCTGCAGAAAAATCATCATCATCGTCATCCTCCTGGCGTCAATCTCGGTTGTGCGGCGCGGCGCGCAAGGGCCCGGGGTCCGCTTACCTACTTCTCCTTGTCCACTTCGCTCGTTCTTCGGCACCCTTGGTGGTAAGTTTGTTGGCACGCAGGTCATCCTTAACGATGTCAAGCCATCGCGGCGTGGGAGGTGATTCTCGCGCTGTGACATATCAAATTCGATATTTTCTCTAGCCAAAAAACGTAATAGTGCCAGTGAAATTGATCTTCGACAATATACGACTGTTATAGGTAAAAAAAATTAGTTGGCTGCAATAGACATTTCGATGTCTTTATTAATGGAGATATGTGGCTAGAAAAATGAGCGTCGGTGGCCGAGCGGTTACAAAATCAGACTCGTAAGCCAGAGGTCTCGGGTTCGAATCCCGCTCCGGCCAAGTACCAATGACTGTTTTCTGAGTTATGTACATTAGTTGAATACTAACCGATGCTCTTACGGTGAGGGAAAACATCGTGATGAAACCTGCACATTCAGGCGACTGGATGTGTAACCATGATCCAATCTGGTCAGGTTCCCCTGGTAGCAGCGTCATGGAGGTCAGATGGCAGTCGCTCCACTGTAATTACTTGACCTGCCAAATCCTGGATCATGGTCAAGGCGGACCCCGGGCCCTCGTTCTCGAGAGCACAACCGGGACATTAACGCCAAGATGATTATTTTTATTATTATGTGGCTAGAAAAAATGTCGAATTCGAGATGTCACGGCGCGAGAATTAGGCCCTTGGGCCTCTTGCCTTCTACCACAGAGAAGGGACATCACAAGACAAGAAATTAGTGACTAAGTTCATTCCCTAGAACACTTAGAAACTATCGATTTACTTAGAAAGTTAAAATTAAATGTTTCGGTTAGTTGATTTTCTACAGCTAATCCATGTCGCGACAGTCAAAAAAATTTGTGAAAGAACGAACTAAAATCTTAAAAAGCCCACGTTTATTTCAAAGGGAACATTTTTCTACTTCCTAGAACTGGCACTTTCATTAACTTTTTCTTTGAATAAAGGCGGGATTAACAAAAAGATTGTACTTACATAGAAATCTCTTATCGGAGACTCCTTGGTGGAATTGTGTTTGGTCTCGCACATTGTTCTTGCTTTGTTTTGGATACAATGGGGATTATAATTTGTCGACTAGAGCTTTGTAGAGTCATAAATCATGGCCTATCTTTGTAATTTTTGCGACAATTCATAATAATAGACAGCTAGGTACCCCGCTTTAGAATTCTGTAAGTCATCTAAGGCAAAACGGACTCCCCGAAATAGTCACTGCCTGCCAAGGAGGTTTGTAGGTAGATACGTAGTATAATATTGTTTTTAATGTTATAGTTAATGAGCTTTTGTTATGTTACTTGTACTGTGGTGTTTAGGTACTAGTTTGGGCCCGGGGTCCGCCTTGACCATGATCCAGGATTTGGCAGATCAGATAATTACAGTAGAGTGACTGCCATCTGACCTGCGTGACCGTGCTACCAGGGGAACCTTACCAGATTGGAACATGGTTACACATTTAGTCGCCTGAATATGCAGGTTTCATTACGATGTTTTACCTCACCGTTAGAGCATCGGTTAGCATTCAACTAATTTACAAAACTCAGAAAAGAGTCTTTGGTACATGGCCGCAGTGGGATTCCAACCTGGTACCTCTCGCTTGCAAATTGGTAAGGTATTCACCTTAACCACTCGGCCACCAACGCTCCTAAACCACATAATCTTTACTTACCTATAATTTATTCACAAACCTGTTTATTGTACTTCCCTCAGTCGGTAAAATCGTTAAAACACTATACTATAATTTTTAGATTCTAACTGCTTACTTTACTCACTGGAATATTATTACCAACCCTAAAGAACCCTGTACACGCTACCCGGAATTACCCTTGACCGTTTTTTTTTCTATCTGGTAGCCAACGTAAGCCGAACAATCACTGTTTTCCAAATAGCCTATTGTAAAATAATAATTAGTTTTGTTATACTGCCATTTTAGGCTATTCAAGTATTGTGTCTTCACAAATGTTAGTCTTAAGCATGTAATTTCCAAGTAAGAAGCACTTTAAATCTCCGTATACTTAGTATACTGACAGTATACTAAGTATACCAAGCGAAAGCATTGTTTGTTAGAATGGAAGACATAAGTACAGAAGGCATAAGAAGATTCGAAAGAACGTTTCTCGTTCGTACGATTCGGATGGGGAATGAGCTCACAGCCACGGTGTTTCCTTTGGACTATGACATGGGATCGTTCAAGAGGTATATTAGAGGTCGCTTCAGAGGCAACGCATTGGTAGCGCCCCTGGTGTTGCTGATGTCCATAGGCGGCGGTGAACACTTTCCATCAGGTGGCCCGCTTGCCTGTTTTTCTGCCATATTATATAAAAAAAACGTAGTAGATATATTTTTGTTGTAATGTAGATCTAGGAGGCAGCTAGACAGTTGATACTTACATGAAGCAGTATAAAATGAAGTCGCTTTCGGGCGTGGGGGACGTAGTTGGACGTCCGTCCAGGGTCGGCTCGCCCGCGAATCTGAAAACGACTTTATTTTATACGACGTAAGGATTAGTATCAACTGCACGCTTGCTGCACCCTTTCACTAACTAGCAATACCTAGGTAGCTCGGTTTGTAACTCTTACAAACCTTACCAGCGAATCATACACTTTATATGATCCCATTCATCATCACAGCCCATAACAGTCCACTACAGGACTAAGGGCCTCTCCCACGCAAGAAGAGGTTATTGCCATAATCTCCACGCTTGGCAGGCGGGTTGGAGATCGCAGTGTTATAAATATAACAATGGAAAACGCCGCTGCCCATTTTCCAGCCATCGGAGACTAGATATTTTGCTTCGAAAACATTGGTCGCCTTGTACGGCACCCACGAGTGTAAGGGGTTGGTGCTATTCTACTCTGCCGGACACCACACGGTCAAATAATCCCATTATAAGTAGGCAAGTATATTCATTGATAGGTACTTAAGACGTTAGCTTAAAGCAGTAACTTCATCCGTGCAAAGCGCGATAAAAGGTACCCTGTAGACGCGATAATCCAGGATTATACCGTTATCTGTGCGCCAAATTTCATCCAAATCCGTTTAACTCCGTCGGAAAGAAAGGGAAGAATGAACTAACATCGATACTTAAGCTTTTAGCCGGAAGCTGTGTTATATTGATCTACTGATCTACTGTATACTTACTATTTAATAGGCTTGTTACTTATAAATGTATCTAATTGTGTTATAATTCTTTAAACCACGGCTTAAAATCTGTTTTTGATGCGTCCGACTAGTAACAACCTTTTGCGCGATTGCACTAGATTTGGGCGACTTTTAAGTTGGCGCCGTAAGATGTTCCTAAGCATTTAGGAGTCACAAAGTAGGTGTGATACCTAAAATTAATAGGGACTGGTTGTTGTTCCAATGTTTTTTCTTGTTAGGAATATCTTAAGTCAACTCAAGCGTTGCCTAAAAAATAAATAAATATGCTTGGACAAATTCACACAGCGCTATCTAGCCCCAAAGTAAGCAAAGGTTGTGTTATGGGTGTTAGATAATTGATAAACTACCTACCTATACTGTTTTTAAATACATTTATTTATTTATTTTACAGTTTTACATATTTATTATACCTACATACCTACCTACTACACCCAGACAGTAACAGAAATAAAAATTCATCATTTCATTTTCCGCTCGGCTGGGAATCGAACACGGGACCTCTGCGTGGCGTCAGTCATGTTAACCAACTTAACCACTCAGGTCGTTAAATTTAGTACAATCGGATATTTATCTAGTAAATACTTAGGTAATTGGTTTTGTTTGTTTCCTAGGGTTATTGATCAACACGCAAAAACTTCGGATACAGATCGCCCGTGCATGACCTAGAACGTAGCATTCTATCGAAAGCTACTTTTATCTAGTACGTAGGTACTAGGTTGATTCAGTAGTAAATGAAATTGAAGGGTTTCAAAGTATATTACTTATCTGTACCTATTTACTTACTTTGTATCAATAAGTACAGGGGAGGTAGCTTAGTTCGACATATACGCCTTTTCAATATTAAACTTCTATCTATTGCGATCGCATAAAGAAGTAGGTATAGGTAAGTACGTATAAGGAAGAATTATGTGTGGTTGAAAAAATTATTATAACTCGAAGTGCTTCTTGTCTGTCTGTCACACGTGGGCGTCGCAAGTTCGCAATCGAGAAACAATGCAACTTCTCCCAAACGCCCCAAACAATAGCGGACCACCAACGACAAACCCTTTGTTGTAACACAGCCAACTACTAATTTCAACCGAAAACTGTCGCCAAATATCCGAATAGTAAGTGAAAGAGTCGCTATGTTTTTTTCGGGCTTTTTTTTACCTGATTTTTTTTGCCGTGCGTGGGGCGCGGCAAAGGGAGGCGCTAGGCGGCAGTCGGGTGCCAACCGTGCGCGCGTTCGCGTCACGCCGCTCCATCGAACGCGATCCGAGCGCCGAACCGGCCAGTGCTCACGGACTTGTGTTTTGAAAGTGTGTTACTTGTTTATAAACCCTACAAAAAGAAACAAGTCTTCTTTTTTCGGAACCAGGCCTAAAAACTTGACAACGAAATTCGAATTTTCAAATTTTAATTTGTTTTGTTTCGTCGATTGTTTCGTTCGCGGCTTAGGCATCTTAACTGACTTATTTCGATTTGTTGGCGGAGACATTTTTTCAAGGACACGTGTAATTAGGAAATCGGGAGTTGCCGATTAAAGTGTGTTTTCGGTTGATAAGATAACGGCTTAAGGATAGTCGCACTAGCGCCGAGTTCGTGCTAAGTGATTGAGCAACGCGATCAATTGTAACGTACCGACGTTCTTTTAAGTGATTTTATTGCAAGTTTTTACCTATTGTGGAGTTCGTTCGCACACGAAAGTTTGGATTTTCACTTCTCGAGGTAAGTGTTTATATTGTTAAAGTGTTTTGTGGTGTTGTTGTGGCAGAATAAGTATGGACTCGTAGCTACGGAAGAACACCGACGTTTTGAATTTGGAAATTGGATTTTTTTATTTAATCTGTTTATTAAATCTCCTGTATGGACGTATTAGAGGTCAATGACCCTGTTGTTTATAAATGGAACTACCCACGTGTTTTGTTTTGTTAACATTGTGATTTTATACCCGCAAATTTCTCCAAAGTCAATAAATAAATAAACAATGGTTACGTTTGTTTGGATATTCTGTGGTAACGTTGGGAAACTACATTAAAATAACTAATAAAACTACACTTCATATTTTAACTACACTATAGATACTTATTACCGGCTCGTGTAACTAAAACCCAGCCGCTCGCTTTAGGCCTATCTACGAATAAATACAACAAAACAATAAAATTACGGATAACAGTCGCTATCAAAAATCATAAAATCGATTTATATCATTTATCAAACAATAAAAAAATAATACTATCTAAGTATCTATTAATAGGATATTTGTAAGGCTTATATTTGCAATACCTATAAATAAAATTGATAAGGAAAAACTGCACAAATATAATTTTTTCAATATTTACGTACCTAAATATCACTTGTCCTCACTGTTACAAAAATAGGAAGAACTGATTTTGTCTAAAAAATTATTAGCACATAATCAGAAGGACATAAGCGGATTAAGGAGTTGACAAAACAAAGCAATGTCTAAAGATATGACACTATCACAATAATCTTGGTCTAAGAAAACTATTTAGTCATTATCATCATCCTAGCGTTTTATCCCGGCTTCTGCCAGGGTCCGCTTTCCAGCTCATTCTTCTCCACCTTGCCCGGTCTTCGGCATCCTCGCGTTGTAAGCCGTTGGCTCTCGCGTCCGACTCAGCGATGTTAATCCATCGCTTCTTGCGTCTCTTTTCTGATACCGGCTCAAGGTTCAGACACCTATTTCCCACGTATCCCTGAGCCTTATGCAACACGTGACCATACCAGCGCAGGCGAGCTTCCTCGATCTTATCTGCGATATCCCTTACGCCAAGGCTGCCACGGATGTTCTCGTTACGTACTCGATCGAGCCTCGTAACTCCGCACATCCACCGCAGCAGAAATTTTTTAAATATGAAAACTTTTTAGTAACTATTCGATTTACATTTAAAATCGGCTTAACTACCGATTTTAATTGGGAAATAGACCCACGATAAAGTTTTGTTTTGATTCAGTTGATTTTAATCTATTCGTCGAATTTATTTTTGAAATCTAGCTACGGCCTGAGCCCAGTTATTAAGTAAACCATTGTATTTTTTATAAGCTGGCATTTATTTATTTATTTATTTAAAACTTCATGCACATTACCTACAGTACAAAGGCGGACTTAAAGCTACATAGCTTTCGGCATTCGTGCCGCCAATTAAAAATCAGATTTAATTAGACGGCAGATAACCCAGGACCTTCGTGGACCTTTTCCACGTTTTCAGTTCATCATGAACACTGCGATCTCCAACCCCCCGGCAAGGCGTGAAGCTCACTACAAACTCCTCCATTTAGGTGGAGGGTTCCCGGCTGTTGATGATGAGTCTCTCACAAACGAAGGATACTACAGTTCTCTTAAATCATTAGCAGTTGTCCGTTTTCGTACGTGCCCTCCTCCAAAATCTTCTACCTATCTCTATCAAGTGAATTAAGAGTAAGACGTTGAATTTGATTTAAAATAATATTTAATAAACCGACATCGTACAGTATTATTTGTTTGACAAGATTAAATCTTAATTCTAATTTACATCTATCTATAAATAAATATGCTTGGACAGGTTCACACTGCGCCATCTAGTCCCAAAGCAAGCAAAGCTTGCGTTATGGATGTTAGATAACTGATAAATTACTTGTATACTTTTTCCAATACATACTTATTATACATAGTACACCCAGACCCGTAACAAAAATTAAAATTCTACTTTTCAATTTCTGCTCGGCCGGCAACAAACGGGACCTCTGAACCACTCAGGTAGTCAAAGTCTATCTTAATTACATACGTTGTTATATAAGTTATGCTGGCGTGAGGGGCTAACAACAATATTTTAAGGAGATCCACTTTCTTCCAGTTGAGACCAGCTCGCCCTCTGACGTCATTGATCCACCCTCCTCTTGAATATATCATCATCTTGGCGTCAGAACCGGTTGTGTACTCGCGTGCGAGTACCCGGGGGGTTCCATTCATCAAATATCTTAGGAAAACATATAAACACACATATACAACAAACAACACACATACAACAAACGTAGTATAAAACAAAGTCGCTTCCCGCCGTCGCGTCGGTCCCTATGTATCTATCTACGCTTAGATCTTTAAACTACGCAAACAATTTTAATGCAGTTTCCAACAATAGATAAAGTGATTTAAGACGAAGGTTAAGTATAAGCAAGAATAAAAGGGTAGATTAAACTAGATGTAAGCGAACGAAGTCGCTTCAGGTCCACTAAACGCAATATATTAAAATAAAAATCTTTGGACTATGGACTTAGAAAAGCGAACACCTCGTAGGTGTCTTTATTACTGGACATATAGATAACATCTGCTGTATAGATATGTATTTTGCATAAAATTAAATAAGTTACAATTATTTTCATTTTAAATACCAACCTAGTCATTGCATTTTATCATGCTGTCATATTTGATAGATAGTCTGATTGCAACTGCCGATCGGAACGTATGATAAAAATAATTATTAATTACATAGATAATCGACATTTATAGGTACGCCTTGCTATCGGCAAGGTTTCACTGTATTTTTCTTATACTTATCTATCTAGAAAATAATGTTTTTCAGACTGCAAAGGGGACAGTTTCTTAGAAAACTACCCCAGGTGCGACGCACAGGGAATTTAGACATTTAGACCGGCTTGCAACAAATACTTAGACACGTTTAACGTCATTTTGTGTTTAACCTAAGCTTAAATACGATTAAGAATTTGGTGCAAGTCGCCTTTATCTTCAGAAATGTCTAATCTAATTTAAAAAGATGGCTACACCGAAATTCTAGATACCACATGTGTTATTTGTACATTTGCAATGTTCTGCAAAAATCACATGTGGAATTGAGTAGGTATTGCATTTTTCTGCGACTTCCTTTACTTCCTAGGATAAAAAGAAACCACGTGACGCGGAAAGGGACATTGTGTGGTTGATGACCACTATCACGGGAAAAAAGAAGTGACGTTATGTCGCAAGCATGTTGTATTTCAAACTTCAGAAGTTGAAAAGATTATCCACAATAGTACCTACACTTATTTCTTGTAAACTTTTTTTTTTTAGGTACCTATCTAATCTAGTAGTATCGGGGAACAGTGACAGAGATACTAAACCTCCTCTCAAAGTAGTCGTGGGTGGTTCAGGATTAGGCCGATTTGAATGTGGTCACCTACTTAAATAAACAAGATACATACAATAATTTCAGAACCACTTATAAGCGTAGGCAGCGCATTTAGTAACAGGTAATTCTGACCATTATTGAAAACCAAGTATTTTTTTCATTGAAATTACTTCCATTATACCAATTATAACTAGACATCGGATTATATGCATTCGCATATTTGCATATGTAATTGCATATAACTTGATATTTAAATCGATATTGCATAGTTTAGCACGTTTCGCTGATCCTGAATATTTTATCGAATTTTACCACATTCAATGTAATTTTACCACATATAATGCTAAGGTATAGGAATTGACTTTTGCATTTACTATATTTCCTGGTACGCGCTGCGTAAGTCTGGGATATGTGAGAATCAGAGTTGCCATCCGTCCCGATTCTGCCGGGACAGTCCCGATTTCGAAGATAATGTCCCGCGACCCGACGACAAATACGTTTTGTCCTAATTTCTAATGATAAGACAACAGTCGCTCACAAACAAATAACGGCAAAGAATGTGCTGTGCTAACACAGATCGATCAAAATCAAAGTGTTGATAAAAAATTGGTAGAAGTGGGTATTTAAAAGCATTAAGTACTATAAGTAAAATGCATTGTTTTGTGTTGTATCTCGCGCTTTAAGCAAACCGTCTTCTAATGCTTATGTTGAGCGAGTATTTTCCCATTTGGCATGGTCTAATGTTAGAAATCGTTCCTCTTTAGATTTAACGAAAGCGGAATTGCAAAATAGGCATGTCTTGTTCAAAATTCATTAGTAAATATCAAAATAACGCGGAATTAATAATATTGGCTCATATGCAAAATATGCACGGAAAAATAAGCAAAAAAAATCTAAATCAAAAAGCTCTTTCATTTTTTTCTTCAGCCGAACGAACAGCATGAACGACTGATTTTGATCTGATTGTCGACCGAATGTCCTGATTTTCTTCCCCTAAAGGTGGCAATCCTGTTGGCTAGAATAGCTGCCTAAAGCGGTATCAGGAAAGAGGTCCCGCGGACCTGGGAGCCTAAGAAACGGATCGATATCGTTGATTCGGATGCGGGAGGCAACGGCAAATACCCGTTCGAGTTGAGCTTGTCGCTGGTGCTGGTAGAATAAGAACATTTATTGCCACAAGCCACCACGACACAACACAAATAAACAAAATTAAAAAAAAATAGGTGTGGCTCTCGGGGACTGCAGCGGTAAAGCTATTGCATAGCATTTTTTATCAACTTATGCAATTATAATTATTTATTTATGCAGTATTTTTTTTTCGTCTTCATCCAAAAAGCACGCTGTCTCACCTAGCATTGTGTCTAAAAGAGATAGAATCAGTTATGAGCAGTTAGCAGCTAGTCTACACGCATACGTCTAGTCGCACGCACACAAACACAGTGCCGAAGTCTGCCGAACTGAAACGACGTTAGACAATGCACGGCTTTCAACGCCGCACCGCAATGCCGGTGGGAGTGGGGGGTGTTAGGTTTAATTTTGTTACGGAATTTCTTGATTCGATCGCCGCGCTCAAAGCCCGCGATATAAGCTATGCAATAGCTTAAAAATACAAAAATAGAAAAAGCATAAGAAATAATGAGGACAGCATGGAACCAAACACAAGATTATTTGTATGCCACCCCCCTACTCATATCATAAGTTTTCCGGTCCGTGGTATAACAGCTAGATAAATCAAAGCCGATAGATAAAATATAAAATCTCAATGGCAATTTGTGCAGTGAACTTTAAAATTAAATCAATAAATACTAAACAGTTAATCACATCGCAACCCTGCACGGCTAGCTTAATTGCGGTCTCGCGCGCGATAAGATAGAAAATACGCGACATAGATAATGCTATCTCTTTCATCTTAGTATTGAGTATTGAGAGAAGGAAACAAAGTCTCTCTCGCGACGCGAGCTATGTCGCGGGCACACTTGGGATAAAAACAGGCGGATGGAAGAAAAATTAACTTTTAGCTACTTAATTTTGTTCCATGGTAACTATTTTCCTAAAACGTACTATGCCAACGTATTCAGCCTAGAAGCTCGGCCCTCTGTCCACGGTAACAAAGGACACGCATAAGCTAATAGAAATATACGGGTCAGCCTAGCAACCCTTCACTTTCGGGCCCATTCCTGAAACAGCTACAAAAGCAGGGCGTCACAAAATCAATTAATAAACTTACATAATCCCAGCTACACTACTGCACAAAATAATAATAGTAATTCATACGTTTGCCACCCCTGCGTCAGGCTATTCAATAATAATTTATTTTCGCATGTGGCAACACAGAGAGGGCTGATACGTCCAATGTATTGAACACGTCATGGACACAATGCAATGCCTATATTTTTGGGGGGAAGTGTCCCATTGTGATTGTAACTCGGTTCGGTGCAGTTCCGAAGTTTGTATTCATGCGTTCGAATTTTCGTGTTGTACATTATTACCTATTTATTTAGGGAGTAAGTATCTAAGGAAGCATAAATAAATAACTATTTAAATGTTAAAATAAACAAAAGATAAAAAAAAGTTTATTTATTTATTCGAGTTGAAGATTAGATATTAATTCATTTGTAGGTGGCATGGATTTAATATCTGTAGAACTGTTTACTTTTTAATTATATTTCTGTTATTAACTTTCTCTTAGTTATTCTCGCTAAGCTGCTCAATAAGTTATTTTTAGCATTGACCCTGAAGCTGCGACATATTAATGAATTACTAACAAAATAAAAGACTAAGTTGTATGGCTCAAACTCCCAGGGAGTATTTAACTTGAATTTACCAAACAAACCAAAAAAGATTCCTCTCCGTCTGTTAGGACTCTAAGTACCTCTAGATTAGTCTAGATTGTTCCTGTGGAAAGCCAAAAGCGGTAAAATTTCTATATACTTAGACGACTGTATCAGGATAGAGCAAAGACGTCCCTTTTAAACTCCCGACGAAAGAAGATAGATGTTTTAAGTTTGACGTGTATCTGTGGATCTGTGTATCGGGACTTAAATAGTTTAGGAAATATAATCTAGACACCTTCAAGGCTAGAGTGAATAGGCTGTTCCTAGACAGGCATGCTCTATCTTCTGCCGCATCGTCACTTACCACCTGGTGAGATGGCGGTGATTAGCCCAGCTAGTCTAATAAAAAGAACGTTGTCTAGGGTTTTCCAACGTTTTCCTGTCGATTAGGTTAGGTTATTAAGTTATACGACAGACAAACCCGGTAAACTTTAGTTTAAATTACCTACCATGCCTATGGGACAAGGCGTTGTTTTATGTATAATTAGGGACCCGCTCTGGCTTCGCACGGGCGTCTCGAGTTTCCTCTATTATACAACAAATACATACCATACATAAACACTCACGCCCGTATCCTACAGGGGTAGACCAACACTATGGAGTGCCTTAAGCTACGACACTCTAGCTACGACACATCTCTCTCGCCTCTTGCACATTCATACATCTTTTCATGCTTATACGCCGGTTGAGGGTACTCCTGACCTGCCCTTTTGGAACAGATCATTTATCTGATCAGTATATGCCCTTCTCGGGCGCCCTCTACCGACCCTTCCGACCTTCGCATCAAATACATATTAACCTTCAGAAAAATATATCCTCAATGATAGTAAAATTTCAAAACACCGTTGCGTGGTTTAGGCGAATATACAAACAGATAGACAGTCGCGAAAACTGTCGAACGATAAAATTTCATACAAGGATAAGTCGATATCTATTACCAACCAATTCTTCCAAAGCCATGAAACCTCAACCTTTTCGGAAACACGACAAAATTGGCCCGCGAAGTACGCAGTCTTTCCCGTACAGGGGCGCTTCGCCCCTTCAAACAGGGGGATGGGGGGCGTGGTCCCGTCACGCCCCCAGGACCTCCTTGCAGGCCCTTATTTCAACTTTGATTTATCTTGTACAGACAGACCAGTGTAGTTTGCAATATTGGTAATGGTACCCCATGTTGGGATATCAATTTTTTTTTAAATCCCCATCGTTCTACGAAAGAACTGACAGACTATCATGAATACCTTAAACCAACGAGCATGTGTGAAAGGTTAATTGGCAGGATAGTTATGTTGGTATAGGTTTAACAAACGCAAACGCGGTATTGCAAACGTCCATACGCTGCGGTGACTGCTTACCATCAGGCGGGACGTAAGCTTGTTAGCCACCATAGTGGTATAAATAATCAACAATGTAGTATCTGCCTAACCTTATTCCTGGCGTGTCGCCTCGTGGCGGGGTAAATAAATAGGAAAAACGCCCGACAGCCGTGTCTATCCTGAGGATACTAACGTGTCCTTAGAGTAGTATAACAAAATATGCCAAATTATTTTTAATCCAGGTTTTATTCGTGGTTATTCACTACACATTCATTCATTACACCAAATTACATTTATTGCATATGTTATCGGATTTATTACCGGTTAGTATTGTTGTTACCGCGATATTTCGACGCAGTTGCATGCGTCATGGTTACGAGTAGACTGCGTCGAAATATCGAGGTAAAAACAATACTAACCGTGGTAATAAACCCGATAATATGCAATTAATGTAATTTTGAATCTCTAACGAACGTTACAGATACATGGTAAAGATAAATATCAAAAAGGGAAAAGTTATTTGTTTCAAAATAAAATATAGTCGCATATGGTCAAGCTTTCCATTGGTTGAAATTAAATTAGAATAGCTTCGGAGCGTCGATGGCCTAGTGGTAAAGATATGCGACTCGTAAGCGAAAGGTACTGGGTTCGAATCCCGCGGGGGTCGCTCCACCGTAATTACCTGATCTGCCAAAACCTGCATCATAGTCAAGGCGGACCCCGGGCCCTCGGCGCGAGAGCACAACCGGGGCATTAACGCCAAGATGATTATTTTCTTATTATGAAATTAGAATAGCTTTTGCAGCTGTTACAATTGCAGAGATTAACTCAAACAAACTCTTTTTTTTTTTTTTTTTTTTTTATGTTATTCGGCAGACAAACAGGCATGCGGGCCACCTGATGGAAAGTGGTCACCGCCGCCTATGGACATCAGCATCACCAGGGGTGCTACCAATGCGTTGCCCGCCTCTAAGGAGACCTCTAATATACCTCTTGAACGATCCCATGTCATAGACCAAAGGAAACACCGTTGCTGGGAGCTCATTCCACATCCGAATCGTACGAGCGAGAAACTCTGCAAACGTTGCTTGGTCTTGCAACCAAGTATAAGTTGATCTGTGTGCATGGAGTACCAAATAAATGTATTTCTATTCTATTCTTTTTATAATTTGGGGGAATTTTGGACAAAATAAGAGTTTGATATTGTAAATTATAAACTGACAATCATATTATTATTTCATTGACAATTTAATTTGAATTTGACATTTTTCATTTATTACGTAGGTATCTAGCTATTATTGACATTGCATATTTTGATTTATTTCCAAGTTCTTTTTTATTGTTTTAAATGGATGTGAATTTTACTATTTAATTATTGCTGCTTTAAATATTGTATGTCCGAAATGGGCAAACTGTTGAAACTCACAAATATCATTTGTAATACCTGATTGTACCTACACAGTTCAACAATAAAGTTATTCTATTCTATTCTATTCTATTCAAGCTGCTAGACTGTACTAGAGAGCTGTAAATATACCAGCAAGTGAATCCGAGGCTAGTATCTCTCATTACCCTAACACATCAATGGGATTTGCCTCAGCGAGGGTTAGGAATCAGCTTGATCTGAGATTAAATGTTGAGATGGCTCACTAACGACCAATTAGTTTTGACTGTTTGTATGTTGTGATTTTTCCTGGTAGGGTTAAGTATGGTTGGCGGGAAGGGTGCGTTGGTATGGTTTTAGATGTCTTTTTTTTAGAATAGAATAAAATAGAAATCTTTTATGTCAAAAATTTCTTATTAAGTACAGTGTTGTCCATTTCGGACGTAGAATATTTATGCCACTCAGTGACAAACGAGCAGACAGCCCACCTGATGGTAAGTGGTAACTGTCGTCCATTACATCTACAATTCATACATTTACTACTACTACTAATTACTACTAATTATCTTTACTACCAATTTCTACGTATTATTATGCTTCTTTTAAATCAAGTCTGGGAAGATAAAGTCGCTGAAAGAAGAGGTTACAGACTCAGAATTACCTGTTACGTTACTTTAGTTTAAGATATCTCACTGCTAATACCATACATGCAATGCATGCAAGGGAGCTGACATTCAGATTCAGGTACTTTATTGATAACTATTGTTATAGTTACAGGTCGTTTAGGTACTTTAACATATCATGTCGTATAAAACAGTTAATGATATGGTACGTATAAACCAAGTCAGCAGAAATTAAAATAAATAAATTTGAGATTCGTCGTACCTATCGAATATTTTAGGCCAATACAAATTACAATTAAACTTACTTTACTTTGGTTATTTATCGGTTACGTACGTTTCAATAGGAATTGATAAAATACGGTTGGTAGAACCGAATTTTACGCGGACGAAGTCGTGGGCAAAAGTCGATTACAATGCTTGTTTGCCAAACAGCCATGCCCTATGTCCATGCAAATCGAATGAATCTTCTCGATGAAACTTAACCTGTAGCCAACATCTGTGTACGAATTATCGATTGATATCTAATCTATATTTGCGTTCCAAACAAACTTCAACAGTATAATAACAGTTTTATATTTTAGCCCGACGTTTTTATCACAATCAATTCGTATCGAAATAGTAAGTAACAAGTGGCCGAGCGGTTAGGGTATCCGACTCGTAAGCTTGAGGTACCGGATTCGAATACCGCTCCTGCCATGTACCAATGACTGTTTTCTGAGTAATGTTCATTAGTTGAATACTAACCGATACTCTAACGGTGAGGGAAAACATCGTGAGGAAACCTGTACATTCAGGCGACTGAATGTGTAACCATGATCCAATCTGGTCAGGTTCCCAACAGGGTCACGGACATCAGCTGGCAATTGCTCTACTGTAATTACTGGATCTGCCAAATCGAGTATCATGATCAATAGCGCGAGAGCACAACCGGGTTACCTGACGCCAAGGTGCGTATAATTTTAGTGCTTCCTTCCTTAACTAAAATCACAAAACACCCGCTAAAACCGTGCGATAATCGCCCGCGATATCCTACTCAACTTGTAAGCGAGAGAGGGAACAAAAACAAAATTGCAGTTCAACAATCTAAAGTCGTTAGAACGAGTATTAATCTGGCAATATGGCCGAATTACGCTTGTTATTCCTTGGAATATAGTTGAATCACTTCACAACAGTTCTTGGTGATTAGCGGTTGAATTAGTGATAACCTGATGATAAGTGGCCGATAGTATTTACGTCTAGAGATACCATCGGCTGTCAGGATGTAGATAGCCGGTCGATCGATGGTTATTTGCTTTATTTATCTGTTATTTCGAAACGATGGAAAATTAATCGGTTTTGTTTGCTTGCTAGGCGTTTTAATATTGAAGAAGAAATTACCGTTAATTGTGAGATTTCTTTCTCATTGTTTTTTTTATGTTAGGGAAACAAGCGAGCGGGGCGCCTGATGGAAAGTGGATCACCGCTGCCTAAAGACATTAGCAACACCAGGGGTGTCGCCAAGGCGTTGACCACCTCTATAAATCTAGTCTAATCTCAATGCCATGTCGAAGTAAAAAGGTAGTAACAGGGTAGTAAAAGGTCGGCACCACATCAGCTGCCACACTGTGCCAGCTTGGAGGACATTAGGATGCTGATGTCCTCCACGGCTAGCTCAAGTGTGCCCGCGACACAGGTCGCGCCGCGAGAGAGCGATTCTTACTTTCTCTCAGTACTAAGGCTTTAGGCTCTTGCTTATTGCGTGGGAGAACACATTTTGCCAGCCTTGCTGTACTACGGTGGCCGCTTTCCATGAGGTGGAGCGTCCGCCCGTGGACCTAGGCAATAGGAAATACATTGTATTGTCATTTGGAGTCTGTTTAATGTAAGAGTGTTTCAGTTTCAACCAAGCTCCCGGCCCATACCAGTCCACTGGACGTGAGCAGTGTTTTCATAATCCGGTCAGCCATAATCTCCATGCTCATAAATTAATAAATAAATGACGTTTATTACACATAAACTCATGACACGATAGGTACATTCAAAGATTACGAAAAAGAATCAGTGACATTATAAGAATCCATAATGTATCGCTACCCATGCCATGGAAAGACGTGCAAAGGTGTCACATATGCCATGGCTGGTGCTATGACGCTGGTTTTCAGTGCTCATTTGGTAGATTAGATGAACAAAAAGCGCTAGCGGCCATTTTCTGATCTAGGAAATCCTATCCGATTTGCTCACCGAAGTCCTTTTTTTTATTTTATTTTTTTACCTGTAAGGTAGCAGACAAGCTTACGTCCTGCCTGAAGATAAGCAGTCACCGCAGCCTGGACGTTTGCTGTACCAGGGGCCTCACCCACGGGTTGGCGACCCCGTAAAAACCTTTCACCCCTTTCTTGAGGAACTCCATGTTGTACTCTCCTCGAACCTCTCCAGTCTAAAGTTTTACCTATGACACCCGTATGTGTAGTCTTATTTCGAATGAATTGATATTGAAATTGTTGTGCTGCCTACAGCTTTAAACAGATAACATGTGTAGGAATATGCACTATCAGAGTAATGACAATGATAACGCATTCAGATACTAATCGCGAAGCCACTGATAGATCAATTATGTTATAACGATGTTATGGTATTTACTGTTCATAATCTGGAGTTTACTTCTGTAAAATCTAGTAAATACCTCTGTATATTTTTGTCTTTAGATATATTTTTTCGGCTAATTCTACCACTTTTTCGCAAAAGTCCGTCAAAAACCTGAACGTGTGGAATGTACATTTATTCGAATGAACTTTAGTAGAACTAAGGGCCTCTCCCAGAAGAGAGGAGGTTATTGCTATAATCTTCGCGCAGAGCAGGCGGGTTGGAGATCGCAGTGATTTAAATTTAAAAATGAAAAACGCTGCCCATTTTCCAGCCATCGGAGACTCTAGATATTTTGCTTCGAAAACATTGGTCGCTTTGTACGACACCCACGAGTGTAAGGGGTTGGTGCTATTCTACTCTGCCGGACACCACACGGCCAAATAATCCCATTATAAGTAGGCAAGTACATTTTCCAGCCTACGGAGACTAGATCTTTTGCCTCAAAAACGTTAGTCGCCTTGTAGGACACCCAAGAATATAAGGTTAGGTTAAGGCTATTCTACTCTGCCGGACACCACACCTACCTCAATGAGAAACAAAAAACTCCTTTTATTTATTAAATAATTGAATAATTATTAATGATTTCAATCCATAACAATTAATTTACACTTTCAATGCAATTGTCATTCTAAAAACAAACATTGGTCCAAGATCGTATACGAGTTCGCGAAAAAACTGTTTAAATATCGATAAAGCCCCAGACACACATCACGAATTACACAAGGCGTGACATCTCAAAACATAGTTAATGCAATCAAAGAGTCTTTAATCTCGCGTTAAACTGGGATAAGCCGAGACCACGGACACCATGAAGATTTTAATCATTGATTCGAAAAAGAACTGGCCATTCTTTAAACATTTGTAAAGAGAACTAGCCGTTACAATGACAAATGGCGCCAATGTTGTCTAATTTCAACCAATTGATAGGTACTAAGTACAGTGCCACCAACTTATCTGTAGTCAGTGGAAAAAATCGGAACTAAGGTATTATTGTACTACAGTGATAGTTTATAATGCCCGTTTCATCACCACTAACGACGCTATCAGCTGAACAGCTAAGTTGGTCGCGCTGTAATAAGTATGAATAAATGCAATAAATCAACACAAATGGTTATTACAATGCATCTCTCATGTATTACAATTAATTATAAGATTTTTACAAACCATTAACATGTATTGCCGGTTATCGATTAAGCGGATTTTCAATTTACCGATGAGAATTGTCGATAAATTCGTTGTTAATACTTATAATCTGGCGATGTACGCACATTTGTATCAATGAGTTTAAATTAATTATCGCTACTTTTTATTTTTTTCTTTGCTCTGGTACCTGCGTTGTTTTAACTTTTTAAATTGTTTTACTACTTCGGCGTACTGTTTGACATTTTCGATTAGTTTTGTTACCCACCTAGTCCGCAGGTTAATGAATTCGATATGCCTATAGGTACAGAACATGACGTAAGTTTTTAAGTAGGTAGGTACTTTAAGTAGGTAGGTAGGTACTTTAAGTACGTAGGTACCTACCTACAAAGCTTAACTATCTAAGCGAGACTATTTTTTTATACACCGTATTTGGCCTCTACTTGTGCTAAAGCGTTGGCGTTGCTCTCGAGAACTTTTAAAGTGACTTTCAGAAAGTATGTACTTAGTTAAGCTTTAATTTTTAACATTTTTTTTATGAATTTCTCTTGTAACTAAGAAATAATTTTAATAAACCAAATGGGTAGTTTTCTAAATTGTTATTAAAAATATGTTTTACTCAAAGTTATTTCATGTAAGCACTTCATACAAAACAAACACACCCTTATTAGCGCACACTGGCCGGAAGTTAGTTTCGAACACGACAAAAAAGTTTATATACTATAATCAAAAGTATCTTATTCGTTTTTTAAAAACCACTTTGTATCACCAGTGCGACTGGCCGGCGCCACTCGTTATTTTCGAAACAAACATACAGACTGGGCATATTTTATTCATATTTACCATTGTGCCAGTAGCTTGACTGGAAACCACTACGTCAGCGTAGTGTTGGGATGCTTCGGTCTGATGAACATTTGGTATAACGCCTTCAGAAATGCAGACCCACTTTGTTTATGTTCTGGTTACTTAAAAAAGGGTTATTAGTTATAGAGTCAATAAATTATGAAAAAAGGGAATAGGCACGGAAAAATTGTATACCCCAGATTTAAAGAAACCGAGCGCGTTGAAGTCTTTTGTATTGTAGTATCTAATCCAGTGCAATCTAATCAGGTTCCCAACTGCTAACAGCATCACGGATATCAGATAGCAATCGCTCTACTGTAGTAACCTGATCTGCCAAATCCTTGATCATAGCGGCCAAGCTGGTCAAGACGGACCCCGGACCCTCGCGCGCGAGAGCGCATCAGGATATTGACGCCAAGGTTATAAATATGTTTAATCCTATACAAAAGAATTCAACGCGCTCGTAAAATACATATTAACTCGCAAAACCCGTGGGTAATCAATCAGATAACGTCGGAATGTCATAGTCATTTAATTAGGAGATAGGACATTTTTACGGGGGGTGATGCGCCTGGTATTGCAAACGTCCATAGGCTGCGGTGTCAGGCAGGCCGTAATCTTGTTTGCTACCTCAGTGGTTTAAAAAAATTAGGTGGTAATTCGGCTGTAAAAATAGCATTATTAACTGTAGTAATGTGGTATCTGCTTACGTCTTCGTAAAAAGGCGTGACGTTTTTTGGTATGTAGCAAAAATAACTTCTTTTTTTATATTTTCTAGCTTTTGAGAATATTGAACCAACTAAGTATTACAGGTAGGTACTACAATTTTCCTTAATGAATGAACGAGATCGGTGTTTGGCTTCTATATCTATGTATGGTTTTTAAACTAGGGGAGGTTACTTCCCGATGATATAGTACAAAAAAAATATAAATAAATATATAAAATAAAAATAAATGACCGGTAATTTCGTTGAGAAGTTTAAAAGAAGTTAACCGTCAAACATACATATTATTTTGGTCTATATTCTTCATCGATAAAAAAACAATACCTATCGTGAAATCTGTACCAACGCCCCATCCCTAGTTAAGCCATCGTGCACGTTTCTCTAATTGGAGTCTAGCAGACACTGAGTCAGCGGAACCTTTGTCTTGTTCGACTACCGAGTTACGCGAGTTGGCTCACACTACGTTTGTTGGCAACTCACTCACGAATGTGAGTTTTTAACTACTTAAATCGATGTGTTGTGAAATTAGTTTTGAATTTGTTAGCATCGAATCAATGTAGCTGTTATGGTGTGTGAGAGATTACTTTCACATGAAATGCCTACCATCTTTCTCTTCGGGGTCTTTACAGACATGATAGCTGTTTTTGAGTTAATATTGAGACGCCTCATTGCTCCCCGTTATAAAAGCGCGAAATAATAATAGAGTATATTTTGTTTACTAGGTGTCTAAGGTTGTCTGGAAGAAATCGCTTTAAGCGATTAGACTTAAGATGCTTTTTAGTTTTTCCTTTGTTTTGGTTATATTTGTGTACAAGCAATAAAGAATTTTCATACATTTATTCATTCACGAAACAATGGCTTGAGCTTCATTTTTGCCATCTTCACCCTTGGCAGTCTGTTGAGATCGCAGTGTAGATGCCCTGTAGTGCAGACTACAGAAAATACACACGTTATCTGACTTTGTTTTATTAAAAACTAACGTATTTTACATAGTGTAGAAATCTATGCTGCCTATTTATTAGTCTACGAAGGTCAATGCATGGTCTCTGTGCGTCCTAATCTCGCGAACGCGCCTACAATATTATTTTTATCTCAAAATCCCTTACCAATTGCATCCAAAAACAAAAACAAACGACCCGCTGAAACAAAACAAATCGTCCATCTTGGAGTAGCAACTTTTTTCGACGCACCGTTCCGGGGCAGATGTTCAACTCCCATACAGCCATGTACTCATATAATGTGTATTCGGGCTGCACAACAATAATAATTAGTCGGAACGCCCTGCCAACCCCCTGGGGTATAAAGGTCTACTGAATGACGCCCTTCGGTGGCAAAAAAACTGTCCTCACCCCGCTCTGTTTGGGTAATAAGAGTAATTGTTGCAGTAGTGGTTTGGCGGGTTCGGGTATACTCCAATACTGCCCATTGAATGAGATTGTCATCGCATTGTGTCGAGTCTGTATTTTGAGGTTAAAGTTTTCGTCGATTTTAGTAAGGCGATTTTTTTAATAGATTTCCTGTTAACTAGGGATTGTACTTACAGCACAGAATTTGATAATAATGCTAGTTTTTCACTAAATGTTTCAGGAATGAATAGAAAAAAATACAGTGAATGATCAAAAATAAGTTTATTGTTTTCTCAAAATATTCTTCGTTTCAGTAAATTATGCACTTTTTCATACGTACAAATCAATTTTGAAAATATGTATGCCATTTACGTGGTGACCTCGGAAACATATTTTTCATATTCTTGGACAGCCTCTTCTGGTGATGAAAATCGTTGACCCCTTAATTGCTCTGCTGAGCTGTCAAATTAATTTAAAATTAAAATCATAGATAATCGTGCAACGAACATTTTCACAACTTAATTCCATGATGACGTAGACACACAATTTTTAAAATGACGCCATTATTTACAAACAAGTAATAATCAGATGAAACAAGCTGTATTCTACACTTAGATCAAACTCCTTTTAGGTTTCGTCTAAAATTTTACAGTCAAAGTGTTTCATTTTCAAATGTTGTAAGTAATTTTTAATAGTAGTTTATGCAACTGTCATATAAAAGGGGGTATTAAAACATGAGTGTCTGTTTATCATACGAGGCGTAGCCGAGTATGATAATAGTTTGACACGAGTGTTTTAATACCTAATTATATGCAGTTGCATACACTACTTTATCTACACTCATATTTTCATGTTAAAATTTCGTACCTATAATTTTTTCAACTTTGCTGGAAGTAACTGCGAGTCAGTTCTGTTGTATCTACGCGTCGAGGATATCAAGCGAAATTCACTTCACTACTTTCACATTTATCTATTTATTTGCATTAAACAAGAAAAAACATTCACAAACACAAATTAAAACAATTAGAAAAAATATTGTTTAGCGGGAAAATAATTCCAAATGTACTCAATCACAACCACAGACTATGAACTGATCACAAATATAAACAGGAATTTTGAATTTGTTAAAGACATTTAGGTATTCAGCCTACATTTAGCCGTGTCCCGGCGCCCGACAAAAATTTAAAAAAGAAAAGTGTTGCATAATGATTAAAAAGTTATTTTTCGATACAGCTGTAATGAAAATAGTATGGGAAATGCTGTATCGAAAAGTAATTTTTTAAATTTTTATAGACTGGCGTGAAAAAAGTGTATCCTTAAACAACTGTTTTTGAATATGTAATTGGAACATTACACTATGAGTGTAGATAAACATGGTTTATGTAAGTGGCCAGTTCTGGAAACCTTCAGTGTGTCCTTTGTAATTGTTCTCATTCTTACCGGATTATCTGTGTTAGGTACTCAGTTGTTGGTCTGCCTCCCCACTTACATAGTTTTAATATTAAGTTGGTACTTAAACATTACATACAAGGACATAACTTCTTAAAACGACCTACCTTATTGAACAATTAAAACCTTATTCTAAATTACTTAAATAGTTAAAAAATTAGCCCCTGAATGCGGAAAAGTGCCCAGAAGTCTTGTCGTAGTCAGTTCAAATAAAAAATCAGAAACAAAACCTACTTTTTAAAAATCACTTAATAAAAAACGCAGACAATGCGCAATTTAACAAGTTAGGCAACCCAGTTTTGAATTAGGATCTCAGTCGAAAGGAGTTAGGTAAGCTAGTTAGCTTCGGCGAATAAAGGTGACGTGAATCAAGGTGACCAGAGTGGTCCTAGAGCATGGAGTTACTTTAATTTAACTGGATAGTTACTAATTTTATTATCAACTACCAGTGGACCCGGCGCGAATTCGTTCGCGTACACCTACTTTAGAACTACCAACGCTTTTTTTCTTGCTCATAAACCTACCTCTTGAATTACTCTATCTATTGTTGTAAACCGCATAAACCGCTGAATGTGCAGGTTTCATCACGATGTTTTCCCTCACCGTAAGAGCATCGGTCAGCATTCAACTATTGTACTTACATAATTCAGAAAATAGTCATCGATATACATCGGATATCCGATGTCAACTTATTGCTTCTTTAACCTACCTATTAATATGATTTACGTGCAACACTGTATTTAATCATAAGTATATATATCTACACGTAACTGGCACCGACACGGCAACCTATTTCATTTTATTTTTGTTTACCTAATTGGAAAGAATCGATGCGCTATAATTCTGATAAATTCTTATAATGAGTGGAGTTGTAGCTTAAATTAAACCAGCGTACATTTTACAATAAGAAAGACATACGGGATATTAAAATTGCTATTCGTCATTTAGAAGTCTTTGCTTTTCGTTCGAATAAAATTTCCGTTCCAAAACTAAACCCACACACGTTGCGATCCATTATAAAAAATAGGTCTTTTATAATTGACACAATCACGCCTTAGCCGTTTGTTCCATCACGTAGTACCATTCAGTGGATGCGAAACTTACACGACATAAAACACCTTTTATTGTTGCGATCCGTTTCACAAAAAGTCACGTAGCGGAAACATTAATTAAATTTCGAATGTGATGACATTTTTTTTAAATTTATGAATGTGGCAGTGGGCCGTAGGATGGGGTGGGAGTATGCAATATTTATTAGTTTCGTCTGGGACTGCTCTACTCTCTGTGAATGTTAACTCTCATTTATGGCGGTAGGTATGCTATTTAATTTGAATTTTCCTGACCTTATTAGTCAAAATCATAATTTTATTGCACAATTGATGCTACGTCCAATTAACATTCAAACATCCATTAACGTTTGTAGAATTAAAATCAGCTAGTAAAACAACAAGAAGTTCAATCAGGTTCAACGGGGATTATTATCCAAGTCAGATATAAATCGAGTCCAAAGAAGAAAGCCAGAGTTAGAACGAAAATCCCTTTTTTCTTTCTATTTTACGTAGGCAATAAACTAGGTAGCATTGGTCTTATCATTTCGAAATCTTGATGAAATGCGCCAATATGATACTTGACTTGTTTATTTTTTTCGAGTAGACTGTTAAAGTTCGGTGTTGTTTGTGTGGTACTATCCCATCCCATACATCAACGTCAAGTAGTAGGTACCTAATTATGATTTTACCTACCTACAATATTAGTGAATAAATATTAGTGTAATGTAAGTAATGAATGACTCCACAAACATAGTAGGTACCATGATAATACTACTAGGCTTCGTTTTTTGTAATAATGTAGATAGTAGGTAACAATTTTGCAGAAATAAGTATCCTCCTCCGGGTAAGTAAACCTCCCTCCACTATTTTATTGTATACTTACTAGGTATCACCTCCTTACGAACAAGCGAAGAGTAAAAATAAGCGAAGCTAGAAACCTTGTAAAACATTTACAAGACCGCTCTAGGTACCCTAGATTCAACAGAGAGACCTATTCAACGAATTCGAAATTCAAACCGAGAATTTCGAGCCCATGAAAACTCAATCCAAGCCGGCTATCAACAAAACTATATCTGTCTTACTTCAACTTATGGCGGCGAACAGAGTTCAATATCCCCATCTCTTCTTGTTTACTAGGCGGGTGTAAGCCACGCCTTGCAACACCCCCCGCTAAATCCGTCCTTTTCTTACTTACATAAACTTGATTCTCCGTCACACTCGCTCTTGAACTATCGATTTTCTTTGGAGCCCGGTTTGTTTACTCGGCCGAATTCCGACGGTCGCAGTTTATACAGGCGGCGGTAATAACCCGTGTTGACTTTAAACGGTCGGGTAATACGTACTTATATGGAGGATTTACGTGTTGCGAGAGCAGAAAATGTATTTTTAGAGAAGCTAGTTTACTGAAGACGTATAGTTGGCTACCCCAGTTAATGTTGAATTTATTATTTGATATTATGACTCGGCGTCCATTGCGCTGAGCTGGGCTGGAATATCTATTCTACCTACTATCTGAATTATCTATTTATTAATAGAAAACATAGTTGAACCATTTCAATTCGTACTGAGTAGGTGTAGGGGATACCCTACTTAGTTAGTTGTTATTATCTATCTGAAAGATTATTAAGCAAGTACTGTGAGTAATAATAGTACCTACCTACTTTACTAGTAACTAATCTATTTAGGTAAGTAGGTTATGACCGTTTTCAGGAAACTCGAATAAGCATTACCTAACTGCTTATCTTTAGGCATTCCTAAAAGGCCATTGCCTTAACCAATTCTCTACTCTACTTCATGCCAAGATTTATCTATAGATTCGTGTTGTAATGTTGGTAACTAGTGACGGCATCGCTGTTGTTGACAACAAAGTGACATTTCAAAATGGCGACACGTGGTTCCAGTTTTCAGAAGTTTGCTGTGGGGAACAGAACGTAACTGTCATTTTAGGCGATGCCTAGGGCCTAAGCACCGCCCAATCCACTTCCTAACTTTAAGCGTTTCCTAACGGTGATAGTTATTTCCCAGCGGTTAGTGAAACGTATTTTCGTTTTAAACAATTCCTAAGTAGGTACCTATTTGGGCATTGGATTTAGGCGATTTTATGTTTAGTGACGGGCATAAGTACCTAGACTAACATAGATACATGTGGACCACCTATCTACTTATAAAAAATATTTGAAGGCAAATAACAAAAAAATAAAAAATAACAAAGATAATATAGGTATAAACAATAGACAGACTACGAGTTCCAAGTCCTGAGACAGAGTTGTCCGAGTTCGAAGTCCTGAAGCAACTATCAGCGCTTGAATCTAATTAAAACAAGGCCATTGAAGCTATTGAAAGGAGAAAAAAATTGCGCTAAAAAGTCAAAAGTCAAATGGTCAAAAGTCAAAATCTCTTGAGTAGGACATTACACATCTCTTTCAATCGTCAAAGAGGAATGTATGCATGTGACTGCAGTTAGAAAATAAAACCTTAAATAAACACAATAGACAACAGATTGATGCTGACTTACGGTTTCTTTGACTCCAAGGTTTGCTGGTAGAAAACTCAACTGTTGAGTTAAGCTCGCCTTTGTACTTAAGTTACCTTCTGTTAATTTGTATTTATTATTTTGTGTACAATAAAGAATAAAGCATAAAGACAACAATATGAGTTCTACAAACGCACCACTCACTGAAACCAATAACATCTAAGTAAGAACTATTAATTTGTATCATCAAATTGCAACTACAATGGCACACGTGCCTGTCAACCCCAAATTACAGAGGAATGACGGATTGAATACAGAATACGACCGCCATTACGAAATGGAAGCCATATTTTGTGAATGTAATTACTGAGATTGCCCGCCTTTTGTTTGGTAAGCGATATTATCATCGTCACAGAACATAACAGTCCACTGCAGGACTAAGGGTCTCTCCCACGATATGCCAGGTTTTTTTCTTAATCGCCACGCTTGGCAGGCGGGTTGGAGATCGCAGTCCTGTAAATATGACAATGGAAAACGCTGCTGCCCATTTCCCAGTCTATAGAGACTCTAAATCTTTTGCCTCGAAAACATTAGTCGCCTTGTACGACACCCACGAGTGTAAGGGGTTGGTGCTATTCTACTCTGTTGGACACTTCATGGCCAATTATGTAATTATATTCCATTGTATTACAAAATTCATATTATTATTCCAAAATTGTAGGACTTTTGTTGACAAGTAGCCGGTTTTCCGACGCAGTTGCAAGCATAATTGTCACGGGAACATACCCTGAAAATGTGTGATAATAACCGCGATAGTTTAAAACATTACTGCAGGACTGTAACGTTAATTAAATAGGGCCCAGTTCTAACTAATTGCGTTCGAAATTCGATTATGCGCCGGGCACACCGCATGCCAAACAAACGGCCATTAGAGAACTCTCTAGAGACTGCAGTGGTGAGTAAGGCACGAGATTATGCGTTTTACATTTATTTATTTTATTCTTATTAACACTATAATTACAAGCTTAATCTAATGCGAAAGATACAACCAACTTATTACCTACCTCTCTTACGAAAATGAATAAGGTGTGTTGTAACTGTGAGGACTGAAAAATATGAAAGTTATTTTCGCATTTAGGTACCTATATTGTATGTCTTATCATCGGATTCTGGGCCCTCGCATGCCGCGCTGGGGCGCAACCGGGACATAACGCCAAGATGGTGATGATGTAAGGCTTATCATCATCATCATCACAGCCCACAACAGGCCCATGCAGGACTTAGGACCCTATTATAGAAAGATAATTTGAAAAAGAATGATTTTTTCATGCCGAAAATCAAAATTGGCTGAGATATTAACTGAATTGACCAGAAAGTTCGACTCGGGGCAGTTCCAAAACAGGGCCCTAGATCTGAAGAGAGATTAGAGCATTTCTTTTCTTTTTTCGTTTATGCCTCTGTCTTACTTTTTTTATCCCCAAATGAATATTTAAGAATTTTGTGCCATCTGCCTGAGTGGAAAAAAAGTGTTTTACTTTTACTTTACTTTACTTACTTAAAGTCTGCAACTTACACCACGCAATGCGCAATCGCAGAGCAAATGAGCGTATCAAGTTACCTCCGGCGGGAGTCACTGTTTGGGGTTGCGCTTTTATCAGCCTCTTGCGCATTAATGGAATATTCAATTTGGTTTTATAGTGTGTTATCTGTTACAATATACCTACGTTCCCATAATCATCTTTGAAAATGAGTTGGCATTTTACTTGCTGGGTTTGCTAGGCCTGTCAAGAACAGCGATTGCGTCGTAGCGTAGTAATATCTGAAACCACTGGTGCGACTTCGGAAATTCTCTCTTTCAAACGGAATTTCTAACGAATCAATAAATCCATTGAGACAAACTCAATGAAATTAGTTTTCGTTCTACTTACGAAATGAATGAATCAATTTATTGAAACATACAACTCACAAAACCACGACGTGTGGCGTTAGCCCTGAGAAAAAAAAAACATTGTCCTCACATCCTGGCAGCCAACAAATATTTTAAAATTTGAATTTTTGTATTCCGAAATAGAGTTATTCCAATTTCAAAAGGGACCCCGAGGCGGTGGTGTTTGACGATCTGTCAGGGATGACAATGGTTTCGCCCCTATACAGCCCACTCTTCGTGCGTGTCTGATAACAAATTGATTTTTTTTCACCAAAATCTTGGTTGAGGAACGGAAAATTGATGTCTGAAGCTACCGTTTGACATGTCTAACCCGTCGGCTATATTGTATCAGTTTATTCATAATAAACAGTGGTTGTATGGATGAGTTTATATTATTATTGCTAAAATTAAGACTCCGACATATGTTTTTTTTTTGTAATATTTTATGGCCTGGAATCTAAGTCCTTTAAGCCAAATCTTATTTTGGCGAAATATGTTTGTGTTAACAATAATGGCACAAAGTACGTCTTAATACGAATTTGATGATAAGGATGTAAAGATAATGATAAATAACCAAATTTTACTAGATTATTATCACGGTAGGCATTAAATTGTTAATTGCACGTCGTAATTGTATATTCTTCAGTGATATTATATGAGGTAACAGATTTTTCATTCAGTTTAAACAATCTCACATTCGTAAACACATATTTTCTTGGAAAGTGTGGAAAACTGTGCTTATAGGTAATGTAAATCTAAAATCCATATTAACCTATCTGCTCACCTGGTGGAGACGACGACCCACGGGCTGGCGCGTACCTCGGGCAAAGATTAAGCTAGCCAAAGAGGTAACGCCGCCAGCATCCTGGGTAGACTCCCGTAAGGCAGTGATTTTGATTCCGTTTTTTTTTTAGTGATACGCTTTTATTTTATTTTGCCGTATATTTTTCATTATGTAATTTGGTTTATTTTTTAATAACGTAGTTTATGTTAAGGTATTTTGTCGTATTGTATATATTGTTAGTAGTAAATATAAACTGTATTATAAAGGGAAAAGATTTGATTGTTTATCGGTTTGTTTGTTTGTAATGGATAAACTCAAAAACTATTAACCTATTAGCCCCTTCAACCATGGGCTACTTTATATCCCGATATCACACGGGTTCAGGCACTCTAGCATCCATGTGAAGCTGCGGCGGGTCGCTAGTCAGGTATATTTTTTAACACACATGCCGCTTATTACCTACATTCAACATTTTTTGGTCCTTCGAAACCGGATCAAGGCAACTCGCTCACAGCGGGACACTAATTTAGCTTATTCTTTTGTAAAGAAATAACCACTTAAAACGCATCACTATTTAGTATTGATTGAATTAAAACGCAGTATGCAGACCCCGGACCCAGGCGTACCGCGCGGGAGCGTAACCGGGATATGATGATGATGAAAAAAAAACGCAGTGTTTGTTCACATTGATGGAAAATTTATTTAAGACAGACAATGGGAGGTTAAAACGACGTAAAAAGGACGCTGATGGACGGTTGATGGGGATATATTATCTGTTAGGTATTTTGTTACACTTTTTGTCTGTACGAAAACCAGCATTGCTGGGTCTAGGTCTCCTCATCTAAAACCGACCAGCGTTCGTTGACGGTACTCTACATTGCTGCGCATTGCAACAGGTCTCCTCATCTGCGCCTAACCTCAGACAAACTAAATTATAATGTACATCTCTGTTCACAACACCGCAGTCATCTCACCGCACGATATTTGTACAAAAAGTGCCGAAAGCCACCATTGTGGCTCACGCGGTTCCAACGACAAATGGTTACTTGGAACAGGGGGCTGTCGAAAAACTCCAGGCTCAGCATTGAAATCGTTAATAGTGTGTGCCGATGCGAAAAATCTGTGACAAAAGACCCACAAGCGGGCTCGGTGGACAATTATCACGCCGAAATTAGACTCTTTGTCACAATATGGGCGGTGAAACTTTCAATTTTTGCTATATGTCACCGCCTTTGTGGAGGAACTACCCGCTATACGTATGAGCTAATAATAAACGGTGATATAAATATACCGTGTGGTGTCCGGAAGAGTAGAATAGCACCCCTTACACTCGTGGGTGTCGTACAAGGCGACTAATGTTTTCGAGGCAAACGACCTAGTCTCCGTAGACTGGAAAATGGGTGGCAGCGTTTTCCATTGTTATATTTACAATACTGCGATCTCCAACCCGCCTGCCGAGCGTGGAGATTATGGCAATAACCTCTCCAATCGTGGGAGAGGTCCTAAGTCCTGCAGTGGACTGTTACGGGCGTGATGTTGTAAATAGGCGAATAGTTTACTTAGCCGATATATAAAATGGCTAGTTTAAACAACTATTCAATTGAAAATTTGGCAAATTCATTAACTTTGAAAGTAGCGTCTAACGAAAGACATTGTCCCCAGTTTACGGAGCTCCTCCATGCATTGTCACAACGCTAAACTAATACAAACTATTATTATTGTTTTAGGTTATTTTTGTCAGGTTAGCGTTGTAATAAAGTATGGACCAACTTCATAAACTCGGGGCAATATCGTTCTTTAAACATTACTTTCAAACAATAAAATTGGCAATTTTTCAATTGAATAGTTGCTTAAAAAGCTAGCTGTTTTATTAACCAGCTAATATGACATATACACATTTATTCTATTATCAAACTGTTGCTCGCTTTTACTCCTTATTTAATATAGTAGGATTCTAATTGTGACGAATTGTTGACGAATAAATTAGTTACATAAATACCCGTGTTTTGTTTCCATGTATGAAATAAAAACGTCAGCAGTCACGTGTTATAAGTACCTAAGTATTCTTAGAAGGAATATCCTTAATTGTTTACGTATTCGTAACGAGTTCCACTAAAATTATTGATATTTCATTCTACATTACGAAAGTATATTTAGAAATTTCAAAATACATATTTCTGAACGCGACGATCCGTCACGCCAGCCAGTGTTGCCAACTGCGCAAACACGCCCAATAATTACGGCGGAAAGGGCGCGAAATGTTTGTTTTCCTCCGCTGCGCACAATACGGGTCGTGTTTGCTTTGCGATATTATTTATGGCTTTCATTGCGTTGACAAATAGATCTATCGCGTTATTGACACCCGTGCTGGGGGGCGATGTGCTCTTTTTACTGGGCTGTATGGCCATTGAGCCTTTGCACGGCTCGTCTACGCGGATTGAAACTAACGCGTCGCCCTATCTTGGTTTAGTGATTCGGTAGTGAAGTCAAAAATAAATTTGCTGTGATCCGAATAAACTGCCATATTTAAATCAATATAAATTATAGGATCGGTAAAAAAGAAAGACATTATCTGAAACGATAACTATCATATCTATAACAGGAATTACCGAGGCTGAAGATTCAAAGAAGAACAATAGAATGAGAACGTCACGACAACGACACATCTACCTACGTATAAGCGGCAAACGTTAAGAAAGCAATCTTAAATAGCGATATTGAATTTCTGTACACAGACCGCAAACAACAGGAACGTACAAGAACTCCAACACGTATTCAATAAACGTTACAAGACAATTGTCGAAAAAATTACTGACGCGAAAACACTTCAAAAACCACCCACCGACGAGGAATAAAAAAAAATGTTTGTTACACAATTGAACACCTTTTCCGAGACTTTTGCCGCCAAAAAACGCCGAAATTTTCACTCGGGCAGAAATCCTTTCTAATCCATGTGAAGAATGATGCACGAAAATGGACGTTAAGTGTTCGTATCAAGACTTCATTTTGGTCTGAACTGGTTTTGTTTAAGAAGAGATAGTATCTGCCGGATTTGGGATAATCTTTTGTTGACAGTTTCAAGGTGCCTCGAATGCACTGAACGTGGTTTCTCAGAAAGGATCTAATGGTTGACGCCGAAAACAGTGTCTAGTTTTTTCTGTCGCAAAATAAGTCCAGTCCACTACTGGAATTATTATTATGAGAATACTCATAACATACATCTACTTATACATACTGTAATATTAGTATGACTCAAGGAATAGTGGTATTTTCATTGCCCTTAACCTAAAGAAAATACTACATTTTTGAACAAAAACGTGCAAAATGATTTTAATGATTACAGGCTAGGTACCAACATCATTGAAACCAATAAACAAATGTTGATGACTTATTTCAAAGATAAAGGAATGCTCCTTCAAAATACCTAACCTGACGCGTTCGTTACGTATCCTACGCACAAAAGAAGTTCTTCGATCTCACATGTCATCGGTTTGATATTGCTCGTCAATTTTTTTCCTAACACAAAGGCCTCACGAGCACGATCATAGCCCCCTCAATTTGGCAAAGAAACCTCAGGTAACAGCCAGAAAAAAATAAACGTGACAAAATGTCTGTAAACATGTACCTACACGTACCTTCGCCAACACACTGAACATGGAAAAAACGCTTTAGAATTTTGCAATTCGTACCTCAAATATTACGGCCGTGACGAATGGTACGCTCATTCAATTTTGGAAGGCGTTCCACGTGTTTGACTTTTATATTTTTTTGGCAACCAGCCAGCTATATTGCAGAAAATTTCCTATTTAGCCGGGTAATTGTAAAATACTTTATTAAAGATACAAAAAATTGAATCGATGTACCTTATAATTGAAATTGACGTGCATCCAATCGTTTGTATAAGGATCTTAACTGCATACAAGGCGTGGATAATTGCACATCTGATACTCCTTAAGAAGAATTTTATGAATAAGTTTAAACAGCGAACAGTTCATAAAGTTAAACTCAATGAAAACGTTTTTACCAGCTCTTACTTTGCTTCTACACGTGGTGGTCGATATAAACATAAACTCCCCGATGCTGTTTATTAATGACAACATATTTTTCGCTAACCCTGTGTCTAATGGCCAGGAATACTAAGTATTTGAAAAAAAAAGCAAATTAACCAACCCAAATCTCTTTCTTTCCAGAACCCGGTAGAGCTACAATGCTGCTGACTGCCGCAAGACTCCAGAAGCCGCTATAACCCCAAAACAATGCCAACACACACAAGAAAGCGGCAATTTCGGTGACTAGCTAGCGCGAGCAGTAGCTAGTTGGGGTGGAGCCAAGATGGCGCTGCTAACGAACTCAGTCTCGAGTACGGGTCCGACTGCAACGGGCCCGGCCGCGCCTCAAGCCCACCATTCTACCACACCGCTACACCACTACTTTCACTACCTGAAGCAGCCTTCGCCGCTAGCCCAGAACCCGTATGCGCATCACAGCAGTGCACATCACATGGGCATGGGCCCAGGACCGCTTGGCGGGCTTGGCCCATTCGGGTTAGGCCACCACGGGCTAGAAGCTGTTGGGTTTCCACAAGGTAGGACTTTTGGACCACTTGTTTTTTCTTGTTTTTTTCACATGTAGACTAAGATTTGTGTGCTGATGAGTAGTGACGATGCGGACGATGATGCTGATGGAGTTGCCTCTTGTCCTAATAAGGGTAAAATTATTGTGAATACTTCGAAGTACATTCATAAGAAGTTATATAGTAATAGACGCTTGATAGCTTGCGTTACACGTAATTTGTTATAATCCCGATTGTAAACTGAATTCACGATTCACGACCAAATGTGAACGAAGTGCTTGCCTTATCGGATTACAGTAGGATTAAAAACTCATAGTAATTCAAAGGTCATTAATTATAAATACCAACAAACAATATAAGCGCACTGATAAGGTATTTGTAGCGTAATGAAAATTGTAAGTCTATTCTAATCAATCGCTCGTGTGACGAATAGTACCCAACCCCTTCCACTTACGGGAGTTTATGTGTATCTGTGTGTGTACGCGTTTGTAGTATGTGTAGTTAGAGGCACACACTAGAACAAATATACCACAATATGGATAGCAGCGTTTTTGATGCGTATTTTCCATAATGTGATTTACAACCTGGCCCACAAGCGTGGACTAATAACCATCAGCATAGAGTAAACGGATATGGATTACGATAACTAATCAAGGAATCATTCATTTTTCACCCATTGAAATCTTATCAATTTAGACAGGTAGCGCAACTTTATCAACGGCCAAACAATCTTGTTGCGGCCACATTTTTTGACATAATGCAGTATACGATACGCAGCGTTCCACTTAGACAAGACATAACGAAAACAGTAGCAAAAATCACAATAAAATTACCATCAACAAAACACCGTCATTCCGCCGAAAGGCATTGCATAATTTAACGTACCAAGAAGACATCCTTGGAAATAATCAAAACAGGCCGCCCCCTCCCCCCTCTTAAGCGGCTTATGCCCCCTCCCCATGCCGCTGGGACCGCCAGTGTTGCCATGCTACCCCAAATTGTGGAAACGGAAGTCGTTCCTTGTTAGTTGCTTTAATTAGTACCAAGTCTGAGTTTTCATGTTTTTGTTGCGCCGTGCGTGCGGTTTTCTTGGTCGCTTTTTTGTTCGCGTTCCTCTTTTCTGTCTTTCTCTCTGTATATTTAATATATAACAGTATTATTAAATATACTATATACATTAGTCACAAAAGAGACAATTGTCAGACGGCCAAAGGCCAACGACGCGAGGATGCCGGAGACCGGGCGAAGTGGAAACGAATGGTAGGAAAGCGGACCCTAACAGAGGCCGGGATAAGCGCTAGGACGATGATGACGATGATTATTATTAAATATATCATATTCATAAGTCACAAAAAGACCATTGTCAGAATAGTTACAAGTTTATCAAACAGCCAACTACATCTTCTTTCTTTCAGACTGGCCTTTAAAAAAATGCTCGTCCCAGTACACTTTCTTTCAAAAGATTCTCAGTAAAGGATTAGGCTTTCCCTTTCGAAATTCAAAAGAAATGTTCTATAGCGCATTAGTGATGCTTCTATGAATTTAGGCAATTGTATTGTTCACATTTGTCTGTCATTTGTTTACCTTTTACGATGAAATAAAGCGGGGAAAGAAGAGAGCTAATCGATATTACTTATTAAAAATGGAACGTGGTCTTCTCTTTATAACTGCTACCAATGCCCTTTTCTATTATCGTCTGCTATTTAGGTCAATTAGTATCGCAGGCCGTTGCGTTATTTGGCTAATTTGAGAGATGTCTTTATACCAACTGAGATGAAGAATTACCTCCGTATCTGTCTATTGGCCACCAACTAGCTTGTGTTCCGGTTTGAAGGTTAAGGTAGCCAGTGTCGTTGCAGGAATGAGGCATGTCATTGTCAAGTCAATCCTAAAAGTGATAACGCACCTACGGTTCTGTACGGCTAACACAAATGTGCTCGCGCCGCGAGAGAGCCTTTGTTTCGTTCTCTCAATACTAATATGAAAGAGATAGCATTATCTATCTTTTCTCGTTTGTCGCACGCGAGAGCACACTTGTGCTAGCCGTGCTGTAATGAAATATAATGGACAACAGATATTACAATCAGTCGAATTCGCTCTACATGCTTTGAAATTTTGCATACGAAAAGACTAGAGAAACGGCAAGAAAACGGTGTAACTCAGACATTACATGTAAACTAAAACTAAATAAAATGCAAAGGAAAACTTTGATTTCGCATACATTTTCACCATCGTAAACGTCAGCTCAATTCCGTCTGGGCCGTCCATTTTACCTCAGAGCGTAGCGTTAGCAGCCGTCCCGTCCAACATATTGTGGGCTAAAAAGGACGGTAATCCCCAAAAAGGGTTGTTCCTCGAAACCCGGCCTTGGAAAGTCCCGTCAGACCTTCAGGTACCTTTTTTACATACAATTTTTATCATTATCCGCAATGGCTGACGTTTATTGTTGATGGCGGGAAAAAAAACTGCCGAAAGCAAAGGCAATTTTGCTTTCGGCAGAAAGACAAACAAAAAAATTCACTGTCGCTTCTAAAATTAAGGTAGGTGGACTCAGTGATTTCTCTATTCTTATTCGGGTGAGCTTGCTTAAGTTTATTGTTTAGTTTGTTCCATTATCATAACCTTTCTCCGTATCACTGATTAGTTTCATAGACGACATTATGTGCATTCTAGTCTAGGATACCTTACCTTGCACTTGCACTTTTGATTTTGGTGGTGTCCACGCGAAGATTCGAAAGAACGTTTCTCGACGATTCGAATGTAGAATGAATCCCAGCCACAGTGTTTCCTTTGGGCTATGACATGGGATCGTTCAAGAGGTACCTATACAAGAGGTCTCTTTAGTGGAGGGTAATGAATTGGTAGGGCCCCTGGTGTTGCTGACGTCCATAGGCGGCGGTGACCACTTTCCATCACATGACTCGTTTGCCAGTGTCTGCGGTTTTACATAGAAAAAATACAAGACTTTTCTGAAGTACATTACACTCCTCTTACTTACGCCAAAATAGCTTATGAAAGTTAAAAGGCCGGCTAGTCTGTGTATGTTGCTTACTTACTTATACCTCCACTACATTTGATTAAATTTCTTATATCAATTTATTGCTTCTTAAGCCCAAGCTTTTGATCTATCGGTGTGTTATTTATCTTGCTTAGGTTGTAATTTCAAATATTAAAAAGGTTACTTTAGGGCTTCGAATAGCCTTCAGAAGGTCGGCGGCAGAATTTATGGTCCTTAGCCCACCGAAGAGTCAAAGCTCTGATTTAAATATAAACTTAATCTGACTGTATTTTTCCTGTAAACCAACAGATTCGATCACAAACATAAAACTACTGTAAATTCTATAAACGAAATTTAACGACTTGCGACCTATTAGGTTTTAAACCCAATACACATTACAAGAATAAAATTAATCCTCCAACGGAGTTTTAATCCGTATAACTATCCTTTTCACCCACACGGAACATTGTATATCCCCGTCCCGGTCCCGCAATAGACGCTGCTCAGCGTAACGATGGCAGCTGCTCTTTTTTTGAAATTTATTTTTTATTGTACATTTCCTTTTTATTGGCATCCCTTAGAATTATATACGGCCAGTTGGTTTTTTAATCTTTGGGCGGTATAATTAATTGATTTCTTTTTCTATTTTGTATTTTGTCGGGTTCCAGTGAGGAAATAGGAACTGGATCAGGAAATGGTCTACGAATGGCCAGTAAAAATTCTTTCGTTTTCATAGTTTGATATCATAAGAGAAGCGTTTTCTGACACAGAGAATTAGATTATTTATGTAATCCTTACTAATCTTACAGAAGTTTTCTCAAGTAGGTAGATACAAAGCATAACATCAATTATATCTATAGGTACTTATATTATAAAGAGATAAGATTTGTATTTTTGTGTGTAACAAATAAAATCAAAAAGTAATGGACCGATTTTAAAAATATTTTCACTAATAGCTAACTACGTTATTCCCAAGTGACATAGGCTATGTTTTATTCCCGGAAATACAGAGATCCAACTGCGCGCGATCATTTCTCCTTGCGATCTTTGACTTCATTGGCTTTCATGGAGATTTATATCCAGGAGTAGACAATATGGAGTGTCCTCAATGATGACCTTACGTAAACAAAACAAGGACCGACCTTAAGTATTATGTCGAACAAAACAAAACAGGGCATAGTTTAATCTCCTACGAAAAATGGCGTCGAAAAGGTACCAAGGGAAAACGACCTCCACGGTGCCAAAGCTACAAACCTAAAAAAAATACGCAGCCAGCGCGACAAACTTACCTATTCAATTGAAGGCGTCGCTAGCGGTAAGGAAGTATGCGTTTCAAACTGTCATTTTAGTACAACACTTTAGTTCCGATTTTGTCTACTGAACAAAGATAAGTTGGTGACACTGTGTGGCTCACAAAAATACGTAGCGTCGCTGGTCAAATCTTCTTAGCGCGTTTGTGGCTTCGTAATCCGCCGCGACACGATGCCCTCCATATCGATTGGGGCTGGCATCGCCGAAAGGACGTATGGACGTACAGTCTGTGGTTATTAGATTTGTAGATTATAGAAGGTTAGGTGTTGGACGAAATTAAAATGTTTTTTTTTGGCGCGGTAAATGTCCATTTTTGATCTGAGATTCTCGTTCGGGACTATGGCCTGCTATGTATAGGTTTGTTTTTATCCTATCACGTAGAGTTTCTAATGTGAACATAACTTTTTCCACACAACCCTGAAGCCTGAGGCTGAGTGACTAAGCTTTCTAATGAGGCTCGTAATATCTCGCTGGTTGAACACCCATCGAAGAATTTCGTCTTGATACTCTAACTCGACAGAGTACTTACTATTATTTCCTATAACATTCAAAGGCACCGTAATAGGACTACTCTCACACCAAATAATACGGGAAAAACACGTAACCTATGCATACTTTGTCTCTCACTAGACCTGACCAGATTGGATCATGGTTACACATTCAGTCGCCTCAACGTGCAGGTTTCATCACGATATTTTCCCTCCCCGCAACAAACACAAACTTTTTCTCTTCACAATATGAGTAGGTATAGACAAAAGATAATAGAAGACAGATAGATAGATAAATTCTTTATTGCTCACACAAGAAACACTACATTAAAGAGTTTCGACAAAAACCATAACTAGTTGTGGGCAAAGGCGGCCTTATCGCTGCAAGCGATCTCTACCAGGCAATCTTTGTCTAAAGAACCGCTTGATACACAGGCAAGTCAACAACATTAACTTATACTAGGGAACTTACACTTAATACAAAGTAGATATATAGAGTAGATAATAGATAGATTAAAACTAATTCTTGAGCCTAGTTTTAAACGGATACGACCACAAACTAGCATAATAACGTGTCGCACCTCCACAACGATTGCTATCGATTTTGGAATCCCGCCAAGGAGGTAATCCGAACGCGCGGTGTCCGTTTCCTTCATGCCTTGTTTACACTCCTGCGGGGACACGACTCACAGTGTCATGTGTGATGTTGATGTAACACATTCATTGTCTGTCTTAATAACATTATTATTCGAAGACCTATTTGAGTCCTCAGACAGTGCCGTCCGCGTCTCTCAGTTTTGGACTGGAAAATATAAATAAGTACAGATATTTCAACTCAGTTGTGCGCGCGGCCCTATGTGTGGATAACCCAGACACGTCACAATGACGCCACGCCATTGGCACGCCAAGTGGTCGCGTCACTGCCACATAAATGAAAGCTGTATATTTACAAGCGCACGCACACATAGCGCCGCGCGCACAACTGAGTTGAACTATCTTTAACAATAATAAACAAAAATCCCTATTTTATCATTCATTCATATCATTGACACGATAAGAAGAAGAGGAAGAATATTATTATTATTTTATGCACGACCAACGAGCAGACAGCTTGTAAGAGTGGTAAGTGGTAACTGTCGCCCATAACATCTACGATTCATGCATTTAGGTTGCAGACATGGCAACAGAAATGCAGAACCGCGCATGCGTTGTCACTGTGACGACTAAGATGAAATGCCTCATGCCTGTAATTTCGCTGGCTACCTTATCCTTCAAACCGGAACACAACAATGCAAGCATTGTTGGTTGTCGGCAGAAATAGATAACGCGGCGGTACTCACCCAGGCGATCTCTACTCACATAATAAAAACAATTCTCCTCAATAATCATCTAACAATATTAGGACATAACTAATCAGGACATTAATTATGATATGGTGAGAGACTGGAGCTTCGGTCACGCCTGTGTTTTAAGTCTCCAGAACCCTAGAAAAAGTTCAGTAATAAAACCTAAGGAATCAAAATTTTGGTTTATACACCAACTGCAAGTTACATAGGCAAAGTTATAAACATTTATAACAAAAAGATATATAGAAGCCATTATGTACGTATACCTATTGTGTAGTATTTAGGAATATCTGTAATTAATTATAACTCTGTCAATGATTTAACTGACGCCACGCAATCGTAATTTCGGAGAGTTGTTGGCGGCGGAATTTAAGTTGTGCCATCGGTTTTACAGTCTACTCAAATTTGGAACATTTTGCGTCGATGAATACTGGAATTGGGTAGGTCTCTGTCATCTGTGCTTACAAAATATTGTACTAGTTTTTAGTGATTACGAAAATGTATTTATTGCATTCATGATATTATAAATATCTTACAGTTTTTATGTACCTACTACATCATGAAACTCATTTGGGTATGACAAAATATATTGTTCTTGAAACAGTCGATTGCGTAATAAGTAACAACAAAACTCACCAACTGCGTTCCTCGGTTCAGACGTTTTCTGAAACACGAACGAAATGTTGACCCAAAAATCAGAGTCAGCTGACGCGTAACCTTTAAATACCCTGGGGTCAACGCCCCGTCAAACGGCGACCAAACATTTTCTTCGACTTTTAAAAAATTACACCGTATTTTTATAAATAAGGGCCCGTGAGATGCGTGAAATCGGGGTCACCAGAACCACCTTTAAATTAACCATCATATTTTATCGTGCGGTAGCAGAAGACGGCTAAGGAGCTGATAAAACCGCCTCTGCGGTTGATAATTCGGTTGTTTTATTTGTTTGCCGGCTTCCGGCGGGGTCTGCATCTTCAGAAAGATCTAGAGTCTCTGTAGGCTGGAAAATGGGCAGCAGCGTTTTCCATTGTTATATTTATAATACTGCGATCTCTAACCCGCCTGCCAAGCGTGGAGATTATGGCAATAACCTCCCCTTTCGTGGGAGAGGCTTTGAGTGTTGCAGTGGATTGTTATGGGCTGTGATGATGATGATGAAGCACTATCACTTTCGATCACTTACCGTTATTATAATACTTTTAAATGTAAATAAAATAGAGGTAAAATAGGCATATCATTCTCTTTTTATATTGGCGGAGGTCCAATTCAGGTAGGTTTAAGCAAACAACAATAGCTACTCACAAAAATAGTGAAAAGAATGTCAGTTTACCGTTTCCACTGAGATTAGCTTTATTATCTCATCGAATTAGTAAGGTATATTTATCCCGATAGCTTAGTCAAGCTTTTATTGGTACCCGTTATGATTTTACACAAGTGTAAAGGTAATAAATCAATCGGAAATCAAAGGAATTAGTCGTCGGTTTGGACCAAGAATCATCGGTGGTCAGCAATAATTTTTAGTGGCTTTATTTATTGGTATATTTACTTATTTGGCGTAGGTAGGTGGTGTATTCTTTTAGAGTAGGTAGGAAGGAACTATTTTTATTATTATTACGTAAGTAGGTAAAGTAGGTAGGTGTCGGGAGCCTTTATTATTCTAGTTGGTTCTTATTTTCTTTAATTGCCGAGTGAGGCAAACAGACGGACGGACGGACGGTCCATCCGATGGAAAGTATAGTGGGTGGACGTATAATTTCTTCTGAATTTAACTTATTAAAAATATGCTACACAAGATATTTCTTGCTACACCAGATCCGAAAACAAACGTATTGTCACACCAAAATGATACTGCAACACACCGACACAGCTCCCTCGCTCGACCGGTCATCACAAAAAAATATTAAAATTTATCATTTATGAAGCCCAACACAGATCGCCGCTACCGGCGGCTCCCTTTGTCGCGCCGCCATCTTGCCCGCCATGTTTGTTTTATTTTTTTTAAACTATACTTTTTAAATTTTTAATGCAATGCTCTTGTCAGCGTCATGCCTTATCGGTGCACGTCAGCCGGTCAGAGAGGTATTTGAAAAAACTTTTGCTACTCGCCTGACGGTAAGTGGTGTCTCATAGCTATCAGCGTGTCTTTTTGATATTATTTTTCATAAAACCGTGAAATTCGATACGGCTTGTATGCTTGTGGTTTTAAATGACTAACTATTAAGCAAGGAGACACTTTTTATACTTACTTTTGTACTAAGTAGACGGTTACGTATCAGATCGTCTACTTGCTTATACTCGGTTCCGTTGCAGCTAATTCTTCTAGCGACATTAATTATGAAACAAATAGGATTAATTTACTCCGGTCTTATATGTTTTTTACGAAGAATAAATTGAGAACGTGTATTCTAAGTGTAAAATAAGAAGACAAATAATAATTAGGCGACCGCGTTGATGTCTTTTGTATGAGATAAGTGTATGGTCATCTTGGCGTTAATGTCCCGGTTATGATCTCGCGCGCCCGGGATCCGTCTTGACCGTGATCCAGGTTGCAGATCAGGTACTTACAGTGGAGCGACTGCCATCTGACCTCCTTCACCCCTTTAGCAGGGGAACCTAACCAAATTGGATTTTGGTTACACATTCAGTCGCCTGAATGTGCAGGTTTCATTACGATGTTTTCCCTTACAGTAAGAGCATCGGTTAGTGTTCAAGTAATGTACATAACTCAGAAAACAGTCATTGGTACATGGCGGCGTTGTGGGTCGAACCTGATACCTCGGGGTACAAGTCATCCAACCATCCTCGGTCATCTTTTCTGCATTCGCTCCCTAAGTTTTAGGCGACCAAAGTCTAGTCCGCAAAACTAGTATTTTATTATCTTAGAATCACTCATAAATAAATAATCCATTTATTTCTCCACAATCACGCATATCTACGATGTTGGTAGCCTAATACAATTAAACATTAGATACTGTAATTTAAATACATATTTATATATCATACTAATAACAACAATAAACTCACGCCTTTACCACCGTAATTACTTAATTATCAATTACAAATCAGTAATAACCACTGACAATTATCAATTTCAAATGTCACTTGGAAAAACTTATCTATCGTGCGAATTTTCACACTCACGATGTATGAGGGTACAATGCGGAACACAGTTGCACAGCAGCCGCAACTGATAAGGTACATGTTACAAGCGTACGCGCGTTGGCTACTGTACACTAGCTGTCAAAGGAAGTAACAAACTGATTGTATGGATGATAAATTGGCAATTATGGATGCAATGCGTTGCTTTGTTATAATTAATGTTTTTAGTCTCTTTTTAATTGTGAATGGGTTATTTTCATGTACGATTTTGTTGCTGGCAGTGGGGCGTCCGGCAGAGTGGAATAGCACCAACGCCTTACGCGTGGATGTCGAACAAGGCGACTAATGTTTTCGAGGCATCATATCTAAAGTCTCCGAAGGCTGGAAAATGGGCGGCAGCGTTTTCCTTTGTTATATTTACGACACTGCAATCTGTATCCCGCCTGCCAAGCGTGGAGATCATGGCAATAAAATCCCCTTTCGTGGGAGTGGCCCTAAGTCCTGCAGTGGACTGTTATGGGCTGTGATGATGGTGATTCGTAACGTTGACGGTGCCAGAGCAACTGGGCTTCAAAAGGTTTGATTTCTTTGCTACGTATGCTTTCGCCTTTGTATTTACTGAAGAACGATGTGGGTTATTTATGGCCAGTAACTACAAATTAGTTCGAATCATTTGTTGCCCCAAATAGTCATAAATTTAAAAAAATCACTTCTCTTTTGTGACTATAATGTAGCTGGAAAGCGAAACTGCCAAGTGGATGTGAGGCACCCCTATTTTTTTACTTAAAGAACCCACACAGAGGATATGTAAGTATTATCGCAACGAAGAGACGAAGATTGGGCGACTAACAAGAATATTTTTGTGCCAAGCTGTGGTCGGGCAGACCAACTTTTTGTGGGTTTCCTAAACTCCTAAATTCTATAGTTATAGTGAATTTTTAGAACTAAAGATATTGACATAGATATGTAATGTATTGTTAGATATTATTTTATTATTAATCATTATTATTATTTCTCGATCATTAGCTTGACATACTTATACTGTAATTGACTTGTAATTAATAATTATCAATAAAACATGAATGAATGAATGAACATCTCCTATCACTGCCTAGCAGAGATTTTCTTGTACTCGATGACGTAGGTTACCCACGCCCTCACAATCTAAAATGAATTCTAACCGCTTCGGTTACTATTCTTAATGCAATTATTCACGACTCCACGGTTGCTCGCCTCTAACGTGCTCTACGTAACCTAATCAGAAACTGATCTTGGCAAGTTTGGCAATCACAGCGGGGGGCGATCTGTCCCCAATGCAACTGTCAATTCTCACATGGAAATGCGATGGGTGTTCTCCCAGTGTTAGTTTTGGGTGATTTGTTGTCACTCAGCGGCTGGGGGGTTGAAATGTTACTTTAAAAGGTAGTGTTATACAAATTGGAATGGGGTAGCGGAGGGTTGGAAGGGATGCAGCTGAACGCTGATGCTGAGACTAGTAAAACTTGTAACACCCTTCTTTTTCGAAGGGGGTTAAAAGTAGATGCGCGACCTTCCGAACCCGTTCCTGCAAAAACCATATTGAATTTCGGGATAAATTATTGTGTAGGTGCTATCCAGGCCTTTAAGCTACATTACTCCCAAATTTCACCAAAATTTGTTTAGTAGTTTTTGCGTGAAGCAATAACAAATATCCATCCATCCTCACAAGCTTTTTTAGTCGGAAAGGTAGGATTGGTAGAATTGGTACTGTAGGATTTTAGTTCAGGCCTACACAAGCCGAGTGAAGCGAGCTGAAATAGAGCCATGTTGAAAGTGTTGACTCAAGAACCAATCATCATCACAGCCCATAACAGTCCACTGCAGGACTTAGGGCCTCTCCCAGAAGAGGGGAGATCACTTTATTGCCATAATCTCCACACTTGGTAGGCGGGTTAGAGATAGCAGTGTTGTAAATATAACAAAGGAAAACGCTGCTGCCCATTTTCCAGTCCACAGAGACTAGATCTGTTGCCTTTCAAACATTAGTCGCCTCGTCCGACACCCACGAGTGTAAGGGGTTGCTATTCTACTCTGCCGGACACCACACGGCCAGCGTTACAGAGGCCAGTAAAAACAACGCATCACCACTAACGGAGGACCGGTAGAAACAATAACACATCGGGGACCACGCCACGTGCGTTCCCTCCGTAACATTCACTATCAAAACTGCATTGCACTCAACATTGGCTTGGCTGGGGTCCTTAGAGCTCTCGTAGGGTTGTCAGTTTGTCCCCGTATAGTGTGCTAGTAATTTCGCTGAACTGGTCTAGGCAGCGTGCTTGCAGACCGATAACCAAGGTTGAGTAACGGTCGCAGTCAGGGAACTGGAATGGTGACCGCTCGTATTTTGTTGTTAGTCGAACTTCAGCACCACAACGAGTTCGCCACACGTTAGGTGTGCATCCTAATGTCATTGGCGAAGCGAGGTTAAGCAAAGTACTCTGCTGGAGACCCTGAGACGGATTAAACGGTCTTGGCATCCCGTGACGGTATTAAAAAGTAATGTCGCTTTCTATCCCGGAATTGACAAATAAGAGTAGCTAGAATAACTTGGAAGAGTTCGGAGTTAATTTTGGCTGGAAGAGGAATCGATGTATTTGTTTGTTGTAGTAAAAACAGCTGTAGTACAGAAGCCCTATCGTTGCGGTCTATCTCCTTACAATGCCAAATATTATCCATATAATGTTCAGCTGTTTAGGCATGAGACGTGATAGACAGAATAGTTTGGATTCTTTCGTCTTCGTTCGTCGGATTCGATCTTCAACGGTAGTAGAAGTAATTACGTTTTTTTTACTTTTGCTTTAATATTCTAAGTTCTAGAAATTATTGGGTATCTTTATTAATCAAAATATTTGCAAAAAAAATGAGTATTGCCATAAAATACGTTTTATTATTTGACCAAAAGCCATCGGCAACCCTAGTCGACAGTTCAGCGAGCGAAGGGAGGGAAGAGAGGCGTCTAAAAAACACAAACACCATAAAACAATCCGCGTCCACAAACAGTGCGTGTTTGCTTTGCAATTAACAGACACCTCGGCTGAGGGGGTGCCTTGGATGGCCTGGGGTCGGGTAGTGTGAAGTAAAGTGTTAAAAGTTGTTGGGAAGTGATAAGTTAAACTAGGTAGGTGGTGAATGAGTTAGTTTCGTATTTTGCATTTTGAAAATGAGTTGTAAGTAGCATGGTGGCCGTGTTGTGTCCGGCAGAGTAGAATAGCACAAAGCCCTCACACACTCGCGGGCGTCGTATAAGGCGACTAATGTTTTTGGGGCAGAAGATTTAGAGTCTGCCAAGCGTGGAGATTATGGCAATAATCTCCCCTTTCGTGGTCCTAAGTCCTGCATTGGACTGTTATGGGCTGTGAATGATGATGATGCGTGTTAAAACACATTTAATTAATAATTACATCTTTTTTTGGTCAATCAACAGTTACCAAACAACATAATATTAACATTCTGACGAAACAGAAACCCAATTATAGATATTCGTTGACAGATTTTGGAATACAAGCAAGACATATTTTCTGATATATTTATTTCCAGCGGATTAGGTGAGGAAAAGTGAAATTCGACTGTGGTGTCGCCATATTTGCTGCATCTAAACTGCATGTTATCAATTTGCACCATATAGGCACTATAATTTCAAGCCCACCACAATAAAATTGCAATTCAAGTGTTACCTACATAACGACAACAAATGGAGTGTTTTAATAGTAAACGCACCACGCGTGGCCGTCTCGTCTCCCACGCTGGGTACCCCTGTTAAGTGTTTATGTGACTGCCATAGATGCAATAACAACATGGTTCTGTTGTGGTGGTGTGCACTACTTTACCTGGGGCGCTATTTTTAAATAGCACATACACGCGAGCGGTCGTATGTGCTACCAATATCTTGAAAAATACTCGTGGTAACTTGCTAGAGATAGAAAAGATTGCTATTTTATATTGCTTAAATAGAATGCGAGCTCTCGCGAGTTGTTTAAGAAATAGGGCCCCTGTATACGGCTGGGCATAAAGTTGCCTAACACAGATCGATTTTGGCTTTTGCAGTGATCGCCTCTAGGATTGTCTTAGGAAATTAAAAGCTGTAGCTACAGATAGTTTGTGAGCGTGGATCAAACGTTACAGTCATCTTGATTCTGCCAGGGCCCACGGTCCCACTCTTCTTCTTTCACTCAGACATAGACATAGTATTCCCATCGGATACCTATTTAAATTCTTATATTTTGGTGTTAAAGCTTTTTGCGTGCGGCGACTATCATTTCAGGAATCTCATTCTCCTAAACGTTATATAATTCCGCGGGAAAGTAAAATGTTCAGAGTTTCGTAGACACGCGAGGAAAAAGGACACCGGTCCTCTATAATGTCCATCCGCTAATTTCTCGAACTACCCGCATTATTCACAGTTTACACTTGGGCGCGAATTGCTGTGCAAACTGATACCGTGGCGACACGTGCCGGACACGTGCGTCCTCTGCGGCGGTCGGGCGATAAATGACTTCATAATTTTTGAGAGCGCCTATATAAAGTGGTGGGGATTAAGTGTTGGTATAGGAAAGCGTTGCCTTGTGGGGCCCGGTAGAGTAGAATATTGTATGAACCCCTTTGACTTACGTGTGTCTAGCCAGGTTATCCAGCTAGACTAAGGGGCCGGTGACACCTTTGCATAATCCAGCGACCTAAGTCATCAGAGCAGATCGAAATGGAATGTATGCTTACAGAATAAAGCATATTTTTGTATTTGTTGAAATACTTAAAAGGGTCATATTTGTCAAAATTTTATGAAGAGCCGTTTTAGCCAATTACTGCCTAACTTCGTTGTTAATGACTAGTGTGACTGGCGATTAATTTAAGAATCCTGTTCTTTTTCTCAATCTATCTCCAATATCTCCAACAAAACATTATCGTGTTTTACATGTTTGTTAAATAAACAATGACTACCATACTCGTAATGTTGAGGTTGAGTTTGAGGCGGACAACGCATTGGTAACTCCACTGGTGTCGCTGATGTCCACAGGCGGCGGAGACCATTTTCCATTAGGAGGCCCGCTTGCCTGTTTGTCTGCCGTATAACATAAAATAAAAATAGTTTTAGTACGTTTATTTTGATAGGCCCAAAAACGCGGTTAAGCCGCTATGCCCCCAAATAGCAGGGACACAGGGCCCCCACACTAGATACCATGGCTTTTATCTTCAGCACCCACTGCACTATTCGATACGCATTGATAAGTTAATCCCTTGTAGAAAAGGATGGAAGGATTACCGTCCCTTTCTCACTGCCCACGAAGGCTTTGTTTCAAATTTCAAAGCTATTGTTTTCAATTGCAATGTGGTGGATACCATTTTGCCTTAAGTATAATTCTGTCTGCAAAACATTTAAGTACAGAACTTAAAATATTTTGCTAGTTCAAGGGCGGCTGGCGCAAACCAGATTCTTCAAAACTTTTACAAAAAAAATGTTAAACTTGGTGCAAGCCGGGCTAAGTTACTAAACTTTAAGTGAATGCGTGTCCTTTCATCCTCACGCGTCAGGATTTGACCCGCAAATTTGACCCCCCAGGAGTCGACCCGCAAGAAGAAAAAAGTAAAATTGAAGTACAGCTACCACAAATTAGTAAATAGAACATAATAAGGATCTGATGAATATTTTTATGTTTCGTTTGAGACATTATGAGTGTATTTGCAGATGCCGTACCCAAATCAATCACAGAATTATGAATTGAATGAAATCAATATTGATACTTAAGTATGCTCTCTTACTAGATTTTGCTAATTTATTTATTTAACTGTTTATTGTACACAATAATAATATACAGAGAATTATAAGAGTATAAAAGACACAACAGGCGCTGCTTATTTCAAAAAGAAATTTCTTTTAGCTTAGCTCGTATGTTGGGATAATCTCCGAAACTACTAAACCGATTTTGACAAATTTCCACTGACAGGAAGCTTACACTATTACCGAGTGACATAGGTTACTTTTCATCCCGAAGAAATAATATCCCGCGGAATAGTTGAATGTGCGAAAACTGCTAGTTAAAGATAATTCTAAAGAGACTCTAATGTGGTCGCGTGCATTTTAGACGGCACCGGTGTTCATATACTAGATTCCTGATATTGTCTATAAAAATAAGCATTTCGAATATACCTAATGTTGTCTACACTAGTCTACAGGAAGTACTAATACACCTATGGACCTAATTATACCACAGTAGTAGCCTCAGCGCCTCGATATGTGTACTGTGAGATACCCTGTGGCATAATGGAGTAACGGCGATAGGCTTTTCACTCAATCAAATGTAAAATTTACTAAGTCTAAATAAACCATTCCATTTCAATACCATCGAAACCTGTACATTCACGTCACCATATTCGAATACTAAAATTGCAGTAAACGAATAAGCTGCACCATATTATCACGCCTTCAGTGGGCCAATCACACCGCCCCTATAGTTCCCAGTCTAGCAAACAAGCTATAATTTATTAGATAAATTTCAATTTATTCCGGCAACACACCCCTGCTTCAGGGCTGGCAACATTATCATGCTAATAGAATAACTCTTCGCAAGTTAACGCTAGGGTTGGTAAGCGCTTGGAGTGAAGAGTGAAACAGCGAAAAGAGAGACCCGATTTGAAGATGACTACCAAATGATTTTTTTTAATGTTTTTGCAATGAAGAGTGTACGAACAATGGACCTATTTAGAGATTTCAGCTATCGTGATAGAATTTTGAATCATTATTTAGAGTATTTTCTTTGTAAAAATACTCAAAATCTCTATAAGTCTGGTGAACCTAAAGAATCTAAAATCGTGTGCTATAATTTCCCACCATGGTTAGGTCGTTAAATTAATAATTCGGTATTATGTGCTACACTGATTAACGTAATAACAAACAAATAATTTTTTAATAAAATAATATTTTCTATTTGTGTCTTATTACGGGCTACAACAAATAGAATAGAATAGAATATCCGCATTTCGGTACTGCACATCAGTGGTACTATTTTTGAACCGCCTTCTGCTTACGAATATCTTGGTATACTGCTAATAAATATGTAAATAGAATAAACTATTTTTAGAAGTTTTGTATGGAATATAATGTTTAAAACTACTGCGGTTATTATCACACAAACACGCGGTCACGGAACCATGATGCATGCAACTGCGTCGAAATATCCGTTTAATCGTCAACAAAGATACGCAATAGCAAACCCAGAACATACCTTTAAAATGTTTGGTTTGGATGTCTAAATTTGTACGAAAATTCGGTACAACCCTACTCTCCTACGGTAATCTGTCACAACTTGTCGCACGGCACCCCTGAGGGTAGTGTTGCCAACAATTTATGTGTTAACATGATTTATGAGCTGGCAACCCCCGTTTCAGTGGGTGTTACTCTGCTTTACGATATGTAATAAATATGTAATGGTTTATGTAATATATTCTGTAATTGGTTAAAGAGAGGAGTTTCGGAAACTGTAACTTAACATTAAGAAAAGGTACAATTTTTTTACTTGAGTAGGATTAGCGTAAGTATGTCTAGGAATTACTGTTTGCAACCGCTTGAACTATTATAACGATCTTGTGACCATAATCCAGAATTAGCAGATTAGATCATACCAGTGAAGCTACTCCCATTTGACATCCGTGACCCTGCTGCCAGGAGAACCTGACCAGATTGGATCTTGGTTACAAATTCAGTCGCCTGAATGTGCAGGTTTCATCACAATGTTTTCTCTCACCGTAAGGGTATCGATTAATATTCAACTAATGCAAAAGAGTCACTAATACATGGTAGCAGTGGGTTCGTGGAAACTGTCTATACGGTTGGGTCAAAGTTTTACAAAACCTGCCGTACAAAAAGAACAAGCAAAATCTCTGACGATACCCTCAAACTCATGGAAGAAAGACGCGCAATGACTCTGCAATCCCCTGATGATGTCTCTCAATTTAGGCGACTTAATCGACAGATCTCCAAGTCTCTGACTCGCGATATACGCCGATTCAATACTATCAACATTGAGGCGGCGATCGAGCGGAATAAAGGCTCTAAAGTCTTTGCGTGAGATCTGTCGATTGGACAGAGCCAGTTGACAAGACTGAAAACGGCAGAGTTGTTTCGACCAAGTCCGAGGTTTTGAGGGAAGTCGAGAGGTTCTATGGACAGTTATACACGACAACACGGGCACCTGTTACCAGTATGGCTAAAGACCCCAGAGCCAAGTTGACCCGACACTACACCGAAGATATCCCGGACATCAGCCTGTACGAGATTAGTATGGCTCTCAAACAGCTCAAGAACAACAAGGCGCCGGGTGATGATGGAATTACGGCTGAGCTTCTGAAAGCTGGTGGCAAACCTGTGCTTAAGACCCTTCAGAAGCTGTTCAATTCCGTCATCCTCGAGGGAAAAACGCCGGAAACATGGCACAGAAGTATGGTGATATTGTTCTTCAAGAAAGGTGATAAGGCTCTCTTGAGGAACTTCAGACCAATATCGCTGCTGACCCATGTGTATAAGCTGTTTTCGAGAGTCATTACGAATCGTCTCGCACGCAGGTTTGATGACTTCCAGCCTCCCGAACAAGCCGGATTCCGAAAAGGTTTTAGTACCATAGACCACATTCATACGCTGCGGCAGGTTATACAGAAGACCGAAGAGTATAACCGGCCATTATGCTTGGCGTTTGTGGACTATGAGAAAGCCTTCGATTCGATCGAAACTTGGGCGGTGCTCCAGTCTCTACAGCGGTGCCAAATTGACTATCGATATATCGAAGCACTGAAGGGTTTGTACGAAAACGCCACTATGTCAGTTCGTCTCCAGGATAAGACCACAAAACCTATCCAGCTGCAGCGGGGTGTCAGACAAGGTGATGTCATATCACCGAAGTTGTTCACTGCTGCACTGGAGGATATCTTTAGGCTTATGGACTGGGACGGACTTGGCATTAATATTAACGGCGAGTACCTTACTCACCTCAGATTTGCTGACGATATCGTAGTCATGGCTGAAACCCTGGAAGACTTGGGCAAAATGCTCGATGACCTCTGTAGTGCCTCTCAACAAGTAGGTCTTAAAATGAACATGGACAAGACGAAAATTATGTCGAATGTCCATGTTGTGCCTACTCCAGTGACCGTTGGAGGCATTCCACTTTTGTTGACGACTATTCATACCTAGGACAAATAGTTCAGTTAGGTAGGTCCAACTTCGAGAAAGAGGTCAATCGACGAATCCGACTCGGTTGGGCAGCATTCGGGAAGCTACGCCATATATTTTCGTCCCAATTACCGCAGTGTCTCAAAACGAAGGTCTTTGACCAATGTGTGTTGCCAGTGATGACATACGGAACTGAAACGTGGCCGCTCACTGTGGGCCTTATAAGAAAGCTCACTGTTACCCAAAGGGCAATGGAAAGAGCTATGCTCGGAGTCTCTTTGCGCGATCGAATCAGAAATGAGGAGATCCGCAAGCGAACCAAGGTCACCGACATAGCTCTAAGGATTGCCAGACTGAAGTGGCAGTGGGCAGGGCACATAGCTCGAAGAACAGATGGCCGATGGGGCAGTAAAGTTCTCGAGTGGCGGCCACGTGCCGGAAGACGCAGCGTGGGTAGGCCTTCCACAAGGTGGACTGACGACCTGGTAAGGATCGCAGGTACCAGCTGGATGCGAAAAGCACAGGACCGGCCTTTGTGGAGATCTCTGGGGGAGGCCTATGCCCAGCAGTGGGCGTCTTCTGGCTGATATGATGATGAGTGGGTTTCAAACCCGGTAGCTTTCTTACGAGTCAATAGGCCACCGGCGCACCCTTCCGAATATTTCAGCTTTATACCAACTTGCAACGTTATAATACTTATAATAATTACACAATGTCGTTCTAATTATTCCTCTCATATCGCCTGCTGTCTTTAAAACCCTAATTTGTATTAAAATAAAAAAACAGCCAAAATTAATTGAAAGCACTGCCAAAGATAACCCCTTCGAATCGGAAGAAGCGAAAACCGCGTCACTAAAACAACAATCCGGTTTAAAATCCGAACGCGCCCATTATCGGCCCTCGCAACTGTCTAGTTGACAGTTGATGTTCCCGCCAAAAACTCGCACGCCATTTCTAACCTTACTTCGACGAAAGAGGGTTCTAATTTTGATTTTGAGGAGAGTGCAGCTGTAACCAACCCCAGAAAGTATTTTACACATCATTAACGGGGATGTTCGTAGGGACGGGGGTCAAACACCATGAAAAACGGGAAAATAAATAATAAGTTTGCTTTGTAGCGTTGTTGTGGCGCTTTGATAGTGGTGGCACGTGCTCTTAATGGCCAATTTGAACGTTTTGGGCCTAATTAAGAGCTAATTGATGGGGAGGAGTCAGTAGCGGGATATGTACGGGTTGTGAATGTTTATTGGGAGAACAAAGGGGATTTGTAAACAATGCCAGCGCGAGAGTATTTTTAGATATGAGTAAACAGCACGTGTTGTAGATACTAAGTTGACTTTATAGTTTGAATTCCACGCACAACTAGAGAAACAGATGCGTTATATTTGATAGAAGAGCATGCTATGAGGTCACTCTTGGCAGGAGAGCTACCGCCACCGACCGTAAGGAAAACAAATTACATAATCTGTAGTCTCCGAAACGAGGCTTAACTTTTATCGTCCCAATCTAAACCACACACCTTTCGGAATTATCGATCCGAACGTAACAAGATCTCTACACGAATATACCATTAGCACTCATAGACAAGCGAGACCATAAACAACCACGCAGTAGCCCTATCAGAAATCAGCCGTGAAGATAAAATCGAAGCCAAGCCATAAAAAAAGAAAAAGCCCGCCATGTCACGAGGATTAGCGCTCGAGCCCCCATTGTCAACGATGACAATTGAAATACATCCATCTCGGTCTAACTCACGTCCGCCGCTTTCAATCGAAAGAGACAGATGTCATTCTATTTATTTTCACTTTTCTATGGATAGGTAATGTGACAGTTTTCGTATGAAATGTTTGTTTGGAATAGTTGTTTGAATGGGGGACGGGCCAGACGAGTTTCGAATGAACGTTGTATTATTTTATTTTATAATCCGTAAGCGAGAGGTCTGAGGAGTCTAATAACCATTGATGCAGAATTAGAGACCCGCAAGGATTTATCGAGGTTCCAAATCGAAGAAAAGCCTTTCCATACCAATTTCAGACATAAAAATAAAAATCAGATATCTACTAGATCATAGACATTCGTCTTACCAGGTTAAACGTGTTCACGGTACATGTTACAAATATTTGCCTTGTTTCCAAATTTATTTCTCGCTCTCAATAGCGAGCTCGTAATCCTAGACAAATAGCGTTCCATACACGAAAATAAAAACACTTCAGTTCTCACTCTCCTTGTCTATGGCAAACAAAAGCGCGCGCTTGCAGCGACACGCTGTCTGTCTTGTCTTTGGTTAGAGCGTTTGAAAAAAGAACGAAACACCAATTCATCACCGAATTTCCTCTCAGCCTTCGTAATGGAGACGTCAAAAGTTTTTTTTTAAGGCGGAGAACATGGCAAAGTAATTTGGGCTTGAAAAATGGCGGCCTAGTTAATGATTTTTAATTTCTAAAGGGATTACAACTCGGCTAACATGTTTGCTTTCAACGAGGTATGCGTGTAAGTTTGTTTTCACTTGAATGACGGTAGATCTCTCAGTACACGAACCCGAATGAGATTTCTATTGTGCTACCTACAAAAGTAATTTGTTAGGTTAGTTTACTTTCACTCTTGTAACTGTAACAAAAACTCTCGCAACCTCTTTGGAATTCTTTCAGTTGATACTAAATGGTCCCACGCACAAAAAGAGTGATTTCCTATTCAAAAGCTATAATTTAATACGTTTTACTCTACATTGTACTTACAGATTTTAAAATGAGGCCACTCTCCCCGATGAAGTGATGAGTACCTTATTCCACGGATAAATAAATTGTGCATTGATACATTTTCCTGAAAACCAAAAACTACTAAACGAATTTTCATGCGATTTTTACCAATAGACATAGTGGTTTGTAAAGAAAGTTTAAGTGTATACTTTGTTCAGGTTACTACCTAATAAACTCAAAAACGATTATACCGATTTAAAAAATCCAATCACAAATAGGAAGCTACGTTTTTCCCGAGTGACATAGGCTACTTTTTATCCCGGAAAAATAATAGGGTCCCGCGGGAAAGTTGAATGTTTGCAGAAATCCGAACTGCACGCGGAAAAGCCACTGTGAACGGCTAGTAATAAATATTATTATTTAATAAAATCGTTTTCCAAATTCAAGATCGATATAGCCATAAATATATTGCCGAAGTGTAAATTACCTAATTATAGATGCTAGCTTCATGATTTGTGAATAATTTATTGGAATTTTATCGTGCTCTTCAATTTGGTTACTGACGTAATATTTTCTGCTTCTGTTACGGCTTCTCTTAAACTAAATAAAAATTAAGATGAGATATCTTTTATGTAAAATTAGAAGGACGAAGAAATGTTAGAAGCTATTTATTTATTATAGTTCATTGATTATTCTATGACAAGAATAAATATTTACACGACTGTAAAAGTTGTAAATCATTCGCCTAGCCTTACGAGCTGAAAATTAAAAAAATAAATTTATAAATTTCAGAACTTCTTTACAGTATAACCAATTCACGTGACATAAAAGCCGACTAATATCTTAGACCAGAAAATGGGCAGCCGCGTTTTCTGATATGTTTTTTAGACACTGCGATCTCCAACCTGCCTGCCAAGCGTGGAGATCATGGCAATGCCCTCCACGGATGTGGAAGCGCTCCAGTCCAGCAGTGGACTGTTATGGGCTGTTGATATGAAAATCAACCAATCTCAAAAATTTATAGAAACAGACAGGTTACTAAAACACAGTTTTATCGTTGCACCGAACTTTGTCACTGGGTGACTCGAAATATAATTATAGTAGTCTGTAAAAGAAATGGCAGGCAAGAAAACCTGTTAAATTAAAAAAAGAAAGAAAAAACATATCTTGTAAACGTCAAGAGTGTAGAATTCATTACCGTATTCTTAATTTAAGAAGGCTGTTATCTCACAGTTCGTAACACAGGAGCCCGGATTCAATCTCATTTTAATAATTATGAGAATATTATTATTATTGTGAGTCACATAATAATAAATTTATGCTGGAATGCGTCGTGCTAACCAGTTCTGATATGGTGGGAATAGGAATGTGTAGACACATTATTCGCATATTTCTCTTTCGTATTTTGAAGTGTTTATTTGAAAGCGACTTTTTTGGCATGACAAGCAATTTGTAGCGTTCAGAATAACATGAATAAATATTAATGGAGGCATGTTATTCCAACTACTAGTATTACAAGGATTTGAGGCAATAAATAATGAAATTCTAGTAGTTTTCGCATTCATATGTAAAAAGAAGCAGTATGCTATGATTTTTTTCATGTTCGATATACGATACGAGTTTGTCACCTAAATAGGTTCTCATTTGTTGTAAATTATAGTCGATATCATAATCACGTATAACCCATGCAAACGTCCATAGGCTACGGTAACTTTAGCATCAGGTAGGCCGTAAGTTTGTTTGCCACCTTAGTGGTATAAAAAGAGTGCCGGATAAAATCTATTGGTAATTGCAAATTGGTTGATAACTGATATGTTTTACCAAGCTTTCAATATAAATGGTTAGCTTTGCTATAATGCCATGCTATTTGGCATGCGAATTGGAGGTCTGTGTTCAAATTTAGATAAAATCTACTTTCACAAAAGAAATACATTGCTAAACAGGGTGACTTCACGTAACACAGAAGAACAGTAATCCATCGCTTCTTGGATCTTTCGCGGCACCTCTTTCCTGAAACGGGCAGATTTAGGCACGTATTTCCTACGTATCCCATTTATTAGTTAGGTTATTAGTACCTACCTAAATATTTAGAAGGAAATTCTTCGTTTGAAATTAATAATAATCTTACCTTAGCATCGTTGCTATGATGAATTACAAACGAACTGTCGCTTTTTAGACGACCGATACATCACCGGCAAAGTCTCAACAGCTACCGTTGTTTACAACAGACTGTATTACTTCATATCAGGTATTAGTACTCTGTTAAGTCTAAGGAGTCCGGCCGTGAGTACCACCGCATTATCTATTTCTGCCGCCAAGCAACAATGTTAGTATTGTTGTGTTCCGGTTTAAAGGATAAGGTCGCCAGTGCAATTACAGGCATAACGCATTTCATCTTAGTCCTCGAAACGACAACATTTTTCTCAATAAAACCTAAATGCATAAATCGTATACCTATCAAGATGTTATGGGCGACAGTTACCGCTTACCATCAGGTGGGCTGTCTGCTTCTTTATCAATGATTATGAAAAAGAAACTTCACCAAGGAGGCTCCACGGTATTCTGTTCTAGCCTCTAGCTAAACTCGTTCGAAATACAATTAACTTTTTATTACGATATTACCATGTTATCGCGCTGCCGTGCGGCGGTACGTAAAATTAACACGGGCATATACTCAAATTCAATATTTGAAACTGTTAATTTCACTATTTTATATTAACATAATGAATGATAATTAATAGTTCCATTCGATGCTAATTTAGAACGAAATTAATTGTTACGGATACCACTAAGAATTGTTTAATTTGTCGGTTTTGGTTCGTTTCCGGTGAAAATTTTGTCACTAGGTTTATTTTACAAGCTTTTATTTAACTTGCAATGTTTGTAACTAAAATATTAAATATTTAAAAAAAATGCTTGGACAAATTCACATAGCGCCATATAGCCTAAAGTAAGCAAAGCTTATGTTATGGGTGTTAGATAGCTGATAAACTACTTACTCGTATATAGGTACTTTTAAAACACTCAGACTCGTAACAGAAATTATAATTCTTAATTTCAATTTCTGTCCGGCCGGGAATCGAACCCGGGACCTCTTGCGTGGCAAACCACTGAAACACTTAGATCGTTATATATTAAGCATGTATACATAGTTACGTACTTGTTACACGGGACACCCATAGTTACAGTAAGACGGTATAAAAGAAATCATCTTCCAAAGTCTAACAGTTCACTGTCCCATTGTTCGTCCGGCCGCATCCTCACTTACCACAAGCTAGGATAACAATCAGCACTATTTTTTGCCACCGAGATAATCTAAAGATAAGGTAGGCAGCGCAATCACAGTCTTAGTCCTCTCGGTGACAACGCACCTGCGATTCTGCATTTTAACTATATGGAACCTAAGCTAAGCGCATGAATCTGATGTTATGGGCGACAGTTGCCGCTTATCAGGTGGGCTGTCTGCTTGAGTAGTTTAAATAAATAACTGGGTGCGTCGGTGGCCGAGTGGTTAAGGTATCCGACTCGTAAGCGGGAGGTATCGAGCATTCAGGCAACTGAATGTGTAACTATAATCCAGACTGCCAGGACTGTCAGGTTAGGTTAGTTAACCTCACCAGGTTCACTGTAATTATCTGATCTGCCATATCCTGGATCATGGTCTAGTCGGACCCCGGGACCACATGCGCGAGAGCACAACCGGGACATTAACGCCAAGATGTATTCTATTTTTTTAGTTTAAATCAAGAAATAGAAAACCAACAAATGCCTACCTAAAAACTGAACCATGAAATTAATACCTATGTTCTTCTTACAGGCGTAAACCCCCGGAAACAGCGGCGCGAGCGCACGACTTTCACACGCGCGCAGCTCGACGTGCTCGAAGCGCTCTTCGGAAAGACTCGGTATCCTGACATCTTCATGCGTGAAGAAGTTGCACTGAAGATCAACTTGCCTGAGAGCAGGGTTCAGGTTGGTGTCTAATTTCTGTACTATCTATACATGTTATAAAGAGAAATGTTGATTATTTAACGGTAAGTTTGTTTGTAATGGTTATGCTCAAAAACTAATCAATCGATTTTGAAAATTCTTTTACATTTAGAGAGCTCATTCACGTATCGTACGAAAGCTACACTATCACCTAGTAACATGTTATATTTTTATATTATAAAAAATTTGCAATCTCTAGGAAAATTGCAATAATATAAACCAAGGTGTTTGCTCGTGCATAATTTCATTACGGCTGCGCCCGTTTAACTTTTTTTGGGTTTGGTAACTGTCAGTGCAAGGTTTATTTATAAGAAAAAAAGGGTAGGTAGGTGTAGGGTAGGTGTAGGTATGTGTGGTGTAGGGCAGATATAGGGTAGGTTTAGAGATACGGATAGGGTAGTGGTAGAATAAGGTATAGTAGGGTAGCCGTATGGTAGGCTAGACTAGGAGTAGGACACCACGCGAACGAAGTCGCACTGAGCCAACTAGTAATAAATAAATAACTACCTTCTCGAAGCACTAAACTGTTCAACCAGTCTGCGGGTCCCCAGCGGAAGACCTTGGTCAACCAACGACAACTTAGGAAGCACACCTAACACCTATTTTAGTCAGAAACAGTTCATCACAGTCTACTGCTGGACTCGAGCTTCCTCCACATCAGTGAATGGTACGTTATAAAGTACCTAAGCTTTAAGCCATTTACGAAACAAACAAAGGAAAATATATACTATATTTTACCGAAACCGTATTTCAGTTTATAAAGCCAGTTATGTTACAGATCACACTATCTACCCGTGACATAATCGCATACCTACCCAATAACAACACATTAAACATAATCTTTTAAGATAAAATTCCGAAGATCTTATCAAGCGTACCGTACAAAGTACCAAGATTTATCGGGTTCAAATTAACTACCTATCGACTCCATCGTAAAAGTAATCCGGCATAATGGAAACCCACCCATAGTCTCAGAAATGGAATTAAAAAATCCAGTGATCTATCAGCGGCGGCTCACGCTTCGCTGGCGCCTGATTCGTTCAATTTCCAAACACGGGTTGAGCATTAGCGCCAATGGAATTACGCGATTTGAAAATCGAATCAGCCGTTGTTTGACACATTAACCAATGTAACGAGATCCGATTTGACTCCCTCTGCGAGTGCGTTCGGAAGATTTAGATTTTAGACGAAATTATGAACACAAAGTTTAGTAAGTACCTAAATATTAGCCATGTTTAGAGGCAATACTTTTATTACGTAATTTAATTATTTTATTCGTGAGCTTCACGAATTTTTTTTATAATAATGAACTTAATTAGATTGCAATCAATGAATTAGTGTACGTATAACCGGCTGTTTGTTCGTAGACAGTTCCGCCAATTAGACCGCCTTTATAAATATATAGGTAGTAATTTTTTATAAAGACAGTTTCGCCCCATTTACTTAGTCAATTTGTGTACTCGTCAGTTTCCACTCTTATTCCTATTAGACAGTTTCACTTTTGCTTACTAAACTTCTGTAGTTCGTCAGTTACTTCAACGTCAGATTCCTAAATAGCCTCCCTAAATAGATTCCAAATAAGATTTTACCAGGTTGTAGGATTCTGTCAAGCCTGCGGAGTCCGTCTGGGGGAGTACCACCGTCTTATGTATTTCGGCCGCCAAGGTTGGAATGCTTGCACTATTCTGCTTTTAAGGGTAAGGTAGCCAGCGCAAAACAGGCATGAGGCATTTCATCTTAGCCCTCACAGTGACAATGCACCCGCGGTTCTGCATTTTGTAGCCTGCAACCTAAATGCATGTATCGTAGATGTTATGGAAGACAGTTACCGCTTACCATTAGGTGGGCTGCCGGCTCATTTCTCACTGTGTAGCATAAAAAAAAGCCAGTTTCGCTAAGTACTCCATCTCTAGAGCTTGTCAATTTATTTTTTCGCCCGTCCATAAGACAGTTTCGCCTGTAACTAACTTAGGTATCTATTAGCATCAAAAGGGTCACATACCTACTCCTACCAACAGTCCCCAATACGCTCCCCTTTCAACAATTAACAATCACGCCGAGGCCTCTCGTGTGCCTATTAACTGATACCATCTGGAGGTCAATTAAAATTGGATCAAAATAGATTGCTTGATTAGATAAATAGGAGAGATTGCGCTCAGATTTAGCATAACTCAAACAGAACACATGATGGATTTAATTTACTTGATTTCTATCGGTCGGGCTTGTTAGAGACGATGAATTTTTCGTGTGGGGCTAAAGTAAACAAACACAGGCTTGTTTATGTCAAGGATCTCATATCTCTCAAGAGAGCTTATTCCACAACCTTAGTGTGGTAGTCATTTTATGATGTATTTTTCGGGATTCTTACCGCATATCAACCTTAGTTAACACGATATTATTTTTCATTTCGGATTCATTTCGGAGAGTCGAGACTCTCTCGAATTCGATTTTCCCGTGGAAACTCTAACATTTTCGAGATTAAAACTGCCAGATGTAGTATCCAGATTGTACAAACCAAATTTTTCCTTACAATGTAGAAATTGTGTTAGTTACTAGGATACTTTATATTTCATTATTACCTTTCCTCCATAGTTCTAACATACAATATCGGAGAACGGAAGGAACACATCGATAACTTCTCTAACACCGCAAAAGTACAGTAGCGCACTAAATAGCCCTGTCGCATATTGAATCGGCTACGCCAAAGTCGCACTTATAACGTGACGAAACACACGGATCCCGGATTACAGGGTAAATAAACATGACCCTGCGTAGAGCACTCTTGTATTGCGTTTCGGGTAACGATGTGACTTATTGGCTGTACATCTGTGCAGTGAAAAAAGTTGTGCAACCGGCGACGTAGGATATTGTTATGGTAATTATGATACATATAAGCTACAATACTGCTATTTTTTATGAAAAACTATTCATAACCTTAAGCGTAAAGGAGTAACAAACGTCGATCTATCGCACCACCCATCCGTATTTGATAAAAGAGCACACATTTAAACACAGGGGTACATCATCATCATCATATCAGCCGGAAGATGGCCACTGCTGGGTATAGGCCTCCGCCAGACATCTCCACAAAAGCCGGTCTTGTGCCTTCCGCATCCAACTGGTACCTGCGATCTTTACCAGGTCGTCCGTCCACCTAGTGAAAGGCCTTCCCAAGCTGCGTCTTCCGGTACGTGGTCGCCACTAGCGAACTTTACTGCCGCATCGGCCATCTGTTCTGCGAGCTATGTGCCCTGCCCACGGCGACCTTAGTTCACTTGCGGATCTCCTCATTCCATTCCAACTAATATTGAATTAGATGGTCTAATTTGTTCCTGTTTCAAATTTTTTGTTAAAGTACCGCCAAAACTACAACTGACTTAGTCTCTTCCAAACGAGTTAAGTATTGAGAATCGATAAACTTTCTAAACGATCGTCACTCGACGTCGGCACAGCGGGAGGCAGCCGTGGACATTGGTGATCCATTGTACGATAGCCGAATATTACTTTATTAAATTTTATTAAGTTGGGCGTGTGGTGTCCGGCAGAGTAGAATATTTTTTTGTGAAACTAGCCAGCTATGACCGCCATCTCACCTGGTGCTAAGTGACCATACGGCTGAAGATGGAATGGCCTGTCTGAGGGAATACAATCGCGGGCAATGCATTATAAAAATTTAAACAAAGCGGCTCGTGCGTATAGCTGGAAGATCCACGACATCAGTATAAAACAAGAAAAATAGGGTAGGTAGGGGTAAAGTAGGTGTACGCGAACGAAGTCGCGCCTGGTTCACTAATATCATCTATACAACGAATTCCATAAATAAAGCAAACATTCTTTTCAAACAAGAAAACTACACTTTTTAAGCTACCACTAACGGTATCACCGAAAGAGTTACCAACCCGAATCGATACCGCGTCACTCGATACCGCACAGCGGGACGCGTAACATGCGCCCCATTGTACGCTGGCCGAATAATGCGTTAATAAGTATCGCCATAAAAGAGCAAACCGTACGCCTGAGCGCACGCTGCGCTTGTTGGATAACAGATGTGGTGATTGGACGCAGGACTTATATTTGTGGGTATCAACTCTTGATTTAATTTTACGATACACAAAAAAGCACTTCCTAAAAAAAGTACTGGCGGGAAATTTTTGTGTTTTCTCTAACAGGTATAATCTCATGGAAAGCCCAAATACTATGGCTGTATATACAGTACTGTCTATATAGTTTACCCAACCCTTTAAAGGACTTTATCCAAACAGTTGCGTTAATGTCCAAGCGAAATGGAGTAAAATTAGTAGGAAAGTGACCTTGGCCAAAGCCAGGATTGTAGCTAGGATGATGATGATGATGATCCACTTATTTCTCGCTAAAAACTAAAAACGAAACATCCAAAATTAATCAATAGACTTCAACAAGTCCCGAGAACCGAACGGCCCCACACCGCTACCCTGCGGAACGCCGTCTCAACACAGTAAATCACCAAGTAAGCCTTTGTCCAAACATGGCGCGGGAAGGCATGAAGCGTAATTGAAGGGCATACAACACCCACCGCCACTGTGGGGTAGGGTAATTACTTGTAATTTGTTATAGTGATCGCGGTAGGGGCGAATTCGTTTAAGCTATAAGTGTGCACCTGTTCACTATACTATAGTTGTATGGAATGGTATTTTAATACATTGAAGATAAATTGGCCAGTTGCTTTGTGCTGTCGATTTTCACGGTAGAGAGATGATTGGTACTGTATCGGTAATGAGGAAAAATGGAAGCGGTGCTTTAATTAGTTCAAGTTAATTTTGGCACAAAATAGGACTTCTTCTTTTTACAATGGTTGAATTAACTAAATACTTGGAAATATTCAATCAAAATTGGGGATAACTTACTAAAAAAATTAAACTATAAAAATATATCGCCTTAGTATGCTTGTTTGTTCAATAAGTGTCTATATTTTTAAACTACTACAGGGATTCTAATGTGGGTTACGTATACGATACACGAGGATTATTTCTGTACTGTAGGTATGCATAACCGGAAAGAAACGCTAATCTATTACTTAAGTACTTACTTACTACTAACTAAGCTCTCGACGACCCGAAGTGGGTCTTGGCCTCCGACACCAAAGAGACTCAGCAAATTAATTAATATAACAAATCCAAATGTGTCTTGATTTCCCATATCTTCAAACTCTCACTGGCACATTCACTGAAACTCCATCTCCTCCACAGGTGTGGTTCAAGAACCGAAGAGCGAAATGCAGGCAGCAGCTGCAGCAGCAGACCAACACACAGATCTCCACAAAATCCACATCAAGTTCCAAATCTTCCCTATCATCCAGCTCCACGCTAAAGGGAGCACCCAGTAGTAGCTCATCCAAGGTGTCTTCGTCCAAAACGCTGACCAACACCACCGCGAACACCAGTCTATCCACAACGCAGAACACATCCAGTATCACGACATCTTCACCCAACTTACCTACGCCGACGACCTCAGTAAGTCCCCCTATCAACGTGATATGCAAGAAGGAGTCGGCTGGCTCCAACTACGACAGCTCCCCATTGAACAAAAACAATAGTTTATCTATGAGCCATCATTATAACTCCAGCGATGCTCTGAGGTTAGGGAAAGAGAGCTCTCCATCGGAACTATCGAATGTACACGGCTATGGTGTGACTCCGAAGCAAGAGTTGTACAGCAGCCCCAAAAGATTAGACTACTCGAGTAAACTGGACTACTCAGATAAGTCTTTCGGCTCAAATCTGGTGAAGGACCAATACAGTTCGAGGTTGACAAACAACCTGACACCTCTAGGCTCGAACTCTTCCATCATGACCACTCCTTCTCCTCCTATTACGCCGCAGAGCTTGAACGGTCCTGGGAACGTATACCATCCGGATAACTACAACAGCTTCCACTGGCCTGGCAGCTCGGATTACATCAGAAGCTACTCGTCGTCGCACCATCATCAGGGATATGGGCAGAGCGCTTACAATTCGCCGTATTATCCTAGTCAGGTATGTTTTTATGTGCGCAGTTACAAACTTCATAGAATACTTAGATTATAAACGAAAGAGTATCGTAAGTATGTCCGTATGAGTATATGTATACTCGTACGAGTTGATAGCCTAAGCTAAAATATCTGACAGGGCGGTAGTATGATTGAATACCTCCCGTAGAGGGTACCTTTTATCAAAGCGCGATCGAATGCGCTCCGGAAAATATGATAAGTTCATATTTTAGTCATCTGCTATTTGTTTTTTTATTGCCTAGGGAGGCACACGGACGGACGGCCACCTGATGGAAAGTGGCTACCGTCGTCCAGGACATCTGTAACCTAAGGGGAGCAGATGCGGTGCCGGCCTTTGAGGTACCTGTAGACATGCCTTTTGAAGAATGTTGTGATGTAGTGTATTGAGGAATGAAAAACATTAAAGAATCATTCCTTCAAAAAAGAAAAACATTCGAAATCAACTATATATATCTCAAAGATTATGTGGCATCACAAATGCCACATAATCTTTGAGATATAAATTCGCAGGACTTACGTAAATGTCCGATGTCCTGCAAAACAGTGGCACATACCATAAACAACATCACAGAAGAAATGTTGTACAAACCCACCAATAACCGTATCCTTCAATTCCAGATGGAGTATTTTAACGGAGCATCGGTCAACCAGTCCCACGGTGGTCACCATGGCCACAACCTGCCGAATGGCAACCAGCTTTACAACCAGGTCTCCTTCGGGAACCCCTCGCCGCCATCCGCCTGGCCTGCCCACCACAATATACTATCGTCGGGGGCAGAGTCTCCGGAAAACCAGTCTCAGAACGCTCCCCACCTGAGCATGCTCCAGGCATCCCAAATCACGAACTTTTCCAACACTGGAAACAGCTACTTCGCGCCAGAGAAGTATGGGATTAACATGGTGTAGTGTTCTAATCTAGTCCTTTTAGCATATTCCGTTTGTATATAGTTGTGTAAGACGGTGACGGGCGATTTACCGAGACTCTTGATTGAGTTTTCAGTTCCTAGTTGTCACATTTTGCGACACGCTCGAGTCTTTTCGTTTCGGAACGCTGGTCGTTCGTTGAACATCTGGTAGTGTTTACCGACCTGAATATGGGATGCTGATAAAAACAAAGTATTTAACTATTTTAATTTATTGAGGAAAAAAAAATTAAAATTACTTACAAATAAATTAAAAAAAAATTAAAAACAAAACAAAAAATTGCACATATTACCTCACAATTCAATGAGATACTCCCTTTTTATGAATATCCTATATGAAAAGTTCTTATAATTAACGAAATTCAAAACGAGCATACCACCATTTAACCGCACGAATGCGGTATTCGAATCGTGCCTTCGAAATTTTTGAATTTCATCCGAAACTTTCGTCAAAAAAATACCAACTACTTTACGTATAAAATTCAAAAAATTCTAAAACACGACGTAAACACATATCATAAATTGCTTAACACCTTATTCAACGATTCAAATAAGAGAGTCGGTAAAACGTACCTGTGAAAATATATGAAAACAGTTATTAGTTCGGTTTTTACAAACTGATTACTTATAAATTATAATTTTGAGCAAAGGTTTGGCGCATGGTAAATGACCGGGCGAAGTGGAGAAGATTGAGTAGGAAAGTGGACCCTGGCAGAGGCCGGGATAAGAGCTAGGACGATGATGATGATGTTTGACGCATGAAAAAATCTTCATTCTTTTGTAATATAATTTTAGATTAATGTTTTGTACTTATACCTCTTAGAATTCTATGACGTCATGGGCCATAGCTTTGCTCTTAATCTTTTTTGTATGTCACTCTAATTAATGTGATTTTTGGTACATCTTGAATTTTTCTATGAATTAAAAAAGATTAACGAACTCAACGAAATTTTCATTAAGAAAGCTTTGAGGCCTAAATAAATGTATCGAACAAAGATATTTTTATTTGTTACATTAACAAGAAAACATTAATTTTAGTTAATTATTTACATTTATAACTTAATTATATTAGTGTCCTCAATGTATAAAATCCCTGAGTCATATCACCTTTCTATATTAAAAGAGGAAAGATTCTAGGCTATGTTTAGTGAAACAAAATATAAAACTAATGCTAAATAAATATAGTTACTATTTTGTAAATAAATTAAAGTGTAAAAGTTTTTATTTTTTAAATGATAATTCTGTAAATGTGTGTGCTATCATAGAATAGAGTGTATATACCTAAGCGTGATTTATTGTTTGTTATCTTAGTAACTGAAGGGAAGGATCAGTTCGGTTCAAAACTATATTTCCAATACCAGTGGAAGAGCCCAGTGACTTGTACTTCCAATATACGTATGTATTTTTCGTCATGGCCATGTAGGCCCCGATTATGTTTTCCTATCCGATGTCATTTAAAGACAGTATAGAGTCCAGTGATTTGTAAACCCAGGGCCATTTAGCCTGCTGACAGGTTATGGCGTTCCTGTCTCTATTGATGCGGTGAGATGTTCATGTTGGCTATCTGTCAAATTTAGTTTCTTTGTCATCCGCGAGCAATACTAAATGGCCCCGGGTGTCTTGTTATGACTGTTTTACAATGGTTTTAGGGCTAGCGCGCACGGCGGATAATTTCCATAAATATTTTTTTCGGCAAAATCTGAGAAGTATGGAATCTCTTGGAGGTGCGCGCACTGCGGTAAATAATGCGTATGCGATAGAATCCAACATTAAGCATCTCTTACATTGCCATAGTTCGCATTCCCATAAAATATGATGAGCAAATTAACTATCATGCCAAGAACACTCGCAGTAAGGCGAGGGCACAAGTGCAAAAGAATGCAATTTAGCCTTGAAGTAACCATGCCCAGTCAAGAACTGGGCAACACAATGGTCTGCACGTCCGTCACGTATAGACGGAAAGAAATGAAACAAATAACGTCCCGTGCTAGAATTCTCCCACAGTCGGTGGGAGAATTCTAGCACGGGACATTCAACTGTCATTCATCCAACAAATCCTCATAAACTACACTAGGATCTATGAACAATTTACCTAATTTTGGCCGATCTCGCGGACTCTATAGTTTGCTACAGATTTGTGACGGTGCGTCGCCGCACGGATTTTTTGCATCCTATACTTGTATGAAAACCTTGCATTGCGGAAAAATTTCCGTGCGGATCGGGCAGTAGTTCTCGTCATGTCGTCGCTGCCTGACGTTTCATCTGCCTTGACTGTTGCACAAGCGCCGACCGCGAATTTAAATATTAAACAATAAAGAAATAAAATACACAACAGACCACCAATTTGGGACAAAAGTTGCCGTGAATATGCAGCCAGAATAATAAAAACAAACATTTGGGAGGAAATAGGTACAAAGTAAATGTGACAAAGTGTGTTGCCATTAAAGGCGTAAACGGCGTGTTGCTCACAAGTGCAAACTCGATTAAAGACCGTTGGTGCTGTCATTTCAAGGAACTGTCTAATCCCGGATCCACACGACACCAACTTATGCTTGCACAGTGCGTTTGTACAAACGAAATATTCGCAAACGGATCGTGTGGACGACAAAATTCAAAATTTAAAAGTTGTCGCCGACTTAAAATTTTACGTCTACACGATCCGTTTGCGCAAACTTCGTTTGTACAAGCGCGCTGTGCAAGCCTAAGTTGATGTCGTGTGGATCGGCCTTTACGAGGCCAGCAACCACGTGCCACCACCACAGCTTCCTGCAAACCTAGGCTTGATAAGCCCGATTATTACCCCTAACGAGGTGGAGAGGTTTCTGGCCCATATGAAGACCGGGAAAGCTATTGGCTATGACTTAATACCCATAGAAATTTGAAAAAACAATGGGGACTCGAGGCGTACTCTCGCTCACTGAACTATTCATTTGTCTCGTTCACTGAACTATTGGATTGTAGCTACGGGGCTTATACCTGACGCGTTGCGCGTAAATATTATCACGCCAATCTATAAAGGAAAAGGCAGTGTGCAAAAATGCGGCAACTATCGAGGTATAAAACTTATGAGCCACACAATGAAACTATTCGAACGGATTATTGACCAGAGACTTCGCCAGAAATGCTCCTTGTCGGAATTCAGGACCTTGAGACCAGGGTAAACATGTGGAAGGATGTGGAACAAAATGGTGGTTTGAAGCTGAATATCGCCAAAACACAGTATATGGCCAGCTGCAGGGTAGATCGCGACACAATCCGTATAGTTAACGAAGCGTGGAAGTCTTGGCGTGAGGGATATCGGTGACATGATCGAGAAGGCTCGCCTGCGCTGGTTTGGTTACGTGTTGCATAAGCCTCAGAGAAACCACGGGAGGGTCAAAACATACGGGAAGTAAGGATCTTTACAGACGGGTCCAAAACAGACTCGGGTACAGGTTGCGGAGTTTTCTCTGAAGACCTAAACTTCAAAATAGCTACCCCAATGGGTAAGTACAACACGATCTTTCAAACGGAGTGCATGGGAATCATCCTACCAGCCACACACGCGGTACGAGACAAAAAACAGTCTATTAGGATCTTATCAACCAGCAGGGTAGTACTCATGGCCCTTGAAAACAACAACATCACCTCGGGGCTTCTACTCGACTATCGCAAATCCCAAAGGAATCCCATAACCCAACAATGGATTAAAAGACACAGCGGATCGAGGGGAAACGATGCAGCTGACGAGTTGGCCAGAAGAGGCTCTAGTACAAAGCCCATAGGCCCTGAACCAGTTCTACCTATGCCATTTGCATAGACCCTTAAACTCCTGGTGAATAGAAGAAAAGTAAAACATAACCAACTCTGGTCATCACTAGAGGAATGCAGACAAACGAAGGAGACATGTAAAATAACGATTTTATTTCGCAACGGATTTTAAAACGCACCGCAACCGACCGCACCGCCGCCGCGGCCGTGCGCGCTAGCCCTTACTCGACTTAACTGTCATTCCGTACATCGTCATTTTAATTATTTTAATTATATCGCATTTTTTATGATCCAGGCTTACGACTACTTACAACTAATAAATAAATCTAAATATGGCATCGTACGAGACCCCTACATATTTTCTCAGACACTCCTACGTCTAAAATCCTATGCAATTTCGACTCTAGGACCGTGCAAAAGTGACACAAATTCGTTAATGGTCGTTTTGCGTATGGTCTAAGTTCCAACCATAGAATATCTTCATTCATCTGTTATTTAAAAAAATCGTGCATTATTTGAAAGAATATTACTCAAGTAAGAAAAAAATATATGGGTTGCCTACTCTCACCCTGGTCCTTCTATGGGGTTGCGGGTTGCCATGGTGACAATCAACTCTTATCTGTTATTTAATCGAGTTATATGTCAAATGAAAGGTATTTCTTTCCCCTATCCAACAATATATAGTTGCCTAGGTAAATTTTAGTCCAAACGGAAATATTGCTGAACATTCATTTCATTCATAAATTGATTTTCATTCATTTACTTTACGAATAAAAATAATCATCTTGGCGTTAATGTCCCGGTTGTGCTATCGAGAACGAGGGCCCGGGGTCCGCCTTCATCCAGGATTTAGCAGTTCAGGTAATTACAGTGGAGCGACTGCCATCTGACCTCCATGACCCCATAGACGGACCAGGGTGAGAGTCGGCAACCAATATATTTTTTTCTTACTTGAGTAATATTCTTTCAAATAACGTACGATATTTCTTTATAAAAGATGAGGGAAGATCTCCTACTACTAAGACTCATCCCCTTAATTAAAACATATTGAGTGCCGCCATGTACCTATGGAGTTTTCTGAGTTTTGTACCTAAATAAGCTGTATAATAAGTAACTAATGCTCTTACGGTGAGGGAAAACATCGTGAGGAAACTGGTTTTACTGATGGAAAAAAGTATTTTTATACAAATTTTCATTAATTAAAATGTGTATTACATGAGACAACGCTGAATATGAAACTTGCATTTAATTTATCTGTATAAAATAGTACTTACTTACTATCTTTCAATGTTTATTTTTTTCAAAATGAAGAGATTATTAGTTAATTTATATTTTTGATTAAATAGAATGAGGATAAAGAGATTTAGTGAATAATTGTAATGAAATTTGTAATTTATAGTATTTTTAAGCTTGAACATAGCTAAGATAGTGTAAGCATAAGTATGTACATTGGATTGTAAGCATCGATCAGCGAGAGTCATTGTATTTTTTTTTTAAGTTAAGTTCTATTAATTATACCGATAGCTCTTGAAATATTGAATCCGAATATAATGCATATAAAATACAAACTTATGTGTTTCATTTCCTTACTCGCTAAGCTGGACAATACGCAACTGAACTGATATTAGCGTAAGTATTACGATAAAGGTATGATCCAATCTGGTCAGGTTCCCCTGGTAGCAGGGTCACGGAGGTCAGATGGTAGTCGCTCTACTGTAATTACCTGATCACCAAATCCTGGATCACGGTCAAGGCGGACCCCGGGCCCTCGTCCTCGAGAGCACAACCGGGACATAAATGCCAAGATGATGATGATGGATCCAAGAAGCGATGGATTGATATCGCTGAGTCGATGTGGGGATGCCGAGGACGGGGCGAAGTGGAGAAGAAAGAGCGGGAAAGCGGGAAAGAGGGATATGGCAGAAGCCTGTCGGTAGATCTATCAGACAGAAAGCGGTCACGCGTTCTGCGTTCAGTTATTCGTTCTGGTTGACCAAGCGATCTGAACGCCTCATCATCATCATAATCATCCAGCCCGTCCACTGCAGGATTAGGGCTTCTCTCTTGAAAAGGGAGGTTATTTGCATAATCTCCACGCTCGGCAGGCGGGTTGCAGATCGCAGTGTTGTAAATATAACAATGGAAAACGCTGCCTATGCCCATTTCCCAGTCTAAGGAGACTTTTTGCCTCGAAAACATTGGTCGTCTTGTACGACGCCCACGAGTGTAAGGGGTTGGTGCTAAATTCTATTCTGACGGACACCACACGGCCCTGCTGTGTGGTGTGTTCCGGAGCGAAGTCTTTAGTAATATCTTCCCGCACCTGTTAATTAAAAATCAATTGAGAAAAAATATATGGGTTGCCTACTCTCGTTATACAATCAAATTATATGTCAAATGAAAAGTATTTCTTTTCCCTATCCAACAATAAGGTTGCCTAGGCAAAACTTAGTCCGAACGGAAATATAGGTAAATATTCAAAAATTATTTTTCATTCATTTCTTTGACGAAAAAATACCTTTCATTTGACATATGATAATAAAAATAATCATCTTGGCGTTAATTCCCCGGTTGTGCTCTCGAGAACGAGGGCCCGGGGTCCGCCTTGACCATGATCCAGGATTTGGCGATCAGGTAATTACAGTGGAGCGACTACCACCTGACCTCCGTGACCCTGCTACCAGGGGAACCTGACCAGATTGGATCATAGTTACAAATTCAGTTGCCTGAATTTGCAGGTTTCATCACGATGTTTTCCCTCACCATAAGAGCATTGGCTAGAATTCAACTACTGTACATAACTCAGAAAAGAGTCATTGGTACATGGCCTCAGCGGGATTCAAACCCGGTACCACTCGCTTACGAGTTGGATACTCAACCGCCCGGCTACCGACGCCTTTCATTTGACATATAAAACGATTAAATAACAGAGTAGATTGTCTCCATGGCAACCCCATGGATCTTAGACTATGAAGAATCCATTCGTGGAGAATAGGTCGGCATTTACGTCATCGTCGATCAGACGAACGTTTCAACGCGTCTTCCTCACCATCATCATCATCATCATACCTAGGTATATTATGGGCCCATATCTATTAGAACAATGTGTAGGAAAGCGGACAATGGCAGAGGCCTGGATAAGCGATAATGATCTATTAGAACAATATAGAATCGTAAAATAACAGAGTCCTAAACTACTTCCCTTGTCAAGTAACATGATAGTTCATCGACGGAAGCCTCACTAGCGGCCGTCGGTCCGTCACGGAACGTAACCGATACTCACTAGTATGTCACTGCGTTGGCTGTTACTAGTATACGTACTAGAGTAATAGGTGTGTGTTTCTTTTCTCGAAGGGTTTACGAAAATATCGAAATTCAAAGTTTAGAAAAATTGTACTAGAGATGAGACGCATCACACTATGAGAAGGCACAATCGATCATCCTCATCATCATTGTTAGACCTCTTGCTATCGGTAATGTGCGCAATTCGCGGCGCAAGAAGATCACGCAGCGTTTAAAGCAGGCAGGACGAATGGCCTAGCACCTATTTTTTTATTCTACGCAGGAATAAACGAGCAGACAGAATAACTTTGGTAAGCCATAACTGTCGCCCACAACATCTACGATTCATGCATTTAGGTTGCAAGCAACGCAAACCTTAGGTGCGTTATGGTTTAAACTATCTTTTTTTTTTTTTTTATCCGGCAGACAAACAGGCATGCGGGCCACCTGATGGAAAGTGGTCACCGCCGCCTATGGACATCAGCATCACCAGGGGTGCTACCAATGCGTTGCCCGCCTCTAAGGAGACCTCTAATATACCTCTTGAACGATCCCATGTCATAGTCCAAAGGAAACACCGTGGCTGGGAGCTCATTCCACATCCGAATCGTACGAGCGAGAAACGTTCTTTCGAATCTTCGCGAATTTTGGTTATTATCACACTTTTAAAGGGTATGTTTCGGGTTTCCTACAACCCTGTGACCATGATGCATGTAACTGCGTCGAAACATGGGAAATACCGGAACATACCTTTAAAATGTGTCTTAGGTGCGTTGTCACTGTGAAGAGTAAGATGAAACTCATGACGATTAGGTACCCATGATCAGGGCGATCAATGGTGCGTTTGCTTTTTCGCCTGACCTAATTTTCCACCATACCGCCTACATAAGGACTCTGTTGCTCTATATTCGCCTGATCTAAATGCTGAGCCTGAGCCTGAGCTTACAGTGAAGCTGATAACCCCCATACACATCATAGAAGATGCGAATAGTGGTGACGATCTGAGTGGTTAACATCCGGTCTGCCATACAAGAGGTCCCGGGTTCGATTTCCGGCCGGGCAGAAATTGAAATAATGAATTTTTATTTCTGTTACGGGTCTGGGTGTTCTATGTATAATAACAATGCAATTAAAAAAAAAGTATTTAAGTAATATATCAGTAATCTAGCACCCATAGCACAAGCTTTGCTTAGTTTGGGGCTAGATGGCGCTTTGTGAATTTGTCCACGATTATTTATTTATTTTATTTATTTAAATCCATCAACCCTTACCCGCACTCACACCTTACCTACATTTACAACCTCCCGATACTGCAGAGAAGTTATCCGGACGGGCTTTTCTTTTGTTTTTCAGGAACAGCTGCTTCTTATTTAGATAATTCGTTACGACATTGTTATTCTAGGACAGCGTAAATACGTACAAGGCTTTATAATATAAATTATAATCATCTTGGCGTTAATGTTCCGGTTATGCTCTCGCGCACGAGGGCCCGGGGTCCGCCTTGACCATGATCCAGGATTTGGCAGGGCAGGTAATTACAGTGGAGCGACTGCCATCTGACCTCCGTGACCCTGCTACCAGGGGAACCTGACCAGATTTGATTATGGTTACACATCCAATCGCCTGAATGTGTAGGTTTCATCACGATGTTTTACCTCACTGCAAGAGCATCGGCTAGTATTCAACTAATGTACATAACTCAGAAAACAGTCATTGGTACATGGCCGGAGCGGGATTCGGACCCGGGACCTCTGGCTTAAGAGTCGGATACTGTAATCGCTCGGCCACCGACGCTCTGACAAGACTCTATAATATAATCTTGGTAAACAAAAACCTACGGTAAACAGTTACAAATTTGCCTTAATTTAAGTAGTAATTCTGATAGGCTGAAAATCCTAAAATCACTTTTTACTGCTACTTTTAATTAAAATAACATAAAGATTTTCAGGCTACAGCGATTACAACCTCCAAAAATCAAAATATTTCATCGATTCAATCCGGATTACGTTTCAAAGTAGATTAATAATAAGGCCTAAGTAAATCACGCTCACAAACTTTCTGAAAAGAATACCTTTTTTATGTAATTCGATAGACGAATAGACGACGAGAGGATGCCGAATACCGGGCGAAGTGGAGAAGATTGACTAGGAAAGCAGAGCCTGACAGAAGCCGCGATAAACGCTAGGACGATGATGATGATGATGATGATGATGATAGACAAATAAGCGAGCGGGGCACCTGGTGGAAATATCAAATTCAAATCGTTGACTTATTTTACCGAGTGCTCCTTACCAATTGAAATCGAATTCGAATGGCAATTGCGGGAACTTTTAAAACGTACTTGTGTGGTTAACCAATGCGTTATCTACCTCTATAACCCCGGTACACATTGGTCTGGCTGCAGATTGGCCACTCTACTCAGGTATGCTGTAATGCTACTCCACTGCCAAAGTCACGCTTCCCCTTTGGAGCACTATGATCTGACTCACCGACAAGAACTGTGTGACCATATTATTCTACTTCCCGGTTTCAATTCAAAGAGAAGATCCCGCTGTGATGATGATCCCGCTATCGTCTAACTATCGTAACCTAAGCTTCATCAACACGGCTAGCACGAGTGTGCTCTCGCGCTCGATAAGCAAGAAAATGCGCGATTTACGCTATCTCGTGACGCGAGATGTGTCGCGGGCATGTTTGTGCTAGCCGTGCAGAGGCGCGATTATAATAATACCTACTAGTGGACCCGCGACTTCTTTCGCTTGGTATCCTATCCGTACACTACCCTACCCTAATTTGAAAGCCACATTAAAATCCGTTAAGCAGTTTAAAAGGTCTAAGCGTACATAGATAGAAAGGGACAGACGGCAGGAAGCTACTTTGTTTTATACTAGTTATAAATAAATGCTGATGAACGGAGATTGTGATGATTATGATCATGAAGAAATAAATCGAAAACGTGGTCCAGCGATGTGACGGTTGAGGATACGTTCTATCACGATACGACCTTATACACAGTTACACGCACACTAAGGTTGTGGAATGAACTACCTGGAGAGGTTTTCCCTGGAGAGTACAACATGGAGTTCTTTAAGAAAGGAGCGAAAAGGTTTTTACGGGGACGACAACGCGTGGGTGATGCCCCTGGTATATGTTTTTTATATTGTAACTGCACTAGAGCCCGCGCGAGTTCATGTTCATCAGGCACGACCGTTAGCATTCGATTATTGAATGCTCAATAATTCGCCGTCTCACTCGGTTGCTGTTTGAGCGAGTGAGGTGGCGATGTATGATCCATTCGTGTTAAATAGTCGGGCCTGGGCCGCGAATACGCTAAATAATGCCGGCTGAAACGAAGCTGAAACGCAATTGAACGGCGACCGTTGAACGACATCCGTATCACGCTAATGATTTGACAGCAAGTTGAAACGAAGCTAGAACACAATTGGAACGCAACGGCTGTCACATGAAAAGTTACGACAGACGCTACTATTTTTCAATTGCTGTTAAACTGTTTTGGACAATTTTTGTGTTTATTTCTGAGTATAACCTAAAAATGTATCATTCGTTCATTTCGTACGGTTGGCATTTGAAACGAAATTGGACGATGATTGAAGCTGGACTAGAGACGAACTTCAAATGAACGTGAACGTTTTAATTTAGCGTAATCGCGGCCCTGATGGACTGAACTCGCTTGCGCACAGTAAGTACTGGAATATGAGGGGACTATCAAACCAATTTTCCATAGCTGTAAACGAATAGAAAAATAAAATAAAAACGATTGATGCAGTTATTTGCTTTCAAAACTGAAGCAAAATGAGTGATCCGTCGTATAAATTCACATCTATTCTTTTGTTTTAACGGATTAACGAGTAGGTACTAAAGAGATTATTTGCGATTAGTGGTTTGTTTACATCGATGGAACATTGGATTGAGAGGTAAATATCCTGCTGGATTGCTCTGAAGATAGGCATCAGACGTTTACCTTTCATGAATACGATGGCATGAAATAAAGTTGGGAATATTGTAAGTAAAATGAAAGTAAAGTATAAATATTGGTTCTCGCTGGCGAATCGCGGGCATAAGCTCCTAGAATACCTACTCTCAAAAAATGTAGGTTTACTCTCACCTACCTGCTCTTCCTACGCTACATTTTACATTTCGAATAACTCCCAAATCAATCCGAAAAGTTATTGACAAATCCTTCCACATAATTAATTCTGTTCAGTTATTTCCGACCCATTTTTTCGCATAACAGTAAAACACAAGGGAACTCCTCAAACGTCTAAAACGCGCGCAAAACTGGCAGCCATTATGGAAAAACAAAAAGTGTGGCCGGGAAAAAATCCAAATTTGTCCCCGACTCGGTTAGAGTTCCTTTAAAATTAGCTGTTTAGACGCCCGCCGGTAAATTGTGCCCCCACACACCCATAACTATACGAAAGCAAACTTTACTTGTACCGTAGATATTCCCTGGAAAATGTATTTTTATTTTAGCGGGAAAACATGGCTGTTACAACCGCCACTTCAATCCACGCCACTACCAACCTTAGAACATGACTCGAAGTTTGAAATTGGAACACGTTCGAAACGGGCTTCCGACGTTTTGGCCGCAACGGATCGATCCAAGCGTACGCAGCAGCGTTTGCAGCTGTATATAGCGACCTGTGTCTATCTCTTTCTGTCTTCAGCAAGGGCAGTATGGCGTTGTCTCGCTCTGGTGCGGAGTTAAGCCGCTTATCTCCGGCCCGCACGCCGCACCCCTCCCACGGCTGCTGCGCGTAACTTGGGCTATTCTGTGGATGCACATAGTAATATTTCATTGTACCAGATACTTTAATTTAGCATCCCCTTCAAAATATTACGCAATTCGCTTTGTAAATATCACTATCATTAGCCTTTCTCTTACTTTTACCATCATCATTAACAGGAGAGTTCAAGTCTCATCGGTGGAGAAACTGCCACCTTCTCTCATCTTTCCAATCCTAGAAATCTCTAAGTTATAGGTACCTAGTTAGTATAAGAACAGTATAAGAACCTTGTCTATTATGAACATTAGTTGAACACTGACCGATTCTATTACGGTAAGGGATCGACGTGATGGATGTATCACGATATTATCTCACCTCATCGTGGTGACCTGGCGACTGAATGTGTAACCCTGATCCAATCTGGTCAGGTTTCCCAGTTAACAGGTCACGGAGGTCAGATGGCACTCACTGCACTGTAATTACCTGATCTATGAAATCGTGGATCATTGTCGAGGCGGACCCCAAGCCCTCGCGCGCAAGAGCACAATCGGGACATTAACGCCAAGATGACCTTGTCGAAATGTCATTCTGATTTACCTACTTCGACATCATTAGGTATCTACATCCCATTCTTATGGCCGTGTGGTGTCTGGCAGAGTAGAATAGCACCAACCCCTTACACTCATGGGTGTCGTACAAGGCGACTAATGTTTTCGAGGCAAAAGTCTGGAAAATGGGCAGCAGCATTTTCCATTATTATATTTAAACACTGCGATCTCCAACCCGCCTGCCAAGCGTGCAGATTATGGCAATAACCTCCCCTTTCGTGGGGGAGGCCCTAAGTCCTGCAGTGGACTGTTACGGGCTGTGATAATGATCCCATTCTCACTGCGCATGGGCTTTAGGTAGGTATTGCCATAAAAAATAAAAGGAAGACAACTTATTGGATGAGTTAGGTTAGGCACCTACTTTATACAAGACTGCGCGCAATGCGTATCTCTGTAAAGTTCAACTATACCGCGGTTCTATTATTTTTCCGGAATAAAAAGCACCTTATGTCACTCGGGAAAACTGTAGCTCCCTATAAGTGAGAGCATTTTTAAAATAGGTCATGTAGTTTCCGAGATTATCCCTTTCAAACTAATTCACATTTACATACAAACATTTACTGTTTATAATATTTTTAAGAGTCCAACTCTTGTCGGTGGAGCAATCGCCACTCCTCTCTCCTGTCTGCCAACCCCTTCATAATTTTAGTATAGATAGATAGATATTTGATTTAAATAAGAGAGATACCTAACGTAAAAAGAAATAAAGGAAATCCTCAATACAACGATCAACTTTCTCCACCATAATATTATACCGAGAGGCTTTCCAGCCGTCGCAGAATCGTCCAACAGCAATATATATTACAAGCGAGGTACCGACGCCACTCTCACTCGGTGTCTCCCTACACCTATATAACCTATATATATGTATAATATAATAGGCATCTACGGTAACACAGCCTACAGGCCGTACTGGGTACGCAGTATACAGTATACCGAGTAAAACGTAGTACCTATAAAGGAATGAGTCGTACAACATTCCTGGCCTACAAGTCTCCTGACCTTTTTCAAATACGTAAACAATGATTTAGGTACTTATTTGAAAAAGGTCAGGATTTTATCATTCTTCACATGTCGCTTTCATATCAGCTTCCTTAACCTGCATGTACCTTTCACACAAAGTAGTCAACTGATAAGGTAGGTACCTACTTAGTCAAAATATTGAAGGCAGATTTTAGCAATAATGAAATAGGGTAATCCACCCAACGCTTAAACCTCTGGAATCTGGATCTAACAAATCCATAGGTAGTACGTGTGATCCCGAAAAAACTGCAAGGATCGCCCGGAATTCATAGATCATCAAACCTCTGCATTCTGAATGTACCACATCCTGAAAAAACTAATCGCTTAGGAAAGATTATCATAGATAGGTACTTAAATTTTGCATATAAATAATTAAATTATCATAAATTATATTATATCACAGATCCCCGAACTTCACTACACCTAGACGAAATGACCATCAATATAATTCAAGATCTTAGTTTTTGTTGATCAATGCAGTAGCGCAGCCAATCCTCTCAATCGTTAGTTTTTCGAGAAACATCATTAATTCATCATCATTCTACATCATCACAATCAGATATTGAACGCACAAACCATAGCAACATTTAATAAAACGTAATACCTAGCTTGGTAATTTCTGTAAAGGTTTCCTTTAAGGAATCCTTTACTCAACTGTCTGTTATTGATGGTAAATGTGCAAAAGACTGTTTTAGTATGAGCAACGTATTTTTTTATGCTTCTCAGTGACTAACGAGCAAACAGCCCACCTGATGGTAAGTGGTAACTGTCGCCCATAATATATACAATTCATACATTTAGGTTGCAAGTAACAAAAATGCAGAACCGCAGATGCGTTGTCACTGTAAGGACTAAGGTAAATGCCGCAGGCCTTTAATTTGGGTGTTTATCTATCTATATACCTACAGAAATAAAGTACCAACCTAATAATACACAATTACTACAAACTACAAGACCACAAATATGATGTGTAAGTAAACCAAGCATTTCAAAGAGATCCAATAGGGATCACAGTAGGGTATTTAATAAACCTGGCCGCATGCCGCCACTTCAGTGCGCATTCGAGTAATTCGAACAAATGTTCCATTTATGAAGTTTGAAACTGGCGTTCGTAGTTTGAATTTTTGTGTGCAACGAATGGTTTATTAAATTAAATTGTTACGTTTTTTTAGGTTTGTTTTCGGTGTTATATTATGTGGATAATATGGTGTGTTTATTTTTAATTTTTCTTTTTTTTTAATCTAATATTGGTACTGTTCTATCTATTCGTTTCCTTCCAACAAGATTTGTTCTCAGTAGGGTAAATTGCATCCACATAATGTGTCAATTTAGTCACTTCGCTTAAGAGGCCTTATTTTTGCATAAATATTCGAATTCAATAATCTAAGAATATTGGCATAAACATCTTTTGTAAGCTTGTAGGTTCATATCCGCAGTACGTTGATTTTTGAGTTTAATAACGTATTAAGGACCTCGACTTCGCACATGTTTTCTCGACTTTTCTTTACTAACCTTCCGGAAGAAATTCTCTAACTGACGATGATGACCGCATCAAACTCCGTCGCGTATTTATGTGGAGTAACCGGATATACGTCTGTCTGTCTGCCTGTCTGACTGACGCTGAAAGTGACAAAAGTAGTGTACAAAAGTGTTTTAATCTTGCATAAAATTGTTTTAATCTTTAAAGAAGCACTGGAAAACGCTTTGGCTTCAACGCCTTTCGACTCTACCATACTCTACCAGCAATCAACGTCTCTTACCCATTTTCTCATACGTACACGACTTTTGCACGATATTTATGAAATTTTGGTGTCTACACTAATGACAGAAGGCTAGTGGACCCAGCACGACTTCGTTCGCGTGGCGTCCTACCCCTACACCTACCCTACACGTATTTTACTCCTACCTACCCTTTTTTTCTTACTTATAAACCGCCCTCTTGAAACACTCTATCTATTGTTGAGAACCGCATTAAAATCCGTTGCGTACTTTAAAATATGTAAGCGTACATAGATACGAGGGACGGCGGAAGCGAGTTTGTTGTATACTATTTATAAATGCATGTATTATCCATAAAAATCTTCCGAAATAAATTTTATAACTGCGAGATGGAAGTTATACACAGACCGACACGGAAAACAACTTTATTTCATACTATGTAAAGGACATAAGGAAAAGAGTACTCAATTTGATACGTGAGACGCATAAGATTTAAGAAATCGTAAACAGGTTGCTAACCTTCCCCTACCTCAAACCCTTCAAACGGATCCCTCAAAACGTACCTACATTTAACCGCATCGCCCCCTTACTATCAAATTACACAACCTATCCCAAAACTTTTCAGTTGCAACATCAAATAGAAAACTCATAACCGTCAGATGTATTAGGAAAATGAATAATAAATCCGTGCCATGGACAATAGAGGCATTAGGTGCACCATAGACGAGGAGCGCCACAATTGCTGGGGTGCCCCTTTGGTACGGGAAACCTGCAGATGTGGTTTTGGCGGGAAACTATATTTTGTTGTTTTCGTAAAAAAAAAACATGTTGTCGTCAATATCCAGGTTGTGCTCGCGAGGGCCCGGGGTCCACCTTGACCATGATCCAGGATTTGGCAGATCAGATAATTACAGTGGAGCGACAACCATCTGATCTCCTTAACCCTGTTAACAGAACCTGACCAGATTAGATCATAGTCACACGGTCTGTCTGCCTAAATGTGCAGATTTCCTAGTGATGTTTTCCTTCACCGTTAGAGCATCGGTTAACGTACATAACTCAGAAAACTGGGGTTCGATCCCGGTACTTGTCGCCTACGAGTTGGACCCTTTAACCATTAAGGCCACCGCCGCTCTACGGATGGCGGGAAAAGTTTTTTTTAGTTGGCTAAATAATGGGATTTGTTTTGCGAAATAAATTCAGTGTCCCGCTTAGTTCAACGCAAATCATAACAGATAGTCCCTAATATAGTTACAGCTTAGGTACATCCATAAAACTCCAAAATTTAAACTCCGCACTCTGCAAATCAGCATTGCACCTACCCTCCACACAACTCATCGACCAGTCGACCAACTCCAACCCTGTCCCCAACCCACACATCTTCCCCTTTCTCTGTCCGCTGAAACTAGGGTGGTGTAACACAATCCGCACGTCAACTCTATTATTTATGGATTCTTTAACATGTAAGGACCATCGTGCGGGGCCCCGAGTGGGCTCCGCGCGCAAATATATCGGACATTTGGCGCTAGGAAGTGTTTCTTCTGCCTCGTTGCTTCTGGAGAGGGATCCAAGTTTTTTACGCGCCAAATTCGTCTGGAGGGGCACAGGTTGCTCAATAGACTGCCTAATCTCTTATACAATTGGAATTTAAAAGTACTTAGTTGTACTTATTAAATATTTTCGTTACAATATCTCTGCCGTATGAAATAAGCGATAGCAAATCTATCGGTGTTTTTAAGAAACATGTGAAAGAGGACTAGCTCTGTCATTGTTCCTGAAAATGCAGGGTGCAATTATACCTATATATGTATTGATATAAGTAGTGTATGTAGTTCATTATATTGGCATCTTGTTTGTGTGTGTATATTTAGTTAGATATAATGGGTATACCTATTTTATCTATATATTATTCTGCGACTACTTACCACATATCTCTTTGATAAGCCTGCTGGAAGAGATTTCTTGTTAGAAATAAGTAGCGCCTGTTGTGTTTTCTATGATTTTGTATTTTTCCTTAAACTTTTATGTGTACAATAACTGTAAAATAAAATAAATAAAATACTTACTCATAGTATGAGGAAGAGACATTCCTTTCACATTAGTAGTTTTGTACTAGGTATAATGTAGATACCTAACTGGATAGTACGGGGTACAATTTATAAAGTTCTCTCTCGTCTTACTTCGCAATCGTGGATGGAACAGACGAAATAGATCAAAGCACGAACCTGATGCAAACTGGTGCGGGAATAATGCAATAAATTTACTTTTCGCGGCGGTTAAACCTAACATGGCGATAAATTGAATCGTAACGCTTTGCCGGGCCGAACCAGGACTCCTTTTGAAATTTACAAAATTCAATTTCTTGTGCTCAGCATAAATCAAACCTACGCTTTTTCTGCCCCTCATAAAATACCCAATAGATTCGAATACGTTTCAAATTCGAATAGATCAAATGCGTTCTAAGTTTGAATTTTATTTCCGAGGCTGTGTCGATTTATTTTTTCTTTTTCCCGCCAAAATTGGCAAAAACAAATGGGCAAATGACGTTTCCGTGTAAAGCGGGGGAGGTGCCAATTTCGCTTGTTTGGTAATTTTCGTGCGATTTATCGAATTAAATTGAAAAATTCTTTGATGTGGGCGGCTACTGAGGGAACCGCTGATATTCGATTATGCGGAACTCGACTTTTCAATTTGGTGGGTCTTTTATCTGTGAACGAAATTGTTGGTGTAAGCACGAAATAAATTGCTCGGTGTAATGTGGAGTTGGCTATGAATTTTAGGTTGGAATTTTTCGTGATTTCCCTTTATTTCAGCGCGTTCGCATTTTGAAAAGTAGGGGTGGCCAAAGTATTGTAAGCTTAGCCGAGACCGCGTCTTGATCTAATATCGGTAAAACGGTTTCACCTATTAGTACCTACCTACTTACTTATTTATTATTTCAATTTACGTAGTGCAGATGATCTTTATACAAATTGTAATTCATGATCATGATCACGATTGCTTCGTTTATCATGTAGGTATAGGTATAATGAACTAACTTTACAGTATCTACCTAGTAAGACCAGCTCAACCTTTTTTTTATGAGGACCACAAAAAACGTTATGGTAATGGTGCCGCGGGAGCCACGATGTGTGTGTGCCGTTTGTATAGAAAATTAAACTATGCCAAAATGTAAATAGTTCAGGTACCGCACACATTTTGTGACAAATTCACACAGCGCCATCTAGCCCCAAAGTAAGCAAAACTTGTATTATGGGTGTTAGATAACTGATAAACTACTTAAATACTTTTTAATACATACTTATTATACATACTCCGCTCAGACCCGCTCGGCCGGAATCGAACTCGTGACCCCTGCGTGTCAAACCGTCATGTTAATCAACTGAACCACTCAGGTCGTCATATTCTATGTACGATGAAGCCAATTCGTTATCCAATTGTGAAATTGTTGGTTAAAAAACCAACGATCAAAGCCGAAACGCTACAAATCTAATCGGCTTGTACCGATTACCCCTATCTATTTATTTGCGTTTAATTTCTGCTTGATATCGATGCCAATGCTGGGGCCACCGCCACCGGACCACTTACCGAACGCATTTCGGATGTTTTCGCGCCCCCGGCCGCCGATTAGTCGCCAATCCTCTTGATTTATTCGATTTTCGAACGACGCCATTTTGGGTCACGTGCTCGTAGCAAATAAGGCGGGATGAATGGCGGATGTACAGGTCGATGTTGTTGTCCTAGACAGATTGAGATCATTATTTTATTTAGTATTGTTTATCCTCCTCCCGATGCTTCCTTTCTTCGCAATCAAGTGTCAAAGTCTGCCAGTCTATATATACTCAATTAAAATTAATTTTTACTTAAGTTTATTTATTTATTTATTTAACAGTTTATTGCACACAGTAATAACACATACAGTGTAATTAGTTTAATGTAATTTTTACACACATTTCGGTAATCGACCACCCACTCTCGCTTATATACTTTTTAACGCACAAAAACCACACGATGAAACATATGAATATAAAGCGACGAGCTTATCACTAAAAGAGATGTCGCTGTCACCGTACAAAACATAAATAAAAAAAGAAAGACCAGCGCAACGACACCGTAATACTTTCAGCTGATTAAAACTAGTGACCGGAAGATACATGACATTTAAGTCGACCACATCGCACACTGGACGACAGTGCAATGACATGACGAACTTGATTAGCCGTGCAACCGTAATCAGGAAATAATTTAGTAATTATTATACTGTCACGGTAACTTTCATGCCATGTGGTGTCCGGTCGGTAGAGGTGTCTATCGACATCGGGTGTCGACTAATGTCTGAGAGACTATAGTAGGTGCCAAACAGATTGGCAATAGCGGACATTGACCTCTCAGTTGGAACTAATTTGTAAATATTTACAGAAATTTTGCTATATTGATTAAAATTAAAATTTGATAAGTAGAACAGTTTATAATATATTTCATAACAATTTTCATGAAAAATTCCACATGCGTAGGATAAAAAGTACGTATTCTAGGCCGTAGTCTTGTATGAATCTCACAAATCCATGCGGTAGGTTACCTTGTTTTTGCATGATTGACATCTAAATATTAGGAATACGAAAATGAATATATCATCTATCTTCGGTACCTAATCATGAAAAACTGTAAGTTATAGCTTTTTGCCCATCTGCAATATCATTTCAATCCCAATACCTATCAGTAGGTCTAGGTACTTACAGAAATATATTTAAAAACAACGTTTAATCGTCTTATAGTTTTCTCAAACTCAAAACATCTCAAAAAGCACCTCCCACAAATCGCTTTTATCACTTCGTCCTCCCACAAATCGTTTAAAACTTTGTTGAAACCTTGCAATTCCGCAAGCAGTTCCAACAATGGCGCAGAGCACCCTGTACAATGGCTGGAAGCGAACCCGATACCGTAATTGGAGCACTCAATTTGCCCGCCACTTTACGCCGCCGCGTGCCGCCGCGTGCACGGCGCGCGCCTCTATCAATTGTCTATGCGCCGGTATCAGTCCCGTAATCAATTGTTTTGTCTATGCCACCCTTTCGAGCAAAGTAAACAATGGCGGCAATGGCGCTCCCGCGCTTTCCAACGGCCGATTGCCGATGAAATATTCATAATTGTGGCGGGATTAGCATTTTTGAATGCGCATCTCTATAAAATAGGCATGAGTCTTCCGCGGCGGCGTGAATTATTCGTTTAGACGCATATTTAGCAAGTTCCGTACGTATATTTTAAAGGAAGAGAGATTAATTAACAAATACTGGATTTAAAACTTTTTTGATGATGTGTAGAGCTATTCATCGTTTATTCATTCGTCTTCACTAAGTAGATTAGACATCAAACTGAAGAAAATGGACTCCAAACTCATTCAGTGCATTTTGGTAGTGGGACTTGATAGGAGTAAATAAACATCATAACATAAGCCTTCTCGAAAGAGTTGCACACCGATCGACTCTGCATCTATCGTATTTCTAAGACCAGTTACAGACTTACGGGGTCCATCCATCTCGTGAAGGGCCGTCGCATGCTACGATTTCCGGTACGTGGTCACCACTGGAGATCCTTTATGTCCCATCAGCCATCGATTCTGCGGTCTGTAAGGCCTGCCGACGTGGGACATATTTTTTTGCACCTTCCGCAGAGTTTATTATTGCACCCTCCGGATTATCGAGGGATGGAGGCAGAGAACACTCATGTGTACCAGCGCGGCCGACTGGTTATGCTGGACTCGCAAGAGACCTAGGCGCCTACCAGCTAAACTCTGCCTTGGGAGTACCTATAGTCGGGAAGGTTTTTTAGGTTTCATCGACTGCGACACCCCATAGGGATAGGGTGCGCACGCCGGTTACCTTAAGTACAGATAATACATTATTACCCATACTACATTAGTTCTTCTAGTGATACCGTCAGATTCTACCACGTAGAGAAATTCCAAGCATACATAGCTCTCTCCGTCGCACGCTATATTGTAAACCGTGGTTGTGAATTAGGTAGGTATGCAAATAGATAGAATTTGTAAAAAGGCCCTTCCCCTAGATGGTCACAGTTTTTCATCCAGTAGATTAAATAAACATACCTTTTACCTACTATAACTAGCGACTCACCCCGGCTTCGGACGGATTTTCTTAGTTTTTCTTAAATATATTCATCATATCAGCCAGAAGACGCCCACTGCTGGGCATAGGCCTCCCCCAGAGATCTCCACAAAGGCCGGTACTGTGCTTTTCGCATCCAGCTGGTACCTGCGATCCTTACCAGGTCGTCAGTCCACCTTGTGGAAGGCCTACCCACGCTGCGTCTTCCGGCACGTGGTCGCTCGAGAACTTTACTGCCCCATCGGCCATCTGTTCTTCGAGCTATGTGCCCTGCCCACTGCCACTTCAGTCTGGCAATCCTTAGAGCTATGTCGGTGACCTTGGTTCGCTTGCGGATCTTCCATTTCTGATTCGATCGCGCAAAGAGACTCCGAGCATAGCTCTTTCCATTGCCCTTTGGGTAACAGTAATCTTTCTTATAAGGCCCACAGTAAATATATTATGTATGTGATATACCTACATATAAACCTTCTAGAAGAAATTCTCGAGAGTAGAAAAAAAATAAAAAAATCGTTTTGAAGAAGTTAGCGGAAATACATAAAGACAGACACGGAAAGCGACTTTAATTCATACTATATATAAAGATAGATACCTATAACATACGCCCTGCCATAACCCCAACAATAACAACAAACGCTCAAAAATTTGCAATTTTTTAACGCGGGGCGCGTCAAAGGCCGCATTCGTCCGTTGACGTAAAGCCGTAGTCTTGAAAAAACCCAATCGTTAAAAAAGAAAAATGCAGAGTCGATGGATTAAGAAGCACGCTCCATTGCCGATTATAATTTTCGACCGGGAAGAATTGGTAACTTTTTTTTCATATTTTATATTTCGTCGGTTTTTTAGCCAGCCAGGTGTTTTGCGCAAAATACTATATAATTGGGACGTCTTGTGTACAATGCCGTTCAACCCCTTATAGACGTTACAATGAGACTGTAAAAGAAATGAGATGGAGACTACCTACCTACTATAGTTTGCTATAGTTCGCTAATCGGTGGGGGGTTCATAATCGCCATTGATACCAGGATCTTGCACGATCATAGCAGACAACGGATTGCAATACGATGCTTGGTGACACAAGGATAATGCAAATCCGTTGATGCCACGGGATACTATTGTACTCGTAATATACCTACTTAGAGTAACACATTGTAATCTTGAAACTCTTATATGCATAACATTTTAAAATATACCTATTTGAGTTCCGTCATCTACATCCATACATTTATTCGCTTCCGCGTCTGTCTGTCTGTAACTCCTAAACCACGCAACGGATTTTGATGCGGTTTTCAGCAACAAATAATACATTTCTTCCGGAAGATTTGCATGTATGTATGTAGTAAAGAAAAGCTGAGAAAACCTGTGCGAAGCTAGTGCAGGTCGATATTTATCTATAAATATATAATAATCATCTTGGTGTCAATATCTTGGTTGTCCTACCGCGCGAGGGCCCGAGGTCCGCTTTGACAATGATCCAGAGTAATTATAGTAGGTAGATCGACTCCCATCCGACCTCTGTGGCCCTGAGGAGAACCTAATATGACATTCAGTCGCCTGAATGTGCAGGTATCCTCACGATGTTAACCCTCGCCATAAGAGCATCGCTTAGTGTACAATTTGGGTATTACCTAACCCAGAAAAAGTCATTGGTACATGGCAGCACTGCGGATCGAACTTGGTACCTCTCGCTTAAGAGGCTACCCTATCCTACCTGTCATTATCTACGTGTAGTTAGAGATATAACAGTAGTAAAACTGCTAATGTAAGCACAAGAGATACTTATCTACACAAATTTTGTTAAAATAAAATTCTCATCACAGATACTTCATTTAAACGTGCTAGGTAGGTACAACCTATAAAATATTAATAAAAAAGATTTCCTGTCCTAAACTCCCACATTCTTAGATTAGGAAGAACATCCGTTCTTTGCAACTAAACACATTAAAGTAACGTTCCGTCCGATTTAGCCCGAAAGGAACCTGTATCTAATTCAATAGTAACAGCTTTGATCCGAAATAAATAATCCAGATCTATAAAAACACAAAGGTGACCTTCCGATCGGCCAGGAAACGCTCTAATGTTAGGGAAAAAATATAAAAATGTAACCCCATATTTCACAATTAAAACGTTGCTACTGGTCATGCCCCGAAAGTATACATAATAAATTTCTTCTTTAAAAAGGTCTGACTGAAAAGGGCAGGATACTGGCACAATAGGCGGACAGGCTTGAGCATGGGGAGATAAAAAACCAAAGTTGTTTATGGGTGCTTGCCGCCAACGCTTGGCGAGTTTTAAATTTAGAATCCTAAGTTTCGAAGCGGACCAGCCAGTAGCAAATTATTCTGGATTATGAAGAAAAGAAATTCAAATTTTTATCAAGTTTTATTTCTTCTTGTTCCCTTGACAAGCGAGACTTTAATTAGATGCCATGGGATTATCGAGCAACTTGTCATCTAGATTAGACTACTTAAACTTAGACTTGTCTATCTACTAGAGTTTCTAATGTATTTGGCGAACCTCGTAAGGAAGTCCAATTACACGAAATGTCAACCTTACTTATCCTAGAATTCGACTATGGACTTCAGTATGTATGCATCTGAGGTCTTCATCTTCCTATTTATATTTACCTAAGCACCAACAAAACGTTACACGTCATTCACGTTTGTAACATCGTTGTACAAATAGTATGATCGATCGGGAGCCTTAGCTCAAACAAAATACACCTGTGCATACAAAAATTCGAGAAAAAATTCCATTCATACAAAACGGAACTGCATTTGTCACGAACTGTATTTCAAATAAAGGCGATTCCAGGCATTGACGAATTCCCACGTTTTTTTTTAAAAATAGTTACTGGCCATTGATGGCCGAGGTAGCAAAATATGACAGCTAGGTGCGAAAAGGTCGTGAATGGATTTTAATTGCTCTCTGACCGTCTTTTCTGTACCACTGCATCATTCGCGAAGTAAACTTAGAATAAACTTCATTTAAACGAGAAGCTAGCATACATAAATTAGTTTTTGCTGTGGCAAGCAAGAAATCAAGAACGTTCCTCAATCCATTGGTGGAACTGGAAACATAGGAAAAGAAAAAAAACAATAGACGAGTCTAGCGACGTTTACCTATTTAAATAAATTCCTCTTAATATATTACGTTACGTGAATAGTTATCATACCTACTTTGCGTTACATTTGTCTTGCATCCATTAACATTACCCACCTATCTACTCTTTGCACTTCGCACATCATCATCATCATCATCTCAGCCGCAGGACGCTGCCCTAATGTGCTAAAATAATTTTCTACTACCGCTATATTACGCCTGAATACCTAGCTATTTCATTACATTAGTAGACCGATGCTCTTACGGTGAAGGAAAACATCGTGATGAAACCTGCACATTCAGGCGACTTAATGTGTAACCATGATCCAATCTGGTCAGATTCTCCTGGTAGCAGGTTCGCGGAGGACAGATGGCAGTCGCTGCACTGTAATTACCTGATCTGCCAATTCTTGGATCATAGACAAGGCGGACCTCGGGCCGGGAGAGCACAACCGGGACATTAAATTCAAGATGAGTAATGTAGTCTATAATTGTCATTATTTCTTTTCTTGTAATTATTGTGTTGTTTTAGATTCTTCTTTCCTTTTTTGTCATTTAAAATTTGTTGTGGTGTTGTTGTTTGTGAACAAATGTCATTCTATTCTATTCTATACTAAAACAGAAACACACCTAAGGCCCTAAGCGCTCGCCTCACCACTGAATTATTAACAGACCATACGACCACTATTAGACGGCTATTACGCTACGGAAAACAAATGAAACCCTATACTAATCCCGTCCCACGGGACCTGTCTGGTGCTGGAGGGGGACGAAACAAACGAATAGCGCTGGGATGGGTCGGGCCCGGCCCACACACGACTACTAACTAGGGAGATCTGAGATCTGCCCCGTAGATTAAATATGACTGCCTCATGCTTGCCTCTTAGTGCTCAGGTCACTTGGGACTGAGCTAGCTTCGCTTGTAATGGAAGCGTTTCAAAGCTGTGACGGTGAAATCGCTTGTTTTTTATTCGTTGGTCGTTGTTTTTTGAGAGATAGGTAGAGGTAAAAATACTTTGTTGCATAATAATATAATGGCCGATTCTTTAAAAACCTAGTGTTTTAAAAAAAGTTTAAAAAAAAAATGTTGTTATGATTGTACAAACGTGGAGTGGAGTCTTCAAGATCTGCACAAAACACCCGGCAGTGATTGAATGCGCATAATTTAGAACCGATCTAGGTGCCCACCTTGCGTTGGAAGCCTTTGTCCAGCAGTGGACTACGGAGGGTTGCTGCTGAAAATATTATGCTAACTCTCTATCTTAGCTTGTAGAGATAATTATTGCTGATTTCACTAAACTTAGGAAGTTCTTTCTTAGGCTTTTTCTTAGTTTGGATGTTGCAGATTGACTAAAAACTTGTTAAGTTGGAACTTAGGCGATTCCTAAATTTTGTGAAAACGTCCATTAGCATTTTTATAAATTGTAAATGAAATATCGTATTTTAACCCGAATAGCATGCATACCTATTAGATATTGACGGGCTAAATATTTAAACTCAACTGTCTAATCTGAAAACCAGCTATCCCGCTAAATACAGTAACTTTACCATCTACTTTTAAGACCAAAATCGAATTAAGAAAATAAAACAATGCAAGTGTCACGGAGCTTTACCTATGTCATTCATTGATAGAGTTCGTCGTGACACGTATTTAATAAACCGCATTAAAATACCCGGCATGCCATCGGTCCATATCCCACGCGAGTAATGTTTGAAAAAATAATTAATAAAAAACATATAATCCTTACCTCGCGAGGATTACACGACAAACGCATTTCGGACGTGGCCACACCGAATCGACGGTTCCAAGTCCGAAAATTAAAAAATAACGAAATGTTCTCTATGAATGCTGGCAGTAGGTAGTTTCGAAAAAATTGAATCGCGTTCTAGGATCTTTCGAAAGTCGAATTTAATGTCTCCGTCACTGTGACATTGCTTCGTGCAAGTGCCGGCACCTGTCGCGTCCAAAGCGTGTGAATGATTCATGAAAGATCTTATAATGGATCTATTTATCGTCCATCAGTGATTTGGCAATAATTTTTACAATGAACTACTTGGGAAGCCCATCGGCTTGACACCGGTGCTGTTGTCGTGACAGCATGACTTGACGTTAACTGTAACAATAGGAGCAATTGCGTGTGAAGAATTTTGGTTATTTTCTATGACATAAAGTCATGTTTATCTATAAAGAAGTAAACAAAATAAAAACCAACACCACATTCAATTCATATTAGTCTTCAATTGCAAATTACTGGAGTGTCGATGGCCTAACGGTTAAGGGATCCGACTAGTACAGTTACGAACTCGATGACTCGACTCTTTTCTGACATTTTGAACACTTAATACTTACTTAAACTTGAACGCTAACCGATGCTCTTACGGTGAGGGAAAATATCGTGATGAAACCTGCACATTCAGGCGACTGAATGTGTTACCATGATCCAATCTGGTCAGGTTCAGGTCAGATGGCAGTCGCTCCACTGTAATTACCTGGATCACGGTCAAGGCTGACCCCAGGCCCTCGCGCGTGAGATTACAACCGGGACATTACGCCAAGATGACCTTCAGCTGCAAATTACATATAGCCAGGTACTCGAGTGTTTATTTGCGGTTGTTACTTTTAAAGTAATAAAATTCTGCTTCGGATTTTTTTGCGGTTAGGTACCTATTATTGCATACCTAAAATGTAATATTACTATACTTTCTATTACCTAAATACTTACATTGCAGTCCGCTTGTAGACCAATTTGTTCAGATCGTCTGCAAGTTTTACCCGCAGGTTTTATATTGCGTATTAGTTTATCTCCTATTACAACTTTTTACTTTAAAAAGGTGGTCGTTTAAGCACAGAAATACGACACAGGTTATTTGCCGAGTCGAGGCGCGCATTTAAAAGGATTATTTCCTTACCGGCCATGACACTCGAGAACGTTGAAAAAAAGAAAAATAATTGTTTGAGGATTAGCTGCCAGTGTCAAAGTGTTAAATATCGAACACACGGGGCGTCTAATTTGACAACTGTGGCTGGCCGAAAAAATCCATTGCAGTAAAAAAATAACAATTTGACAAGTGTGTCGTATTTCTCATCGAGATTTGACAGTTTGATTTGAAGTTACGTCGCCGCATTGGAAGGTTTGACAGGATGGCTTAATGTTTGATGTTATTCAAACAATTTTTACGATTAAATTTCATTATTAATTACATCTGAACGAGTTAGGAGATTAACATCAACTGATTCATAAAAACTGCATTGGCCTACACGAAACTGGCCAAGTCGTGTCTGATAGTAACAAAGGACTTCACGTAGAGTTAATTGTATGTAGAGTACGTACCTATATACCTATACGTCAGTCAGGCTGTATCAGACACCTCTAAAATTCTTGATTACATACATAGTCATTTCCTATGGAAAGTTGTTATGCTAAAACGACCCACTGCCTTAAATAAAGAAATAGAATAGTTTAAAGAAAAAAGAAGAAATAAAGTATGTTTATTTGATCAATTTCACAGCTACCTAGTCAAATCCTCAATTTATAAAATAAGTAGATAATATAGTACAAACAAACCCCTACAATATAGAATATAAAATAATTGAGGCGTGTGGTGTCCGGCAGAGTAGAAAGCACCAACAACTTACATTCGTGGGGGTCGTACAAGGCGACTAATGTTTTCGAGGCAAAAAATCTAATAGGCTGAAAAATGGGCAGCAGCGTTTTCTATTGTTATATTTATAACACTGCGATCTCCAACCCACTAGCCAAGCATAGAATATATGGCAATAACCTCCTCTTTCGTGGGATACGCAGTTGGTTCTGCAGTGGACTGTTATAGATGATGTACTAACGGTCGGTAAGAGGAAATGTAGGTTTGACATGTTTTTGGTATTCTGCTATAATTAAAACTGTCGTTGAGCTGCTATTGCGATCCAATTACAATCCAATCCAGACATTTTAATTAGCGGACTCGAGACCCAACCAGATTGCATGACAGCAGTGGCTCGAAGATAATGACAAATGGAATTGCAGCCTCTGCAAATTGATTTCCAAGTTGAGAAGAGGCATATAGGTCACCTTCAACATGTAAGTAGTTATACTTATGAAGTTACCTGAACGTCTATAAATTCCTATCACCGATGGTAAGATTCGGAGTCCGGTTGTATTTCTGTTTGAAGGATTAAAGTAGCCAGCGAAATAACAGCTTAGTCCTCACAGTGCAATGGACCTGTTGTTCAGCATTTTGTTACATGAAGTGATTGAATCGTAGATACCTAACGAATGGGCGACTGTACATAAATCTAAAACACCTCGCCATTCCGTAAAAAAACTTGCACAATAATCAACAGAATCTCAAAAATAGTATATCTGCCGTTTCTCAGAGCTACCACTATCAGCTTTTATTATTTCGTCCATCGCATAAGGTCCCAACAGACCAAAAGACCCCATACAACTGTGACGTCGAAAATGCTATGTCACGCACAAAAACTTCATGTTACGCATCAAACATGCTCCCAAATTCCACGACACTATCAGATACATGTTCACAAACAATGACATTATTCTTATAAAAATAAACAATTTTAAAGCTTCCATTGGGATTCGATATTTGAAATTAAAAAAATGAAACCCATAGACGCAACGGCGCGTTCTATTTTCGAAATGAAACTGGGGCAAGGCGTAGGGTTGTTCAAAGTCTAATGCGAAATTAGGTTTGGTTTGGACTAAGCAGTCTCTGCCTCAATGTGGTCGGTCAGGTCGGTACCTACATAATACTACTGTCATGTCACTTTGTTTTTCCTTCCTACGTAACAGGCTCAACCTTGGAAATGATTAAAAATTTAGCAGATCAGGTAATTACCGTAGAACGACTGCCATCTGACCTCCGTGTTAACAGGGGAACCTGACCACATTGGATCATGGTTTCACATTCAGTCAGTCAGTTACACATTCACACGCCTGAATGTGTTGGTTTCATCACGATATTTTTCCTCATAGTACGAGTATCGGTTAGTGATCAACTAATGTAGATAACTCAAAAAAGAGTGATTGGTACTAAGTACATGGCGGCTGCGGGATTCGAACCCGGGACCTTTCGCTCCCCGATACTCCGATCTGGGCTCTCGCTCTGGGCTATAAATTACATTCCTGCAAATTTCATCAAAATCTGTTCAGTAGTTTTTGCGTGAAGGAGTAACAAACATTCAATCATCCATCCATGTACAAACATCCCATTTGTGTGGTCCCAAAACCCCCATTTGTGTGTTCTATTTTATTTCTAGCTTTTTAAACCTAACTTACCACAGAAGGACTTATAAGACACAAAACCTTCGCCAACCCTAACTGCTGTCACAAAAGCGCGCGTAAAAATATTTTGACGTTTGACAACTGTCACGCTGCGCCGTGATCGATATCTATAGTTACAAGTATTCATTTATTTATTCAAAACGGTCGAGTTCTCGATTCACGATCCACGGATAGAAGACATATATCGACCCAACAAAACCAGTACAAAAGGAGCTCCCATTGTCAGTCGCATCCAAAGAAACGATAGCTCATCTTATGCTGGAATGTCGATATGCTGCCGACTGTACGTTCGCCGAGACGCCAAGATAGCATCGCTGCTTGTGTATTACGGGTCTGGGAGGCTGCCACCGTGGAAGTATTACTTTCGCAGGTACTGAGTGAATCCCTCTCAACGTGAGAAGTGCCAGAGTGCCAGCCAGTGCTCATAATTTAAGAGTGAACAACTAATGTGAGTGGACAATGAGATACACAATAGCCTAGACCATAAAGATTGGAGAGTTTGGTTTTTTTAATCTGCTCTGTGGCACAGACTAAGAAAGCTTTTTGAAAAAATGTATAGCGCCGTCTAGTGGTACGTAAATGAAGCTTTTTTCTTCATACTAATTTCGACGAAAACGCAAACGCGATAGTAAAGTAAATTCAAAGCGAAACACACTAAGTCCTCTGATAGAAAGCGGAAGGCGTCGTCCAGGGCGTCGACTCCACTAATTTACTAATGGCTCATCGAATTGTAATTGGATCGCAGTCGCAGCTCAATGGTTGAAACGTTTTTGGTATTCTGCTACTGTTACTAATCACTTTGATACGTTTTTGGTATTCTGTTACTGCATCAGCAACCTAAGGGGAGCATATGCGGTACCGGCGTTTGAGGTGGGTACCTGTAGACATGTCTTCTGAAGACTTGGTAGAAAAAAGTCTTATATCGCGAGAAATGAAAGATGGAGTCAGTTACACATGCAGTTGCCTGAATGGGCAGGATTCATCACGATGTTTTCCCTCACCGTAAGAGTATCGGTTAGTAATCAACTAATGTACATAACTCAGAAAAAAGTCATTGGTACATGGTCGCAGCGGGATTCGAACCCGGTACCTCTCGCTTACGAGTCGAATACCCTAACCGCTCAGCCACCGACGCTCCAAAAATTGGCAACAATAATAATAAATCATTATGAGGAATCACTACTAAGATGAATGTGGCTGCGAGACCCTGGCTGGTGCTGACGAAGCAACTACGAACTTAACTGCGTAAGCCCCAGAGTATTTTCTACCTATGAACAGATCAAATGATTCGTGATTCGAATGGCACTCGATTGTCATTGAACGATACCAGTCGTTATATTCTAATTTAACATCGATTGCACAGTATCAGGGTAATAAAGTAATGATCACTGTGATAACTTAATAATTAGGATTTATAAGTAAAATTCGCCATTTGCTAAGCACAGGTGATTATTAAATATCGTTTATATTCACAAAATTGTCAGCCATCAGAAGCAGTGGATTACGTCTCCTAGTCGAGTGCAAAAGCCAACGGCTTACAACCTGGACAGAGCATTGTGAAGACCGAGCGAAGTGAGAAGGAAAAGCAGGATTTCAGACCCTGGCAGACGCTGGAATCGATTTACCCATCCGGCTTCGACAGATATACATATAACTGTTTGCATGATCGACCGCATACGGCTTTGGAAGGGAAAGCTTTACCTGCTACGTAATATGTGTTCCCCGAATAGTACCTGGAATCCTTCTAGGTCAAAATGAAATGGCTGTTTCTAGACAGACATGCTCCATCCACTGGAGCATGCCAGTCTCCATCAGGTTAGACGGCAGTCAACTGGTAAATACTAAAAAAACATGTCGACAAGTCCTTGGCCCGACACTCGGACACCAGAGACCACCTAGTTTTTATAACCGTTAAAACAACACGACCCTGCCTATCCCGATCGATAGTAGACGAAGCACCGTCGCAGTGAAGCCCCTGAATGCCTGTCGAGTGCCGACCATCGTGTGACGTCATCAGTACCATAGAGTAACGAAGGCAGAGGGTTTTCCAAATACACGAGATGGCGCTACTATGATGCCTAAATAAAGCCCTGTCATTGACTGCAGTAGATTCGCAATTTAACTGCAGTTATTTCTGACCAATAGAATGACAGAATTTTGACAACAGACCTTACGCCTCAATAGAGCCATCTGAAATCGCAAAAACCATTATTTATTCATTTTCACCTTCAGCACGAAAATAATACTATTGGAGCCTAAAATACGTTTTGTTGAGCGTGAGGAACAGTGATTGCAGCAGCGTAGCTATCATAGGGCCAGGTGGTGCAGTGCACCAGGGCCCCGGAGCTCAGGGGGCCCCGCCAACCTAAGATTTGAAAAGAGCGGGTCAGCCAATTCGCCAGATTCTGAAGCTAGAAAACCTCGACCCTGCTCACAAGAATTTTTTATTTTTATTTAATGATTTTAAGGGAAAATCAGAGAACTCCAGATTTAAGACTTTCAACACATTCGCCAAGCGTTATCGATAAGCATGTGCTGTTTGTTATTGCTATTTGGTAGTTTGGTTGAGTACGCACATTGCATCAGCGATCAGCTCATTAGCTCACGTGCTTGACGGTCGTGAGATCAATTCGACAATTCCACCCGTAAACTTTTTATTTCAGTTTTCATTCGCTCTTACTTTGCATCTGTTCTCATTTATATTGTTCATTGCGATATTTTCAACTTTCTGGGATGCACTGTAATAGTTGACGCTAGGTGTGTCTCTGACTGTTGTAATTCATAATTCCCTACCAGCCTTATTTCATCGAGTATTACCACTAATCTTATTATTTCTATTCCGTACATTCATCCATCTGGCACCATATTTTGCTAGAACTCATTTTCGCTAAACAACGGATAAATTAAAAGAGTACAGGAATCACTTCAAGTCCTTCAAATCCAAGGTCACCGAAACCGCGAAAAAATACGATATCGATCCTACCTTTCCAGAAAAGCGACGAAGAAAAAAGCATTTCGATGAATTGGCTTCTGATCACCGATTCCAAAACCAGGAAGAAGTCTTCAGAGTAACTATTTTCAACAATGTACTCGACATAATAATTAATCAGTTAGATGCGCGTTTTTCTGGTATGAGTGCAGTTTGTAAAACGTTCGACTTTTTTATTCCAAAAAATTTGCTTAGCATGAATGAAACGATTTTACTCGCAAAATGTGATCAGTTTCAGATGAAATATTCCCATAGATTGGACCCACTTTTTCGCTCCAATTTCTTAATGTTTACCATCTGGTCCTTCCTCAATTGACGGAGACGTGGTCCATTCGCCAACTTTGCAAAGAAATTATAACGAAATTTGACGTGCTCGAATGTGACCTTACGAAAGTGTATTCAGCAATGCTACTGTTTCATACAATTCCTGTTACTTCCGCGGCAGCAGAAAGATCTTTCAGTAAACTGCAGATTATACAAAATTGTTTAAGAAACAGCATTAGACGGGGAACTCTGTTAAAAATCGTTTTTATTTTTCATCTATTGATCTCATCTGTATAATAAATATTTTATAATGCCATGTGCGTGGTTGCTTATTTATTCCTATTTTATTTTATTGAACACAGAGATTTTAGATATTTACTCATAGAGATGACGTATGGATTAAGCCTACTAATGATAAGTTCAACTCACTGTAATCTGTATCCTATTCTTATGCCTTTCTTTAATTTTGAAGGCCAATATAAGTTGAAGCTACAGGGAAAGAGGGGGTGAGGGCCCGATTCTTTCTCTATGCACCGGGGCCCTTGCCTACCTAGCTACGCCACTGAGTGATTGACTAACTTACTTATCCAGTTATCCCTAACTACACCATCACCTTGGCAATGACGCCCCGGTTGTGCTTTCGCGCACGAGAGCCCCGGGTCCGAATAGACCATGGTCCAGTATTTGGCAGATCAGGTAATTACAGTGGACCGACTACTATCTGACCTCCGTGACCTCCGGAACCTAACCAGATTGGATCATGGTTACACATTCAGTCGCCTGAATGTGCAGGTTTAATCGCGGTGTTTTCCCTCACCGTAAGAGCATCGGTTAGATATAGCACAGCAGAAAAGAGTCATTGGTACATGGCCGCAGTGAGATCCGAACCCAGGACCTCTCGTTTATGAGTCAGGCGCCGTAACCACTAGGTCATCGATGCTCCTACACATGATATTTCTAAATTAGGTATATTGTTCTTACATATTGTTTATCTTTTGTTTGTTATTGTTTAGTTCGAAGAACAGATGGGGCAGTAAAGTTCTCGAGTGGCGACCACGTACCGTAAGACGTAGCGTGGGTAGGCCTCCCACAAGGTGGACCGACAACCTGGTAAAGATCGCAGGTACCAGCTGGATGCGGAAGGTACAGGACCGGCCTTTGTGGAGATCTCTGGGAGAAGCCTATGCCCAGCAGTGGGCGTCTTTCGGCTGATATGATGATGAAGATTGTTTATCTAACAGTAAGTTTAAATCTATGACAGACTCACAGCGCCCCAGTTTCTTTGACTGCGCCCTTCCTATGCCGTATCCATTCCATAAACATAGATCACACATGCTTGATTTTAGCGAAGCCCGCACATATGTAGGTATCTTCTGTTTATTGGTACGGTCCCGTGTGACGGTCATACAAGCAGAAGGCTACACAGGGGCTGTAACTCATTTTTAATTTAGAAAGGTATTGATATAATTCAAGAATTACTACTTATGTATTTTCTCTCTTTAGGTAATCGATAATTTTATTGGTAATCATTGTTTACCTAAAGAAGTATCGCAATGCACTAAATATATGAATCATCTTTATGCAGTTATTTAAATGTTTAAACAGCATTCAACGGGTTTGGTCATTATTATCCCCCGTCTAACCCGCATAAATTCTCACGATAAATGTAACATACTCTTGCTCTTGGTCCTTCGAGCTGGAAAGATATCATCATCTTGGCGTTAATGTCCAGGCTATGCTATCGCGCACGAGGGCCCGGGGTCCGCCTTGACCATGATCCAGGATTGGGCTGAAACGGTAATTACAGTGGAGCGACTGCCTTCTGACCTCCGTGACTCTGCTACCAGGGGAACCTGACCAGATTGAATCATGGTAACACATTCAGTCGCCTGAATGTGCAGGTTTCATTACGATGTTTTCCCTCACCGTAAGAGCATCAGCTAGTATTTAACTAATGTATCTAACTCAGGAAAGACTCATTGGTACATGGCCGCAGCGGGATTCGAACCTGGTACCTCTCGCTTACGAGTCGTATACCCTAACCGCTCGGCCACCGACGCTCCTGGAACGCTCGAGCCGGAAAGATATAGCTTTGAGTAAAGTGCCTAGATTAATTATAAAGGCAAATATATTTTCCCACATCTTCAATCTTTAAATTTTAGAGGGAAAATGCAAAAGTGATGGGAATACAAATAAAACCACATGAGGTAGCTGTGTTTAAAATTGTAATTTTATTTTTTATTAACTACTGTAAGTGGGTGTGTAATTATCTGTTGATAATATGTATATATAATGTTATGTATTAACCTTACATAGGTACCACATTGATTGTTATTTCTTTTTTGTTGATTTTCTGCAATATGTGTTTTGAATGCTTCATTACATTTTTAGGCCGTGGTTATCAATGAGTACCTATATTGGCTAGACTGTGTCCACTCATAGTAATTAATTTCTCTTATAAGCTGCTGGTACTCCAATAAATAAATAAATAGACTTCTTGATCATAACAGCCGTAGGACATCCAATGTTGGATATAAACACACAAACACACACACGCGCACACACACACCAGTGTACATATATACCTTGTTTTATTCTTTTTTCTTTTTTATTGTTCTTTTTGTTAGTCAATAAGATATCTATCTGCAACGCTACATATCGAAATATTAAAATGCAGTTTAGTCATTGGCATTTCAACCATTATGTACTTATATTTTAAATATATTTAAATGCTGTTAAACTGTAAAATGAACTAATAAATAAATAAATAAATAAACTAAAGGCCGGCAACGCACTACCCGGATGTTGCAGGTGTCTAGGGGCGGTGGTGATCACTTTGCACCAGATGGCTTAGTGAAGTTTACAGTATCGTTTCCATTCGGTCCAACTCCGTTTTGTTTGGCGAATTATAGTTCCTCGCATAACCGCTAGGGGCGCGCAATATTTTTAACCTTTTGACCGCCCCAGTCATCTAGTCGTGACGTATAAAGACTGAGGGCGTCATCTAGTACAAGAAAAGTTCCACTTTGTAATGAAAGTAGACGTTTAGGAGACCAACAAAACGTTGGCCTGAACGTGCACAGCCTGGGCCAAAATAATAAGTTTTTGTTACCCAAACTTCCGACTTTTCGTAGCGATAATACTTTCATATCCTCTTGTCTGGGTTCTATGAGTAACAAAAGCGGGGTGCCTTACATCCTCTTGGCAGTTTCGCTTTTCAGACACATTAAAATCACTTTTCTCTTTTGTGCATTTAGGTCGGAACAAATTAGGATTTAATTTGTGAAAAAGACGGTTTGTCGTGGCGTATACCGATTTTGCCACCTCCATCATATTGTAGAGCGATCAAAAGGTGCTAAAGCTATCAGGTGGACCGCATGCTAGTTTGCCTGCCTCTAATATAAAAATATACTTTAGAATTAATCTATTTCCTTCACAACGTTTTCTGGGAGTTCCTCTCTATCTTGTGTTTGCGTATTCTGAAACAAAAAATTAACGGCTTAGGATTTGCTTCGAATATGTATCTGTGGTGCTGATTACCTAGCTCTACAAGAACAGGAATTATTTCGTTTGCATTTGACAACAATGACTCAAAGTGATCACTGTTTGAATTGAGCGTAAAGCTTGAGCTTGAGCGACACTATCAAGTTAGAACTAAAGGACTATCCAAACCGCAGCTCAAAATACGCTGACGCTGCGTGGCGTTATTGTCGCGTACTCTCCACACCGGAGCTCTTAATACGCCAAAGCTAGCCGAGTCACAATCTCAAAAAGAAATTATATGGCATGGCGTCTTATAAACGCGAGCACACCGGTCGACGTAAAAGAAGCAAATCACCGGTCGACGTAAAATAAGCAAATAAATAAATAAATGACGTTTATAACACATAAACTGTCATGGCACCTATGGCATATTAGGTGTATGGTGTGTATGACATGTTAAGTGCCATGGCAACTATGGTGTCATGACACCTAACATTTCAAGATTAAAAGAAATGCCCTTACGGGGTATCTTGTACTACTACCATCAAAGTACTTGATTATGCAATAAAACTAAATTACTGAAATTACTGAAAGGAAACAGTGACATCAGAACCAATAATGTATCGCTACCCGTGCCGCGGGTAGACGAGCAAAGGGGTTCATTCAGCATAAGCCATGGTGCTATGGCGCTGGTTTTCAGTGAGCCTCTCAGTCAAGCATGAACGAAAGTGATGCGACTGTCTCGTATTGTCATCTGTCAAAAAAGTGCCGCTTGAGCCGATGAGTATTTTGAGATCCGGTGTGGGCAGCTTGCGGGAAAAACGCGACGCTAAAGGCAGAGAGGCGTATACGCAGCGTCTAAGCTGCGGTGTGGCCAGTCAGTGACTGGGTCTACTGACACTAGCTCTTGTTATCCGCCCGTTTTGTTCCTACGAGTAGTTGCAAAAGTTCTAAATACTTTAAAGTCGCAGCGTGGATAAGCCTGCCACAAGGTGGACCGCCGACCTGGTAACGATCGCAGGTACCAGCTGGATGCGGCAGGCACAGATCCGGCCTTTGTAGAGATCTCTGGGGGGAGGCCTATGCCCAGCAGTGGGCGTCTTTCGGCTGATATGATGATGATGACTTTAGAGTCCGGTAACTGGTTGGTTGACCGCTTTGTACTTTGAGGCTAGTCGAGCGTTCGGCACTTTAAAAATTCTTGGCAGCCGATTGGTACCGCAGTATGTTTGATTATAATATCATTCTACTGTTTTGCAAAACTTACCAAAGTATCATCACAATTTAGTTTACAAGCACAACAAGTCAAAAAACATACAACAAATGTAACAGCATTAATATCAACGCAAATCAGGATACTTACAAAGGATTGCTATTATCATTTTGCGTGATACCCAAAGTAAAATCACTGTGGCACAACTGATCAAGACACTCCATAAAGGCTTCGTTCTTAAATCTATCATCCTTAATTAAACTAGTTTGAAAGAAATGTAAGACAACTGTTACAAGATCATTTATCTTTTGTATTTCGTCATCTAGAAACGGACCAACAAAACGTAACTCTGTATAGATATCATTTCGAGTGAATGTGCTGAAAAATTCCTTTAATTTTTCTATAACATCGATTTCACAGCAATCCTTGTCATATTTTATTTGACTTTCTACTTCAGTCCCTTCTTTCTTGGGATTTTGGAGATTCAATTCTTTCAGTCTTACATTATCACTCTTTCCTGTATCACATTGGTTACTTTTACTTACTGTAACTTTATTTTCTGATTGTGTGCGGCCTTTTTCAGCCCAAGATAAGCTTAACTGCTCTGCTACACTTAATTTTTTTTTACTTGTACTGCGTGCAACGTCATCGGTAGATTTCTTTTCACAGTTGGTTGTGACTGGATTCTTTTTTGCTTTTTCTTCTAATAAATCCTGTGTTTTATCTTTAGTTTGTTGTACTGTATGTAACTCTTTTTTGACGATGACCTGTTTTTCATCATTTTCAAATTTCTTGTCTTTATCATCGTCCCTACCGGAAATGTTACTTTGAAACACAACAGAATTTAAACTTATTTCCTTTTCTTTTTGTTCTTTATTAGTTCTATTTCCCACAACATTGTAATCTTCATCCGACTCAAGGTCACTTTCATTAATTTCATCATAAGTTTCATCATGATTCTCAACTTTTCTCTCGGAAATGTTACTGTCGTTATTATCACTTACAACAGAACTTACATTAATATTCTTTTCTTTTGGTTCATTATTAGTTCTATTTCCAACAACATTGTAATCTTCATCCGACTCAAGGTCACTTTCATTAATTTCATCGTAATTTTTATCATCATTCTCAACTTTTCTCTCGGAAATGTTACTGTCGTTATTATTACTTACAACAGAAATTACATTAATATTATTTTCTTTCGGTTCTTTATTAGTTCTATTTCCCACAATATAGTAATCTTCATCTGACTCAAGGTCACTTTCATTAATTTTATCATAATATTTATCGTCATTCTCATCTTCTCTATTGGAAATGTTAATTTCGTTAATATCACATACAACAGAACTTAAATGAATATTCATTTTTTTGGTTTCTTTTGTTTTCTCTCTCAAATCATCTGGAGTTATTAACAAAACGTGATTTGGAGCCTTTTTGAAAACGCGAAGCGTCCTGAAAATAAAAATGTTTTTATTAAACTTATTAAACGCTTTTTATTGACATCTTGTCTATTTAAGGTGGTCATAGGATATGGCGAACTCTCTTATCTCGATTTTAGACTTCTAATTCCTATTCTTGACATTCAAGTGTTTCATGCATAAAAGTTTGCTGTCTGTCTTATTTTTCAAAAAGTGTAAAGATGCAATTTTCCAGTGCAGGTACTACATTTAGGTAAAAATAAATGAATAATTCTTATTATTGGTAAATGCTATGGAAAAATTTAAATTAAATTTATCTAGAAAACTAGCAGGACCGGTGCGAATTCGTTCGCGTGGAGACCTACTTCTACCCTACCCTACACGCACCCTACACCTACCCTGCTCCTATAATACAATAACACTTTATTTTACACCATAGAACAAATACACAAGGAAAATACAAGAAAACAGTACAATGGGCGGTCTTATCACTAACGTGATCTCTTCCAGACAATCTTTGTATGGAGAGGGAAAAAAGTTTACTGATTTTAATCAATTATAAATTAACCTACGTAGAATAAGCATTTAGAAATTTAGCATACACAAATAATCATCCCCCAAGGGATGCCGAATAATGTTCCTTAACATTGTTTTTAAAAGTGAATAAGGATTCCGCGCATCTTATATCTCGAGGAAGTGCTTTCCAGAGCCTAGCGGCCTGCAGTGGTACCGCCGTTTGGTTTAAACTCAATTGCATCAAGATGGCGGCGTACCTACTCTCGGAGATCGACGGTACGGCTGCTGAAGTTTGAACGACTTATGGTAGAAGGTTGTAAAGTGAGCAGGAATTACCAAAATTTTGTCGCGACTACACGGCAACGAGCGCGTCTGTGTATCTGACTGAAATGCGAAGATTTGCTGGAAATACATAATTTTCCAAACAGCACACTGTATAAGAGTAGAGAGAGTGAAGTTGTGTTTTCCGTTGAGGACGGATAGGAAGCCAGCGGAGCCTGGATCGAAAGTCAGACATGATCGTATTTCCGGAGTCTAACAATAAATCTAATGCAGTCGTTCTGCAGCCTCACTCATTTGTTTATTTGAGTTTCAGTAAGGTGTAAGAAACATGCAGTCAATTATTGGCAGTAACAAGGATTGCGCCAGCGCCGTCCTGGTGTCAATCCGCTAGAACTTGCGCAGTCTCCTTAAAGAGGAATATGCGACAAATAGTTTCTGGCTGAGAAAAACACATGCCAGAGTTACAACCAGAGTTACTCCTTAAGTTTTTGACCGTGTGGCTTCTAGGAATGCAGACACCAACAAATATGACATAAGGCAATTTATTCATTTTAGGCATCATTCTCGAGCTACTAATGATAATCAGCTGAGTCTTGGAATTATTGACCTTTAGACCATAGCTCCGATTCCATTCAGATATACGTCGTCACTGTTTATAGTAGCAATGGCTTCGGGTAACCTATCAGAAGGAGCCCGAGTTCAGATATAGAGTATAGAGTTCTATCATATATAGTCATCTGCATATAGATGATAGAACGAGGAGAGGTTAGATGTTATATGCTATTAATGAATACTGAAAAGAGCAAAGGGGCAAGCACGCCTCCTTGCGGTACACCTGTAGAAATGCTGGACCAGGTGGAAAATGTGTTACCAACGCGTACACACTGACGCGGCCCTCCAAACACAAGCCTAGGTGCATGGCGGTGCATGGCTGTTAGCCCCTGACAATAATGTCGGAGCAAAGCTACGCTCGGCACGGGCTACGCGGCGCGATGCTGCACACCAGGCAAGAGTACGACCACTTCTCTGCAAGCCATCGTCCAAAACCTTCGTACCTAGTCGATTCTGTAATCATTAGGCACCGGCCAGACAAAAAAACACGTAAGAGGAAGACAGAGCGCAGACGTGACTTTTTAAAACATGAAAAGTCAAAAGAAAAGGGCAAAAGTGGCGGCGACGCAGATAGGACAGGGACAGCAAGTGCTCAGCAAGGGCTCCCCGCGCTCCGCTTGCACCCCCGGTGATGCCTGTGCCTCGTCCTGTCTGTATGTTCAGCAATAGGGCGCAGATGTGTCTGCGTCGTGTCCGCGCCTTTTCTCTTACGTCTTTTCTGAGTGGTCGGTGGCTTATACCAGTTTTACAGTCCACTGGAGTTTCCATTGATTCGTCTCGTAGAATCCTAACATCTTCCCTACAGCTACCGGATCCGATATGTGTTGTATTGACTTGACAGCTTCGTTTCCTATGTGGGTGGTTACAAGATCCGTGCTGCAGCCAGCCATGTACTCTGTTTTGACGACGTTCAGCTTTATACCCCATGTTTTCACCCTGGTCTCAAGCACCTGTCTACGCTTGCTAACCAGTGCGATATCATCAGCGTATTCCATGAACCATAGAGGCGTGCCTAAAATTTCGGCTCGGGCATCCAGCACAATGCAGACCAGTAACGGGCTAAGGACAGAATCCCGGTGAACACCTTCGCTGATCGGGGAAAAAATTAGTATGATCTTCGACCGTTTTGACACCGGCCCCAGTATTGGACCTTAGGCACAGATTTGGACTTCAGCACCCACCACATTACCTCTCGAGGAACACTGTCAAAGGCAATCTGTAGATCTAGAAATGCGAAATACAGAGGTTGATTTCTACTGCATTGAGCCTTCTGGAGAATTCAAATATTATAGGAATACTCGTATTCATAGCATACCATACCTATGTATACGCTGATAATGAACCAGTCTAATCTATACTACATATTTACAAAGTCCCACGCCGCGTCTGTCTGTGTCTGCTCTCTTCACGATAAACTCAAAAACTACTAAATGGATTTTCATGCCATTTTCAATAATAATAGTGATTCAAGAGGAAGATTTATAGGATAGTACAACGCACGTAAAAAGTCGCGGAGAACCAGCTAGTAACATTATCAAGAGGAAAAATTTGTATTATTTTCGTAATAATAAACTCAAAAACTACCGGTTTTATACTCTTTCGCTAGTAGGTAGCTACGTTATTCCCGAGTGATATAGGCACTTTTTACCCCGGGAAAATAATAGGGTCCCGCGGGAAAGTTGAACGTTTACAGAGATCTGAAGTGCACGCGGGTGATAGCGGCTGGGAACGGCTAGTGCGTGCATAAGCAGTTCTACGACGGACGTCGCTCGACCAAATAGGAGACCTAAAGACCGAACGTCGCACGACGGTTGCCAATTAGGACAGCGCCTATGTCCCCCAGCAGCAAGTTGCCTATCCATGTCCATCACTTCATACATTTAAAAGAAGCTTAAAAGAGCACTATCTCTCCATGACTTTGTCATAGTATTATTATAGGTATATTATATTTATTTATGTATTATTAAATCATTTAGTATCCTATATATTATTAGTATTATTATTGTATTATGTTTTAGGGGGGGTCTTTTGTAGTAGATAATTAGTTTTTAGTTGTCTACCTACCAGTATAAGTTTGTTCTAGCTTTGAATGCTTTGCCTGTCTCGCTATACAATTTGCTTCACATCATTTGTGGTTAGCTGGTAGAAATCTCTCATAGAGATAAGTTCGCCCTTGTACTCATTTTTGTTTGATATATCTAATCTAATTAAGTAGAGCGTCGGTGGCCGAGCGGTTACAGTATCCGACTCGTAAGCCAGAAGTCCCGGGTTCGAATCCCGCTCCGGCCATGTACCAATGACTGTTTTCTGAGTTATGTACATTAGTTGAATACTAACCGATGCTCTTACGGTAAGGGAAAACATCGTGATGAAACCTGCACATTCAGGCGACTGGATGTGTAACCATGGTCCAATCTGGTCAGGTTCCCCTGGTAGCAGGGTCATGGAGGTCAGATGGCAGTCGCTCCACTGTAATTACCTGACCTGCCAAATCCTGGATCATGGTCAAGGCGGACCCCGGGCCCTCGTTCTCGAGAGCACAACCGGGACATTAACGCCAAGATGTTTTTTTTTTTTTTTATCTAATCTAATTAAGTATGTATACAATCAAGAATATAATAATAATATTACTTCCTTGGCCAGGTTCTCCCATGCGTTGTCTCTGTAGAGCTTCTAATTAAATAAATAAATAAATAAATAAATAAAATAAAACCTTTGAACCTTTGAATCTTTTGAATACATATTACAAACCTGTTATCTTCCTCGCCATAACTCTGTGTTTTGAGGATGAAACTGTTGGATTCTCTGATCTTTATCACCATATCTGTGTAACTGGTTAAGTGAAACCCATACCCTAGGGGTTCTCCAGAATCATCAGGGATGAATTCATTCACTAATTGATGTACCAATAGCCTCTGATAAGGACGAAGGTGTGAGCCGAACACAATTTCGACCTCATTATCATTTTTAACAAAATCCAATAGAGTATTGAGGGTCCTTGTCCTGAATGTTGGAGCAGTTGAATACTGTTCTCTTATCTCTTTTCTCCTATCAGCTTTTTTTATCTTATTTGACATAGTTTCAACATTGTGAGTAGGAAAACTGGATTCTGGTAGAAGCTGGGATTGACCGCTCAGATGATGAAAAGTCGAGGTTGACTTGAAAGGTTTAGTTTTGGTTTTCGGTGGCTTTTGAGCTTTTTCATTCAAAGTTCTCTTGGCTGCTTTTCGCTGTTGTCGCTGCATTTTCCGCATTTCCAACTTTTCAGCCATTCTCAGATATTTTGACATAATATCAACATTTTTAACAGGTGGCAAGTAACTGAAGACTGGCACAATCTGGAATTGACCGCTCGGATGATGACGAGTTGAGGTCCCTTCAGCTGCGTACGTAGCTGCGGTTTCGTAACTGGTTTTGATTGATGAACTGGGAGCTTCAGTTTTGTTTTTTGGTGGCTTCGGTTCTTTCACTTTCACTGGCTTTTCTAAACTCGAACCCAGTCCACAACTGGCATTGGCCTAAAATTTTCAATTTCTTTTAATGTCAGTTATTAAAGCTAGCAGGTCACTAATAGTATTTACTGAAACATGTGTCATATCATCATAAAAAAAAGATTTTAAAGTGCATTTTAGATTTTGGCGGATATTAATTTTTTATTTTATTGAGTGCTGCAACAGAATCTAGTTTGTAATAAAGAATAAGGAAAATATTATTTACTTTTGTAACTGTATAGAATGGACATACAGGGTGTCCCAAAAAATAGTGTCAAGCGAAAGTCCAGAGATAGAGCATCCCTTGAGGTATCCGAATCACCCCCATGTATGTTCCGCGATTTTTCATACTTTTCGAGTTATAACGTTTTTTCTGAATTTTTGAGAATTTTCGACATACAAACTTAAAAAAATTCTTTAAAAAAAAGTACACTATTTTTCAAAATATTTCTTTTTGCAACTGAATCATCTTGAATTGCTCTTTTATGCTTAAAATAATCAGCTTCATAACTTTGATGAAAATCATGAAAATATTGGTTTAAAGTGAAAAATTTACGGTTGATGAATTATGATCTTTCAACATGAAATAAAAAATATAAACAGGTGATTTCAAAATTCCTTAGTATGTCTCAAGAATTTTCCAGACTCTCAGCTTTCATAATCATTTAAAAAAAGTAGCACTTGATGGGCAACTTTGGCTAAAATCGGCCTTCAAAGACTGCAAAGTGGAAAATTCTTGAAATTAGCCAAATTTGCAATCAGTTAATTACAAATTTTTTTTGGCCAATTCGTTATAGCAGATCATCAGATCATAGACGAAAAAATTTAACAAACTCAAACAGGAACAGAACACTCCAACGGTCGACAGCGATGTACATCAGTTCTATACAAAGTTGCAGAATAGGACAAGTGACATTAAATATTATTTAATGCCACAGAGAACAATATTTTGGAAAAAGGGCTCAAATATTGCCCTAGTACTAAACTAACACAACAGGATATAGACGGCTTAGCAGCCGACCTTGCAGTTGCCACAATTAGGGATCAACGGTCTCAACAAGCTTGTTCATTACAACTACACAAAATCAACACCTACAAACAAGAAAGATCTAAAGAAGAGAAAGTTATAAGTAATATAAGAAGGAAGATCGTGGAAAACAATCTAGTAGTTACAAAAGCTGATAAGGATAATACGGTAATCATTGCCAAGGTGGATGAATACAAAGAAAAAGTTCAAAATTTCTTACAATCGGGACAATTTCAGGTGCTGAAAAAGGATCCCACTGAAAGATATAACACCGACGTCCGAAACCTGGTAATTTCCGCCGAAAGCATTCTCAATGAATTCAGAGCACCATACTTAATAGAGATGAACCCCAGGCCTCCTCGTTTACATGGATATTATAAACTGTATAAAGAAAACCAACCAATTGGACCAGTAGTTTCATACTCAGGCGCTCCAGCATATGAACTAGCAAAAACAGTAAATAAACTTTACAAAAGCTTGAAATCGTAGAAACCTACACACACAATTAAAAATAGTGTAGATTTAATAGAAAAAATAAGCTATATTAAAATTTCACAACAGGCGAAATTAGTGTCCTTCGATGTAAAAAATTTGTTCAGAAGTGTACCAGTCAAAGAAATCCTTCAAATTATAAATGATAAATCTTTGCCAATCCAAACTTGAAGCACAAAAAATAATAAGTCTATTATTTGTCAGAGGCAGCCATCAAAATTTGTTTAGATCTAAATTATTTTATATGGAACAAACAAACATACAAGCAAATGGAAGGTTTAGCAATGGGTAGACCTTTTTCTCCTCCACGCGCTGACATTTACATGGACAATTTTGAAAAAGATATAAAATCGATATTCCATGAACACATACAATATTGGTACAGATATGTCGATGATATATTGTGTCTGTGGACTTGAACGATAAAGACCTAAACAGTTTATTAGATTTTATGAACTCCTTGAACCCTAATATTCAACTGACGATGGATATTGGTGGAAAAACCATTAATTTTCTTGACATTACAATAGATATCATGACCGATAGACATGAATATAAAATATATTGTAAAGAGACATACATATAGCGATAATATTATACACGCGACATCCCAGCATCCAGACAGTCACAAACATGCGGCTTTCCACGCGTTTATTCATAGGTCATTAAGTGTACTAATGAGTCGAAAAAACTTTAATGAAGAGTTGGAAACTATAGAACAGATAGCGATAAACAATGGCTACTCCAAAAAACTAATAAGCAATATTCTTATGCGCAAGCAAAGAGTATTAACTAGAAAAATTTTGGCACCCACGGCTTTAGAAATTAACAAACCTATGAAAAGATGGTCAATAATCCTCTATGTTGGACCTATCACACACAAATTGAGGAAAATTTGCAATAGCGATTTTATGCTATAAAATGCAGCAAAAGACTGCATTTTATAGCATAAAATCACTGGTCCTTGATTTGCAACAATAAAGATAAGATTCCCATTGAAAATCAAAGTGGAATCTATCTGTCTGACATGTGACACATGTGCTAAAATATACATAGGTCAGACAGGAAGGAAGTTTAAAACAAGAATTATAGAACATAGCTAGCTGGAGAAAAAAGACACAAACCTCGACCTTTGCGGAACACCTTAATAAGGGAAACCATATTTTAAACCCAGATAGTGACATAAAATACCTTCATATAGCTGGGAAAGGACGTAGACTGACATACTTAAAAAATTTTGACTACTTGTAATTTGTATTATGTTGACATACTGTACATTTCTCTGCACTGTGACATCCTAACATTATTGTATACTGTCGGTACCCGCATCAATTAAAATTATGATGTGTCTATACCTACATATAGATTGTAAACAAAATATAAAATCATTGCCTGAAGATGAGTAATTCGAAACCGGTAGCAATTTAATAAAAAATTGTATAATAAAGTGGAACTAGTGTAAAAAAGTTATTTAATTCATAATAATGGAGTTCCATCATGAAGTGACAACACAAAGTGTTAAATATTTAAATAAGGATACATACATAAATGAAATTGGGCGCAATAGGCTCGACAATTCCTAAGCCAGTCTTCCCCAATGCACCTCCTGACCAGCCCATATTTTGCATTATCCTGAAAATTAAAAAGTTTTATGTAATAACAAGAAAGCTGCCCAAAACCAATAGCATGCAACCTGGCAGAATAGTAATTGTAGATTTAATTAGTTAGCATATTATTATGGATTACTAGTAAAAATTTAACTTGGAACCTTTCTGCTTTACTCATCTCTGCAGGTTTAGATAGGATGTTGTTAAGTTTCTTCTGCATCTGTGTTGCTTTTTGTTTCATGATGAATGCTTTAGGCATATCATTAGTAGCTGGTTGTTGAGGCTGCGTTGACATCTCTCCAGGCTTCAGCCAGTGCCCCGAGGTCCACGAAGGCTGCGGTGGAGGAGGTGGTATTTTTGGCTGATCTGACATTATTTCTTTTTGACACTTACTGAAATATTAAAAGTTTTGGAAAGGTATTAGATTAATTTAGTCTTGACCGACTGAGACGTGAATGCCTGGGAGTAGTTGCCTGAAGCTGTGGTGATAGCAGAACATACAAACCAGTTCAAAAATAGACTTGATAAGTATTTAATTTCAGAGTAATGATGAGTGGCGAAGAGCCGAGTACACATAGGCGTAGGAATGGGGGGAAGCATGGTATTAACGAAATTTAAAAAATTTAATGTGGGTACATGTGTATTAATTATGTGGGACAAGACAACAACCAGTTAAGAATCAGTAGTTTTATTTCTAGTCTAGTAAAAAATAAGTTCCTCGGAGCTTCTTTGCTGGACAAAATCAATACCTAGGTAGATAGTAGGTTTAAATGTTTTAAAAGCATTGCACTCACAGTGTTACATGTTTTTGTGTTTGCGTTTGAAGTTCTTCAAGAAAAATCGGCTTATATGGCGAATCTTTAGTAATACTTATCCTTCTGTTTTTTTCAACTTTTTCATATTCTAATTCTCCACTTGCACTATCTTTCTTACATTCTTCGTGGCAAGAAGTCTGACTTGTGCCTGAATTACTATTACGGATGTCACGATTATCATTTCCTAAACTTCTCCCATTGTTTACCATTTTAGAAAGACAATAAATTGAAACTACTCTGAATAATAACAACAGAACAGACTTTATTTTTCACACCCGTCCGCCCGGCGCAAGCCTGCCGGCCGCTTGCTTGCTTGATACTTGACAGGTGTCAGTCATGTCAATTGTCAAGTCATGCACTCTATTTGACTCTATACCGCACAGTGGGCTGAAAATCGAGCTTCATAGACATAGGCAACTCAACTTTTAATGTGTCGTTTTTTTGGCGGGAATTGCTTCCATGAGCTATAACTATACATAAAAATGTTATCCGAGTTAACTCTGCGCAAAAACAAATGAATTATATTTTTTTTACGAAAAAAATGTATGGAGCCAATATGAAAAATCCAATTATCTCTGAAACCGCTAGAAAAACCGTAATATCCTTACAGATGGTTATAAAACTAATTATTCATGATTTTTTGACATACTCCATATAACGGTTACTGCTGCAGAATTTTTTTTAAAAATCGTCGAAATATTTTATTTATTTATTTATACACGGTTCCTTTCGGTGAGAATTTAGCAACACGTTAAATCATATAGTATTAGACTTGGTTCCTAGAAATAGTAGGTAGATGTAGGTAGGGTAAATTCTCACCGAAAGGAACCGTTTATAAATAAATAAATAAAATATTTCGAAGATTTTTAAAAAAAAATCTGCAGCAGTAACCGTTATATGGAGTATGTCAAAAAATCATGAATAATTAGTTTTATAACCATCTGTAAGAATATTACGAAAAAAATGTATGGAGCCAATATGAAAAATCAAATTATCTCTGAAACAGCAAGGAAAACCGTATACCCGTAACCTAAGCGAGACATAACTGCACCAAACAATACTTTATAGTCAAATGAAGTACTTTCACTTTTTAGAAGAACAAACAAGTCTAAATTAGTTATTAAACTTTCCATTCTAACACTTTTCAGTCGCAGGACAAATGTAATGTTAACGGTTACAAAGTTTTGTAAATACTAAATTATAACACAAAATTTTAGTCCTTTTATTGTAGTGGTCGCTCATTAAGGGTAGTTAACTAATGATCATCATTAAGGGTAGTTAACTAATGATCATTAGGTAACTACCCTTAATGAGGGTAGTAATTAACTAATGAGCGACCACTACAATAAAAGGACTAAAATTTTGTGTTATAATTTAGTATTTACAAAACTTTGTAACCGTTAACATTACATTTGTCCTGCGACTGAAAAGTGTTAGAATGGAAAGTTTAATAACTAATTTAGACTTGTTTGTTCTTCTAAAAAGTGAAAGTACTTCATTTGACTATAAAGTATTGTTTGGTGCAGTTATGTCTCGCTTAGGCGATTGCATTGGTGCCGAAGATTGTGTGACTTTAAAAGAATTTTGTCGGAAATTCACACGAGCTGCATCACAGAGATGGCAGAGATCTCACCGAATTAAAGATACATTCAGAAAACAGTACGATAATTGGCTACAAGCAAATATCGATTGGCCAAGTTGCGTACAAACAATGTTAAACACTCAAGAAGCAACTGTTGATGAACGACCAGTCTCACCAGAGCCATCGACATCATCCTCTGTTGGAACAATGACCAAGATACTTCGAAAACCTTTTGAAGATCTAGGAAGCAAACAGAAAAAGAGAAGATCTGATGATCATAAAGACGAAGACCCAAGTGAATTGGCATATACAGCTGCACTACGTTTAAAAGAGAAAGGCCACGAGGATATCGCATCTGTCATCGAATATATATTAAAAAATCCTGAAGCAGCTGGTCAAATTAAGGAATCAATAAAAAAAACTGTGAAAACTGATATATTTACCCCAGAAAAAGCGCTTGGATTATTGCTCTCTTTAAAACTATCGAAGTGGCAATATATCACATTGCGAGAGACGGCCATTAGAGAAGGTGCTAAGGACATTTATCCATCGTACTATAAAGTGCAACAAGCGAAGCTTGAATGCTATCCGCCAAAGCAAGCAGTGTCGGTGACGGATTCATCAGCCAGGATTACACTTCAAAGTTTACTTGACATCACAGTGAAGAGAATCCTCCACACTCTTTCTAACAATGTGCAAAATAAACATTTGAAACTGATATCAAAGTGGGGATTTGATGGTGCTTCAAACCAAAGCCGATACAAGCAGAAAATGGAGGGTGAGCAAGATGATTCCAGCATTTTTATGACGTCCTTAGTGCCACTTAAACTGACTGATGGAGACAACACTTTATGGACGAACCCGAAACCGTGCTCAGCGGTGTATTGTCGCCCAGTTCAGTTTACTTTTGTGAAGGAGAGCGAAGCAGTCGTCATTGATAATAAAAGACACATGGATGATGAAATCAAGGCTCTTATTCCCACAGAGTGCAATAATGGAAATAAGGTGAACCATCAACTGATGATGACAATGATCGATGCTAAAGTCTGCACGTACCTATCTGATGCCAGATCAAATTCATCATGCTATCTGTGTTTAGCAAAACAAACTGAAATGAACCGTTTGGATGCTGTGACGTCAAAGACCGTGTCCGCTGCCGTTTACGAATTTGGGTTGTCATCTCTACACGCCCGTATTAATTGTATGGAATGTTTGTTACATATTTCGTACAGACTTGATTTCAAAGAGTGGGCAGCGAGAGGAAATGAGCACAAAGAAATGTTAAAAAGAAGAAAAAAGATTATCCAGGATAAGTTCAAAAATGAACTCAATCTTTTGATTGACATCGTAAAACAAGGCTCGGGAACTACCAATGACGGAAATACAGCAAGAAGGTTCTTTGAATTCCCAAATAAAACTGCAGCCATTACCGGGTTGGATGAAGAACTTGTAAGAAGATTTGCTGTAATTTTGCAAACAATCACTTCGGGTGAGAACATCGATGTCAGTAAGTTCAAAGATTATGCTCGCCAAACCGCAGAAAAGTACGTGGAGTTATATGACTGGTATTATATGTCTTCAACCGTCCATAAAATACTTATACACGGGGCAGATATAATCCAAAATAATGATATTGTACCGATTGGAAGTCTCTCAGAAGAAGCATCAGAAGCTCGAAATAAAGATTTTAGAAGGTTTCGAGAACATCATTCGCGGAAAAAGAACAGGCAAGATAGTAATCAAGATATCCTTAATATGCTTATTATTTCTTCAGATCCTATAATAAGTGCACAAAGGCCCAAGTTAGATACCAAGAAAAGGCAGCAGTATTTTTCTGAAACTCTCGAGATAATTCAGTTTCGAGAAACTGACTTTGAGTTTCTAGATGTTTCCAATGTGCATTATGACTCAGAAATGGATACCCAAGACGACGAGAGTGATAAGGAAAATGAATAAACTGAATAATGTGTTTTAGATTAAGTCATATTTAATTATTTTTTGTTATTTTTTTTATTTCAATAATATTATTGCATGCTATTGTTATTCCTTATTTCTTATTACTTGTACATAATAATAAAAAGTGAAGAAGTTAAGTTTCTTCTTATCAATAGTTTGTAAGATATTATAAATTACTATCTTTTTATTATCAATACATATTATATTAATAAAAACCACATTTTTGTAACCCACCATTTTATATAAATGTAAATTATCAATATAAACAATTATCAATTTGATTAAACGGTTTTTATATACATATACCTATTATATATATACCTACTAAACATTTGAGCAAATATATTTGCCTACCATTTAAAATTTGAAAATACTTTTTTTCAATAATTTAAAAAAAAAATCTGCAGCTGTAACCGTTATATGGAGTATGTCAAAAAATCATGAATAATTAGTTTTATAACCAAGCAAAATATTTCAGAGATAATTTGATTTTTCATATTGGCTCCATACATTTTTTTCGTAATATTCTTATAGATGGTTATAAAACTAATTATTCATGATTTTTTGACATACTCCATATAACGGTTACTGCTGCAGATTTTTTTTTAAAAATCTTCTAAATATTTTATTTATTTATTTATAAACGGTTCCTTTCGGTGAGAATTTACCCTACCTACATCTACCTACTATTTCTAGGAACCAAGCCTAATACTATATGATTTAACGTGTTGCTAAATTCTCACCGAAAGGAACCGTGTATAAATAAATAAATAAAATATTTCGACGATTTTTAAAAAAAATTCTGCAGCAGTAACCGTTATATGGAGTATGTCAAAAAATCATGAATAATTAGTTTTATAACCATCTGTAAGGATATTACGGTTTTCCTAGCGGTTTCAGAGATAATTGGATTTTTCATATTGGCTCCATACATTTTTTTCGTATAAAAAATATAATTCATTTGTTTTTGCGCAGAGTTAACTCGGATAACATTTTTATGTATAGTTATAGCTCATGGAAGCAATTCCCGCCAAAAAAACGACACATTAAAAGTTGAGTTGCCTATGTCTATGAAGCTCGATTTTCAGCCCACTGTGTACCGGTCCGAACCGAACACAGGGTCCGAATGACGGCAATATCGATTACTGCGCTTCCGACGCTCACCTCACAGCATCCGAATCGAATATCACGCTAATATAAGACCGACGCAAAATTGTAAGGAGGGTGCCCATTTCCACTGCGTTGGGCGCAAAAAAAAAATTGTAAACAAAAACAACTCCCTCCTCTCAAATCTTCGAATAACGGCACAGTAATTATTAATGAAAAGTTGCGCTCGGAGCGTACCTTCACTTCAGATTCGGAACGCAGTTGATTCTTGATCCTGAGCCACTGACACTGGATTGGATGACAGTGACAGTGGCAGGACAGACAGCTTGATAATCTTGACATATCAGACAGAGCAGAGGCGAGGCAGGAAGGCAGGCAATCAATCGCTGAATGCCGCTGATTGTTAAAAATATTTTGGTGAATTTGTTGTTATAGGAGACTCTGTGTACTGAGTAGTTTAATTTCTGTCTTACAAGTGTACCGAGTAGTTTAATTTCTGTCTTAAAATAGTTAAATAGCTAAAAATGGTACATAAGAGGAGAAGAAAAGTAAATAATAATCTTGAAATCACTGCTAATTTAGGCGCAAGTCAGACTTACACCATCCACGGAAAATATACCAATTGTGAAGATAATTATGCGATTGCAGAATTTGAATATAAAAGAGATAAGAAAAACAGAAGGATAATCACTAAAGACTTGCTATGTGAGCAGGAGAATATGCTTACTTCTCATGAAGAACCTAAAACACAAACACAAGAAAATGAAACACTGTGAGTACAAACACAACACTGTATCATACTATGCTGCCTTAACTACCTACCTACCTATTTTTCTAGCAAAGGAGCACTGAGGAAATCCTCGAATGTTCTGGCTGGATTATTATAAGATTAGGTTGTCAAGCCACAATGCCCATATAATGATAAATTTTTAAATAAATTTTGGCAATATCCATCAGGGTAGTAATAGGAATATCAGTAGATACAGCTAGTTAGCTGTTGGCCGAGACTTCGTCTGTGTGAACTTTTGTTTAAGAAGCCGTCTGTACTTTCTTAGGGGTATTTTGTATTTTCAAAAACTATCACATGCATTATTTGTAGCTGATGGCTATGACTTTGATTTAATTCGAAGGAATTTATTTTAATTTCAACAATGGGTACCAAACAAGGTATATTATCAATAAGTGGACATTGTGAATAAGACGGACCTAATACAGGATCAGATCCAACCATACAACCAAGGTGTTGGGTTTTGTATAAAAATCTGATTGTGTAAATGGTGGTTGGATGTCAATATTTGGTTGCTCAACTAAATTACCTTCAACAACCTTGTTGTTAATTGGCCTCTGACAAGTTGTGCACACAATCATGCAGCAGATTGGTTGACCCAACCAAGGAGGTCATGGTTGGCTCTGATCGTGTATCATGCGTATTATACATGTGTGTGGCTAGCCCAAAATAATATTTGTGACCAATATGTTTACTATTTCAGCAAGTGTCAAGAAGAACCACCAATGCCAGTTCAACCTGAGACACCATCTCCTCCACCGCAGCCTTCTTGGACCTCAGGGCATTGGCTGAAGCCTGGAGAGATGTCAACGCAGCCTCAAAAACCAGCTGCTAATGATATGCCTAAAGCGTTGGTGATGAAACGAAAAGCAACGGAGAGGCAAAAGAAACTCACCAACATTCTCTCTAAACCAGTAGAGATGAGTAAAGCGGAAAGGTTACATGCTATAATTATTATTCTATACTAGCACTCCCTGTCCTAATTTTCATCCACCTGCAGTTCTAAACTTGATAAATATTCGACAACCCTGTTATATCCTATTAGTATTCTGACCTGAAACATGCGTATAGCCATTTCATTCAAAACAATAGGAATAATTGACTTTGGATTAATGTTTTGACTGTAACCACTAATAAGCAAGCCTAAAACTAGCATGTATAACTGGGTCTTAATTATTGGTCTCATTAGAGGTGATCAAAACATTAGTGGCTCGCCTAGTGTTACTGATTTCTGATAGGTTGGTGTGACCACTTTCCATCAGATGGTCCAGTTGCCTGTTTTTCTACAGTACAACATAAAAACCTTAAGAGTTGAATGCACAATAGTATTAGAGGCATACTTGGTGGACAAGTGATGAACTTGCAGTACTGAAGATTAATAAGCCTCGAAGTACGTCATCATCTATTCAGTTACCAGGATTACGTTACTAAACATTTCTTAACGATCTCACAACCCTGTTACTACACTGGAGCTGTTTTTTTTTAGTTTGTGTACATGACACTTTTTTATCCTCAGGATGATGCAGAAGATGGGCTGGTCAGGAGGTGCATTGGGAAAGACTGGCAAAGGAATTGTGGAGCCTATTGTGCCCAATCTCATTTATGTATGTACCCTATGTATTATTTGATTCTATATTGCAACCTGAATGTCACATTGCAGGATTTTTAACAGTAGATTTGGAAGCACATAGAAGAAAGATTTTGTAAGAATCGAGGTCTGGCTAATATGAAATTGCATTCCTTAATAGGTCAAATCTAGACAAAAATTATCCTGTTTGATCACTGAATGAAAAGTAATTACTTACCTACTTAATAAATATAGTTTATATTATATATTATTATATAATGCATAACATATTTGTTGATGTTTTGCTTCATTGTCCTATTAATATAAGTAGATTTTATTTATGAAATAAATAAAATTATCCTTTTTATCACATGACAAATTGTTCGAGTATCTATATACATACATAAACCTTAAACCTTCTCTTAGCAGTAGACAGAGACCTTACTGTTCCACTTGCTATTGTCCTGCCTGACAAATCTTTATACTATTTATATTAATTATTAAATACTACTAGTAACCCTCCAGCTAGACCATGGTCGCTACTCGCATGCTAACATGTTCTAAAAATTTTAGGCCAACGACAATCATGGACTGGGCTTGAGTTTCGAAAAGCCAGTGAAAGGTAAACCTCCCAAATCGACCCCAACTCAGACAGCTAAAAAGTCAAAACCTGCAAGAAGAGCTGAAAGGAGGCAACTGAATAAAGGCAAGCGTAAAGCAGACAAGATCACGTTGAAGACGAATGCTCTCAAAATTTTATTGGATTTTGTTAAAAACGATAATGAGACCGAAATCGTGTTCCATTCTCACCTTCTTCCTTTTGAGAGGCAAACTATACATCAATTGGTGAATGACGTCATCGCCTCTGATTCAGGAGAACCCCTCGGGTCAGGGTTAGACAGTTTCGTACAAATGGATCTGGTGGAGAAGATAAGAGAATTCAACAGTTTAATCCTCAAAACACAGAGTTATGGCGACAAAAGAAATAGGTTTGTAAGATGATAAAATTGTTACCATGTGGCGTTTTTTGAAAAGCCTTGAGACGGGCTTACCTGACCAAGTGATAGGTATCTGAATTCTCCAACTCTGGTAGAGAAAAAAGACACTTAGGTTTAATCTCAATGTGTCTAAATGTGTCTGTCCATAGGTTCTGGTACACTAACTAATGATCTATTAAATATTTTGTTTAATAAAATTTTTTGTTTTTTCAGGATGCTTCACATTTTTAAAGACGCTCCAAGTCACGTTTTCTTAATAACTCCAGAGGATTTGAGAGATCAAGAAGATTATGAAAATTATGAAGAAATAAATGAAAGTGACCTTGAGTCGGATAAAGATTACAATATAGAAGAAACTAAAACTAATAAAGAAACAAAAGAAAAGAATACTAGTGATAATAACGATAGTAACATTTCCGATAAAGAAGATGAGAAAAATGATGAAAATTACGATGAAATTAATGAAAGTGACCTTGAGTCAGATGATGATTACAATATTGTAGGAAAAGAAACTAATAAACAAACAAAAGAGAAAGAAGTTAATTCAAGTTCTGTTGTATGTAGTAATAAAAGTAATATTCCCGATATAGAAAATGATGAAGACAGGCCAACCGAACATACTGAAAAGCAGGTCATATTAGAAAATAAGCTACCTACAGTACAACAAACTGTAGATAAAACTCAATTTACAAAATCACAGAATTCATTTGACGAAAAAGCAAAAAATAATCCAAACACGCACAACTGTGAGGAAAAATCAACGGATGATATTATACATAGTCCAAGGAAAAGAAAATTAAGTGTTGCACAGCAGTTAAGCTTATCTTGGGCTGAAACAGATCTCAAACAAACTAAAAATAAACTTACAGATACAACAAAACGCGATAATTTAGCACTGAAAGAATTGAACCTCCAAAATTCCGAAAAAGAAGGCACTGAAGTAGAAAGTCAAATAGAATCTGACGAAGCTTGCAGTGAAATAGATGTTATGAAGAATTTAAAGGAATTTTTCCTTGAGTTCGCTCAAGATGAAGCCTATACAGAGTTACGTTTTGCTGGTCCGTTTCTAGATGACGACATACAAAAGATAAATGAGCTTGTAACAGTTGTCTTTTATTGCGTTCGGGATGGTGTATGTGAGGATGAGAGATTTCGGGAGATTCTTGATTGTTTGACCAACCGTGATTTTACTTTTGATGTCACGCAAAACTACAATGGGAACCCTCTGTAAGTATCCTGATTTGTTCTGTTGATTTGGATATATTTGCCATAGGGCTTTCACTTGGTGACTTGGTCAACCTCGCTTCGCCAACAGTATTAGGAACCACATCTAACGACTGGCGAGCTAGTTGCAGTGCTGAACGCTCTGACTAGCGTCTAAGTACGGAGCGATCACCCATCCACTTCCCGGATACTGCGAACATTGCTTAACCTTGATTATCATTATCAGTCTCGCAAGTACGCAGCCTCTAGACCAGTGCCGCTTCCGTAAATATATTTTGTAATGAGTATATATAATATTGACCACGCATCAATTTAGATGGCGCGGATGGCAAAAAAGCTAATTAATTTTAATAATTAATTGTGGTTACGCACATTATGTATGTATGTACATCGCCATCTCACTCAGTTGCGGTTTGGACAAGTGAGATGGCGATGTATGATCCGTTCGAGTTAGACGGTCTTGCCCGATGTACAAGAACTCGGGCGCGCTCTGTACGTGTGTCATAATTCATATATTTTTTGTTTCAGAATATACAAACATAAGATAGAGGCAAACGTCCAGAAAAACGAGGTGATTGAATTAGAGTGAGCCTTAAAAAGTTTTTTTTTCGTAGAGGGGTGCAAATGAGCAACCGGCCTCGTGAGGGCTTGCGGTTACTCGATGGCAGTACGCCATACAAATGTTTTACGCTCATGACTAACGATTACTAATCGATACTGAAAACTCTTTATTGTTTTTTATGTTATCCGGCAGACAAACAGGCATGCCGGCCACCTGATGGAAAGTGGTCACCGCCGCCTATGGCCATCAGCATCACCAGGGGTGCTACCAATGCGCTGCCCGCCTCTAAGGAAACCTCTAATATACCTCTTGAACGATCCCATGTCATAGTCCAAAGGAAACACCGTGGCTGGGAGGTCATTCCACATCCGAATCGTACGAGCAAGAAACACTCACACTGGGCCTCTGATGATAAGTGATCTGATTGATTAACTGGAGAGTCACGAATGCGTTGCTGGCCTTCGAGTTTATGTCCAACATTGGATGTCCTGCGGCTTATGAAGATGAAGTTTTAACTTTATTAGTTAATAATTTATTATAATTTAAGTACCTCTGCATCATGTGGTTTTATTTGTTTTCCAACTCTCATAACTTTTGCATTTTCCCCCTAAAACGTGGTTCAGACTGGTAAAACTACCGCTTTTAAACCTAAATTTGGTACTAAAGTGCGTACTTAGTTCACATTTCGTACTTAATCACGGTTTATTATCTATATGTTCTGTGTTACGGCGCACTTCTGCGGTTCACTTCGCGGTTCTGTCATTGTTTTATCACCTATTTACTTATTGTTGCGGAGGGAGTATTGGTGGCCGAGTGGTTAAGGTATCCGACTCATAAGCGAGAGGTACACTCCAGATAGCAGTCACTCCACTGTAATTACCTGATCTGCCAAATCCTGTATCATGGTCAAGGCGGACCCCGGGCTCTCGTGCGCGAGAGTACAACCGGGCCATTAAAGCCAAGATGATGATGATGATTTCTTGTTGCGGTGAGGAATAAGACTCCAGACTGATCTTGTCGACTGAACAGTTTATTACTAAAACTTATACAAATATTACGATTGCGTAACTGAAGTTCGAAATACAAACGTTCGAAGAATTGTGTTACGAAAGATGTGTGTCGGTTGCATGCCTTATCAGCTGTGCAACCCTTAAAATCATAATTTTAATCCGAGTTCTTGAGCCATGTTTTTCAATGAAGGATTGTTGTAGGTGGCTTTCTTCCTTCGATCCGAAAACATTTAATCGCAGGTCAAAACGAGCGATTTCGCAGTGTGTGCGCAGGCAGATGACGCAAATTGCTTTGTCGGCATTATTTAATGTCGCTGCATTGTGCTGATCCCTCAATATTTTATTAAGGAAGATTACTTTAATCCGTTAAAGCGGACACCAATATTTGTTCGCATAATGAATCGCAGTATCCATAGGTAAACTGGATCTAAATTAACTCAGATAGACGATGTAAATTGCTTTGCCAGCATCGTTTACAGTTGGTATTTGCGTGCGTCGTTTTGTTGTTCAATTGCTTGACTTTAGCTATTTATAGTCTGTGTGCCTTCATCTTTTGGCGTGGCTCTCCAGAATCGGTGCAGCGCAGCGTGACACTACGCTCATGCGTGAGCGAACGACATACATCCTCTACTTGCTAGGCTCTTATGTCATGGGCTTCGTTCCAAAGCTCCGCAAAGAGCAGCCTGTGTGGGGCTGCTTTGTTCACGTTTCACGTAGTATTCCATAGTAGCAGTCGTAGAACCGTTTTTTTAGGATTGTTGGCAGTGAGTTACGGCTTCAGTGGCCTTAATTTGCATAGTATTGCGTCCCAACTGCTATGGCGGCGATTTGCATGGTGTCCCGTCGCAGCTTGACAACATATAATGCGACGCCTGCAGTAGCATAGGATGCAGTTTCATCGCATCTAGGCGGCATATGATGCGGGCCTTGCGGCGGCGGTGATCGCAGCTTGCTTGCTTGTTCAGATGTCGACGGCTGGCTGCAGAGGGGGAAGCGGTACAGAGTAGCCAGCGCTGATCGCGGCCAAAGCGCGCTGCGCCCGGTTACGTCGTTTCCTTCTGTAGCTTTTGTTGCTGCTTCGCTGAGACGTCGAAGGACATACGTACTGGCACACCTATCATTAATTTTTCAGCTTTATCTACCATTTCTGGTAATCTGGAACACAGGGACAATTTTTTTGTTCAAACATTACAATAAAAAAAACAATTTTAAAGAAGTTGGTCGTGTGCCTATATAATTTAATAATTTAAGATGCAGCAAAATATATTTGCCTCTGCAAATAATTCAGGCACATAAAATGTTATGCATTCAATCTTCGGCCTGCTACTACTAGCGACATCTATCGACAGATTCATTTACTAAAGCGAATTTAACAAGAAATAGAGGACGCTGGAGAAACAAAAAGTTGTCTTCATTTCATCCACCATCCAAAGCTGCAAAATTGTATTCGGAAAAAAAGCAAATTAATATCAGACATGGCGCGCGTCAACAGTTTTCCACATTTTTTAGCAATTTTGTTTTATTTATCAATTATTTCGTGTTGTTTTACTAGTTTAGTTAAGGCAAACCGTGAACTAAATGAAGATAATTGGAGAGACATCCTCGAAGGGGAGTGGATGGTCGAATTGTGAGTTGTTTTTGTGTTGCCGGTTCTTCCTATTCTTCAAACGTGTCAAACTCGTTTCTGCTGTTTAGCTCTTTGTTTTACAATAAATAAATAAAGTTATACGTAAACTTAGAGGCTTTCTAATCCAGTTGAGTGCGCTAAATGTTCAAATCCGTCCATTAGATTCAACAATTTTTAATGTCAGCATAGGCACCGTGCGGTTAGGTTCAATAACACCCACAAGGCCATAGTTAAGGCCTCCAGGTTATTTGCCCAAGCACATCGCCTCATTGTCTATTTTTAACAGGAATTATCGCCTATCGTAGAAATTTCTTGGTCAGAACGATAATAGAAAAGCCTTTGTAGGTCACCAGCAGAACATTACCCAACAATGACTCAATTTTTTTTTGTGTAGGAGTTTAAATCACTTCACTTCTAAATTGTAGCAACAGTATTCTCGGAATATCCGCATTATGACACTGAGTCCACTAGGCAATACATTTTGATTAAAACCAATTTTGCAAACAAAGACTGGCTGCTGTTGTATTCTGGACACAATATACTGCTAAGACAGTTTACAAAACATTTTTGTGCTTTAGATGCATTTGCTATTGTATCAGAAAAGAGGAATTCAAGGTTTTTGGCGTAATGAAGTTCATGCATAGATCAGACAAAAGATTCGTATTTCTATAATAATATTTCTGCATGTTGTTGATATTTTTATTCTTTGAAAATAATGCAAAAATCATGGACAAGTCATTATTTGTCTTTGCTATTACTTGACTCCAAGCATGTGTAATCTAAATTGAGCGATGACACACGTATGCCGTTAATCATTTATGTTTAATAAACAACCCATTTTCAATGGACTTAATCATAGAATGGTTTGTTCATGACTGTATCATTGATTGCCATATAACTATCCAATCATATGGTTATGAATATGGGATGAAAACATTCCATTAGCTACTATGTAATGGCTGTTCAATTATTCTTTCTTTGGTTTTTATGGAAAGTTTCAGACTTTAATTATATCTTAAGCCTGTTTTAAGCTATTGTGGTTAATCTCACACATATTAAAATATAGTTTATGGGTTTATAAAATGAATTTTGGGTAACAGTGTTTAACCATGATGCATGCACACATCGAAATATCGAGCTACTCATAAACCAAGGTATTAATCTTTGAATAGAGCACATTATGTTACCTGATATTTTGGTCTCTTCACAAAATGTGAGGTTTGGCTGGAACAATTGTCTTTTTTGGGATGAGCTCACCTGGACTATGCATTGTGACTGTAGGTTTGACTATACTTATTGTGTTTTTGTGCAAACATACTACAATACAGTAGGCAGAGACTATAGATTGCCACAAGCAATCCAATCCAATCAAGCTATAATAAACTCTATTTTAAAAACAGTATATTGATCAAGGTCATTTGCCTCTCACAATTATAAGAAAAAAATAGAACATAATAACGTGGAAGATTAGAAACAGAACAGTGCTTATTATAAAGCTAATAGAAAATATGAAATTGTTGTTTGGCAATCTTCAAAGTTTTGAAGGTCTGCGGACCAATAGTTAACAAGCACTGTACTAGATGGACCGTTTGACCGCGTGCCTCCTTATCATATATTTAAGAGTATGACTCTTGTCGGTGGAGCAATCGCCACTCTTCTCTCCTGTCTGCCAACCTCTTCATCTCTATTTATAATCCCCGGCACTCACATTTTCCTTCACGTCCTTCCAATATTCAAATCATGCCTTTCTCTTTCTCTCTTTCCCTCAACTTTGCCTTCTATGATCACTCTTAAAATGTTGTTATGTCTTATTACATGTCCTAGCATTTTCCCTCTTCTGTTCTCAATAACTTTCAGTAAGTTCTGCTTCTCCTTCACTAAATTCAATACTTTGTTTATCTTTTTTTCCGTCCAGCTAATCCTTTCCATACTTCTCCAGCACCACATTTCAAATGCCTCAAATTTCTTCTTATCCTCCGCAGTCAGCGTCCACGTCTCACTTCCGTACAGAGCAATACTCCAGACATAAACTTGAATTATTTGTTTTTTAGAGAATTTAGCTATTTTTTATTTTAATTCGTGCTTTTTCTTGTGGAATTCTGTCTTTATCATTGCTATTCTGGCTTAGGCAATAAAAAAAACATTCCTTCTCCCAGCTACGCCCCCTGGTGCCCGGCGTGCAATGCTCTCGCGCCGGCATGGAAGGAGCTGTCCTCGATGGCGACAAGCAAGTCCTTGGCGATGAAGACCGCTGCTGTGGACGTGACGGCTTCCCCGGGTCTCAGTGGGCGATTCGTGGTCACCGCGCTGCCTACTATATTCCAGTGAGTATGGGTGATGTTGGCATTAGAAAACTGACGACCTGTGATAGATCGGACTTTGTTAAAGGTAGCTGTCTTAATCCCAAACCAGCTAGGGACTCTGTATTTTCAACATCGCGATGCGATCTCAAACCCACCGCGTGAAAATAGGACCGGCTTATGTGGAGATCTCTGGGGGAGGCCTATGCCGCAGCATGATACATAAATAGCTCAGTTATTAAGAAAAAAAGAAAAGACAAGTATGAACACATAACATTACATACAGACTGTTTAATTTCACAAATTGATTCCTACTCCTAGGTCCGAGCTGCTACCCTATGTGCGTCTTTCATTGCCTACAGTAAATAGATAAAATGTCGTATATTAAAATAATAAACTGTAATATCATAAGCAAAATTAAGTATTTAATATATTATTATAATGTATAAATAAATGTAAAGAATGTGTGTACATGTGAGGTGAAATGCCTATGACGCCAACTTTCGCTATGTGAGAGCACAAAGCCGGATATATCCCATCTCATTCCATCGTGTCGTTTGCCCGACACTGTGTGTTCATCTCTACGCGTTATTCACGCGTTATGATAAATGATGAAACCTATCTGTTGATTATGATACCTATACGTAGTCCCCTATACACCTATTTTACTTGGCTACCCCTAAGCGACTAGCTAGGCTCTAGACAAGTCGCTAAGCTTGTCACCTGGTAGTGCGTCCGTAACCGGAGTGTTGGACCTATAATGAAGCTATTTCCCTCCGCTTAGTCCCATCCGGATCGGCGCGGACCCGCTGCTGGGGTGGAAAACGCTATTACAGAATCCTACTGAGCTATATCTTCGCAAATAGGAGGAGTCGGTAGAGATCATAGTGTAATCCAAAGTCGACTTTCTGTCTAACCGTCATGTCTCTAGGAGAGAATAACCACTCAGCAGAGTGTGTAGGCTTGCCGCAAGGTGGAGCGACGACCTGGTATTAGTCTAAGATACCAGCTGGTTGCGGCATAGGACCGGTTTATGTGTAGAGGCCTATGGCGCAGCCTGATGATGAAACCTATCTGTCGTCCCCATTCAGTGTGAAGGACGGCGAATTCCGTCAATACAAGGGCCCCCGCGACGCTGACTCGATGCTGGGCTGGGTGGAGAACGCGCGCTGGCGCAGCGCCGAGCCGCTGCCGGGCTGGAAGGCGCCGCACTCGGTTCAGATGACACTGGTCGCAGAGTTCTTTAAGCTCAGCCAGGTGTTGAGGGTGAGATGTAGTTTTTGTGTATTATTTTCACAATTTTTAGGAGGGGATGGGGCCCAATCGCCATCTCATGGGCCCAAGCCAACCTCGCCTGCCCACCGTCCCCCTGCTGACAGACGGACGAGGCTCTGGCGAATCGGCTTTTCCCTAACGGGTTGTGCGGGCCGGATGGTAGTCGCCACACTTACAAAACCATAACACCGCAAAAAAAGATATAAAGCAAAGCAGGAAAGCAGTAATAAGCATTTAGAGTGTTATCAATGTAAAATCATTTGCTAATGATAACGAACAGTTATGATAACCGATTGAAAGACGTCGGGAAATTCCTGACCAAGTATACTGTTATTATACTCCGTCGGGAAGCCCCCGACCAAATATACATATCTAATATATCCTAAACTATTCTACCGATTTACCGATACCACATTTAGCAATAAATTTATTTCCCATTTAGAAGCTCTTAGACTTATTAAAACTAACACAGTCACCCATATCGTTTGCCCGTTTCATATCACTCATATTATCATTTGACAGCAGTAAATCTTACTGCTTACTTACTTATCTCAATCCATGGCTTACGACGCGCGTATTCCGTAGACCGGGTTAAATGGATAAGAAAGAGTAGGAAAGCGGGCCTTGGCAGGAGCCGGGAATTGACTGCTAAAATGATGACGAGGAATAATAATAATTCACTATCATGGAGTGCCAATCGGCTACAGAGACTGTTAACCAATCTCAAGGTCACGACCTTAGTCAACCTCGCTTCGTCAACGGTATTATAAGGCACACGTAACGACTGGCGAGCTAGCTGCAGTGCTGAACTTTCGACTAGCCTCAAACTACGGTCATCTATCCAGTTCCCAGACTCTGCGAACGTTGCTCAACCTTTGTTTTCGGTCGCAAGCACGCTGCCACTAGAACAGTGCCGCTCGCGCAGATCTAAATGTAGTTTGCTTTATACTGCCTGTAATATTTGTGTCTGAAAGAGACCTGTTGGAACTCCGGGCTGACTGTTGGCACAGGAGGTGGCACAGAACAGCGTGGAATGGAACATCTTAGTGTCGGTGGCCCCGACTCGTTTTGGGTCGTTGCGTCAACATAGTAAGTAAGTAGTAATATTTTGTGTTCTCATTCCCAGAACGTGCACAACATGCTGATGGAAACCTACGGACTGCCAACTTGGGGCTCCTACCTGATATTCGCCGTCGCCACCATACTCATTGGGGCTGTGCTCGGATTGGTAAGATTCCTATACTATAATGTTTGTTTCAAACTAAACTCGCGTTCTTCACACATATTATTGTATTTGACGGGACTTCTTGAGTCTTCGAGAAAACAAATCGAAAAGGTACGTCGCGTGTAAGTCCCGTCTAATATAATAATATATACTATAATTATACAAACTTATAAACACACACACTCACGCCTGTAATATTTGTTTTATTGTATTCGAATGTCTCACAGTTTACAACAATAAGATATGTACAATAGCGTAACTTCTATGAGCCATTATATATTCATACACATACATTACATTTACATATTTCCACAGAGAGAGGCAGAGATGATTGAGTGTCACACAATCATGACACATATATTTTGCGTGGGTCCGGCTTGACCATCCAGGATGCGGATCAGCTAATTACAGTAGAGCAACTGCCATCTGACCTCTGTGACCCTGTTAACGGGGAAACTAGAACTGAGTATCACGGTTACAAGTTTTACTCATGATTCATGTTCATTATTATGCGTCTGTTTAGGCGCCTAGTGTTAGAGGCTGTTAGCTGAACGGCCGAGCTGTTGAGATTCACGGCCAATTAAGTAGTTGCCTGATATTGAATATGCCATTTTTATTACCAAAATATGAATATAGAATGAGATATACGAGTACTATAACAAAAACTAATAAAATAATGCAATTCGGTTAAAAGAATTTTCGCCGTCTCTTTCTCGCAAAACCGCCTGACACAAGTATTTTAAATGACAATGCACGTTGTGACGTCACGGTGGGAAATCCCACCCTCCTATATTATCTGACTTATTGTTAAAGCTATTCTATTCCGAGGCCTGTTATCAAAATACTGTCGTGCAATAGCACGGAAAATTGCACAGAAATTACTAATCTATCCTAGAAGGCTATTTTTATATATGACAAGACAGGCATTTGACTGCCATTTCACTTGTTAGTAAGTGACGATGCGGTCTAAGATAGAGCATACCCGTCTTGGAACAGCCTATTCACTCCAGCCTTGAAGGTGTCCAGATTATATTGATCAGGAAACACACTCGCAGGCAACGCGTTCCATTCCTTAGCCGTACGCATTATACAAGTCGAATTTTGACTCTAATAACACAAACGACCTCTTATTAACGAACCCTCTGTATTCGATAAAAGAATTTAATGTGACGAAGCAATTAAATGGCTGACTTCGCTTGATTTAAATTTGTAGTTGAATGTGTTTCTCGTATATTGTATTTTTGCCATACGAATAAATAAAATAAAGAATTTAATTAATGGAATATTTGACATTGACTTTATAATTTTATTTGACTACAAATACCTGCACCGGTACTAAATGTCATAATTACATTTGGATTTTTTGATTGATTGATATTTTTGATTATTTTACTTGACATTTTATTATTATGATTACTTTAAATCCATACGTATGCTGTTACGTATACCTAAATATTATATCGTATTGACATTATTTTAAGTTAGACAAATGAGTATTGTATAATAATTATTAATCAGTTGACATAGGTACAAATAATATTTGTTTAAGTACTTATCATTACATTGTTATTTTTTATTTACACTTCTGACGACATCCTTGTGAGTTGCTTATGTTGTGTAATGAATAATTTTCATGAATATATAAAGAAATATAATCTCGCGATGAAACCTGCACATTCAGGCGACTGGATGTGTAACCATGATCCAATCTGGTCAGGTTCCCCTGGTAAGGATCGTGGAGGTCAGACGGCAGTCGCTCCACCGTAATCACCTGACCTGCCAAATTCATCATGGTCAAGGCGGACCCCGGGCCCTCGTGCGCGAGAGCGCAACTGGGACATTAACACCAAGATGATGATGATGATGATGATGATAAAGAAATCTAATCTAATCCCCCCAACTCTGCAGGTGCTGGTCTGCGTGATCGACCTGCTGTACCCGCCGCGGCGCTCCGTCAAGGCGTTCGTGCTGGCGGCCGACGCCCCGCGCCGCCCCAACGACGACGAGATCAGGCCTGATGATGACCAGGTATGGTGGTGTAGCTTTCTAAAAGCCCACCATTTTTGTTATGTCATAGGGTGGCCAAATAGGCAAGCGGGCCACCTGATGGAATGTGGTCACCACTGCCTATAGACATTAGCAACACCAAGAGTATCGCCAATGCGTTGCCCACCTCTGTAGCACGTTGCTCTAGCAGCAAAAAGGCAAATGCCCCTCCACTGCCAATGCTACGGTTTCCCAAATCCCCACCCCATGGAGCACTGGAGATCTTACTCACTGGCAGAAACACAATGTTACTTAAAAGAGTATTGTTTTGCTGCGGTATTCTGTAAGGTGGAGGTACTTCCCCAGTCGGGCGGCTCCAATTAAATAAATAAATAAATAAAATTATTTATTTACCAAATAGAGTACATTTTATCTTATATCTATAAGTAAATAATTATTGGTATTAGAATGAGGTGTGGGGTTAACATAAGATTATAATATCCCGATTTCTAAACTAGGAAAGTCCTGTATTTTAGAAATCAGTGAATGCTCAAGCGTAGTTTACATATTTGGTCATTTACACATACCTTTTACTAAAATACCAAAGGCAACTATTTATCAAATTCGAACGGGATACCCCGCTATGCCCTACCTCTCTTAAATGGTTAAGAAATAGTAAGTTATTATATTTAAAAACTAAGAATTTGTTAGAAACTTTCATGGATTGTTATATTTGACATACGACGATGTCCCCAGGCGCTGATAAACGACGACATCGTGGACGATGCGATGCCGGCTCTCGAAGCGGAATCGGCCGGCTCCGACGCCGAGAAGCATTCGCCCGGAGACGTGAGTAGCGTGTTGCTATCACCACTAATAATAATATTAATTGTCGGTGGCCGAGCGGTTACAGTATCCAACTCGTAAGCCAGAGGTCCCGGGTTCGAATCCCGCTCCGGCCATGTACCAATGAGTCTTTTCTGAGTTATTAGTTGAATACTAACCGATGCTCTTACGATAAGGGAAAACATCGTAATGAAACCTATACATTCAGGCGACTGAATGTGTAACCATGATCCAATACGGTCAGGCAGTCGCTCCACTGTAATTATCTGATCTGCCAAATCCTGGATCATAGTCAAAGCGGACCCCGGGCCCTCGTGCGCGAGAGCATAACCGGGACATTAACACCAAGATGATTATTTTTTGTCATTAAGTGTTAAGCGAAGTTGATTAGTACAGTGAGTAAAACCGATCGGACAGTAGCGAGTCAACTTGTGTAGCACCGCAACTGACTCTTCGATATTTGGGTTCGCAGCAAAAGTGTTAATGTAAAAAAAACATGTTCCCCAGAGCTCCGACTCCGAGACAGCTGGCGGCGGGGACTCGAAGCCGGCCGAGGGCGCCGCGAAGCCCGAGGTGCGCAAGCGCCGGCCCCGGAAGGCCGACTAAGGCCCACAGGCCAATAGCCACTGCGGGTGTTGACACATCTGTAGAACACGCGGGATGCCACAGAAATCAAAATAAGATAAGTAAATAGAAACACGGGGACGTAAAACTATCGAGAATGATTGTCGCCATCTTGGCCGCTACTGCGCATTAATGTACTACTGCGCAGTAACAGTCAGGTGTCAGATGCTGTTGGCAAAAGATGGCTGTCGGGTCATCTGCATGGCGACAAAGTTACACGCATAGGAATTCTATTGACTTATTTCGTTTTCTATTTTGTACCGGTTATCTGAAAATTGACACTATGCTTAGTACACATAGGGGTCTTTGTTGTCCGCTGTCGGGTCCATCCTCATCGAGCTATCTGCCTCTTGTTAGTACAAAACGAAACATACGGCATCACAGATATCGGGAACTTATCAGTAGATGGTGAAACAGGCCATTAGTATGCACAGTGTAGTGCGGTACGCGAACAACAAATACCTCTATGTTTACTGAACATAGACTTCATTTTCGGGCAAATGGTATATGGATAATACCTACCTTTTAATCACAACTGATAGATGTGTCGACACTCTTAGACACGTATGTGCGCGCGGCGGAAGCTAGCTCCATAGAAATTGTCAGCTGACCTGACCACCTGAGGGACGAGGAAGGTTAATGACGCTACAAGAGAGTTAGTACTCAAAATCTTTTGATCGTCTTGTGTCACTTGACATTTTGATGACAATTACATTTTGGGCCCAGTCGCTTGTGGCGTCATTAGTTCTCAGTTTACCTCCCCATTGCTTTTGAACTTGCCCCATTAGAAAGAGAGCGACATAACTCTAGCTAGCTCTTTCGATTTGTGTTGGAGCAAGCGAGACACAAAGCTATATCGTGCGCGACATAGCCCGTGTTTCTACGGAGGGGCATTACCGTTACTGATCGCCGCGCGCACAATTGAAGTGTCTATACGTACTGCGAGTTCTGACGACCACATTATTTTGAAAGCTGCATCAACTGCGGTCCACATTAGCCAATAATCAATATAATATAATAGTCTTGCAGTTTATAGTCAAACTATTGCTATAAGTGTCCGCCTTGAATTGGCTTATTGTAATCCAAACTAGGTTTATTCAAATTTATGTAGCTGTTGGTTTGTCATATATAATAAAGTAAAATAAAAATAGAAACCATTTGTAATTTTCATAAAATAATCTAATTACTATATCAAATAGAATGGCCAGTGGCCCAAGTCTTCAGCTGTATAGTTTACTATTTCAAATTTACTTAAACGCAGTGTTCGATAGAACTCGCACTAAGCCCACTTGTACGAACAGGTTCCAAGGACCAGTGATTAGCATTCTTACGGACCTGAATATAGAGGCTGCAATTCAGAAGCAAAACTTAGACGAAACTTGAGTCTTCCATGTGTCGAATTGGAACTGGGGCTTCCCTCTTAAGTTTAGTTTCTAAATCCCAGCCTTAGACCAAACGATACGCCTCTGGTCCATATATCGTATTGCGAATTTGAAACGTTTGGTAACATTGCTTCCTACTGCCGCTTTATTTATATTTGAGTGGTTTTTATATTTATATTTGGTGGACCCATAAGTTACAAGTTTTCTCATCGACTCTGTGTAATGTGCAGCAGTCCCCCGCGGTTTTACCCGCACGCAGTTGGGATCCCGCAGACCCCTACAACATTCGGGAATAGTGTAGTCAATGAAAGAATTATCGAAATCGGTTCACTAGCTTCGTAGATAACCCCCAACTAGAAAGTTTTCCTCTTTAAAACAATATTATTTATTGTGTAGTCATAAAACCTAAACAGACTGCATATTGTTTGTAGTTTTTCAAAGTTTGAGTGTTTAAAGACCAAATATTTCTCAAAATAAACAAATAAAACGAGAGTAGGCAGTAATACTTGGTTTGAAACAGAATGTTTTAAGAGCTATTCACGTTTGATTCGTGTCTGTACTAACTCCTGCTATAATTATGTCATAAAATATCTTCGTTGCCTATTACACTCCTAAGACATTCTGTTTCTTATCACACGGAGGTAGAGCCTCGTAGAAGGTTTGTCATTGTAACATCATCCGAGATTGTGTAGACGTGGTATGGTGCTCTGGTATTTTTTTGTTGTTGGTAATCTGTCTACCAGTTTGTCGTCCATCCATGTTAAGTAGAAGTGAACCGAAGAAATTCAGAACATCATACAATGATAATTATCATTCTCATTATTGCATAGTAATTAATTTCTTAATTACAAACTGTTACGGCCTACGAAAAAGAAGTGGAAAGTAAAGGGGAACCTATTGTGGTAAAATATTGTGTTGATTGTGGTATGTTGATGTGAAATGTTACTTACAGCAGCAAAAAAAATAAAAAATAAAATAATTTTTTCTTTTATTTATGAATTATGTTTTATGTACAGATTATCATTGCTTTTCTTTGTCCTATTGGAGTGTGTATTACTTAGCGCAGGACGTTATGGATAACTATAAGTTCATTATATTTATAAACTCCAATAAATGCTTGGTAATGTTTACGGCCGTTTGTTCAGTTAGTAACACATGATGCATACTCTAAATTGGACCTTATATGCGAACAATATGTTATCTAAATCAGCTTTATAACTCGTGTACTACTAAGTTGTGACGATTATGTTAAAATAAGACTTTCTCATCAACATACGTACTAATTTAGTTGCATTTAAAACTAACCATAACGAAAAACGAATCTTCGAAACACTGGCTTTCATTTATGCGGAAAGTTAGCTCAATTGTGCATTTTATGTCTTAACGTAGCACACATCATAGTTTGTGTATTATTCCATTGTAATATATGGATGCATTTTTAGCTTGTACTATAATAATACCTACTCACGAGTGTTTAGTTTTTGTTTCTCACCAAAATGTAGCTTTTAAAGTAACTTTAGTTTATAACATTTGAAATATAAACTTTGAAAAAATGTAGAAAAAAAGTATTAAGTTATGTAACGAATATCATTATAATAAAATAAGTATTGTTTTAAACGTTTTAACTATATTAATTTGTAAGTCTCGTGCAATTTATTCTTGCAGAACTATGAGAAAAATGTCGAAGATGTGAAAGCGAAGTGGTAATAATCATGTTGAAGTGACTCTTGTTTCTAAAAACACATTCCTCTTATGAAATCGCTCAAATATTTATTAATATAATGTTATTGTATGTATTTAAATGCATAATGCGTGACGTACTTACGAGATTACGTTTTTTTTTTTACTTTTTTTGTACACATTATATTACATTATATTTATTTATTGCAATACTCATGCCTGGATTATGATTTCTAATTTATAATTAAAATTCCATCCCTTTCATAACTTTAATGTAATTGTGAAATATGTAATTAATAAATAATTAAATATATTCAGTTCATTAGTATATGGTCAATGGTTGAAAGTAGGATGATGTGAGGAGCAAATAATTGTTATAGGCCAAGGCGTGAATATCTACTAAAAATTGGTTAGCTTCCATGCTTTACCCACAAACCCTAGAGTAATAAAACACCGGATCAATATAACTCGAAACTCAAAAATGGCCGCAAGCCTTTGTACTTATCGCTGCACTTTACGTTGATACCAATAATAATATTTCTAGACATTATTTTCTTATTATATACCCCAAGCGATTACAATATTCAGCCTATATTCGAGCACGGCTAGCACAAGTGCCTTCTCGCGCTTGATATTTCACAACAAAAATGGGTAATGTGTGGTACTTTCCATGCCATGTGCAGCAGATATTTGCTCCCCACCATGCATTGGTTTGGTGCGTATGACTTAAGTAACACAAAATTGCCTTGTACAAAGACTTGAGATTGTTAAGTGTTGCGTGTATTATTAACGATGTACTATTGACCTAGTGGCGCGCTGATTAAATTTAAAATTAAATTGGAGTGTTTTATTTCAATGTTCCCATAATACCTAGCACATTCTTCCATCCGTGTGTGTAAACCTTCCTGGCCCGACCATGGAAGCTGTCCGAAAAACTTTTGGTGGTACAAAATCACCCTGAATTTGTACTATTACGTACAACAAAAATCTGAATTTGTAGCTCTCTAGTTCCGGAGATCAGCTGGTCGGGCCAAAGAGTTAAACTCCCCAGGCAAAATGGCAAGCCTAAAACACAAATGTGTTAAAATACTAAGTTGGGATTATGTATTTACGGGGAAGTGACCTATATGTATTTACCCTAAGCGACATTCTCCAGTATTGGAGGAGGCCCAACTCCAGCAGTAAGCTAATGATGGGAAAACAGGCGAAGCCTCAACTTTATCAGTCTCACAAGCCCATAACGATTTTGCTGTTAAAAAATTGACAGATCTCATGAAGAGTCATGTCCCTAGAGTAAGAAGCTCTATCTACTTTTTATCAGAGAATTAGCGACCCGCCCCGGCTTCGAACCTTGACCAATTATACACCTAAGACTTCCTCATGAATCATTATTGTCTAATGGCTTTTGAGTTTATCGTGAATAGACAGACAGACGCGGCGTGGAATTTTGTTTTGTAATATGTAGTGAGTGATAGTGATTGCGCAATCGAATCGGATCCCAGGCGGACCAAGGTCACCAATAAGCCGAAGGATGGCCAGGCTTATGCGACTGTGCACATAACTCGCAGGCCAGTTGGCCGATGTGGTAGTAAAGTGTTGACCACGTACCCAAAGACAGCAGGCCGACCTTAAGGAGGTCCGACGACCTGGTTAAAGGTTGCAGGTACGTATGTAACAGCGCTATATGCTGACGCTTCAAGACCGGCTTTTGTGGAGATGTCAGAGTGACGCCTATACCGCGAGCAGTAGTCTGAATTATGATGATTTCGTGACTGCTAAATTCAGTCTAACTGGGATTCAGCCATTTGAGATTCAGTCAAATTGGGATTCAGATAATTTGACCGTTTGTTTAATAAAATATAGTCCTTTTTCCCCGTCAATCGTCATCAATTTAGCCGTGTGGTGTCTGGCAGAGTAGAATAGCCCCAACCCGTTACACCTGTGGGTGTCGTACAAGGCGACTAATGTTTTCGAGACAAAATATCAAATTATAAAATTGTTAGAAAATAATAAAACTGAAGCTCGTTCAAATCTTTCTTTATGTATGTATTTACATAAAAATAATTAAGTATTGAGATAATTTCACATAATTGCAATATTAGTTAATAATTTAGATTTACATACAATACAAATTATAATGTATTAGTGGGTACACAGTTAGATACAGAGGAAGTTAGTCTAGTATTTCGCTAGGTAAAGCCGAATTAAATAAGTAGGCTAAAATAACTAGTAGGTACAAGGTAGGCACAGATATTGTAGGGGTGGGCAATAACAAACATCAGTAAAAGTTTTTCACCATTTGCAATTACATTTATTCAGTAGAGATGATATTTGAATAGGTACAACAGACTACTTCGCATTTAACTAATGACATAAAAAATGGTCCCTAGGTTTTTTGCCCGACTTTGAAAAAATAAATCAATCTAGGTAGCAAATTTAATTACTTATAAGAAAATTATGGATAACATTGAAAAAATGAAAGCTAAAAAGAGTTATTCTTCAAAACTTAGGCAGTAAATCTAGAGTCGATTTTTTAGTCCACAACTATATTTTGTAAGGACAGAATTCACCTGCTTTCTTTGTTTGAGAACACCCCTGCCAATCCCACAATTTGCATGGCCACACCACACACAAATAAATTATATGTTTAACGTACAACAGATTTCTCTCATTTCGCTCGCATTGCTTATACAGGATGATTTCAAATGATTGATACCAAGTAATATGCATGTGCTGGTTATAACAAACAACTTTTATTATGGCACCAACTCTGAAATCCCAAAAAAAGTCAGCGGTTTCATACATTTTGGCAGAATTCGTTTTCAATTTCGTATGAAACTGCGGGTTTTTTTAGCGATTTCAGGGTGGATGTTTTGTTATTACGAGCACATGCATACGGTACCCTTTGGTATAATTAATATAAAATCATTCTGTATATTAGTTATTGAAAGACAGCAGCTCTACTATTGAGTCTGCACCATATAACATATTGCGTGATTCCTTCTTTTGCATGACGAGAGTTACAATCGGTTTGTTTTAAATTTTTTTTAGTTTATGTTAAACACATATATAATGTCTGCTTCATATCTAATTTTCCAATATAAAAAGATTTCACAATAGGTTTCACAAATAAAATTCATCAGTATAGTTTGAATTGGCTGACTCAAAAACAAATACATACCAAGCAACATCAGATCTATTCAGTTTATTTCGTACAGTTAGTTTCATAAAACAATCCACAATAAATACATATTTCCAAGATGCTAGTTTTCGTACCATATCGTCGAATAAGTATTAAAATTTTAGCAAAATCTATCCTCTAGCTAGCCTGATACAATTTTAACAGTACAATCCTTACACACTAGAAATATTTCAACAAATTTTGAGTTGTACACTATTTATTAGGTTACATCGTGTCCCGCCAATTTCAAATACTTAACCATTACAATTTGGAACCGAATTGATCAAATCAATACGTAAACATCGAAACATGTTTAATTGACAATTACAACATTTAAATGCATATGTGGATATATGTTTCAGAAGTCTATCGATAATTTACAAATTTTTTGTTTACCTAGGGAGGTACGGTCAGACAGTCCAGCTGATAGGAAGCGGCCATCTTTGCTAAATATTTTTATAAAACTTTCCAGTATAAGTATTTTTATATTTTGCTATTTTCGACAGAATTTTGTACGAAATCAAAAATTTAGTTCATCCTCTCATAACGGGTTAGAACTTAGAGTGAACACGACGTAAACGTGCCTAATCGTTGCATCGGGAAGCGTATTGCTAGCGAGTTAACATTACATAAACACCGTAAATTTATTCTTTTCTTGCGAAATACACAATCATAATAATAAGAATTTATACACAATTCTTTAAATAAAAAGCAATATACAATCAGTTCTGGTACACTTTATAATGGTTTAAATAAAATAGTTTAGCAAACTAATTTCACTAAATTGTTAATACAATAATCATAATAATATATCAGATACATTAGAGTACACCCTATCTAACACATCTTTGGATGTCTGTCGACATTTCATTTTTGTGTACCTTTTTCATTGTTCAGCGTCAAATAACTACAACAATACAAAGCTTTTTAATATGCTAGGGATCAATTTCGATGTCAAACGTTATACAGAATACGGATACTACTCTGTCGGACACAACTAGGCTTCAACAGCACCGAAGGTAAGGTAAGCTTTGCAAACTATACCATAGTAATTTTGTTTGGAAATTCTGATGCTAGAGAGCGCGCTAAGTTTGCACTTAGGTATGACTAGGAAATTGTTGTTGTTGCCTGTGTCTGTCAAACCAAGTTACATATTCAACCGCGAGCAAAGAATCTCATTCAGCGATGCCGTCACAGGTTATTTTTACCCGATTTCGAGTAATTTGGGCTAAGATGGTTCCATCTTGCGCGCCCTCTAACACGACGATTGAGAAAACAATTAATGTTGATATGGTACTTCAGTTATCAGCTCCTATACTTTTAATGTGCTGTACACAATTTTCGTCACACACTTCTTAGTTAAGGTCTCCCAAGTACATATCGCGCACTCTGTATAATTTCGAAATAAAATTGAAATGTTAAAAGCCTATAAACTCATACATTCGCCCAATTTTAGCTCCATATTATGGCTCTCTTACTAAGCTCTACAGCAATAATATCATTTCAATACTCCATTAGGCTAAAATCTCATTGTCACTAAACAAAAACACTAACTTAAAATCCTTACATAATAAAAAGACATAATCGTAGTCCGATAATACATTGCGGTTGTAAAAACATAATGAAAAAGACTAGAATGTTAAAAATAATATTAATTATCAATAATATTTCTACTTATATTTATATAATAATACAATAATAATTATAATCACAAACAGTGAGATTTGATTACATTTTATTGAGATATAAAAAATTATGAAAAAGGTGCTACTAAATTATATTTTGCGTGCAAAATTGTCATACTAACGGTCGGAGACTAAAAACTTTCTACGGAAAATGAAACTAGATTCCGAAGGCACTTCTTTCAAAATACAATACTTGAAATAAAACTCGAGCTATTTGTAGTCAAATGGGGTTACAATACAACACAAAATAAAACAAATATCATTTTATACAGATCTATGATTCTTAAAAACACCAGGTGATGCAACGTAAGGTCTGTTATCAAAATCAAGAATTATGTGGTTTCACATAAATTGTACGCTAAATATAAAATTTGTTAAATTCTAAGCTGGCTTTTTGCTGGGTTAAACGCTAATTGTTAGTGGTAATAGTAAGCCATTTACATTTACCGTAAATATAGAAAAATGTGAGTGTACCAATCAGATTTTTTATGTGATATTAAGTGTCAAGTGACAAAATATCAAAATTTCTTTCCGCTGGAAAATATTTAGATTAAATTTATTATTCATCTACAAAACTCGAAAATTCGCTACACATATTTCATAATCAGATCACGCATGTTGCTTTTTTAGTCTCAGTGGTAAGTACGTTAAGTTTGTTTTGGATATTAATACTAAGTACCAATGAATAGGGTCCAAATTTGATCGACAAATATTCATGTACGGTTGGGGTACCCCACCTACATGTTAGATGTACTAGCAACATAGTTTATAAACTTTTACAAATAGTGTAAAGACCTATCAGAGCACATTGAGCTGATGTTTTTCCTCGATTGATCCCGTTTTATAAAATAGTGGCAGTGGCTTAGTTCCGACATCTTTAGTAAAAAAAAATATAACGTAAAGGTACAAAATTTTAACCGGAAAGTTTATGAGTGATTATGGGTACAATCAAATGGAACTATTGTACATTTTAAATGTCCATTCGTTATCTAGCTATTGCACAGCTATTAAACAAACTAGTCAAAGTATTATACAAACAGACTTTACAATAAAGTGTCGATAAAAGCAAATTACAAAAAGTTAGCACTTAAAACCAAATAAATCGATATTTACTCCGATAAAATACTAATGAATATTATGTGATCTTGTATTATAAAAGCTACAACGTGTTATATATTGATGAGTACTAATTGACCTAAAAGCCACATGGGTTATCTATACAACGACTATTCACTTTACTCTCATCTATTTATTTTATTATTATTATTATCATAAAATGGAAGGTATGTTGTGTATGTTACGATATACATTCTTTTTTTATTTTTATAATATGCAAATATTAATATTTCTTCGTATGTAGTGGCATTTACAATAAATAAATATGCAAATAATTATTTTTTTAGGAACCAAACGCCTTGGGATAACGCGGCGGTTATAAATACATAAGGAAGCCACCGTAAGAGAATCAGTTTCAAAACGGCCTGGATTTCCTATCATATTGCTATTTCATACATCTTACACTATCAAAAAGAGAGGTTAGAAGGCCGCCATTTTGAATCCCATCTTCCACGGTGTAGGCAGAATGATTTGCCAGACAAGTCAGCATAAAGTACAAGTATAGCGTATTCGGTAGGCCCATAATAGTAGTCTAGTCTATGCCAACCTCTATGAGATGCAGACGTGAGTATGTATGTATGTTTTTAACAGTAAATAAATACTGACTTTTGTCGAAGTAGACTTCTTTATAAACCAATTCGGAGCGTAACCGTCATCAATAAAACCTCAAATAAAAAATCCAATATAAAATTTTGTTTAAAAGTCTCAGTTTCCAGGCCACTAAGCGGACTTGTCATCGCAAACTACACACCGCAAGAACAGAGACACATCCTCCTCAATCTTACACAGTGTAAAACAATACAGACGGCGACAGTTCTGTTCCTGACGGCCACGTCACGTGCGAAAGGCACGATGGACTCGCTCTGCTCCCTGCGTCGTCTTTCTGTCTGGAACTAGTGTGATAGTGTTGTACAATATTATGTATATACATACAGGCGGCGGTCGGCGTGTCCGCCCGTCTAGCCTCGTGCGTTCACAGGTCGATTCAACAGAAACAAGCGTAGAAACTGGACATCTCCACGGTCCAACCGGTGTCGGTTTCGTCTCTGGGAATGGGAGAAGTTAATATGATAATCGGAGAGTTTAAATGAAATATACGACAGGACAGGATTTTGTAAAATTACAAAGTTAATCGAATTTACGCCGACGATGTCGCGGGCAAAAGCCAGTACTTTAAGCAAGGAACTGGGATTTATTGATTTAGGATAAAAAGAGGCAATTAAAAATTTTTGTTTTGTTTACTTTTGACGTATATAAGTATATTGCTAAATAAAAAAGTGTACCTTCTGAATAACATCCATTTTTATACCAAAAATTTTCAGGGGTTCCCATAGATGACAATGAATTGATTTTGGAGTTATTTCAAATTGATAAAGTTTTGGCCGTGAAATGCTCTATACCGCGCCTCGCCAACATGTGCTCCTATCTTCTTCTCTCTCCCTCTACCCCTCTCTCTCCTGGATGTATGTGTATATGTATATATGTTTGTATGTCTGTCTGCGCTCACCAGGGCGCGTCTCGGTCTCTGGTGGCGGGGGGCGAGGCGCCGCAGCTGCTGTCCTCCGAGTGCAGGCCCTCGCCTAGCTCCGTGCCCACCTGCACATATCACACAAATTACCTTTATGAATACATACAAAATGGTAAATCTATACAAAAAACAAAGTCGTGTCAGATTTTTATTTTTTACACCGTTTATAACTCCAGGGCTTAACAACAGCAACTTAATTAGACGTATAATAATCTTACACTACACTAATTTGAATATGAATATTTATGTCCTTAATTGGCAATATATTATTTAATTTATGTAGGTGTATTGTCTATATGTATTTTAGTTTTGTTATGTGTGTATATTTGAATGTAGGTGTATATATCTACTTTGTATTAAGTGTAAGTTCCCTAGTTATATAAGTTAATGTTGTTGACTTGCCTGTGTATCAAGCGGTTCTTTAGACAAAGGTTGCCTGGTAGAGATCGCTTGCAGCGATAAGGCCGCCTTTGCCCACAACTAGTTATGGTTTTTGTCGGAACTCTTTAATGTAGTGTTTCTTGTGTGAGCAATAAAGAATTTATCTATCTATCTATCTATCTTCCTACACTAATTTGGTAGACGTGTAGTCAGTGGCTAACATAGATGACGTAGTGAAGAATTATTTAATGTGACATTCAGTTGCCAACTGAGTTAGACAATTGACCCGCAGAACGGCGAAGAATCTTTAATTTGTTGGTTGAATTTGTCTCTGCCCTGAATAGCACAATATGCAAGAAAAAAGGAAGGTAGAGGTCAAATAGGGTAGGATAGGGAAGGGGCAGAACACCACGAAGTCGCGCCGGGTCAGCCAGTACAAAACAAAACAAGTACATATAAACCACCGGCTGCATCCAAGCCTTAAGACTTGTACAATCTCATGAATGCAATAAACCATTACACGATGGGGCAGTAAAGTTCTCGAGTGGCAACCACGTACCGGAAGACGCGGCGTGGGTAGGCCTCCCGCAAGGTGGACCGACGACCTGGTAGAGATCGCAGGTTCTGGTTGGATATGGAAGGCATAGGACCGTGGGCCTAATTCTCGCGCTGTGACATCTCGAATTAGACATTTTGTCTAGCCACAATATCTCCATTAATAATGATATGGAAATTACTAATGCAGCCAAAAACTACTTTCTCAACTATCTTCGACAGTCGTATATTATCGAAGATCAATTTCAGTGACATTTTCATATCGATTTTTGGCAAGAGAAAATGTTGAATTTGTAATGTCACAGCGCGAGAATCGCCCCCCGTTCTTTGTGGAGATCTCTGGCGGAGGCATATGCCCAGCAGTGGGCGTCTTTCGGCTGATATGATGGATAAATACATAGTCTACGTGCATACCTTGAGCACGTCGTGCAGCGAGCTCATGCTGCCGAGGCTGAGCGGCGTCATGGAGCGCTCCAGCAGCGAGCCGCTGCCCGCCGACCCGCCGCACACCGACCTGGGGGGAGAAAATATTGATCAATTTGGTATGTAACATCCTCCCTCTCGTTTTCCTCTAATCTGTGGGAGTAATTTCATGAAAAGGGTCGAAAGTTAGACAGTCATCAAAACCTCTACGGTACCTCCTGTAGACTTACGGTCTTATTCATAAAAAAATATGGTTCTTGAAAAACATTATTCATAAACGCATTTTAGCGCTAAAACGCTCAATAACGCCTTCATAACTTATAGAAGGATATATTCTTCTATAAACCTCTGATAAACCTAAATTAGTGACAAATTCCAACCCAGCCAAATGCAGTATCATGTCCTATAGCCGAGCTAAAAACCCTGTGGTTGCCCAGTATGTCCCAGCACATACTGGGCAACCACAACCATGGTAAGCCTATCGAGCGGGTTACTGCAGTAAGGGATTAAGGAGTGACTTTCGACAGTAGACTAAATTATCATGACCATATGACTTCCATGGATACTAGCTGCTACAATGGTTAGGTTTTGTGATTAGGAATGCTCGAGATTTTGACGATCCTAGTGCATTAAAGTTGATTTATATGGCTTTAGTAAGAAGCAAACTGGAGACTATTGTGTTGAATCCACATGAGAGTACTCACGCCTTACTTCTAGAGAAAATTGAAATGGAGTTCCTGCGCTTTCTTTGCAAGAAAATGTACGGATATTATCCGTTTTTGTACCCTACTAAGTTCTTGCTGGGGATACTACAATTTAATTCTTTTTAAGTGAGGCGTAATGCTGGCTTGCTTATTTTTGTGTGTCGTATATTGCGTGGGGACTCGGACTGCACGGAGCTCGTTGCTCGGGTTGTGAGACTTTCCGTTCCACATATCTCAAGACTATTGCTGAGACCACGCCAACATAATATCTTCGCGGCCCCTGCAGCTCGGACCATGTCGCGCCCCAACGCACCTCTCATTCGAGCGCTAACTGCGCTGAATTCGCTTCGCTGGCATCGGCGCCTGACTGTGATATTTTTGCGAGTCGATGGGCGGATGTTTTTAAGGAGTGTTTGAGGTTCTGTGCGTGTGCGTTCGCCCGCAGCTGCGTGTGTGAGTGTGTTTGTGTGTGCGTCCCCGTGGCGTACTGACCGCTCCATGGGGCGATGCGGGCTGGGCGGGCGGTCGGGCGCGGCGGGCGGGCCCTCGCGCGGGCGCCCGCAGCTGCGTGTGTATGTGTCTGTGTGTGCGTCCCCGTGGCGTACTGACCGCTCCATGGGGCGATGCGGGCTGGGCGGGCGGTCGGGCGCGGCGGGCGGGCCCTCGCGCGGGCGCCCGCAGCTGCGTGTGTATGTGTCTGTGTGTGCGTCCCCGTGGCGTACTGACCGCTCCATGGGGCGATGCGGGCTGGGCGGGCGGTCGGGCGCGGCGGGCGGGCCCTCGCGCGGGCGCCCGCAGCTGCGTGTGTATGTGTCTGTGTGTGCGTCCCCGTGGCGTACTGACCGCTCCATGGGGCGATGCGGGCTGGGCGGGCGGTCGGGCGCGGCGGGCGGGCCCTCGCGCGGGCGCCCGCAGCTGCGTGTGTATGTGTCTGTGTGTGCGTCCCCGTGGCGTACTGACCGCTCCATGGGGCGATGCGGGCTGGGCGGGCGGTCGGGCGCGGCGGGCGGGCCCTCGCGCGGGCGCCCGCAGCTGCGTGTGTATGTGTCTGTGTGTGCGTCCCCGTGGCGTACTGACCGCTCCATGGGGCGATGCGGGCTGGGCGGGCGGTCGGGCGCGGCGGGCGGGCCCTCGCGCGGGCGCCCGCAGCTGCGTGTGTATGTGTCTGTGTGTGCGTCCCCGTGGCGTACTGACCGCTCCATGGGGCGATGCGGGCTGGGCGGGCGGTCGGGCGCGGCGGGCGGGCCCTCGCGCGGGCGCCCGCAGCTGCGTGTGTATGTGTCTGTGTGTGCGTCCCCGTGGCGTACTGACCGCTCCATGGGGCGATGCGGGCTGGGCGGGCGGTCGGGCGCGGCGGGCGGGCCCTCGCGCGGGCGCCCGCAGCTGCGTGTGTATGTGTCTGTGTGTGCGTCCCCGTGGCGTACTGACCGCTCCATGGGGCGATGCGGGCTGGGCGGGCGGTCGGGCGCGGCGGGCGGGCCCTCGCGCGGGCGCCCGCAGCTGCGTGTGTATGTGTCTGTGTGTGCGTCCCCGTGGCGTACTGACCGCTCCATGGGGCGATGCGGGCTGGGCGGGCGGTCGGGCGCGGCGGGCGGGCCCTCGCGCGGGCGCCCGCAGCTGCGTGTGTATGTGTCTGTGTGTGCGTCCCCGTGGCGTACTGACCGCTCCATGGGGCGATGCGGGCTGGGCGGGCGGTCGGGCGCGGCGGGCGGGCCCTCGCGCGGGCGCCCGCAGCTGCGCCACGAGCCGTTGTAGGAGCCGGTGCCGTGCGAGATGGTCAGCGGGGACGTCCGTTTGCTGCTGTCGCGGCTGCCGTAAATCTGGAACACAATAAACATGATAAAACGAATTCGCTTTCGGAACGAACCATCATATAAAATATCTAACTTGGTAATACTGAACAAAAATACATGAAAAAATTTATACTTATAGTTCACACGCACTAACGCTGCGCTGCTTAACGCGCCGCGTCGCTCAAGTGCGTCTGGGCCTTTACATTTTAGACGCAAATAACGGCGCCAGCATTGCGTTGCGGATATTACGGCTCACTCATTACGACATCACGGCTCGCAACAGTCACCCAGAACCGCAGGCGCTTAATGCCTTTACAGTCATTGCGCTGGCTACCTTATCCTTCAAACCGGAACACAACAACGCAAGCATTGTTGCTTGGCGGCAGAAATAGATAAGGCAGTAGTACTCACAGGCGGACTCCTCAGCCTTGACAGAGTCCTATCACCTGGATACACGACACACCCAAGCAGTCCTACCTGCGAGCGCTCGATACCGTCAGGCCGGGGCCTATGTGCGGTGTCGGTGCGGGCGGTTACCTGCGAGCGCTCGTCGGCGGTCTCGACGATGGTGGGCAGGTCGAGCAGTGCCGTCGGCCGGGGCCCGCGTGCGGTGTCGGTGCGGGCGGTTACCTGCGAGTGCTCGTCGGCGGTCTCGACGGTGGTGGGCAGGTCGAGCAGTGCCGTCGGCCGGGGCCCGCGTGCGGTGTCGGTGCGGGCGGTTACCTGCGAGTGCTCGTCGGCGGTCTCGACGGTGGTGGGCAGGTCGAGCAGTGCCGTCGGCCGGGGCCCGCGTGCGGTGTCGGTGCGGGCGGTTACCTGCGAGCGCTCGTCGGCGGTCTCGACGGTGGTGGGCAGGTCGAGCAGTGCCGTCGGCCGGGGCCCGCGTGCGGTGTCGGTGCGGGCGGTTACCTGCGAGCGCTCGTCGGCGGTCTCGACGGTGGTGGGCAGGTCGAGCAGTGCCGTCGGCCGGGGCCCGCGTGCGGTGTCGGTGCGGGCGGTTACCTGCGAGCGCTCGTCGGCGGTCTCGACGGTGGTGGGCAGGTCGAGCAGTGCCGTCGGCCGGGGCCCGCGTGCGGTGTCGGTGCGGGCGGTTACCTGCGAGCGCTCGTCGGCGGTCTCGACGGTGGTGGGCAGGTCGAGCAGTGCCGTCGGCCGGGGCCCGCGTGCGGTGTCGGTGCGGGCGGTTACCTGCGAGCGCTCGTCGGCGGTCTCGACGGTGGTGGGCAGGTCGAGCAGTGCCGTCGGCCGGGGCCCGCGTGCGGTGTCGGTGCGGGCGGTTACCTGCGAGCGCTCGTCGGCGGTCTCGACGGTGGTGGGCAGGTCGAGCAGTGCCGTCGGCCGGGGCCCGCGTGCGGTGTCGGTGCGGGCGGTTACCTGCGAGCGCTCGTCGGCGGTCTCGACGGTGGTGGGCAGGTCGAGCAGTGCCGTCGGCCGGGGCCCGCGTGCGGTGTCGGTGCGGGCGGTTACCTGCGAGCGCTCGTCGGCGGTCTCGACGGTGGTGGGCAGGTCGAGCAGTGCCGTCGGCCGGGGCCCGCGTGCGGTGTGGGTGCGGGCGGTTACCTGCGAGCGCTCGTCGGCGGTCTCGACGGTGGTGGGCAGGTCGAGCAGTGCCGTCGGCCGGGGCCCGCGTGCGGTGTCGGTGCGGGCGGTTACCTGCGAGCGCTCGTCGGCGGTCTCGACGGTGGTGGGCAGGTCGAGCAGTGCCGTCGGCCGGGGCCCGCGTGCGGTGTGGGTGCGGGCGGTTACCTGCGAGCGCTCGTCGGCGGTCTCGACGGTGGTGGGCAGGTCGAGCAGTGCCGTCGGCCGGGGCCCGCGTGCGGTGTGGGTGCGGGCGGTTACCTGCGAGCGCTCGTCGGCGGTCTCGACGGTGGTGGGCAGGTCGAGCAGTGCCGTCGGCCGGGGCCCGCGTGCGGTGTGGGTGCGGGCGGTTACCTGCGAGCGCTCGTCGGCGGTCTCGACGGTGGTGGGCAGGTCGAGCAGTGCCGTCGGCCGGGGCCCGCGTGCGGTGTCGGTGCGGGCGGTTACCTGCGAGCGCTCGTCGGCGGTCTCGACGGTGGTGGGCAGGTCGAGCAGTGCCGTCGGCCGGGGCCCGCGTGCGGTGTCGGTGCGGGCGGTTACCTGCGAGCGCTCGTCGGCGGTCTCGACGGTGGTGGGCAGGTCGAGCAGTGCCGTCGGCCGGGGCCCGCGTGCGGTGTCGGTGCGGGCGGTTACCTGCGAGCGCTCGTCGGCGGTCTCGACGGTGGTGGGCAGGTCGAGCAGTGCCGTCGGCCGGGGCCCGCGTGCGGTGTGGGTGCGGGCGGTTACCTGCGAGCGCTCGTCGGCGGTCTCGACGGTGGTGGGCAGGTCGAGCAGTGCCGTCGGCCGGGGCCCGCGTGCGGTGTGGGTGCGGGCGGTTACCTGCGAGCGCTCGTCGGCGGTCTCGACGGTGGTGGGCAGGTCGAGCAGTGCCGTCGGCCGGGGCCCGCGTGCGGTGTCGGTGCGGGCGGTTACCTGCGAGCGCTCGTCGGCGGTCTCGACGGTGGTGGGCAGGTCGAGCAGTGCCATCGGCCGGGGCCCGCGTGCGGTGTGGGTGCGGGCGGTTACCTGCGAGCGTTCGTCGGCGGTCTCGACGGTGGTGGGCAGGTCGAGCAGTGCCGTCGGCCGGGGCCCGCGTGCGGTGTCGGTGCGGGCGGTTACCTGCGAGCGCTCGTCGGCGGTCTCGACGGTGGTGGGCAGGTCGAGCAGTGCCGTCGGCCGGGGCCCGCGTGCGGTGTCGGTGCGGGCGGTTACCTGCGAGCGCTCGTCGGCGGTCTCGACGGTGGTGGGCAGGTCGAGCAGTGCCGTCGGCCGGGGCCCGCGTGCGGTGTCGGTGCGGGCGGTTACCTGCGAGCGCTCGTCGGCGGTCTCGACGGTGGTGGGCAGGTCGAGCAGTGCCGTCGGCCGGGGCCCGCGTGCGGTGTGGGTGCGGGCGGTTACCTGCGAGCGCTCGTCGGCGGTCTCGACGGTGGTGGGCAGGTCGAGCAGTGCCGTCGGCCGGGGCCCGCGTGCGGTGCGGGTGCGGGCGGTTACCTGCGAGCGCTCGTCGGCGGTCTCGACGGTGGTGGGCAGGTCGAGCAGTGCCGTCGGCCGGGGCCCGCGTGCGGTGTCGGTGCGGGCGGTTACCTGCGAGCGCTCGTCGGCGGTCTCGACGGTGGTGGGCAGGTCGAGCAGTGCCGTCGGCCGGGGCCCGCGTGCGGTGTGGGTGCGGGCGGTTACCTGCGAGCGCTCGTCGGCGGTCTCGACGGTGGTGGGCAGGTCGAGCAGTGCCGTCGGCCGGGGCCCGCGTGCGGTGTCGGTGCGGGCGGTTACCTGCGAGCGCTCGTCGGCGGTCTCGACGGTGGTGGGCAGGTCGAGCAGTGCCGTCGGCCGGGGCCCGCGTGCGGTGTCGGTGCGGGCGGTTACCTGCGAGCGCTCGTCGGCGGTCTCGACGGTGGTGGGCAGGTCGAGCAGTGCCGTCGGCCGGGGCCCGCGTGCGGTGTCGGTGCGGGCGGTTACCTGCGAGCGCTCGTCGGCGGTCTCGACGGTGGTGGGCAGGTCGAGCAGCCGCTGCGAGCGGATCCCGTCGCCGGGGCCCATGTGCGAGAGGTGCGCGAAGTTGGTCGGCGCGCTGATGAGGCGGGATCGACGCTCCGCACTGGGGACGGGTAGTGCAGAGTTAGGTGGGATTGTCGTAATGTCTTTCCGTGGGGGGTATTGCCGTAATGTCAGCCAGCAATCAAAAACAGTGGCGAGTGACAGAGACATTGACAGTAGGTTCATTGTATGGACGCACTACTCCGTTACTTCGATCGACTTACACCAGTGTGGCTCACTTTACAATTTCGCTAAAAACTTGACCAATGTAACTCAAGCGCCCATCCAACGACTCCGTGTGCGTAGAACCTCTAGAAGATAATATTGAAACCAATCGGCTCCCGAGACTGTCCAACCATCTCCAGTGAAAGACCCGAAGAAAATATCCCTTAATAAGAAAAGCAATTTAGTGTTCATTCAACTTGGAGATGAAATTTCCAGATAAAAAGTGTAAACAAATTGCCATTATAAAAATTGAACTCGAGGGGTGAATTATTTATAATTGAAACATTGATAAAAATTTCACTTTCAAAATGAAATAAAATCGTATGAATATTTAAAAAACGCTATTTTAAATAAATCCACTCTATTTATTTACACCTTTGATCTTGAATTTCATCTCCAAATTTAGAGTGACATAGGTTTTAAGACATCCGTGGTTATTCACTACACTTTCATCGCACACGCTGTATGGTTTATTAAAACAATTTCGATAATTTTAAATAATCATCCCTTCGGTTTACTTTTTATAGTGGGAATTTGTTTACGTTTTTGATCTTGAATTTCATTTTCGAGCTCACACACTAAAGCGATTATTGCCGGCCGGTAATGGCCTGCTACGACGTCTGATACTACACACTAGCAGTTCTTAGGCCTCAAGGCCAAGAACTGTCCGGCCGATATCTGTCAAGCGGCCACACACTCTCAGTTCGTATCAGTCGTCACTCCGAAACCTTAAACGGAACTGTTAGTGTGACTGACAGGCTGATATCGTCCGGCGCACTGTTAATCTGTGGTGCCCTTTAACGAGCTCGTTGCGATGCTGAGCTGAACATTCAGCGGACCCTGGCAGAAGCCGGGATTCATCGCTCGGAAGATGATGATGTTCTACCGTCTGTACAATGGGGAATGTAAACAAATAAAACATGAATGAAACAAATAAAAGGCTGCACAGGTGTCGTACTAGAACGCGTCATTTCTCGCTGATCTCCCGTGCAGCCCTCTGTTTATTCGACCATACGAAACCACCACAAATGGATGACCATCCAACGACTCCGCGTGCGTTGTTCAAATAAAACCTCTAGAAAATAATAATAACAATACACCCTCACTTCTAAGGTCTCCTTAGAGGCGAGCAACGCATCGGTAGCGCCCCTGGCGTTGTTGATGTCCATTGGCGGCGGTGACCACTTTCCATCAGGTGGCCCGCTCGCCAGTTTCTCTGAAAGTATAACCTAAAAGAGACGGTGATGGTAACTCACAGTCGGTTGTGCGCGTCGGCGGCCTGCTGCGCCTGCTCGCGCACGGCCACGCGCCGCGCCGCGCCGCGGGCGCCCAGAGACACGTACTCCGCGCTCAGCGGACCCGCTACGGGCACACACGCAGACACACACACGTTAGCTAGTTCAATGAGGGAGTTCCCTAAATGCTGCGGTGGATGTGTGGCATTACGCGACTTGATCGAGCGCGTAACGAGCACATCCGTGGCAGCCTTGGCGTAGGAGATATCGCGGATAAGATCGAGGAGGCACGGCTGCGCTGGTTTGGTCACGTGTTGCGCAAACCCCAGGGATACGTGGGAAATAGGTGCCTGAACCTGCCGGTATCAGAAAAGAGGTCCCGCGGGCGACCCAAGAAGCGATGGATTGACATCGCCGAGTCGGACGCGAGAGCTAACAGCCTACGACGAGAGGATGCCGAAGATCGGGCAAAGTGGAGAAAGCAAAGCAGGAAAGCGGACCCTGGTGAGTTCCCTAAGGTAGATATTGTCACATTTAATGACAGTGTTAAAATGTAGATTAAAACTAACGAGACAGTGAAAAAAATATTCGTAATATGTCCATAAATGAGTGAGTAATAGAATATTTCAGTTTACATATTTTCTCGCGAAACTATTGCTGCCGCGATCTAACTGTGACGTCAGCCTGGCCGCCGCTATTTATTTATTTATTTAAAAATGGCTATGGCGCTACCCATACACTCGTACTCTTTGTGATTGTATCTTTGGAACCGCAATAACTAGACACTTGAACACTTCTTCACTAAATAATTCTTGCAATCGCCACTTTAAAGTCTTATAACTTTTTTGTTTCTAGAGATTTCACTGTTTTGTTTCATTTCACTCATATTTTTGTTATCTGAAAATAAAATTTTGGAAACTTCCTCATTCAGAGGCTCTAAATAGGCCACAGTAGCGTTTCATACTATGATTCATATTAATTTGTCACAAACTTAATTGGCGTCACTCAGTTCCAGTTTAGGCCACCAGATCAGATAACTTTGTGGAAAAAGAAACAAAAAGAAAAGCCTTTCCCTTGCACTAATTGGTAAACGTCCATAGGCTGCGCTGACTACTTACCATCAGACAGGCCGTGAGCTTGTTAGCCACCTTTAAAACAGGCTTTGCCCCACCACTCATTCCCACCGTTGCAACTTCTGTGTAGCCAGGATCAATCAAACAATCAAATACGTTTACTCAGTTTAGGTTTTCACAAACACTTATCTACAGCGGCGACCACACACAGCTCCTGAGTTTTGACACTCAGGCTCGCCCGCGGACAAGGTAATACTGTCTTGGAACCCGCAACAAATTGAACCACCCACCACGTGTATAAAGTATGTGGTATTAATTAATAACAAGGGGTAGTTCGCTTTCCTACTTTTACTCCTCCACTTCGCCCTTGAATACTAACCGATGGTCTTACGGTGAGGGAAAACATCGTGATGAAACCTGCACATTCAGGCGACTGGATGTGTAACCATGATCCAATCTGGTCAGGTTCCCCTGGTAGCAGGGTTATGGAGGTCAGATGGCAGTCGCTCCACTGTAATTACCTGACCTGCCAAATCCTGGATAATGGTCAAGGCAGACCCCGGGACCTCGTTCTCGAGAGCACAACCGGGATATTAACGCCAAGATGATTATTTTTATTTATTTTACTCCTTCACTTCGCCCGACCTTCGACATCGTCGCGTTCGCAAGCCGTTGGCTCTCGCATCCGACTCAGCCATGTCAATCCATCGCTTCTTGAGCCTCCCGCGGGATCTCTTTTCTGATACCAGCAGGTTTAGACATACATTTTTGGGCTTACGCAGCACAGAACTATAACACAAAGTGAATTCCTATTCAGGATAATAAATAACGAATTGTAAACAAAGTCAAGCAAAAGTAAACATGGTAAATGTAAACCTCAAAATTTGCTAGCGCCATCATGAGGAAGTAATTCATTTATATAATTTTAATTTTTAAACAGTTTTACGCTTTTCAATATTATTTTGACATAGGTACATGAAATAACTACTGGTGGACATCTCTGTCAATTATCAAGGGGTTCTAAACGGGCAATATTTAATAAACTGTTGAAAGGCAATGGCCGGCATTGCCGCCAACCAATTTAAAACATTTTTTCTACTGTCGTTTCAGCCACATTGTTGTGGCATAGTGCATGCTTTTCTTGAAAACATTTTACCACATTGCAGAAAAAATATCGCCCGTTTAGAAGCCTCCTTACTGCAATATGTGGCTGACAAAGTGGCCGGCTATTGGCAACTATTTAGAATAGAATAGAATACACTTATACGCAGGTGCGTTGTCACTGTGAGGACTAAGATGAAATGCCCCATGCCTGCAGGCATATGAGATAGGGCGCTAGTCTCTCAATAAAAAAGGAAACACTGCAGTCATACTCACTCGTAAACACAGGCTTAAGATATATGAGGTAAGGCGCGGCGTCCGTGGAGAAGGGGAAGCCGGTGCCGCCGCCGCCCACCAGGCACAGCCAGCCGCCCGCGTCCAGCGGCCGCGCCGCCGCTGGGGGGACATTGGACGGTTACAACTTGGGTGGTGTGGGGTACAGGGAGAGGAATCGAAACAATATGAGTGAATAGAAATGCTGTGTGAGGCGTCAAACTGTTATAACCGCTTGTAGCCATCTTGGCCGCTACTGCGCATAACTGTCCTACTACGGACGAAAAAAATAAAGACCACGGACCTAAAAGAAATACGGACGTAACCTCTCTAAAATCACGAGTGAAGGATAAAAATGGCTGCCCATTTACATAAATGGCGTGTGCGTGCTTTGACACTGTTACAGGCATCAAATTGTCTGCTGGAGACACAAATGATACAACCGACTGCAAGATAATAACTAACATTTATTAATTGATCAGTTGATTAAATGCGAGTAAACATAATGTAATACCTGAGTATATATATATATATCAAATATGCCTCTACATTCACCGCTACAACGCCGCGGTACAAAATCAAACAAAATGGTGGCAGATTATCGGATGTGTAGGTCTTGTACAACAAAATAAATTGTCAACAATGTGTAGAATGGCGACCGTACATTTTTCAGATCCGTGATAAAGGATTATGAACTATAAAAAACCAGTGTATAGCGTATGAAAGCGCACTCACGTATGTTGATGGTCTGCACCCACTCGCCGGACTCGATGTCGTACACGTCGATGTGCGTGGCCGTGAATATCAGCAGGTGCGTCTCGTTCATCGCTGCAATGGCGACAATAAACGTCAGTACAATAAAAAGAAAAATATAACGTTATGTAAGTATAACCAAAAAGTAAAGTAGAACTCATCAGTGAACGTGTTGGCGACAGACCAGCAGCGGCACCGCCGATCCCCAATAGCATGATCCCACCCTCTGAAATGACGTCATAACATGCATTTCGGATATTCTGTGACGTCATTCCAGAGGGTGGTATCATGCGATTGGAGATCGGCGGTACCGTTCCAGCTATGGTTCGTGTCGAATTGATTGGCAATATTACATTAAATTTAAAATAATTCATTTCAGACATTGTCCATACATTTAGGTCAAATAATACCGTACCTTAACCTCTCGATAAACTACTGGCATTATTTCATGAAAAAGGCTTGAATGCTGTTATATAACTTTTCTATTTCGTTAAATTGTAAATACAGCGTTTATTTATTATTTATTTAACAGTTTATTGTACACAAGATAACAAATACAAAAAGTACAGATTAGTTACGACACAACAGGCACTACTTATCTCTAAAAGAAATCTCTTCCAGTAGGCCTACAAAAGAGATATGTGGTAATTAAACGCAGATAACACGTGCACATTGACTATAATTATACTATAACTAAATACATACATAGCGTTTGTGATGTAATTAACGTTACAGCTATATCTTTGACCGCTTACAAACTCATTCTGACCAAAAGATCAATGTCCGCTATTGCCAATCCATTTGGCTTGAAAAAATCCTTTGCATACATTAAAAATAGTATAATGATATGTAAATACGGTCCTTTCGCCAGCTATCTCCACTAAACTTGTCCATGTGGCCTCGTGTCCGGGTCATAGTTACCATTGTAGGTGGATTGCGCGGTGTACATGAGTTCCGTGTATCTGGCGCAGTGGCCGTGTCTGACCACGTATATGGCGAGCGAGTTGAAGGCGAGCAGAGTGTCTGAGGATCGCGGTACCGCCTGGCAGCCGAGCGGGCTACTTTCTTTCTTTTTATGACATACGGTAGGCAAATAGGCAAGCGGGCCACCTTATAGGAAGTGGTCATCGCTGCCTATAGACATTAGCAACACCAAGAGTATCGCCAATGCGTTGCCCACCTCTATAACACGTTGCTCTGGCAGCAAAAAGGCAAATACCCCTCCACTGACAAAGCCACGGTTCCCCAAATTCCCACAGCATGAAGCACTGGAGACCTTACTCACCGGCAGAAGCACAACTTACCGTGGTAGGTGGGATGCGCGGTGTACATGAGCTCCGTGTCTCTGGCGCGGTGGCCGTGTCTGTCCACGTATATGGCGAGCGAGTTGAAGGCGAGCAGCGTGTCTGAGGATCTGGGCACCGCCTGGCAGCCGAGCGGGCGCGCGCCGCAGTGCGACAGGAACACGTTTACTTGGTTCTCGGGGTGCACCAGGGCTGGTGGAAGGGAAATATGAGTCGATTAATACATCTGGATAACGAACTGGGAACAAATGGCGCAGGATAGGGATGGCGAATTCCTATTTCTTTCTTTATTTTTTTATTTAACAGTTTATTGTACACAATAATTATATACAGAGAAATATAACAGTATAGAAGACACAACAGGCGCTGCTTGTTTCTAAAAAGAAATTTCTTCCAGCAGGCCCACAGAAGAGTGATGTTAGACTAAAGTAACGCAGATACGACGTGCACAATAATTGAATATATAAATACATAAATATATTATATTATAATATATAGGTATATAAAGTTAGACATATTATTAAAACAAGCTATCTAAAATACATAAATATATAAGTTATGGACTAGACAGGACTTGTGCGGGAGGACAAGATAAACTTTGGGTCGCTGAGCCAGCGAAGTAAGTAATACAATTGGATAAGCCGCGGTCGACTATCATGAGCTTTTCAAGGAATATGTTTTTGGTGTATGTCTCTAGTTTCGTGAATCGCGTGAGTGACGGACTCAAATGTTTATTTTCAATTCGTGAATGATTGGTCCTTAGTAAGCCATGTTTGGTTATCAAATAAGACAAGTTAGCCTGGACAGATTTTCGCACGGGTCGATAGGGCGCAAAAAATGCCTTTTTCAAATCAAGAGGAAAACGTCCACTTTTCTCTTTTCGTCTACTTTCTTATTTCATCAACTTGTTTATTTCGTTAACCGTCCAAAAAATTTCTTTGGTTATTTAATCGCTTTGGTTTCTCTCTCCCTCTCTGTGTGTGTGTATATGTGTATGTTTGTAGAGATGTTAGGTCTGATACAACGATGTATTCCTATAAAATCACTCGCTATTCACTTCTTTTTTTCTGTATGTTTTTGTGAACGTGTGTGAAGAGGTGAAAGATATATATCGTGCGAATGTGAATGGAAGAGTCGGTAGAGGGCGCTCAAAAAGTACATATATTTAATGACCTCCAGAAAGGGAGTATCCCCCACAACCGGCGTAAATGTATGGAAATATGTATGAAGGTGGAAGGGTGTGATCTGTATGATGTGGGCGGCGTGTGTGTATGTGGAAGGGTGTGATTAGTGGTATACGGGCGTGACTAAATATGCGTGTACCTAGGTGTATGTGAATATGTGTGTGTGTCTACTCACAGACAGCCGGTTGGTCCTTGGCAGGCGCCCGGGGGTCTGGCAGCGCATGCGCCGCGAACCCTCCTCGATAGGCCAGCACCAACCGCCCCCTTGTCAGCGCCACGCCCAGCACGGCGGCCGGCGCGCGCAGCTCGGCGATGCGCACGCGCCGCGCCGCCGTGCGGGTTATCTCGTATACGGACACTGTGTACGCGTTCTGGGGGGGAAACAGACAGGATTAGGACATCACTCGAATAAGGCGATATTTAAGGATTACGATACTTTGCGCCCGAGCCGGAGTGGTACTGTCTATCTCCGATAGTACGCCGCCAATTTGATGCAATTTTGGCGGCTTTTCGTGGTCTTGCTGATAGACGGACGAAGATCTGACGAATCGGCTTTCCTAACGGGTCATGCGGGGATGATAGTCACCTCGCGTAAAAAGCCAAAACGCCATCGAAAGTTTATCGAAAAACGCCTTCGATAAAACTGTACGCATTTTCCTACTAGAAGAGCGATCCGTGTCATAAGGCGGCCACCTCCACCGCGCCCTCGGGCCGGCCAGCCGGGGGGCTGTCCACCCGCCCCCCATAGACCCACCTGCCGCTTGGTGACGACCGCGAACCCGTGCACGTGCTCGCGCAGCTCCCCGCACGCCACCTCCACCGCGCCCTCGGGCCGGCCAGCCGGGGGGCTGTCCACCCGCCCCCCATAGACCCACCTGCCGCTTGGTGACGACCGCGAACCCGTGCACGTGCTCGCGCAGCTCCCCGCACGCCACCTCCACCGCGCCCTCGGGCCGGCCAGCCGGGGGGCTGTCCACCCGCCCCCCATAGACCCACCTGCCGCTTGGTGACGACCGCGAACCCGTGCACGTGCTCGCGCAGCTCCCCGCACGCCACCTCCACCGCGCCCTCGGGCCGGCCAGCCGGGGGGCTGTCCACCCGCCCCCCATAGACCCACCTGCCGCTTGGTGACGACCGCGAACCCGTGCACGTGCTCGCGCAGCTCCCCGCACGCCACCTCCACCGCGCCCTTCGTCTCCGCCAGCTTCACGCACTCCACCTCGGCCACTTCCAGCGCCCGGATCGGGACGAGCCGCACGTGCCGCCCGCGCCCCGCTATCACCACTGGGGAGGGAGAAACGTCGCGTCAGGATGTACGTCAAGCAGTGGAAAAACCTCGCATTAGACCTGATGGGGCGAATTCGCCGCGTATCGTTTTGTGCGAATTCATACGCTTGTCGGCGGGGTACTGAGCCCCTATACATTGCGGCCACAAGCAACGAGAGACTTACTGCGAATTTGCCACGTCTGGACAAGGTCTTAGGGTAGGATATACCGTGAACCGCACGATTTTGAAGGCTCGAAGTGGGTGGATGTTTCATAGTTCCGTTTGATTACGTGCCGGTATCAGGGAAGAGGCTCCGAGGAGAAGCGATGGATTGATATCGCTGAGTAGCATGCGAGCACAACCGAAATACACCAAACTGTTTTATTTTGTAGTTATTCGATTGTATTTTGATTGTTTCATATCTGTAAGATTCATCAATATTGGATGAAACGTGTGGCCTATGCAGTAGTTTTTTTTTTATATACAAAACAGGCATTTGACCGCCATCTCACTTGGTGGTAAGTGACGATGCGGCTGATGATGGAGCATCCCCGTCTAGAAACAGCCTATTCACTCTAGGCTTGAAGGCGTCTAGATTATAATGATCAGGGAAGCAACGCGTTCCATTCTTTAGCCGTACGCATTATAAAGGCACAGTTAGGCCGTGTGGTGTCCGGCAGAGTAGAATAGCACCAACCCCTTACACTCGTGGGTGTCGTACAAGGCGACTAATGTTTACGAGGCAAAAGATCAAGAGTCTCCGTAGTCTGGAAAATGGGCAGCAGCATTTTCCATTGTTATATTTAAACACTGCGATCTCCAACCCGCCTGCCAAGCGTGGAGATTATGGCAATAACCTCCCCTTTTGTGGGAGAGGCCCTAAGTCCTGCAGTGGACTGTTACGGGCTGTGATGATGATGATGATTATAAAGGTCGAAAACGTGTGGCCTAAGAACTTACCGACCGATCTAATCGTGTCTTAGTGTAACTAGTCCTATCTCATCACTCACCCAGCAGTTGTTCGCTTTGTTTAAAGTTATATTGTCTTTTGAGAGTTTACTTCAGCAAACGTGTGGCCTAAGAACTAACCGACCGTTCTAATCGGGTTATAGTTTAACCCGCCCCGTCCCAGCATTGCTGCTGATGGAGTGTCGATTGTATACTTTTATATATTAGTTTGTTGTTTTTATATTGTTATGTATAGGTTTTATTATTGTTAATATTGTATTCGTTTTGTGGTTTTTATAAATTTAATTTCGTATATTATATGTTGCCTGAAATGAATAAATAATGATAGTTGTCCAGCACTCCGTAAGCCGTGTGGTGTCCGGCAGAGTAGAATAGCACCAATCCCTTACGCTCGTGGGTGTCATACAAGGCGACAAATATTTTCGAGGCAAAAGATCTAGTCTCTGTAAACTGGAAAATGGGCAGCAGCGTTTTCCATTGTCATATTTATAACATTGCGATCTCCAACCCGCCTGCCAATCGTGGAGATTAAGGCAATAACATCCCCTTTTATTACCTATTATTATTTAAACCTAATTATCATGTCGTGGTATATACATGAAATAAATGTCTTTTTTCTTTCTTGGGAGAGGCCCCAAGTCCTGCAGTGGACTGTTATGGGCTGTGATGATGACTCACCCAGCAGCTGCTCGCTCGCCACGTAGCACAGCCGCACAGCAGGCGCGTGATGCCGCCGCGGGACGAGCTCGGCCCGCTCCAGGTCCAGCAGAGCCAGGCCCGCGTCCCCGCCGATGACGGCCCGCGTGCGTTCCACCACGCAGCCGCACAGCGCGCCGCGGAGCAGCGCCATCGCAGCGCCTTCTACTAGGAGGGTGGCTGAGTATACCTGTGGGGGAGGGGGGTATGTGAGCTAATACTACATAGGTACATACATAAATACTAAGATCAAATAAGAAATGAAGATGGCGCGCTGTGACATGAAGCCGGTATTGTAAACATGTGTCGGTTTTACATCGAATTGTTCAAAATTATGAGAATCTCTTTGGGGACGACTCCGCCAGCATCAGCGTGTAACCAGCACCCACAGCCACCCGCAACTCACGCATTTGTCGGGCAAGTTGTTCCGCTTGAGTATCCGATGCAGCTCGCTGAGCGCCACCACCCACTTGGTCTTCTCCGACTCCGACTCCGCCAGCATCAGCGTGTGCGAGCGCTTGCCGCCCTCCAGCTGCGACGTTGATATCTGGGAGGGATTGCAGTATATTATACACTAAACAAATTTACCAATATCTATGGCTACGGCCGTACTGACAGGTGATTTGCTTAACCCCAAGAGGCTAGCTAGTAGTGTCCGACCGAGTCAAAGTCGAAAGCTCTATGAATTTTTGCTAGATTAGCCAAAGTTATAATTAATAATATAAATTATTTTAAAACATAAATATTGAAAGTTTATATTGACTGTTGGCCGTGTGGTGTCCGGCAGAGTAGAATACCACCAACCCGAGAGTAAGCTCTCATGGGTGTCGTATATAATAGGCGACTAATGTTTCGTGGCAAAAGATCTAGCCGTATTACTTTGTAATTTTTATGACAAAAATAATAAAACCTATCTTCGGATCGGCCGGGTTTCGGGCCGGAGCCGAAGGTGATTTTTTGGACAAAGCCGAAGTCGAAGCTTTGGTCGGACACTACTACGTAGTCGCCAGCGAGTAGCGAAACTGTTAAGCGCGCAGTGCGGTCGCCTGCGAACATTCTTTAACGTTCGTTCTACTTGGCTACCCCTAGGCGACTAGCTAGGCGCTAAACAAGTCACTTTGATAGTGCATCCCTAGTTTAATGAATAAATCGCTAAATGGATTGAGAATGAAATTTAGCAAGGATATAGATGACAACTACGGGAAAGACATAGGCTACTTTTGATCTCGAACAAAAATTTACGGAACTTTTCATTGAAACACACATAACGTCACAAATGAGTGTTATTAAACCGCTAGACATAGGCTACTTTTGTAGTGTGGCCTCCCCTCACCTCGCATTACATATAAGTTCGAAAGATACTGTAAGTACCAGGCATTCAATAGCACTCATTAAAGAGACATTATACATTCGTTGCGTATTATTTCGCCACACATCGCACTTTTGATCTCGAACAAAAATAGCCGATATTTTACGCGAACAAACAAAACACGTCACAAACACATTGAAACACACATAACGTCACATATGAGCGTTATAAAACCGCTACATAAATTAAGAATGAAATTTAGCAAGGAGATAGATAACAACCTCGGAAAGGACATAGGCTACTTTTTATTTACGTCAAAAAATTAACCGCGGACCAAAAAACGCGTCATAAACACATTGGTATACACATGACATCACAAACGAGTAATTTAAATAAGTGTCATAAGTAATTTAATTCATTTAAAAATTACAAATTTCAATGAGTTTAGACTTATTGTTTTGACATTTATGCAATATTGTACTTAATTTAATTTTTGTTTCAAGCTAAACTCTCGTTCTTTACACATATTATTATGTTAGACGGGACTTACACGCTTAATTAAATTTATTCTATAATTTTGACATAGGTACTCAATTGATTTTCTTTGACATATAATTGTATTTGAATAATTTATTTTTACTATTGTTTGTGACTCTAAATATGTATGATACTAAATACTCTGTAATATCATGTCGTACATACATACTTACCACATTTATTGCAAAAAATAATTGAATTGAATGATCGTCTCACCCGGAATATGCAAGGGATGTCCCGCTTGCTGGCGTGTATGACGTCGCTGTCCTTCACGGACGTCACGCTGAAGTCCGGGTCCCGCATGTCCAGCACTTGGCTCACGCACACGGAGGGGAGCGCGTTCCTATGACGGAGAAAGGAAGGAGATTAATGACAGTTATCACGGAACTTAGAAATCGCCTAAGATCCGCCTTAACTAGTTTTTAGCCAAGCCGGGACAATGGAAGGAGATTAATGACCGTTTTTACCAAGAAGGGACAAAGGAAGGAGATTAATGACCGTTGTCACGAAACTTAGGAATCGTCTAAGTTCCGCCTTAACTAGTTTTTGGCTAAGAAGGGACAAGGGAAGGAGATTAGTGGCCGTTTTCACGAAACTCAGGAATCGCCTAAGTTCCGCTTTAACTAGTTTTTAGCCAAAAAGAGAGAAGGGAAGGAGAATATTGACCGTTTTCATGAAACTTAGAAGTCGCCTAAGTTCCGTCTTAACTAGTTTTTAGCCAATCAGCGCCTTCCATATTGAGATAAGAAAGTGAGAACGGGAATCATTCGGTGTCGTAGGCGTACCTTAGTCCTGCAGAAGTCAGTTTTTTTATGCTACTCGGTGACAAACGAGCAGCCTACCTGATGGTAAGTGGTAACTGTCGCCCATAACATCTACAATTCATGCATTTAGGTTGCAGGCAACAGAAATGCAGAACCGCAGGTGCGTTGTCACTGTCAGTTAATTCCAAATGGGAATTCTATTCTCATGACTTATGATTGTATAACGGAATGAGGGTATGTGCAGTTTCAAAATCCACCAGGTGAAAGAGAAGTAAGTTAACACACCCACCTGTCTTGTGATATGTCGTAAAGAAACAGTTTGAAGTCGCACACGACGACAAACTGTCGCATCCAACCCTTCTTGACACCACCTGGCTTCGGCACCTGTATATAAACGAACATAATATTAGAAAACATTTAAATAAGGTGTGTTGGGTATGTGTATGTTTATGAATATGGATTATGACTGATACTGAATATGTCATATTTGTTAAGAAAATATTAAAAATAGCTTTAAAACTGTATCAAAAACTGAAAACTAAAGTATAATCACCAAAATCATAGGACCTGTAAGATCTTAAAAAAATATTGGCTGTTTTCTTCTCGCAAAACGAAGTTTACTAGTTACGGTTCTATATTCTTGCTTATTTTTGAAGATATTCAAAAACGAATTTTACTGGTATAATAAGACCACGATAAATCCGTATTGACTGACAGTAGTAGAAATTATAAAGTATGGATATGGCAATAATCTGTCCTTGTCAGTCCTTCTTGTAAACATTCAGTTATTTGGTCACTATTAGCTTGAACTTTTGTCTAAATTATTAATCATGCTAAAAAACTATCTCCCGCACTTCCGTTTTAATTGTTTTGCCCATTATTTAATAATATTTTTCATAACTCACGAAAATAAACAATCCTACAGAAATCAAATTGTTTGTTATGACTTTTATGAATGACGTTCTATGACGTTCAAATAGTTGCACATACAGTTTTTTTTTTTTTTAATATGCGATTCGGACTTAATGTGGTCTTATTATAGTAGTATAGTAGTGGTAGTTGACCGCTGTCGGGTTGACAGCGATGGCCAATGGCGAATTGTGTATGTTCACATCCGCGTATGGTCCATTCTTCGCTCTCTTACCGGGGTATTCCTCGTAGGCGGTGCTATGCCTGCCAATGCTGTGTATAAAGGCGTATGGCTCATGTGTGTGAGCATTTGCTCTTTGCTTGTGTGTACATGTGGCATGGTTCATGCCCAGGTCCGGGGTACCCCCACTCACCCGGACGTATCCCTCGTAGGCGGTGCCCTGTCCGCGCGCGGGGTCGATCCCCAGAGGGCGGCGCGTGCGCTCGGGCGGCAGCGGGCAGCGCGGCGCGACGCGCGCGCAGCACCGCGTGTGTACGGCCAGCCCGCACGTCTCGCACACCACGCCTTGCCGGGTCAGACCGATCTGCAGAGACAGGCTAGTGTGAGTACTGCCCGGATACCGGTGGTATCCTGTTACGAGCCAAAAGAGCTACTGAGTGACACCCAGGCACACCCTTGATGACGATCAAGGGTGTGCCTGGGTGTCACTCCCAGCCTCGAAAACATTAGGGACCATGTACGACAGTCACGATTGTTAGGGGTTGGTGGACAAAGAAATACCGTCTTGGAACACCCATTTTAATAAAAAAATAAAAACAACGATCTTTTCATACTTGGATGAAGAAATGGATATGTATGAAGATATATCCAAGGCCTTGCACAGCACCACAAAGGCTCACTTCAACGTTGTTATGAAGGAACTAGGAATGGCAACGAGTCCAGAGTATGAAGTAGGAATTACAGAGGCAAATGCTGGTCAACTTCCTAGGTAGGCCAGAATGAAATCGTCTGATGAAGACGGTTCGGCTCGGACGGCTCTAATCCCCCCAAAAAACTGCGGCACAGAGAAGTTCTAACGGATTCTCGGCGATAAATTTGTTGCTATGGATCCCCCAAATGACGTAGGTGAAACCCTGTAAGGTGATTGAAACAATAAGATAATACGACTAATGACAAAAAGACGAGAAACCTCTCGGTCTATTTCCTCAGAGAGGTCAGACCTTAACAAGTGATTTGCGAATATGATAAGGCGAGATCTTTGGAACTCTAGCACGCGCCAGATTATAGAGGCTATAGAGTGAAACCGAGGGTCCAAAATATATACATGGCAGTTTGGAGAGAGCCACCTGACGAACCTGACAACTATACGCGGTATAGTCCCCAGCGAGACAACCACGATTCTAGAGAAGCTCCGACGCGTTACTACTCCGACGAACTGCCAGACTTCAATCAAAAGGAGATCATGTTGGCTCTGAAAAGATGGAATTACTTCAGCCGCTTTAAAAGAACCTCTTCAACAACGAGGAAAGATCTTCAACTCCATTACACCTTGCACTGCGGGAAACGTTCATGTGGGGAGGAGGTTCAAGTCCAGCATTGGGTTCTTGTAGACGATCATTGATAGCGAAGTAGAGAGCTGCTACAACATGTGGCATGCCTTGTTCTGTGCGGAAATATTAAATACGTATCTGTGCATTTCCGGACCTACATCATACGAAACATAAAACCTTTTTAACAAAGTTTCAATACCTAAAAGTCGGTTCACAAGATACTACGAAACGTAAAAAAACCTGTTACGATAATTTCACTTAGACAATACAACAATAAGCAATTGATGTTTATTTTAAGTTTTTACAGTTGGAAGCCGATTTTATTGAGATAATTATAGTTCATTCGCGATAAGAAAATAGTGAGTCATAATTGTGCGTCGGGCCCGGCCCCGCCATCGATTGGTCGAGGGTAACAAATTAGAAAGCTAACTTCTCAGTGAAAAATAATATAAATTAATACCTCGCCGGTTGGAATAAACAGCAAATACTAGATCGGCTGCTAAGCAAAGGGAATCCTTGACTTTATTTTTTAATTAGAGACAAATAAGTTGATTTTTATCCATTAATAATATAAATCGTTTTCTTTTTTATTTAATGGTTTGAATTGACTCCACTGTGAAAACACCTTTACTCAATATTTTCTTAACGCGAATGGACTATATCTTTGTTTAATTTAAACTCGGTCCAATATCTAAATAATTAAGTTCACCCGGAGATTTTCCGATATCTGTCGATTAGGTTATTTCAACAACATCTCTAACAACTATAACTTACCATCAGCGAAGTGCAGTGGTTGCACTTGGTGGGGCTGCTGAACGTCCTCACGAGGAACTGGTGCACCTTCTGTTTGCCAGGAACTACTGGGCCGAGAGATGGGTCCTGTGGGCCGAGAGAATACGAGTTTATGCGATTCCAAAATCTATCAGATGAAGCAGTAAGGTTTGCTGTCAAAATACCTACTGCTGCGCTATCTATCAGTTGTAAAATAACGTATCCATTCTAGTCAATGGCAGGGCTTTATTTTGACAGCAGCCCTATACGCCTTCGTTGATGTCATCTGGTATAATTTGGAATACGAAACACACTCATTGATTAAATATACAAGTCGGCAGCATGTTAAGACACTTCTCGTCTGTAATTTGTTTAATTTTATTTACTCCAGAAAAGCCTACAGCAACCAACAGCCAGTAGCCAATTTGACCGAGTTACACATAACATAAACCCATGGGTAACTGTTTCAGCCATTGTTATAGATGGGTAAAAGAGTCCCCTATGTACAATACCGCCAAATTAGGTACATGACATGGCTGGTGGCTCAACAGTCAAATCGCCCGGCTGTATAAACGACGGACCAGGAAAGAAATTACGGTCACCAACCGACAACCGACAGCGTTTTGCGACAAACCCTTCAGACCCATGCTTCTTAAAGACCAGCTTTTCTTTGGGTTCGCAGCTTCAGAGTCGCCTAAAGGCCCTGACGTACAAGACAGTACAATAGCATAAGTGCATTACCACTTCAAGAAAATGTTTCTTTGCAGTTACAGCAACATATAGGGTATTTGGTGCATCTTAAGCCAAAATCGGTTTGCCCCCCTTCTTTTAGCAAACTTCATTAGCTGCCCCTAGGTCCAAAGAACGTTCATTGACCGCGAGGGTATTTTTCGATTTATAAATGAAAATGTATTTCAGGAATGCTATATAAACCTTTTCTTCTTCTTATCTAGTCGATGGACTAAACTCTTAAAATTAAACTTAGACTTTATTCGACCAGTATTCGGCGACGCATACATTGTTTGAACTGGCCTCTAACAAGGCCTCTATTGTGTAAACCTAACAATTGCACACATAGGCGGTAGTTACTCACAGTGGAAACGTCACTCGGCTCGCTTTTACTGGACGCCGGCGACGCGGCGCGGGGCTCCTCCTCCGGCGAGCCGACTGTCGCGGATCCGTACAGCGCCTATGGGCGGGGGACAGTAGTGTCGATTGTAGTCAGTTGCCAGCTCCAGTGAAAGTTCAAAGGTTAAAAACTAGTAAAGTTCCCTTCGAGCGACGGCACGAGCTTACGGCACGCCTGACCAACGGGGCTATTGGCAAACTCAGTTGGAATCTGGCAGTTCAATTTAGATAATTCTACACTATGCCATCTATGTTGGCCACTGGCTATAACGTCTACTAAATTAGAGTAGTGTAAGATTATTATATGTCAAATAGATAGCCAATAGTCCCGCAGGTAGGCAGTTACCGTAGCCTTTAACTGAAAACATTAACAACTGTGCCTTATTTCTATTTTATTTTCTATAAATTCAATCACGGAATGAAAGAGTTCGTAAATTTTCTCCAAAAATAAAATAAAAATGATAGCGAGATGTTGGGTCCGCTGTCAAAATGACAGTAAAACTAGTAGAAAATAAGTAATTTGAAGACAAACATGACTTTGTTACATGAATATGAACCATAACCACACAAAAAGCAGAAGCAAATATAGCTGCCGTTACGTAAAAAAAACCCTGAGCGACATAGAGAGAGGATCTGTCTCTCCTCTTCATACCACTAACTTCTTATATCTTTTTTTCATATTTACATACAACATCACGCCTCTATTCCGTAGGCAGATACCATATTGTTTCACTTGCTACGGTCCTGAACATAAAATATACTAGGAAACATATTATCATATTTCAAGCGTCCATTTTACGTGACGGAAACTATACCAAAAACAATACAAAAAAAAGAAAATTATATACCTTTGCATTGCAACAATGCTGAACATTGCGGTAACGGTAATGCGGCGACATCTGCGTAGAAACATATAACGAAAACAAAGCAAAATAAAACTAAACATGTACAACAACACAAACATTGCAAAAGAAAACAGTGCGCACACTTGGTGTACTGATATTTTATCTTTACTAATACAAAAGAATAATAAACATCGTTTAGTTTATATTGCACTATTAATTTCATTATTTGTTAGCACGATTGTTAATGGGCTAATGGAGGATGTAAATAAATATTGTTAATAACAAATGGACAATTTTTAATTTTATAAACAAAAAGATCATGCTGCATTGTTTACTCATACCATAAATGCGTTTATAGCGAGCGCAAGAAATACTCATCATTTACAAAATAATAAACACGCGATAAACAGGTAAGTTAGCAGATATTTGTACGAAAACCGAAAAAAAACTGTTTCCCACAAAAAGTTGTCACGAGTAAACAGCACAACATTTCCTATTGAAGCACACTTTATGACTATAATTCGTAACCACGAAGCAATACAAAACAACACACATCGCTCGCTCATTCATTAATTGATCACCCCAGCATCTAAAAGTCATACTAAAAAAAATATGAGCTTGCTCTGCGCGCTCATGTATTAATTTTGTAGGTACTTTTATAACGATTGACCCAGCTTATAAGACCAAAAATTAAATCCTGTAAATATGTACTGGAAGAGATTTCGTTTAGAGTAGTATAGGTATGTTGTGTCGTAACTAATCTGTACTTTCTGTTAAGTTTTCTTGTGTACAATAAACTGTTAAATAATTTTTTTTTTAATTCTGCCTCAAAAAAGTAGAAACGGACAGCGAAGGTCATAATATTATTTAAAAAACGGAGCCTAAATCAAACTAATAGGTGATCCTGTTTTAAGATAATTTTAAAAACGTTGTTTTAAGATATTTTAAAAACCATACCTTCGGTTCGTTGTTCAATGAAGCTACATTGTCGTAATGTCGCTCCGTCGGTGCCTCCTTCAGGAATTGGTCTAGGTAGCTCATCTGCGACGGAGGCCGCTCCAAGACTGAAAAGTTCACGTAAGTTAGCTAACGGGTCATCGTTTCTGTGGATGTGGGTACGTGTTTCGCTGCCATGAGAGGATTCAAGCTGTCGACGATTACAACCTAACCGACAGGCGTCGGAAAACTTCCGACGGAATCTACATATACTCAAATAAACAAGTCCATAAACTACTGGCCCGATTTAAAATAAATACTAAGCTAAGAACAAGAACCGTATCTATTTGATTAGCTTGCAAATAAATTGGAACGCATCGAAATCGGTCCATCTCGAATAATACACCCGTCAATATGTCTTACAACACCCCTCTTTTGCGTTGGGGGTTAAAACGCGATAAGACGACAAGGTAGTTTTATTTCTGAAATAATTACTCAACAATCTATGTAAAAATGAATGTTACATAGACAAAGGTAGGAAGGATTCCAATTGCCCTTTTCAAAATAATTAAAACCTACCAAATTTTTGTTCAGGATTAAAAACTTAAAATAATGTGTCACCAAGACAGCGAAACAGTCCCACCCACTTCAGAGAAAAGGAGTGAGTTATTCTAAAACATATTATTATTATTATTACAGTAATAGCAATAAAATAAAGACACAGGGCAAATGGGAAAATTGTGTGAGAACCAACCCCAACCGAAACCGTCACAAAACACTAGTAGTACATACAAAACAAATCAGTAGAAACTCGGTACAAACTATTATGGTGTGCGGAAAAGTGTCACGTATCTTAGGGTAAATAATACAGTCAAGACATTTGATTGTTGAGCCACCGTATGACTACTTCGGTCACTAAGATTCACAAGTATTTCGACTGTAACATTCAAATTTTTCGACTGTAACTGAACTTCACTAAAAATACCACTACGTGGCGTTACTGTAACGTGAGGTCTATTGTCAAAATATGTCATGCTTGCGGTCAGAAACATAAGCTCAAAGGATATCATTCAAGAACATAATAGTGCCGACATGAAAAAAATTTTTTTTTTCAGATGGATCATACAATTGCCGACATCTTTTTATTTGGCATCAAATATGCAAGACTAATGGTTACGTTGTTATTAGTTATTAAAATAACGATATTTAGTACTGTACGGTACGCCCAGTGGTACATAGTGGCGGTGAGCACAAAGATTAGCCGCCATAGTAAAAAATATTTGAAATTGTATACTCTAAAAATTACAATATTTTTTACTGGCCGGCACTTTTAACTTTTTGGTGCCAAACGAATGATTTCCTTTGACAGTTGAATGAAAACACAGCGACTGTATTTTGACAGTGACAAGACCTTACACGCCGGTGGCGCCAACTGGTGAGAAAATAATCTAGCCCACCATTAAGTGGCTTCATCAATAATTTAAATAAAACCGATAGCACGTAACACTTTGGCGCACAGGACGAATTAAATTTTAGTCAACAAAACTGGGTATGATCCATGCATACTGGACCCCAATCTATTAACAAAATCGTGTCAAATCTTGCCTCTAATCAAGCTATTTCATATTTCAGATTCCCACAAACAGCTGAATATCAAGACATATTGTGATTCAAATCAAGAATGTTTGACGGGAACAAATAAAAAAGTGATTGTTTAGAAACAATTGTCCTTGGTTGCATAGCAAAACTCTATGTATTTTTTACAATTGATTGTCTAGGTGGTTCAAGGTCGAAAATAATGGTTACTAGAAAATTCCATTACAAATACCATTATTTTCAATTACCATTATACCATAGATTGCACTATGGCAAGGTCATTAATTTTTAATATGCATTTAGACACAATTTAATTAATAAATTCGGGAAAATGGACGCTTACAATGGACATTACAAAACTAGACGACTCGATACACGGGAGAACACTGACACAATACGTACAGTCGGCAGCACACCATGTTACACATAATTTATGCATATATTTCCACCTCAATGACACAGTAGATATAGTATGAAGTGATATGAGTGTTTTCTTTACGGGACAAAGTGAAGAATTATAAAAATAACTAATTTAAAAAATATATTTTTATTGGCCTTTTCATTACAATAAAATATTATTATAAACTTTACCTATGAGTGAAGTGTTGTCACGTGATCAAGTCCAAAGGTATACAAAAACTGAGGTTTTACAATTAAAAAAAAAACAGTAGATTAGTCAATACCTAAGTGCGTATACAAACAAGTGTTAAAGAAAAAAACATATCGCTTAATCGCGTTATGGGGTGTCATGAACGGTGTTTCCGGTCAAAAAGTTACTCTACAACCTTCGCATAGGGTCCAAAATGTGTTGCGATGAAATAGAGAAGGGTACCGTCACACCCATGCCACCGGAAAGCTCAAGCAAAGCGAAAGCTATTTACAAAAAGAAAAAATCAGCTGTCAAACTCTTTCATTTTGCCAAATCGTGTCGGCAACTCACTGTTTTCGAGTCGAGTTTTACAGGGGACAAAATAAATCCTTAAAAAATACAAATACATTAAACAAAACAGTTAAAATACAAAGCTGATTAACATAACCTCAAACACAACTTAACCTCTAATTAGAAACGACAATACAATTTTGGACTTAAATATAAAGAAAAAACATAACAAGGACCCACAAAACAGTGATGTTGCTAAACCATTTATAATAAAATAGTCATAATTTTCCTTGACACTTGCTCGTATTTACAATGGAGGAACAAAAACAGAACTAGAGAATTAATCTAGAGACGCAGCACAAGGGCCAAACGTAAAACTTACACCTTCAAAATCGCATGACATTGCTCTTTGTTGTATGATCAACCATCTATATCAATACATAGTATAAAACAAAGTCGCTTCCCGCCGTCTGTCCCTATGTATCTTTTAAACTACGAAAAGAATTTTAATGCGGTTTTCAACAATAGATAGAGTAATTCAAGAGGAAGGTTTATTGGGTAGGACAACACGCGAACGAAGTCGCGTCAGGCCAGTTAGTTCTACATATAAATAATGAAACAATAAAGACCTCTACAGACGTTTTTTCTCTTCCTTTTTTTTAGTTTAGTCAGGGTTCAATGAAGTTTACGGTAAAAATTACCCACCACACAATGGGGTTTATCATCAGTTAGCTAATTTTTCGGGAGGTTGATATATATTTTTCACCTCCTTTTTCTATATTACTCCCGTGCAACGTTGGCGCGGGTCACATTCATAACAAAACCTATCGGTAAAAAAAATCCGAATATCCAACAAAGAACAACGTCACGAGGACAAACGAATGCACATAACATATAAGTACTACTTCTAAGGGAACATGAATTGCACATAGTATGAATGGGAACGAACCAGTTTCTTCTTTCCCGCTCCAGTAGCTCGACGATTTGGCGGATCCCTGCCTGGCTGCATGCGCACAACTTACGACTTTAGCCTAGCGGTGATACGGTTCAGTTTCCTTTGAGAGGGTCATTGAATGTTCTATGTACAGGACATTCAAATTCAGAGCATCATTTACCTTATACATTTTTTTAGGGCGGCTTGCACCAATTCTTAAACGCATTCGAGCTGATACTTTTAACAAACTTTATACGTTAAAGGTTAAACAAAAAACGTTAAACGTTAAACTAAAACGTGTTTAAGAATTTGGTGCAACCTGGCTTAATGTTTTATTTTCAATAAGTACACACATCAGCACACAAGTTCCTCTATATGCAGTTCAATTTCAACTCTTGAACCTTCAAACAGGATAACTTACATGTTGCCATGAGTACAAAAAACAACTACAAATTTATCCAGGTAACAGAAAAAAACTACTCTAAACAAATAAAACAACGTAATAAATAACAAGTAAATACAACAGAGCTTTAATAAGTTTCACAGCGTGGGTTATGTACATTTTACGTACGTCGCATACACTGATTTAACCGACGACAAGACCATATCAAAAGTATTTATAAACAAAGACCTAAATCTTGGAACTGCTCAATAAAAAAAAACTATAAACAAAAAAATAAAACAAGTTTCAAATATTTAAATGCAGAATAAATGTGCCAACGGTAACTTATTAAATTAACCTGCTACACTGACATGGATCTGGCTAAGACACCCATTACACATGAGGATTTAGAATGTTACGTCATACATTACACTACATTACGTACTCTGGGTAGGTAGGTGGTGAAATAAACATGTCTTGTAACTCGTCCAAACTAAGTTCACAAATTGAAGCAAGTGGGAACTTATGGCATTTCAGGAATTTTATTGATTGTTTTACTATCTAAATTCAGAAAGACCATATTATCATCGACGAAAGTTGATGTAACACGAAAACTTCTGAACTATTAAAATTCAATATTTAAAAATACATTGATACTTAAAATAATTAAGGTTATGTAGCTTCAACGTGTATTGTGCATTGAAAAAGCATTATTATCCCAGAAATGATATAAAAAATATAGTGCTTTGCGGTTTCGATGTCCTGAACGCTGACTGTACCTTCGAAATTTGTACTCAAAATGAACGAGTCACAAGTAGGAAGTAATCCACAGTTAATAAATACACAGGAAACTTGATAAAATAACAATAATACACTGAGATTCTAAATGGTACTAAAACTTACGAGCTAAAAATAAAATAGATTAACCAATAAATCCTGCATTGTGCTGTCGCAATTTAACAATCATTATTTCAATTAAAATCAATAAATAAAAAGATCTACTTCGACTAGTTCACGTGGTCATGGCAATAATCATAAATTTATAATAAAAAAAAATCTTTGGCAAATAAAATATTAGACTAGACTAAAAATTTTCGAGACTAGAAGTACTGAAACACCTTTGGTGAGATTTACGATAATCAATTGGCCGATTTTTGTCTAAATAGGCACTAAATTTTGAGCACTACAACATTATGTACTTGAATGTACATAGAACACATAAAAAAGAGGGGTAAGCTTGCCAATCCAATACTCTTAGTACGCTCGCTCACATTTAAATTATCTTTGCAATAAACAAAGTCAATATCAAAATGAGATTAAAGATCTAAAGGCGTACACTTCTAGAAATATTACCCTACTCAATGCCAGCTTACCCACTCCTTCTATCTCTTTCCAATGCATCTGTCACATGTGAGACAAAACCTGGGGTGTGCGTTTTGATGCCTTCATTCGAAAATTTGGTGATACACGAGAATCGCCACACCCCAGAGACAAGAAGTCACCCCAATAAAAAGCGGTATATAAGGCCTGAACCACGTACGAACTGTCATGTTTAATGCGAAAAGCACAAATGCAGGAGTTACCAGAAATAAAAATAAAAGTAAAACAACAAAAGAAGAGTTCGCGCGTTTAACGCATACCACCCAAAATAATGTTAAAAACAGTAAATGCCACAAATAATACATGATTGTTTTCATCAATGTCGTAAAACGATTAAAATGTGAAATATGTGACGCGTGACGTGAAATATCAACATTCACAACCCGAACAGTGAGAGAAACATTTAACAATAAACAAATCACATTAATAAAATTTGGAATTCCGCAATCACAGTACCAATTGAATGGAGCAATTTCATCACACAGATCACAACGTTAAGTTATTGTCCGTACAGAAGAGCCGTAGTCGTAAAAGATCGGGTGTTTCCGGGAAAGTTCGTTTATTTCCGTTTTTTCCGTCGCGGACGGCGTTGGACTTTGTGATGGGAGCATCCATAGCATTAGGGCGGTTCGGACGTGTGCGTGACGTCATCGATGCCGGTGACGTCACAACGTGAGCGTGCACGGTTGGCGGTTCATAGTTTTGTGTATTGGATGGGGTATTGTGGAGAAACATGTAACGAAAACAAAGAGAAAAGGTGCACTAAATAAACATATTATAGGTTTTTTTATATGAGTACATATAATATGTGCGCTGAAGAATAAAATATATAATTAATAGGCAATAGAAAAGCAGCAAAATAACAACGAACGGGCGTATGATTGAACAAATAATTTGGTACACATTTCTAAACGGATTAACATACACTGCAGCCCGGTGATTGCCGATTTGCTGCTTTCAATATAGAAAGAAAATAATTTAATATTATGGAAAGACTGTTGTATGGTAAGGAATTGACATTTTATCAAATATGTATTGACGTATGGAGGTGCAGTGTGTAGGTTTATGTATGTATGTGTAACCATGATAGTGTCTTGTCTACATCATAGGACTTCTGTTCATAAGAACAACATTTATCTGACTTGCCGGTAAACCATCTGTCAGGCAGGCTGGCAACTCTCGGAAATGTTCGTCGGGTTTGCGCGACAACAACTGCAATGCTAGATTTTCGACCAGTGCGCCCTACCGACCGTCACCTATGGTGGCGACACGTGGACATTTACACTACGTCGTACGCACGTAAATTCGCAACGTAATCCGATAGATTACGATGACCAAAGTTGTTACTGCGACGTGAGGTCTGATGTCAAAGTAAATCCCCTGTCATTGGCTGGCATTACGTAGGGATACGTAGGAAATAGATGCCTGAACCTGCCGGTATCAGGGAAAAGGCCCCGTGGGCGACCCAAGAAGCGATGGATTAACATCGCCGAGCCGGATGCGAGAGCCAACGGCTTACGACGCGAGGATGCCTTGGACCGGCCGAAGTGGAGGAGAATGGGCAGGAAAGCGGACCCTGGCAGAGGCCGGGATAAGCGCAAGGACGATGATGATGATTTCTGTCCAATAGCGTGGCAGTATATTGAAAACGGACCTCACTTCTCACTAACGCCATCTGTTGGATTTTGAAACAACGAAAACCATTGGTTCATTAGCGCTCTGCGGTGGAGGCCTGTTTATTCGTTGGAAAATGCGCCCAAAGTAGTGTCACATAAGCCATAGCATATGCACGTGGCGAGCACGGCTATTATACCACTGCTTGGAGAAAACAGCGGTGGAGTTCGAACACATATTATGTGTATGAAGTAAATGGTGAAAGTGGCATGTCTGTGTGCTTCGAACAAACCCTCTCCATATTCCAAGAACATGAGTTGATGCAGCGTTTGTCCACGTCAATACAAGCTCGCTCGTCAAACTCTTCGGGCACGTCTCGAATCGAGACGAGCTCTTCATCGATGCAGAATGCTTCATTGTCATGCAGGGAGGGGTGACTGCGTAGAAGACCATCCATGTGATGGACCGACCAGATACAATATACAGTGGGTGATTGCAGGCTCTTGCACGAATGCATCGGGAAGACCAATAGGTCAAAAATCATATCATAAAATCGTGAGGCGAATGACAACTGCCTACAAAACATGGCGACCACAACCGCTCTGTCAAGAGCGTATCGACCAAGAGTGTCTGTGGTGTGTACGTGTCAATGTTGCGTGGTGTACAATACAAGAGAATAAGTGCATGATAACTTTAATAATCATATTCCTGTGCAGTTGTCATGAGGTCGTTATAGCATTCATAAAATCAATGTTTATTTATTAAATCCAAAATACCCTGGGGAAGGAAAAGTTCTTTAGTTCTAAAGGACAGCTAATGTCCCCTTCTTTTAGTCCTAATTTTCGCTAAAAATGAACTAAATAATGAAAATGTCAAATAAGCTGAGGATATTTATTTATTTACATAATTTATTGTGATAGTGTGATACAGACATATCAGTTGTTTCAACTGCCTGTCTGTTTAGAATTAATAATTATAAATACCCTATATGTTGCTGTATAGGAACTGATGCCCTTGTACTGTACCGGGCGCGTATGGCGTACCCGGCGTGGGTGGTGTATGTGGCGCAGTTGGTGTGTGTGGTGTATGTGGCGCAGTTGGTGTGTGGTGTACGTGGCGTATTTGGCGTGTGTAGTGTACGTGGTGTACCCGCCGTGGTTGGCGTGCGTGGTGTACGTGGCGTGTGGTGAGTGGCGTGTGTGGGTGGGTACTCACACGAGTTGCCGGGCTGGTGCGGCTGGTCGAGCCGCGCCTGCATGTCCCGTATGTGCTGCTCCTTGCGCTTCATGTCGTGAGCGAGCGCGTCGAGACGCTGCCTACTCTCCATTAGCTCCCTGGTTGATAGTACGTACGATCATAAGCACTGGCTTACATTGAATTGAGCTACTAACATCGATACCTAAGACAGGTAAATTGGAGTTGTGGTGTATTTTATCTGGTGCTAGGACTTTGTCGAGTCTGAGGAGTCCGCCTGGCTGAGTATCACATCATAACAGTCCACTAGTATCACTGATTACAAACAACAGATAAACATATTTTATCAGGTGGTAGGACTCTGTCAAGCCTGAGGAGTCCGCCTGGGTGTGTACCACCGCCTTATCTATTTCTCCTGCCATGCAACAAAACTTGCATTGTGTTCCGGGTTGACAGGATAAGGTAGCCATATTAAAGGCATAAGGCTCACAGTGATGACGCAACTGCGGTTCAGGATTTTAAGCGTACATCAATCGATGTGTACGTATGAAAAAATATTAAGAATGTGGCAAAAATTAGGGAATTTTGTCAGAGCCGTAGCAAGTGGACCGTCGTCACTAATCGCTACTAAGTCCACAAGAGGGATCAAAATATACATATTTATTTGACAGTTAAATTTCCGTAGCTTCTGTAGAAATTCATATTGGAAATTTGTTTTAATAACATACTTTTACGGGTTGCCAATCGGTTCCTGAGACTGTCTATCATCATTTACAAAGCTTTTTACGGGATCAGCAACGCGTGGGTGACGCCCATGGTATTGCAAACAGCCATAGGCTGCGGCGACTGCTTACGCTTACCATCAGGCGGGCCGTAATTAGTTGTAATTGTCGTAGTTGTTTTCCACCTTACTATATTATTGATTTATTTCAGCCACTTCTGTCTCACTACAGGGCAAAGGGCTCCCTATCCATCTTTAACGACTTACGGTCGGATGCTATCCTTGTGATATATATTTTTTTATGGAAAATAGACAGGTATTATAGACCTTATGACCTTAAGATGTTTGTCACATTTTTGGCATAAAAAAAAATCCTACCTCTGACTGGCCAACAACTCGGCCCTAGTCCGACTCAGCTCTTCCCCAACCGCCTGTTTCGCTTGGATCTCCGAGTGTAGCGACGACTGTAATGTCAGGATCTCCATCTTGTCCAGCTTCTGCGAACGCCGGTTTCTCCAACCAGTCCCCCCAGTGGTGCTGGTGGGACCGCCCGGGGGGGACGAGGCGGGGGCCGGGGTGGGGCCCGGGGCGCGGGTGGCGCTCGCTGGGGGTGGGTGGAATCGTATTTATAGTCGATTGACGAATGGATGAATTTAATTAAGAGTGATCGATTCTATTGTGAACATAAGTTTGCCTGTAACTGTTATTGGATTTCATTTAAGTGTTAAAGATCTTTCATGTATTATTTCAATGTAACAAAAAATGTAATCTGTAAAATAAATAAATAAATGAAAATAAAATTTCCATGAGAGTATAATCTATGGAGAGTATAAACCCATGGTTGTGCGGGTCGTATGGTAGTCACCGCACGTAAAAAGCCAGAACATCACTATTTTTTTGTTCTAGTGGTAGTGGTATTGGGCAGTGGTATAAGACCATTTAAATTATATGATGGGTTTCTTATTAAAATATGCCAGGATCGATTTGACGACCTGAGTGGTTCAGTGGTCAACATGCCGGTCTGCCACGCAAGAGGTCCCGGTTTCGACTCCCGGCCGGGCAGAAATTGAAATGATTAATTTTAATTTCTGTTACGGGTCTGGGTGTTCTATGTATAAGTATGTATTTAAAAATATTTAAGTAGTTTATCAGTTATCTAGTACCCATAGCACAAGCTTTGCTTAGTTTGGGGCTAGATGGCGCTGTGTGAATTTGTCCACGAATATTTATTATTATTTATCGATCGCTAAGATGATGATGATGTTGATGACTCACCGTGCTTAAGATAGTCGAGCTCCTCAGTCATCTTAGTAGCCAGCGCCTGTAGGTAGCCACGGGCCTCTTTCTCGTCCGACACCCAGCGGATTATGTCCGCGATCTAGAAACAATATTGAGCACTGTACCACAAACTATGCAAAAAATTCGTTTATCAGAAGAACCGCACGGTGTTATAATGTTTCGCTGAATGATATCGACATCTTTGCAAACGATCTGTTACAGTACAAGAACAAATTAAGACACAAATTGTTAATGTAAGCACTGTAGTATAACATTTATTAGCATTTAGCAAAATTGTAGTAATTAATGTATTGTACTAAACGTTGTTATCCGTCGCGACAGTTAGATTATTAACTATCAAAGTTTGTACAAAGTACAGCATGTATTCTGCGCGCGCAGCAATAACACAACATAACAACATTTTATTATAATTAACATAGCGCCATTTTTGTATCAGTACTTACACGGACGCCTAGCCGCGTGGTACTCCTCATTAAGCAATAAATCAGTCTTCGGATGTTAGCCTTATCATTTATAATCAAAGCATCCAAGAAGTGTGTGGTAGCAAGAAACCCAAACAAAGTTTGTAAATGAAATAGGACACTTTAGGTCTAATTATCTAGTGCAATGTACTATTTGTGTAAACGGCTGTTAGTTTCTAAATAAAGGGGAAAAAATACTGAGAATGATGCTCAGTATTATCGAGAATATTCTATAGGTTTCACATCCCACAAAAGAGAGCCACAAAGGTGGACAAATGGATAAAAGGAGTTTGAATCGTAAGCGAGAGGTACCGGATTCGAAACTTCGAACTCTAGTGCCGCCATGCGTCAATGACTCCGTTCTGAGTTATGTACATTAGTTGAACACTAACCGACGCTCTCACGGTGAGGGTATACGTTATGATGAAACGTACACATTCAATCGACTGAATGTGTAATCATGATCCAATCTAGTCAAGTTACGTCCCCAGTTAAAAGGGTCACTTGGCTAAGACGTTAGGGGCGGTAGTTTCAATGACGAGTAAATACTTAATTATAGATAATGCCAAAATGGGGAATGGTCAGGTTCCCCTGGTTGCAGGATCACGGAGGTCAGATGGCAATCGCTCCAATGTAATTACCTGATTTGTCAAATCCTGGATCATGGTCTAGGCGAAAACCGGACTCTCGCGCGCGAAAACACAATCGGGACATTAACGCCAAGATTATCACATCTTACTAATGTCATAATGCGAAAGTTTGTAGGGATGCTTGGATGGAACATCCATCCTAGCATCCTTACAAACCTGTGACACCTTCACAGGAAAACTACTGAAAGGATTTTGATAAAATTTGGCAGTAATGTAGCTTATAGACCAGAATAGCACATACGCTATAATTTATACCGATAATCAATATAGTTCCCGCTGGAACAGGTCAGGCAGGAACACAATAAGCGAATTTTATGCGGACGAAGTCGCGACACAGCAAAAGCTGGTCACATCATATCTTAATTCAACACGCACTAAAGAATTCCCATTGTCAAAAGTAGAGAGGTCCATGAACCTGATAAATGTGGAGGAAGCGAGAGAGATCTGTCAGGACCATAGCAAGTGTAACAATGTGGTATCTAGCTACGAGAAAAAGATGTGATGTACACTAACCGGCACAATTATTATTTTTCGATCCCATACTTTTAAATAATATACGCCAATATCTAATTAAAATCGATAAAGTGTTTATGAATTTAAATACTGATTTGTAACCCCAGGCGGCCCGTTCTCGCGCTGAGTATCCCGTCTCAACATCCCGAATCTCTATTCAAAATATCATTGAAATGTCTGAAAATCCTAGAAACTTATTGTCAACTATCTTCTGTAATAATTTAATGTTGAAGATCATTTTCAGTACGATTGTAAATACACATTTATAGCTAGAAAAAATGTCGAATTCGAAATCTCACCGCGCGAGAATAGGGTACATGGGTAAATATGTTTATTTATTTATTTATTAAATATATAAACAGAGTACACATATAAAAGTTACAATTTAGTTTAGACAAGGTACAAGACTTATATGCACCCCAATTATAGGTATATACAACATTCACTTCAACCTAAGTATTGCGGGTGGATAATTGTGTCGGTGAGTGTATGTATGTTAGCCCACTCACCTGGTTCTCCCAGTGGTGCATGGTCTCCTTCTTCAGCCTCAGCTCCTCCAGCTCCATCTCCAACTGGCGGCGCTCCTGCTGCCAGCGACGACCGTTCTCCGCCATCTTGAATATATAAACATGTAAAATGAATATAAATATACCGCTAGGGTACACATATGTCACTGTACCCAGCGGAAGACCTGGGCCAACCTTGCTCTGTATTAGTTAAAGAATTTTAAAATTGAGTAATAACTACTTGGAAAGTGGGTAATGAAATTGACGATATTCTGAACTGTCAAGAAAGTTGTCGGCAGTATGATGGTTGGTGTCGCGAGACAACTTCAATGTCGCTCAGCCTTCTATAAGTTAAGAAGCCGTTATTGAGCGTTTTACGCTATTATGCGTGTATGGATGTTTTTCAGGAACCATATTGCAGCATGCTTAAAAGCTTGTTTGACACCGTAATGGTACAAAAAAACGGCCTGCCATGCGTGGAGATTATGCCAATAACCTCCCCTTTCGTGGGAGAGGTCATAAGCCCTGCAGTGGGTTGTTATAGGCTGTGATGATGACGATGATGATCAGCCAGTTAACCAACGAATGCAAAGCCCCTCACCGCATCCAAGTCCTTGGCGAGTTTCCTGTTCTCGTTGATCAGCATCTGGCGATCTTCACTATCGTTCAGCTGCTCCATGCGCCGGTTCTCCAGCTTCTCCTTGGCCGTTTGGAGCTGGGGACAACATATTTTTTATGTTAATTCAGTGATGAAAGAGCAGGGGATGAGCGTGTCCATACAAAATATATGGGATATTAGTTGACCATGCTACGGTCACGGCTCGAACCCGGCAAGATAGAGCGTGAATCGTCCTTTATGAGTTGGTTGTTTAATAAAATCTTATATAAAATCCTTATTCAGCATCCGTCCGTATTCTGTGATAATAGTACAAAATAAAATAAACTAGCGACCCACCCCGTCTTCGCACAGAAGCTTTAACGAATTATACACCTTAACCATCCTCATGAATCACTCGGTCGGTGAAAACGAATAGTTTTTGTAGGTGTACGGTAGGAGTAAAATAAGTGTAGGGTAGGTGTAGAACGCCTTACGAACGAAGTCGCACCAGGCCTACTAGTGTAGTAATAATAAAAATAAAAGAAACATCCCATACCTCCCTAGCGAGCGCGGCCCGCATGGCATCGGTATCTGCGAGTTGGTCCCTCAGCGCTGCCGTCTCTGCCTGGTGACGGGCGTTTTGCTGCTGCAACGATTCCGAGTACTGCGCCTGTGGAAAACTCACTCATTAGAATGCTTCCACTAATACCAAAAATGAACAATTCTATATAAGAATACATTTTGCCAGTGGAGAACGAAACGACACGTTTTTTTTTCTAACTTTTGTTAACTGGGATTTAGCTACTACCCAACTTCTTTGCTAATAGGACGGCTCTCACAAATTTCGCTGAAAGTGACGGCAATGTCGCTGAAATTTTTCACGAATGAAATATGTTAGTAAATTATGTCATAACAATATAATAAGGGCGGTGAGAGTCAGTCACCAGGTGGAGGTCATCGTATTTTCATTAGTAGTTTCCTAGTCGACGGCATGTTAGGACAAGGTAAAAAGGTGCTAACATGCCGCCGATTTTAGTGATGCTATTTATCACCCACCACTAGCACTTACCCTTGGCCGTGTGGTATCCGGCAGAGTAGAATAGCACCAAGCCCTACACTCATGGGTGTCGTACAAGGCGACTTATGTTTTCGAGGCAAAAGATCAAGAGTCTCCGTAGTCTGGAAAATGGGCAGCAGCATTTTCCATTGTTATATTTAAACACTGCGATCTCCAACCCGCCTGCCAAGCGTGGAGATTATGGCAATAACCTTTCCTTTCGTGGAAGAGGCCCTAAGTCCTGCAGTGGACTGTTACGGGTTGTGATTATGATGACTAGCACTTATTCGAAGTGAAATTCATGAGACCAAGCTATCAGCAATATTGGTTAATTGGTTAATAGAACATGGCATATAAATGTACCGAAAGAAAATCTCCAATTGACGGTGAAAACCGCATCGAAGTACGTTGCGTGGTTTAAGATTTAGCGGAAATATGTACAGATAGACGCGAAACGCGTCTCCATTTTATATTATTTTTATTCAAAATGGTTATCACCAATTCGCGGCGGGAGAAGTACCAAGTGCCACAAAAATATCTGATCCGGTAACTGGTGTCGCTGTTGTTGGATTGACATGCCATTTCAAAATATAAAATATGACATTTTTAAAACTTTGTTGCAGCTTTGGCCACCGGGTCAGATAAGTCTGTGGCACTGTAAGCGTTCTTGAATACCACGGGTGGTTGATTCAGAATATCTGATTTCAATAACCAAATTTAAAGGACGCTTAAGTTGACACCCAAACGATATAAGACATTCCTAACAAGAAAAAGCTTGCTACAACACCAACCTCAGGTGAAACCTAAACTCGCTAAGTCACTCTTCACTTTATGACAGCAACTTTGTGACGCCTATATACTCGTTTTTAGGAACATCTTAAGGCGTTAATTTAAGCGTCGCCTAAAATAACTCCAATACGTGAAAAAAATATTTTATTTTTAATTCTAAAAATAACATATTTATGTTCGATGAGTGCAGCCGCTACCTTTCTCCACTAATGAAATAGCTCCATGATCTATACATAAGTATTATACACAGTATGTACGTACGTCCAAGGCATCCACTTCCGCCTGTAGCCTGGCCGTGTCTGGCGCACCCGCGGCCGCGTCGGCGCGCGACGCCCGCGACGACTCCTCGCGGACGCGACGCTCCTGTCAGGGACACAGGGACACATATATATTTTAGCATTAAGACATAGACATCAATTTATTAATAAAATAATTTACAGGTCACTAATTGCACTTATACTAATTTCATAAGAATTCCTTCAAATCTACCATTGTACTGTTTGTGCACAAAGTATAAATATATGTACAGATCAAACGGACCAATCAGGTGGTAGGGCTCCTTTAGGCAGGATCTAGCCAACCAAAATAAAATGCATCCATTTTAGCGATCGACAGTAGAATAAATACGAAAATTTATGGAATTTGATGATCCACATATGACATTTTACAATCGATAGCACTGCGAGCGCTGTGAAGCTGGCCGAATAAACTCATAAGTTTCGATTGGCATCTTGGCTAGACAAGCAGATCGACAGTTATAACATTTTCTCCAACCCACCCGCCAAGCGTGAAGATCATACCAACAACCTCCCCTTTCGTGGGAAAGGCCCTAAGTCCTGCAGTGCCTGTGCCAGCGATGATGAACCTCCTCTCACGGCCTGGCCTGCTACAGCCTGCCGACGCTAGGTCGGCGGCCCCAATGCAATGGCCCGCGAGGCCCGGCGAGCCGTACCTTGGCGGCGTCCTGCACTGCGGCGTCCAGCCTCGCCTCCAGCTCCCGCCGCGCCTTGTCCGCGCGCCGGATGTCCGCCCGCAAGCCGTCGGTCTTCGCCATCGACACCTCCAGCTCCTCCTCCTTGTCGCGCACCTGGGAAGGAAAGACAGCTGGATCATTAGAGACCTATTACTATACAGGTATAAAGCTCTCCGCTGCGTCGAGCGAGAACAAGGGGGCGATTCTCGCGCTGTGACATCTCAAATTCCGACATCTTTCTAGCGAAAAAATCTGAAATATACGACTGTCGAAGATGGTTGAGTAAATATTTCTGGCTGCAATAGACATTTCAATGTCATAATTAAAGAAGATATGTGTCTAGAAAAAATGTCGAATTCGAGATGTCACAGCGCGAAAATTAGGCCCCTGGTCTATTCTCGCGCCGCGACTTGTTCAATTCGACATTTCTATATAATAAACTCACTCAAATTTCTATTACAGCCAAAATACTTGTTTTAACAATGCTAAAGACCTAAAGGCCATTCTCACAGTTAAGAGTCTCGTAGTTACAGTTATATCGGTCTTTTGCGCACGCCAAACTTGCCTGTTAAAGAATAACACATACAGGCTACAATAAAAAATATTACTACATTATAATTTATCCCGAATTTCAAAGTAGTTACAACGGGTTCAAGCTAAAGCCGAACTTAATGTAAAGTAAACCAACCGCCCCATCTTCGCACGAGTTTTCTCGGCTTTTCTTTACAGAAGAAATTAAATTTCAATTAAAGAAGAAATTCTCTAACTGATAGTGAAAACCGCATAAAAATCCGTTACGTGGTTAAGGTTAGCGGATATACAGACAGACGCGCAAAAGCGACTTTACTTTATCTATATATTGATTCATAGTTAATAGAATAAATAATTAACATATTAATATTAAAATTAAGTACCTAAGTAGATATTTCGTGTCACACAAGCTATTCTTGGTTCAAATAAGCCAAGCCAATGACTCCTCTCTACCAATTTGCTGTGCCCAATTCTTATCATTATTATAATAACATATATATATGTAACACATGGAATGTGAAATAAAGAAATTGAAATTGAAATTGAAAGCACCATCCACTCACCTGTCTCGACAACTTCTGCTTCTGTTGCCTGAGCTCCGACAGTTTGTCCGTGACCTCGTTGTACTCGGCCATGGCCAGTTTCTTCTGCGACAGAGCGTCCTTCAGCTCTTTGTCCTATGGGACAATGGGTGGCATGCTGTGTTAGCTGGCACTTCACTTCAATGGATCGTTATGGGCATGGAGTATTTTAACCAGTGGAGAATTCATTTCAACGAGGGCTAGATTAGATATGCCCGGGTATTTACCGTAACTCGACTACACTGCGCCTCTTTTACGTGAGGGTGGAATTTATAGTTTGGGTAACACTTATGTTCAATGAGGGCTATCGCGAGTTCGAAATTCCACTAGATGGCGCTACTGGCGAATAAGGTTCGTTGCCAAAATACCTCGCGCAATTGGCCAGAATCAAACGCTCTAAGTTGGCAGTTGGATTTCAGCCAATAGAATGGCGTTCTTTTGACAGTGATCTTAGTCGACTGGTAAGCACAAAAACAGTTGCCCTCTATCATTTAGGTTTGTTTCACCAATCGAAGTCATCCTACACATTTTGACTTCGGCAACAGCGCGTCTCCCCTCTCCCTCGCCGCGAATTTAGAACAAATCGTGCAGACTCGCTCTCCACTGGTTGAATTGCTTCATGGTCTAATGGCTGGTTTACATTGGTCAAGGGCAGTGACAAGTGACAGTACGCTATTAGTTGACTAGAATTAACCGAAAATGGGGCTTGAGATGGAACTAATTGCAATAGAAATTATTATTGAGGCAAATGGTGGGTTCGGTTGCTTCTAGTCAACATAGTAAAAATATACATCTGTACGTTTGGTGCTTTTGATGTAAGTGGGCTCGAAAGATCGCATTTTTTGTTTTTTTTGTAAATATCTCGAAAACAGTGCGTCCTACGGGAATATGGTCCATGACTAAATTACAGCCTATAAAATTCTTTACAAGTTATGTTCCACAAGATTTTCGAATTCCCAACCGTTTACGAGCAAATTACGAGCAAAATACACTCTCTATTGTGGTGGTAGGCAAAATTATCTTTTCTTAGAGAGTTGTATGAAAATCTCCATCACCAATAACAATGTAGAACCATCACACCAAAAGCAGCAAAGGTGGTACAGTTGTATGTTTTAGTACGCTGATTAGAAGCGCACCACCTACCATTTGCCGCAATAATCATTTCTGTTGCAATTAGTTCCATATTTAAAACTATTTCTACTATACGGACTCTCTACTCTCCGATCAGTTAACACCGCTGTAGTTTGTCACTGTACTTGTCAACTTAGCTAAACACTCGGTCAATATAAATCGGGCCGAAAAAACACGTCAGTAGAATAGAAATACCCTGCTGTGGTATGATGCGTTGCAAATGCGGTTCGAACACTGTTATTAGTAAAGAAACATACTATTGTCACATGATGCCCTATGAGGTACAGTTGTTGTAAATAATGCACATCGGATAGTTTCGGCTTCGTATTTACTCACACGCATGCTACAGAGACGGTGATTCCGAACTACAGTCCATTCGCGATAAGAAAATAGTGAGTCATTGTCGTCCGCCGGCCTAGCCACGCCCCTCGACCAATCGGGTCGGAACTAATTAGAAGACTAAGTTCACAGAGGCCATTAGACGGCAGGAAATAATGAAAATGAATATCACGCCGGTTGGCGATAAACAGCAAATACCAGACTAGCTGCTAAGGAAAGGGATATCCTTGACTTTATTTTTAGTTTGAGACAATTAAGTTGATTTTTATCCATTAATAAACGCAACCTTTTTTTAAATAAATAAAATGTTTGAATTTTTACTCCACTGTGAAAATACCTTTACTCACTATTTTCTAAACGTGAATGCGTAATAGCCGATATGCAATTTGTTTGTCGGGCCTTAGGAACTCAGTATAAAACGTAAGACAGTGTTTATTACTATTCACACGCAAAAAAACATCTCAAATACACAAAATTTATGTGGAAGCGAGACAAATATCTATCTTTGCAAACCGAAAGAGCTAGCTGGAGCTATTTTGCGGGTAAAGCTCGTCACGCTAGGGGTGCAATTCTCGCCTTCTTAGCGTATCGATGGCAAACGACAATATATTTTAGACGATCTAAATTTGGCATCGTAAAGGTCTTTCGTTGTGCATGCGTCAGCCTAATTACGCAACTCTGTTGCTAACAATTCTCAGATTTCAATGATTGAAATTGACACTTTTTCGGTTAAGTACGATCGATTCAAAAGTTTCAGTTTATTGAAACTTTGTCAGCAACTGAAACCACGAGATCGATGATAGGTAATCGCAAAAGTAACAATTTAAATCATTGAAATCAAAGAATTGTTGGCAACAGAGTTACGTAATTAGCCTCCAGGTCGCAAACGGCCACGTACCGGAAGACGCAGCGTGGGCAGGCCTCCCACAAGGTGGACCGATGATCTGGTAAAGTTCGCAGGTACCAGCTGGATGCGGTGCGGCACAGGACCGGCCGCCGTGGAAATCTCTGGGGGAGGCCTATGCCCCGCAGCGGGCGTCTTCTGGCTGATATGATGATGCACAAAGGGCAGCATAAAAGATGGGAATCTCACCTGTAGCCTCAGCTTCTCGTAGGACTCCGTCTTTTCCTTCATCAGTTCTTCCTTTTCCAGGCTGAGCGCATTGACGATGATCTCAAATTCACGCATGCGCACCGCCATCTCTTGCGGTGTTGATTTTATGTCCTAAAATCAATAAAAATAGAAAGTTTAATCATAATTACAGCCCGTAATAGTCCACTGCAGGACTTAGGGCCTCTTCCACGGTTGGCAGGCGGGTTGGAGATCGCAGTATTGTGAAAATAACAATAGAAACGCTGCTGCTCATTTTCCAGCTTACGGAGACTTAGATATTTTGCCTCGAAAACATTAGTCGCCTCGTACGACACCCACGAGTGCAAGGGGTTGGTGCCATTCTACTCTGCCGGACACCACACGGCCAACTTACTAACTTAACATTTACTAAGAGTATAAACCTTAATTCAGTTACTAAACACTCAAACCAATAATTAAAAAAAAAACATCTTGGCGTTAATGTCCCGGTTGTGCTCTCGAGAACGAGGGCCCGGGGTCCGCCTTGACCATGATCCAGGATTTGGCAGGTCAGGTAGTTACAGTGGAGCGACTGCCATCTGACCTCCATGACTCTGCTGCCAGGGGAACCTGACCAGATTGGATCATGGTTACACATCCAGTCGCCTGAATGTGCAGGTTTCATCACGATGTTTTCCCTCACCGTAAGAGCATCGGTTAGTATTCAACTAATGTACATCAGAAAATAGTCATTGGTACATGGCCGGAGCGGGATTCGAATCCGGGACCCCTGGCTCACGAGTCGGATACTGTAACCGCTCGGCCACCGACGCTCTTAAACACTCAAACCAATGAAAGAATGGAAATCGAACCGCCTCATAGAGATAAGTTGCAAATTGTGACAAGTTCTGTAATGAATTTTGTAACAGTGTGTAATAAAGAGTATAAATAAGGTTACCATAGGCGTGATCCCCGAGTTGAGTTGTTCGTAGCATCGCACCTGGGCTTCCAGGTCGCCGTTCCGCTTCGCCAGCATCGCCAACTCCTCCTTCAGTTGGAATAGGTCTTCTGTGGAACACATTAGGTGGTAAGTATTTGGCTTTACATTACTCCGCTGGTTCAGCGACCCAAAGTGTATCTTAGCCTGGAGACCAGTGAATGCCACCTCTTCCTATCCTGCGCCATCTCCAAGGGGTATATAAAAAGGCCACATTAGCATTATATTGTCACAAACTCATCTGCAGCGTCGCTGTTGTCGACACTGATATGCCAATTCAAAATGGCGTCAGTGAAAGTACTGGCCACAGGAACAGATAAGTTTGTTCTAATAGAAATTATAATATGAAACGCTGCGGCCTTTTCAGACCCCCAGGTCCTCGACTTCATCCAACCATCGAGGAACGAGTAGGTGGAACATAATATTTTGGGCGAAATAGAGTCCGCAAGACTGCGTCGGCTGGAACCACGTAGAGACGATGGATGAGGATCGTCCCGTACGGAGAGCATTTTGTGGGTCGACCGATTAGACGTAGGACTTGTCGGATGACCCGGATATCGCTGGTTTGGCTATACATGGATATTTTTTATCTATCTTGAGTGTTCGTGATCTATGAGATTCAGGAAGCCCCCGAGGCTCCTAGCTAGACAGTCCTCAGCTCTCCTGAAGGTTCTCAGGAGGTCATCAAGACCCCAACTCACCACTACCGTCCAAGTCGTTGCCATCCATGGCCGGTCGCGCCCGCAGCTCAGCGATGGTCTGCGCCAACAGCGCGTTCTCGCGTTCCAGAGCCTTCAAGGCCTTCCAACAGCGAGGAACAGACAAGAGAGTTCTAAAAAGACCATCTAAGGTCTTGATGAGACCCCAACTCACCACTAGCGTCACCATCCATAGCTGGTCGCGCCTTATGCTATGCAATAGCCTGCGCTAGTAACGTTTTCTCTCGCTCCAGAGCCGAGAGAGAGACCTCAGCTGTCCTAAAGCTTCTCAGGAAGCCGTCAAGAGTCTTGATGAGACAACTCACCACTACCGTCCAAGTCATCGCCATCCATGGCCGGTCGCGCCCGCAGCTCGGCGATGGTCTGCGCCAACAGCGCGTTCTCGCGTTCCAGCGCCTTCAACGCCGCGCGGTCGCCCGCGTTCGAAGGCGCCTATGAGAGAATAGGTGTTAAATAAAACAATTATGTATGCAATTATGGTTTTAATGAGATGGAGCCACAGAGCCGTGCGCTCCGCTATCAAAATACAACCATACCATTGGTTCAAACGAAATGATAAATTTAAAGTAGATGTTTCTGTCTAATGGCAGGTCACTGACAGAATTTTGACAAGGCACCTCACGACTTACTATGTCGCTATTGAAGGATTTAGAGTAACGAAAACCAGAGTAAAATAATTTTTTGAACAACTTTAAAAACAAGCAAGATGTGTACGTTGAAACCGGCCGATATTACCATTGAAATACACGGTAACACCTGCTTTCCGAGAAAAAGATGGCAGTGTAAGTGTGTAATGGTACTGCCCCAGTGTCGAGAGAGTGCTAGATGGGACTGGTTCAGATAGGTTAGATGTCATGAAGTGGCAAGTAAGCGCGCACACTACCCCCTGATTAGGTTTGATGCGATGCGTAAGACAGAGAGATCGGTAGGACCATGGGTGGAGCCGGTTTATGCCCCAGGGGGTCTAGTCAAGCTGCCAATTGGCATTGGCACCTAACTGACTCGGCGTGTTCTTAAAGAAGCAACAGCTTTGCATGCATGCAACGCCCTGAGGTTCGATAGTCCGCGAACCCGTCGTATTGTATAGTGATAGTGTCAGTGTAGATGTGTACCATTACACATCCCCCCCCCCCCCATGGCTCCATGGCCGCCCCAGTGTATACGGGTGCTGACCAGGGGTAGAAGTGTGCAGAAGTGTTAACCCGCTAAGGGAGTACACAACCCCTGATTAGGTCCGACGTGGTCCGTACGACCGGTCGACAGTACCACGTGTAAAGGTGATTTATGTGTATATGTGTCCGTGTCACCAACCTGGCTAGGCGCGTTCTTAGCAGGGCTCAACGGCTCACTAGGCCCGTGCAGGCCGAGGTCGGAGAGCCGCGAGCCGGCCGTGAAGGTGAACCCCACGAAGGGCAGGTGCAGCCCCGAGAACGCCGACGACGGCGGCGGCGGGGGCACCGCTTCCGAAAGCCTAAGGGGGCGGGGGGGAGGGATAGAGATTAGGCTTTTTAAACGGGCTTTGCCCCACCACTAGTTCCCACCGCTGCAACTCCTGTGTAGCCAGGATCTACGGCGGCGACCACACACACAGCTCCTGAGTTTTGACACTCAGGCGCGCCCGAGGACAAGCTAATACTGACTTGGAACCCGCAACAAATAGAATTAAGAAGTAATAGGTTGGTGTAGGAAATATAGTGTGCCGACCTCCCCGAGAGAATAGGTTTGTTTACTTACAGACGAACGCGGAAGATTAGATACAAATTATAGTGGGCCAACGGAACGAGACAAAGTTTACAACCTAAATACCTATACCCGTTACATAACATCCTTACATAGTACAAGTATCACTGTCTGTATTTCCGCTAATAAGGAATTTTCAGACAGCCACTTCAAAAAGCAAAAAAGTGTAGTTCGGCGTTGCCGCATTAGATGGCGCTGCTTGGAAAGGATTCTCAAGTATTGAAATAGTAGCTATTTGGTAACCGAAATTACGCAAAAGGAGTTTCGTAAAAAAACACTTCTCAGAAAAGGTACTAAACAGTTTAAGTTTTCTGAAAAGAACGCGTAAAATTTTAGTGCATTCAGGCACAAGTGCCTTATGGTCTTCCTTATCAAGCAATGTGATTGTCACGATGATATTTTGTGAGCAAAGGATCCACGGAGGGTCACGTTTCAATTGGTTCAATAGTAAATATCTGTACATCATGTGACGTAACAATTTTGTATGAAATGTCTCGTCTCGTTACCCGCACTCTACGTCCCACAACGATGGAGTATTTTTATTAGGCAAAGACCAGCCACTGATTCCCACCGCTGCAACTTCTGTTTAGCCAGGTCTTGCAGCTGTGACTCTCAACAGTTCTATTCTACCGGCAAGTAAGCGTGCGTATCACCTTCGATTAGGTCTGACGCGGGCCGTGGGACTGAAAGGTCGATAAGACCCTGGGTGGAGGTGAGTTCTATTCTACCGTCTAAAACTAAACTCACCTGTCTCTAATCGGCCTATTTAAACACTATTCGGCTTAAATGGGGTTCTAAGTGATTACAAAAAGTTTACGGGAGATATTTTTTTGTAATAGAAAACTTGGAGTAAGTGCTTAATTAGAAACCAGACACACGTAAACATTGCATAACCACCAGACCCTAAAAAAACAAAAATTTAATACAGTGAATGGATATACGATATTGACGCAGGTATCTAATTTTGTTATGGGCTTCAGAATTATTAAAACGGATTTTTACTATACCTAGTGAAGGAATGGAATCTATGAACTGAAAATTCACATAACACAAGGTCTGAAAAAACAGATATCGGTCAATAACATGTACAAATGTCGGCCGTAAATAACGCACATTGGCCAGTTCGTAGAGCGTCGTCTCTGTCGCACGCATGGGTGTAAATACCAATGAGGAAAGAAGCTCCCTTTAGGAGAGGGCATAATTTATTTATTTATTTATTTAACTGTTTATTGTACACAATAATTATATACAGAGAAATAATAAAAGAGAGTATAATGTCAAATAATGCGTGAAATGCTTAACACACCTTCCCAAAAAGTACTAGCATAGAGCACAGATGGAGTCTTGACCTATAGAGAATCTACACTGTCAATCTGTCACAACTCTATAGAAATTACTCAATGTGTCATACATTAAGATGACCAAGGGCACCAACAATTTACAATAGTGGGGGGATTTGACAACTTATAGCCGTACCTTTTGTATAATGTAATACGCGCCATTAAAATAAGAAACAAAATTTAAATTGTGACTTCAGCTGTGATTCCTTCGTGACCTGGCGTCACAATAGAATATGAACCATAAGGCCGGTCCCCCATACGATGTAACGCGTTTCTTTCGTCATTGGTAAATAGAAAGCCGAAACCAGCCGCAGTGCTATATTTACCGCCTTGTACCATAACAGGGGGTCGTCTAGGAAGCACATAGATCGTTACCCCTTCTTACTGCTCCTCTTTAGCGGCGACGAGCTTGTCCAACGCGCGAACGTCGTCGGCACAAAATACAAATTATACACCAATAGAGACACTTTATAAATCCACTCTAATACTTCAATCCACAGTGAAAGCCTTTCGGAATACGAACGAAATCCTTGGATTTGTCATTTCGTAAGATGGTCATAAATGATAATGGCGTTTACGAAAACAATTTCTCTATTTTGACAATTTTATATGGAAATGCGTAAGGATAGCACATAAACATGTCATTGTGAACATTTCAATTCTTCGGTTTCGTGTCTTCAGTCTCAACATTTCAATTATCAAACAATCCGAATGGTAGACTTATGAATTGAAATTCAGAGTGCTTATGATTCCTCTTAAGAGAGTGGAAAACTTCTACAGTGGATCTACTGGACTGTCCTCAGCTGAAAACCTCGGTCAACCTCACTTCGCCAATGGTTGGCCAATGGCTTTCTAAGTCTATGTTCAGATTTAACGATGGTGATGATGATGATGACATATAAATACATGGGTAAAACAGTTTAATTTAAATCTTTCGCCTGTGTAGTTGTCAATGTCCCACAAGAGTTTGCTGTGAATGTTTTAAAATCTCTGAGACACCACATATCATGTACCTGGATGTTTGGATAGACAACCTGCTATCGTGGAATGAACACATCAAAATATGTGTGAGCAGAGTCAGAAAGCTGATTTTTGTTTTTAGAAATCTCAGGAGGATGATTGATTGGGATACTATTAAATCAGTATATTTTGTTTTAGCACAATTCTTCATTGCCTACTGCATAACTGTTTGGGGTGGATCGGGCAAGGTCCAGATGTTGAAACTAGAAAGACCACAACGAGCAATCTTGAAAGTGATTACTTTCAAGCCACTGCGTTATCCAACTTCCGATCTCTACGCCCTTACAGATGTGCTGACTGTGAGGCAGCTGTTTACTCGCACAATAATAATAATAATAAAGTCCTTTATTTACCAAATGGAGTACATTTCGACTTATATCTAGATGTAAACAATAATTGGTATAAGAATGAGGTGGAGGTCCCAGGGATACGTGGGAAATAGGTGCATGAACCTGCCGGTATCAGGAAAGAGGCCCCGTGGGCGACCCAAGAAGTGATGGATTGACATCGCTGAGTCGGATGCGAGAGCCAACGGCTTACGACGCGAGGATGCCGAAGACCGGTCGAAGTGGAGAAGATTAAGTAGGAAAGCGGACCCTGGCAGAGGCCGGGATAAGCGATAGGACGATGATGATGACGATTAAAACGAGGTATATGGTGAACATTCATTTTATTCATTATTTTAATAATATTTTACCTTCTGGGTAACTAATTAATGTAGTTTTAAATGTGATTAAATGCATTATTAAATGTGTTTGGACAAATGAATTGATTTTCTTATCGACATTGTTGAAATTACTTTTGTTATTGACATTTAATCTTAAATAATGTATTTCTTATTTGTATTTTTGACATTTGATTGTGTCATTTAGCAATATGGACATATATTTCATTTATTATTTTAACGAATATTTTAAAACCTGGGTAATTTATTAATTAGAGGAAATTATCTTTATTTTGATATTAAACTTCGTATTATCAATTTATTTTGACATTTATAGATTTATAGATCAGTTTTACTTGTGTAAATTTTTATAACATTTTGCATTTATTTCGAGGATCTCTTTTACAAATATATAATGATAAATGTAATATTATTACGTAAACTGTAAAAGAGTAATCATCATCACAGCCCATATCAGTCCACTGCAGAACTTAGGGCCTCTCCCACGAAAGGGGAGGTTAAAACTGTAAAAGAGTATTAAATAAATGTAAATCTGAATAAGTAGAATGGTCACCTGATGTCGGTGTCGTCGACGTCGAAGTTGGAGGTGTCGGTGGGGCTCGCCACGTCCGGCACGAACGGCGCCGCCACCGACCGCAGGTTCTCCCAGTCCAGGCCCGAGAACCAGGGGTGGCTCTGGCGGTGGGGGACAGACCATAACCATATTATACTCGGATATGAAATTCTAGATAAAAAACTCAAAACAAAGAAGTGGATTATTTAAAATCATAGAAATATTTATATAAATTATCACATTCGAAATAAAATAAACACTATTTTAAATAATCCACCCCTTCGGTTTATTTTTTATTGGGGCAATTTGTTTACACTTTTGATATTGAATGTCATCTCCGTGTTTAGTTTGATTGCTCCAGTGACGCCCAAATACAGGAATGCTTCTTAACTTTAAGGGCTCCTTATAGATCTTGCTGTCACTTTTAAATCTTTGACATTCTAATGGGAAAGCATATCTATGAAAAGAGACATTCGAGTATTCGGGCGTGAGGGTTTTCCAATGACGAAGGAAACTCTACTCCTTACGGAGGACAGGCCCTAAAGTTCAATTTCTATATCGATGACAGGCCATGAGCGTACCGATTCGCCATATCTTGTGCTATGATGCTCCGGAATTCTAGTTCTTTTTAGACATATCCTAAGCCCATTATCTGTGTTTAGGTATTATTTGACAGTATGCCCTGTCCTCCTATAAGGAGTTAATCTCGTCATTGGGGTTATCGCGACCCCAAAACCCACCAGAGGGACTAAGCAAGGGCATGGCTTTGTATCTACTTTGGAACGTCGGTTTAATTTATGACATAGCAAATAACAATGCATAAGTTACCTTGAAATCTTGCAGTCCATTTTTGCCCAATCGATTTTCCGACGAGCATATTAGCCTCCTTATTAGATCTTTAGCCTCTTCTGATACCTGTGGTATGAAAAAGTTTACTGTTAGTTGATATTGTAAATGTCACTGAATAATTTTACTACTTTTTATATATTTGGATTCGAAAAGGTTTGAGTGATAGGTATTAGAAAAAAGTGAATGAAGCAAGCTCAAAATTTCTAACGTTGGATTACTTATCTAAAAATGTTCCGAGTGATAGGAAAGATAATAAATTGTTAGTAGGTTCAACCTAGCAACATTTTCTAAACTCATAAGTTGGCAACTCTCGTCATAACCTCTTCATTTTTCGAATATTGTCGTGGGTAGTTGCTATGTCCGTATTTTATTATTACATTTAAAATTATAAGTATTAATAAAGATTTACTATTTATTTTGTCGTTTTTACAGTATATTTTCGGATTAAAGATTTATTAAAGATAATTTGTCGTTGTTAAATCGTAATAAAGCACAAATCCAGTAACTTGTATACCTCCTCGAGAAGGATTACACTTATTTATATTAGGGGTCTGGTGAGCCCGTCCAGCTCTGTTTCTCGTCGTGGGTACTCTCAATGTGCTAAAGAAGCATCCTGGAAGCCACTGGTGGCCAGTTTTGCAGCCACTTTTGCAGAATTTGTGTCTACTTATAACTAAGTTTAAAATGCACGTACCTGTGCGGCGTGGTCGTCGGGCGGCGGGCAGTGGAAGCAGCGCGCGTGGTTCATGATCTTGCCGTACGTCTCCACCAGCGACTCCGCGTAGAACGGCGTCTCGCCGAACAGCATCTCGTACATGCACACGCCTGGGGAACGGACCACCAGCGTTACCCATCGACACACATCAAGGGACAGCGAACAAACGGACTTTGTCGCGCGCGGGAGAGTTAGATAATGAGGATGCTCGATATTTCAGTTGGTTACTGAGACATGGGGGTCTGACGTCAAAATAAAGACCTATCATTGGCTAGATCTATCAAAATTCAAAATTCGAATTTCTTTATTGAGGATGAATTTAAGGAAATACAATGTGACATGTTGGCCGCCCCTGGGTGTGGCTCTGCCGACAACAGCAACCGATGATACGGAAAATGCCAGGCAGATCCGTCATTTTACAGCAGTGCTCCCTGTCCAATAGTACGGCAGTATTTTGACAATTTTGTCCTTCCATCTCAGTATCGCCATCTGGTGGATTTTGAAATTCGGAAAGCCCTCATTAATGAGCTTGGTCTTTCGATTTGCGTTGAAACGAGACGCAAGATTGTGACCGTAGACTAAAAATCGAATACATTATACAGAGGGTACAGAATGCTTGTGCACGCTTTTGTTTTAAGATACCACCGCGAAGTCATGTGACGCCATTCTTGAACCGGGCAGGTTTGTTAAAAATGACTCTAAGACGACAACTGCATCTTGCGAATTTACTCTTCGATGTCATAAACGACCCGAATATCTCCATGATAAACTGCTGTGGCGTGACTCGGGTTCTCGCTCATTTCGAGCGGGTACTTACGTATTGGTACCGGATAAGCACCGTACAACGGTATTTAGGGGCAGTTTCCGTTATACTGCCACAAAGTGCTGGAATGATATTCCACCACCTCTTCGGGACTTGACAATCAAACGATCTTTTACTGTTAAGCTTCGGAACCTGCTCTTGGAATATCAGAAAACGGTCGCTCCGGGAACTCGCGTTTTACCTACTTATAGCTAGAATTACTTTAGTGGGGTACTGCAAAGGTAGTTTCTATTTTCAATATCAATGTAGTATATTTATTTATTAAATCAAGTATATATTTATTGTAGGTATATATTTATTAGTGTAATTATAATATGTATTAAAAATTTGCATTATTGTTTGTATCTTTTTTTAACCGTTCGCGTAACGCGCGTGGGATGCATGGGCTTTTCTGAAAACCAGCGCTGTGACAGGCATGAGCCCTCACAGCATTATGCTGAGACTAGTCCATTTCGGTCTCCGTTACATCACTGGCTGGTCTAACGTAATTTTAATTTAATCGTAATAATAATTTACTGTACTCACCTTAGGTTAAGGATGTAATGTGGAACCGAATAAAGTGCTGTCTATGTCTATGTCTATGTCTAATAAGAAAAGTCACAATACTATTTTTAGGAAATTGACTTTGACAAACTCACCCAAAGACCACCAATCGCATTCCGGACCGTACCGACCCTGGCCGTCTTCCATCGCCTGCAATGCAAAAAAATATTGTCAAGAAGATTAAGACATTTTAAATACTATAATACTTTGGATAAGGATGGGCAGACCGACACAAAACATACCCTCAAAATTTCTGGCGATATGTAGTCAGGCGTGCCGACGGCGACGTTACTTTGAACCTGAAATAGGGAACAAAATTGTAAATAGATACACTTTATTGCTCATAAAACACAACAATATCATAACAACAGAAATGAGGATCAATCATATGATTGAAATTTATAGGCTTGTTGAATATAAAATATAAACGCATTTCATTAGCAATAAAACCCTGTGTAAGAATTTTTGAAATCCTTTTTAAAATACCTAAGTTATGCCTAAATATGTGCTTTATTTCGTGCGATGTAGTCGACGTCATCAGACATGCAAAAGTCAGTGTTCTAGCGCATATGTTATCTTCTCTGGTTTAAGAGATATCGTGAGAGCCTCTTCATAGTCATTCTAGTTGTATAATAAGTTAATAGAAAAGTCACAAAAAAAAATACGTGACTGATCCTCATTGAAAATTGAAATTGTATGAATGAAGACGCCATGAAGAAAATCATGGACGATGATTGAAGTATGAAATGCAGAAGTGAAAGTTAGTATAAGTAAGTAATATGCTTCTATGGAAGCATGACGGTGACAGACTGTCGCACTGTCGGCCAAACACCGCTACATTCTATCATCGCACCGCTCGCCACCGACAAAGAGTTCATCCTCACACCTTGGAGCCAAATTGGCCGCGAACTGTGCGGTTCCAAAGGAACTTTCTCCACAGTAAGGTTGTGGAATGAACTACCTGCAGAGGATTTCCTTGGAGAGTACAGCATGGAGTTCTTCAAGGAAGGGGTGAAAAGATTTTTACGGGGTCGGCAACGCGTGGGTGATGCCCCTGGTATTGCAAACGTTCATAGCCTGCAGTGACTGGTTACCATCAGACTGGCCGTAAGTTTGTAAAGCCACCTTTGTAGTATAAAAGAAAAGAATCGTCGCCATGGCAACCAAAGGCACTCACCTTCCCGTCGTCTCCCAGCCGGAGACAGGACCCGAAGTCCGCGAGCCGAATGTGGCCGCTCGCGTCCAATAACACGTTATCCGGCTTTATATCTCTGTAAAGACGGTATTATTGGATCTTTAGCAAGTGTATGCAGAAAAATTCTTTCATTCTTCCGGAGACGCAATATCAAATTTTATTAACTAATTGACTAACTAACACTATGGGTAACCTGACTTCTTACAACAGTTATGTAATTCTGTATAAACTGTAAACCTATTTCTAGTATCTGTTAATGGCCTCGCTGTTATAAATGTTTGAAGCTATTACTTGTAACTTGCTGTTGGTGTTCTGAATAAAGTAAAAATAAAATAACGGTGGTTTATCAACCGTCACTATAAGATTGTAAAAACCTTTAGTTTATAATCTAACTAGCTTATCACTATCTATTATTGAAAACATTAGAACTTCCGTTCAGTAGTTTTTGAGTTTATCAGGAAAAGACAGACAGACGCGGCGTGGGACTTTGTTAAAAATATGTAGTAAGTAATGACGTATTAAGAGTACTTTAGATTATAAACTGTCGAAAAATTGTAAAATGTTACATTGTAAGTCAATTCGGCACCGGACAGAGTTAACAGAGCCCCGAATCTAACTAAACCGAATCTAAACCTAATGGATACGTCTTCAAAAAATAATGCGTTAAATTTCAAATGATTGACCGTGTGGTGTCCGGCAGAGTAGAATAGCACCAACCCCTTACATTCACGGGTGTCATACAAGGCGACTAATGTTTTCGAGGCAAAAGATCAAGAGTCTCCATAGTCTGGAAAATGGGCAGCAGCATTTTCCATTATTATATTTAAACACTGCGATCTGCAACCCGCCTGCCAAGCGTGGAGATTATGGCAATAACTTCCGCTATCGTGGGAGAGGCCCTAAGTCCTGCAGTGGACTGTTACGGGCTGTGATGTTGCGGTTTACAATATTTTGATAGTTTTTAATCTAACGTATTTGACTACGTTACATTATAAACTAATAAACAAACATCTTGGCGTAATGTCTCGGTTGCGCTCTCGCGCACGCGCCTTACACTTAACTAGCGGCATTTATAATCGTTGCATGTGTTTCTCATATAATTTAAGGCATCTATACACAGTGTACGTAAAAAATCATCTTGGCGTTAATGTCCCGGTTGTGCCTTCGCGCACGAGGACCCGGGGTCCGCCTTGACTGATTACAGTGGAGTGACTGTCATCTGACCTCCGTGACCCTGCTACCAGGGGAACCTGACCAGATTGGATCATGGTTACACATCCAGTCGCCTGAATATGCAGGTTTCATCACGATGTTTTCCCTCACCGTAAGAGCATCGGTTAGTATTCAACTAATGTACATAACTCAGAAAACAGTCATTGGTACATGGCCGGAGCGGGATTCGAACCCGGGACCTCTGGCTTACGAGTCGGATACTGTAACCGCTCGGCCACCGACGCGCTATACACAGTGTACGTAGCGTGCTTGAAATTGCAAGTCGTGACTTTGGGTATTGCTTGTTCATCAAAGACAGTCAGTTTGGACAGATCATACAGACTACAACTCACCGATGCACGTATCTGAGCTCGTGAACGCTATGTACAGCCAGCACCATCTCTGCCAGGTAAAACCTGGCCATATCCTCAGGCAGTCGGTCCTCGAACTTGGACAGCAGAGTGAGGAGGTCACCACCGCAGTAGTAGTCCATCACCAGGTACTGGAAGGTAACACGGCGAATAAGTATCGTGGTGGTCACGGGGTCTTCAACTGTTCGACCAGACTCTGGTACTCTTTAAGACTTTACTGCTGATAATTCTGATTTCAATTATTGAAATTGTTACTTTTGCGATTCCGTATAATCGATTTCGAGGGTTCAGTTGCTAACAAAGTTCCGTTGCAATTAACTGAAAGTATGAGAAATCAGATAATTGTTCGCAACAGAGTTACGTAATAAGCCTACTGGCAATCCTAAATACATCAGGTAGGTAATTAGGTACGTACGTAGAAAAAAAAATTGGACTTTTTGAAGCTTTTGTTGCTTAAACAAAAAATATCGCCGGCAGAGCTTGTCTAAGCTGAAATGACGCGCCCCACTACTTAATTAGTTGATTTCGATGTGTGAGTGCAAATATTAATAACGACACTTCATCTGTGTGGGAGCGTCGACTGCTCAATCGAACGTTTGAGTCTCACCGGCAACTGAATTACCAATTACAACGGTATTTGTATATGTATTGCATCCATATTTTAAATTTGCTTGTGTGCGTTAATGCGATAGTGGGGCGCGTCATTTCAGCTTAGACGACCTCTACAGTGATCTGAATTGTTGCATGACGTCACGCCTAAGGTGAAATTTCACTCAGAAATGATATCACGACCCCCATTCCCAAACTTTAATACGCTTTATCGTTGTCATTTATTATTGATTTGATAAATTAAAAAAATAAGTGTCTAATATTCTTTTATAATCTAACTGACGAACTAATTAGAATTTTAAAATGTTGACCCAGTCATCATCCCTATTAGTACTCTGTTCGTACTCACCAGATTGTGTTGGTCCTGGAAGGCGTAGTGCAGGTCGGTGATCCAGCGGCGGTCGCCGAACACCAGCACGTCGCGCTCCTCCTGGAAGCACGCCGTCTCCGCGCGCTGGAAGACCACCCGGAACCATTATTAACTACCAATGTTGCGAGCAAGTTTTAATATTTTTTATGCCACGCAGTGACAGCCCACATGATGGTAAGCGGCAACTGTCACCCAATAACATCTACGGTTCAAGCATTTAGGTTGCAGGCAACAAAACTGCAGAACCGCAGGTGCGTTGTCACTGTGAGGGCTAAGATGAAATGCCTCGATCGTACATTCCTAAATCATTAATTGTACTGTAACTTTGCACATGTTTTGAATTCTATAGTGTAAACTAATATTTCATTTTCCCATAGTAATAATTAAAAATCTATTTATGGATTCAGTTGTACGTCATTTTACTAACACTACTAACACATATATTATGTATCTATCTATTCACTTTATCTATATTTTCAAATTATTTGTTAGCAATAAACATTTATGCCCATTTTATAACTATACAAATCTTGGTCACCTGACCTGACCTGACCTGAAATACAGGCTTTTTGCCTAGTTTAGGCATCAGTCACCCACACTTATTGTATCTAAGGAATTTGTGTAATGTGAATTGTAAATTACTGGGAATAAATAAACTTTATTTATTATTATTATTATTCATGTGAACTTATTAGCCACAATAACCACAATTTAAATAATCCGGCAAACAATTTTACTTGCAGCTAACTTTCGAGCCGCCATAAAGATTGACGAGAGGTATAATCAGACTACCATTGCAAGGGAAAATCGTCCTTGTTGCTTTACGGCGTGCAACAGAACTTCAACCTTAGGCCGATAATGATAAAGCAGTTTTCTGGTCGAGTTTCCTATACTCACCTTGAGCATCTCCCACTTGTTGAGTATCTTCATGGCGTAGACGCGCTCGCTTGCCGTGCCCGCCGCCGCATCCGTGCCCTAAGAGAAACCAATTCATCATCATTCATATTCATTCACATCACAGATCATCGTTACGTCATTGGTTGATGATTCATCAATCATCGTGTATATATACAGACATATTCCCGTTGTCCCGGTTGACGGTATGAGAGACTCAATGCGCTTGGCATACGGCCGTATCTTCGACACAAACTTTCAACTTTTCGTGGCGACAGTAAGTAACTCTTTATTGCACACATAAAAAATAAATATAAATACCAAAAAAAAAACCAACAATTGACATGCGGGCAATAGCGACCTTACAATCTATGGGAAGAGGAACTGACTTATCAAGTCAAAACCGCTGTTTTTGGGTGACTTTAATGTGGCTGACTGGCAGACCTGTTTTTTTACACCTATAAGTATTATCGCTACATAAAGTTAAAAGTCAAAATTACTTTTCTCTCTGACCGTACCGAACGTGCTAGCTTGTGCATAGGCAACGTTTTATGGGTCTACTAAACCACTATCATAGCAAAAAAGTGGCATATTTCTTGTATTTCTTCAACGTCAACGACGGATACATACGTATGTCAGGTTGACTGACAATGACGGATGAAGCCGTCCTAGGCACAATCAATAATACTCGTTTTAATTAAAACCTAAAATGTACCTAACATATTCGATGCTATGGTTCGTATGTGTAGTATAGTATTTCAACAATAATTTTAAATTAAATGTTTACATTATGTTTCATCATCACAGTCTACGGCATGACTTAGTGCCTCTCCCACGAAAGGGGAGGTTATTGCCATAATCTCCACGCTTGGCAGACGGGTCGGAGATCGCAGTGTTAAAATTAATATAACAATAGAAAACGCTGCCGCCCATTTTCCACTCTACGGAGACTCTAGATGTTTTGACTAGAAAACATGAATCGACTTGTACGACACCCACGAGTGTAAGGGGTTGGTGCAATTCTACTCTGCCGGACACCACACGGCCAGTTGTTTTATCATCACCATCATATCAGCCAGAAGACGCCCACTGCTGAGCATAGGCCCAGGACAGGCCCACAGATCTCTACAAAGGCCGGTCCTGTGCTTTCCGCATTCAGCTAGTACCTGCGATTTTTACCAGGTCATCGGCCAGCCCACGCTGCGTCTTGATCACCAGTCGTCTTGCCAGTTGTTAACTTCTATCAGTCAATATCAGCAGTAATTTCCACAGCATGCGAGTGACAGTTTTAGTATTTGGCGCCACATATTTGATATGTGTCGTTGACAGAAACCCTCTAACCTGCATGAATGCGGCGCGCACGACGCACACCTCCCCGAAGGCGCCGCGCCCGATCACCTTCACCAGCTCGAAGTCTTCGCGCGCCAGCCGCAGCCGCTTCAGCGTCGTCGCCACCGGTTTCACTGCACACACAAAATGGAGTTCTTCTTCTTATCGAGTCGATGGACTAAACTCTGAACTGACACTTTATTCGCCCAGTAATCGGCGACGCATACAGCGTTTGAACAGATATTACTCCTTACTACTTATTACTAAGGATACTAATCCTTACGTAATGTAAAGTCGCTTTTCGGTTGCACGGACAAGCCAAGGACGTTCGACCATGACCTCCGCACCCGAAAAGCGACTTTATTTTATACGACGTAAGGATTTGTATCAACTCTCTAGCTGCCTCCTAGATTGGTCCGGCCTCAGTGTCATATGTAATCGCTTCAAAATGCCAGTTGCTTGGTATGTATTCTATTGCGACTTCAGACCGGAACTTGTCGAACAGAGCGTCGGTGGCCTAATGTTTAAGGGGTCCGACTCGTACCCCAAGGTACCAGGTTCGAACCCCAGTGCCACCATGTACCAATTACCCTTTCTGAGTTATGTAAATTACATTACTTGAATATAGGAAATGCAATACCGGGATCCTGCATACATTTTGCGGGATCCCGCTGGACTGACGGGATTACAGAGAAGCGTGGTTCAACATATCGATCTAGCGTCTCTATAGATTCGTGGATTATTTTCTTTTCTTATAAAGGCTGATTTTTTAAAACCTTTGGTTTCTAAATTGAATTTAAACAAAGAAAAATAGTTTTAACATATGTGAAACTAGCTTTATTAGAAAGTTAATGAAATGCCATTAATGTTTGAATATGATTTCGGCCAAGTGGCCGCTGCGTGTTTATTCTATCAAAAGTCAAAACCATTCAACCAAAAGCGGGCTTTATTGCTAAACAAAATTTTGTATGGAGGAAAAAATTAACAACAGTCAATAATTTCACATTGGCCATCGAGATTGTGCGATCTAAATCTTTACTTCGTCATTTATTTATTACATTATTATTATTTATAAATTTTTAATATTGATTATTTTCTTTGGGAAGAAATACACTGGAGACTCTTTGGACTTGTTCTCTCCTGATGAAAACGCAGCCCAATGGGTGAAGAATTTAGATATTTACTTGTAGTTTTAGTGTTCATTAATTACCTAGGTTATAATTAGCGACTCGGCTATTAATGCCATACGAATAAATAAATTTTCTTTTGAGATATGTCTACGCCGTTAAATCAGATATAAATTTAAATAGAATACAACATTTGGTGAGTTATTAGCAAAGTACGGCCGTTTGCTGCGAAATGTGTGAAAATTGGACATCCAGATTTGGCCATCTGCGCGCCAGTCGGGGCGGCCACATGGCCGAAGTCTTATTCAAACAGAAATGGCATTTTATTATCTCTACAATAAAGCTAGTTTCACATATATTAAAACTATTTTTCTTTGTTTAAATTCAGTTTAGAAACCAAAGGTTTTAAAAAATCAGCCTTTACAAGTAAAGAAAATAATTATCATAAAATAGTTTAACTACACGTGAACATAACCTATATTTATATTTGTTTTTTCTCAGTTGACTGTTGACAGTTGATAGTCATAACTTATCGGCATCTTATCGGAATAAATATGCGTTTATAACATAGAGAAAAAATTTTATATACAGAAGCAGAGAGTACATTTAGAGTTTAAATATGAGACAAAATGTCACACATCTCTATAACACACACACTAATGCAAATGCAGGGACGGAACAAGGCAGCCCATCATGAGTTATATTTTGCTACGACTTTCTACTCGTAACGAACACAAACAAATCTGACTTGTTGTTCGCTCCAGATGACTATGCAATATTTTTAAGCTTGTCCTTATATATTTTAATATTGACATTATAATAAAAGGAAGGTGTCTAGTGAGTCAGAGCCATGCCCTGATACCTACCACCGTCTTTTCGATCTCTCGATCCTACATACCGTGAATCGGCAGTGCTTGCTTTAGCAAAAAGGAGGGTTATGATTTTGACCGGTATTAATGTTTATTAGTTGCCTCATAACTTCTAAACTAAGTAGATACCTACCTACTTACTTATAGTTAAAAGCGTCTTCATTGTTCACAGGTTGGCCTATGTGACTTCACAAATTTAATATGACGCCCTCTAGAGGACATAGTCATGAAAAAAAAAATAATAATGAAAAGGATAGATACATTGATATATTAAACAAGCAGCATATTCTTTATTTTCAGTAAAAATTCATATTATGCTGGTGCAGCAGGACAGAAGGGACTTGCATCTAATTATTATCTTGTTCTTCAAAATGTTTACAACGCAGCACTTCCAATTTGCAACCCAGACATAACCATGTCTGGTCTTTAGGAAACCTAGAAAAACAAATATTTATGTAAATAAACGTAAATACGCGATTAATCCGTTGTTTCATATAATGTCTGAACATTTAAAATGTTATCTAGGTACATTTTTGGTATGGAACCCTGATACATATAAAGTTGTGGACCGCTATTCACAAGATTTGAGTAATAAAATACTATACAATAAATACTAAGTCCGACCCTGTTAGCATCAAAATATTTTCGTACCTATTTAGACACCGAAATATTGCTCAATTTGCCAATAATTTTAAATCTATCTCTAATGGCATGTTGTTTTAAGGTAAAACATTTCAATTAATGCAAATTCACACTATTTCGATTCATATTTTTGTCACAATTTCTAAAATTTATTTCGGATCGCCTCGACCACGAATGTTTACTTACCGGTGAAAGGATAATCCAGGTGTATTTCCATACTTTGCGCTTTCACATAAATGTGCACTAAATTACACACAAAATTACAATCTTTTATATGGTTTAATTTAAATTTTATTAGGAAATTATAAAATTTACACCGATGTTTCAAAAAAAACGTCAGGTCGATATGCCCTCGAGCAATATGTCGAACGTTCAAAACATTGCGCACGTCATTTTCCGTGAACTTATTCCAAGGGATAAATAAACGGGATAGCAAGATTCATAATCATTGTAGAGCGAGCGAATAGGGAATATTTGTGATTTGTGTTTAGTCTGGTATGTCTGTGGTTTATAAACAATTGTTTTAAATTCGTTATGGTGCATCAACAAATCTTTTTTGTACTCGGGTACCCGGATGTGGTGCTCAGATTGTACCCGGGTACAAAATATCTTAAATACCCAGGGTCAACTGCTTAATCAGATCAGGCAACAATGCCTTCATTTGAAGTTTGAAGGATAAGGTTGGCTGTATAATTATTATAGTTCATTCGCAGTAAGAAAATAGTGAATAAAGGTGTTTTCACAGTGGAGTAACAATATAAATTTTTTATTTTTTTTGAAGTTTGTGTTTATTAATAGATTAAAATAAACTCAATTGTCTCAAATTAAAAATAAAGTCAAGGATATTCCTTTGCTTAGCAGCCAGTCTGCAATTTGCTGTTTATTAAAACTGGCGAAGTATTCGTTTTTATTATTTAGGTCATTGTTGTTACGACGTGATTGGTCGAGGGGTGGGCGGGGCTAGGCCGGTGGACAACGACGACTCATTATTTTCTTATTGCGAATGAATTATAACAAGACTTTTTGTTTGACTCAACACAGAGGTAGGAGATCGCAGTAGGTTCTGCGGTAAGAGCGCGGTGATGTAAATATATTGACTATAACGAAGACCAATTAAACCTTACTTCCACTACATAAAGTCCGTTTCAGCTTGGACACAGTTCACTACAAACATCACTAGATAAAACTCATTTCTCCACTCACCGTACTGTATGAAGTCCGCGACCGCCTTCTCCCGTCTCAGACTACTGTTGCAGCACTCGTCGTACAACACCAGCATCACGTCGAGGAGGGTCTCCACGCTTAGCGTGTGCGAGCGTGGGACGCCCACACGCCGCGATAGGAACATCGACTCGATCTGCTTTAGCCGCTTTATGCCTAACGCTGGGAACAGAGAGATATAACCTCGTTGTAGTCCTTCCTTAGTTTGGCGTCAGACAATGATAAAATAGGTTAGTTTATTTTTATTTTTCCAGTCCAAAACTGAGAGACGCGGACGGCACTGTCTGAGGTTTCAAATAGATCATCGAGCGAACAGGAGTCTGAGCAGACTAGCAAATGCGCCATGGTTTGCGGCGTCGCTCATCACTCGCAGGCGCTTTCGGTGGAAGCGATATTCCCCCATCTGCAGAAGTTTTCTCTTAATCTGCGACCTAGACAAGCAACCTGTTCATCGTCTTCCAAATCGGCCAGGGCAGCCCATAACCAGGTGGCAGTTTCTCTTCGGGTGGGACAAAAGATTGAGGAACATTGTAGTTCGTTGCCGCAATGTACCAATGACTTTTCGAGAGAACAACTAGTACTAACCGATGCTCTTACGGGGAGTGTAAACATCGTGTTGAAACCTGCACAATTAGGCGACAGATCGATAAGGGTCACTATCAGAATATCCACGTTGCAAAATGACCAACCATGACCATTCTGGTCACCTTCCCCTGTTAACAGGGTCACGGAGGGCAGGTGGCAGTCGCTCCGCTGCAATTACCTGATCGTGCGCGAGATAACAAACGGGACATTAACGCCAAGATGACCACAAAGTGAATAAGCGCTACATACATAGTTAACACGGTTACATCGTCTGCATTACCAGCCGAGAAGGCGAGAAATATCAAAAGATCACAGATTTTCGGAGAGTCTGCCTACCATTTTAGTTTCAAAAGAGAGTATTGCTGCAGAGCAGATATACAAGATATATCTGTAGATACTATTTCATAATTGAATGTGCAGAGCTCTACTGTAGTTTGTCGATAATAGTCGATCTGGATCTATCACGTCGATCGTGGATCGCGGGAAAACATTTCCCTGCATCCACTTACATTTCTTATAAAATAAATCTATTTAATATTTTTCATTCGTAAATAGCCTAAGTCGTAGTAAATAGATAACACGCCGCTTGCCTATTTTATGGTAGATAGTCGCCACGAGTCTGAACATTAAGATTGTATCGAGATATTAATGTGCCAATTTTGTATTGACCGGCAGAAACCGGCGTCTTATTTACCCACATCCGCAAAATTCTTAAGTCATTATAAAAATAGATTTACTCTAAGCGTACAGCGCTTTAGCGGAACCAATACGCTAACAGGACAACAGAAAGCCCGTACTAAAAAGTACAACAGGAAACATCCAACAAAACAATGCAATTTAATTATGGATGTAGGCAGTAACGTATTATAGAACACCATACATAAATGAGAGCGTAAATAGCACACAATTATAAATGCTTGGCGTAACATTTGACGTGCGATGAATCAGAGGCCAATTAACGAATCTTACTGCATGTGCTATGTGCTGTCTTTATGGAAAATTAATTACTAGAAACCGTTCAAACTGAACGACCTTGATGCTGTATGCACTATCAATGGCTTGATTGTATACATCCTCGAAGTAAATAGTGCAGAATACACCACACTAGAGCACTAGACTAGATCGTTAGATCGGTTTTTCGAATTGATTACCCAATCTTGACCTACATACGAGATTTCACCGACATTTCGCACAGAAATCAGTTGTGTGCAAATATCATTGCCTGTAGTTCCCGATGATTTGAACTATGTTCTCACCAATTCATTACACATGACCGGTTCAGTGTAACAATGGTAAATATGTAATAGGTACTCTTTCTTCCCCACGTCGCCAGGTCTTCTGCATCCTCGCGTCGTAAGCCGTTGGCTCTCACATTCGACTCAATTAGAATTAAAGAGTAAAATCTTATAACACAATTTATTATTAATTTCAGATTTGCCTAAAAACTAAGAAACAACATGAACACTCCCATTATAAATCTTTTAATAAAGATCATGAGAACATTAGATAATAAGAATCATGTTTTATCAATTAAAAAAACAGATCAGAAGTTTATAAAAGCATGTTGTTGATGCTAGGTCATATGGTAGGCATATCATAGGCATGATGTTAGGTTTGTAGTGTTTACTATATCACACACATGCATGATCATATAAACAACCAGTCTCTTCTATTACTGGACAATTTTGCCATGACAAAATGGTTCATCATTAGTTATCGGAATAGGCTAAACATATTTACCTAAACTTTGAGGATGAGTCCTAAGGTGACTTTGGGATGTTAAAATTTTTTTACTAGACGTCTTCCGGGACGTCATTTATATACAAATTAAAAATGTTAGTACTATAGTAAAAAAATTGTATTTAACCTTTGTTTGTTTAACATAGATGACCATAGACCACCATAGACATGGAAAGGTTGACCATATATAATAGCAAAATTAACAGGCTGCTGTTCATTTTCTAATCTAGATGTTCTAGCTGCATGGACTGCACCCAAGATTATTCTTGTTATAAAATAACCATGAATAAAAGGGATTGTTGTTCTTCTACTTAAATGGCCAAGTGTAAAGTTAATAACATGTAACTTTGGTATGCTATGCTGATGTATCTTAGATTTGGAAGAGGTTGGCATAAAAATGAAGAATTATGGTGAATTAATTATATGACAATAAACATTCATTCTACCACATTCTTATACAAACATTCATACCTAATATTAATGCTTTTCCTGGTAAATAAATAACTTACATCTATAATTTTATTTTTATACAATTTAGACCTACAATTTTGTCATTTTGGTACAAATTGTATTTAGTACCTTCATTTCAATAGTGGTTTTGTTAAAAATTTGTTTTAAAAAACTTACCTGGAACGGTGTTGGTGGGGCCCAAGGCCCGATCGGGCGATGAGTCTTCGTCGTCAGACATGCTGTACCAATTCCCAACTCTCAAAGTCCAACACGCATCTCACCTCGATTAGTACTATGAGATTCTAATACAAAATCTACTTGGTAAAAATTTAAGGCATACAGTGCTTTATTGTTATCGTCTTGTTTTTATGTCTCATTCTCGTATATCTGTAATGGAAATGAAATAAATGTGTCATTTGAGTTTCATCATAATGAAAGATGTAGTAAAAAGAGTCACACTCTATTATCTCACATATTTCTAGTCCATACTAAAGGGGTATACCACATAATAATTATTGAAAATTGATCTTAATCTATTGATGTTTATTAATTGAAGCAGTTCAATCTCATACTGGTATGCCAAGAGAAGGCAAGATTTGTAAATTATATAATAATATATTTTTAAAGCTATTTCATTTCTATGAATGTGATCTGCACAACATAAACAGCCAATGTTTACAATATTATTTTGCAAAAAATACTAAGATATCACCTAATATGGGCAGAGAAACAGTCATGTGAAAACCGAAACAAAAAGCAATTTCCTATGAATCTTTATCAAAACTACAGACTCGTTCGTTAAGCGTATTATAAACATTAGTAACAAAAACTAACGCCCATTGATAGAATAGAGCAACAGGAAATTTAGCAAATTTCACCATTGTCTGCAGTTTGTTAGGGCGACAATGCTTTCTATCCGTTCATTACAAGGCTGCTTTTGTCACTCGAGACTAGATCACTTTCGCAATGCTTGGATTTGTTGAACTTTATCTAAGTAGCATTTCATTTTTATCCCATTAGCAAAAAAGTCCAATAGAAAAGTCAATGACATGACGATGGCTTACCGAATAATGACTATAAATAAACAATATAAGATACTTGCGTATGTCCAAAATATCGTTCCTGATGAAATGTTACATTTCCAAGGCAATTTCGTATTGTTGCGGATAAGAATACAAATCCAAAGAGTTCTCTAACCTAAATTTAACTATCGATTGTTATGCTAAAACACTTCGATGAGTCATTGACTTCACTTAATTTATACACTTCTGTTTTAGATTTAACATAATCACCTGATAAATTCATGTCGTCTTATTGAAATTGCGATTATATTTTAGTTCTTTGTAACATAATTTTCGATTCTTTCGAAGCAGACATTTTCCTCGGTCGGGGAACTAAAACTTAGTGTTGCCGGTTTACAAAAAATCACTAATCTGCAAAATACTACGTCGGATATTTTTCGATAAGTTCGATAAGATTGAAGCAAACGTCGTTTTGTAAAATTACAGTCTAGAACATTTCATTGTAAATAAATTATAGGAAACATGATTCACGATTTTGGATTTTTACTAGACAAATAAAAAAAATATTTTCAACTGCTAAATTCGGAAGTCACCAAACTGGCAACGTCGTAACCGGATGTTAATTTGGAATTATTTCAATGTATATTATTTCACTTTATAAGTTACTAATAATACTATTAACTTACTTTGAGATATAATATGTTTTAAAAAGAAATTATTATTTATTATTTTACACAAATAGCTTTTAACTTTATCTATCTTTAGTTTAAAATAAATTCCATTTGATAAAGTATTGTCATTGACTCAGCGTCATATTTGTTCGTAATGGAGTCGATGTTCTGTTCATCCGTATTGTAAAATAGTAATTTTCCTATTTTCTGAAAGATACCATATAAAAGTAGGTGTGATTGTGATTTACTGGATTGCAGTGATTTGAATATACAAATTTATGGATTTCTCATACGAGAACAAGTACCCAAACAACCTCATCATTCTGTCAATGGTATGTATGCCATCAAAATATTTTGGAAAGTTCATGTAATTTCATACGTATTTCACTATTCTGATTGTTATTTGACACCAATAGTCTAGAGCAGACATTGTATCATCGATTTCTTATTAATTTTGCAGCATTAGATGTCACAATCTCTAAATATTTCATTGCTTTGTCGCCCGCGTAACTGGGTAGCTACACGGAAAGGTCATGCATTCATATTCGCCGTTTCTTATTCCAGAACGATGATTGGCGCGGAATAAATTTAATTATTGTGAGTATAGGAGCTCGCAAAGTTCTCTGCGCGACATAAGACTCGAGTTTCATGGTTCTAAGAGGGCTGCTTCACTGTGACCCTCAGACTAATGAAGGTATGGCTTCAGATCAACCAGTGAAAAAGAAAATACGCATAGACGCACCGGATATCGACGGTGGAAGTGATAAATCGACAGAAGATGCCATCACAGACATTTTTGACGCTGAAGCACCCACAGAGGGAACGGAAGAATTTCCTGTAAGAAATGGAGAATCACCAGATAGTGGGACAGTTAGTGAAGATGCTGTAGACTGCTCCGCTATTTTACGGCTACCCCCTGATGCTGGTGTGGAAATAATACCATCCTGCTCAAACCCAACACCTAATTGGCATTCTGAGGATGACAAACTTCTAACAGAACTGCGAGTACTTCAAGATGCCTTAGTCGGACAATGCTTATGTAAATTTGATGAAAATATAGTGACACAACTGTTTGATAAAAGGTTAAACATTGGATCTCAACCAATGAGATGTTCACTAACCTACTTGTCTACAATGCAACTTATGTTTGATATTTATTTAAAACAAAATAGTACAGGGATAATATGCTCAAAAATAATGCATGCATGTGACATGCTGGTGAGAAACCAACACGACTGGATCACAGAAGTTGTGGAGTTGGCTGATCACAAAAGCAAATTTGTAACTTTTGTAGCTAGTAGATTATTGGCTAGTTTTCTAATTGTATCAAAGGATACAGTTGATGAAAACTGGCTCCAACAAATAACAGAAAATATTTACTTATTTGATAGAATAAACAGAATAACGGTACAAAAAATTAATTTTAGCTTAGATATAATAAAAAGGATAGTTGAGTGGAAGGATGTTGAGCAACATCCATTAGAAGATAGTAACTATGCTAATGCCTCAGGTAATGTGCCAGTTCAAGACGACAACCCATTTAGAAGTAGTGTTGGGTATGGCACAAGTAACAGTGTGCAACCTTCTAGTTCTCATAGTAGTAATTTACATAATGCATTCTCAAACCTGCAAACCAGTAGCACACCTTCAACCTCAGCTAGTGAAGATGCCCCACAGCGAACTGTTACGTTCAAACTTCATGAGCCAGTATTAAAACTGGAACAACACACTGAACCTGAGAGGCCAGATTCTCCTGAACCAATACCTTCAAGAATAGAGCGAGTGAATGAAAATGGATGTGTAACTGTTATCTTGACCGACTCCGAATCATTTGACACATCACACATAAAGTGCTTGACAATAAAAACTTTAGAGCACCATTGGCCTGTATTAGTTAAGAATATGAAACACCTACTGTTACAGTACCTGAATTTAGCTAATTCTGAAAATTGTATTCTTACGTTTTTTTCTTTATGGGAAAACATTATCAGTGTAAAAGCCAATTTGTCTGTCATTGATACTAAACCATTTTATGCAGATTTGCAAAGTTTTGTTGATTTGTTACGTAATACAATGCTACCAAGTCTAATCTACTCTCATTTACTAAGCTTATTCAATGAGGTACTGTGCTATGGGTCAACATTAGCCCTACAAGACATATTGCCTGAAGAAATTTGCTGCCTCGCTCATTCCATCGTACGGTTCGTGAAGGATTTCAGGCTACTTAATGATGTGAGGGTCCATAACAGCAGAAGTGGCTTTGGTTTTCTTGGCCACAATTGCCAAGTCATCCAAAACTATTCTTTGGGATCCGATGCTAATTCTTTGTCAGCTACTATACAGTTAGTTGATCAAAGCTATGGAGAAGATAATGACGATTCATCCCAGACAAGATCTGAAGTTGACAAGACAATGTTACAGCGAATGTCATTGCTAGTTCTGAAATCGATTGCTGTTACCGTCAAAGAAATGAGATGTGATTCATCAGATAGTTCTATTGACTCCTCCGACTACAATGCCATACAGGACATGCAAATTGTTGAGAGATCCATTAGAGATGTGTTGAAAAAGTTGGATGTTTTCATCAGGAACAGTATGGAGTTTCATCCAGAGACACCATTTACAAAGATGTTGATCCATTTATTCAGTGAGCAAGATGACTATTTGATTGAGTCTATGGTTTGCACTTTAGATATTACAGTAGGCATAGTCTATAGGAACTCAATGTATCCAGATTTAATACCAATGTTGAATCCCATTGCTTCTTTTACAGAGTTTCTGAAAGTAGTTTCACATGACAGTGACGTTTTGTTAGAATATTTGGTCAGCAATGAAACATGTTTTCTTTTGTACTTGCTCCGATTCTTGAAATATGTCAAGAGAAATTGGCCTAAATTTCTTGAAACTTGTCAGCAAAATGACTCAGGAAATAATAGAGGTCTAGATGACACAATGACGGTGCTCATAAGGTTACGATTCAACATAAGCAGGCTGGTATCTAAATCACTATTCCCTTACAACATCAGCCCAGTTCTAAAACTGTTAGAAGTCTGTGAAAGTTTATATGACGGAGATGAGTTTAGCTGAAATGCAACAGCTGTGTTTACCTCTGTAAATTTTCTTTCACAGGTTGTACAAATAATTTTTGTACATAATACTCCTATAACATATTTCTACTGTACTACAAAGACTGCAAATTCTTAATTTTACATTCCAAAATCTTAGTTAATTGGTTTAGGGCTAATAGGATATATAGGTGTGACGATGAAAATTATCACTATAATAATTAACTTATGTGAAATTAAAAATAAAATTCATTTTACTAAAAATTAAGTTAAACCTAAAGTCTTCCGTTTTAAAAGGATAACGTTAACATGAACCATGAAAAGTATATTTGACTTTGTTTGATATTTCTAACGGTCATGATTACAAATCTAGATTGACGTAGGAAAAATACAATCGAATGTGCCTTATATTAATGTGATGGGGTGCTTTATAGATTTAATCAATTATATTTTAGCACAAATATTATATACTTTAGATTAAAGTACTGTAATTAAAGTATTGGTTGTAAAGTAAGTCTAGTTATGTATTGCATATAAATGCGGGTCTACATTTTCTACTAAATTATAACAAACGAATACATTTCACGGTTGTAAATATCGCCATCTTTTACCATACTTTTAAGTAACTGTAATCAGTATTAATACAATATTTAACTTATATACAACATAATATGTTTAATATTTAAAGTAATATTTCTTAGATTTGTTTTTTGAAAATGTCTTCTACCATCCTAATTCTATTCTATTCTAATTCATCCTACATCTCTTTTAAATATCTTACCTATTTAATTGCCTTCTCAAAATAAATTCTGAAATTCTGATTATTCAATTGAAATAAAAAACACAATGTATCCAACAGTACTAAGAAATATTATAAAGTATTGATATGGGATCTTCTAAATTAAGATTTACTTAGCTTTAAGTTGGAGCTTACCACAACAGACTGTTTTATGTAATGTATTTTATTAGGTGTCCAATTTGCCTTTATCGAGTTACTATCTTTTTCTTTTTAAATGGAATCTCAAGTTTTTAGTATGCTATAAATTGTTTTGGTACATTAAGTTTTAAGACCTCTGATAAATGGATATGCCAATACACTCTTGCCCTCATGTTTCAACACTGTCTGACCTTTACTAAAAGCAATTAAATGTGGTTACTGAAAATATAATTTTATAATTATTGGTAACAGTTGGACTTTATTATTTAACTGGGTTAAAAATTCAAAATTGTGTCTAAAATAGATTATACTTAACCTTAGTGGATACATGTTATTTGTTAAGTAACATTAAATTAATTTAAAATAACCACAATAAATTGAAATATTTTTGTACATGATGAAAACAAGTTATTTTACTATACCATGGTATTATATTATATTTGACCTGCACATTCAGGTGACTGAATGTGTAACCATAATCCAATCAGGTCAGGCAGGATCACGGAAGTCAGATGGCAATCGGTCCACTGTAATTACCGTGACTGCTTAATCCTGGACTGCGATTGGCTACTTACTACTACTTAACTAGGCTAGTTTATAAGGATAAACTAGCCTAGAAAAAGCTTGGCTTTCTAAGCGACCGGTCTAAGCGATACTTCACTGCAGAGCAGCAACTGTTGCTGTATAAGGCGCAGGTGCTGCCACATGTTGAGTATAGTTCCCATCTTTTTGCTGGCGAAACTGCCGAGCTGCTTAATCCTTTGGACGACGTACACAGGCGCGCTGTATGAATTGTTGACGCACCCATACTGACAAGCAAGTTAAAACCACTGGCTGACTGAAAGGACTTCGGCTACCCGTGTGTTCTACCGGCTGTGATATCCCCGTGTTCTGAAGAACTATTTGACCTGGTGCCTACAGCACAATTCCGCCTGTGTAATGGTAGAGATGCAGCAGATCCCAAAGCATACAGGCCGATAATGCTGTTATCTGTGCTAGGTAAAGTATTAGAAAAAATTATCTGTGCACTGATCCCGAGTCTCCACAAGGGACTTTAGGACTACCAGCACGGGTTCTCCAGAGGTAGGTCAACTGTGACGGCGCTTTCTTCCGTTCTTAACGTAGGCGAAGTACGTACAAGCGGTCATGTTGGATATTTCGGGAGCATTTGATAATGCATGGTGGCCTATGGTGCTTTTAAAATGTAAACAGCGGGGTTGTGCACCTAACATTTATAGGCTGCTTGTATCGTACTTACTTTGAAGGTGCCGACCATGGGCTGCCCTCAGGGCTCGGTGTTAGGACCCACATTGTGGAACGTCTTGCTCGATAACCTGCTCCGCATTCCCGTCCCGCAGGGCGTAACTTTTGTGGCATACGCGGACGATGTCACTATTATCATAGAGGCATTTTCGAGGGCGCAAATGGAAGAAAAATCCCAGCTGTCGCTTACCCTGGCGGCGGAGTGGGAGGCTAGAAATAGGTTAACATTTTCTCCAGCCAAATCGGCGGCAATCTTGCTCAAGGGTTAGGTGGGTGGAGACCCAATTGTGAAGCTGGGTGATCTAGTGGTCAAGTCATCGCCCTACGTTAAGATCTTGGGGGTAGCCATTGACAGCGGTTTGTCGTTCGCGTTGCATGCCACGGACATCGGGGAAAGGTTAATAAATAAGTGCTTTAGGAAGATGTCTAGGGTGTCGGCCTCTAGCTGGGGAGTCGGGTACCGAGGTCTTAAAATTTTTTACCATGGTACGTCCATGGCCACGGTAACTTATGCAGCTGCCATTTGGTACCACAAGGTGAGCGTGTATGGCCATGTTAGCGGGTAGATTAGACTGCCAATACATAAATGATTGTTGTATTGTTCACGTCATCAAACATGGATGGCAGCAAATAGTTAGTTAGTTGATTTATGACATTTATTTATATAGAATATGTACGACAGTTGATATATGTATAAATACTTAAGACATTGTAATGAATTTGTTACTAACCTAATTTTAAGTTAATACTAACCGAATATGAGTACTGGTACTTGAAATAAATATTATTCAATCATTCATTCATATGTTGTGAGGTCAAGGTTGCTTCTTACCCAAAGAGTGTCGCTTATGTGTACGTGCGGGTACCATGGAAGCGACGAAGGGTGATATGTGGGGCAAACAGCTGGGCGCGTTGAAGCGAAGGGTGCAGGAAGAGGTCTGCACGGCGTGGGAGGAGCGTTGGCAGGACGCGGAGTAGGGGGGCGATCTGCGACGCTTATTCCCACGTGTGACGGATCGGCTTAGGGCCACGTGGGTAGAGCCAGACCATGTTACCTCGCAGATGCTCACCGGGCACGGGCGGTTCAACGCCAGGCTCAACAAGTTCGGATTATCCGAGGCAGCTGAGTGCGTCATGGGGAGGAGAATAGGGACCAGGTTCTGTGGATTTGCAAGCGGTACGAGTCGGAGCGTAGCGTCGGTTAGTAGTAGTCGTAGCTAGCGGGATTAGAGCGTATCTTCGGAGGGGAATTTCGCGCGCTTCAAGGGCTTTTGTGTAGCATGGCTCAAGAAAAGGATGTGTGACGGCAATTAAGATGTGCTTCAAGTAGGCGGCGACAATGTTATATGTGCTGTCCGAGCCCCAGAAAGGGGGGAGTGGATACAAATAGGACTGAGGGAAAACTTGTAACGAATCAAGCAATGCCCGTGTGGAAAGAGCCACCGGCAAGTACTGCGCGCACCTCCCGTGATTCGGTCTGACGCGGTCCGTATGACCGAGAGGTCGGTAGGACCATGGGTGGTGGTGGGCTATAGCACAATTCCGCCACCGCACTACCCGCCGCGGGATGGGTACTCGTCCATATTACGTGGACCCTCTAGTGGTGTCCTCTATTTGAAAGAACGTTTCTCGCTCGTAGGATTCGGATGTGAAATGAGCTCCCAGCCACAGTGTTTCCTTTGGACTGTTTGACATGGGATCGTTCAAAAGATATATTAGACAAAAGAGATCTTATCCGCGATATCTCTTACGCCAAGGCTGTACTCGTTACGCACTCGATCCAGTCGCGTAATGCCACACATCCACCGCAGCATTTTCATTTCGTTGGCGTGGAGTTCGCGGATGTGCTTCATCAGCGCCGGCCAGGTTTCCCTGCCGTAAAGCATCACAGGCCTAATTATGCTCCTATATAGGTATTTGCCTCTTGAGCTTGATTGGGATTGACCGCCGTGAGCTCCCGCCATTTGGCCCAAGCTGCGGAGATTCGAGCCTTAGCATCGGGGCCGATATCTGTAGCACTCTGAATGAAAGTGCTAAAAAATTATTTGATAGGGGTCCGTGGAATGTTTTAAATCCTTAGAGTGACTGCAAAAAGTGGAAGCACTATTTAACCATATATTGTTTGAGCTCTCCTAAGGTTAGGTAGAGCTCTTAAACAGTTGTAGTTAGATAGAAGCATTTTTAAGAGAGAGTCCAAGAGGCGGATTCGGCTGGTCTGGGCGGCATTCGGAAAACTTCGTCGAGCTTCACTTCACCCATACCACAATGCTTAAAAACAAAGGTTTTTAACCGGTGCGTACTACCTGTCATGACCTACGGTGCCGAAACGTAGACACTTACGTTACGGTTTGTTCACCAGCTCAAGGTCGCTCAGTGTGCTATAGAATATGCTATGCTCAGGCTCCCTGAAGGACAAAATTCACAACAAAGTAATCCGACAGAGAACCAAAGTTACTGACATAACGCACGTATCTGCCGACCAACCGACAACCGCTGGGGTAAACGAGTTCTTGGGTGGAGGCCTCGACCCGGCAAGCGTAGCGTGAGACGCCCTCCGGCCAGATGTAGTGGCGATTTGCGAAAGGCTGCGGGTGGATGCAGCAAGCCGAGGACTGGGTGCATTGGTGCTCATTGGGGTGGCCTATATCCAGCAGTGGACTAGTACCTAGGCTGATGATGAGCTCTCCTATGGATTCGGTTGATCTCTAAAGTTTCTCTAAATCTTCTGGGTCTGGGACACCGTCGTAGAGTAGCCGGCTCTTCGGTCTTTTATCGAATTCACTTCGGTGAGTGTTCCTAGGAGCTCCACAACCTTGTTCCATTGTTCCCTTTTTATTATCGAACAATGAGGAGGACAAAATATCGTCATCCATTTATGGTAGACTTCCCACCATCTCGTACTAAGCGTTTTGCATCCACTTTTATTATGCGCACTGCAAATGACTGGAACTCTCTTGTAGGAAAGCGGACCCTGGCAGAGGCCGGATAAGCGCTAGGACGATTATGATGAAAGGACTGGAACTCTCTGCCTGAGTCTTTGTTCCCCGATAAGTATAACCTTGGGGTCTTCAAATCAAGAGTGAATAGGTATCTTCTTCGACCACATCGTCGCTTTCCATCAGGTGAGTTGAGGTCAAATGCTAGCCTAAAGCCTAAGCAAAAAAAAATGTTGGACCTAAAAACTGGAGAGTTCCGAAACTACTAGCAGGAGCGAAATGCACATTCCAAACTACTTACTTTAAAACTCGATGAAATAACGAGGACGGTTGAGATTTTAACGTGGGCTAATTTGCGATCCAATCAATGTGCGCAATCTGAACAGTGGTTTTATTGGACAGGCAGTTTACCCACATATATTGATAAAAACCAAATTTATTACAATGGGTAGGTAGGTAAAGATTCACATTTCACTTATTAACTATAGGTACCTATATCTAAACGTATAACTAAATCGCGTCGCTAACATACCCCACCCCAGTGCTTCAGCACTCATCACCAACTGGAATGCGAGCGACGCGTGTAGTCGACCTCCGCAGCGACCCTGACTTGGTCTTCACTTCGACTTCGGACTCTGACGCGTCGGTCCCTGCCTGCCATCACGGCTTGTACCAGTCCTCTGGGCCACAGCCCGCGGGGAGATTCGGGGTCCACAATCAGTACGAGATCGCCTACTTGCAGCGACCTTTGCTCCTGCTGCCACTTTCTCCTCGGTCGCATTTCTGGTAGTACCTTTTGTACCCAGCGTTTCCAGAATAGATCAGTCAGTCTTTGGGACTTTCGCCACTGCTTACGTAGGTACATATCGGCGTTGTCGAAAATGCCTATTACTGATAGATTGGAGCTGGTGCCCAGCAAAAAGTGGTTAGGTGTAAGTGACTCCTCTGTGTTCGGCTCCACCGACACGTGAGTCAATGGACGACGGTTTACCATCTGTTCCACTTCCGCCAGCAGCGTACTCAGCACGTCGTCACGAGGGGCCTGCTCTTTCAAAACAACCTTGAGTGACATTATCACGCTTCTTATGAGCCTTCCCATGCCCCACCCCAGTTGTGCCGAAGGTAAGTGCTTCCCCCTTCAGCAGCTCCTCATCAAGTCCTTGGATGGACCGCTTCAGCTCTGTTTCGGCGCCTCTAAGGTTCGTTCCATTGTTGGAGTACAGGTGCTGCGGCCAGCCTCGTCGCGCAGCCATTCGGCGAAGAGCCATTATCAAGGCATCAGATGTTAGGTTGGTCACTATTTCAACGCGGATGGCTCTTACTGTGAGGCATGTGAACAATACCCCATACCGCTTCTCTCGACGGCGGCAGACACTTCTATCGGTCCAAACAAATCCAACCCGCAAAAGGTGAAAGGTCGCTGATGGTGTGACATGCGAGCTCTCGGCAAATCACCCATCCTTGGTGGTCGTGGTTGCGCTCGTTTTATTCGGCATAGCATGCATTTGAATGCTATACGTTTCACTGTTGGACGAAGTCGTATCACCCATCCGTTGTAAATACTATCGCGTACAAATTCGTCCCAGCCAAGACCCAACTTTCATGTTTTTTGAAGTAATATTTTCCCTTTAATTGTAAACGGCGAAAGGAATCCGTACACATCGAATATCGACATGACTATGCGTAGCATTTCTCGCTTTGTGGGTCGTTTCTCACTCGTAATAAGATTTGAGGGTAGACGTTTAAATGATACATCGAATCCAAGCGTATCGTCGGCAGGGAACCAAATCAGCCCAAGTGTTCGTTCACCCTCATTTTGCGATCCAATTTTGAAATTTACGGCCGTAGGGCCTAAGCTTAGCTTAGCTGAAGCGTTTAATAATTATTTTATAACATTAAGTAATAAACAAAATCCAAATTTAAAATTACCAAAAAATAAAAGCAACATAAATGACACAATATATCTCAATCCTGTTACCGCAAATGATATTACAAAAGTTATATTGTCATTGAACAATACCAACGCAGAAGGTTATGACGGTATCTCTACTCAAATTATAAAAGAATGCAAGGTTGAGATTAGTAAGGTGCTTGCATACCTAGTAAATCTGTCTATGGAAACAGGAGTCTTCCCAGAAAGGCTAAAAAAGTCTATTGTAAAGCCCTTGTACAAAAAGAAAGATAGAACTTCAATGGGTAATTATAGACCTATCACATTGATACCAATTTTTTCAAAAATTTTCGAGAAGGTAATGCATAGCAGGCTGACAAGTTTTTTTGAGAAGTATAATGTAATCCACAAGTGTCAATATGGTTTCCAGAAGAATAAGTCTACCACGCATGCTGCGTTTGATCTCATAACAGAAATTCTAAGAGCATTTAATGAACAGTACTTTGTCAGTGCATTGTTTTTCGATATGACCAAAGCTTTCGACTTGGTTTCTCATAAATTGCTGTTGTCGAAATTAGAAAGCAATGGAGTTAGAGGGCCAGCTCTAAGTTGGATAAAATCCTACTTAGAAGATAGGCAGCAATGCGTTGAGATATCAAAACTAAATGATAAACAGGTGCTACAAAATCATAGATCAGACTATAGAGGTAATAACTCAGGTGTTCCCCAGGGAAGCGTACTAGGACCTTTATTATTTATCCTGTACATAAATGACCTAATTGAATTAACTAATTATAAAAGTTTATTGTTCGCTGACGACCTCTCAATTGTAGTGACGACAAATAAAAAACTAGGAATAAATCACCATAAAAATGACATTCGTAATGTTCTTCAATCTATTTTAGTATGGACTAATGATAATAATTTAGACATTAATATTGACAAATCAAATTTCATAAATTTTAATAAATGCAATGAATTAATTAATATTGACATCGATGGTAAAATTTTAAGAAAAACTCAAGTTGTGACGTTTTTGGGAATAGCAATTGACGAATTACTAAATTGGAAGCATCATGTAAACAGTGTCTGTAATAGATTAAATAGTTTTTCGTATGCTCTACACAAGTTAGTGTTAGCAGCATCAAAAAATGCAGCAATTACAGCTTATTATGGGTATGTGGAATCTGTGCTCCGGTATGGATTATTGATTTGGGGCAACAGCACAGATATAAATAAGGCATTTGTTGTCCAAAAAAAGTGTATACGAGCTATCTGTAGAGTGCCTCCGTATGAACCATGTCGTCCTCTATTTAGATCTCTAAACATACTATCTCTTCCATGCTTATATATATTTGAGGTCGCAAAGTTTGTTAGAGTTAACCGCAGCTTATTTAAAATTGCAAAGGATATATTTATTAGAAATTCCCGAAACCCATATCGTCTTGTACACGAAGTTACACCGAATTCTACCTTGTATTTGAAGCAATGTTATTCGATGGGTATATCAATATTTAATAAAATTCCACTGGCAATTACAGAACAGCCCATAAACAAATTCAAAAAGGACTTGTATAAATGGCTATTGGAGCACTCCTTTTATTCTGTTAAGGATTTTTTAGAGTTTAAGATAGCATAAGGTGCATGTTCATTAACACTGGACAAATTTTGCATGCCTGTTAATACTGGCTGAACATGTGAGAGCCACTATGTGATGATTATTTTAAGACCTATCATTGTAACCATGTTTTAAGCAAATAAAATATTCTATTCTATTCTATTCTATTCTAAGATCTCTTTTAGCAAGCTCTCGAGTACAGCTTCATTATTACTCGTCCAATGTCGGATGTCGAATCCACCTTGCTTGTGTATGAAGGTAACAGTTTTAATTAGCTGGATTGCCACTAATTCATCGTCGATGCTGTCTATGTAGTCATCCATATAATGTTGTTTACAAATCGCTTCTACGGCGTTAGGCATTGTCGACTGGTAGGGTTGTGCATTCTTGTTTTTTATAAACTGCGCAAAGAATGGAGAACAATTAGCGCCAAATATTAGAGATGTCATCTCGTAGGTTTTTATGGGACTTTCAGGATTTTCAGAGGGATCTCTCCACAGGAATCGCAGTGCACTTCGATCTTCTGGTAGTATTTTTATTCTTAGGAACATGTCGCGGATATCTCCCATAACGGCTATCTTATTCTCCTTGAACCGTAGCATGATGACGTACAGCGATGATAGTAGGTGGCCTTTCAGCAAATAGTCGTTAAGTGACAACCCTTGGCATCTAGCTGCTGTATCAAATACTAGACGTAGCTTTTTCTTGTTAGGGTTGTTAACCCCAAAATGCAGTGGTATCTACCGCATTTTGGGGTTAACAACGTTCTATCTGAAGATTTCGTGTTGGCTACCTCTGCGGCATAATCATTTTGCAAAAGGTGTGTGATTCTATCGCAACATCGTCCAGCAAATTCTTTATTTAACGTCATCTTCTTCTCGACGCCTCGAAACCTTAGGAGTGCATTCTGGCATGAGTCAGGCATTTTGCAGTGGATGTCTTTCCATGGCAACCCTACGTGCCATCTTCCATTTTGCAACGTAGATGTATGTTCTAGGTGTTCCCATGCGCGTACGTCGTCCGCGTTTTCACGAGGTTTGCTTGAGACACTCATAGTCTCGATGGAGAACGATTGGCGTACTTCTTTGTGAAGATCTTGAAGAATTTTTCGCTTTGGCTTGTTCTTCCAAAAAGAGTGTTGAATGAGACTCTCGGCCGTCATCACGTGCCGTGTTTATCAAACCACAAACTTAATATTTTTTAACCACAAAATATTCTTTTTATTTTATTTTTTAGACCCCATATGGGGGTCCCGCTGCTGTGGACTGGGATTGGGGGCCTACGGCGGCCGCTGAAACGGCAGGGAGGGGCTGTGTCGGGTCGACCTGAGCCTCCAGGAGGAGGTTCAGAGCGCTTGACAGGTCGTTGGGGGGGAACCGTGAATGCACCAGCCCAATGGAGTACGAGTGGCGTACGGAACATCGAGACCTCCTTTCATAACTTGCAGTTGAAGTAGCAAATGGTAGTTATCTTGTCCGACCAATATTTCCGGCTTGCAGAGTCCGCAGCACAGCTGTTCCTTGATTTCATTCATAAAATCGCAGCGAGACAGGTAATCAGTATGGCTTTTGAGCGGGTAGGCTTATCACGTTGGTACTGCGCGCGCGCAATGAATGTGATGTGCCGTCCTTGTTCAACACAGTAAATTAAACAATTTCGCTGTCGCATTCCAGCTCAGCGGCGTTCCACGCTCCTCGCACTCGCAGCGTCTGCTTGCTCCCCGCAGCCCCACTCTCGACGCAAGGGATACACTGGTAATGCGCTTATTACATTTGACTAAATTCAGTTACTAAATTTAGAAGCAAAATGCGTGAGAGCAAATCAAAGTGGAATGTATTGCTGTAGGGTCTTGCCCTGACTAATGGTGGTGTCGATCGGTGTCGAATGTACTTACTGTTATTAGGACTCCTGTTCAAACAACTGTTCAGCACGTTGACACTTTTATTTTCAATTTTTATACACATAATTGGTATATTCTTGGGTTTGGCCCTTGCCTGGAAAATTAGTTAATACTGTAAATTCTGACTACGTTGTAACTACGTTCTACAAATATTTTGATTCGAATCGAACTTCGATTAGAGTATTTTCTTTTGGGGAAATGATCTCTCGTTTCCTAAATATCCAATTGGTAAAAGTAATGATGGTTTTTGGACAAATACAAGGGTATTGGGGTGTGTGTCAGGATTCTTACCGCTGTAACTTCTTGTTTTCCTTTTGTTTAGAATCCAGGTGGACCCCCATGCCACGGGGGTCATTTTTCCATCACATTAGAATATTTATTTTGTACATAAAATATCACATTTCCCAAATTAATGTTTACTATTTATTATATTATTCTTTGTTCGTCATATGTTGTCATGCGGACACATTTTTTAGTCGGCCGAGATTTTAATCTTTTTTGTGCTCCTCTTATTCTAGATAATAGCTGGATCCAATTCTTCATCATGTCTGCATGGATTATATCCTTGGCTGCCAAACACGAGGTCGTCCGAAAATTAATATCGACCACTTCGGGAACTGGCTGGTTGACTATACAGAGTATTAAGGTACAGTATTAACAGTCTTTACTTCAGATATATTAAAATACAATGCAGTTGTGTTCACATTAGGGCGGATGTCCTGACTCCTGCACTAGGATGACCTGTATTGCAGGAGACAGTAATTCTTCAATTTAGAATTTAGTTTTTGTTTCTAGCCATGAGCGGATATACACAGAACTTCTTACTTATTAGGTTAGGTTAGGTTAACTATGAGTACTGGCCATCAAGACTATATCTTCTTTTGTGCCAAATCGTTCTCGAACGTGTTTACGAAAAGACCCGAGCCTGCGATGGAGAGTGCAGCTGATGAGTGGGCAGAGTTCTCCCAGCCTTCGAACTAGATGGTGGATCAGTATCATAGCTAGAAGCTATCTTCAAAAACTAAACGAAATACAAGTGACCGGTCAAAGTATGCACGTGGCTGCATAAATCATTATCTTCGAAATTCTCTAACTAATCAGTTTGTCGGGTCATTCTACAATCTGTACTTTTTCGGCCAGCAGTGAACTCAGTGATCCAGCCTGGACATAGGTTGTGTGGAGTGGACTTTCGTAGGAACTTTCGTGCTTAACCTTTTAAATTCCTTTTATAAATTTATTGTTGTTGTAGTTTGTAGTTTCTGGACTGATCGTAAATAAACCCATTACCCTGAATATTTGTTGTTTCCTTATTAACTGAACCTGGCAGTGTCCGTAGGACCGTGTTACGTTACATTGCTCACAGAATAAGGTCCATTTTTGTATTACTTATATTTTGTTACGTGTCGCTCCGCTTTTCAAAAGCCGTGTTACAAAATTGTACCTTATTTTATAAACAATACATTCTACTATGAAATGCTATCACGCTTTTTGCTTCTGAATTTAGTCGACTGAATTTGCCAGGTGTAATAAGCGCATAAGCGACAGTAGAGCCATCATCCAGTAGTCCAGTCATTTAAAGCATAATTATGCCGTTGCGTTTTACATAGAACCATCTATCCTTTCGCAGCGATTTTTTAAACTTCTTACAGTTTAGACTGTGTTTTGAAGTGTGACAACATCGGCACATTTCTTCACCTCCCGCAGTATCTGTACTGTTACTTTGCACTAATAGCGTTTGTGCGCGATAGTTCGAGTCATTTTGTTTCCTATTGTTTGTACTCTTAGACAGATCGGTAGATATCATGACGCTTGAGAAGTTCACGGCGGTTTTTGATATTTTTGTGGCTTCTTCACTTAGGAACTCGGATAGAATGACGAGTTTAGGTTTCTCTTCTTTACAGATGAGTGGGTAACTGTAGTCTGCCCATTTTGAGATCAACAGCGAAGGTAATTTTGATAGAATTATGGACATAGTGTTCATGCCGTAGGTATTCTTCGTGTCCAACAGCTGTCATTGCGGCGACGTAATTTTTCACCTTGATAGAAAAGGGTAAAATATCCTTTTGATATAACTCACACATAGGTTGCAATTTATTGAAATCTCGCATTATTCTTGCGATAATTATGTATGCGTTGCTGAATTGTAGCTCCAGGGTTGACATCACGTTGTGGAGTGACGTTGCGCTGATTAACAGGGAGGTTACAGCGTCCTTAGCAGGTCCCTGAAGACATTTTCGCAGCCTCCATAAGCTTTATTTTTCGGTGAAATCGCACAATTGAGTAGATTCTTCGTAGGCTTGTTTAAATTGTAGCCATTCTAGAGGGTCACCCGAAAATGTGGGTCTCTTGGTGTACAAAGGCGGCTCAACATCTTCGAATTTGAACCATTGGCTGAAGTGGTTGCGACGAGGTCTTTGAGGGCGGTAGCCAGCAGGTGAACTGTCCCAGTTTCGGTGCCGACGGGGGCCGCTTGTGGCGGCGGTGTCGGCAAGTTTTGTTGCTCACCCAGTTTAATACTTTCAGCGGGTGGCGGCAATTCCAGTTCCTGTTGGCTGTGCTCCAACCACTTCTCTACCTCGATGTTGGTGCGATCTTCGTTGGCTTCTTCGGAATGTGAACTTTTTTTTTTTTTTTTTTTTGGTTTAATAGGTAGGCAGGGAAAATCCGTCATGGACACCTGGGAAGGGGACCCAGGTAGTGCCGGACTCTTACCGGCTAAAACCCCTACCTGCCCTCGAAAGCCTCTGGTGAAGCCAGAGTCTTTCGGTGGTGAAATGAGTTCGCGAAAAAGAATGTGGGTTAAGGTGAGGGTACCTGTGCACATCAGGCGTGCCATTGGATACATGCACCCGGTGTGCACAGGTTTCTTAAAGCTACAAGGATGAAATATATATAATATAATATTAAACAACATGTCATGCACTCATGGTACTTAAGCTAAGTATTGGGCTGTTGCCCATGTTAAGTTAATTTTTTTTTTTTTTTTTTTTTTTTTTTTTTGTATACCTAAGTACATATATGTATAATATACTTTTTTTTTTTTTTTTTTTTTTTCCTTAAGTAAGACTAGCGAAGTAACTAAACAATTATTAACAATTTTAAACAAATCTAGGTTCCATTTATTAATCTAATAGTTTTAATTATGTGACTAGTGTACTGTTTATACAAGTCAATGTTGCGTTATTTCTTTAAAGTTTCAGTAATCGCGAATGGAGACTTTATTCCCAGACTGTGACAACCCTCGGTGTAATCATATCGCTCTCTGCCAAAAATCGGGCAGTATTCGATGAGATGTGCTAGGGTCTGACAGGTGGAGTCGTCACAAGGACAGACGTTATTCTCTGTGATTTTAAATCTTTTAAGATAGGCCTTGTGGAAACCGTGTCCGGTTAGGATCTGCGTAAAGTAAAAGTTTACACAGGTTTGGTTCCACAAGGCATCTATGGCGTCCAGACTTGGGAGAATGCGTCTGGTGTGCGAGCCTTGTTCCGCGCTCATGTACCGGCGCTGCCAGGTTTCACGGCTACGGAGCTTCGCCTTGTGTTTCACATAGGACATAGGGAAACAGAGATAATCCGGTGTCTTGTGGAGAACAGCGGCGCTATTAGCAGCTCGGTCAGCAGCTTCGTTGCCCGCTATACCGGTGTGTCCTTTTACCCAGGCTATCTCCAGCCTCCCTGTTCCCGTGCGACTGTGGATATGTCTGTGAATAGAGGACACCAACGGGTGCGCGTTGTTCCTGTCTCCAATGGCCATGACAGACGACATGGAGTCAGTGAGGATCACAACCTCATTCAATTGTCTTTCCTGCACCCACTCGCAAGCCTTGAGGATTGCGAGCAGTTCAGCCTGAAAGACAGTGCAGCTGCTGTGCAGTTTGAATTTTTTGGTTGTGTCCTCACGATGTCTACCACCATAGCAGACAAACGCTGCGCCCACTGATCCGTTCTCTTGCTTGCTACCGTCGGTGAAAATTCGCACGGCGATTGGTCCGCACAGGTCATCTACCTCCTGTTGACTATACGTTGTGCGAATAGGAAGTGTCACTCTAAAGGTGGGGTGGAGTAGAGCGCTCATCGGCGTAGGCCGTTCTAGCAAGATGTCTGCCAGGAGGAATTCAGAGGTGCCAAGCAGGCGAGTCCTCTCAATCTCATAGACCTCCATAACTTTGAGGTCCAGGGGGAGAAATTGCGCGAGCGCCAAAGCGGCATTGGCAGAGACAGTGCGGAAACTGCGGGTTGCCCTAATGGCAAAAGCTCTTTGTAAGCTAATCAGTTTTTTAGCAACACCTTTCTTTAGTGCCACATGTCCCCAGACTCCTGCTGCATAGGTAATTGTGGGTGGTATTCTCTGGGTGAGCGCCCCAAGTGGCCCTGCAGTACATAACAAGTTTGCCGAATAATTTGTTCGACTTCGCAATTACGTGCTTGACGTGCTTACTGAAATTCAGCTTTTCATCAATGATGACTCCGAGCAACTTAAATTCCTGTGCATATGAAAGATCGTGTCCATTTAAGTTTAATATTGCCTCCTTGGCCTTAGGCGTGAAGGCTACAACCTGGGTTTTACTAGGTCCAAAGCTCAACTTGACCCCGCTACCCCAGTCGTGTATCGCGCTCAACGCTCTATTTGCTGTCTCCTGGAGATCTGCCACATTTGCGGCGGAAACTATGAGGAGCACGTCATCTGCAAACGCCTGGATGTGGCAACCGCGGGGCAGCTTCAGATAAAGCAACTCGTCTAGTATAAAGTTCCATAACACAGGTCCACATGTGGAACCCTGGATGCATCCTTTGGTCATATACTTTTGTACCCGTGCGTCGGCATGATCTAAAATTACTTTTCTATCAATGATATAGTCTTGAACTAGTTTAAATATATTACGAGGGCATCGGACAGCTCTGAGCCGCTCGAGCATTGCCGGCCACCATGCGTTGTCAAAGGCGGCCTGTATGTCGAGTGAGACCGCGACCACTAATTGTTTTGCCTCTTTCGCCTTTTTTATGATATCTAATGCGCAGTAGATGGCATTGGTAGTGCTGACTTGTTCTCTGAAGCCATACTGGCGGGCATTCATCTGCCCGTCAGTGTAGGCCTTGTGTGTAATTCGCTTGATGAATAGTTTTTCCAGTAGTTTTCCGAATACAGGTAAGAGCCCAATAGGCCGAGATGAGCCCAGCGCTCCGTGATCGGTCTTACCGGGCTTAGGAATAATTCGGACATAGGCCTCCTTCCAGGGGCGCGGGAAGCTATGAAGAGTGAGACATCGGTTAAGAACGCTAGTGATGAAGGCCGGGTAAGTTTTGGCGAATCGACTGCAGATATCAGCTGTGAGGCCGTCAAGCCCAGGAGCTTTCTTAGGGTTCATTTGAGCCAGGTACTCGAGTACCTCCTCCTCCGTAAAGAGCGGGTCGTCCTGTGTATCCGGCGCCGCCTCTCTTCGGGATCGCAGGATTCGGTGCTTGGACTCCCAATCATCTCCATCATCCGGGTAAAAATGGTCTAGTAAGGCTCTGGCGGTCTCTTCCCCGGTGGTGGTGTGTCGGTTGCCAACGCGTACCGTGTTAGGAGGCCGTCGGGGGGCAGTTTCTTTGAGCAAGCGGTTGGTAACAGACAACACATTTTCCTTGGTCTGCAGTTCGCAGAACTGCCTGAAATGGTTTGTGGACTCTTTTCTGAGGTCCTGTGCATATTGCGTCTTGAGGGCCTGCCTTTCCTGCCGTAACGAGCCGAGTAGAGCGTCGTCGTGTCTGGCTGCTCTTATACGACGGTGCAGCCTAAGCAGCTGTTTCTTACTCTCTTCTAGACCTTCCGTCCACCAAGGGGGTTTGGCTCGTCCACGTGGCCCTCTCAACGGAATCGCTTTATTACAGGCCGACTGTAGGATACTAGTGAACTTGTTTACGGTGGACTCAAGATCGTCGCGGCTGAGTCCAGTCAAGTCCCTCTCCAGCAGTCCAGAGTCGCGCATGAGTCTCTCAAGGGTGTCCTGGAATAAAGGCCAGTTAGCCCTATGGCATTTGTACTTAAAAGTGGACGGGTTGTAATCGTGGCAACGCATTCTATCTCCAGCGAGAGAAATTGTGAATAATATAGCACTGTGCTGCGAAGAAGGACAGTATCCATGGTCGACGCGCCAGTGAGCAACGCTTCTAACCATGGAGTCGGACACAAAAGTAATATCTATGATTGAAGAACGCGTGCGCCCATGCGTAACCGTTTCAAATGTGTGAGACGAGCCGTCGTTACATACATGCATATTATGACTGTTGATTAGGTCCACAGTGTCGCTGCCTCGCGGGTTGTCCGTCACGCTCCCCCATGACGTGTGCCACCCATTGAAGTCTCCCCCTACGACACAATAATTTATCCCGATCTGTCCTAGGAAATGGTCTAACTTAGCGAGTGTATTCGCTTCATCTTGTCTAGGTTCGATGTAAACAGAGGCGACATATATGGTTTTAAGCCTGGTTTTGAGCTGTACTACGCATAGGTTAGATGAAGAGAACTGAGACATTCCTAGTATGGGACCGCATTCGGGTGTGGCCAGGATGCATGCCTTAACCCTGTCACCGGATGAGAATTGGAATATTCTCAAACCAGAGATTGGTTTTAGTTCTTTACCCGCCCCCACATACGGCTCCGATATGAGAGCTATTGTATGACTATCAGCCATAAAGGATTTGAGAAAGTCGTGAAGACTGTTCTTTGAACGATCTATATTACACTGAACAATTTTAATATTAGTAGCTTGATCCATAATCGATTCGACTAGTTATTCTTTCCTTCATTGCTGTCAGCTTGGGGCATTTTATGGAAGTGGCTGTATGTGATGTGTCCTGTTGTGTGTTGAATTTCGCATTATGTGCGGAGCAGTTAGCACATCGTGGAGAACCTTTCCTTGTTTTAACCGAGCAAGCTTCGAGCTGGTGGCCCGTTTCGGCGCAGTACGAACAAGGTTGATCCTCGGTTACCGCTGTGCACCGGTTCTTTAGATGCCCGAATTGGAGGCAGTTATGGCACTGTATAAAGGGGGAGAAGTCTGCCGCCCTAACTCGTTGGTGGTCGATGCAGACTCTCCCCATTTCGGCCACCTTGCGCCAAATTCGGGGGTGCGTAACGAACACGGCATTGTAGAGTTTCGGGTTCTTATTGTGTCTTTTAAAGCGCAGTCGCAGATCGACGTCATCCGCGATCAGGTCGCCAATTTGGGCGTTCTGGCCGCGAATTATATCGACCAGCTCTTCTACCGGAGTTTCTGCTGATATACCTTTGAGTATAAACATTGGGTTGAGTCTGCGCGCGGGTTCTGCCATGACAGTTGCAGACCCTTCTAGCTTCCCGAGCGCATCGTCTCTCTGAGCCAGGCTGTCAAACTCTACTCGGATTCTATTATTCGAAACAACCTGAGTTTTAGCTGGCGCGTAATCGGATTTCTTGAAAGAAATGCTCTTCTTCCAGGCATCCATGGCCTCCTGTCTAGTCTTGGCCTCGGCTCTTGGTGTGACAATAATCGCGGGCTTGGTAGCAGGTATGGTTAGGACCGGGGCTATGTGGTCGGATGGGGCGTTAGCCCTGCTCGCCGCTGCTTGCGCGTACGTTGTACGTAGTTGGTTGTTAGCCTGTTTCATTTTCGAGAATTCCTCCCTGACGCAATCGATGACATCTTGTTTCAGGCTGCTTTCAACTTGTGAGGATGCTGATTGAGAATCGGTAGAGTTACATGTTGCCTGTTTAAGTACGTAAGTTGCGCGTTGGATCTCTCCAACAGCGAGAAGAATGAATTTCTTCTTAACTGTGGTGACTGTCCTTGCATCGTTGATTGCGCCTTCGATGCTCTTGCAGAGCTTGGCGATAATGTCCTCATAGCTGTCCAACCCCCTGACATCGGTCGCCAGAGCGGGGAGAGGCGGAAGCTCAGAGAGTGACATTTTGAGGCTTTATGATAAGTAGTAAGAATCTTAATCAGTACTAATAATAATGCTATAAACTTAAATTTAAACAGTGTCCTTTTCACTTTCTTATCGAATTTAATCACACTGAATAATGGGTGAAGCTACGTCTATGTCTATGCTGACGACTAACACACACTAGCCACTTAAAAATGCCTATAAAATACAAAACATACAAAATATTACTAATAGTAAAGAGAAAACAAAAATGCTATTAATAGAATCGTAAAAATTAGAATATCAAATTCTTTCAGAGTTAGTAGCGTAAAATGACATCTAGCGCCAAGTAGATGTATTATAAGTAACTATAAAACCACGGTACAGAAAAAAAAACAGAATGAAGCGTGAAGCACCATCTAGTGACAAATAGCTATAACCATAATCATTATTTAGCCAACAAAACAAAATTTATGTCACGGCGCGCAAGCAAATATTAGAGTAACTGAATAGTAAAAAACAAAAAAAAACAAGTTATATAGAAACAAAGCAAATTAGAAGAATATAAACAAATAAAAGAGATAAGTGGAACACTGCGAGAATCGAACCAATGCACTTCTAGCGCATACGTAATTACAAGTCAGTGACTAGCTATTCATGTCTATAGCTAGCTGCTTGAAATTTTGCCACTGTTTCTTGCTGTGATGCACATAAAATTCGTTAATTGTTTAAACAATTTTGGCAGGCGTCCTTTTCTGAGAAAGCTTTTAGATATTTCACTGTATTCACATAGTTCTGTCTTTCCTCAGATGTTTAGAATTTATACTTCTAGTAAGAGAGAAAGATATTTACTTACAGTTTACATCTATTAGCAAAAAATATCATAATTTCACGCTGGGGCGGCGACAGGTCGCGGACGCAGGCTAGTTAGGCGCGGGCGACAGCGGGGCGGCGCGGCGCGAGAGGTGCGGCAGGAGCGCACTGTCTTCTCGGAAAACTCGGGAACGCGCGAAGCGATTTTCAAGGTCGCGGCGTCGGCGGCCGTTTGGAAGAAATTTTTAAATGCTTTTGTTTGTAACTTTTTATTGGCATTGAATTTTAGTAGACGGTTTTCACTGTTCGATAGGTTATTACTTAAACACTAAACTGGTAAGATTACAGGAGAATATATGAACTGTTTCCATTATTTTTCGATTTTTGATTGCGGAGCGCTTGGCGAAACGTGTGTGTTGCACCGAAGCCGCAGTTGCAACTTCCGGAATGTGAACTGTATTGACTTTCTAACTCAGCTAGGTCCACCGCTAAGTTTTTGTCTATAAGTTCCATTTGTAGACGCGCTTTTGCTGTAGCTGCTTCATATTCCAGCTGTTTTCTTCTAGCTGCTGTGGATGACGAGGCGGATTTCGGTCGGCTCGACTTTGACCTCCGCTGACTACCTGTGGTACCCGCATTTATTAATATCGCACGATCCAACACTTTTTTTGTGATATTAACTTAGGGTCTTGCTCTTGCGTTCCAGGTAGTGACATTTGTTCATTATCACCAGCTTTCATCTGTTCAGAGCTGCGGCTCAGGGTGCAGCGGCGAGAAAGTGGAGGAAATACTCCGGGCTTGTGTTAAATTATATATTTGTACCAGTATCGGTGGAGACCATGGGGAGCTGGAGCTCCGAGGGAGCCAGGTCGGTCAACGACTGCAGGAGGAAGGGTGTGACTCCCGTTCGGGGTCGTCCTGCTGCAGAGGTTGTCCATTACCATTCAACGCGGCGAGTGTGATGTACCTTTGCGCCGGGGACGACTCGTGGTGGATTGTCTTCTCCACTCCACTCAGGATGGAGTCTTGAGGCTTGCCCACTCAGATAAATAAACCTTTGAATGCTCTAAGTAATAGTAGTGAATAGGTATCTATGGCTCGGCCGTTCGGGGAAGTCAGTTTATTTATACTGACTGCTGCCATATAGGTAGACTTTTTGAATCGGCATATTGTAACCAAATTCTGTTAATATCCTCGTGTTAATATATATGTTTTATTGTGATTTACGTATATTGTAGATAACTAGTTATGAGTTATTGTTTTTTTTGAGGAATGTGCAACACTCAGAAAAACCTCCTGGTTTAAGAGTGTGAAGTGGGATATGTTAAATGTAGTTTTCATTGAATAAATAAATAAGTCTGCCCACCCGATGTACACCTGATGAAAAACGGTCACAGTCAGCATCATGGAGATTAAGGACATCGACACCATGAGGTATGCGGATGCGGTGCCGGCATTTAGTTTTTATTAATATAGGTACGCAGTGACAAACGAGCAGACAGCCCACCTGATGGTTAGCGGTAACTGCCGCCCATAACATCAATGATTCATGCATTTAGGTTCCAGCCAGCCCAGGCAACAAAATGCCTACAGTACACTGTAAAGACTAAGATGAAATGTCTCATGCCTGTAATAGCGCCGGCTACCTTATCCTTCTAACCGGAAGCAAAGCGTTATTGCCTGGCGGCAAAAATAGATAAGGCGGTGGTTCTTACCCAGGCGGACTCCTCAGGCTTGACAGAGTCCTACCACCTGATAAAAGTATGGTCGAACAAATTACAAGGGTACACTGGGGCTGTATGCTAAACGATCTATGACCCGTATGAACGACAGAACTAAACGCGCCTTCCATACCCCAACTCAACGAGCGAGGGATTAGAAGACGAGTCCATTCTTCTAACGTCGGGTGATCTCCACGACGCGAACGTTTCGTTGCGTGCTCGCAACAACTCAGCTTTTACTGTAGCTAGTGAGGTTTTCACGTAACAGTAAACTGGAAACGTATGTGAAACTCATGGTACCGATTTTACGTTTACTGCTGTGAAAACGAATTTTACGTAACGAGAGTAGTTCCGTTAGCCGATTTTACTGTAGTAACTCATGGTAGGACTACTCATCTCAAGTCGTGACGGATTGCTGCGTCTGAAAACACTCGCAGCGGGCGAGTCTAACGTCATAAAAAGGCTAGTTTATCTTATACTGGCTTTGGGTAGGTCGATATACTGTTCACCGTACATGTATAGCGGCAACTTCGACTCGGTTTTGATCCGTAAAAAACGACTTGAAGTGAGAAATCACGTATCGAATACGTCAGCGCGTAAACATAGAATTACTAGGACGGCCAAACCGGATACGATTCGAGTTCGAACCGAAAATGTGTGACTGCGTGAACGCCTACACTGTAGGTACCTTGGTACTTACACATTTGCACTCATAACCTACAAGCAGTGCGATTTTTAACCCCGTAGCAAAAATAAAGGTGCTATAAGTTTGTCTTCTGTAGCTCCCGAAGGGTATCGTTGATTTTCCTTTTATTTGAAAACTAGAGCTGAGGGCTTAGTGTAAGTTTCGCTTCGATTTTACTTTATTATCACGTTTGCGTTTACGAGAAAATTAGTATGAAGAAATGTATAGCGCCGTCTAGTGGTACGTAAATGAAGTTTTTTTCTTCATACTAATTTCGACGAAAACGCAAACGCGATGGTAAAGTAAAATCGAAGCGAAACTCACATTAAGCACTCTGGTTCAATTCAATTGGTTCAGTAGTTTGAGAAACGGTAACATGCTGTTTTCTGTAAGTAGGGAACAAAACCGGAGTTATAAATAAGACAATACGATGCGTTTTCATTGACTTTATTGAACATAGATCTACATACGAACGAACATACAACTAAATTAGTCTATACAAAATTTATTGTACACGTATGACTCTTCGGCTCTCACACTTTGGTGGGTGATTTGAAACCTTGTCGCATTCATTGTATAAAAAGAATTTCGTCTCCACACTTTTGGTGAAGCGTATTAATACGACAGTGACATGGTTCTATGAACCTTGACCAACCACCCAGTGAAACCGGTAATTCATTTAATTTAAAAACTGGTTTATTGTGGGATTGAGGGCGATAACTTGAGCGTATTGTATGTGTTGTATCACACACTAGAAGCTGAAAATGCACAATATATATAAAGTACCTTTTATAGGACTTATTATGTACCCATAGCCACAATGATGCTGTAGGTTCATAAAAGCGTGCGTTATTGCAAGATGTACCTCGAAACCAAACGAATCTATTTAAGGTGTTGTTAGTCCTATGATTTCGTAAGGAACTTTAAATGTAAGACTTAAATACAACTTCAGCCATAGTGGACATAATAAAATAGGTATTTATCAAATTATATTTCAAAATGGCGGACTACAAATGCACCATAACGGTAAAAAACGATTTAAAATTACTATTATTACCTTTTAAGCCTAAGTGTAATATGCAAAACTACAAAGGGGCAACGCTTGATCATTGTACCTATTGTCCATAGTGATAAGGCTGATTTTCGTTTAAACAAGACATAAAAAGGTTATTAGTTTGCTAAAATATGGTTCTTGAGATATCTAAAGGCGAAATCTCCCACAAGAAACCAGCATACCGTCGCGCGCATCACACATTGGTCAATAATCAACATACAGTAATAAAATTATTATCAATCACCTTTTTTTTACATACAAAAATTATATTGAGAGATAATTTACACTTACAACTATCTAGATAGGTAGGTATTAAAAAAGACGAATCTCAGTCGTGCATACTTATCGCCTAAGTAATGTCTCGATCACACAATCTGTGAATTTTAGTTATCATGAATTTGTAGGTGTAGTGCCTAATGGCGTGTCCCCTGTGCCTTTCTTTATGTTATACGGCAGACAAACAGGCAAGCGGGCCACCTGATGGAAAGCGGTCACCGACGCCTATGGACATCAGCAACACCAGGGGAGTTACTGATGCGTTGCCCGCCTCTGAAGAGACCCCTTGAACGATCTCATGCCTGTTTTTTTAAACATTAAGCGCGTCCGACTAAGGCACATCGCAGGAACCTACTCAAGCCCAAGCCAATTTAACCAGTGCAGAAAGCTACCGGACCTTCGGAGGCTTTTCGCCATTCCAAATACCATGACAAAGCCTTGTCATTGGCTGGAATTAGGCCAACGTTTTACAGCAGTTGTTTCTGTGCAATAGCACGGCAGCATTTGACAACAGACCTTACGCCTTAGTTGCGCCATCTAAAGTCGCGAAAACTCAAGAGGTTTTCAAGATGACATTAAAAAAAAAGTTTATATTATCGAGCAATTCGGTGCTAATATGTCAAACATACACACAAGGACGAATAATATTGAATGATTGACTGTTTGAGTTTTTCTAATCGGGCAAGTTTTAACGAAGTGATGATCATTTAGCGTCATGGGCTATAAGGCGTGACTTGAGTGATATTTCATCCTGTTTGAATCTTAGCACAAACTTGACATACGAGTTCACTACAGCGTCATCTATTGACAAGGAAATAAAAACTAGTTATTTCCTATAACTGTCAAATTGTAAACCTCTCATTGGAGTTATCCTACGAAACTTAGATTTCGGCCAATTATGGTTTTCGCGATTTCAGATGGCATTACTGAGGCGAAGCTCTGTTGTCAAATACTGGACAAAAAAACGACGAAAAATGACGATTTTTTAAGCCAATGAGGGAAGTGTATTTTGACATCAAACCTCACATCACAGTAGCGTCATCTCGTGGATTTTGGAATCGCGACGACTCTCATTGCATTCAGTGACGCTTACTTCACCCCCCGCGCCCCGCCGCGAATCAGTGACAAGTGTTCAGAACAAAAACGTGTTGATTCGCTCTCCACTGGCTGAATTGCTTCAAATCTTATACAACATTTTACAACCGATATGAACAACATGTTTGAGCGAGTGTGTCGTGGCCAGATTTTAGATTTAATCACTTCATTATGTGGCCTTATTCATGAAACAGTTGTACCTATTTAATGATATGATTAAACGTCAACGTTTGATACTATATCAGTCCATGTTTGGCCTTTGTTGAGATATGATATTAGAAGCGCTCCTTTTTTAAGTAACTTTCGTAATATTTAGTAGATTTGCGTTGTAGCAACAAAAATTGGCGTATTATATTATAGGCTTTTTGTTAGAATAATTTTGTGACAATCAAATTTTTTGATGTATCACAAAAACAAAACGATATCAGCGCCTCTAGCGGTGAATAATGTAAGTATTTTACGATATTATCACTAATGTTTGGCCACATTATGAAATAGCCGTGCATTTAGCTGTTCGCATCGTCTATCAAACGCTGATTATTCATTGATCTGAGACCATATCATGATTTGGGCAGCGGGTGTTTTCCGTTTCATGAAATGGTCGGCCATATTATGAAGTGATCAACTTTAAGATCTGACCACGACATATCTATAGGCTGGCCGCACATAAGTCAATAATATTGACAAAATCATATTGTGTCTTTGCGGAGCGGTTGGTAGTCAATCTGCCAGCCAGGGTCCGTTCTTCTACTATGTAAAGGCAAGTGTTTTAAGATTTACTGAAAGCCCATGACTACAAAACGGCCTAATTAAATATTGGTGGTGTTTTGGCTTTTTACGTGCGGCGATTGCCATCCGAACCGCACAACTCGTTACGGAAAAGCTGTTTCGCCAGAGCCTCGTTCGTCTGCCAGCAGGGGCACCGCCAGCAGGTGAGGTTGACTGGGGCCCATGAGATGGTGGCTACTGACTGGTGATAATTTTTTTTAATCTCAAAATCTTTGCTTAAACCATAAAATGTATGGTCTTTCGAAATTGACAATATTGACGTGTGTGCGGGTGGCCATTTATAAAAGTATATTCTAACCCGAATGAGTAAACCAGTCAAGGAACTGTTTATACGGCATATTTTCGAGCCCTAACGTTTCTTGAGCCATTATAAATGGGTTTTTAAAACCGAGATGCCGTTGCAGAATTCAGAGAATTTTAACAATAATTTGGTAATGTGTGAAAATACACAATAAAAAAACAATTGTGTATTTTTGCATTATTATTTTAAAAAAAAGTAAAAAAAGTAAGTACCTACTGGCTAGGTAGCATGTGAGCATTCACTATAAATCCAGCTGTATTTTATCATGACATGACTATGATAACTCCACTAAAGTTGGACTGGAATAGTGCGAATGTTTAACCTAAGAAACGAGACCTTAAGCGGACGATATTCTTACAAACGAAATCACACATTTCTTATTGGGCGCACAAAAACAAAATATAACATAAATACCACATTTAACGGTAAAATTAGGTACACAATCCTTAAGGTAAGCGTTTTCCTGTCGAAACTCACGTTAGGGTTCCAACACTTCAGAATGTTTGCACTCTCAAAATCTCGAAAAACGATAAGTATTACCTCAAAAGAAAAACAAACGGTAGCCTACATTAAAAATAACAATCATATAACTGAAGATCCATGTTGATTTCAATATGGCGGCACATACAATAAATAATATATATATACGATCTTTAAAATAAATAATTAGTCAGTTCTCGAGAACTTATATAAGATGACGGCATTCCGAACTTTTTTTAAATTTACTTACTAGCTTTTGGCGATCTGTCTACAATTTTATCAGCTCGTAAAAGAGACGACTCACAAAGGACCCGCGCACTGTTAATTGTTACAATGAATGTATAATGTATAATGAATGTAGAAATCGTTTGGTATTGTTCTGTGGGTAACTTTAAAAAACACACCACTCAAGTATCATAGTCCTCATCAATTTGTAAGTTACCTGACGGCATAAGGTCTAAATCGTGATGCACCGTCTGTCTTGGTTCCTTCTTGGCTTCAACTCTAGCCGGTTTCGAGTTCTGCCTTTGCAACTTTGGGACACCCTTACCGCTGTCCTTTCCACCCACTATGTTGACTGCTGCCGTGTCCAGCACTTTGATCTCTGGTTTGGTTAAGTTTTTCGAGAAATCTATGTTGAGTATAGGCGTTATGGGGGTCACGGGGGTCACGGGCGGCGGCGTATGGACAGCAACGTTATTCGTCTGCTTCGCTTCCACGTAGAAAAGCTTAGGCGGAGGTTTGAGCGGATCTATTCTCTGTACGGGTGGCACTGGGGTCAAATTCGCGTAGCTAGACGTCGAGGGCTGCGGCGTAGCGTACGTCGGGTTCACCTGCGGGTGAAGGTGTAACATTAGTTCTGAACGTGACGCTAGATGCCGCTGATACAGAATGTTGAACTTTCTAAGTCACAGTGACGAGTACCTACGTATATTCAGTATTCACTAAAAAGCTTTTGAAATAGGTGCTTAAGCACGGAATTATGTGTAGATATCTGCTGTATACACCTTTCAAATCTACGTAGGATGACTCCGTTTGTCGAAGAAAAACCTTTACATACATGCTAAAAATAAAATAAATAAGTAAATAAAAATATGCTGCCTTCAAACTTTGTTTATGTCTCTCTATAACAAGCAAAATCTCCAACCTGAATCACGCTCCTATGCGGCACCGGCTCAATCAAAGTCTCTTGATAGAAGTTGGCCATCCGCGGTCGTTCTTCCTCAGTCTTCTTGGAGAGGTCCATCGCCGCTTCTGTGGGGATGGAAACTACTGTGGAGGTGGCCGCTTCGCGCTTGGAGGGGATGGGGGGGTCCACTTCTGGGGGGACGCGTGGAGGCGGCCGGACCACGTCGCTGCCGCTGGAGCTGTTGGAGTCCACCCGAGTCGCGCGACGGGCTGCCGACATGTCGGAGAATCTGTGGAGTCGATGATTTATGAATTGGTGATGATGATTTGTGGTTTATTACGGGGCCCACTGAAAACCAGCGTTGTGGTTCGCGACAGGCGGCCTCATCATTATGCTGAGGAGGGTCCATTTACGCTGGATGCCCACGAGAAATGCCACTGGGAACCCTATAATTGTCCCCGTGTTTTATGTACCGTTTTTTTTTTGTGTAAAATATAATTGTATTGCAAATTATCATGTCGTGGCGTCCTTTGTAACCAATGTTTCCTTTCTTTCTTTCTGTATAGGGGTTTCGTCGGAGAAAGATAAAAGGTCAGGTCAGGAGTACCCTAAACCGACGAGCATGTATGATAAGGTTGATGAATGTGATATCTACCGCTACCGGAAAAAAGCGTGATGTATGCACGTATGTTTTACTGGTATACTAACTAGCTTTATCAATGTTTAGTTTAGACTAATTCTTCATATCCCAAACTTGAGAAATTATGCCTTGTATGAAGATACGTAACGCAGACGGTAGATGGCGCTATTGAGTGAATAAAACAAAACGCGGTAGAGGGCGTTCATCCCTTATTTCACTCGTTCAGATTCAATTTAGGATAAATGTCAAAGATTTGGCATGCTCTTTAAGAGTCCCTTAAAGTTAAAAAGCATTACAGTATTCGGGCGTTAGTATTGTTTACTCAGTATAATTATTTAGCGCAGAAACATGCTTCATGTGTACGGATAAGGGGGCAGGTTAATCCTCCAAAAAGTGATGCCTTAAGCGTACTCCACATGTCCGCCGAAACTTTCGGCGAAACTTTGGCCGGGACTTTGGTCGACCCTCTACATTCTCGCCTATTAGGGATGTGGTGGGTGTCAAAACGCGTCGACATTATATCGATTCATTGGTGTAATATCGCTAATCCGCTTTAAACAGGGTCACAGAGGTGATGGCAGCTGCTATACTGTAATTACTTGATCTACTAATATCCTGGATCATGGTCAAGGGTATCCCGAACCTGTTACTCGAAAAAGCGCTAGGAATATAAATATAAAATCGATCGAATCGAAACGCCAACGAACTATCTCTACTTAGTCTATGAAATAGGCGAGACATGCCAAACATGCACGGGACTACACGAATGTAGGTGAATACTGCCTCCACATTCTCGTGTTCCCGCGGAACTGTCCACATGTGGAGCGCGCTTTATACGAACAAATTTTACCTGGACGCGTTTGGTGAGCTCTCTGCACTGATCATTTCTTTCTCCTCGGCCACAGACACGTCTGGTATATTCTTAACCTGAAATATGAAAACCAGTAACGTCTTGTAGTGTTATAAAATGAATTCAGTCGATGTGGCACATACTATCGGATTGCCCAAACACAAGTTACCCTGGCCCACCGGAGGACCTGATCACCCTTAGTGACGAAGCAATTAAATGGCTGACTTCGCTTGATTTAAATTTGTAATTAAATGTGTTTCTCGTATATTGTATTTTTGCCATAGGAATAAATAAATAGGATGAAACGCTGACTCTGCCGCGACAATTCGATCAATTTCATAACATTTTGGAGTTCTTCAAGAAAGGGGTGAAAAGGTTTATACAGAGTCAGCAACGCGTGGGTGATGCCCCTGGTATTGCAATCGTCCATGGGCTGCGGTGACTGCTTACCATTAGGCAGGCCGTAAGCTTGTTTGCCACATGGTATATGGTATAAAAAAATGCAGTTATGACAATTTAATCACGATTATCCATCGAACTAAAATGGACTACGTACAACAATTATTTCCCATTGTGTACTGTTACAGGCTGTGCTGTTCAATGGAGAGCGAACTAGTAGGTTTCTGTTCTAATGCGCTTATTACATTTGGCTAAATTCAGTAGCCTAAATTCAAACCAAAGCAAACCAAAGTGGAATGTTTTGCTCATGGAATTAAGTTAATTTTTGTTTCACTTAAATTATGTCACGCGTCGCTCCATTTTTCAAAAGGCGTGATACAAAAATGGACCTTATTTAATGAGCAATACATTCCACTTTGAGTTGCTGTCATACTTTTTGTTTCTGAATTTAGGCTACTGAATTTAGTCAAATGTAATAAGCGCATAACTAAACACTCCTAACCGATTTCCCGCGGGGGAAGAGTGAAATCAATGCGTTTCTACGATTGCAGATGGCGCTAGTGAGGCGTAACGTCTGCTTGTCAAAATACTGTCGTGCTAATTGGACAGAACCAACTGCTGTAAAATGACGAATCCATTCTAACCAATGACAGCAACCTTACGTTGCAGTAGCGCCATCTTGTGGATTTCGAAATCGCGAAAACCCTCATTGGCCGACGCGCGATTGACGCAGAAGTCAAAGCTGCGTAGGATGACTCCGATAGGCTTAAATTTGAAGTATATATAAATATATATACTAAAAATAGCATTATCTCCACTGGTTTAATTGCTCCATGGGTGTTGATGATGCTGAGTGGTGACGTCATTAAGCGACGCCCGGCAGATGTGAAACATAAATTGATATTTTACATATAAAATAATAATCATCATCCGGTCAATCCATGTTTGTGCCAGGGTCCGCTTTCCCACTCTTTCTTCTGCACTTCGCCCGGTCTTCAGCATCTCCACGTCATGGGCCCTAGACTCTCGCCACTGAGCGATGTCAATCCATCACTTCTTACACCTCCGTCGGGATCTCTTTCTCTCCTTCCTCTCATTATTTTATTACATTTGACTAAATTCAGTAGCAAAAAGCGTGAGATAAATCAAAGCTCTCACGCTTTTTTCTTCTGAATTTAGGCTACTGAATTTTGTCAAATAATATAAACGCATTAGGCACATTTCCCACGTATTCCTGGGGCTAACGCAGCACGTGACCTAAAACCAGCGCTAGACAAAATAAAAGGTAATACTCACCAAATCTCTGAGGAAGTCGAACCTGGACTCGGCCAGTATGCACTGCTTCACGTGCGAGGGACTAAGCGTCTTCGCACTTCTGGCGACCGTGACCTGCATCGCCTTCCGCAGCAGGGATTCCACGAACAGCTCCAGGGTGCGAGGTGTTGGTGGCAATATAGCTGAGTTAAAGGGCATTATCGTGGTCGGCAAGAGAGTGAATTTTTTTATATAAGTACAGTAGGTAAACAGGCAAGCGGGCCACCTGATGGAAAGCGGCCACCGCCGCCTAAGGACATCAGCAACACCAGGGACGTCACCAGTACGATCCCATGTCATAATCCTAAAGAAACATGTGACTGGGAATGGAAAGAACGTATTTATTGAATTAGGATTACGTTAATTTATCTCTATTCAAACGTTAAAAATCGAATGGAAAGCAAAGGGAAAGTTAAGCGGCTTATCCAGGTAGAGGGCAACGCATGCAGACCGATATTGCTTACAGCGGCGAGACACCGGGCACAGATACACGCCACGCACATAACCGCCTAGGCGAATCATGTGCACAGCGTGCTCGGCTACATTCTGCGTGTTTCCTAGACGTACCTAATAACATCGCATCGCATTGCAGCGAAGCGAAAAATAAAATATATTTTATTTATAAGAAATAGTACGAGAAACAGCGCGACCTTTGCCCACCCATCAAATATGACACGACTTACTGCGTTAGGAGAGGGACCATGTAATTTAATTTTGATAAAACCACGGCACTTATAAAGAAAGAAAGAAAGAAAGAAAACATAGTCTTTATTACAATTAGACATTACATAATAACTACATAACTCTAATGTCTCAACTCATATAATAGCTTTTGTCCGCAACTTCATCCGCGTGGAAATAATTTTAAAGACCATTTTAAATGACCTCCCTAATATATGAAAGCTAGTATAACGGAGAGGTCTAGCTGTATCTCTGGTTTTACCCAAACGAATTAGATGAAAAATAGCCCAAACTACCAAACTGTGTAAACTCCATCTAAATCCGTTCGGCGCCATTTCCATATTTCTTATAGTTTAGCTAGTCTATTATGGTGCTACGTCAAGTGGTCCAGTTTCCAATTTTAATTGTTGCCCATCGTATATGTTGCCCAGGCTTAATAGCTACACAACAACAAAAGTTTCATTTAAATCCGGCCAGTAGTTCCGGCGATGAGCGTATACAAACAGATAGACAAAAATTTTAAAAATTCATTCATCCATTACTATTTCTTCATCGTCAAAATTTTGTTTTGTAATTTTATTCAATGTACAGACACACTTTTTTACTGTATTATTGTACGTATAGATTACATTGAGGATGCTGTGGTACGTGGTACCGCGAACTCTCTGCAAACCGGAAGCAGCTCTCTTACGCAAAATGACTGGAAAGCCATCGGTGTTTGTCTCGGCGAACATTCTTGACGCACTACAATACCTCGGTACTCCAAACAACATCCTAAATATTACAATTAGACACGTATTAATTCTGTGGCAAATAGAGCGTCGGTGGCCGGGCCGTTGAGTATCCGACTCGTAAGCGAGAGGTACCGGGTTCGAATCCCGCTGAGTGAGTACGTCTGTTTCTCTGCATATAGCGTATAGACATCTAACAAACAATATATTTAAGATAGATTAAGGAAACCTGTTATTGGCATATGTTTAGTTACGTTAAATTATATACATTATCTCCAGCGCCGTTGGTTTTCTAAATAAATAATAAATAAGGTAAAATCTGTTTCGAAGGATTGCCAAGGAGGCCGTCACCGTCTGACGTTGCCAACTAACCTAGGTTGTTTTCAGGAAATGTAGGTAATGCATACAATGTTTATAATAGACCCGAAATGTTTAAAATAAATTTTATTACACACATTTCCTAGGAATATCATACATTTCCTAAACAGAAATTTCCCTGTTTTATTTGAAAAATTGTCAAAAACAGTGCTTCGGCAGCGGCCGAACTAAATCTACAATTTTCGGAAAGGTATTTTAAAATCTACCGCGCGTTTTTAAATTAACTCTTGCAGCTACGACTCGAGTGTTTTTCGAATGCCGGAGCATAAATCTTCAAGTGTTCAATAATCTCAAAACATATATTTCCGGCTACCATTTAGAAATTGTGTAGACTGCCTAGGAAATACATACCTACATTTCCTAGGAAATGTAAACCTTCGACAAATCATTTTACAGACTTCAGAAATTGGCTCGCAATTGTATACATTTCCTAGGAAATGTAAACAATAGATTTCACGCAGTTCATAGAAAACAGGAATCCTGTGCAAATTTACCAACACTTGGTCCGCGCAGGTAGTTGCCACAGTCGGCATAGAGTACAGAGTCTATACTGTCAAAGCAGCACCTAACGGTGCCCTCGTGAGATATAAGCTTGCGTCTCGCTTATTTAAATCTAAAGCGTACTCCACATGTCCGCCGAAACTTTCGGCGAAACTTTGGCCGGGACTTTGGTCGACCTCTACATTCTCGCCTATTAGGAATGTGGTGGGTGTCAAAACGCGTCGACATTATATCGATTCATTGGTGTAATATCGCTAATCCGCTTTAAACAGGGTCACAGAGGTGATGGCAGCTGCTATACTGTAATTACTTGATCTACTAATATCCTGGATCATGGTCAAGGGTACCCCGAACCTGTTACTCGAAAAAGCGCTGGGAATATAAATATAAAATCGATCGAATCGAGACGACAACGAACTATCTCTACTTAGTCTATGAAATAGGCGAGACATGCCAAACATGCACGGGACTACACGAATGTAGGCGAATACTGCCTCCACATTCTCGTGTTCCCGCGAAACTCTCCACATGTGGAGCGCGCTTAAATCGAGAGACCTAGCTCGAGTTAAGGGGGCTTCCACACGACACCCAATCAGATTGCCAATTGAATTGGCAATCTGATTATTCGTCTTTTACACGAGACCATTTGATTGCCAATCCATTCAGATTGTACTTAAAATTGTGTCGGTTGGAAGCCCCTCTCCGCTCTCCCGCGAGCGACAAAGTCAGTCATGCTACAGGTGATGGATTCCTGCTTCAGCCCTTCTGGACATACTAACTGCGTGGAGTAAACGATGTGTAGGTACATTTGCATTTAGTTCACACTTAAAAAGGATTGATATGGCTGATTCATAATAGATTCGTCTTACGGTAGGTATCACAGCCGCCCGCAAACAACTGTCACAGTAAGATTCAATTTTGAAGCTTATCTTTATGTAGGCAGAGATTGTTTCGCTATGGTGACAAAACAGTGCACAAAATGTGAAATTATGAGTAGCTGTTGTTCTATACCGTGGTATTATCTATTTTATCTATTCTGTGATATTATTATAACGATTAACCCCATAAGAAATGTTTTGTTTGATTTTGAAAATTCATTGTATTTTCAGCAATATTTGGAGTCAAGTTTTCAAACTGGCGTACCTCATATCTATAGTTTGAGGTTGTGTCTTTGTTAGAGAAATAGGTATTGTGTATTCCATACATTCAAATTTGTTACACCAATATTGCATCATACGATTTCAGTGTAGTAAATTATGTACCTGTGTATACATAATATACAAGAAAAGAAAAATAAAGTATTGTTTCATTGCCATATTGAACAAGTAATCACAGGGTCAGATGGTCTAAGAATAACATCAGGGTCAGATGACAGTTGTCTCATATAAGCGAAAACAGCACAAGTTTTTAATTACGGTTTCTGGTAGGAAATTTGAAGCGCTTTCCTAGGAGAAGAGCGGACACTGGCTGGCCGTTTAGCCGGGATTTTATACTAGGATGAGGAGCACACAGACACACATACCCTAGCTATAAATAATTTATATACACAATACATGCCAATAACAAGTTGATATTAATTTAGATTTAGTTAGATAACAATGAACATAAAAATGTTGATCAATGATGTTGCATGAATATTGTACTTACATATGAGAAAGTAATTTATTCTGTCTGTCGGTTACATTTTCATACCTAAACAACTGATTCTTTAAATTTCTCAAGGAGATAGATTAAGGGTTGCAAGGACACTTTCCATGATGTCTAAGCAAAAGCTGGTATGAATACAAATGTGGGATTGACACATACATGAGCTATAGTCCATTCACAATAAGAAAATAGTACTCATCGTTTGCTGCCGGCCTAGCCTCGGCCCTCGACCAAGTCGGGTCGTAGCAAATAAGAAAGGTAAGTTCACAGTGACTAGTGAATATAATATTTAGTAGATAAAGCTATTAAAAGTAAGGGTATTGAAATTAAACTCAATACTACTGAGTTCGATCCAATTTGGACCCCCAAATAAAAAGTGATGGTGGTGCCAATAACTTTAGTTACAAGATGAGTGTTGTAAAAAAATTATTTTATGGTACAATACCTTTAATAGATGGTAATCAATGGAAGAAATGCTGAGACCATGTGATCCAAGAAGAAAATTTTATGTGAAATTTGGATGATATCATGGAGAACAATATTTTTCCATAATAAATATATAATCGTAAAGACAAAAAGTCTGTACATTGAAAATAATCGAAAGAAAACCAACCAGAGCGACTTAAAACAACCAACTGATAATGTAACAATTTTTTAAATTTTTGTTTGTCTGTTTGAACGTGCATCAGGTAAAAACCGGAGAATTCCACGTAATTTTGTATAGCAATAGTGTATATCCTCGGCCAACATTTAGACGATAAAACAAATAAAAAATTGGTTGAGAAATAATAAACCAGCAATAAAAACCTCTGGTGAGGTACAAAGATAGTATTTTCTAGAGGTCCACCGCATGGCGCATGAATGATCTAGTTCCCAGTACATTTACAATAGCTAGACAGCTCAACATATTTTTGACAGAAATGGTAAACATTTTAAATCTCTCAACATATTTTTGTCAGAGATTGTAACAGGGCTGTATTTACCACATTATTTCGTGGAGTAGCATTTTAAAACTGCCACACTTAATGTATGCAACACACGACATTGGACGGATTGTGGGCTAAAGTTGCCACAGAGCTGGTCTCATGAAATGTGAAAAGGAGACGCGGTAGGCCCTAATGGAGATTATGGGAGAAGCTTTTTTGCAAGGATTGGCCCAGGATAGCAATAGATGTGAGCAATGGAAGAAAGGTAAGGAGGCCTTTGCGTGCTGGTATTAGTAAATCGGTCTCGCGAGAGACCCAGGAAGGTATGGATTGACATTGCTTAGGCGGATACAAGAGCCAATGGCTTAAGATTATCATCTTGGCACTAACGTCCTGGCTGTGCTCTCGCGCACGAGGGTCCGGGGTCCGCTTTAACTATCATCCAGGATTTGGCAGGTCAGGTAATTACAGTGGAGCACCTGCCATCTGACCTTCAATGACCTGCTACCAGGGGAACCTGACCCGATTGGATCATGGTTACACATCCAGTCGCCTGTGCAGGTTTCATCACAATGTTTTCCCTCACCATAAGAGCATCGGTTAGTATTCAACTAATGTACATAACTCAGAAAGCAGTCATTGATACATGGCCAGAGCAGGATTCGAACCCGGGACCTCTGGCTTACGAGTCGGATTCTGTAACCGCTCGGCCACCGACGCTCCCTACGCAACCAACGGCTTAAGATGCATGTTGCAAACACAAATTAATTTTTTCAGAACAGAAAAGCACATGAAAAAAGACCTAGATTTATCCTCCAAATAAGGCCTAAAGTGAAGCAAAACCTCTGGTGGGTGACTAATATGAGCACCACATTAAGAATACAGCCACCATTTGCTCACAAAGCAAATAATGAACAAACAGAATTTCAAATTCAAATGATTGCAAGCAGCAGTTTAGATGATGCTATTTTGATGTGAGACTGGCAATCAACTTCACTTCAACTTAATCAAGACAGATTGTGCATCAGTACCTAACTACCTTAGATTACTTTTGCTGTAATGTAAGTTCCCAAATCTTTATATCAAAACAGATATAAAGAATGTTTATCAATAGCTTAGTGGCTCATAGTTAATTAATTTCAATGTTTATAAATATGAAGAGAGTTTCCAGGCTCTTGTAAAGATTTCTCGGAAAGACGCAATTTGTTTGACACTTCAATGATTACTCTTAATTCAACCAAGAGGAAAAAATTCTCAGGTCAACCAAAATTTTATTTTAGTAACAATTAATTTTAGTCTAGGGATAATGCATACCTGAAAGTACTGAAAAAGTCTAGGAAAACCTAATCTTAAGGTTTTAAACAAAAGGAAGGCTACTTACAGTAATTATTATGTGGTGGTAATGTGGGTTTCAATAATAATAAATCGCACACACTTTAACTATTAAAAAGGATATAGATTATGATTGGCACGGCCTGCGCCACTTTCCCAACTTCCTCGTCAGTCTGCATAATCTTCTTGATTCGTCCCTACAAACAAACAATGTCGTGATATTAGCATTCGTTAGAAAATTCAACACAAAAACAACATCTTCTTTTGCATTTCTGACATACGAAGAGTAATATTATCGACTTACGGCTGGAAATCTGGCATTGTATTTTCTCTTTTTCGACGGCATGACGTTATTCCGTTCACTTTAACACCAATTAATGAGAAAAATAAGCTCACTTCGCCATAAATCTGTGATACTTCTCGCGCATTTTTGAGGTTATAAAAGGGGGACGTCCGCGGTCTCTTCATTTATATACGTTTCTGACAGTCGCTCCACCATTTTCTGGAAGACATACTAAAAATTTTCAAAATTTTCGATGTTTTTTATTTACGTTTATTTAAAAAACACGTAACAGTATTATAATCTTACTTTATACAAGGTAAATTTGTAAAATTTTCGAGAAATTCGTAATGGAATCAAAACAGTGGCTGTGTTATTTAAAAGCCTTTGCTTTGTCATACATTTCTTTTTCGTTCAGAAATAGGTTTTCACGTCAAATAACAACGTTATAACTATATATAGTTCATAGTCTGTGGTTATAACGGTTACGTTCAACCTAGCATCCTATTTGTTAATAGTCTATGGTGGGTGAGTGACGTTAAAGAAAAAAAAAACCAAACACAAAATGGCGTCGTTGTCGAGGTAAGACGTGTTTTTTGTGTATTTTACGTAAATAAATTAAAATTCGTTGTTTCTGCATTGTTAGTGACACTAATATTAAAACGGTTTCTTTGTCTAACAAATAAATTACATATATTGCTAAACACAAACTCAGATAAACAATCTTTAACTTGCCAATCTACACTCCTAACCCAGAACCTTTTAAAATTTATTTTACTTTGGTCTCTTTAGTCAATACTAATAAATCATATAAAGTTAAAGACTTGCTTACTTTCCACTTGTTGTAGCAGCATGTTTTGTTGTTGTATCTTCATCTCTGACAATATTTTTATGTTGCAGCTTATTACCAGCTCCTACGCAGCAAATCTGGGACAGGGATGATGAGCGGAAAGCGCTAAGGGTCGGTAGCGCATTAGTGGTATCTCAGACGAGCGTGCCCCCATACGGGCAGAGGAAAGGATGGATTCCACGAAACGAGGACGATTATGGCGGTAAATAATTATTAATTTATTTTTTAATGTCTGTGTTTTACATTACATTTCATTCCTCAAACCAGACTCTTGACTCACTGTTTATATCTTGATTTCGCCATATTAAATCTTTAAATTATTTTGTAGATGGGGGTGCATTTCCCGAGATCCATGTGGCCCAATACCCATTGGGTATGGGTGCTCGTGGCAAAGAGAGTACTTCGAATGCACTTGCTGTGCAATTAGATGAATCTGGCCGAGTCAAATACTCTGCGATTGCACGACAGGGGCACAGCGCTGATAAGGTTGGTTTTAAAATTCAAAACAAGCAAATTACGCTATAGATTCCAGATAGTCTTTTTAATATTTTTTATTATACCATTGAGATGGCGAACAAGCTTATATATTGTAATGAAACAGTTAAATAACAGCAGTAACACTATAAAAAAGTGTTTTATTTTTAGTCTATCTAGCGATGAACACTGGGTTAATGCTACTCAGACAGCCCAATGGTAACTAAAACAATTTTAATTAATTCACATGAAACTAAATATTTTCACTTTATTCACAGATTCTTTACACAAAACTCTCGGATCTCTTACCAGCTGAGGTTTTGGCTGAGGATGATCCCTCATTGCAGAAGCCTACGGAAGATGATATACAGGAAATTACAGAGAAGACTAAATTGGCACTGGAGAAATTGACCAATGCCAAAATATCTGCTGCCATGCCTGTCAAGGCTGCTCCCAAACTAGTGAGTTCCGTCCATGTATTCGCTTATTGTTGTTTATCTTGTGGTAATTTTCCTGAGCATTTTTGACATAGTGGGCGATTCTTTGCCTGTGCAATTTGTATGTAAAGTCTCATACCAAAGCATCATCATCTTGGCATTATGTCCCAGTTGCGCCCCCAGACGTCACGCGCAGGCCGAGGGTTCTCCAAACATAAGAAAGCCGGACATGCCAAAGCATGCAAAGCAAATATGTATTTTACATCATCCCAGAAAGTCTGGATGGTATTTGACAGATTAATCTCACGTCATAGACCAGAGAATGTGCATATTGGCATCTGATTCAGTATTTTATAATTCTGCTGATGCATTTAAAATTTTGGATTATGAGAAGTGAAAGCTCATAGGCCTTTGCAGTGCAGCAGACTAAAAAGGCCTATTAAATAAATATGGCCTTAAGAGTTCAGGTTTTACTCTTCGGAGAATACACTTGCAGGCAAAATGTATTAAATTCCTTAAAACTTAAGATCAAAAGAATCTTGTCATTGAATAACTAATCTATAAGAATTTTTATTTTAATAACACTATAGTAGAATAGAGGCAAGTTTTTTTACAACTTTAGCTAGTAATAAACTATCCACCCCCTTTTGCTTCGTTCAATTTCTCCAATAAGGAGAACATTATACTAACAATGTGCATTGATAGAACTTTGTCTGTGCAGGCTCCAGCACAGTACATCCGGTACACGCCGGCTCAGCAAGGCGGCGCCTTCAACTCCGGGGCAAAACAAAGAGTAATTAGGTATGCCTTTTTTGTATTATGTATTATTAGGTAGGCATTGCCTTGCTTTCGCTGCGTCCAACGCAACAATTTCGTTCGAAATCGGCGCTACGCGTGTGCGCACTACGCCGATTGCGTCCATAAATTTTTCCTTTTCAATAAGTAGATTATTTTCTTCGTGTTACTTGTTACCATCGTAATATGTTAATTAAACTTTTTTAAAGTACCTACCCAAGGATTTTAAAATATTTTTTAAAAATCCTAACCTAACCTAACCTACCCTATTAATCATCATCATTCATCGTGCAATATTTCTTCGACTTTTATGTACCTGCTTTGTGTACTAAACGCCTTATCTTTTAACTAATTTAACAGTGAAATTGAAAAAAAGTATATAAAAATATTTTTGCTATTTTATCTCGAGCGTCGGTGGCCGAGCGGTTACAGTATCCGACTCGTAAGCCAGAGGTTCCGGGTTCGAATCCCGCTCCGGCCATGTACCGATGACTGTTTTTCTGAGTTATGTACATTAGTTGAATACTAACCGATGCTCTTACGGTGAGGGAAAACGTGATGAAACCTGCACATTCAGGCGACTAAAGTAGGTATATGCATGATCAAATCTGGTCAGGTTCCCCTGGTATCAGGGTCATGGAGGTCAGATGGCAGTCGCTCCGCTGTAATTACCTGACCTGCCAAATCCTGGATCATGGTCAAGGTGGACCCCGGGCCCTCGTACGCGAGAGCACAACCGGGACATTAACGCCAAGATGATTTTTTGTATCTCAAACGAAAAACATTGAATGAATACAAAGGAACAATATTTATAGGCTAATTGTACTAAAATATATTTTTCTGTTTTATAGTACTCTTATCTCAAACGAACACACATTGAATACAAAAGAACAATACTTTTAGGCCAAGGGTCACCTTTCACCTGTTTTTCTTAAAATAATTGAATACCCATTATTACATCCCTTACCTTAAACCATATCAGGAACCTTTGCAGGTTCTTTTGTTCTTGACTATCTACGTGAATAACATGAATCATTCCGATTGTATTCCTAATATAATTCTAAAATCATAGGCCCCATTCGATATTAGGCACCTTCATTAGATATTAGACAATTCAAAATGGCGTCACTTAGTTCCAGTATTGGCCACTGGATCAGATAAGTTTGTGGCAGTTTAATATGAAACACTGTTGTGGCCTTTTTAGACCTCCAGATCAATTAACTAATTGTCCACGCCATGTCCGCGCCCGGAATATATCTATTTTAATTTTCTTTGTAATTTTGTGTGCAATAAAGAGTGTATCTATCTATCTCATCATCATCGTCCTAGCGCTTATCCCGGCCTCTGCCAGGGTCCGCTTTCCTACTCATTCTCCTTCACCTGGTCTTCGGCACCCTCGCGTTGTAAGCCGTTGGCTCTCGCATCCGACTCAGCTATGTCAATCCATCGCTTGTCTATCTATCTGTCCATCTATATCTATTCTAATTTCCTCCATAGGATGGTAGAAGCCCAGGTTGACCCCTTAGAGCCTCCTCGCTTCCAAATAAACAAGAAGATCCCGCGCGCAGCGCCCTCGCCGCCCGCGCCTGTGCTGCACTCCCCCCCTCGGCGTGTCTCCGTCAAACAGCAGAGGGACTGGAAGGTGCCTCCTTGTGTGTCGCATTGGAAGAACGCTAAAGGTAAGTTGGCACTTTTTTTATGTGGGCGGGAGACTGGCAAGCTGGCACTGGCCCTTGGACTTGTTGACGCCCACTGTTGATCAACTTTATGCTATCTGCATTCAGTGGTGCCTGTCAAACAGCACCAGAATTGGAAAGTGCCGCCATGTGATTCGTGTTAGAAGAACGGTAAAAGTTACTGAAACGCTGTTATTGAAAATATGAGGAGTCACTTTGTGCCATCTGCATTCATTGGCGCTCCACGGCCATTTTCACACACACATTTCACTTGCACTTTTCAGCGACAATAAAATTTTTGTTTTCGACCATTCTAGCTACGGGAGGTTAAAGCTTATTCGTTTTCCAGGTTACACCATACCTCTGGACAAGCGTCTAGCCGCCGACGGCAGGGGTCTCCAGCAAGTCCACATCAACGAGAACTTCTCCAAGCTAGCCGAAGCTCTGTACATAGCGGACAGGAAGGCTAGAGAGGCGGTCGACGCGAGAGCCCAGCTGGAGAGGAGATTGGCCCAGAGGGAAAAGGAGAAAAAGGAAGAGCATTTGAGAATGATGGCGCAGAGGGCCAGAGATCATAGGGCTGGTGAGTTGTTTGGTTAAAAAAAATTCAAAACTCAAAATTTCTTTATTGATTAGGATGTTAAATATCTCTTTCAATCGTCAAAAAGGAGGAGGGTAGCAAAGTAGGAAGGAAGCACACAGTGACACACTGGCCGCCCCACGGCCGCAGCAAACCCACCCCACGCCAACCACGACCGGACCGTGCCCGAGAATGCCAGGCAGAGCCGGACCCCATTATTTACAGTATATCACTATCACTATATATTTATAAAACAAAGTACCACGTAGTCCACATGAAGTTTGCCGTGAGTGACGTAGTGATTATTATCCGTTTGGGAGCATCCCTAATTGTGTAATACAAAAATAATAATTGATGCACCAGGCCACACTTTCTATTATCATTTCTTTTTTGGTTTGTAGCAGCAGTACGCTGTAAATTTTGGTGTAGTAAATAAACATTGCACACTTTCTAAAAACTAAATCTCTAACCGACCTGTAAATAGTGGTTTATTGAGAATGAAAGATATTTCATGTGGCATCTAATATCTACATCGTAAACAGTCCTAACCAGTATCTCTCTTTACAGGTATCAGGGCACCAGACGAGGATGCAGAGCTTCAGACCCAAGTGGACGAAAGCGGTCTGACCTTGGCCGAGAGGGATAAGCTGCGAGCAGAGAGACACAAGGATAGGCAAAGGGAACGCAACCTGTCTAGAGCAGCACCGGACAAGAGGTATGGCATATCCATATTCATATTTATTTGAACTTAATGCACTATACAAAGGCGGACTAAATCTTCATAGCTTTCTCTACTAGTTGTTACTAAAAAAAAATGTTTATTTTCAGGCACTTGTTAGTTATTACATTCAAATTCATTATTATAACATCATTACATTATTCTTAATATAGTAATAGATAGAGTTCAAATAGATTTATTTATTTATTCATTCTTTGTCGAACATTACAGTTAAGAGCTAATGTGTTGCACAAATTAGGTAGTAAATTACAGTTACTATACAGACTACTTATTATTTAGATATTTTTTTTTAGAAATAATGACCTGTATAATCTCAAGAGTGCAATAAATACATCGAATTTGAAATGTCACAGCGCGAGAATTAGGCCCCCTGGTGCCCACCAGGGGGGCAGAGAGCCCTCTCTGCTCGTTTGTCAACTGTGTAGCATAAAAAAAAATAAAGAAGATGTATTCTTCTCACACAGTAGTCCTGACCGGTCAATTACTCTATTCCAGATCGAAGCTAGCGAATCATCGCGAAAGAGACATATCGGAGCAGATCGCTTTGGGACTTCCCGCGCGGCCCGTGGCGGGCGCCGAAGGGATGTTCGACCAGAGACTGTTTAACAATAGCAAAGGGATGGATAGCGGTGAGTACCACATTTTTTTTTATACTACAAAGGTGGCAAACAAGCTTACGGCCTGCCTGATGGTAAGTAGTCACCGCAGTTTGCAATACCAGGGGCAGACGCGCGCGTTAAAAGATTTTGTATACTCTCCAGGGAAAACCTCTCCAGGTAGTTAATTCCACAACTTTAGTGTGCGTGGGAAAGTTCCTTTGGCACAGCTCGCGACCGATTTGGCTCCAACGTCTTATATTTTCCCAAGTCAATCAATCTTATAATTTACCAAGTCGCTTTACTTTTTTGACCGAATCTATTATTATTATTTATGTATATCACTGTTCTTTGAGTAATTATTGATAAAACTTGTCTAGTCTATTTTGAAAAGAGTTCACTGGTGGAGCGCTTATATGTCTTCGGGTAATTTATTCCACTCCAGCCAAGCAATTGGATATGAAGTGTTTTCTGGGATTACTTGTGCAGACGGAGCTATCAAGTCTCTTGAGATGGTTTTGATTCATTTTTAACATAACGACATTTTTGGGGTATAAAGGTCAGACCTTACACAGTAAAATCTTCTATACCATATTCATAATCCCATGAGACAAAGTGTAAACAAAGAATTGAAGTTTTGAATCAAAAGTAACACCTAAATTAATCTGTTTTATGTTTTGTTTATAAGGGCGTTTAGAATGTTCTGTTATCGATGAAAAGATGGCATCTTAAATAACCATTTTCGTGGTTTGTTTACATTTTGTCTCACGGGAAAGTGAACAAAATATTACCCTATAAATCACTAAGTGTACGATTACCCTCCCAGGCTATGGCGACGACGAGGCGTACAACGTGTACGACAAGCCTTGGCGGAACCAGGACAACGTCGGCTCCCACATATACCGGCCTTCCAGGAACGCTGATAAGGACAACTATGGTGGCGACCTCGATTCCATTGTCAATACTAGGAGGTGAGGAATCTTACTTACTTACTGCGCTGGCTCAGCGACCCAAAGAGGGTCTTGGCCTCTTGGATCTTCCATCAATATATCATTTTTGGAATTTTCTATTTCGCGCGACCCATGCTGCATATCGATGATAGACGAGACAATTCGAAATCTCTTAGCACGCTGTTTAACAGAGACATTCCACTTCCACACATAAACATGCAGTCTCTAGAAAAGCAGCGCTAATTGAAAAAAAAAAAACTCTCATTAGTATTAAATTTAATAAAAATTAAAGTGTGTAGGTATTCCATGCTTCATATAAACATGTTCTAAGCCCTTTATAATTTTTTTACTTCAGTTACACAAAAATACACACATAATGTACAATGTCCGCCTGCCAAGCATGCAGAATATAGCAATAACCTCCCCTTTCGTCGGAGAGACCCTAAGTTCTGCAGTGGACTGTTATAGGCTGTGCTGATGTTGATGATGGTCCAGTTTGGTCCGACGTCACATCGCCCTATTGTGGATTTTTTGTAAATTCATTTTACATTTCTATGTGTATTTGGGCCAAATAAAGATTTGTCTATATCTGTCTATATGTCAATATCTCAGTCCTCAGCATTCACATTTAACCTGTTCATATTCTAGATTCGTGGCTGACAAGGAGTTCGCGGGCACCAGCAGCGGTAACGCTCGCTCTGGGCCGGTGCAGTTCGAGAAAGACAACCCCAATAGAGACGAGCCACCGGTGAGATTACATACTATTCTTAACCGCCGACGAAAAAGGAGGAGTGTTATGAGTTTGACGTGTGTATCTGTGATGTGTGTGTATCGGTCAATAGCATCGTAGCTCCTGAACAGATGGACCGAATTCGATGCCGTTTTATTTATTTGAAAACCAGTTTGATCGAGATGGTTCTTAGCTTAGTTTCATTCAAATCGGTTCAGTATATTGACTGAACAAAATGTGAACTTGGTCGGGTGTTATCCGACGTTTTTCCTCGTAGATGTTCTGCCTCTATATGACATTAGTCGCCATTTGGAATACCCTAATAGGTGTATCCAAACGCTATCCATTGACATGGATGTGGTTCCATCATCATGATAGCCTAAAGCCGCGATGAGGGTGGATGAGCTGTGATGAATGAACCTTGTTAGAACATATTTCAGTGTAAAATAATGTACTGCTACTTATTATTATGATTACTCGACTAAATCCACTCTCTACCCCACAGCCGCGCGTGTCCGAAGTGGAACTGGATCCGTTCGGCCTGGATCGGTTCTTGAGCGAGGCGAAACGCACGGACAAGTCCGGCCGGAAGCGAGACCACGATAGGCACGACCATCAGGCCAAGAAACGAAGGGACTGAACGGTAAGTTCGCTGATTTGTTTGTTGTTTTTAACCCCACGCGAAAGAGTGAGGAGCTATAGGACTACAGAGCTAAAGCCTCAATAGGAACAGGTTCACTTCGAGAAGTCTGTGAACGTCCCAAGAAACTGATAGACTTCTGGAAGGAGCTGGGCTGGCTACAATAGCCGGCTCTCAGTCACGTACAAAGGACCGAATTTTGAGTCCCAAGTACGGGAGCACCAAACCTAAAAAACAACCCACGCGAAACAAGAGATGTTAAAAATTTTACGTGTGTATCTGTGTGGATTTTGGAGAACGGATGGATGGAATAGGATGCGGTTTTATTTGAATGCCAGTTTTATCGAGATTTCATTGAAATCGGTTCAGTAGTTAGGAATACATATTTATGTAAACTTGGTGTTCAAAATTAAGTGGTTCAAGGCCCCTGATGTGTCCATGAGACGAAAAATTTAAAAATAACTACGTTTTGGATGTCTCATGATTTTTAAAATAATTCCACGAGACGCTATAAGATAAAATCCGATTTAGGTTGCAAAAACTAAAAATCTTTTTTAATACTTACTTTATTTTTCTGTTTCAGATCGATTTGGCTGTGTGGGTGTGTAATAGCTGCCTTGTTATATTTAAGAATAGCTAATAGTGCAAATCTATATTCTAATTTCTGTACATTCGTCTTGTGAAATAAAAAGTATGTAAATACAAGTTGTTTTATTTGACCCTGGAAAATTGGGTGGAGCTGGGGAGCTAAATAGGTATTTACTAACATTTAACCTTACATGGTTAACACTTCCCCTGCTAACTCAAATACCAGAGAGGCTATCGCAGCGCTAAGTATCATAGCACGCGTATGAAATGGACTGGCGAGATGAGTTGTGCGCACACGCGTAGCGCCGATTTCGACCCAACTGTTGAGTCGGCCGCAGCGAACGGGTAAAGTAAACGGACCCCGGGCCCTCGTGCGCGAGAGCACAACCGGGACATTAACGCTAAGGTTAAGAAATAAAATGAATTTAAGAGGCTCTACCTCTTAAATTCATTTTATTTCGGCGGATATTCATAGCGGGGAATCCCGTTCGAATCGGAGCCGCCTGACTGGGGAAGTACCTCCACCTTACAGAATACTGCAGCCAAACAATACTATTTTAAATAATATTGTATTTCTGCCGGTGAGTAAGGTTTCCAGTACTCCATGGAATGGGAATTTGGGGAACAGTGGCTTTGGCAGTGGTGGGGCATTTGCCTTTTTGCTGCCAGAGCATCGTGTTATAGAGGTGGGCAACGTATTGGCGACACCTATGGTGTTGCTAATGTCTATAGGCAGCAGTGACCACTTTCCAGCAGGTGGCCCGCTTGCCTGTTTGCCTACCGTATAACATAAAAAAAAGGTTTAAATTAAATTCGTTGCCTTTACTTCACGATGTTTATTGAAATAATACTTTTTAACATACATAAAAACTCAGATACACGGAAATTAATACGACGAACTTACATAGGGTGTACGCAACCTTATAAAAACTACATTTTGCAAAATATATTCGTGAATATATGTGAGAATCACAACAGGAATGTGTGCTACATTTAAGACACATTATGGCATTTTAAAATTTTATAGTTCATCATTTTAACAAACACAAGTTGTAGTTGTATAACTTATAATAATTGCATATTATGCCCAAAGTAGCTGTCATTCATAGCTGCAACCCCTGACGAATACTTATTATTAAACAATGTGATGTGTAAATGCTTAATCTGGTTCCTTAGCTATGTCTAGAACGCTTCTACATGAAAAGGTAAATATTATATAACAATTTGTGACAACACACGTGAAAGGATAAGCACGAATTGTTCCATTTTGTCTTACACGGTACGGCCGATATTTTGGGGCATGAGGTTTTCCCATAAAACAGGGTGCGTTATACATGTCGCGGCCTGCGCGACAGCCTGCGAAACCACATTACAGATAAACTTGGCTTCATGAGCCAGTCATCTACATTACATCACAAAATACTGATCTACTAAAACGCTCCATAAGGCGTCTATTAATTACAAACTAATTGGTTATGTGGTGGAAAGTCGAACGTAGCGCCATCTAGTCGTCTTTGAAGTTTTACGTGAACTTATAGGTTACTGTTTTACGACAGTGTGCTGCATCCGTCAGGAGCTGGTGGCGTACGACCCGCGGGCCTGCTTACTTGTGCTTCAGGATGGTGTTTTTCAGTTTGTCCACATTGGCCCCGGAGAACTCTTCGATCTTCTTCGAGTTTTTCATGAATACGAATGTGGGCATCGAGTTGATGTTGAACTCGGTCGCGATGTCCTCGCACTCGTCTACGTCCACCTGGGGGGAGAGAGGGGGGAATGAGTTTGGAATCACTGGAGATTAGAATAGAATAACTTATAACTTTGTTGAACTGTGTAGGTATTACAAATTATTTTTGAGAGTTTTAACAGTTTGCCCTTTTCGGACGTACAATATTAAGAGGTAGCAATAATTTAATTGTAAAATTAACATCCATTTCAAAAAAAATATTTTAAAATAAATTAAAATATGCAAAATGCTACATGGCCGGTGGTACCATTCGCTTATATTATATTCCTTATAGATAGTACTTTGTTATGGCTGATGTGTATTATAGGTGTACGCTGTAACGTGTTGGATGTCCTTCAGAACTCAAGGTAGGTCAACAAAACAATTAATTAATTATATATTTATTTCAAAATTACACATTGATATATACTTTAGGTAGGTATGGTATTTTTAAAGCGTTCTGCTAGAGAATGAACACTTGCAGTTTGTGGGGTAAATTCATAAGTGTGCAGTCGACACCCTGCGAATACAATAACGCGTTCCGGGTTGTTTTGAGGCTGCCTTGATATGCTTGGGGGTTGTTCGCTGACGCTCATGAAAGCGAATCGCATAAGGAATGAGCAGAGCGGGGCAGCCACAACAGTGTTATGTGGACGTTTGGGGAAAAATTAGAAAGCCCTATGTGGAAATATTGGGTACCGACCCATATTTTCATAACATTATAATGTAAGCGAATCTGCGTAAACTAGTTTTTCTTTATTTCTTGGATTTTTATAAAGGGTGTAATCCGCCTGTCAAGCGTGGAGTGGAGATAATGGCAAAACCCTCCATTTTTGTAAAGGAGACTTAACTCTAGCAGTGGACTGTCAAGCTGTTGATGATGACGACTGTTTACACGATTTTAAAAACATAGCAGCTAGAAAATTTACAATTATTATGGCGATGACGTAAGGAAAAATAATGTGGAAATAGCAGGTTGTTATAACCGCAATTCTCGTGAATATGAGTCCACGTGATATTTCAGCAAATTAATCTAATAAATTCATACATCGTAAACATATAAGCAATACCGCGCCAACAACAACACGTTGACATTGAGTCAAACTGATTAGCATTTTAAGTGAGAGTGATACTATACAAAACAACTATTCCATCATAAATGGTAAAAGTAACGATTGTCGTTTATTACGAGTTGCTAATCTCATGACTTATGACCATGACTGCTGTCACGCCATCTGAGCACAATAGAAAAACTGAATAGAGGTCATGGTAACTGACAGACTAGTCCACTCAGGTTGCCTTATGTCTTGCGTCGTAGAGGCGAAAATTAAACAGCAAGTTGGCTGGACTTGCATGGTATATTTTCATTGCATCCGTTAATTAGATTATTAATTAAGTTGATCTAATCTAGAACTATAATTAATGTATATCTTGACCGACTTTGAATTCTGGGCGTATATTTTGGCTATGTTTTGAACAATGTGCGCGAGATGACAAAACATACTTTTATGTCAGGCAACAGGCAAACAGGCAAGCGCCTGATGGAAAGTGGTCACCACTGCCTATAGAGACCATTATATACTAAAATTATACATGAGTAATTCTATTTTTATTTGATTAAAAAATAGATATGCCGCCTGTCACTCTATATTGGTCTTGATTACCAATAAAGAACGCCTGTCGAAAATATAACACATATAATGTTTGCGTATCCCAGTACGTGCAAAGATAAAACGGTATCGCAAAAGTGTACTCTTTCATTCATTGATAAAAGAACGATAACGACAATGAGCCTAGCTAGATATTATACTGAAATTATCAGCCACAGACCGTAATTATTACACACATATGGTGAAACAATTGCTGTATCAGTTTACTGCCATATACAACACTCATCGTTCCTACAGTCATATGGAAAATTCTAGTCTATTACCTACTGCAAAGTTGATGATGAGTTTGTTATTGATGCAAGCGTGCCAGCGTTGTTGGGACGATGGGCATGCCCACAACCCTGTGGTCCATAGGCTAACTATAAATAGGAAAGTGGTCTACTTATCATTACCCCCAGCTTATAAATGTAAAAATTTTCGAGCTCGCTTATTCCTTGATTTATGTTACTTTAAATGCGACTCGCACTTCGCCGATTTTCAGATGGTCATTCCCAGAACCTTTTTTAGGTGCGGAACTTTATTGATGGACGATAAATATCGTCACTGTGCAAAAGTACCTTTTAAGCCACATTCATTGTTTTTTAGAAAAGTGTCAAAATTGGGCGACTTCCTCATTTTCTTCCCCGAAGTTTAAAAAAATAACGAAGTCGTCCGGATTGGTCCTAACATGCCGCCGAAAGATGGAAAGACACTGACGCCCCCTCTAGGTCCTTATTATTGTGTGTCCCATACATTATTATCTAATCTTGTAACGTCGCTAATTCGTGAAAAGGCACAGCACGATGATACTCTTAGCCTGCCGATCGCGATGACTTTCACTGTGACTTTCAACCTATCGCGATGACATTCACTTAGACTTTCAACCTTACGTTATTCATCATTATCTCTAGTATCTACTTATTCGAGTCAGTCATCAGCGCGCCCTATACTTACTTTAAGCGCACTATACAATAGTTCCGACACTAAATGCATAGTAAACGAAGTAATTAACACAACATTGTTGGCCTACTGAAATGTATCGCAAGCTTTCTATTTTATGTGCCTATTACGGTTCTACTGCCATCATAAAAGTCAACTGCATAATAACATTCTCCAACTGAAAGTGATATTCAAGTTTACCAGCTTAATTCCATTCAGATATAAGACCAAGATATATAATTTCAGAAGGCCGTGAATTCTTCATTCATATTTTTTATTGTTCTAATTGGATTATTATAATTAACCAAAAATAGACACAGCGAGCGAGTGGAGTGTTTGTTTCAACCGAATAGTGAATTATCAGTTTTTACAAAACTTGTTAGTTTAACCAAAATGTCACTAAGATTCAGCCCTGAATATTATTTACAGCTAGTCGCTCGGCACGACTTCATTTGCGTTGTTCTATTTTAATGAACCTACCCTGACGTTATATTACACTGTTTATCTATGTATCTATTATAAAACTGTAAAGAAGCCGTGTCAGAACATTGAAGTTATTGAACAAAAACAGTCTGAATAGGGTACTGAGACGTAACAATGCCCAATTTTTTATTATTATTATCTGTTTGTGTAACCGCTGAATTGTTATGGAGTATTTATTCACAGTTGACCTTGACGGACCTTGGGGTCCAATTTAAGATCTAAGTACAGGTAAAACCTGTACTAGCATCCATACACACTGGAGGTCATTTAAAATATCCAAAGTCGCGGGCAAAAGCTAAACTGTCATAACAACTATTTCTACGCGGACGAAGTCTTGGGCAAGAGCTAGCCTAACACTTCCCCTGCTAACTCAAATACCAGAGATTCTAAAGCAGTGCTCAGTATCGTCACAAAATAAAGAACGGCCCGCCCCAAGCAGAAGGAACGATCTTTAAAATTTTAAGACTTAGTAAGTCAGTAAATTTACGTCATAATTTTCGAAGACGACAGGAGTGGACCCTCTGTTAGTTCTCTATCTCGTGGTATCGTAACGCGCGTATTAAATGGAGCGGCTGCGGACCGTCGCGCGCACTCGCGGAGCACTGATTGCGGACGCAATTGTTGCGTCGGCTGCAGCGAAAGTGCTAATCATATTCTTTCGCTAACTAACCTTAAGTACGACCAACGAGTCGGCCATCTCCGCCGCCATCTCGTCCAGCTTCGGCCCAATCATCTTGCAGGGCCCGCACCAAGTCGCCATGAAGTCGATCACCACCAGCTTGTCGCCGGCCTCGCTCAGCCTGTTCTTCAGGTCGTCGGAGTCCTTCACGTGGATCGACATTTTGGCTGGAATGGACCAGATTAAACGTTAGTGGATACGTTTTTTTTGCAGTACAGCAGCATTGGCACTGGAGACTGACTACCATGATACAATGGTAATCATCGTGATGAAACCTGCTTCAGGCTGATTCAGGCGACTGAACGTGTAACCATGATCCAATCTGGTCAGGTTCTCCCGGTAGCAGTGTAACGGAGGTCAGATGGCAGCCGCTCCACTGTAATTATCTGATCTGCCTAATCATGGATCATGGTCAAGGCGGACCCTAATGTCCATTAACGCCAAGATGATTATTACTAGCAAAGACGCCGCGGCCCTGGGAAATAGGTGCCTGAACCTCCCGGTATCAGAAAAGAGGCCCCATGGGCCACCCAAGAAGCGATGGATTGACATCGCCGAATCGAATGCGAGAGCCAACGGCTTACGACGCGAGGATGCCGAAGACCGGGCGAAGTGGAGGACAATGAGTAGGCAAGCGGACCCTGGCAGTGGCAGGGATAAACGCTAGGACGATGATGAGACCCTGGTCTAGTTAGTGGCAGCGTGCATGAGAAACAGGTTAAGCAACGTTCGCAGAGTTCGGGAACTTAATGGGTGACCGTATCATTGTTTAGAGGCTAGTCGACCTTTAGCACCGCAACGAGCTTGCCGCCCGTTAGGTGTGTCTCCTAAAGTTGGCGAAGTGAGGCTGACCAAGGTCTTGGGGTCCTTAGGACTGGTTGAACACTCTCGGGAACTGATTGGCATCCCGTCACGGAGATGAACATGACGGTGATCATCGCAAATGCGTATTTCTTGAAGTTTTCAATGTCACAAGGGTAGACTTTGCAATTGAGGTTAAGTAAGATTCAAGAGGCTCGCCTGCGCTGGTATTGTCAAGTGCTGCGTAAGCGAAATACGTGGGAGAAAGGTGCCTAAACCTGCCGTAGTATGAAAAGGCGCTTCGTTTGGCTTCGGTCCTCGCTATCCGGCAGGCGACCAGCTACCCTCTAGGTGCCAAGCAAGCCCCTGCCAGGCCCGTAGCCTAACTCTCTACTGACGTAATGTGGCGAAGGGTAACAATATCAAGTATAACCAACTAGGTGAAGGAGGATTCTCTACTTCGGAAGTCGCCGCAACCGCAGCTGGGTCTTTCGCCTCCTCCTCTATAATGGTGGACGGCTAAACACTGGACTAGAACCAATGAACCAAATACCACAATTATGGCTTGCATATAATTTCCTGGTGACACGCGAGACGCCAATGTGACATTTGGCGGTCGTGAATGAAAACTCCTTTATGTAGTAAGAAGATTTGATTGCGTTAGTGTCTATGGTTGCGAGTTCTATTACTAAAGAGTCGTGTGCTCGCATTTTTTGCATTTGCGACTCTAATTTGATCAATTTAGCGAGAACGACTTCCTCCCTCCATAAGTCTTAGTCTCTTTGGACGTTCGCAGGCTTCTCGGAGGGAGATCTTGTGACTTATTGATTATTAGCTTAGGAATATGGCCTACAATACACAGCTAGACGGTAATACTCCTGGACAACCGAAAACGACCTTGACAATAATCAATTTTGCGGTACAGGAAAATCAACGCTACATGTTACACAAAGTACATCTAACAAATCAAGTTTAGCACCCATCTACTCTATGAGGAAACAAATACCAATCAATCAGCTTCACTTGAGTGTACAACACAATAACTTTATGTTTATTATACAAACTCAACGGAGTTTATGACGCAATAACTCGTTAGGAAAGAAAAAAACAAGATAATTGGCGTTCTAGATGTATAGTATACAATACACACAATAAAACGAACTCCACCGACGCCTCATCTGCCTATCTGAACTATTACTTGAATACTACTGTAAGGATTTCCAAGCTAGACTTGATCTATTGTTAAACAATAGTCTAGTACTTCAATAAACAAGTCAACGATGGACATTCAGATCGCACGATTTATTTCAATATCACTGTCGGAAACAATCGTTAATCAATACACATAATGGTAAATAACAAAGGATCTCAGCCGGTCTGTCCGTCTTAGATGCTATAATCATAAACACTATTGTACGGTTTTTCCAATGGATAATTTCGCAAGGATAGCTGGGGCAGGATGCTAGTATTGAGATAAAATCAATGGCTGTTTGTTAGTTTCACTAAAACTCGAAAACGACTGGACTGGACCGGTTTAAATAATTCTGTTGGATTTACAATTGTCAGGGAAAAGTTTGTATGCAAGAAAAAAAAAGTAGGTTAGGGGTAGGGTTGGGGTAGGGTAGGAGTAGGTGTAGAGTAGGGCAGGGTAGGTGGTGGGAAGAGTAGGGTAGGGGTAGGATAACACGCGAACGAAGTCGCGCCGGCGCAACTAGTGGGCAGGCTCAAGGCCAACAGTGGACTGCTAAAGGCTGATGATTATGATGATCACTAACAGCCGTAAACACACTAGGATTTCCTGTGTCGTAGGTTGCAAGGAAGCATCCAAATACTCAGCCATAGAATGGACATCAAAATCCCATCATTTCAATTTCTATCAGTCACTGAATCGAACCCACAACACTGCATAGCAGACCGGCATTGGGACCACTGCGTACCCGAACACTTTTGCCGTTGGAACTCTAGTATATTTCCATGTCTAAGTCCTGGTAGTACACATAATCATTATTATATGAGACACACTAACACAACGCGTAGTGCAAAAGATAAGCAATTAGCAATGTTGCCGTTACAATTAACACGCCTATAGAAAACAATAAAACGTTTACCACAATTCTCACCTTGGTTTAAACGAATTAAAACCTAATATCACAGTTTATTTTGCAGTCTCACAGACACGTCCGCACCGCTCGAGCACTGACTAAAGACTGGCAGTTTTCCGAGGGTCAGGCCTCTTCTATACGATACTTTAGGTGACGTCACGTTGTTTTTTTAAAATGAATCACAGTCAAGCGACGGCCTTCTCCCGAGTCATGCCAATATGAAACTATGAAAACATTTTGAGTGACTATCAAACTGATAATAATAGTTGCATGTCATTGTTTGCCACACTTTGCTGTGATCAATTTCTTGATTCACCGTCGGATTGAGAACCTATTCATGGGTTTTGACTCTTGAGGACATGTATTTAACACCCACAATAATGACTTCACGGTGATGACCGATTCCTTGATTCATCTACACCGGTTTAACCCACCCAACGGTCATAATAATAGAATAACACTTTCCGGGGAAGCATGAGTATGTATGGGGAAATAAATAAATAAATGAGTTGTCTTTATAGCTTCCAATAAAGGTAAAAGTTTCGGATATTTACTTGAATATGAGAATCCCTGAATAGTATAAAACAGTCAGTGTTCGTGCAAGTAGCTTCGTTCGCTTACTTCTAACTCAAGTATTCTATAAGGTGCAACGGATTCCACTTATTTTAAAATTTAAGACAATTTCTGAATATTTAGAGGCACGTTGAGTGTCTGCCTGTTACGTAGCCAGGGTCTTCTCGCGCTGTGACATATCGAATTCGATATTTTCTCTAGCCACGTATCTCCATTAATAATGGCATTGAAATGTCTATTGCGTCCAAAAAATATTTTCTCAACTATATTCGACAGTCGTATATTGTTGAAGATCAAATACAGTGTCGTTTTAATACAGTTTTTTGGCTAGAGAAAATGTCGAAACTGAGATGTCACAGCGCGAGAATGGCCCACTGGTCAGGTCGGCTGACAAACAGGAAAATATAATTGTTACGTTTGCTTCAAACGTTCTTTGAACACAAAAATAAACTATATTTCTATATGTTTGTTTGTAATGGATAAACTTAACACTATGAAAGCGTGCGCACCCCATCCCTATGGGGTGTCGCTATTGACGAAACCAAACCAAAAAGCCTTCCCGGCTACTGGGATCCCAAGGCAGAGTTTAACTGGTAGGCGCCTAGGTCTCTTGCGAGTCCAGGATAACCAGCCAGTCAGGGTGCCATTATACCCTTTGCGGAAGGAGCAAAAACAATGTGTGAAGGCGGGGCGGGCTGCTATATTATTGCTGTTTATGTGCTGAAAAGTCATAATGGATGCTTTGCCTACTACAGTTTATGGGAGCACCATTATGTCGATGCATTATGTGGTCACTATGGACGTAATGGCTTACTGACAAGCTGCGCTGTAGGCACGTAGGTCATTCTCTAACTGCTGGCACACGGCGCCTAACACGTAAATAAAAATAAATTACTGTAACAATTACATAAAGCTTTGTAACACCTCCGACAAAGTTTACATACCTATACTCAAATATTTTCCAAACTACTGAACCAATTGTTATGAAGCAATAACGAGCTCGATTAACATTTATTTGGAATCGAAGAAACCTGGAGACACGAAGCCACAGATACAGATACACACGTCCAGCTTATAACTTACTGGGGCAGTTTTGGCACAAGTCATCATCATCATCGTCCTAGCGCTTATCCCGGCCTCTGCCAGGGTCCGCTTTCCTGCTCAATCTTTTCCACTTCGCCCGGTCTTCGGCATCCTCTCGTCGTAAAAGTCTCACTTTGGCACAAGTGTATATTGTTTATAGTCGAATGCTTCACTCCTAGGAAATCGATAGCAGGGCGTGCTGGAAGTGTGTCAAGCTCGCTCGAGACACATTAACGTTTCGTAGTCAATTAGTGTACGGCGGGGAAATTATGGAATTGAAAATAAAGTAATCAAATTTTAATATTGTAATAACTTCCGACTTATTAGCTACTCTCACAACTATAAAACTAATGTCTATAGGGAGTTGTGACCACTTTCCATCAGGTGGCCCGCATGCCTGTTTGCCTTCCGTATGACACGTATCAAAATAAACATCACTGATATTTGTTACGTACGTTATAAACCTTAAAACACATGCGGTAAATATTTTGGTCAAAAATGCCAAAGAAAATTGCAAAATAATAAACTAAATTAAATTCCAACGTAACTGCCTGGTCCGTAACGTTTTCACGGCTTAACCGCTGAACGGAATTGGATCGAATTTTTGGGCACGGCTAGCACAAATGTGTCCGCGACACAGCACACGGCACGAGAGGGCGTTTGTTTCCTTCTCTCAATACTAAAATGAAAGAGACTCAGTTTTTTCGCTGATTTAGAGGTACTAGCAGTGGAAGACTTAGCACTAACCTGTAGTCTAGAATCAGTATCGCTTGTACAAATAGCGTTTAAAGATAACAGGGTACCTACTACACTTAGTAAGCTATAGATAAATATAAACGACAACCTGCGCGTAGGTATGTACCTGATTTGATTGCGTTATCAAAGCATCTTGAGTAGGTAACTACTTGACATTTACCTGTCCTACCAACCTTGCTAAAACTCTGAACAGGTACGCATTTTACACGTGTAGGAATACCTAATATTTACGTTTTTTTTATGTCATAAGGTAGGCAAACAAGCAAGCAGACCACCTTGATGGGCAGTGGTCACCTCTGCCTATAAACATTAGCAACACCAAGAGTATCGCCAATGCGTTGCCCACCTCTAGAACACGCGTAATGATTATTGAATAACTATGAATGTCTTAGGTATAACCTACATAACATCGATTAAGTTATTTAAAATTGATTTTAAAATTTACAGTTTTGTGAATATGAGGTGTGACAGAGTACGGAACGAATACATATAGGAAGCTTGAAAGTGGCCCCAATTGGTGACAAGATTCAAAGAAGTCGCTAGCATATTATGCGGAGAGAAGAAAATCATGTCACCAAAAGGGAATATGAAAGTGGATGGATACGCAGGAAGGGAAAGAATAAAGAAAAGATAGATGGATTGTGTGATGAGGGATATCAGAGAGCGAGGATATGACAGCGAATAGGGAAGAATGGAGAAAGAAAACATACTGGGCCGACCCCAAATGAATAGGACAAGGGCAGGAAAATTGAGTTTTGTGAATAATGTGCCATGCCAAATGAGTGTCAATAAAATAGGAAGAATTAATTACTAAAGGCCAGCATTTCCTCATACCTACGACGAACTAACCCTGCGTCAGATTCTTCCTAGGTAATAACTACAGTCAGCTGTCAGTGTCCGGAAAACCAGTACTAAAGTCCATGTAAGCGGCCTTTCTATGAATTGCAAAATGAAATACACGTTACATTTGCGAACGCATTATCTACCCATTCATTGGATAATTTATTACATTTGGCTAAAAGTCATAATCAAATTCCATTTTTACGCGACGCTCCGCTTTTCAAAGGCGTGATACAAAAATAGACTTTATTTTATGAGCAATGCATTCCACTTTGATTTGTTCTCATGCTTTTTGCTTCGAAATTTAGAAGACTGAATTTAGCCAAATGTAGGTACCTAATAAGCACATATCGATCTCGTTTACATATAGATTTAACTTACTTCCAAATGAAAAAAGAAATGTTATGAAAATTGGTCCAGCCGTTGTAGAAATACGATGCCACAGACAGATTTGTACACAAGTCAAACTTAGTAACATCAGTCTCAAAGAGGCATGGCTGCGATGGTGTGGTCACGTGTTGCGTAAGCACCAGGAATATGTAGGTGCCTGAACTTGCCAGTATCAGGAAAGAGGTCCCGCGGGAGACCCAAGAAGCGACGGATAGACATCGCCGAGTTAGACGCAAGAGCCAACGGCTTACGACGTGAGGATGCCGAAGATCATTCAAAGAGAAGAAAAGTAGGAAAGAGGAGCCTGTCAGAAGCCTAGATTGACCGCTCGACATGATGATGATGACACACGTCAAAGTAACACCAGTCGTTTGCGTCGGGAACTCGAGGGTCAAAACGAGACAGAAATCTCGAGACTGAATTAACAAATGTTTTTGGAAAACCCGAGACGGTTTATCTCGAGACGATCATGACGTCATCTGACGTAAATAGCAAATGATTTACAATGCAGATTAATAATGGTTCGCAGAATGACCATGACTGAACTTGTATTAGCGCATCTACTGAATGATTACAATTACTTTTAAAAAAAACGTGGCGTTAAAGGCCCGGTTGTGCTCTTGCGCACGAGGGCCCGGGATCCGCTTTGACCATGTGGAGCGACTGCCATCGGACCTCCGTGACCCTGCTACGAGGGGTGCCTGACAAGTTTGGATTATGGTTACACATTCAGTCGCCCGAATGTGCAAGTTTCATCACGATATTTTCCTTCACCGTAGGCGCATCGGTGAGCATTCAATGTATAAATAAACTCAAAAAAGAGCCACTGGTACATGGCCGCAGTGGGATTCGTACCCGGTACGTCTCGCTTACGAGTCGGATATCTTAACCACTCGGCCACCGGCGCTCCCCATGATTACAATTAATAATCATCGTATTCATCGTCAATAATCCACCGTATGGTATATCCGCCCGGTAGAGAAGAATATAGCACCAACTCCTTCGATATATTCGAACATTTTCGATAGTTTAGTTAAGTTTATCTATCTATCATTAAAAAATTAAATGTACATAATACTGCATTAATTGTAAGTCAATTCACAATTATATTGTCCACAACAACATAAATGAACACGACAAATGTCTCAATGTCATCATAAATATATGAAAATTTTATTAAGATACCTACATAAGGTATGTGAAATAAAAAAAATTCAAATTTTGCATGTTAATTCATTAAATAACTAAACAGTGTCAACACAAAATGTCAAAAGATGTAACTAATAAGTATGATGTCAGAATAGAAATAACAAAATACTAAAGAAATGCTTAGTATATCCATCACAGGGTGCCAATCGGCTTCCGACACTACAACCAACCAGTCTCAACCTTCCCCAACGGAAGACCTTGGCCTACCTCACTTCGAAAACAGGAGGCCAGAGCCTAAGTGGTAATCGGGCAAAGTAAAAGGTGACCAATGATGAAGCCTGATCTGGTGGATTCAAATCAGGCCATAATGTGTGTGTGGAATATATGGGGTGCGATCTAGGGTTAAGAAATTCCTAAACCTGGGCAAGTATGCCTCTATCTTCTAAGGTGAGGTGATCGTAATTTTGGAATGTGCGGACATAAACCTCAAAGGCACTACGTGAACCATGAACAATGCTTACAGGTGGCAATTGGTTTGGCTGGCAAATTGGTTGCACGTTAAGTTATTGTTTAACTTTTATTAGTCTTCTATTTATTACATGATGGAGTAAACTGATTTATTATAAAATATCAAGTCATTATGTTGATTGTTAGTATATCTGTACACCCGTAAGTGTAATGTGTTAAAGATAGGTAGAAAACCAGGATCACAGAATATTAATACTAAAAGACCAGCAATCTTTAGCCCTGATCCCTTCTCTACTAGCTCATAGGTGGTATAATTGTCCATTAAGTTGATTGATTGATTTTCTAGAAGTATTTTTAAATTATTTTTTATTTTATAATATTGTTTCCTTATTACCAATATGAAGAATCATAAAAGAGGGTATAGTTAAGCAGTTGACTAACACAAGATCTCTCTCATTATTCATCATTTTTGTGACAGCAGTATGCTTTGTTTACTTTTTAGTATATATTACTTTTCATTATACAACCTAATACATGGCAAAGGAGTTGCAGGCAATATAACAGTGCTCAAAGTAAAAAAAAATGGCAACTTACCAAGATGTAAATGTAATGCTAAGGTAAAGGGACATTTCTTGCATCTACTACCCACATAAACTATTACAGACAACCAATAAAAACTATTCGCTGACGTCATACAAGGCTAGATGTATTTCAAGTACTAATTACTCGTGGTCTTGGCGGTACTTACTGTACGTAGAAATCGCAGTTTTATAAAGTTAAATGCGGGTATACAGCAATCACAATGTGCCTAAGTATAGATTATATTTACATAGTCTCACGAATTATGTCATACCTAGTTCGGCTAAACCAGTCATAAAATAAAGAAACAACAAAAAAAATCAATTATCACTATTACCGCAACCAGCAAAGGAAGGTCACTCGTCAGTTCAACACTTTGTTCATTCATTTTTTGTAACATATTGGAGTATAAACCTCAAACTATGATATTAGATTACTATTACAGATAGAATCAGAAAATTAATTTATAATATCAAAACACTATACTTACAGATAAATTAATTTCCAAGGAAATCGGAAAACCGGCAGCACAGCACGCGTCGACGACACCAAACAAAATGTCGAATTTCTGTGTTGCCATATTTTGTAAATCGTTAACCGACAGTTTTGAAATTATTTTTGTGCAAAATATATGATTTGTTTGATCTTTCTACTCTACCTACCTATCTTCCACGTAAAACTTTTTGATTTGCGACTTGTGTAATTGTGTGAAACACATGTTTTTGGGTTGAGACCGAGACGCACTTACTCATATTTTTCTGAATAAGTATTACTTATCTATCATTAATTATTAATTTTGCATTAACTCTTCATTGAAACGGTCACCCCTAACGTCTACAACTCACATATTTATAAATATAACGTCGCATTTGTTCTGCTAGATCAGCACAGGGTCTAAATAGAATAATTTTGCGAAAAAAACACTGAACATTTTCGAGTTTTAATAATGGGACGTGATAATCAGGAAAACCATTTGTATGGGACACTTTTCTCTGTGGCGCCCCTAGGGGGCGCTAGGGGGCGCCAGTATTTTTTAAAATTCGATTTCTTCAAAATCAATACCTTCCTTGGGACACTTGACATGAATCTGGTGCCAAAATTGAATAAAGATCCGCCCGTTTGAAATTGTTTGTTACTTCACCGTAGTGGGAGCCGGCTTTTACGTGAAGAGCCTCTGTTCGTGTCATACAACACGTTCACGCGCCGCAAGTTGAATAAATTTAGATCTTAATAAAAAAAAAATCACAATTGTAAAGTTTCTTATTATAGGATCAATTCGTTATAATAGGATCGCAATCCACCGAACTTTTGCTCTCAGTGCTCACTTATTTAAATTTTGGCACCAGATTCCTGTTTATATTTCTGTGTAATTATTTACCCACTAAACAGAATATTTTTTGTAATTATTATAATTTGTGTTTGTCAATTGTTTTTCTTGTTTGAAGCAAATAAATAGATAAATGTGAAAGTAGTGAATTGAATTTCCCGTCGCTTGATATCCTCGACGCGTAGATACAACAGAACTAACTTGCAGCTTACTTCCAGCAAAGTTGAGAAAAGTACAGATATAATTTTTTTTTACGAATTATTATCATACTCGGCAACGTCTCGTATGTTAAACAGACACTCATGTTTTAATACCCCCTTTTATATGCCAGTTGCATAAACTACTATTGCTCCTGAATTGCTCAGATGAAACTCATGGCTCCTGAATTTTTTATTAGTTACCCCCACATTACCATTTTTATTTATCCAAACAATAGCTTTCAGACGAGTTTGGCAACACCAAAAGCGACCCGTGTCATTTGTGTCAAAAGGTATTTTTTTTAATAATTTGTTTTACGGCTCTAGATTCGTGTGTCATTTGGCGTAGAGGGTTTGATTCTTGATCCTAGGTCATTTCGTTTTAAATACCAGTGGAGCCAGATAATTATAAACATCTTCATCGTTTAATGTCGTTATAACATTGTTAGAACAAAGTTATTTGTAAAATGCAAGTGTCTAACACGCAAACAAACCAATAACCCTATAACCAACCAAACGTACTTGACAGCATTGACAGCCGACGACAGATGACTGACAGCACAAGCAACCCACCACGCAACACGCAATAAAAATTACAAAAATCAGTGACAGACAGACAGCAACTGATTAAGACGTCTTTCGGTTGAAAAATTGTAAATTTTTATTTGTTTTGAAATTCCAAATACTTAACGATTAAAAATGTCTGTTGACTTAGCTGCTATTGGTGAACACAATGTGATAAGCATTCCCAAGGGAGAGGTAAGCACATATCACGCTATGAAAAATTCTATTGTGGCTTACGTTTACATACATACCAGTGCATTCCACATAGTGGTATTTAACTAATGCAATAGGTAAACAATGCAGTCGCCTACTCGCCTGCTTAGAGCATAGTTCATTGAACCCCTTAATATTTACAGTGAATCTAAAAAAAAATCTCATTTATGTGCAATCAATTCGAAGAACGTAAATCATCATTTGGTGTTAATGTCCCGGTTGTGCTCTCACGCATGAGGGCCCGGGGTCCGCTTTGACCAATCTATTCAAAGAACGTAAAGCATGCGATCGCACAGATTTTTAAATTTGTACGTCGAAAGGCAGGCCGCAGCGGAACCTTTATCCTATATGTATTTTACAACAACAATTCTTACCTGTGTACCACAAAACATTCATTCAGTCATTATGTGTACCGGCGATTCCGTGGGCGACCCAGAATTTCCGGTGCCGCCGAACGACATCAAGTGTCAGTTATTTTTTTAAGATATTAATAAATTCTATTTACATTAGTTTACAATTTATAATAATTTGTATGTAGGTATAGGTTTTATCTTTGTCTGTATTTTGTCTGTAGTTTATTTTGTATTTATGTTTGTGTATTTATAAATATGAGCCTCAATTGCCTGAAATAATGAATAAATAAATAAAATTGTGATTTATCGGCCGGATTTTTACGTCTTTACAAAATATTGGTCTTTCGAACCTTATTTTGTTTTGGTAACGTCAACATCATCTTAGCGTTATGTCCCGGTTGCGCTCCCGCCCGGTACGCGAGGGCCCGGGGTCCGCCGGATTTGGTTTAGGTAACAAACAATAAATTGGTAATATCCATAAGGGGTATGGTCATTATATTAGGTACATAGGGGTACAATAAAACAAGCTGCCTATATTTCGAAAATGTATCAGGGAGGTATATTTTGCAATCACGCAGGCGAAAGTTGCCCCTAGTAACTTCACTTTTTCCCTACCAAACTAACCAAGGTAGGTATCCCTACCCAACCCCTAGTAAGAATGGAAATAAAAAAATGAATCAGGCTGGTTGGATCAATGCGGTTTCGTGGATTTCGCGCATATCCTCTGACCTATACGCAGAGCCCTGGTGTACGCCAACGGTAATAGGGAATGGGTTAGTGTCACCTACAGCAGTCCTAACTATGTAATCGGAAAAACAGTTCATGTCTCGGATAATGTCAACATAGGCCTCGGGTACCGACTTGGACCGCAACGGCCACCAGATCATCTCACGAGGGACACAGTTAAATGCCTTCTGCATGTCCAGGAACAGGAAATGCAGGGGCGTTTTTATTTTATTTTGTATCCCTCCATGAGGCAAATATGGGGTCCATGGTTACAGATCCCGGCCGAAATCCATACTGACAATCCGAGACCCTCTCGTCGGATTCGAGAGTCCACAATGCGTTAGAAGTAAGCTTCATGGTTTTTTTTTTGCGCCCATCGCAACGGAAATGAACACCCTACGGTATAGCGGTTGGAAGGGAGGTGGTGAACTCTCATGAGTACCAGCCGGCCGGCCGGACTGGTTATGCACGAATCGCCAAAAAAAGACCTAGGCGCATACGTTCTAAACACCCCCTGGGAGCATCTGTAGCCGGGAAGGCTTTTCAGGTTTCATCGGATGCGACACTCAGCGTCACTCCTTACGGAGCGTACACTGGAGAAATTATAGCGAGACCCCAAAAGGGGGTCCCGCTGCTGTGGAATGGGAATGAGGGCCTACGGGGGCCGCTGAAACGGCAGGGAGGGGCTGTGTCGGATCGACCTGAGCCTCCAGGAGGAGGTTCAGAGCGCTCGACAGGTCATTGGGGGGGGGTCCGTGAGGACGTTTCTCGGCCTCCGGGCCATGTAGCCGGAGACCGGGCGGGGAGCGGGGATGCTCTTTCGCGGCCTTGAAAAAGGTCTCGGAGAGCGTTAAGCTTCAAGGTGGGAGACATCACCTTTATAACACGGTAGTTGGGGCACTCCCGCACCAAGCCCTTGCCCTTGTAGACGGGAGTAATACTTAGCCTCCATTGGTTGGGTATCTTCCCGGTGAGAAGGATGCGGATATAAAGGTCGGTAAGGATGCTCACACCACGAGAACCTATCGATTTCACGACTTAATAATAATAAGAAAGAAAGAAGTCATTTATTGCACGTCGACACCACGACACGATAATTAGGTACAACAAAAAAAAACAAGGAAATATGCGTACATAAAAAAATAAAAATTATGTTACAAAAAGAAAAAAGTAATAATAATAAGGACTTCATCGGGCCATGTCCGATTCTGCTCCAGCTTTGCGATTCTTCATGTAGCGAACAGCCACCATGACTTCCTCAGGCGTTATCGGTGGCAAAGGTCCTTGATACGGAGGGAGGTCCGGTAGCTGCACCTCTTTGTGCTGCTTGTTGAGAAGCACAAAGAGAAGCTAGTGGGACTACGAGCGTCATCTCTCCTTTACCGCGCGGTCGTCACTAGTAGGGTAATTACTGGCGGTAACCTGTTATGCGTCGATACTTTTCGATCCCTACCACATCCCTAATAGGCAAGAATGTAGAAAGTCTCGCTCAGTCTTGGCAAATATTTTGCCAAAAGTTGTTCTGTTGACCCACTCGGAGAACCTGTGTATATCAGCTTGTAGCCGTTCCCAATGTTGCGGGACCTGTTGCCTTTCCCACGAGGCCCTATGCAAGAACGCTACTGCTATCCTCCATCTGACGAGTACGTAGGCCTGCTCATACGCACGTCCGGTCATCGTGCCAAGGTTCCACTTCGCGAAGCAGACCTTTATGTGGGCTAGCGTCTTTAACCGTGCCTGCCCTGGACCCGGTAGCCATAACCAACTGAACACAGTAGACGCTCTATTCTTGTTCGGTGATTTTAGGCGACCTTCCATTTATTTATTTTGCGGGGTTTTGGCTGTTTACCCGTTCGGAGAAAGCCAATTCGCCAGAGTCTCGTCCGTCTGCCAGCCGTCTACCAGCCAGGGATCACGCCCAACCTCACCGGCAGGTTGGCTTGGGCCTTTGAGATGGTGGTGAGACCCAGCGTTAAAAGGGTAGGTAAGGTTAAAAATCAGGTATGTTACCTGACTCAATTAACTGTTTGACTTGTGAGTTAAACATCAGATATGTTATCGACTATCAATAATTAAATAGGTAGTATGATAGAAAAACGGCCAAAACATGTCAGGCAACGTCAAGTGTAGGGTTCCGCAGATAGAAGAGGGCTTGTTCAAGCATAAATAAAAATAGGTATTAGGGTAGGTACTTTATAAATGCTGCTTGTTCCATCTTCTTTCCATACAGTTTGCATGAAACGTATTTGTTATCCACCCAAAAAGAGTATGAGTACTTTTTAATGACATGCCAATTACTTAAACCACGGACAACAAATATACGGACAGGCGAACTTGGCGAAACTATGTATTAGGGTTCCTTGTTATCTATTTCTAACACTAATAACAAACGCTCCGATTTGGTTAGAGCCGCACAACCGTTAGTTCCAGTCGATTCTAATCCTTACAATGTACAAAATAAAGTCGCTTTTGAATTAATTCGGATGTGCGGGCGAACCGACCTTGGTCGGACGTCCGACCACGTCACCCGCACCCATAAGCGACTTTATTTTATAGCTCGTAAGGATTAGTATCAACTGCAACTGACGGTTGGTCGGCTCAAGCCAAAACGGAACGTTTGTCCTAGTTTAAGGATCCTTATTTCACTAGCTAGACTACCGAACCCTAAAACAGACTGCCACGCCATTGCGTAACCATCGTCATTATTTCCACTTCGCACCTAACGCTAATAGTAATAGAGTTGATTAGAGCTATCTGCACATCGCGTATCGTACATGGAACCGGTCAATTAGACAATATCAGATTGCGCGGTCGATTCGATATACCTTGTACCTATGCAGCGTAGTACCAACCTACCCCAAAACTAGTATAACATGATCAATCATCACTGTGGGCATCCATACAATCCGCAAACGGTCCAAAGTTCAAACAGAGCTGGTTGAGTTGAGACGATGTCGTGTGTACCGTGTAATTGGAGATAATGGATCGTGCACTAATTGTGAATATGTACTATTGAAGGAATATTATGCTCATGGAAGGCCATCTGTCAAGGTTATTGTTTGAACTAGGTACGTAGATACGTTAGCCGTATAGCAATGGTGTTCGTGTATTGGGTTCGTGATTTCCGGTAAAAAAAAAATCTACATCGAACGAAATAAACTTCGGTTCTACAGCCCTCGATGTACTGAAATATTTCTTTATTTGTTAATTATCATCATCATCATCATCATCATCATCACTGACCTTAAATATCTATCGTAGATGATTTAAACAGCGATTTATTGTAGATAATTTATTGTTAATTATAGCAGCTATATGTATATATAAAACATAATAAATATTATTTTAAATCCAACAAGCCAATTACAGGTGTTTGCTAGTAACATTAATAATATTAGTAATTAATAGCATTTAATAGCTAATCGTTGGATTTAAGTACCGAATTATAATCCGTTGTGTACTTTAAAAGATGTAAGTGTTAAATACATAGGGACAGACGGCGGGAAGCGACTTCGTTTTATTCTATATAGAGAAGACTACGCAATAGTAGTTTATGCAACTCGCATATAAAAGAGGGTATTAAAACATGAGTATCATACGAGGCATAACCGATTATGATAATAGTTTGACACGAGTGTTTTATTTAGTACCTAATTATATGCAGTTTCATAGGTCAGAGGATATGCGCGAAATCCACGAAACCGCATTGGTCCAGCCAGCCTGATTCATTTTTTTTATTTCCTCCCTTACTAGGGGTAGGGTAGGCATACCTACCTTGGTTAGTTTGGTAGGGAAAAAGTGCGTCTGCGTGATTGCAAAATATACCTCCCTGATACATTTTCGGAATATAGGCAGCTTGTTTTATTGTACCCCTATGTACCTAATATAATGACCATACCCCTTTTGGATTTTACCAATTTATTGTATCGACATAACGCTAAGGTGATGTCGACGTTACCAAAACAAAATAAGGTTCGAAGGACCAATATTTTGTAAAGACGTAAAAATCCGGCCGAGAAATCACAATGAATGAATGTATTTTTTTGTGGTACACAGGTAAGAATTGTTGTTGTAAAATACATATAGGATAAAGGTTCCAATGCGTACTGCCTTTCGGCGTACAAATTTAAATATCTGTGCCATCGCATGCTTTACGTTCTTTGAATAGATTGGTCAAAGCGGACCCCGGGCCCTCGTACGCGAGAGCACAACCGGGACGTTAACGCCAAGGTGTTTTTTTTTTATATGCAGTTGCATACACTTTTTTTATGCTTTTCAGTGATAAACGAGCAGACAGGACGATGGCAAGCGGCAACTTTCGCCCATAACATCTACTGACTGTTTTCGAATATGTAATTGGTACAGTACGCTATGAGTGTAGATAAAGTATTCTTAGACAATTTACACCAATATGTTATAATATGAGTAATTAAAGTGTCACACATTTGTCCCATAGGGGTAGGCAGAGTGGCCGTGTGGTGTCCGGCAGAGTAGAATAGCACCAATCCCTTACACTCGTGGGTGTCGTACGAGGCGATTAATGATTTTGAGGCAAAGGTCTAGAGTCTCCGTAGGCTGGAAAATGGGCAGCAGCGTTTTCCATTGTTATATTTATAATACTGCGATCTCCAACCCGCCTGCCAAGCGTGGAGATAAAGGGAATAACCTTCCCTTTCGTGGGAGAGGCCTTAAGTTCTGCAGTGGACTGTTATGGGCTGTGATGATATAGGCAGAGACCACATTGTTCCACCTTGCTACGAGGAATATGCTATTTATTATTTATTTATTTAATGATAGTGTACTGTACCAAAGGTTTTTCACTAAGTACCTATTAGGTATCTTGTAAGTTGACCTACAGGTGAATACTGTACGTAAAATTTCCGTTCCGATAAGATAATTTTATTACCTACGCTAAATCACGTAGTTATAAACATACCTGCAAATAGTTCATCAGATTTGTCAGGTAGGTAGCTAATATTGGATTAGATACGTAATCGATAACACCCGAAAGATTCTCTGAATGAATTCAATTTTTATGTTCAAATATGATTTATATACGCAATTACGGGCATGAGGCGTTTAAGCTTAGTCCTTACAGTGACAACGCACCTGCGCTTCTGCATTTTTGTTGCCTGCAACCTGAATGCATGATCGTAGATGTTTTGGGCGACAGTTACCGCTTACCGTCAGCTGGGCTGTCTGCTCGTTTATCACTGAGTAGTATAAAAAAAAAATTGTTTTGGCGTCCGTTATTCAGATAATCTGCAAGAGTGCCGCCTTCGATGGTATGGCCATGTCTTGCGCAGACCGGCAAATTACGTAGGGAACCAGGGGAGAGAGCGATGGCTTGACGTCTTTCAAGAATGGCAAGCGTGCCAACAAACTCACCACCAAAGATGCCGAAGAGCGAAGTGGACCAAGTTGTGTGCCGCGCGGGAACGCAACCAGGGTCTAACGCCATGATGATGATGATGATGATGTTGATGATAATTTAATTTTTATATTACGTTTCAATATAAAAAGAGAAAAGCTTTAGCGCGACATACGATAACATTGTGGCGTAAAAAATAAAAACGAACATGGCCGCCATTAGGGATACTTTACAGAAAAAATACTATAAACAATACCTAATAATAAATTGTGAGGGCGCATACGTTATCCTACGTCATAGAGTACAAGAACAATTCCACTTTAGCGATATAAAAGGTTTAGGAGACCCACGGAACGGTGGTCTGCCCGTGCACAACCTGGCACAGAAAACGTTCTTTTAGTGACCCAAATTTTGACTATTCGTAGCAATAGGACTTACATATCCCCTTGTAGAAGTTCTAGAAGTAAGAAAACCGGGGTGCCTTACATCCTCTTGGCGGTTTCGCTTTTCAGACACATTAAAGTCACCAATTAGAAAAATGAGTACTATCTCTACAAAAAGTCGAAGATCTGTACACGGACAGACCAATTATAATTTTTTTTTTTTATGTTATCCGGCAGACAAACAGCCATGCGGGCCACCTGATGGAAAGTGGTCACCGCCTATGGACATCATGCTACCAATGCGTTGCCCGCCTCAAAAGAGACCTCTAATATACCTCTTGAACGATCCCATGTCATAGACCAAAGGAAACACCGTTTTGTTGGTCTCCTAAACCTCTACTATCGCCACAGAGTGGAATTTATCTTGTACATGACGATGTATAATAACCTACAGCGGCCTTACAGCCTATTCCTTGCCTACCAAGTCGCAGGAAAAGCCTTAAACTGTTAAATAACGAAGGCCCGTTTCACGTTCCAGCCGTACCAGCTCAAGACACTTTGGCAGGACCAGAGCGTCGTGGTGGTGTTCTTCCGGCGCTGGGGCTGCATGCTTTGCAGGTTATGGGCCAAGGAGGTAAGCAGGATCCGTGATCAACGTCATCCATCTCATCATCGATACATTACCGTCATTTTTTCCATCAGCCTCAATGCTAGAGATAATCCTAAAAACTAATATTGGGGTTGGCGCCTTTCGCCTACCCGCAAACAATTTAACTATGAAGTAAAAGGTCTTCATGGAGCTGGTTCAACTTCTGACTTGCCGCCTCATACAAAGCGGACAGCGCACCAACAAAACATAGTATATAGGAGTAGTAAATATCTTCAAAAAATTGTGCATTATACGAGAGAAATAGTCCAGCTAGGTAGGTCTAATGAGGTCAATCGACGAATCCAACTCGGTTGGATAGCGTTCAGGAAGCTCCGCCATATATTTTCATCCCAATTGCCGCAGAGTCTCAAGACGAAGGCCTTTGACCAATGTGTGTTGCCAGTGATGACCTACGGAACTGAAACGTGGCCGCTCGCTATGGGCCTAAGAAAGATCACTGTTACCCAAAGGGCAATGAAAAGGGCTATGATCAGAGTTTCGTTGCGCTCGAATCAGAAATGAGGAGATTCGCAAGCGAACCAAGGTCAGGTTAGGTTAGGTTAGGATTGCCAGGCTAAAGTGGCAGTGGGCAGGGCACATAGCTCGAAGAACAGATGGCTATAAAGTTGTCGAGTGGCGACCTGGTAATGATCGCAGGTAGCAGCTGGAAGGCACATGACCGGCCCTAATGGAGATCTCTGGGAGAGGCCTATGCCCAGCAGTGAGTGTATTTCGGCTGATATGATGATGACTATATGACTCAAACAAAATAAGAATATGGGTTGCCTACCTTCACCCTGATCCAACTATGGGGTTGCCATGGAGATCAGCTAATCTACCCTCATCTGTTATTATTTCGAGAGTAAATGGAAGGTATTTTTTTCCTCTATCCAACAATGTGAATTGCCTATGTTGGTTTATGAAGAAATTACTTAATTGAAAAGGAATAGGAAGTATGTAAAAACTAGAAGTAGACATAATTATACCATAATATCTCGTTAAGATAAGGTAGTAGATACGACAATAGACTGTGGGCTGATAACAATGGTGATAATTCAATTAAAATCGAAATTTTAGATATATCGCATTGGGGCCACCTGACTGGGGACTACCTTACAGCCTTCCCTTATCTCTGCCTTACAGAATACCACAGCCAAACAATATATTATTTTAGTATTGTGTCCTGTCGGTGAGTCAGATCTCCATGGTTTGCTGGCATTGGCTGCCAGGGTAACGTGTCCTGGAGTTTTCCAGTGAGCATTGGTGATACCCCTTGTCTTGCTAAAGTATGGACTTTAATGGGCTTTTTTTGGGCTTGGATGGAGGCAGCGGTTACCACTTGCCCGCTTGCCTGTTTGTCCTCCGATGGACATATAAAAATAAATCTGTCACAAAAATATATATCCCTACCTCCCGAAATCAGGGGGTCTAAAATGCCACTTTAGCGTTTCATATTAGAGTGCCACAAACTTATCTGCTCCTGTGGCCAATACTGGAACTAAGTGATGCCATTTAGAATTGTCATGTCAATGTCATGACGTTGCAGATAAGTTTGTGACAAATTAATATAAGTTATATTTCGAAACGCTAATGTGACCTTTTAAGACCGCCTGAACTGATGCCGCCATCTTGTGAGGCGTCACTTGTTGACAGATTCTCCTGTCTGTAATACTTTCCTTAACGGATTTTGTTCTACTGTTACAGCTGGGAGAAATTGCACCAGTACTGGCTAAGCACAACATTAAACTGATTGGCATCGGTGTCGAGGACGAAGGTTCCAAAGAGTTTGTCGACAAGAAATTCTTTGATGGAGGTAAATGCTTTTTTGTTTAACCGATAGCGCTTTTATAATTTGTAACGATCTTCATCACAGCCCGTAACAGTCCACAGCAGAACTTAGGACCTATCCACGAAAGGGGAGGTTATTGCCATAAACTCCACGCCTGGCCGGCGGGTTGGAGATCGCAGTGTTAAAAATATAACGATGGAAATCACTGCTACCCATTTTCCAGCCTACAGAGACTATAGATGTTTTGCCTCGTAAACATTAGTCGCCTTGTACGACACCCACGAGTGTAAGGGGTTGGTGCTATTCTACTCTGCCGGACACCACACGGCCATGTAAATTGTAATAACGTTACGATATTATCGTAGACCTCCACGAATAGGGGTGAGGTGGAATGAAAGGGACACGTATTGAAAGGGATTAGTAAAATAAGAAACGTCTCGAGACGACAATATGTTTGTTTTGTGTGGTAACCCCGAAGCAAGATCATTCGCACCTAAAACGCCACACTCCTGTCATATAATATATGGCGACGGCGCCGTGCCAGCGTTCGTAATCGTACACAAAAGTAATTTTTTTGTTGTTCTTTAGAAATACTTTGTGAAAAGGATTATATAGTTTTATTTCAATAAAAATTCAGTGTCTGTGGCCGGGCGGTTGAGTATCCGACTTGTAAGCGAGAGGTACCGGGTTCGAATCCCGCTGCGGCAATTTACCAATGACTCTTTTCTGAGTTATGTACATTAGTTGAACTCTAACCGATGCTCTTACGGTGAGGGAAAACATCGTGATGAAACCTGCAAATTCAGGCAACTGAATTTGTAACCATGATCCCTGGTCAGGTTCCCCTGGTAGCAGGGTCACGGAGGTCAGATGGTAGTCGCTCCACTGTAATTACCTGATCGCCAAATCCTGGATCATAGTCAGGGCGGACCCTGGGCCCTCGTCCTCGAGAGCACAACCGGGTCATTAACGCTAAAATGATTTTTTTTTTTGTTTCAATAGGAATTTAATGTAGGCTTCTCATTCCGGTTTCACCGATTCAAAATATATCGAGCATTTACTACAGGAGCCTCTAAATCAAAAATGTCCCCTTCATGCCATCTCTCCCCTATTTCGTAGACGTCCATGACAATATCGTCACGTTACAAATTATAAATGTATTATGTATTATGTTAGTATTAATATTCTGTATATAAAGCCTGACTAGAAGGAATATATGAAAGCCCGCCATATTTCTATATATAACTCCATTTTTAAGGTAGCCAACGCAATTACAGGCATGAGGCATATCATCTCAGTCCTCACAGTGACAACGCACCTGCGGTTCTGCATTTTTATTGCGTGCAACCTAAATGCATGAATCGTAGATGTTATGGGCAACCGTTACCGCTTACCATCAGGTGGGCTGTCTGCTCGCTTGTCATTGCATAGCATAAAAAAAAACATTTCTATGGCATTAGCGAGTAACAGGAACCGTAGGTCCTTACCAGACCTCATTATATTCCTGGTGTTTTGACACACAATAGTTACACAAAGCATCGCATCAAGTTACAATCTTCGGATTTTATACAGTCCTTATATCGATATTGTAACAACTACGGACTAGCGTTTCGTTCTAATTTCAGCCGTATGCGAAGCACGTAAAGTTGCATTTCGATTGCCGATTGAATATGTCATAATGACCTTCCAGACCTGTACTACGTGCAAAAGCTGGACACGTACCACTCGCTCGGCTTCAAGCGGTTCAACGTGATGACCATACTGACATCGCTGTTCTGGAAGCAGTCCCGTGACGCCATCTTCAAAGGACGCAGCATGGGTGAGATTAAAACTCTATTTTTTTTCAACTGTAAAGTAATGAAGCTGAATACGTCATGCTCATTGGTTCATTCAAATTAGGTACGCTAAGGCGGCTTTCACGGCGTGGATAACGATACTTCCAGTCGAAAGTTCTTTTGTGTTACTATAAAAGAAAATCACAGGTATCTGTGATATTAAAAATATACTAATTTAAAGAAAAAACCGAATTAACGACCAAGATTGATCAAGGTCTTTCACTGGAAACCCTGACTCTTGGAAGCCACATGGCACCCCTTGATGATTTAAAAAACCTCCTGTGGCCACCTTTCCTCTCCATCATCAGATCAGCTCACTGATGACCATAATATGGTATTGCCATCTAACTTACAAGTATATGCAAAATTTCAATTCAATTGATTACCGGGAAGTGGGTGGGTATGTGAACGCCGTCTTGTAACCAATAAGAATGGAGAAAGTTATTCCAGTACTTTATAGTTAAAAAATTAAGTATAGTAACAGATACTCCGACTTGACTACAGCCGACCAACAGTCAGTTGCAATCGATATTCATCTTTACGGTGTACAAAATAATGTCGTTTTTGGATTAATTCGGATGCGCGGGCGAGCCGACCTTGGTCGGACGTCGGACCACGCACTCAAAAGCGACTTTATTGTATACTGCGTAAGGATTAGTATCAACTGCAACTGACGGTTGGTCGGCTACAGCCAAATCGAAACGTCTGTTACTAGTATAACGTTACTTACTTGCGTTCCAAGCAGACGACAGTGTCGCAGCTACAGCGTGCAATCAATAGTGATGACTGATACTGGATATGTCAGTTGGATACTGAATAGATATCTTATCAGGTAGTAAGACTCTGTCAAGCCTGAGGAGTCCGCCTGGGTGAGTACCGCCGCCTTATCTATTTCTGCCGCCAAGCAACAATGCATTGTTGTGTTCCGGTTTGAAGGATAAAGTAGTATTATCTCAGTCCTTACAGTGACAACGCACCTGCGGTTCTGCATATTGTTGCCTGCAACCTAAATGCATGGACTTTGGAGTTCATATCCACCGGGCACGACTGATTAAATAATTCGAGTAGCGCTAGCATTCAATTATTGAAGGCTCGATTCAGCGCCATCTTACTCGCTCTAACCGCAATGGAGTGATATGGCGATGTTTAATCCGTTGTTAATCGGTCTGGCCCGATGGACTTGAACTCGCACGCGCACAGTACCTAGATCTGTATTTGGATCGGATACAGCACGTTTATGGGCTCTATTTTTAAAACGCATGCGCTACCTATCTCTTTCACACTTATGGTTAGTTTCTAGAGATAGAAAAGACAAGCTATAGAAGGCGAGCGCTCGAGTGGATGCGAGCGGTTTCAAAAATAGGACCCTCTATCTACAATACTTACTTTCTACAATATTTTTACCTGAATCACTATGGTTTTTAAGATTGCATTAGTATTTTTGACTGGAAAAAATTACAGCTGGGATACGAATTATCGGGACTCGGACGTGGTACTACTCCTAACTCCTAAGACGTGGATCTACTCCTTTTACCCCACACTGCTCCTCTGATAGAATGTATTGAGATGTCTGGGTGGGTAAAGTAAATCATACTTTTTTGCTATAGATTATTGAGACCATTTTACTATCTCGAAACCCTGTCAGTGACCATATCCTGGAAAATAAACATCTACGTCGTACCCACCAGGCTTGGAAAGCGACCTAACTGGCGACGGTTTACAAAATGGCGGCGCGATCCTAATACGAAATGGCCGCTTCTCGCGCCTCTTCGTGCAAATCGGGCCCGCAGATCATTTATCGAACGCGAAGATATTGGAGGTTCCCAATTTTTTGTTTATTTACGGTGAACGTTTGTTTTGGAGCGTGCAGACGACGCAGTGTTGAAAGTCTTCCTAGACAGGCATGCTCCATCTTCGGCCGCATCGTCACTTGCCACCAGTAGGCTAATTCCGTAACGCTGTTGCCAACAATTCTCTGATTTCAATGATTGACATTGTCACTTTTGCGATTCCGTATCGTCGATTTTATGGGTTCGGTTGCTAACAAAGTTCCTTTGCGATAAACAAACTATTAAATCGTAATCGAAAAAGCAACAATTTCTATAATTTAAATCAGAGAATTGTTGGCAACAGAGTTACGTAATTAGCCTACAGGTGAGATGGCGGTCAAATGCCTGGCTAGTTGTTAATAAAAAGTAAATAGAACGATCTCGTACACCCAGCGCGCAGTCGCAGTCTCAGGTACACACGGTAGCACCCCAACCTACCTTGTATAGACTAAAAAGTTACAAAAGTGTTGCTCGCATCGTTCGCTGCGGGCGCATTTTAAAGCGCTGTCCTAATTGGCAACGGTCGTGCGATGGGAGGTTTCGAGGTCACCTATTGGTCGGCCGACGTCCATCGTACGATTATGATCGCACGATCGCTGCCAATTACGACAGCGCCTTATACGTGGAGTCAATAGATAAGGCTTGATGAATTCGCTTACTGCCATGACTGCTCGAAAATGTGTGCGAGATAGAACTTCATACAAAGAATTTCAAACTAGCACTTAACATCGGGTGAGATGGTAGTCCAATGCCTGACTGATTTTCTATTTAAACAAAAAAAAGTGCTTGCGGTGCGTGCGGCGCGCCCAAAACTGCGTTCACCTGGATGTAGAATTGTTTTTTTTCTATTGTTCTATCTCCATTAGCGCTCGGAGGCGACTTGAAGGGCGATTGGGTGCAAACGGGCGGGGCGTTGGTCGTCGAAAAGGGGAAGCTGGCAAGGCTTTTCGTACAGACCGGCCCGGGGGATCATTTGCCCAACTTGGATATACTGAAGGTGAGTTCTTGGGCTGCCGGTGGGACTCTTGTCCATAGGCTGCGGTGACTGCTTACCATCAGGCCGGCCGGCTTGTTTGCCGCCTTAGTCATATAAAAAAAAAGTCTAAGCGGTCCGCCTGGGTGGGAAGATGGGTGATCTCTGCCAAGCAACATTGCATTGGGACTTGTTCTGTTGAAGTTTGAAGGATGAGGTAGTCAGCGTAATTACAGGCAAGAGGCGTTTCATCTTATGCGCTTATTATACCTGGCTACCTGGCTAAATTCAGAATCAAAAAGCATGAGAGCAAATTAAATCGGAATGTATTGCTCTAAGAATAAGGTCTATTTTGTATCACTAATATTATGTTACGTTTCGCTCTGCTTGACAAAAGGCTTGATACAAAAATGGATCTTATTCTATGAGTAATACACACTCATCATAGTGTTAGTTCATTACACTTTGATTTGCTCTCACGCTTTTTGCTTCTGAATTTAGCCAAAAATAATAAGCGCATTAGTCCTCACAGTGACAATCTGCGCTTCTGCATTTTTGTTACATGTAACAGTACATGTAGCTCTGATGGGCGACAGTTACCGCTTTCCATCAGATGGGCTGTCTCCTCGTTTGTCACTGAGTAGTGTAAAAATTCATCTTATATTATGACTTGTCTATAAAATAATACCTACCTACAAGTGTCTGTTTATTAGCAAAAAAAAAATACAAGTGTGGTAATAATAACCGCGGTAGTTATCTTGTCAGTTGTATTGTTCCTATTGGCGTTGAGTATCATAATTGTCGGGCTTCATTGTTGCCTTTTTATATTGAAACACATGTTTATGTTTATTTTTATTTTTATGTGTAAAATTTCATTGTTTCCAGGCATTTGGTCTCGAGAGCGAATACAAGGAGTCGATGGCGAACAAGCAACGCGAAGGCAACGAGTGTCCTGTACGTGAGATTGTATACACGGCAGCTCATCAACCTACCCTCTTTAAAAACTTTGGACCGTCCCCGGTTATTATAGTATCCCGATGAAGTATAGATAAAGATGGAGGGAATACTTGGAACAAAAGCTTGAGTGAAATACAAACATAATTATATTATTATCTAAAGATATATCTCGTACAATTAGACTAATGTTTTCGAGGCAAAAAATCTAAGCTTCCGTAATCCGGAAAATGAGCAGCAGCGTTTTCCATTGTAATATTTATAACACTGCGATCTCCAGCCCGTCTGCCAAGCGTGGAGATGATGGCAGTAACCTCCCCTTTCGTGGGAGAGACCCTAAGTCCTGCAGTGGACTGTTATGAGCTGTAATGACGATATCTCGTTCTCTTTGGGCTGACCGGCCTGCTCACAGAGAGCATTTCTTTGTTTCTGTTTTATGTCAATTGGTAGACAACAGGCAAGGGGGTACCTGATGGAAAGTGGTCACCTTAGCCTATGGACATTAGCAGCACCAGGGGTGTCACCAATGTGTTGTCAACGCGGGGACTCATTGCTTTGACAGCAAATACTGCCACTGCCATGCCATGGTTCATGACATGATACAACACAATTTTATCAGGTGGTAGGACTCTGTCAAGCCTGAGGAGTCCGCCTGGGCGAGTACCACCGCCTTATCTATATCTGCCGTCAAGCAGCAATACTTGCATTGTGTGTTCCGGTTTGAAGGATAAGGTATCCAGCGTAATTACAGGCATGAGATATTTCATCTTAGTCCTCACAGTGACAACGCACCTGCGGTTCTGCATTTTTATTCCCTGCAGCCTAAATGTATGAATTGTAGATGTTATGGGCGACAGTTACCACTTACCATCAGGTGGGCTGTCTGCTCGTTTGTCACTGAGTAGCATAACAAAATACTTCTTAAAATACAGTCTGGCGACTCCATTTTTAAAGGAATGATTATCCTGCTATGCCTTACCTCTGTTAGTAACTAAATGTATTACCTCAAGCCTCAAGTAGGTATTAGGCACGTTCTCTCCATCTTTACTCTACAATTTCATGCGTACGCCCACCCGTAGTGACGTTATTTCATTTTATATGAGTAGTTAGGTAAGTTGATGCGCTGGCTTTTGTACCACCCACACACCACACACCACACCCATCCAGTAGTTAGCAAACAAACTAATCCTGGTGTCACAAACTCTCCAATTTTCCAGACAGAAGCGAAACCTTAAGGATGGGCAGCGGAAGGCGATAAAGAGTTATTCGTTGGCCTCCTTCCAAACGATATGGGCGGAGAGGCGTTGCAACCAAACACGGGTGTGACATCGCTAGTAATTCATGTAAAATGTAAGATAATGTATAAAATGTATTTTAAAAATATTCCTTCCAACAGTTGGCACGTTCGTCAGGTGTTTGGCTTTTTTTTTTCGCAATAACTGAAATATTTGAAATGGACACAATTAAGTAAGATTTTTACCTCCCTTTCAGTAAAAACGCACATTAATTTAGCAAAACTGATCACTACAGTATCTACTATGGACCCTGTTATCTGAAGTAAATAATTATTTATATTAAATTATGTAATTCTTGTGTGAGCAATGAATAATTTATCTATCTGTCTATCTATTAGTATCAGTTGATATATCGTCCAAATTTATTCAAATTATCTTTATTTGTTCACGCAAAGAATACATGATTTCGAGGTTAATCAATTACCTTTATAATAACATAAACAGTTATGAGAACCTGGTGTCTGAAACAGGCTGAAACCTGTACTAGGTATATTCCAGGCTCCTCCCACAGATGAGACAAATTTTAATTGTTTAATCTATTTAAGAACATAAAAATATCAGTTGTTACAGATATTAACAAGTTGTAATACCACGAATAACATTTTTAAACCCAATATGATCTTTCACCAAGTAAAAATGTGAGACGTTGGCCTTTTTATAATAGTAAAATAGTCCTTCACCATGTTAAATATCTGACGAACGTGACATCCAACTCTCTTTGATTAGATTGAGTTCTTAGCAATTCCCCTTTTATCAAAATAATGTGATTAAAGTTTTTAAGACTGAAAGCAGTAAGACTGATCAAATAATTGTTGTCGATTGTCCTATGTGTTTACAGAAGAGCTCAACCTACCCTGTTTAAAGTAAAAGTAAAGTAAAGTAAAATATGTTTATTGCTCTTACTTTATATCGTCTCTGGTTTGTACGCCCATACATAGTGACGATAGATCATTTTATACTGGTTGGTCTGTTGTAGGTGGTTGATGTGCTGCCTTTTGTACACTTCATATCAATATGTTTTTCAAAATAATTTATATTGAAATGTAATCTGTCGTATGCATTGGTACGAAAGATACATAGGTTCACACGCAAGACATTATTTCTATTGTAATAATTTCCATGTATTGTAATTTTTCATTGGTACTATTACGAACTAATGGGCAACCAAATTAGAAAAAATATGTAATGCCAGCTTGTTGGACTTACTTATGTGGTCCTATTTCTAACTAAAGGAATGCCAAATTGTAATACTTTCATTAGAAAAAATATTAATAAATGAAGAAATTGAAAATGCTTCCATAAAAAAATAGCAAAGCTATAAATGGGTCATTATTTACCTTGTGCTTTTATATTGTGATGACTTATGATCATTAAATGATGTGTACCTTATGATTTAGTTACGGCGTTCGCTCACGTCTGAGGCCTGATTCTCGCGCTGCGACATCTTAATTTCGACCTTTTTTTTAGTGAAAGAACGGTATTAAAACGTCACTGAAATTGAGCTTCGACAATATACGACTGTCGAAGATAGTTGAGAAAATATTTTTTGAATGCAATAGACATTTTTATGTCAATATTAAGGGAGATATGTGGTTGGGGAAAAATGTCGAATTAGAGATATCACAGCGCGAGAATCGGCTCCCTAGGTTGCCCGATAGTACTCTCTCCCTCTCTCCTTTATGTATGTATTTGAATGAATACTTTACATGAAAAGTAAGTTTACTGTGAATACTAGCGATGTACTCCACTTTTTAATATTAAGCTTGGTTTGGGACATGTATAATGGGCATGGGTATGTTGGGGCATGTATATGTCGATTTATATACTGTACTTTTTGTATTTTTTCTTTTTATTGTATTTACGTATTTTTAATTTATATAATTATACTTATTTTAAGAGCTTGTAAGAGTATAAGATTTGTATAAAAATTTGGACTTGTATCATCATATTCGAACATTTAACATTTTTAAATATTATCTACCATATTCGTAGAAGATTTATTACGGAGTTAAGTTGTGTTGTGGAGTTTATTAAAATAAAAATTTTATATTAAAATGGTTACTCGTTGTTTTGTTAAAAATGTTTGTCTGTTAAACAAGTTGGTGTCACTTTGTAATTAATGTGATATGATGTCTATGAACTCCAAAATAATGGTAATAAAATTACTTAAAAATTGATGTTAAAATTGTTATTCATGTATTGTTTAAAATGTTTAAATAATAAAAAAACTTGGTGTCACTTTGTAAATGTGTTGCAAAAATAAATGTCTTTTTCGTAACTTAGTTTATCATTCATTTGATACTAGCTTTTGACCGCCACTTTGTCTGCGTTTTCGGTTATTTAACAGATAAAAAGAAGCCTATTGCCCAATTGTACAAAACAGCGACTCATGGCGCCATAAGACATTCTTAAGCATGTTATCATGACAGCCCATAACAGTCCACTGCAGGACTAAGGCCCTCTCCCACGAAAAGGTAGGTTAAAGTCTAATCTCAACGCTTGGCAGGCGGGTTGGAGATCGCTGTGTTAAGTACTTATAACAATGGAAAAAGCTGCTGCCCATTTTCCAGCCTAAGAAGACTAGATATTTTGCCTAGAAAATATTAGTCGTACGACACCTACGAGTGTAAGGGGTTGGTGCTACTCTACTCTGCCGGACACCACACGACTTAAGCATTTAGGTGTCGTGATTTTAGTTTTCGCTTAAGGTTGGTATTGGTGCAATGCTTTTTCTTGTTAGGAATAAGTTCAATCAACTTAATAAGCGTCGCCTAAAGTATAGTGCAGTCCTTCCACAGGTTGCCATTTAAATATATGCTCTAATTCTAAGTATATAAAGATCATCGGTTTAGACGTGGGAACATCATCAGATATAATAACCTGGGTTACTTGGGTCACAGTTAAATTAAGATAAGTTTTTATGAAAAGTGGATGGGAAAAGAATATAGGCACCATTACACGTCCTATTTTTGAAACCGCTTTCTATTGCTTGTCTTTTCTATCTCTAGCAACTTACCACGAGTGTGAAAAAGACAGGTAGCATATGCGAGCGCTCGCGTGGGTGAGAGCGGTTTCAAAAATAGGGCGATTAGGGGGATAGAAGGGGCCCAGAGGAGGTCGCGGCCCAAAGCATGATGTATGAAATCTGAGACATGAGTGAATACAAATTTTCTGGTCTGGGCTCGTTCCGTCTACCTTATCTTCTAAGATATAGGTCAAGGTCTACCCTATTAAACAATAAATAGAACATATATATATAGCGGTATATTTCAGCATATTACTTACCAGTACGTATAAATATACAGGTCAAGTATTGCTAATTATAGACTTGACTTATCTCCGGCGGTTTATAATGTTAAGTTAACTCAGTGTTTACTCGTTGTGTACTCTGATTTTTAATGAAAAAGTAGTCTAAAGTCCTATTAGTTATTGTTATTTAAAAGATAATTTATCTTAACACTCAAACACACGTGTACCTTCGTATTACTACATTGGGGCTAATATGGGTGAGTATCTGTTCTCAGTATCTGGAGCTTAGTTGTTTTACAAAATACTCTTCTCATGCTGCGACATCTTGATTTCATTAATAATAAAATATTAATAGTTTTGGCGTTAATGTCCCTGTTGTGCTCTCGCGCACGAGGGCCTGGGGTCCGCTAAGACCATGATCCAGGATTTGGCAGACAAGGTAAGTAATTACAGTAGGGCGAATGCCATATGACCTCCGTGACCCTGCTACCAGGGCAACCAGACCAGCATAACCTTCCCACACCGTAAGAGCATAGGTTACACAGATCTTCATTAATAATGACAATTAAATGTTTAAAGCAGCCAAAAAACATTTTTTCTACCATCTTCGATTGTCATACCTATAATGTCAAAGATTAATTTCAGTGACTTTTTAATAAAGAAACGTCGAATTTGAGATTTAACATCGCGAGAATAGACCCCTTTAATTTGCCAGTAGATAGATACCCATACATAGAAAGAAAGTTTCATAATATTCCTCACTGATTTTTTAATGTTATAACATTATTGTATTCATCAGACGAATAGGCATGCGGGCCACCTGATGGAAAGTGGTCACCGCCACCTATGGATATCAGCAACACCGGGGGCGCTATCAATGCGTTGCCAGCCACTACAGAGACTTGAACGATCCCATGTCATAGTCCAAAGGAAACACTGTGGCTGGGGGCTCATTTCACATCCGAATCGTACGTTTGTGTACCTACATACATTGAAATGATTTACAGTAGGTACAGAGAGCAGGTGGAATCAATTCCATGGCAGGCATGGCAGGAGAACGAAAACCTGAGGAATTATCAAACTTACAATAGACAGCACAATAGGCAGTGAGTGGCATTACATTACGTATGTAAAACAGTAGGGTGGGTAGGGTACACAGTACCCGATTGTGCACGATAAGAAACTCCTTACTTCGTAACAGTAGCGGTCTAAATTTCAACTTGAAGTTCATATTGCCTTCACAAAGTTGGTACTTATTCGTAGTAGTTTCTGTCTTCGTTTCTTCATGACAGTACTGATTATAAAATTAAAGATTCGATATCACCCATTGGACTAGACCACTTTGAGGTACGGATTATTAACATACCTATACATATGGAAATCTGTTTCAGGTGTGCATACAATCAAACTTGTGTTAATATTAATAACCTTGAGATCAATCTCGGCTACGATTTGCAACGCTTGCCTGGACGACCACTGCTACACTAAAGAAAAAATATTTGGCGGATACATAATCAACGGACAAATAGCTCTGGACAGGAAGAATGACATTCTATACTTCACCTACATCGATTCTAAAGGAAATAAGAATGCTATAATCGATTTAAATCGTAAAGAATTTATGAATAATACACTTGTAGAGGTCGGTTTCGCCCACACCGTCGATCAGGATACAGGAGACGTCTACATTGCGGGCGCTACAGGCGTTTTCAAACACAGCCCTAACACAAACGCAACAGAAAAGGTAATGGATGTGACTGATAAGCCAATCTACCGCTTGCAGTTCAATAACAAGCTTTACTACTCCGTGTATCCTGAGGAAGGGCTGTATGTCTTCGAAAAAGGGGAATCGGATCTAATAGCAGCATTGTCACAGTATAAGATATCAGATTTTGTCATAGATAAGTTTGAGAACGTGTACTTTGTGCATAATCTGAATACTTACAAGTTGGGCAATGGGACGGACATCGCTATCCCAATAGCGACCAAGAAGAATCTTTCGCTAGATTTGTACAGCAATGCTTATATTATGGATTCTACTACGAAGACTTTGTACAAAGTGGACTATAGTGATAAGGCAGTCAAATTTCGAGATATTGGTGTTTTCGAGAGTGGTTCGGCGATACAAATACTGTTCGATAAATTCAATAATATAATTTATCACACCGTAGATGGGTCAGGTATTGGTGAAATAAATGCTTTGACTGTGAATTATGCGAACTGTGCAGTCTTGCCTATGGGTATATTGGTTAATCCGAGGACCTATTAAAGCTTGAAATATTCGGAGTTCGTAGATAATTTAGATCTATTTTTATTTTATTAGTTACGGCAAACCAACATCTACAGCTTAGCTTAAGTTATTAGTACCTCTAGATGTAAGCTGGTAATCTGGAGCACAGGCAGTACCAGTCGCTATCTTATCAAATGTAACGGACAGAGTCAATAAATATTTTAAATATTTTTTTTCATTTTTTTCCTGCTTCATTGCTTTAATTGAAAGTTGTCTTTTGAAAATTAAAGGAATCTACATACGACACTGCAGCTGGGCCGACCTAGGAGGTAGCTGATAGTAATGCTTATGTAATATAAAATAAAGTCACTTTTCGGACGCGCGGGCGGATGTGTCGTCGGTCGGGAGGTGGTTACGCCCTCGCATACGGAAAAAGAACTTAATTTTATATTAAGTATGCGCTTATTACATTTAGCTAAAATCAGTAGCAGACAAACGTGATAGCAAGTTAAAGTGGAATGTATTGCTCATAGAATAAGGCCCATTTCTGTGTCACGCTTTTTATAAAGCGTAGTGACGCGTAACAATTATTTACGTGGTACAAAAATTTACTTTATTCTATGAGCAATATATTCCATTTCGATTTGCTATCACGCTTTTTGGCTGTGAATTTAAACGTCTGAATTTAGCCAAATTAATAAGCGAAGGGTTAGTATCAAGTTCACTATCAACTGTCTAGCTGCCTCCTAGATCGGCCGCCCGCAGTGTTGTATTTAGAGTCCCTCACATAGCATTCATGAATATCCATAATTTAAAAAGAGTTTTATTTAGCCTCGATTTTAAATTCTGTAAATATATATTAGTGCATGGTTCCAATGAAAAAGTTGCAAGTGACGTTAACTTTTTTAAACTCTGGTCGTTGGTTCGAGAAAAAGGTTGAGGGCAAATCAAAGAGGAACGTATTGCTCATAAAATAAGGTCTTTTAGGTATCACGGCTTTTGAAAAGCGGAGCGACGTGTGGAAAAAATTGACCTTATTTTATGATTCCACTTCCACTGTTATTTCTATCATAATGTAAGTCAGGAATGTTATGTTATAATTAAATCACTTTTTTACACAAGTTCCACTATAATTAAAATAAACATAAAATATTGCGACCGGTTTCGAATGAATCATCATCAGGGAATGCCTTTTGCCAATGCCAATGATGTTTTAATTCTATCATACAATGGAGTTCCATCAAGAATGCAATATACAAACTATTAACTACTCAGAATTATTAATTTTGCTTTATTGAAATTTTCTGCCGAAGCGACAGCGGAACCGATGTTGACACTCTTGGATGGAATATGTGACGGTGCAAGCCATCTTCCAAGGCACGAGTGTCATACTGTCGGGCCTTTTTCCGTCGTCTCTCACCAGTCCATTTAGCTCCAGGATGGCTCTAAATGAAGAGCTATCCAGCAGGGTGCCGATGGTAGATGATGGAAGTCACTGAAGCCGTAGGCCGTAGGCACTGCAGGATCGGTTGACGTATTAACCAGATTATCCTGCACCAACCTGCAGAACGGCTCGTCCCAAAGTTTCTGTGACTAAGGGGTAGTCGGATGATTGTATTGTATATAGTAATTTTACAAAATAAATCATAATAGCTAACTTATTAAATTAATTAACAGTTATTTTTAACATAACTCTAATTGTTAAATGGTACCACATTTCTAAAATTCATGTATTCAATTATATAATAAAAGCAATATAGGTGTGAAAAGATTTTTACGGGGTCGGCAATGCGTGGGTGATGCCCCTGGTATTGCAAACGTCCATAGGCTGCGGTGACTGCTCACCATCAGGCTGGCTGTAAGCTTGTTTGCCACCTCAGTGGTATAAAGAAAAATTTGCATAGCCATTCTGTTATTTTTGTACCTAACTGTACGAAAACTTACTGCAACGAACGTGTTTCAGCTTCTAAGATATCAACGAGACAAGAGGGTTTCGTGGTACAATGTATAGCACAAGACAGATGTTTATATAATATAATTTTATAAAATTACAAAGGGAAAATTTTCTCTAAGAATAACATAATCTCTTGTATAATGTAAGACTTACAAGCGAGATGGATATTTAACTAGGAAATAGGTAACTGCCGTGGGATTGTCTGCTAAGAACAATGATTGATTCAAGAGAAGAATTATACAACTGTGTCACTTAAGCCATTGTTCTTTACTTAAAAGTCTCACGGAAAAAATACTTAGTTTCATAGACTAAACAAAACAGTACAAATAATACAGTCTTTCTAATGTATACATACAATGTCGCTTCGTGCCGTCTGTCCCTTTGTATGTATGCTTAGATCTTTTAAACTACGCAACGGATTTTAATGCTGTTTTAGTGAAAACTCAGAAGAGAATTTCTTCCAGGAGGTTTATGAGTAAAATACATGCATATTATAATAGAGTAACCCCAAAAAACCCGTGCGAAGCCGCGCCGCTACAATATATTAACGCGATTGTGAGGACAAATGGATGTACGAGTATCTACTTTTCTATTTTATTTTTTCTTTCACGCAAAAACTGCTGAAGGAATGGATTTTGATGGAATCTAACTGCATTAAGTATATTTTATAATAATGATTTTAATAATAAAATGATAATGTAGCGTCACAAGCATGGGAGTGTCGGTGGCCTAGTGGTTAGTATCCGACTCTTAAGCGAGAGGCACCGGGTTCGAATGTCACTGCGGCTATGCGTCAATGAATCTTTTCTGAGTTATGTTCATTTAGTTGAATGCTAATCGAGGTTCTTATGGTGGGGGAAAACATCGTGATGAAACCTACACATTCAGACGACTGAACGTGTAACCATAACCCAATCTGGTCGGGTTTCCCTGGTAGCAGGTCACGGAGGTCAAATGACATTCGCCCCACTGTAATTATCTGATTTGCAAAATCCGGGATCATGGTCAAGGCGGACCCCGAGCCCTCGTGCGCGAGAGCACAACCGGGACATTAACGCCAAGATGGTTTCATAATATGTAGAATAGAATAGAATATAATAGAATATCGTTTATTTCATACTTCACGCACACACAGACAACTTAAACCTAGAAGCTATATATGTACAAGCATTGCATAGAGTAAAGGCGTAATGAAGCTGCATGTGTGTGCTGCAGCACAAAAGGGTTATAGCTCAGCACAGTGCTGCCTGGGATAGCAACACACTGGTATTCTGCCATAACCCGAGAGGTACACGATAAACTGAAAATAAAAAAGAGTGATTGGATATGATTTGATAGGTATTTATTGTGGATTTTGTATTGATGATCTGTTCCTGCAAAAAGCGAGTGTAACTGCAAAACACAAAAATAAGTTATGTAAAAAAATATTAATTATTGTAGTGAAGCTGAATGTAATTTGTGTATTATTACTCATACAATCAATAGTTTACACAATTCTCTTGTGTGAATTGTAAACAATCAGGTACATATTTGAGCTGTTTGTTTCTGTGATGTAACAAGTTACAAATATTTGTGTATTGGGACTCGAGCGATGTTGTATCGGCCGTGGAATAAAATAAAATAAATAAATAAACGTTTATTCCAATAAAATGCCGAAGTTACAACAACACATTCATGAGAGCTAGCCACAACTAAGAGTTTTACAAAATTAGGTATAAGGTCGCTGTGTTCCTTAAACTAAGTAAACTTGCATTTATATTTTAAGGATCAGTGATCCACCGAACGGAGACTAGCATCTCTACACTTAGTCAATAATTATGCGTGCGTGTGCGCATGTGTGTGTGTGTGTGTGTGTGTGTGTGTGTGTGTGTGTGTGTGTGTGTGTGCATGCAAGTATAGATAGTTCAACTCAGTTGTGCGCGCGGCGCTGTGTGCGTGCGCTTGTAAATATACAGCTTTCATTTATGTGGCAGTGACGCGACCACTTGTCGTGCCAATGGCGTGGCGTCATTGTGACGTGTCTGGGTACCCACACATAGGGCCGCGCGCACAACTGAGTTGAAATTTGTATAGTAGTGTAGTAGGCTACATTTTATTTTATTAAAATTTAATTATAAAAAAAATTACAATATAATTTAAAACTAAGAGGTGATAGGTGTTCGAAGTGTGAACCAAATATGACGCGTGTTACAAATTCGATATTGCATGAAAGCAACGTTTACGTAAACACGCGGCACGTTCCGCCGACGCTGCACCGCATGGTGGAGCCGTGTGCAATGTTGATCGAGGTCGATGCAGTGTCAGCGATCTTCGTAGATTAGCATCGCGTAACACTTCCCCCCGAAGAGCAGCCATCACCGATGATTTTCGTAGTGAATTGAGGTGGGGGTCGATTGCAGATTGTCCTCTCTCTAGGTTCTGGAAGTGCATAGATCCTCTCCCGATAACTTGGACATTCTTTTGGGATTTCGTCTGACAACTTTGGTTTTGAGCCGTATTTCCGATACACCCAGTAGCTAATAAGTACACATGCACCGTCCAATGCTATGTATAATGGAATCGTAGTATGATAGATTACGTGGTCGCTCGTAGCCTGGATGTTGAGTGGCGATTGTTGCATTATCCTCATATTGGCTGCGTGAAGATGATCTAGATTTACGGAGCTCAACTTCAATGTTGGGGTTGGAGACTGGATGTGTTACTCCTCAATGGGTAGGTCCATTATCTTCAGTACGTGTCCTTTCAGGCGATCCTTCATATTGGAGATCGTGAGTCACGGTGTCTCTATGTAGCAGCTTTATAGGATAATAGCTAAGTAGCTGCCTTGGATTTCCTTATACTGTTCTTGCCCGCAGGAGAGATGTATTTTAGTCGGAAATGGGAAGGTGATGGCGTAATGTCTATCGTTGAGTTCTTCATATGCTGGTTGGTCTAGTGCTATGGTGACGGGTTCACATATTGAGCTTGTCTCTGTATGTGAAGATTTAACTCTATTTTGGCTTTTCTGATTGGGACACCTACTGAAAATTTTCAGTTGGTGTATCCTCCTGATCTATCTCTTCTACTACCGGGCTGTCCTGGTAGGAATATGGATCCTCATGATATCCATGGTCGGGGTACTGTTCAGCAACATAGTAATAGTCCTGATCGTAGTCTGCGTAATTATAGTTATTATAATAATCGTAATTATAGTCAAACTCATTCATATTAATTTCCCGGGTCTTAAAATAATTGCTTAAAGGTGGGTTACCAAACTGTCGCAAGGTCTTTGGGACGAAATGGCTGACGCCGCTCATAGGCTTTGGCCGTTATTAAAGTCAAATGATGGTTGAGGTCTAGAGGACAATTAGAAAGCGTTATTCTGCGGGTTGTAATTTGGCGGAGGGGCCCGCATCATTTGTTGGGTGCGGGTTAAGCCATAGGGTTGTTGCATAGGTACATTAGGCCTCCAACCTTGAACGTGAGGCTGCCTAGACTGCGGCCGATGTAGACCGGGGATATTAAATGCTGATGGCCTTGAAGGTCCGGGCATGACAGGAGTGTTAAAAGGGCCTAACTTAGGGGTGAAGTTATTCAGAGGCAAGCTAAATTGGTTAGATTGGGACTGCGGCCTTTCTACTAGGCCCGCCTTCACTGCGATGTTGCAAGTACATTTACACAGCGTATTCAATTCGTTCTGAACGTATTCTAAAGCCTTTTCCATAGACTCCGGACGCATACAACGTATTCTAGACCCTAGCGGGTCTTTAAGGCCCCTCAGGTACGATTGTAGGGTTAGCTTTTTATAAAGCGTACGTTTAGCCTCAATGGTGGTGTTAAGTGTCTCGTGAAGCGAGATGTAAGTCATTATGGTGCTGAAGAGATTTTAGCACCTTCTGTAGAACTCCTGGGGTGTACTAGAACCCTGAGTCTGTAATGAGAGGTCGCTATACAAAGCGGTCTCATCCTGATGGTCAGCGAAGTTATTAACAAGGGCAGATCTAATGCCGTTCCAGGTATCTGGAATACCGTTTTCTGGCACTAATCGCAAGGATTTATAAATGGTATCTATGTCGCTTTGCGCCATACTGTCTAAATTTCTATTGTCGTCTATTATTGTCGCAGTTCCCTGACGGTTGCGGTTGACTTGGTTGAAAAATATCTTCTCAAACTAAATATTAATGAGGGTGCGGGTAGTGATGGTTTTCCGCCTATTTTCATCCGCAACTGCGCTCGTTGTTTGGCGTTACCTTTGGCTATTTTGTTCCAAAGATCGCTTGCAGAGGGCTTTTTTCCAACTGTATGGAAACAGGCTTTTATAGTACCGATACGTAAAAGTAGATCTAAGGTGCTCGCCGAACAATACCGCCCAGTTTCTATACTAAATATCTTTAGTAAAATTTTTGAGAAGATAGTGTATGACCAGGTCTATCCGATAGTCGCACGTAGTATTCCACTTACTCAACACGGCTTTACGCGTAAGCGTTCACCTGTAACTAACCTGACGGAATTCATGGACTCTATTGCCGGCTTTATGGATGAGGGCCATCAGGTTGATGTCGTGTACACCGACTACTCTAAATGTTTCGACCGATTAAACCATAACACCATTTTATATAAACTGGAGCAGGTCGGTGTGCACGGTGATCTTCTTCGTTGGTTCGAGTCATACCTTCGGAACAGGAGCCAGGCTGTTCGAGTGGGATGTTATCACTCACGTTTTGCACCAATCCCTTCTGGGGTACCACAGGGCTCCCATCTGGGTCCTCTTCTTTTTAATATTTGTTTATTCGATTATGTATCTTGTTTCCGTTATGCGTATGTCCTCATGTATGCTGACGACACTAAGATCTATATGCCGATAAAATGTACAACAGACTGCTTCAGATTGCAAGAGGATCTGGACAGGGTGTCGGCATATTGTGAGCAGAACAGCCTGGATCTAAACGTAAATAAATGTTTGACAATCACTTTTACGAGAAAAAGAAGCGTTATACCCACTTCGTATAGGCTCAACAATACCAAAATTGAACGCACTGAGCAGGTTAAAGATCTCGGCATAATTATAGATTCAAAGTTAACTTTCTGTGCCCACTATGAATCGATTGTCGCGAAAGCGATAAGAATGTTGGGCTTCATTTTCAGGACAGTTAAGCCTCTGAACTCGGCGCCTGCTTTTAAAATACTTTATTTTGCATACGTCAGGAGTGTTCTGGAGTATGCATCCCTTGTATGGTCACCGATCTACGCTATCCACCGTGCTAGACTGGAGTCCATACAGAAATCCTTCGTTAATAAACTTAACATCATATCGCACACGATAACCACAGATTATACAGCTGGTCTAAGTTCACACAAAATCTATTCATTGAAGGACAGGCGTCTGGTGGCAGACTTGAAACTCCTATATGACATAGTTCATTGCGGAGTTGATAGTCCACAACTATTGTCATGGGTTTTGCTGTGCGCGGGAGACCCGCGCGCGCGCCGCGGGGGCCGGTGGCCGCGGCTACTCGACCACTGTCGTGCGCGCAGCGGCTATGTCTTAGGTTCCCCAATCAATAGGGCCATAGACCTGTATGAGAAGCACGTCTCAGGTTCTCTCGATATTTTCCATCTCAGTCGTGTGCAATTTTCAAATGGGGTTCTCAAGTTTTTCCAGTCACAGTGAAGGATCCTACACATATACACACACACACACACTCTCTCTCTCACACACACACACACACACACACACACATACATACAGAGTCAGTGGGAGAAGGACAAATATATGGGCGCATGTATCTATCTATGTATATGTAAGCTTTTTTTTTTCTCATTAGGTTATGATACTGCTAGATGGTTTGATACTCAAAATGTTAAACCGCAGTTTTGTTATTGGCATTGCAACTTTGAATTGTACAAGTTATAATTAAATTTCATTGCTGTAAAACTGTATGGAAATAAATAAATAAAAATAAAATTACCGCGAGGCTATCCCTAACTCTACCACATCTAACCTAACGTTTCGAGATAGGGTGAAAAATCTTGAAGCCTGTAAGTACCTATTACATAGAAAGTTGACAGTAAAAATAAGAAAGTTTAATATCGTGCACACAGATTGAACAGGATAGGAATAAACTAAGGATTAGGTGTATAAAGACTTGAAAGATTCAAGGACTTACAGCATTGCTTCTTCTTGACAAATCGATAGCCGGATTCACCCTGGACTGCAGCTCTCGTAGGTTCTAGATACCCGTGGTCGATTGTTTGATACAACACTGACTCTATTTTACAGGTATCCTACCGACTGCGCCAAAACGTAGGCCGAATGGGAATAAAAAAAAAAGAATTTTATTTAATTAAAATTTAATTATAAAGTAAATTACAATATAATTTAAAACTAAGAGGTGATAGGATATGTTCGAAGTGTGAACCAAATATGACGCGTGTTACAAATTCGATATTGCATTAAAGCAACGTTTACATAAACACGCGGCACGTTCCGCCGACGCTGCACCGCATGGTGGAGCCGTGTGCAATGTTGATCGAGGTCGATGCAGTGACAGCGATCTTCATAGATTAGCATCGCGTAACAAAATCACCTTCATCCAGAATATGAGAGCAGCGTTTGCTGTTAAAGTACTTTTTATCTTTTAAAGAATCTGATTCCTTACCTTCCATGTTAGTGGAGGTGTTGAAGCCACGACTCGGAAAGCACGTCTCACACCGACCTGGTGGAATCACGGTATACGAAAGGCTAGCTGAGGACAGGGTGCATTCACACTCATTGGGGAAGTCCATAGGCGGCGGTGACCACTTTCCATCAGGTGGCCCGCATGCCTCTTTGTCTGCCGGATAACATAAAAAAAAAGCCTATGTCCAGCAGTGGACTAGTACCTATATATAAGATGGTACTGATGATGATCGAGTGGTGTGTTGACGTAGATTAGATTAGATAAGTCATTCTCCGTAACTCGACGACTAGCGCTATTTTACGTAGGGAAGGAGTTAAATATTTTGGGTAAGTAACACTGATGTTCCTGCTAACGCAGCTCCTCAAGAAAACTCAAGAGATCCTTCAGCCTCCGGAAGATCTCCGGGAGGGTAGGGTATTGACGTATTGACCATATGCTTTCTTATTTATATAACTCTCTGGTTCATCATCACAGCTCATAACAGTCCATTGCAGGACTTAGGGCCTCTCCCACGCAAGAAGAGGTTATTGCCAAAATCTCCACGCTTGCCAGGCGGGTTGGAGATCGCAGTGTTATAGATGTAACAATGGACAAAGCTGCTGCCCATCTTCCAACCTACAGAGACTCCAGACTTTTTGCCTCGAATACAGTCGCCTTGTACGACACCCACGAGTGTAAGGGGTCGGTGCTATTCTACTCTACCGGACACCACACGGCTCTGGATATAGAGCGATGAAAAGATGAACTAGCTCGAGAAGAATTTCCGCATCGCAGGCGCCTCCTAAGAGGAAATCTCGGGTCTCACCACAGCGGATGTCTGCGACATGACATAATAATAATAACAAAATATTATTGAAAGTAGCCTCGCAGTCCCATAATAGCAAACACGATTGTGTTTTAAAAACAATCGATTCAACGTCACCTACTTATTTTTTATTTTAACCAATGTATAGTTATTAATTGACACAGTTCTCGTTTAGTGTTAGAACAGAACGAACCGGGCTAATGGTGAGTAGAAATTTATTATCTAAGTTTTAATTTATTTTACGTTTTTTATTCTAGCCTATCTTCGGTATCTAGGTTTCCTCGACCTGACTTAGTTGTTCATGAAGTGATTTTGTGCCTTCTAGTGTCCAGATTTTAACAGTTATGTGCTACAGTTTCTTAGTGATTGTGCTCTAAAAACTTTAGTGACTGCTTCATTCCGGAGTCCCTGTTTTACAGGAAATGTCTGTTTGCAAAGATTATGTCTGAAGTGGAAAAAATTACTGTTACAATCACAAGGATTATATTTTTATATTTCATAAAACCATGCGTATTGCGGTATTCGGAAACGTCACTGTGAGATCTCTAAGCGCGCGCAAACGCACAGGGTCCCTACTGACAATATAATAATAATAGGCACTGTGTATCGGGCGCTCTTCAAAATTGTATGTAACGGATTATGTACAGGGCTGCCATCCAATTTGGCTGATCCAAGGAGGTTGTTATACTGATAAAATTGATTAACAAAAGCAGGCAGAAGGTTCAAAGTTAAAAAAATAATTTGACATTTTAAAATTAGTCTAAAGTTATCGGGCATATCTGTCGATAATTGATCTATTATCGATAGATATGAATAATATATCCAAAACGAGGCCAAGACGAGACCACGACTATGACCATCAATGTAAAACTTCTATCGGATGTCTCCTACGAACACAAAAGGATACACTTTTCGGTGGTAGCGCAAAAGTGGAGCTTAGCGCGTCGTATTATGTCGTAGCGCTTCTTAGCGCGTCCTATTTTTTTTAATGTTATACGGCAGACAAACATGCAAGCGGGCCCGCTTGATGGCCACCTGATGGAAAGTAGTCACCGCCGCCTATGGACATCAGTAACATCAGGGGCACTACAAATGCGTTGCCCGCCTCTAAAGAGACCTCTTGAACGATCCCATGTCATAGTCAAAAGGAAACACTGTGGCTGGGAGCACATTCCCCATTCGAATCGTTCGAGCGAGAAACGTTCTTTTGAACCTTTGCGTGGTGATCAACAGAGTGTCTACGTAGTGGGGATGAGTAGCCAGCCTACGTATAGTAGATTAATGGTGGAATGGTGCTGTAGGCACCACTACAAAACGTTCCTCTGAACACACAACACATTGTATAGCCGATAGAAAACAAACAGGGCGCCAAAGTCTCTTCGGTTAGCCAGTGGTTCTAATTTGCTTGTAAGTATGGGATCGTTGACAATTCGTACGGTGCGACTCTGTAGATATGGAGTCCAGAATCTTGAGCAGGTCGGCAGTTTCGCCGGCCCAAAACTAAGCGATATGAAGTATCAAGCTAAGTAAGTAGTAAGCTTCTAAGAAGCACTCCAAGCTTTTTCGAAGCTAATTTGGCCTTACCTTCCAGATGACTCCGGAATCGCACGCTATCCGATATGTCAACACTAAGTAACCCGATAATTTTTGAGATAGAAAGGGGTGTTCCTTGGAATTGCGGCACTATTGCAAAGGGACAATGCGCGTACCTGTGTCTTAGAGGGGTTGAATTCGACCAGGTTTAGCCTGTCCCACTGACCAACTTGCTCCAAGGAATGTCGAACACCTCGGAACGAGGGACATTCGGCCAGTTTAACAAGCATTTTCAGTACTGTCATCCGCATAACAATGAATGCTGGGGATATTCAGCATATCATGGTATGCAGAAGAAACAGCGGGAGATAGCACTGAACCTTGGGGTAGGTACTCCAGCATTGATAGCCTTGGTATCGGAGCAGCATCCATCGACAACGACTTAGATACTTCGTACAGACAGAAAGCTAGATACCCAATTGCAGAGCCCTTCGTGGATATGTTACTTCGGGAGTTTTGATAGCAGTGCCCTATGCCAGACCCGATCAAATGCCTAGGCTATATCAAGACTGATAGCCAGAGCCTTGCTCTCGATAGCCTCAGCCCACACCGGTGCGTTAGGTACACAAGAAGGTCACCAGCTGTGCGACCATGACGAAAGCCATATTGACGGTCACTGATCAGCTGGTGGTCCTCTAGGTATCCGAGGAGCTTGATATTGATAACCCACTCCATCAACTTAGAGAGCAAGGAGATTACCGCTATAGGCCTGTAATTTGATGGGTCTGAATTATCACCCTTCTTGGGTATCGGATGCACAAGGGCCAGCTTCCACAAAGACGGCACCGTTCCAGAGGTGTAGGAAAGCTCGAATAAGCGCATTAGCAAGGGACACAACTCGGCAAATCATTTTTTAAGACCAGTAGCCGTAATGCCGTCAGGCCCACTAGACTTCCGTCTAGGGAGAGAAGCACACGTCTTATGATTTTTTGGGTGAAACGAACTTCAGGCATACCGCCCTCACACCGCGACATGGTAGGCGGTGCAGCTCCCCTATCATTCAGAGTTCAGTTTTTAGCAAAGAGATTAACCAATAGATCGACTTTCTATCGGGATATTGTGGTGGTCTAAAAATTTGAATAAAATTAGGATAAACTGTAGCTGTACCACAGAATGTTGATACTGATTTACCTATGTGTTCATCTAAACTATATGTGTGCCAAATTTTATACAAATCCATACACCACCAAACAACTTGGGATCGTTCAAGAGGTATTTTAGAGGTCTCTTTAGAGGCGGGCAACGCATTGGTAGCACCCCTGGTGATGCTAATGTCCATAGGCGGCGGTGACCACTTTCCATCAGGTGGCCCGCATGCCTGTTTGTCTGCCGGATAACATAATAAAAAAAAATAAAAAAAATACCAGTGAAATTGTGTAGACGCAATTTAGAAACCAATATTTTCGTACTATGTTTGTTTTGTCAGATTTTTGTTAAAATATATCGTTACACAGATTCATGTGTTTTATAGTTTGTATATAAATCTTAATGCTCGCGGAACTTTGCAACACTATATATTTTAACTAAAATCTGACAAATCACAGACAGATATTGTAAATCGCGTTAACACCATTTCATTGGCTTTGAATAGTTAATACATTTGGCTAAAATCGCGTAACATAATATAACTGATACAAAAATGGACCTGATTTTATGACGAACTCATTCCACTTTGATTTGCTCTCATGCTTTATGCTTCTGAATTTAGTCGACTAAATTTAGCCAAATATAATAAGCGCTTAATATTGAAAATAAGATCAAATTTCGTTTGTATGGAGAGCACTCGTTGGACACTCTTCACAATAGTATAGGATATTACATTTAACATGTACCTTACTGTATTTTTATATAAAATAAAGAGTATTATTATTATTACATCATTCATCCAGCATTCTTGCGTAATGTAATATGTTTGGATGACAGCATTTTAAGTTGGTTTATTTACTATCAATACAAACAATAGCACAGACATCGCAATGACACAATGCGTATGTAGTAGTCTACCGCGTAGTACAAATATAGAATAGAAAGAATAAATAATTATTTAATGCTTTTGTTTATAAACAGTTTTGTTTGTTGTGGCGATATTTATTAACTTTCGCGTCATTTAAGATTCGTTATTATATTTAACGATACTAACGTGACTTGTTGTTCCTGAAGGGTCCGTTTATGGTCCTTACCCATGAAATTGGCGTTTTTTTTAGCAAATGTATATTTGCTTTAATGTTTTTAACTGTACATAACATATCAAAATTAATACTTCATTTTAGGGAGCGTCGATAGCCGGGCAGCTGAGTATCCAACTCGTAAGCCAAAGGTACCGTTTTCGAATCCCGCTCGGGCCGTGTACCAATGACTCTTTTCTGAGTTATGTACATAAGTTGAATTCTAACCGATGCTCTTTGGTTCATGACCGCAGCGGGATTCGAACCCGGTACCTCTCGCTTACTTGTCGGATACCTTAACCGCTCGGCCACCGACGCTTCTGAAAAGTGGCCAATGTCACTCGGAAATAAAGTAACTTTCTATTAGAAAATAAAATTACAAATGGTTTAGTATTTTCCGAGATTGCCCCCCGCATTCAAACTCACAAACTTATAAACATTTCTTTTTTAATCTTATGTGTTGTTGAGATAAATATTTTTTTTATATAGATACAAACAAAATATTTACCGAACCATAGCAAATAAACTAATACTAAAACTAACACTAAAAAGAAAAGTTATGAACATCGCTGCCCCCCCGGAATGGTGCCCAGAAAGCTGGCTACGTTGCCCCATTGGATAGCAAAACTTATCCTCTGTACGAGAAACGAGCCAGCTCTTTGATCACCTGTAGCGGATTTTTTTCTAAAACTTTATAAAATTATCAAAGTCTCAGGGCCCCACGGTCCCAACGTCTAGACCCCAAACGGCTAAAATATGAAGTCCTTGGCTAGGCTTTCGTATTTCCATCGTTTGAGGTGCTCAACAGCAGAGGCTGCAGCTCCACCGTTGAGGACGGTAGAGGTTGCATGGGATGGCGTCCCAATGTCCACGGAAGTAGCGTCCCACACCAGCGCCCTTCCAGCTTTCCAAGCAATGAGCGCCATACCACCAGGCCTTATGCCATCGTAACTTTAGTTTTGGAGTCAGATCCTTTTTTTAATATTAGTATAGATTTTTCAAATTCTTTGTCTTTGTCTGTTATCTTTTTTATGAATAAAAAACATGTTTGTAAATTTGGACCCACATGCCTGTAAACGGTAATAAACAATAATGCATAACAATCAGACGTTTATTTGTTACTTCGGCTATCATTGTGTGTTCATAAATTATCTTTATCTTTGTTATATCTAATTAAACGCTTGCGTCTTGCTATTTGTTTGTGTAAACTATACTTTGTTTGTTTAATTCCCAATCTTATAAACAGACGTAACTTTGCACAAGGCTACGAGGCCACTGTTAACATATTGTTTTAAAATTAAAAACATTTAAACAAACAATTAATTATAATTGGTAGTCCCGTGACCATTATGCATTTAGCTACGTCGAAATATCTGGCTACTCGTAAACAAACGTGGTAGGAAACCTGGAATATACTTTACTGCTGCCTTAGAACTAGTGTCCTACCGAAGGTCGATTTCTTGCCGAAGCTGAAGCTGATTAATCGGCCGGATCCGAAGGTTAAGCTCTAAGGAATTTTGTTCAAGATTGTCTTCAAGCTACAATTAACAATGTAACTGATTTTAAACTTTAATAGTGAGGGATTATGTTGACTGTATAATATAGAAAGGTAATTTCTATGGGGGTGTGGGGCGCAATCACCATCTCATAGGCTAGTCGAAGTCGATCGAGCAAAGTCAATATGGTGGTGTTCAACATTACCTAAACACAGGCGAATTTGTTTTCCGCTAAACGGAGCCCATACCAATTATTTCATCTTGTTCCAACTTCCCGGAATGTACCTGTTGAAATTAGCGACAACCTACTTACAACTACCAATCTCACTTCCATCAATATAACGAGTCCAAAGGAAAGACTGCAGCCAAGAAACTAGGTATCGTCTCGAAGATTAGGCGATATTTCACAGAAAAATGGGTAGAAGTTTTAAAAATACAATAAAAAATCTGATATATAAATTTTTGTTACAGATCGCAACACTGGTGGTTTTAGGCGCCATAGCGAATGCCGTGCAAGGCAGCCCATGCTATGATTTAAAAAATCTTGAGGTAAGTTAAAACAATTAATTGCGTTGAGGTAACTCTGGAGAAGAATATCTATGCTTGATGCTTCATGTGCATACAAACAACTTAATTTATTGAGATGAAACAAAAACAGTTCACAAAAGAAATTGAATAGAGTGGATTTTGTTCACAGCAAGTCGGGTAGGCGGATAACCCCTTAGGTAAACTAAAAGCCTATCTGTTATTCCAGACCTTAAACTAGCTGCAAATAAATTTTAATACAAATCCGTTCATGATTTCGAGGTAACAAACAATACTAACCGTTCGTAACAAACCCGAAATATGTGTGTTAATATGTGATACTCTACTTCAATCTGACCCCGTCCTCTCCACAGCAATGCAAACAGAAGGTGTTGCAGCAAGACGACATACTGAAGGACTTGGAGGCTGCCGGCTCCGGGAACGTCATCTTGCTCAATAACAGCACCATATCTCTTCCCCTGGTGATAAAGGAGCCTACTCTGCCAGCAATGAAAGAGGAGATATCATACGTCTACGCAGAACCTCGGGAGGTTAAGGTCGGGATAACCGGCCCGACAGGTCTGACAGAGGAAGAGGAGCGTATGACAGAGATTGACATCGACTACAAGGATAGAGAGGACCACGTCACCCAGCACTTGAAGGATTTCAACGTGAACACCGACATGGAGATCACTTGTTTGCAGGTATTTGTTGTGATTTGACTGTAGCCCGTAAGACCTACGATTCCTGCAGTAAATGCGGCAGGTGCAGTGTGTTGTTGCTGCGTAGGCTCACACCCGTATTCAGAAATGTTATGATGTCTCGAACGCACGGGGTTCCCACGGACATAATTGGACATAGCCTCGAGCTATGGGGAATGTACTCTGTCAATCTGCCATAACTCTATACAAATGACTCAATGTCATACGAAAAGCTAGTACATTAAAATGACGAAGGCCACCATATTTGACAATAGCAGTGGTTATTGGGGTATTTGAAATCTTATAGCCGTCCCTTTTCACATGTTATATGCACCATTCATAAATAATTATCATCTTGGCGACCATATATCACGGTTGTGTTCTCGCGCAGGGCCCCCTGGGTCTTCCTTGACTGTGATTGAGGATTTGGCAGATCAGGTACTTACAGGCTAGCTAGTACATCCGTAAACAGGCAATGGACAGCATCCAATGGCTTTCTACGACATTTACAAGGTCATCCGTCCCTCTGGTATCGTCTTAGGCGCTGTCCTAATTGGCAACCGTCGTGCTACCCAATAGAAGACGTTAAAACCGCCCGTCGCACGACCGTTGCTGATAGAACAGGGCGTTACGCTACGATCCTAAGCCTCCTCTCACACCTTTATTCAGAAACTTTACTATGCGGTCTCTTTGTGAACGCACAAGGTTAAATCTGACAATACTTGAGTAGTGATCGCCAATAAGCGATCGTCGAAACGAATGAAATTGAACGCATTACGTTCACTTGTGTGAGAACGCATAGTAAAGCTACTTTACTTGTGAATGAATACCTACAGGTGTTAGCCTAAGATTGGGAACCTCAAGGACCATCGACATCGACACTCTAGCTATGCCCACTCTACCCATTATCTCGTGAGCAGCCACTATGGAACTTAAGTCGGTGACTTTAGCTCTGCTACGGATTTTATCATGAAAATGATGATGAGATACACATACCTAGTAGTAGTATTTCTAATTATGTATTCTTTATTCTAGGCAGCCGACGTGGAAGACGAAAATAATTTGAAGTAAGTGCAGTTTAAATTACAGTTGTTTTATAGACACACCTTTTTCCAGCAGGGATAGGCAGAGACGACATTGCTCCATTTGCTACGGTCCTGTTAAACCTTTCTCTATCTTTCACATTCGTCAACTATTTCACATATGGAAGTCGGTATATTGTACTCATAACCTGAACTTTGTTTAAAATAACGCAACCATTTACATGAAAGGAATTCAAATTTATTTAAATAATCCGTTGAGTCAAGGATGAGTTCTTTGGGACAGCTCAGCGACAGCGCAGAGACAAGTCGCCTCTTCCTTCAGTAAATTTGTCTAACGATGCTCTAAATACAGCCACCAAGCTTAAGAGCAGTGTTGCCACTTTATTTTAACGAATCTACAAATTGTGGGATCATAACCCACCAGAAAACCACCAACGTATTACGCCAGACAAATAATACCTAAAAAAATATTTGAAAATAAACAATATTGCAATTTATATCATAAAATTATAGTTAATTTTTGTTAAGTAGGTAAGAAATTGACAAACTAATTTTGGAGATTCCCCGAAAATCTTACCACCGACCACCTTAGTTCTGAGTTTTGCGTACCTACACTTGTAACGTAAACATTCGAGTTATTTCCGGTAAATATGTAAATTATACTAGTGATTGAATTTCGTACCTTGCCACTAATTGAAGCAACCAAAGCCATTAGAAAAAACCACTAACCACTATAACCAAAATTTGTCCGCTAAAAGGTAAGTCTAAACCACCAGATCTAGTGGAAATTCCACTGAGTTGGCAACACCGCTTAAGAGCTGCAAAGGATTTGCATCTTGAAGTGGCAATGCACTTATGCTCTTTATTGTACCTACAAATATAGTGAAAGGTGCAACCTTTCGTATAATGGCAAACCACAATGAAATTAAGGGAAGGGGCCCCCAGCATATTCCAAATGTTAGTGTCTGTGGTCAGACTGTAAAAATAGTAGACAAGTACAGGTACCTAGGCCATATCCTTACCTCAGATTTAAAGGACAATGCCGATATCGAGCGTCAACGTAGGTCACTCTCAGTGGTGGGTAACATGATAGCCAGGAAGTTTTTTAAAGTAAATGAAAATGTAAAGGTCCATTTGTTTAGGACGTACTGCCAGAGTTTCTACACGTGTCAACTATGGACCGAGTACACGGTCGCTTTCCTGAACGGCATCCGTGTCCAGTATAAAAATATTTTCAGGCACCTGATGGGGTTGAAATACCATTGTAGTGCATCTGGAATGTTCGCAGAAGCACGACTGGACACATTTAATGCCATTCAGAGGAAGCGTATCGCTTCATTTCTGTCCAGGGTTGGCGCGTGTAGAAACTCTATTATAAGAGAACTGGCAGACAGATTACACGCTACGTGTATGTATAAACGTTGGCTGACCATAGCATGCTAAGTGCACGTGCACTTGTGACTTGGTATAGACTGAAATTATTATTTTATTTCATTCACAATTTATTGTATTTTATTATTTTATTGTACTGTTTTTTAATTTACTCATAAGTACTACTGTACCTATGGACCACGAGTCCGAAATAAATATATTTATTATTATGATTATTATGCCTAAATCTTTCACCGTAAAAAAATAATAATTAATAATCTTAGCGTTAATGGCCCTTTTCTGCTCTCGCGCACGAGGACCCGGGGTCCGCCTTGACCATGATCCAGGATTTGGCAGGTCAGATATTTACAGCGAAGCGACTGCCATCTGACCTCCGTGACCCTGCTACCACGGGAACCTCCTAGATTGAATCATGGTTACACATTCAGTCGCTGTGTTCATCACGGTTCTTTTCCCTAATCGTAAGATCATCGGTTAGCATTAAACTAATGTACATAACTCTGAAAATAGTCATTGGTACATGGCCGCAGTGGGATTCAAACTCGCTGCCTCTCGCTTTAGAGTCGGATACCTTAACCACGCCAACAGTATCAATATTCTGTGCCATAACACTGTTTTCAACGTGTAAGTGTACTCGAGGAACTTTAAGAGAATGGTACTCAACATAAAACGTTGGTCAGCCTCCAGACATTAGTCGCCTTGTGATTGTGACTCCCTGACTGGAAGGGGTAGATGCTATACTGTGTCTCATGGAGCAATTCAACCATTGGAGAAAGACAGCGGGTTGATTCTGAATATAAGTATATTCATTTATTACAGTGGGTAATATAGATACATCATAAAATTCATTAAAAAAAATTGTTTTCAACCGTTTCTGAGTTTATCGCAACATACGCTTATCCTCCTGTCCTAAATTGGTGACAAGTGTTCAGAACAAAAACGTACTCATTCCGTCTCCTCTGGTTAAATTGCTGCATGCTCTGACTTATAACTTGTTAAAGATGTATCATGTTATTTTCAGAATGAACAGCGACGAAAACCCGCCCAACGGCTTAATCCGAGGAGTGAGGTCGTTGGATGATGAAGAGTTTCTTTCTTACGATGACTACGATGATGATAGTCATAAGTAGGTAGTCAATAAAATAATAGGTAATTGTTATTAACATAATTAATTGATGTGATAACTTTATTAATATTGATAATAAAGACCTACCTGTTGAATGTTGTTGTTATTTTATAGTACTAGATTTTGAAAACGACAACTAGCTTTTGTCCGTGGCAAATTCCCGCGGGAACCCAATTGAATTTCGGGGTGAATTGTAGCCTATGTGTTCTTGTTTTGTGAGATAAGCTACATCACTGCCAAATTTCATCAAAATCAGTTCAGTACTGTTTTGCATGAAAGAGTAATAAATATCCTTTCTTAAGAATGTATGGAAAGAAGTGGACATTTGCAAGGATGAATGGATCCATCCGTATTGCAGATAGCCCCTTAAGTGTACAAAAACAAAATACAGGTTTTGGCGAGGTTCAGCTTCAAACCACTGTTACCAGCATTTAACCAGGTCTCAAGATCCTGTCTAAGCCTGCTCACCAATAGCAGTAATTTTATGTAGAATTGTTTTAATTTGTTTTGATCATTCTTTACGGCGTGAATGTGTATCCGATTTTTAGCTGAGAGCACATCGAATACAACCCAGGCCTCACGACATCACCCTTAGGTAAATACCACCTGCATACATTAAATGTAAGGAGCGTCGGTAGCCGGGCGGTTGAGTATCCAACTCGTAAGCGAGAGGTACCGGGTTCGAATCCCGCTTCGGCCATGTACCAATGACTCTTTACTGAGTTATGTACATTAGTTAAATACTAACCGATGCTCTTACGGTGAGGGAAAACATCGTGATGAAATCTGCAAATTCAGGCAACTGAATTTGTAACCATGATCCAATCTGGTCAGGTTCCTCTGTTAGCATGGTCACGGAGGTCAGATGGCAGTCGCTCCACTGTAATCACCTGATCGCCAAATTCTGGATCATGATCAAGGCGGACCCCAGGCCCTTGTCCTCGAGAGCACAACCGGGACATTAACGCTAAGATGATTATTATGATACATTAAATGTATGGTAGGGGGTCAGTTCTTTATACAGATGAATGAAATACAGAAAACAGAAAACGCTTTTGCCTATTTGAAGAGCTACAGGGGTGCTGGCTGGTCTGCTTCAAAGACAATAGTCGTCTTCTGCTAACCAATATCAACACCTCAATCACCAAAATGCTAGAAGCTGTGACTGTCGCTCATAACTGTCTTAGTACGTCTGTATATAAATTACCAGTTTCCACCTGAGGCTATCATCATCATCATCATCATCATCATCATCAGCACAGCGCGTAACAGGCCACTGCAGGACTTAAAGCTATACCCAGGAGAGGGGAGGTTGTTGCCATAATGCCCACACTTGGCAGGCGCGTTGGAGATCGTAGTGATGCAAATATAACAATGAAAAATGCTGCAGCCCATTCTCCAGCCTTTGCAGACTCTAGATCTTTTGCCTTATAAACTAGTCGCATTGTACGACACCCACGAGTGTAAGGGGTTGGCGCTATTCTATTCTGCTGGACACCACTCGGCCAGCCGGGGTTATGCCCGTTAAATTCCCGTCCTATATCATTTATGATATAACACTGTAAAAAAATAATAATAGCCATCTTGGCGTTAATGTCTTGGGTGTGTTCTCGCGTATGAGGGCCCGGGGTCCGCCTTGACCACGATCCAGGATTTGGCAGGTCAGGTAATTACAGTGGAGCGGCTGCCATAGTGCCATTTGACCTCCATGACCCTGCTACTAGGGTATTCTGACCAGATTGGATCATGGTTACACATCCAGTCGCCTGAATGTGCAGGTTTCATCACGATGTTTTTCCTCACCGTAAGAGCATCGGTTATTACATAACTCAGAAAACAGTCATTGGTATATGGCCGGAGCGGGATTCGAACCCGGGACCTCTGGCTTACGAGTCGGATACTGTAACCGCTCGGCCACCGACGCTCTTATGATATAACACTGTAAAGTTTCATCAAAATCCGTAAGTAGTTTTTCGTGAAAACATACCTACAGCTCTATCAATCCTTTTATTAAAAACACGAGTTATACTAAAATGGACGGCGGTAACCTAAACAACCGACAATACTAAAATCCTTTTTCAGAAAAGTTACTATGAGGTTTCACAGTGCGCCCGAACGCACAGTGTTTCAACTGACAATACTTAATAGGACGTCCAGTAATATGCGTCAAAATGAACGAAATTGACCAATCACAGAGCCGTATGAACACTGTGCGTTTACTTAGCATACGAGTATTTTGAGTACGCTAAACGCTACTTAGACAAGTTTTGTTAGTAGACTCGGGGCCAGATAAGATTGCTTTGAGGTTATGGCGTCCTTGTCATTGTTTATATTGTTAGTTAATATTGTTGACTGTCTGTCAAATTTAGTTCCTTTGTCATCCGCGAGCAATCTAATCTGGGGGTCTAAATGGCCACATTAGCGTTTCATAATATGATTCATTTTGACGGAGCGTCACAAACTTATCTGCAGCGTCGCTGTTGTTGACATTGACATGACAATTCAAAATGGCGTCACGTGGTTCCAGTTTACGCCACCGCATAAGTTTGTAGCGCTCTAATATGAATCGTTACCTTTTTAGACCCTCTGGCCCCGGGTCTAAAGACGATAGACTCCATTATTTCTTTTTTTTCTTTATCGAGGAAAAGATTTCGCACACAAACAGCCAGTGAGGCCTTAACCGAGGAGCAGCCCCGAGCGCGAGGCCAGTCCGTGCGTGGACTGACAAATCCGTAAGCGGTGCCTTGCATATTGTGGAGTCGTCAGCACGGTTATTGGTTAGTCACGTGCGTATTATAAGACTTTCCTTGATTTTTTAAATATGTGAGCAAGCACTTCTATTGCTCCGACAGATAAAGCCGGGGATTCGTAATAGTACATCCGTATTCAGAAAGGTTACTATGAGGTCTCTCAATGCGCGCGAATGCATAGGGTTCCAACTGACAAGACTCAAGCTTGTGTGGCGATCTGTCAAAATGAACGAAATTAACCAATCATTGAGTACGCATTATATTTTCAGTTATCAATAGAATAAAATTAACACATATCATTAATTTCAATATTGAAATATTAACATTCATAAGAACAATAAATAATCATAAAAATGTATTAATTAGATTAATGATAATAATTGTGTCATTATATTAATAAAATATTATAAACAATACACGGCGACTAATGTTTTCCAGGCAAAAGATCAAGAGTCTCCGTAGTCTGGAAAATGGGCAGCAGCATTTTTCATTATTATGTTTAAACACTGCGATCTCCAACCCGCCTGCCAAGCGTGGAGATTATGGCAATAACCTCCCCTTTCGTGGGAGAGCCCCTAAGTCCTGCAGTGGACTGTTACGGGCTGTGATGATGATTATAAACAATTAATTCAAAAAATATATATGTATAAATATTGAAATAAAAATAAAGCAGTGTCGTAGATGTTCCAGCAGTCCAGCTATCCGGGAGATCTACGCCATAAAGATGAAACGATCGCCAATGAAGTAGGTATACGTGTACATCATCATCGTCATCACAGTCCATAACAGTCCACTGCAGGACTAAAGGTCTCCCCCACGAAAGGGGAGGTTATTGCCATAATCTCCACGCTTGGCAGGCGGGTTGGAAATCGCACTGTTATAAATATAACTAAGGAAAACGCTGCTGCCCATTTTCCAGCTTACGGAGATTCTAGATCTTTTGCCTCGATAATATTAGTCGCCTTGTACGACACCCACGAGTGTAAAGGGTCGGTTCTATTCTACTCTGTCGGACACCACACCGCTATACGTGTGCGATGGTATTAAATACCGTAAAATGATTTAGTTTTATAATGCAGGGTCTACATTGATCACTTACAGTTGTCTGATAAGTACTAAGGGAAAGACAGCTGATTTACAGTGTTGCCAGTTATCAGGATATTCACAAGTTTAGCGTGCTTTGTTTGCGAGAAAGTAACATTTGATTTATAGAGAAAAGTGAGTGATCAATGTAGCCCCAGGACATCAAAGTAACTCCATTTTTATCAGTACTTATTGTTAATAATGGCGAATAGAACTAGGGGAATAGCAATAACTAGACCACGCATTATCAGATCCGATTTTTAATGTTAATCGGTAGACGGCAGGCAACCGGGCCACCTAATGGAAAGTGGTCACCGCCGCCTATGGTCATCAACACCAGGGGTTCTCCAATGCGATGCCCACATCTAAAACCCGGGACACGTTGCTCTGGTAGCGAATAGGCAGCAAACCTTTAGGTGCTGTCCTAATTGGCAGCAGTCGTGCGAGGAACGTCGCCCGACCCATAGGAGACCTCAAAACCGCCCGTAGCACGACTATGGTCGTACGACCGTTGTCAATTAGGTCAGCGCCTCAAACTCGTGTTATTTCTTCACAAATGCTAAGCTCTTCCACTGCTAAAGACACGGTTTCACATAAAGCACTGAAGACTTCACTTACCGGCAGTAACAGAATACTATTTTACAAGCTTTTGTTTAACCTGCAATGTTTGTATGTAACTATGTATGTTCGGGTCAAATCTTGCAAGCCTAATTTGACCCACTTCCCGGTGATAAATAGAGTTTAAAGGTATTCCTGATGAAGAAGTCGGAAGGTGGTCATAGAAACTACTGAACGCAGAAAGATATAGTAACCCCATCGTGTTTGGGCTCTTTGGAATGGTCTTGGAATAAGACATAAGACACTGTGATATTTTTTATTCTGTTGTAACATTATTTTAAGAATAGAGTCACTATTAACTTAAGAATTTAATAACATTTGACGTGTAAATTTATGTTTATCAAATAAATGAATTGAATTGAATTGAATTGAATTGTTGAGTACTTTACCGAGCAATAAAAGCTTGTTATGAAAAAATTTTTTTCGTTTGAGAACTTATTAAATAATACTGTTTGACAGTTTGCTGCGCCCATACTAAATGACGGATGGTAGCGGTACCTACTTGCAATGGAAAAGCGGCCGCAGCTGGCTGCTTACTGCCTATTTTCAACTGTTTAATGCTTATTTTCTCTGGTCTGAGTTAAACCGCTTGTGCTTCAATCAACTTTTTTTTTATTCTACTCAGCGACAAACGAGCAGACAGCCCATCTGATGATAAGTGGCAACTAACGCCCATAACATCTACGATTCTTACGTTTAGGTTGCAGGTAACAAAAATGCAAAACCACAGGTTCGTTGTCACTATGAGGACTAAGATGAAATGCGTCATGCCTGTAATTTCGCTACCTACCTTATCCTTCAAACCAGAACACAGCAATGCAAGCATTTTTGCCACTGTTGACTCCTCTGGCTTGACAGAGTCCTACAACCTGATCAAACTTTAACTTGAACTGAACTTGTATAGCTATTTGATCCGTTTGTGGCATTCTATACACCTCCCTAAACTTTTTCGTAAAAGAGAAATGTTATTTAATCCTTCGCCTTTGATTGAGTATTCACATTTCCAAGATACATAAATAAAATGAAGTACGCGGTATATAAAACTTTTATGAGGTAACTCATTTTACTTTCAAATCTGTATAAAGTGTTTAGGACCAATACTTACGCCTGATTTTCGTTGAAATGTCAATCAACTGAATTTGTGTCTAAATTTATGCATACATACGTACATGACGAACTTGTTAACTTTTCTTGCAGCGTGAATGGGTACTTACTGAAGGTGAAAACATTTGCAAAGTAAAAATATATTTTTTTCAAGTCAGCACAGAGTGTGATTTATTTATTATTACTTATTTGCGCCATTCTGCTTTAAAAGTTTTTTTAAGAAAACCAAACATTACATTTTTAGGACAACCTGAGTGGTTCGGTTGGTTAACATGACGGTCGCCACGCAGAGGTCCGGGTTCGATTCCCAGCCGAACAGAAATTGAAATGATGAATTTTAATTTCTGGATGTGGTATCTACGTATAATAAGTATGTATTTTAAAAAAAGTATAAAAGCAGTTTGGCAGTTTATCTAGCACAAGCTTTGCTTTCTTTGGGGCTAGATGGTGCTGTGTGAATTTGTCATCCTCACGATGTTTTTCCTCACAGTAAGAGCATACATACAGTTAGTGTTCAACTAATGTACATAATTCAGAGAAGAGTCATTGGTACCTGGCGGCAGTTGGATTCGAACCCGGGACCTCTCGCTTACGTGTCGGACCCCTTAACCACTAAGCCACCGGCGCTCCCCGGAGCCTTGTCTGTAGTAATTGATAGTTAAAGTTTTGCGATATAACTTAGCTACCTATGATCTTAGAAGACGCATTCGCGATCGCACGCAACCTCAAAAACACATAAATTCTTTGATTTACTACTATAGTTGTGCAAGCTCTTTAAAGCTAAGTGATTCAATTCCAATTTTGATATAAGTAAAATTAGTTTCCACGGTTCCAATGCGAGTTCTAGTAGTTTGGAAGCGGAAAATTGGAAATGTCTTCTGGAAACTACTCTTGTTCGGATAGTGGTCCAGAATAAAAATATCCAGAGCGTAGATAGTTTAGCAAATGGTACCTACCTGTTAAGTGGTCTTGTAAGTTTTCTCATAAATAAAGTTTGTCAAAGTTGTTGCCTGCGTGTGTTTGTCTCGTGTATTCATTTTAAGGGTCGTTCTCTACGAAAAAAAAAAAAAAAAAATCTTCGCGTTAATGTGGTTGTGCTCTCGCGCATGATGGCCCGGGGTGCGCTATGACTATGATCTAGGGTTTTGTAGATCAGGGAATCATAGTAAAGCGACTATCATCTGACCTGCGTGATTCTGATACCAGAGGAATCGGACCATATTGGATCATGGTTACATATTCAGTCGCCTGAATGTGCAGGTTTCATCCGATGTTTTCCCTTATCGTAAGAGCTAATATACATTAATTTACAAAATTGCCTTAGTGCAGGGCCACAGTTAATTTAAGTAGATATACTTACCATTATTGTTTTTTGTACTTACCTGTATGCAAACGCATTAAGGGAAATTTTATTCTCATTTACATAACTCAGAAATGGTCAGTGGTAAATGGCCGCAATAAAAAATGTTTGCTTTTTTATTATTAATAGAATAGAATAGGTTTTTATTTAATAGCTTGATTATCTCAATGCACTCGTTAAACTGTTTTGTTAAATTTTTATTTCTATGGAACTCTCACACCAAACTCTCCCACTTTGATAGATGGTGGAGACTACACCATTTTATCTGATAGGTCAGGTTCCCCAGTTAACAGGGTTACGGAGGTCAGATGGCAGTCGCCCCACTGTAATTAGGTACGTGATCTGCCAAATCCTGGATCTTGGTCTAGGCGGACCGCGGGTCCTCGCGCGTAAGTGCACAATCATGACATAACGCCAAGACGAGACAAATCGAATAATCGGTGACGGCAAGGATGGCTCTTTCCTTGGCCAACGCACAGGAATGGCCAGCCAGCAGGGAAATGCAGCCAGCCTTTATTCCTTTCGCCGCATTCTACGTCCATCCATCTTTTCTGAGTGGCCTCTACTGAAAAATATAGTAATCATATCATAGATTTTTAGATCAGGGTGCTTATTTTCTTATCCGCCGCTCAGCTGTTTTCCCAAAAAGCTGTCCGCGATCGATTCAGGAACACGGCGATTTAGCAGTTCCCCTGTTAACAGGGTCACGCAGGTCAGATGGCAATCGCTCCACTGCAAATCCTGTATCATGGACCATAGTCAAGGCACACCACGGATCCTTGCGCGCGAGAACGGGATATTGACGCCAAGAAGATGATGATGGTAGATTTCTAGATTTGGGTTGTAGCTTTATTTGATTTTAGTTAGTTAATTCCTTTCCTTTGTTTATGGTACTAGTGGACCCGACGCGACTTCGTTCGCGTACACCTACTTTACACCTACCTACCCTTTTTTTGCTTATAAGCCTTTCTCTTGAATCACTCTATCTATTGCTGAAAACTGCATTGAGATCCGTTGCGTAGTTTAAAAGATCTAAGCGTACATAGATATATAGGGACAGAAGGCGGGAAGCTACTTTGTTCTATACTATGTATAAGTAGAAAATTGTATATGGTTTGTGTTATTGTGTTGTAAAATTATTTATTTTCCAACTGATTCGGCTACCAATTTGATTTATCCACGATACATCGCCTTTTGGCAGTCCCCAAGGCGTCTGTAAGGTCGATATGGCGCGCGTCCCGCATATCAAACACTTTATGCTATTGTCTATAAAAGCGTTGGACAAACGCACCCAGTCAAGCGAAAGTGAACGAAAATGAAGGTGATTACACGCATTAACATCTTGCGCCGATAATTTTAATTACAAAAAAAAATTGTGTTCGATAAATTCGAAAAAGGAAGAAATATAAATTGTGCTGTGTTGTGTTCGTACTGCGTTGATTATGACGTCATGTGAGACGTCACATAAATTTGCAACGTTTTTAGTTGCGAATTTAGATGTATTGAGATATTGGAAACAACCGTATCTTTGAAACAACCTAAGCACCTGCATTAGGTCATGGAAAGAGTCCATTAGAGTCGTTTGATGCTCTAAGGATATTTTATTTATTTTACATGCATACGACAACCCACTATGAGGATTGTTAGAGTTGGAAAGGCATCGGAAACGCATCCTTAGGCCATTTTCTTGTTAGTGTATCCTATCAGGATAAAGAAGAAACAGATACTTTTACAAAAAAAAAGCCGATAACAATTCTAACAAAATTACCATTAGATACTTATATACTCTCTTAAAATAAGATCTAGAATTGTAAATAACTATATTTTACCATTTAGGGTCTATACTTATGTCTACTGGTGTGCGGAGTGTGGGCTCAGGCCCCGGCACCCTACGCCCCGAGCGGTTGGAGGCCCAATGGACCTGCTTTCCAGCTGCCGCAGCGGGTGAGTCCAACTTTAATCTCCTTTTTATCCCTCGACGAAAAAGGAGGGGTGTTATAAGTTTTATGTGTGCATCTGTGACTCTGTCTATCTGTGTAAACAGGTAGCTCATATATGGCAGTAGTGAAAATACTCCACAGAAATTGCTGCAACCAATTTTCTGGTTTATCCTCTATGTTCTGGTCCTCTATGACAATAGTCGCCGTTTACGACACCATGATTATGGATGGGGTTGGCACGAAATACATTATACTCTGCCGGATACCATACATATCTGAAGAACAAACTGATTTCACATCTCCATAAAAATCGAACAGCTCCAAATAGCCCTAAACCCCTGAAATCTTTACAGAACCCTCAACCGCAATACCTGCCACCCCTGGACCCGAGGAATCCCCAGACGCCTGTATCAGCATACGGTACTCCAGAAGAAGACGTCTCTGTCCAGGGCTTGCCAACTCAGGAGCAGCTGCCGATCTTCCAGCTGTCACCTGTGAACGGACAGCAGTACGTCGGACCGAGCTTCAGTGCTGACGTGAAACAGCTGGACCAGAGCTACCAGCAGTCCCAGGTGAAATGATGTAGAATTATTTTAAATAGCCTCGGGATATTGTAGTGTTGTATTAATAATTTATGAAGAAAAAAATTACAATTCTTATATAATTAGGATCAATAGGTATGTGAGGACGAGTATTAAACAAAGTCGATTGGATTGGTGTGGAAGACGTGGGGGGATGCCTATGTTTAGCAGTGGAGGTCCTATGGCTGAGGTGATGATGATGACAATGGAAATAATAAAAAATAATAATCATCTTGTCCATCTTGACCATGATCCAGGATTTGGCAGTTTAGGTAATTACAGTGAAGCGACTGCCACCTGACCTCCATGACCCTGCTACCAGGGGAACCTGACCAGATTGGATCATGGTTACACATCCAGTCACCTGAATGTGCACGATGATGATGACAAAGGAAATACATGGTGGTATAATACTATGGTCATTGCCATTGCCGAAACGTCTCTACTCACACCGTCGACAACGACACACGATAACGAACATTTTTTGCCCAAAACCAAAGATTCTTATCAACATCTTTATCGTTTTGGTTAAAGTTGAATCCACTCTACTTAGTTCCTTCTAACCTTAGCCTTTGCGATATCCAGCTCTTCCACATATCGTTATTAATGTCTATGTGATAGGGAAAAGAAAAGTGTTGACAGCATGCTCGCATTGTTGGGTTCCGGTTTGAGGCCAGCAAAATTACAGGCAGGAAGCATTTCATGTTAAGCCCCTTAAGTGTTCTGCATTTTTGTCATCTGTAACCTAAATGCATGGAACCGCTTACCATTAAGGGCTGTCTGCTTGTTTGTTTCTGTTCTTAACGTGTGCAAAAATAATGTCAATCCACATTACAACTCATATTTCTATTTCAGTACGAGGCCCAACAACAAAGGTACCGCGAATTCGCCAGGCAGAGGCAACTGGACTCACAAGCTAATTCGAACCAGCCTACTCCTCAAGTCCCCCGTCAATTCGCAAGGACCACAACCAGGCCTTCCACTACCGTCACAACTGCCAAGCCTGATGATACCAAAAGCACTCAGCCCGAGACCACTACAGAGCTTCTCGATTTGAATGAAGGGGAAGCTTTAGATGAGTCACGTAAACAAGAACCGACAGAAAAAGTCACAGTTGAAGTATCACAGCAGAAGATCCAAGAGTACCCGCCAGAATTCTTCCTCAACCAATTGGCTCAATTGCAACTGCAATCTCAGCTGCAACTGGGTCAAATCAGAGCGCCAGTGTTCTTCCAGGCAGCTCAAGGCGTGTCCCAGAAACAAGTTACTGGATACGATGCTAAGACACACTTGGCAGCTTTGCCCTCGATTTTGGCTCAGCAACAGCTGCTTCGACAAGAGCAGTTGGTCCAAGCTCAGCCCCAGGTCGTTCAAGGTTACCAGAATCCTGCCTACTTTGTACCGCAACAGGAATCTGGCTTCGTCGCCCAATCGGAATCTCAATACCCGACTCAGTACCAGCCGGCTAACCAACTCGATGTGCAAGCGCAGCCAGGACAGTTCCCTCAAGTGCAGGCCCAACCGGTGGTGTTCCAGTCCCAACTGAATCAGGTGCAGCCGAACTATGCTCCGCAGCAGACCAGCCCGGATGATCAGGAGCCAATACAGCCAGCTCAGCCTCAGTTCGTTTACCAGCAAGCTTACCCACAATACCAACCGTTGCCGGCAAACCAATACCCTCAAGAAGCTTTGATGCAACCCCAACTAAGTACCCTGAACGATTACCAGCGGCAGTTTTTCCAGAACCAAGTAATCCAGCAAAGTCCGCAAGAGGGTTCGTTGCAGAGTGGTTTGGATGTGAACCAACAAGGGAACGCTGTAGATGAAACTGAGGACAAGAATGCAGATGAGGATCCCGCTACAGCCGTGGCGGTGGCGACAGCGTTTGGTGCCCGGTAAGTCTGTTTTTAACCACTAAATACTTTCGCTTCATCAGCCTTTAAATCTATGAGGCGAAGGCCTCCTGAGAAATTTTTTAATAGGGCAGTAACCGAAACACTCAGTGCATTTTCTAGTTTCTGCCAAAGACCGTTTACTTAACTCTTCCTTCTCCATTTCGCCCGGCCCTCGGCATCCTAGCGTCATGCATAAGCCGCCTCCCGCGGGACCTATTCCGTCAGGTACCTACTTCCCACTTATGCCTGGGGCTTACGCAACACGTGACTAAACCAGCGTAGGTGAACCTCTGTAATCTTATTCGTGATATCACTCACTTCAAGGCTGCTTCGTAATTAAGCCTACAACTCCGCCACTCTCTTCTACAGCGTATTTAACTTTGAACAATATCATAAGCTTAAGAATTTCAGCCACCAGAATCTCATAACCTGATCTCCTAGGACAGGTATGGTGAACCTTTATTGGCAAACAGACAAATTAAGTAACAATATGGCCACGATGTGCCGTCAGAGAATCTTGACTTAGCCCCATAAATGGAAAAAATTGTTTAGATGAGAATTTTTAATGTTAGTCGTTTTATTTGTCGTGAGATCCCCGTGAACTCACTAGTTCATCAGAATCTTCTTTAAATACGTGTAAATAGATTATATTACACGAGTGTGTATCATATTCCGAAAAATACAAAACCCATTATAGACTGTTAGGACGCTGTAGGTAATCCTACGCGAGTACAAGAAAAATACCCGGTGGGTACGTTCCTAGTGGATACGACAGGGAATAAAAGCTATCAAATATCCAAGGTCTCAAGAGCCCCAACAACACACTTTTCGTTACACATCAACGTGTACGCACGTAAAACGAATCGCATGTAATTTATACGCAATGTGTGAAACCAAAGAAAACTTGATTGCTTCATACCAATTTTTTGGCTTTAATGAAGCGTTGTAATCTCCATTAACGTTACACAAAACGGTACGCGTCCAAATTATTAATTCAAGTACAAGCTGATTACCAATTTTGTAGAGACACGCGTTAAAATTACGAAAATACGTAGCTACATTGCGAAAGGGGTCGACGACAAACCGATTAGGCGTTTTTATAACGTGAAACCGCCGTGTGGTGTCCGGCAGAGTAGAATAGCATCAACCCTTTACACTCGTGGGTGTCGTACAAGGCGACTAATGGTTTCGAGGCTAAAGATATACAGTCTCAGTAGACTGGAAAATGAGCTGCAGCGTTTTCCATTGTATATTTACAACACTGCGATCTCCAATCCGCCTGCCAAGTGTCAATATTATGTCAATATTCTCCCCTTTCGTGGGAGAGGCCCTAAGTCCTGCAGTGGACTGTTACGGGCTGTGATGATGTTAACATTAAACGTTCTGTAACGTGACGATATTATCGTGAACGTCCAAGATATATGGGGAATGGTGGCATGAAGGGATGCGTATTGAAAGGGATAAATCAAATAATCGGTCAAATAAGAAACTTTTCGAGACGATAGAAGCTTACGAGTAATGTAGGCTTCACATTAAGGTTCAACCTATTGAAATAAAACTTTATATTGAGCATTTACTAGACGAGACTCTGCCTCTCAGGGGAGAGATACCATATAGATACCATTGACGTCCAGGATAATATCGTAACGTTACAAATTATAAAAGCACCAATTCGCATATTTAAAATTAGCTTTTCAAAGGCGTAGGTATTCTACAATATTATGCTTGGCCATAAAATGTTTAGAATCTAAACGTTGTGTATTATTTTACGGATTAATGTTATTAGATAGAGCGTTTGAGGAGCGGCACTGGTCTAGTGGCTGCGTGCTTGCGAGACCGATTACCAAGGTTAAGCAATGCTCGCAATGTCCGGGAACTGGATGGGTGATCGTTTCGTACTTTGAGGCTAGCACTGCAACGAGCTCGCCACTCGTTAGGTCACCTTTCTACCTAATATATACCTATAATACCTTTGGCTTGGATGGTATCTATCATAACATTGCATTCACCGAATTTGGATGAGTGTGGAAAATTTCAGCTCAATCGGAAACCGGAAACTGGGTCAAAATCTTGCAAGATTTGAATGACAGACATGTGAAATTGCGGACGTTACGGACATGTGAAACTAAAAGCTTGTAAAATGGACAACACAGCGTTTTTTCTACTAACATCCAAAGACCGGTGTTCTAAGTTTGACGTATGTGTCCGTCAGGCAGACGCTCTGGCGTGGCAGGCAGAAGCTCCCGAATAGATAACCGATTTCGATGCGGCTTACTTTATTTGAAAACCAGGGAGAAAAGCCGTGAAAAATTCTTCCTAAGTTGGTACTTCTGCTGTCGTGGCTCCCTCAAATTCTTCACGACTTTCTTGCAAGATTGTAGCTGCAGAAGTCTCTGTTATATTAAAGTATGTGTCCCATATCTTCCCCATTTATTAATTTTTCTGTTTGCACATAGCGCATCGATAGTCGCTGTATTAGTACAAATATATATTTTCCTTCGAACGAAACACATACTTGTGCAATGACGAAATAAGGAGCTAAAAGTAAACCGTACCGTACGTTCTGAATGTCCATCACATGTTTATCAAACTCCTAGGCCATTGTTCAGCAGTGGACCAAGGTAACATACAATATTGATGTTGAATTTAAATACCCTCGTCGATTCCTCGGACACGTACGTATGGTAATAAGGGACCTGATTTAGGTACACCGCGAACATCGGTGGCCTAATGGCTGGCTGGTTCGACTCGTAAGTGAGAGGTACAGAGTTTGATATCCACTGGCGCCATAAACCAATGACTTTTGTTGAGTTGAACACTAACAGACGCTTTTATGGTGAAGGAAACATCGTGATGAAACCTGCACATTCAGGCGACTGTACATGTAACCATGCACCAATGCGTACGGCTAAGGAATGGAACACGTTGCCTGCGAGTGTGTTTCCTGATCATTAAATTTGAACGACTTCAAGGCTAGAGTGAATAGGCTGTTCCTAGATAGACAAACTCCATGTTCGGCCGCATCGTCACTTACCACCAGGTGAGATGGCGGTCGAATACCTGGCTAGTCTAATAAAATATCTGGTCAGGTTCCGTCACGGCTTCGAACGGGCATTAACCTGAATCCTTAATAATACACCAAAAACTTCCTCAAGAATCACTCTGTCTATTGGTGACACCATGCATTGATACATACAATTTACATAAGGCATTGAGTTATCTTCAATTATGTAGGACTTAGCGTAAAATGTACACATGTCTAGGTTAATTGCTTGCGTTAAACCGAATGCTAACCACTGATTTTACGGTGAGGAAAAACATCGTGATGTAACCTGCACATTCAGGCGACTGAATGTGTAACCGTGATCTAATCTGGTCAGGTTCCCCTGGTAGCAGGGTTACGGAGGTCAGGTGGCAGTCGCTCCACTGTAATTATCTGATCCTCCTGGATCAGATAATCCCGGATCATGGTCAAGGCGGACATAAAGCACAACCGGGACATTTAACACCCAGATGATTATTTTATTATTTTTATTGTTTGACAGTATCCTTTCGTCATTGGGCTGGATATCCACAACCAAAAATATACGACAATGGATATTCTTCGTTTCAGGACTCAGCCGCGCAACTACAGCAAGTATGGAGCCCCGAATACACCCAGTTCTGCTGCATCGAACCCAGGATATCCGACTACCACTGAAGCTGACCAGGAGGTAAGTAGCTGCGGCTTTTGAGAAGGTCTTTCAAGAAACTTCTTGCCTCCTAGTACAGTTGGCAAAGCGAGGTTGATCAAGGTCTTCCGCTGGGGATCCGGAGACTCGTTGATCAGTCTCGGGAGCCGATTAGCAATATAGATGACATAGGTAGATATCTTGGACAAAATACAGTACAATTAGCCTCAAACTAAGCTAAGTTTGTTATGTACTATGGGTGCTAGCATTGAGAATAAAAATACTGTATTAACTAATTACTATATTACTATATTACTACTTAAGTATTATCATACAAAAAGACCCAAACCCGTAACAGAAATTACTATTCATCATTTCATTTTCTGCCGGCCGGGATCGATCCCGGGACCTCTGCGCGGTAGACCGATAACCAACTGAACCACTCAGGTCGTCAAATAGAGTCAAGATAATGGTTTTGTTTCAGAATGCCGACGAGGCTCCAGTCGTGGCTGAAGCCACTGCAGTGGCAAACGGAAGGAAGAAAAGCGCCAAATTGAGGTAGGCTATTACAGTACACTGGAAATGCAGGGCTCACACACATGGCCCATAACAGTCCACTGCAGGACTTAGGGCCTCTCCCACGAAAGGGGAGGTAATTGCCATAATCTCTACGCTTGACAGGCGGGCTGGAGATCGCAGTGTTATAAGTATAACAATGGAAAACGCTGCTGCCCATTTTCCAGCCTACAAAGATTCTAGATCTTTTGTCTCGATAACATTAGTCGCCTTGTATGACACCCACGAGTGTAAGGGGTTAGTGCTATTCTACTCTGCCGGACACCACACGACTAATGGCAGGGATACTAAACCCTTAAAGTAGACTGGGTACTTATAAATGTAAGGAAAGTGGACTATGGTCAAATAACGACATCGGTATAGAATTTATGTTTAGCTCTCTCAAATAATAACCTACCCTTGTTTTTTGGGCAATTATTTTAATTAGGCATCAAAATGTGACCGGCAGTTCTAAATAACAGATATTTACTTAGCACATTTTGTACGGAAAGTGCCTTATACTATGATCAATGGCGGTATGCTTACAGTATATAGATTGAGCACTTTCAACTATATTCTTACGCTGCATGACATTAAAATCCGTTTCGGGAAAAAAGCAAGTCTTTTGTATATTTGTATGAAAGTATTGGATTCTTTGAACCAGCAGTGATATGGTTACAGAGTACAAGTTCAGCATCTTCAACTATATTCTTATGCTGCACGACATCAAAATGGAACAGCATAAGAATGTATTATAGTGACAATATTTGACTTTAATTTCATTATTTTTATTTCTTTTTAGTAATTCTAGTATAAATTAACCTCTATATTTGGTACGCCATAATATGACAGAACATAAAGCACTTTTCACGTATCCATAACACCTATGCACCTTTGTTTCACAAAATAAAGAAACTTTAACTTGAAGATGCGTAACCAATAATTCTTAAGGTGACTTGTAAGATATGGGGTGACGTTCTGTGTTTATCAATGGACGTCCTGCGGCTGAGATGATGATGATGACTATTAAGAAAATCTTTGTTGGTTTCAGAAGCCGCAGAATCCGACCAACTTTCGTACTGGACAGGTCCGGACATTTGGTATTGGCACAGCAGTAGATCCGACAAAATTCAACAACTTTTAGAAATTACATACAATAAAACCTTAACTTATTTATAACATAATATGAATTATTTTTGTGCTGTTTTAAATTTTTTTCTTAATTTTAGATAATTATTTATTATTATTTATTTTGTTATAGAGTATTAGTATTTTACCTGTGCTACTATCATGTGAGAGTAACATGTTTAAAATTTTATTATAGTTCGCAGTAGTTTATTAACCTTTGCCTATTTACTTATTGTATTAAATATATTCCTTGCATAGAACAGAAAAAATATTCCATGTTCCGCAGCCACCTTAAAATATTTTTGTTAGTCTGTGTGTAAGCCTCAATTATTATTAAGGTTGTGAAATAATTTAATAAAAAGAAAAACAAATACAAGTATACCTATACCAAGCATTGTATTATTTTTCACCAAAAATTGGTTTATGCAACTAACGCATACGAGTACACAGCCGGACGCGTAGAAGGTTCTGGTCAGCTACGGTGACTTCTTTGGACGGACGGCCACTACCCATGGAAATTCTTTGTTTATCCATTCCCAGTTCGGTCATCGAACGACCACTGGTTAGCTACGGCCACTTGCTTGGACGGCCGCCACCCAAATTTCTTGTTCGTTCGTTTCTCCCAGTTCGGTCATGGAACGATCACTGGTTAGCTACGGCCACCACCCAAATTCCTTGTTTGTCCATTTTCCAGTTCGGTCAGCGAACTACCACTGGTTGGCTTCTGCCACTTCCTTGGACAGCCACCACCCAAATTCCTTGTTCGTCCATTTCCGAGTTCGGTCATCGAACTACCACAACTTAAAACTTTAAAAGTGGGACAGCACTTCACAGCACTATGCAGCATCGAAGCGACGCAACGCGACAATTTGTATGAAATTTAACGGTTATAAGGTAATAGATTGTGCGATTTCACCTCTTTTATGATAAAATTGGTAAGTGGTAATGGTAATTAGAAAATCTAGGGGAAATTAAAATGTTGTCAAATTCATAGACGTTTTCAATAGATACTATTAAAGCGACAAGGATGCAAATTAACATGAAAGGAGCGGCCTGGCAGTGTCTTATCTTCAATAGTTACCTTAACAGCTTGTTTGTACATTTTACGCCATGTGCACACTTTTGTTTAGTCAATTTTTTGTTGAAATAAGTTCAAAAGAAGAGTATTTTTATCGTGCGTCCTCTATGACCTGTCAGAGTATTTGTCAAGACTAATCAAACGAGCCCAAACTCGATGGGTTTACTATGCGTAGTTTAGGAGTTCCTTCCGTCTCCATCATCAGATCAGCTCTTACATCAACTTACATGAGTGTGCAAAATTTCAGCGAAATTGGAAACCGAGAAGTGGATCAAATTTAACTTCCAAGATTTTGTTACGAACAGACACGGGGCCATAAAAGCTTGTAAAATACTCTCTATTTTCTACTTTTTTTGCCAACGAGCAGACAGCCACCTGATGGTATGCGGTAACTGTGGCCCACAACATCTACGATTCATGCGTTCAAGTTGCAGGCAACAAAAATGCAGAAGCGCAGGTTCGTTGACACCGTGAGGACTAAGAAGAAAAGCCTCCATGCCTGTAATTGAGCTGGTTTAATGTAGTGAAGCTCAGAAACCAAATTATAATTTTAATTGCTTTTCGTTCAAACTAACATATTTCGGAAGCGGACACAGCGATACTTTTCGTCCTTTGACCTCGGGGATTAAAGTTTAAATTAGTTTTCCTACTGTTTTTGGCAATACTAGAGGCGGAATTCTCATAGCCATCAACGTTCAACTTACTGTGTTGCGGTTCCGTATAATTATCAAGGTCTCGAGACCCGTAATTTACTTACGCTTCAATCGAATTGTAATTGGTAGGCAATCGCAGCTCAAGGCAGTTTTACGCGTTTTTGTTATTCGACTACAATTAAAATTACCGTTGAGCAAAACCGCGATCCAATTACCATTCGTTTACAATTCCATCGAACCTAGTAAATCAGCGGACTCGAGGCCCTGATGGTAATCCCATAAACCCATTCAGTACTATCCGTCTGTCCCTTAGTCATAGGGCCGCCCTCTCTCGGAATGCACTGGGCCTTCACCATATATTATAAAACAAAGTCCCATGCCGCGTCTGTCTGTCTGTTGCGATAAACTCAAAAATTACTGAACGGATTTTCTCGTGGTTTTCACCAATAGAAAGAGTGATTAATGAGGAAGGTTTAGGGGTATTATTTGTTATGGTTAGTACGCGTAGGAAGTCGTTGTGAGTTAGTCGTTTTTTTATAATAGGTGGAGGGGGCAGACGAGCTGACCCCGCAGGATCAATACAGGATGAGGCTAAAGTACCAGAAGTATATTTACTCTAGAATTTCGAGGATCAGAAAAAAAGGCAATGAACACTCCTGAGCAGTGCACAAGGGAGTGGAATAAAAGGTGGAACACCCACTATGTAAGGATGGCGATATTTTGTAACCCCCTGTTGTTAGATAAAAGGGCAAAAGTAACAGGGTTACGAAATTCTTGACGGTAATTGTTGTAGTGAAATTGAAATTGAAGTGAAATGTGAAACTAATTGTACGGAACCTGAAAAAGAGGGTACTTACCTACAACTCGCGCTCGGCCATTTGTGAGAATTAAATGAAATTGCTAATTGCACGTTATGCATTTTAACTGGAATAAAAAGAAATTGGAACTATTAAAACATTTTATTACGACAGAGAAAATTCAACTAATGTATGTATGTACAAATATTAGTTGCAAACTAACCGATCTGTATGGTAAGGGAAATCATCGTGATTGAATCTGCATATTCAGGCGACTAAATATGTAACCATGATCCAATCTGGGCTGGTTCTCCTGTTTATAGGGTCATGGAGGTCAGATGGCAGTCGCTCCATTGTAATTACGTGAGTTGCCCAATCTGGGGACCTAGTCAAAGCGGACCCCGGGCCCTCGCGCGCGTGAGCAGAACCAGGATATTGATACAAAATATTGAATATTACTAAGCCTTCAAATTAAACTCGGACGCACTCTAAAACATGCTTTATCGGAATAGCAATAAATAACCACAACAGAGGAATGTGAACAAACAGATATTCACCGCATCATCACAGTTAGCACATAATACATACCGTACAATACACCCAAAAAAAGCGGCACGCTTATAAACACTAACAAATTTTCTGTCAGAAATACCACAGGGACCGTTACGACCCTCCTAAATGTCTGCAATTTCTTAGTTGGACCCATATCCTCTTTACTTGTAACGGTAACATCAGTAATATCTTCAATATTAATTTTGTCTTCGAGCTTCTGTGTTGTTTTGGGAAATTTCAAGAGCTGAGTAGTTGTCGCTGCTAGAGTTGGCTCAAGCAGCCTAGGTTCCGACGTCACAATTTTCTCAATTACAGACCTCGGGCTTTCGTGACTACGCTTCAATAGATCATCAATCGCTTGGTTTTCTACCAACTCGCATTGTACACCATGATTGCTATTACTTTCAACTTTCTTAGCTAATAAGTCTTCAGCGACAATGTTTTCATGCATATTCTTTATTGGTCTAGCAAGTACTGAATTGCCTGTCCGCAGAAAATTCGCAGAATAAACCGATTGAGGTCGCGAAGTCTCTGGCAAAGATTTCTTTATTTCAGTCACAACTTTGTCAACAAGTGAGCCCTCCAGTCTTTTTATTGTCTCTTCTAAAGCTGACGTCATTTTGTTCAGTAGCTCATTCATCGTCGACGGAAGATCTATTTTGACACCAAAATTATCATCACTAGGTTTATCTTCTTTCTCTTTAGCGAGTAAAGATTTGAGTGCTGGGTCGTCAGAAAAGTCAAATGTTTTGTTTATATTTAATATTAGATTACCTTCGTTGACGCTATTTAAATTTTTAAACCCTTTTGGCGAAAGTCTGTTATCATTTCTTACAGGGGTGTTTGTTAACATTTTGTTCTGTCCATCTCCTGGATCCACAGTGTTCGCGTCGCTATGAGCTGCGGAACTACTCGATGGCGTGATTTCTGGAAACATACCTATGTTTCTTACTGCCATTAATAAAGTTGAATTATTTGAGGGCTTCTTGCTAGGCGGCGAATTTGGCCGCGGAGTTGATAGTTGTGGGAATCCAGAAACATAATTCAAACTATGATCCGAACCTGAATTGGTGTAATCAGTGTTGGATTTAAGAAAATCTGAACTTGGTTCTCCGATCGAAGTATCTATTTCAGTAGATTGCAATGACCTTTGGCCAATGAGTGTTATTTCGCTCAAGTCACAGCTTTGTAAACTTTGGTCGCTGATCATGTGTTGCATTTTACAACAATCAGTTTGTATCGGAAGAAGATCGGAGTCAATTATTCGGGATTCTTCATTTTTTAGTGTTTCGATACTAGCAAGATTTTCCTTAAATATAGTACCTTCCTTGTTTTCGGATAACAAACGGTCAACGGGAATAGGTGAACGATTGTTATATGTAACTGCAACACCTACATTTATAATTTCTGACTTATAAGGGGAAAGGTTTTCAGGCAATACCTCTGTCATGGCAATATTGTTTAGTTCAGAGTTGTCTTTAGTGCAAACTTCACTTATCTTAGGAGTAAGTGTGTTACTATGGCTGGAACTAGCAAGAGTGGCATTTTTTACTGTAGAAGGTGCCGAAGGAAGAGACTCATTTTCGCTTAAAGCGAGGCCTATTTGGTTCAGTTGGTTTCTTTCTTCAAGTAAATTTACTTTTGCCAATGCTTTTGTTAGCAGCCTGCATTTAGGAAGTTTTTTCGATATTGAACCTGTACAAAAACTTTTGTGCTTATAGCGTGGTATAGATTTTTTTTTTGTTTTGAAACAATTTTTCTTCAATTTCAATGATACCCGGACAGTTTTGCTTTTGAAACTTCTATGTGTATTTACGTTATCAAAATGATCATTTTCTTGATGATGTTGAGTTCTTTTAGCTTTGTTTACGGTCAAAATGTATAATACTTGCGGTTGAGAGTCAATATCACTTTCTGGTTCTGATTCTTCGACTATATAAATAGGGTCTAAATCTGTTGGTAGTTTTATTACGTCTCCTTGACTTTTGTTAATTTCAGAAACACGTTTCTCATAGCTACTGGATTCGAGTATAGTGTGTACACTGGAGAGTCTCTGTGAACACTGTGAAGGCATTCTCTCGCCAATTAATGTTTTTGTCGAATCAAGAGACAAAGAACTCCTGTTGGTGAGGTCACTACGTTCCACAGCTGGTGGCGGTTCATCGTAATTATCTTGAACAGAAAACGCTACAATATACGGTGCTATTCTTGGCGAATAGCGAGCTGACGACATTGGCTTTTTCACAAGATTTGACTTTTCACATGGCTGCATTTTTAATTTCAATTTCGTAATTTCTGAAACAAATTTTACATTAACAGCACTAATAGGTTAAGGTACACTTTTATGATTTTAACCTTGATGATAAATGAGGGTAAAAAACGGAAAGAATATGTTATAAGAAGTAAATTTATTAAATAATACAATTATAATATTCAAAATCCCAAATCAGAAAGAATTTTAGAAAATATTAATTTCGAATAGTTATCTCCAGGAAATACATTTATACGAAGAGGTCTTATAGCATAATTGAATATCAATGCAAGTATTATAACGATAGGGATCCACATCACAAAACAGTAAATTATTCCTTGGACAATATTCATTTGCCTTCGTTTTCCAAGCCTTATAGGAGACCCAATTACGTCAGGTGGTTGTTGACTGAATTGGGCTTGACGATTTTGTTCAGATTTAGGACTTTCCGGTGGATTGTTATTATTATTATTATTTGCCAAGTCCACAACAGATCGCACTGCCTGTCTGTTATTCTCATTACGCTCTGTTTTCGCACAATTAGATTCCTGAATGCCTGTTTTCAATGTTTTAAACCCCTTTTTGGCAGGAATTTCATTCACATGACAGAAATGAACAGGAGGGTTGGTAAACTGTTTCATTGTATACAATTGACTTCTATGAACAGGAATTCTGCCTCTTAAATTTTTTTCGATTTGTTCTTGGTAATTGCTTGGTCGCAATGTATTGTTATTGCGTAAAGGTATTTCAACTCTAATATGCTCCAAGGATCCTGTCATGTTTCGAAAGTTTGATTCACGACGGATATGCGCTATAGGACAAGAAGTTATGAACAGTTCTGGGTGACAAATGTTACACACGAACCTATTATCATGCGCACATTGCAATCGATTCTTTAAATTAATTGGTACAGTATTTTCATTTTGCAGATGATACACATGCGATACACGCGTCGAGTGATAATGTGGTGAACTGTACAGAAATGTAGAATTCTGTTCAAGGTGCTTTGATTGGCATGGCAATAAGCTGTTCGACACAGTTGATTCATAAACAAAATCATTTAGATTCTGGTCATCATCCCTGCAGTAATACGTTAGCACGCTATTTCTGTTTTTCTCATCAGATATTTCAAATAGAGATCTTGATCTTGGCAAGGAGCAAGTCATTCCTTTATCTAGGATTGGGCCCTTTATGTTTTCAGATTCCCCAGTCATGTCTGTCACGTTGATAAGAGACTCGCTGTCGATGATGCGGTACGACGTACTCCTCAACTTTAGATTCGTTTCTGATTCCCAAGTATGAGAGCGTTTCCCTTCTCGCTTAAGTTTCCCTTCGTTCAATTTTTGATTTCTTCGAAACTCGCTAGAAGGCTGCGTTCCTTTCGATAAGCGAATAGATTCCGCGTGATATCCTGATTCTCTTTCCGGTGGTACTTCATGTCTATGTCTAATGTCACTTTTAGATCGAGACACATAATTCGATTGACAATTACATATAAATGTAGGAGATAGTGCTGTTCTTGATTTAGTCACCCGAGATCTAACCCGTATTGTTTTATTGTTGATACTTCGATTTTTTGGATCACCAATTAAGTTTGATTGTGTTGATGCTGCATTGTTAAAAGTACTAGCACCATATAAACTTGGAGCGTCGTCAGGGCTTGTGTTTCCGGCCAAATGAGCGTCTCTTGTACTCGTAATGGTGGTATCTGGACTTGTTAGACCGCCGATATAGTTAGAGCATTGAGTTGATGCTGCATTTATGAAATTGCGGGCGCTATATAAAGTGGCTGCGTCAACGGGCCTTTCCACTAAATGTGGAATTTCTGTACTTCTATTGGTTGTATCTGGACTTGTTAGACCGCCGATATAGTTGGAACATTGAGTGGATGTCGCGTTGATAAAATTGCGAGCGCTGTACAAAGTTGCGGCATCAACGGGTATTTTGCTTTTAGCAATATGTCCTTTGATCAGCTTTTCTGTAGTTACAGCCAATTCCTTCAGAGCTGTCCTCAATTCTGCAATTTCTTTAGATATTTGTAAGTCTAAAGTTGTAGTGCTGCGGTCAGCTAGTGGTTTCCTGTTTTGAGTAGAACTTTCCCTTTCACATAAATATTTGGCATGACTAGCAGTACTGTCTAGTAAAGGTATGATGCCAGGTTGATGGTCAAAACAACAAGTGTCACTCTCTACCATGATACAATTTTCGGGTGTTGTTTTGTAATTTGTTGCGGGAACTTGACTGTTATAGGCCTGACATTCTCTACCTGATTCATACAAATCCTTTATAGTATCTCCATCTTGCCCAAAAATAGGAGTAACATTAACGTGAATGTCAAGCTTAACTATGTCCCGTTTCCGTGGACAGTTATTAACATATTTCATTATATCGTTAAAATATTTGAAAAACTCGTTCTTATTAATTCCTTTAACGCCGCGCAAACAATTATAGACCATTGTAAAATCCTTATGGCGAATGCTTTCAAAATTAGGCTTAGTTGATTTATTTTTAACCGGATACTGGAATCTTTTTATTATTTTATTCCCATAAAAATTTCTTTTGCTTCGTCTCACCATCTTTCTACGTGTTCTTTCAGTTGCTATAGAGGTCTTCAGAAGTGGGTCAGATGTTTGAATGTCTTTTTCACTCATGTGAAACTTTTCATCTTGAATTTCCATTTGGGATACGTATTTATCTTCCATCCTCGAACGTATTATTGGTGAAGTGCATGTGAACGCGCAAATTGTATGGCAACTGTTGTGACTGGTTGCTTTTGAAGCGGTATAACTCATGAATTTCTGTACCAGAGTCGGCATCGTAAAGGCATTTTCTTTATTTGTTGTGTACCCAGGCCAAGCTAACTTGTCTCCTTTTAAGAATTCGGGCTCGCCCTCTGTTGTAGTTACAGTAGTAACGCTGGTAAAGCTATAATGAGTGTGCGTGGAAGGTAATGACTTCTGTTGTCTACAGCATTTAACAATAGCAGGCTTCTTCTTAGAGCTGCGCCTGACCCATAATTTAGTTGCTACGTTACCTTTATCATAACTATGCGAATCTTTAGACTGAGGAACTAAAGTTCCTTTAATCGATTTTTTGGCCCGTTTTGCTGGGTCTTTAATCATATTTGACTCGTAATCTCTGTGTATATTCCTGGGAATACTCAGAGTTGAAATTATTTTTATATTGTTGTAAAAAATCGGAAAATCTAACAAAGATGTTTGGGTTAACGATTGTGTTGTACGCGTACCTGTACCTAAAGCCACTTTACTGCCAGCATCTACATTTGCCTGTCGTTCTTTCATTTTCCTTTTCTTCCGTTCATTTTCAAGAATATACGTCATGCCCGACGTGGGTCTCATCAGTTGACGGGAACTCTTACGTATATACGAACTAAGCATCTTATCAAAGCATTTCTCCTTCTCAGCGTCAGTGTTCTCTTTGAAGTTCTCTTCGATCCAATTATACAACAAACTCTTAAAGTTCTTCAACATGAGATCTGTCACGTCGTTTGTAGCCGGCGAGGCTTGCGCGGGCAGACTCTCTGATCCCGTACATATTCGTTCATATGCACCGTCACCATCCTCACTATTAAACTCATTTATTACATCTATCTCAGTGAAGTTAGAGTACCTAGACTTGGCACTAGATGTGTCTCTGGACACCTTGTTTCTCTTCCTCATACAGTATCGTCTCAGAACACATATGTCCGTCTCGATGCTCAAATCTCGTTTAAGTTTATCACCATCCACGTAGAAACCTCTGTGCCTGGAAGGTTTCTTGGTAACGTGGCCGTTGCCGCTTCTGGTGCATTGTGACACGCCAGAGCAAGTTCTGGAGTAGGTGTGCATGGTGATGTTAGATTTCTTGTACAGCACTTTGGTCTCGACATTTTCGAGTACAACAGTTTTCCGTCGTCGTGTCATTCTCTTGCGGTTCCCTCGCTTCACATCTGCAAGCAAGAATTTTAGTATCTCTTCATATTTTCAATGTTCACTTTCGTTTCATATGTTACATCCAGTGGCTGGATTCAACGGGTTTTTGTACGACGCTGGACTGGCTTGTTGTTATATGCAGTTGGGGTACAAATGTTTATATTTTTTAGTTAACTTTAGCGTACACAAGACTAGCCTGACAAGTATCTTTCTCGATTTGGGAAATGAAACAAACTTAATACAGAATGTATACTTACAAAATAGGTTATTTTCCAATATATCATTTTACAAAATAATATAATTTTCTTATTAATCCATTGATTTTTTTTTGAAATAATATAAAAAGTAGGTCTAAACAAGATTACGCAAGAAATTTCTGCCAAGTTGACATCAACAACCGTGAGTGACAGAACTGTTTGAATTTTTTAATAAGTATTCTTTTTGCTGCCAGAAACTGAAGAGGTTTATACCAAGAAAGTGGACCGCGTGCAGAGGTCGTGGGGCTGAGAGAACTTTGTTCTGTGAATGAGACTAAATTCCAACGAAGAGGACAGCAAAAGAAGAATCCTAAGTACTGTTCTACTTAACCTACTAATATTAAAAATGCAAATGTTTGTAAAAATAAGGGTGGATGGTTGTTTGAACGATCAATAGTTAAGTTATAATTTATCCCGAAATTCAATGTCGTTTTCGCGGGAACGTTATAACTTCTAACCGAATACATCAAATCTCCACTCGAAATTGCTTAATAACCTACTTCATATTTTATTACTTGGCGACAGAAATAGATGAATCGATTGTACATAACCAGGCGGACTTCTCACGTTTCATAGCGCCTTACCACGGGTAAACTTAAAATTAGACATTACAACCTATACTGTAATCGCTTGAAACCTATAATCTCGAGTATGTAGATACGCTTTACCCGTAGGGTTACCATGTCATTTGAAGAACCCCATGTTGTAGTGCAGAAGAAAGACTTCGGGAGGGAGGTCTATCTTGCTCGTGCGTAGTAGAAAGGACGTACGTTAGTTGGTTGCCAGGCATCTAGACGGTGTTGATTAAATCTATTATTGTCTGACGAATAAAATTGAATGAACTAATAAGAAAAATGGATGCTGTCGCTAATGTACGCAATGGGCATCTACCATTGCGGCTGGCGATCTTTTGTTCCCCTCGTTGTTCGATGGAAAAAGGGCACTATTGAACGAGTTCGTAGAGCTCCTGAGAGCACTCACCATCTGAGAGTACTCACCATAGTGAATTTAATAGAATACTGACAGATCGCTGACCCTATGTTGCAGTGACCACGACATTAGAAGACGGTATTCGACATACAAGTCATCCAATCAACTCTGTGGCACATACTTATTTTACGAAACCACAACTACGTGTTTGACAATTATTGGGATGGACGGAGTGACAAAAAATGCTCGACTCTCAAGTATTTTTTCACTAAGAGGTTATTTATCCACGTATTTATCAGTTTGTAAATGAATTATATCTCCTAACAATAATATTAGAAAAATAATAAATTTATTTCGTTACGTAATCAGAATTCGTTACGTAAGCTGAATTAAGTTGATTGTATATTCAATTACATTCAGCTTTAATATTATGAAATAAAAAGTTCAAATAATCGGCTTTTATAGAAAATAGAAACCGTATCCACGGCTATAATTAAATAATACATCAAAGATTAAAAACAGCAAAGTACTACGGATTTTTAATTACACGTTAACAAATGAAACTAATTCCATCGAAGTGGTAACTGTGTCCGTTAGAAATCAATTTTAGTGACATTTTTACAATTAAATACGCAATCATACCTTTGATTAGCCCAAAAATCGCTAATCGACTGGCATAATTAATTCGTAATCCTAGCTTTGATTACTAACTTCGAGTATTAAAGTCTGGGAGTTGGTGCGGAGTTCTCGAAAGTGTAGGTCACTTAAGTGTCGGATTTTTCTACTACAATGCGCGCGGTATATTTGATCTTGGCTATTTTCCTGTTAAGTGTCGTGACAGCATACCGTCAGCAGAATCGGTATAACAACCTGGATGACACGGTGAATTTGAGATTGGTAATTATCGTTTTTTTTTTCAATTTCTTTGTGGTATATTAAATTATGATATTAATGGTATGTGATATGTAAAATGTCTTATTAAATTCTGGGAATAATTTTAAGGGCAACTTATAGGTAATACCTGTAAATAGCTTGGTAAAAAAAGGTCATTCGTTCGTCAAGGTTTTCGTTTATTAATTATATAGCAATAATTTTCCTACTGTACTTTTGTTGTTAACATAATTTCACAACTACAGTTCGTAAAGCTGAACTGAACAAGATCTAAAATCTGGCTAAAAGAAATTTTATTTAAAAAAAAACTTGCTTATCGGAACGTGCTAGAGTGCAAGAAGATGAAGTTGCTAGAAAAAAGAGATGAATGTTTAATAAATTCAGGTTTCGGCATGTTGAGAGGATGAATAAAAGTTAATAGAATGAAGCTACGCTGCAGAGCTTCCGGAATCGGCATAGAGTTGCGCTTCCTCATTCCGCCAGCCCCTTTCCGCCATCGGGAGTAGCGATCCGGGCGAACATGAAGCCTTATGTTGTGGATCTTCCAGCTATTCGCATGAACCGCTTTAGTTTAACCTTTATAATGCGTATGGCTAAGGAATCAAACGCGTTGCCTGCGAGTGTGTTCCCAGATCAATTATAATCTGGATGCCTTCAAGGCTAGAGTGTTCCAAGACGGGCATGCTCCATCTTCGGCCGCATCATCACTTACCAACAGGTGAGACCGCGGTCACATGCCTGGCTAGAGTCATTAAAAAACAAGAAGATTAACAAAAAATATATTTATGGTAAAAATGAATGGAATTGTAGTATAGGAAAGACCGAGACGTAGGTACGTATCACGATCAAATTGTTGATTTCCAGGTCAGGTTGAGTCCCTACCTGACCTGGGTTAAGAGGTACCCTAAGCCGACGTTCATGTATGAAGAGGTAAATGTATGTGGAAGAAGCGAGAGAGATCTGCCAGGGCCGTGGCAAGTGGAACGATCTGGTCTCTGCCTACCCCATACGGTTAAAAGGAGTGACGTTAAGAATGTACCTATGAAATAAGCGTTTTGTGTGGTGAAAATGACGAAAACTGGAATTTTCTTACAAGCAATTTTTTCAATTTCTTAGAGATGGCCATTCCGAGTACGATGAATCTTTGTAGGTATCTCCCATGAGTGACATGTCACATGTCACGCGAAAACACTGAACAGATATTGATGAAATTTGGCGGCAATGTAGCTTATAGCCCAGAATAACACATTTATCCCAAAATTCGATGTGGTTACCACGGGAACGGGTCTGGAACCGAACCGAATCTTACGCAGACGAAGTCACGGGCAAAAGCTAGTCTTCAATATCCATATAAACCTACATTTGTAAGTTTTATATGACTTAACAAATAATTTGAATTGTCATTGTCTAGGTGGTAAGCACATTATTGTTGCTATTGTTTTGAACTGTTTTATCTCTTATTTCGTTTTCTACTTCTTTGAAGGTTTCTTAAAGAACAATGAACAAGATAGGTAGGTCCTATAGAACTATCCCCACTGTTCACATAAATGATATAGCTAAGGAATCGTGGCTTTTATCTATTCTTGAGGTTCGCAGAATTGTCAATAAATTACTCTTGTTCTACGCTTATTTTGTTTTTGCTTTCTGTTTTCTCTCTGTTCCTTTAACATTTCTGTTTAATATTTCTAACCTGTGGTGCAAAAATAGAGGCGTTTTAAGTTTGTCGGCTTTAAATCGGTTTATGTGGAAGCGATATAGCTACTAGGAGCGTTAGTGGGCTAATGGTTAACGGCTCCGATTCGTACCCCGAACACGTACTCCGGGTTCGAACCTCAGTGCCAACATGTACCAAATACTCATTTCTGAGTTACGTACATTAGTTGAACACTAACCGATGTTCTTATGGTGAGGAAAAATATCGTGATGAAACCTGCACATTCAGGCGACTGAATGTGTAACCATGATCTAATCGGAGGTCAGATGGCAGTCGCTCCACTGTAATTATCTGATCTGCTAAATCCTGGATCATGGCCAAGGCAGACCCCGGGCCCTGGGCAGACCGGCACAAGATGCCCAATGGAGGTACACCAAAAGGTAACGGCGCCACAAGCGACTGTACCCATAATGTGTTGAATTATTTAACTCATGTCAAAACTTGACATACCTACTTACTTGTCGTTGTCACTTGTCATTTTGACATGTTTTGGGTACCTACAATCGCTCGTAGCTGAACTGTGGCAGTTAGTACGCTATTACAGATGGTGGGTTTTTTGGGGGTAATACCAACATTATAATAAATTCATGTTATTTAATTTACTTAGTTGGTAAGTAGTTTAATCAAAGTAAAATAAAAAAAGTGTACGCACTGCTACCAATCTGATTCCTAGAAAATAGCCTATGAAATTAAATTAAATGTTATTGAATATGGAGTTTGGGTTCTGTGATTTTGCAGTTCGAGATGCAGTAGCTTCTTTCTCCCCAAATCCTACCTTTTCAGGCGTATATCCATAATTGATCAACATTTTCTAATATATCAAGATATGATAATAATATTAATAAGTTAAAAGTGGTCGGGAGCTAAAACCGCGGAGGATCACTAGTAAAGAAGGACCGGCAGAAATGGATGGATCCCAGTCTATATCGCCAATAACGTTGAACGATAATGTCATTAGAAAGGTTTTTTCATTCTCTACAACCTTTGCTATGGCGACAACTCTCGAATCGCTGTGGAAAGTGAAAAATTCTTGTTTTCTGTTATTGGTCATATAGGCTGATTGTTCCCGTACAAAATGAAGTTTATTTCAATTGACCGTAACTTTTCCCCACAGCGATTCCAGAGTTGTAGCAGCAGTAAATGTTGTAGGAATTAAAAAATCGTTTGCAATGATATATCGCTCAACGTTATTGGTCAAATAGGCTGAGTTGTCAAGACTTCCTTTAAAATTAAAAAGGAATAGTTAGCATAGGAATTGCATTTAATTAAAAATGTGTTTTACTTTTTATAGAGGGTAAGTTTCAAAATAATCTATGCGTAATAATCAAATCATCAAATCAAATCAAATACGTTTATTCAGTTTAGGTTTTCACAAACACTTATGAACGTCATACAATATAAAATGAATGCTAGGCACCACGGCACCATCGAGCGGATAATGGTTTCTTGGCCAGTAGGGCCACATAAAAAAAAAAAAAAAAAATTGTCTCTGCGGCCAAAGATTTTATTCTTTGTCATAACAACAGGGCCGGATTTGTAGATGAGGCTCTGGGGGAACGAAGGCGCGGAGCCCCCTAATTATTTTTCGAGTAAAAGGAACAATGTTTTTCGGTCAAGTGTTTAAAAAATTTATTGCCAACAAATAAAATTAAGAAATGAATGTTAGTATGTAGCTAAGAATGTAGTAATTTGTTAAAGTCAAATACAATTTATAAAAATCTAAATTACTGCGTTAAAGAATAAAAGTTTCGGAAAAAACTAAAAAACTACGAAACGAAAGAAACTCGGAATAAGCGTTCGTAAATCTAATTTGAAGTCCTAAAAGACTAAATGAGAAATTTCCTGTCGTTGGTACAAAATGCTGAAAACATAAATTATAATGAAAATTCCAGGATTAATGAAATTTTATCCAGAAGTGAATACAGCAGAGTGTGTAGTGATATATTTCAGATTGTCGGTGGCCACAAGGCTGAATTAGTCCAACGCAGACGCGAAGCAGTTTTAGCTTCAGTGCTTTCACTGCACACGTATCATAAAAACCCATTGCGTAAGGCCACCATTTTAGACATAGACATAGACATAGACGTATCTTTATTTGGTCCAAAACCACATTAAAAAAAAACTTAAAACTAACATAATAATTACTTAATAAGGAAGCACGGCAATGCATAATCGGACCAAATTGGACCAGCCTCAGCTTAATGCTATGAATGGCAGCAGCCATTTTGCTCAACCTTGTTTGACAACGATAAATTCAGCACAATTATAGGAAAAGCGGGTGGCATGAAAAACGTGTTCTAGCCGAAAAACAAGGATCGCACTACCTCTGCCCCGCAGAACGATCACACAGCCGGCACCACTAATCATGCATATAATTATTACAAAAAGAAAACCACTACCCAACTTAAGCATGAAACACGTGACGAGGAAAAATAATTCCTTTCGAGGCAGAGATCGTAAGTTCTCTACAAAGCGCAATAACAAACATAAAAAACTCGAGCACGTTCTCCCTCATCCCAACGGGATAGGAGAACATATAACAAGAGAAAATATTGACTACAGGACATTCCATGCCGGTCAGCAAACTCATTTTCTATACCGCTGGGAAGCTCTGGAAGCACCGGCTTTCATTCTCAGCATACTGGCCGGATATCGCATACCTTTTGCAAGAAAGCCTCCCATATGTCTACCATATCCCACTCGCAATATGACTCACTCAACAACGGAATTAGAGTCAATAATCACCAAAATGGTACACCCTGTTTTGGAGTTGATACCACAATCCCGGAGTTTCATTTCGACAATCTTCTTGAGGCCCAAAGGAAATGGAACGCTAAGGTCAATCTTTAATGTTCAATTGAACCCAACACCACTACTGGATGACAAAAATAGAACTACATCAAGCCTACTTCCATGTCCCTGTTGCCGTAAGCCGCAGGCCCTACCTTCGCTTGGTTTACAACAATTGGGTGGCGCAGATATTGCGAGAACAAGGAATCCGCCTTTTCGTGTACCTAGACGACTTTATTTAGTCAACCAACGACGAGAGTGATTAATACAATATGTAGCCGTTACAAAAAATCTTTGAAGAATATCTGGGTTGCAAAATCAACAAGGAGAATTCCGTACTCCGCCCTCAAAAGTCGCTGGAATTTCTCGGCAACTCCTGGTGCAACATGAAGTACCTCCCCGATCGATTGTATCAAAAACAAAGAAATGTGTTACGGGCTTATTAGCCAGTCGCAAAGCAAACACCACAGACTCATAAATGGTCATAGACATGATGTACCTCGCCAGTTTCGTAGTACCGAGAGACTGCACTACCGCACTTTACATCGTTCTGCACCACTAGGCTTTTAGAGATCAGATAGTGGTGGTATTCTTGCAAAACTCGTAGGATGACGATCATCTCCTTGTAATTGCAAGTGTCTAAAAAATAGTGGCTTAAGCAACGAGAAGTCCTACAAGATGAAATGAGACATTTCCTGTCGTGGGTACAAAATACTGAAAACATAAATAAAAATGGAATTGATTCCAGGATCAATAAATTTTTTTCCAAAAGTGAATACAGCAAAGTGAATATTTCAGATTGTCTGTGGCCACAGGGCTGAATTAGTCCAACACAGAAGCGAAGCAGTTTTAGCTTCAGTGAAAGACACGTATCAAAAAAATGCATTGCGTAAAGTGCCAGCAAACCTGTTGCTCAAACAAGGTTGAACAAGATGCTTGAGCAACAAAACAAACTATTTTGTTTCTTTTGAATTAACAATTTATTAATACGACAATAAAAACCCTTCCACAACGACGACTATGACACGTTGTTGTGAAGGGTTTCTTAGGGTGAAATACAAACAAGAAATAAGAATTTAGTTACAAAAAATATAATACTACCTAAATGTTAATTTTAAATGTTTAATTATTTTATTTGAAAACCGATTTTCGATAGTCTGTTGGTGTTCGTTATGCGTTAACTTCATTAATATGGCGAATTTCGCAGTCGAGCTTCAATGATGAGGGTCTGGGCCGCGACGCGCATCTGCCTGCGGTTTGTGGTAGGGATTTAGCGCGGGAAAATGGAGGGCTCCTATTGGACGGCTCGCACGGCTGTCTTTGACGGAAGCGGAAGTCAATGACGCTACTCTCTCATTTTTATTAGGCGAATAAGGTAAGTGTGGTTAAACGTTTTATTTTCAAATAAAACGTCGCTTTTAATTGTTTTGGTTTGGTTAGCGTTGTGATAATGCATGGAGGAGCTCCGTCAACTCGGGCCAATATCGTTCGTTAGACGTTACTTTTAAAGTTTATGAATTTCGGAAAAAGGTAGACATTTAATTGACCGGTAAATTTAACCATCCGGCTGCAGCATAGGCATTTCGTCAAAAATAAAAATAGGGGCAGTTGAACCACGGGGTCAGTTGAATCGGTACAATCGAATCCATGCGTAGTGGTTATGTTGTTACTATGGGCCGTTTCACGAAATCAAGGCGCTAAATATTCGGAGATATTATTGTCAATTACAAACTAAGAAATATTTACAATGATCGTCTAAAAACTTTCTCTAGTCCGCACAACTTGGCACTCTTTTAAAGTTGAGGCACTTTAAAAGAGTGCCAAGACTAAGCACACATCGATACACTGCGAAATTTGCACTGATTCAATTGCCCCGTGGACCATCTGACCCTGGTCAGCCCTAGGTAATATTATAAGGTAACATCTTTTTTTGTTTATTTTAGAAAGGAGGCGTAAGTTTTTATAATTTTGCTGCTTATTCTAAAATATTATTATTATTTTTAATTTGTTTGTCGTAATTGTAGCCGTGCTATCCTTCGTAACATATTTTTTACCTAAGATATGTTTCGATAGATATGTTTTACTTAAAACTACCAGACCAAAAAAAGTTCAATATTTTTTTTCTTTATATCAGACAGGCATATAAAGTTGTCATTTTACAGTTTTTCATTCTCTAATTTTTTCTTCAAATTCACAGGGTGGTGACGCTGTAAGTGTACCTTTTTAATATTAAAATTATTTAAGAATTAAGTATTTTATGTGAAGTAAGAACTAGATGACCTAGATAAGCCTTTGACGTCACCCTGTGTGTCAAATTAATGATGACGATGAATAATGAATAAATATTACACTTAAGAACACATGTCAGTATGATTGTCAAACAATGATTTTTCATACATACTTTGTCAGCCTATATCTCCAATGTCCCATACATTTGGACCATGTCTTTGGTGGGTCATTGAGTTAATTCGAAGCTATTTATTGGAATGCATTTGGTTCGAGTAGTTTTCAGAGTTTTGGCCCACACGTTTTGGACCCACGCATTTTTTTAGATCGTATGTAGGTACGTAGGTATTGCAATTTTTTTTTCAATAGTATTTTATTTTTTTTGTCTGATTACAGATGGCCCAAAGACTTTGCATGATCTCTGCGACACAGGAGTACTGCGTCGGTGCAGATGTGGTTAGTACCATCACCTCATAGTAGGAGATCCGACCTTAGTGACATCTTCCCTCATCGGTTATTCAAAAAAATCGTGCATTATATAAAGGAATATTACTCTACTAAGAAAAAATATATGGTTGCCTACTCTCACCCTGGCCCTCTATCCTGGGTTGCCATGGAGACAGTTGCCTTACCAGTTATTTAATCGAGTTATATGTATGTCATATGAAAGGTATTTTTTTCTTCTATCCAACGATATATGGTTGCCTAGGCAAAACTTGGTCAGAACGGAAATATCGATGAACATAAAGAATTATTGATTTATTATTATTAGTAGTTAAATCTCTTTCATTGATTGACCTATACCAGCGTGACATCATTGCGACACTCTAGTTTCAAGATGGCGACGTTCAATTCGAAATAGATAGTCGCACCCCAGGACCTCGTCTTGCTGCATCCAGCTTCCATCTGCAGCCTTTCGCAAATCGTCACTCCACCTGGGTCAACGAGCCTCTAAAATATAATTGTAATCATCATCATCTTGGCGTTAATGTCCCGGTTGTGCTCTCGCGCCCGGGTCCGCCTTGACCATTATCCAGGATTATGCAGGTCAAGTAATTACAGTGGAGCGACTGCCATCTGACCTCCATGACCCTGCTACCAGGGGAACCTGACCAGATTGGATCATGGTTACACATTCAGATATCATCTTAAATATAATTGTAGTAATTGTTGTAATAGCCAAATAATAAAAAAAAACTATATCTATGACTAAATAGACTAACATGTATTTTTTAATTCCACAGCTTGATGCTTCAGGCGGTGGTGGCGGCAACGATGACGATGATCGACGAAGAAAATAAATTATTATAATTTTGAACTTATCAACATTGAATTATTCTTTTTACCCCTAGCCTTCTGTTCAGCCAGTTCAGCTGCAACTTATGATTATAATAAGTATCAATAAGTACCTTAGAATTGAGAACCGTTTTACACGGCGCGGTGCCGTATCTCCGCCGTATACGATTAATCTATGGTATGTCACACGGTGTGGCGTACCCACGTGTAAGACGAGGCAGGGAGGGGTGTGCGCGGTGTGACGCGTTTTTTTATTTTATACAAATGAGTATCAATCTAATGAAAATGTTCTTAAAATTGGACCACCACGTTGATACCACTACCAGAAAGGGAAATTCTCAAAGTTTTAGGTATCTTTAAAAAATCTATAGGTACAGGTAAAACTGAAAAAAGCCGTGTCTGTATTCTAAAGATATTGCGGAAAAAATTGTCCGGATTGATTCTGTTTTTATGGTTTGGTAGCTTGAAGTCCAGGCGTGAGGTCAAGTAAAGCGAAATGTTTACAGTGCGGTGCCGGTGCGGTGCAGCACGGTGCCCTGTGGAATGTCTCTTTTCTTTTTTACCTCCAAGGTGGCAAACAAGCTTACGGCCTGCCTGATGGTAAGCAGTCGCCGCAGCCTATGGACGTTTGCAATGCCAGGGGCATCACCCACGCGTTGCCGACCCCGTAAAAACCTTTTAACCCCTTTCTTGAAGAACTCCATGTTGTACTCTCCAGGGAAAACCTCTCCAGGTAGTTCTCCTCTTAGGACGTTTTCGCACGAACGTATTGGGTTCGTGCGTCGTTTGGCCGTCCTAGTCATTCTATAGACGTTTGTACACGATTTGTTTGTATAGAATGGCTAAAGCGGATCAGAGACGGATATGAATCGAATACGAACAGCTTTTTTAGGTCTTTTTATATCATATGGTAGGCAAACAGGCAAGCGTGCCACCTGATGGAAAGTGGTCACCACTGCCCATAGACATTAGTAACACCAAGAGTATCGCCAATGCGTTGCCCATTTCTAAAACACGTTGCTCCGGCAGCAAAAAGGCAAATGCCCCTCCACTGCCAAAGCCACGGTTCCCCAAATCCCCACCCCATGGAGCAATGGAGATCTTACTCACCGGCAGAAACACAAAAGGTACTATTTAAAAGAGTATTGTTTAGCTGGGGTATTCTGTAAGGTACTTCCCCAGTCGGGCGGCTCCAATTCGAACGGGATGCCCCGCTATGCCCTACCTCTCTTAATAGAATACGTACTTAAGTACGAAAGCGCCCTTACTGGGGGGAAAACGCAGTTTTCTGTACATTCTTTTTTTATCACTGTAATCGCAAGTCCGCCAAACTGTGAACTGTTCCACCAAGACATATTAACATGCATGCCAAATTAGGTTATGGCAAATATAACGTATTCAACTCGTAAGCTAGAGGTACCGGGTTCGAATCCCACTCCGGCCATGTACCAAAGACTCTTTTCTGAGTTATATACATTAGTTGTATACTAACCGATGCTCTTACGGTAGAGGAAAATGTCGTGATGAAACCTGCACATTCACCGATTGAATGTGTTACCATGATCCAACCTGGTCAAGTTCCCCTATTAACAGGGTTACGGAGGTCAGATGGTAGTCGCTCCACTGTAATTATCTGATCTGCCAAATACTGAATCATGTTCAAGGCGGACCCCAGGCCCTCGAGCACGAGAGCACAACCGGGACATTAACGCCAAGATGAGCATGACAAGTCCAGTAGTGGACAGTTATGAGCCGCTGACGTGATTTTGATTTTGACCGGAAAAGGAGAATGTTGTGCAGCCAGCTGCAGAGAGAACTGACCCCCCCCTGCTGTCATACATTGAATTTACGCTAGTAGGTCCTATCATTCTGCAGCTGACTGTACGACAAACACCTATATTCTATCGCTTGACGGATTTATCTGACGCGAATGCGGTTACAAAGAATTCAATATCGGCAATGCGTCGTACGTATCCATCACGGTGGCCACTCGTAAAACGTCGCAACTCGCGTTCCGGATAAACGTATTACACACTACCTCATATTTCATTTTTATGGGTTATTCGGTTTTAAGATCGGCGGATGACCGTTATTGGATAAGTTGGGGTGGGGTTATTTACTGTCATATTGGCAAGCCCGGATCCAGCCGGGCAGCCTGGGCACGATGGGCATGCCCACAACCCAAATTGAGGTCCATAGAGACCCCCTAGGCTTGTCTTGTTTGTTTGTTAGATCCATAGGCTAACGATAAACAGAAAAGTGAAAACTCATTCCTCGATTTCTGTTACTTTTATTAGATACTATTGTTCCTGTTTTTACGAAATCAGACTCTCACTTCGCCGATTTTCAAGTGGTCTTGCCCTCAACCTTTTTTAGGAGCTGGATCCGCGACTACATATTGAGATATTGTATACCATTGGAGGAAGGCCACTCTCTTTAGTAGATTGCATTATTTTATAGCTAAATCAAACCTATGGGCGATTGACGTCCTGCCATCTTAGCATTTGTGCGTATGTGGAATGCTTATTTGAATATACTTAGTAGACATAAAGTCTGCTTGTCAGCTTATGTGCCGATTATATTTGACTCAATTCAGTAGCCTACATTCAGAAGCAAAAAGCGTGAGAGCAAATCAAGTGGAATGTGTTGCTCATAGAATAAGGTCAACTTTTGTATCACTTATATGATGTTACCCGTCATTTCGCTTTTCAAAAGCCGTGGTACAAAATGTAAAGATGTAAAAGTTGTGTGGTCGATCTATAGTCGCTGAAGTCTAAGCTGCGTAGAATTACTTAAATTGTCAAAAAACACTCGCTACTGAATATAGCATACCTACGTTCGATGCAATCTATACAGCACCCTAGCATGACAGCCTCTGTTGCGCGAGAGAGCGACATAATTTTAGCTTTTCATTTTGCGTCGAAGTAAGCAACACACAAAGTTATATCGTCCGCGACAGAGACTACTACTAGTTGTCGCGGACAAATGTCAAAGCGATCGACAATTTGTCGCTGACAGTTTTCCGCGGTATAATTTCGCCAAGTAATAGCGTTAGTGCGCTTCGGATGATAATTTATTGAGAAATTAAACGTCTAGAGGAGAAAATTCCTCTTCGAGACTTTGAGCCCGCGATAGCGGTCGAGAGAATTTAAGTTCAAAGAATTTACGGCTGTTTACCAGAAATATAAGTAAGTTGACAATGACAATTACATATTATATTACTTATATTTGATGATTTTTATACAAAATTGATAATTTTTTCAGAATAGCTCATTTCATGATTCGGAATGAAGAAATCCACTAAAGGAAGGTTGAAGTTACAGATTGCGCGACGCTAATAAATATATTTTATTCATATTTCACAGACATCCATTTATTTAACTTACGTCAACAATAAATAAAGTTTCCTGCTAAAATTCTGGACTAAAGAAATTTTTGATAAATGGCAACACAGCTCAACACAGCTATGTCGCGCATTGTTGGTCTTTGATCGCCCGCGACAGAGGCTTTCGCGGGGGCATGACTTCTCGAAGTGACCACATGTGCTATACAACTGACAGTGCGATTGAGAAAATGGCTCAACAGACAAATTTCTGTCGCGGCGCGAGCTGTGTCGCGGGCAAACTTGTGCTAGGCCTGCAGGTATGGTAAAACTCACAGTCTCGCTCGTCGACTCATCGCACCACGCAGCGGCGCGTTCGGTAGGTATCTACTTATATCCAACCCAAGTAGGGCAAATAGTCTTGATACTGTTTTATGGAAAGAGAGGCCGGCCCAAGAAGCTATGGCTGGACGTCGTTAACAATGACATGCGTGCCTTGTTGGCACTCACCACCAAGGATGCCGAAGACCGAGTGAAGTGGACCGAGAGGAGTAGTAAGGCGGACCACAGGCCCTCGCGTGCCGCGCGGGATCGCAACCGGGACATAACGCCAAAACGATGATGTTGATGACTTTTTATAAATGTCATCATACGGTAGGTAAACAGGCAAGCGTACCACCGAAAAGCGATCGGAACTGATCTGAATTTATATGTCGCAGGATAATAAGGACATCAGGGATTAAAATATTATGTATACGTTGTTGTGGAGAAATAAATGGATTATTTATTTATTTATTTCTAGAAACCTCCAAGGATACAACGAAATCACGGTGGATGTCGAATTTTCTTGTTTATTACGTCTTCTTACTAAAAATGTTTGGTATCTTTTTAGTGATATGTGAAAAAAGTGTAAATGGATAATATTCTATTTAGGGGATCTTGTTGCACCACGTCCGTAGGCTATACCTTAGTGACCCCACACGTGACCCCTGGGTGGTGCTAAGAGTGCAACCGAAATTGCTTGGGTTAACCCTACCAGGGTTCCGGCCCGCATGGTTAGCGAGGACCCTCGGAGCTGGTTCTGGCGCTAAGCAGCCCTAGGGCTGTGTTCCGTCAATTTGATCCGTGAACCGATAGTCCGAATGCTCTAACATCGGCGTACAGTAGGTCCCTGTTGTGTGTAGGATTTGGACATGACACGTTGGCGCGTACCTACGATGTTCAATACAAGAATATTAATCATCTTGACGTCAATATCCGCGCGCGAGGGCTGGGGGTCCGCCTTGACCATGATCCAGGATTTGGCATAACAGTTTCTTACCTACAGTAGAGCGTATCCATGTAAATGGTCACTTTTTGCATAAGTAATAGGAGAATGTCCAGTTTCTGTATTAGGTACCTACGTCTAATGTAATAATAGGACAGAATTGTTTGGTCTACTGTCGACGGTGGTGGTCGGAAAAAATTCTACAATTTGTCGGATATCGTCATCGGAAAGATCTACCATATCAACAAAATGAAAACGATTAAAACGAAGTATTTGAATTTGAATTTGATTCCTATCACAAAATCCAGAATCCTCCCCGAACCCCCCAGTTAAATAAATCCACAATTAATATTTATAAAACTCACATTTATTACTCTGAAAAAGAATTTTACATCACGAATAACGAAAATTAACTTAATATTACAGTTCCATTCTGTTTCCGAATGTTACTTAAAGCGATAGGTACATTATTTTTTAGTCATGCTCACAGTTTTCTTGCTTGACAATTATCACCTTGATAATTTTTAACCTATTAAATGCGCGATTCTTTTTAGTCGCTTTAAAGTTTTAGAAAATTAACTTGTTACTGTGAACAATGTTTACTTTTTTACGACACAGATACACTTGTATATTTTATGCCTTAGATGGTATAGAACAGAAATGCATTTTAGATGGCCAAGCTCTCATAGTTACAACTATAAAATCTACAAACCGAATCAATTTCTGTTAAGGTATTTTTGCCAACTATAACTTGGTGTGTATTTAAGAAAATCATAAAATTAAGTATTTAATACAATTTAAACAGAGTATTAATTCTGTATCCAACTACGCATTTAAATCTACATGTTTCAATTGGAAAAAAAATTTAAAAGTCAAATTTTAAAAAATATTTCTTTAAAAAATCTAGTTTTACGTAAATCAATATAAATTGATAGTTAGGCTTTTATTATTCAATTATATATGTATAACTGAATGTTACAAATTACAGATGGACCAAATTTAAAATTTAATTCAGGTAATAATAATTATCACATTAATACTCATTAAATATTTTACACTTGAACAACACTTTCAGACCACATTGTGCCATCTCTATATTTCTTTTTTAAATAACAATCCAAACAAATTTTATTAATACTTCAATATACTTTTATAGTACATTAATACATTATAATGTATTTTAATTTAGTTAGTTAGTATTTTAAAAGCGTGCTTGAAAATCCACTTTAAAAGTGTAACATATTCTCTTTTGATAAAATCTCGATTAAGTATATTTTTTTAAAGTCGTACCTACTTAAGACCATTTTGATAATGTGAATTAAAAAGAATTTAAATAAAAACTTGTAACACAAAGCTCGATTTCTTCATTTATTTTTAAAATGTTAATGGATTACATTTTATATTTTTAGACACTTCCTATTATATTAAATTTACTTTAATTATTTTTACATTAATGTGTAATTATAGTATGGCAACTTTTCGTATAATCATTACTCTATGGTCTATGTACACATACATTTTAATATTTACAAATTACAATACAACTTTCACATTAACTACATATAGATATTTTGATTACTTTTTAAATCTGATCATAGGTATCTACTATTTTTTTATTTAAATATAAAGAAAATAAAGTATCCAATTCTATTAAAAATCTGATCGGAATCGACTTTCAAAATTTCAACAGAGGATTCGGGTCCTTGACATAACTAGAGGTATATTTGTCTCTCACTCTTTTATTGTTTCGAATCTCTTCGGTTTTGAAAGCGTTATCACACGACACCCCATCCTTTTCCGAACATAATCTGATAAAAAAAAATTGGCAAACAAGAGAATCACAGAGACAAATATCAAAACCAAAGGAGTTCCTGACCCTCATCTAAAATTCGAAACGGATCACGAAAAAATTTGAACCGGAGCGATTTTCAAAGAGTAAAATCAATTTAAAAAGTAACCAACAAGGCCATACATAAACCACCAAGTTTCATATCTTCGTTAGCTATACTCCTTCTAGTACAAATTCAGTCTTAGTACATCTCGTCGGATGTCAAGAGCTATGTGTCTTATTTCTTATAATATACAAAATTGACGCTTAACGATGTAATTGTTACCTAATATATTATTTTATATTAAAGAATGTATTGAGATAGGCTCCAAAACAAACCATTAGTCCAAAACTGCACTTCACTATCAAAATAGTGACAAAATAGGGCCCTATTTTTGAATTGCTCGCATCTGCGCGAATTCTCGCGTGCGCCTATCTCTTTCACACTCGTTGTAAGTTGCTAGAGATAGAAAAGACAAGCATTAGAAGGCGAGCGCTCTCGTGGACGCGAGCGTTTTAAAAAATAGGGCTTATGAAATTAAACCTTATTTTCATAAACATAAGGTCTGATGTAACATCGCTATAAAGTCAAAACGAAATGTTAAAGAAACGAAAATTATCCGATTGTTGTAGTTAGATAAGTCACCCAATGTATGTCAAGCCCTCCAAATCGTTGGAGACTGGCAAAGTGGTAACTGACATAAAAAAGAAAAATTCTGCTCACCTCTTAGTGACCATTGTAATAAGTATTTTATTAATGTACAAACAGTAGATAATTTATAATGTCAGTGTTTGCAATAGGTATTTGGCGGTGAAGGAAGCCGCCAATGTTGGCAAGCGAAGATGGTGAAAGTGGAAAAGGGTAATTTCTCACCTGACCGGATGTTGTGACCAATGGTCCGATAGTTGATTGTCGGAAGTAGTATTTATGTCGCGGAAGTCGGCACACTTCTCTAGCGCGATGTAGGACGGTCAGCGCCATCTATGTACGGATGCTTGCCAGCCTTGTGTTCATGTACTCGTAGTATGAGTATTGTTGAGTTTCCCTATTGGAGCGATAGATGTCGCTACAGGTATGTTTTTGTTGGTTAAGCAAACGTCAAAGGTTGGTTTATAATACGTCTGATTTGGATCAATAAAATCATTTTACCATAAACAAAGACCAAAAAGAGGCATTCGGTTTACGTCTAATAACGTTATAATAATCGTAAAACTAATTAATACAATCATGTATTTCAACACTTCACCCGCACTCTTGGTTACCTATTGTAATATGTTCTAAATTAGTCTCAGTTGATTTCGTTGCACTAGTTTTCATGTCTGGGCCTTGGGTTGTACCTGGAAATAATACGGTCAGTCAGTCAAAAGTGATAAAAGATTTTCGGGTCCTACTACCATCTCATTAAGGCCCAAGCCAACCTCACCGGTACACGGTTCCAATGTTGACAGACGAACGAGGCTCTGGCGAACCAGATGCATCCTCAACGAGACACTGATCAACGATATCAGGTTGTAGGACTCTGCCAAGCCTAAGGAGTCCGCCTGGATGAGTACCACCGCCTTATCTATTTCTGCCGCCAAGCAACAATGCTTGCATTGTTTTGTTCCTGTTTGAAGGATAACGTAGCCAGTGCAATTACAGGCGTGAGGATCTTAGTCCATCTTAGTCCTCACAGTGACAACGCACCTTCGGTTCCGCATTTTTATTCCCTGCAACCTAAATGCATGAATCGTAGATGTTATAGGCCACAGTTACCACTTACCATCAGGTGGGCTGCCTGCTTATTTAACAGAGACTGGCAAACCATAGCCAACGATCGCAAAGTATGGAAGAATAGGGAGGAAGTCCTTTGCTCAGCAGTTGCATGATTCAGGCTGACATCAAGGTTATTTTTTTTGTGTCTTGTATGAACAATGAAATCTATCTATATCCATAAACTTACCATTCGTCCTGGTCTTGAGATGGGGCAGTGTATTAGTCGGCCGCTCCAGCACACTCTTGCTGTAATACACACTGTTGTCCGTGTTGAATCTCACTGGCGGAGAATTCGAGCAACTCCTAGAATCTGGCATGGCCAGTCGGTGTTCTAGATGGTACCTAGGCTCTAGGTCCGGCATCTGAGCTAGGTTTAAAGGGTTCCTAGGGTTGCTGTAGAGGGCCGGCGGCGGCGGCGTGGCGTACAACTCGGGCGGCATCAGTTGCTCGGCTGGCAGCTGTGGAATATGATATTGGAAGGGTAAACATTTTTGTTTATTAAGATCTATATTAAGCTCTATATTGGAGCGTCGATGGCCGATTGGGTATGGTATCCGACTCGTAAGCGAGGCCGTAAGAATTTAAAAAAATTTGTCATTCAGTTTGTCTGTTTGTACCCGCTATATCCGGATTTGAATGAAACTTTTTTGCTGTATAGTATTAAGCCTGGGCAATATATAGGGTATGATTGATCATGGAACTGTAATACCTGATGTAGAACCATAATAAAATAATTAAACTATAAGAAATATGGAAATGGCGCCGTATGGATTTTGGTGGGAGGAGATTTTGTAGTTTGGGGTCCAACTTAAAATCTAGGCCATATTTTATCTAATTCAGTTGAGTAGAATCAGAGATACAGCTTGACCTCATCGTAGTACTAGCTTTCATACATTAGGGAGGTTATTTAAAATGGTCTGCATCATCATCATCTTGGCGTTATGTCCCCGATGCGCTCCCGCGCGGTATGTGAGGGCCCGGGGTCCGCCTTCCTACTCTTCCTGGCCCACTTTACTCGGTCTTTGGTATTCTCGGTGGTGAGCGTGGGGCGAGTCGCGGGCAAAACCTAGTGTAAGATAACAAAGGAACTCACCAATCCAGTAGTATTCAGCGGCAGGGCATTCTTATATTTCAACCAGTCCTCGTACACCTTGTCGTAGGTCTGTCTATGGCACTCCGCGCCGTGACCTAGACTCGACATGGGGCCTAGGCTTTGTATGCTGGGACCTAGGTTAGGCATCTGCAGGGTTGGCTGGTAGGTCGGCCGTACCCGGTACTCTATTGGACGCACCTGTGAAAGATATTGGACCTTGTACGGTAACTGTCGGCCATAAAATCATCGTGCCGGTAGCTTGAGGCTCAACGTGCCCTGGCACATGCACTGCCACTGTAATTTTAGGAGACATACCTTTATACCACCGGTTTTCAGGAAAAAATTATAAATACTATTCAAGCCTGGATATATTCTGTGATAAACTGGCTAGAATTATAAGCATTTGTGCACCAACATGTTTTTTGTTGTGAGATATTTGATGTGCCACTGAATGCCTTCTAGACCGAGGTTGGCATAATTCAAACATTAATATTATCTCAGTATTTAAAATAATTTCTCTGTTATTTTCTTTCTTGGAAATTGTTATCAATCATTTATACTGTTATTGCTATAAGCGAAAATATGTTAATGGCTCATGAATATCCTTATTATTCATGTTTACTGTTGCTGTAAGATTATCGAAAAAAATCCAAAAAATAACATCTACGGTTTATGCCCCGCAGTTCCATTTATTGCCCGTGGTCCGATCGCCGATTCTACTGGTCGATCCATGGACAATTATTTTTAGTGTGGTTCTACCAATCGGGCTAGCGTTATAAAAATATCAAATTGTATTGGTTCTGGATCTGGTTGAACGTTTATTTTCTTGCATTTATTTAATGGGTTCTTTCACTTTGCAGATGAACGCAAAATATAGCTTCCGTGCCAGTTCGAGATCAAACTATAGTAGACAAGCAATATCTTTTTTATTTAATGATGACTTATGGCAGTAAATTGTAATTATATTGCTGGTTTTTTCCATTTCTTTGACGTTCATTAATTACCCTCATTGTGGACGTAGCCTGATTACAATACAATACAATACAAAACTCTTTATTGCACACCAGAGGACACAAGTACAGATACAAAAAAATATGCTAGGTAGTACAAAGGGCGGTCTTATCACTAATGTGATCTCTTCCAGACAACCTGATTGTGAATTACTTTATGTTGAATAGTATTATTGACATTAATTTAACGTGACATGTATTTAAATAGCTTCATGATTGCTTTATACAAATAAAACAATAGGTTCCTGTACCAACAACTCACCTGTATATACTGGTTGCAAGGATCTATGTTGTGATCGTAGAACCTCTCGCAGTTCGGTCCGACATCGTACTTGTCGGAGGGGGTCTTCGGTATCAGAGGTCGAATGGAGCTGTAGTCGGTTGTGGAGGACTTGTTGGAGCAGCTGTCGGAGATTTTGCCGTCCAACGGTATTATGTCCGGGTTCTTGTCTGTGGTGCGGAGGTATGCAGGTTTATTTGTTGTTAATAATAAAAACATATTGTACATGTTTACGACGTCATCTCCAAAGATTGCAAAGCTTGTATGTTGGCTTGTGCCTTGTACTATAACTATTTGGCGGTTAAGGGACAAGGTAGCCGCCAATGTTAGCAAGTGAAGATGTGAAAGTAGAAAAGGGTAATTACTGTAATTACCCACCTGGCCGGGTGTTGTGACCAGGGGACCAGGGGTCCAACAGCTGATTGGAAGTAGTATTTATATCGCGGAAGTTTGAACACTTCACTAGCGCGATGTAGGAACGGTCAGCGCCATCTATGTGGGGATGGGGGAACCTTGTGTTCGTGTACTCGTAATATGAGTATTGTTGAGTTTCCATATTGTAACAATAGATGTCGCTACGGATCACAGGGTTTGTCACTCTTTCGTGAAAAACTTCTGAACTATTGTGTGATTGTAGGCTATTATTATAGGTATAATAGCCTACAATAACACATCATAGGCTATATTTTACCCCGAAATTCAATGCTGGAACATTACCCGAACCAAAAGCTAGTTTGTAGGTGCATATTTGTACATATTCTTACCTAGACTATCAACACTTTCAGATTCCTTGGTGCCAGTGAGAGGGATGTTGGACGTCTCGTCTTGCTGACGCTTTGATTTTTCGTTTTTATCTGTAAACAAGTAGATAGCTTAATAATTCTGTGCTCTGGTTTTAAACTAAGCAGAGTACGAAACGGTCACCCATCCAGTTCCCAGACACGAGCGTTGCATAACCTTAATCGGTGTCGCTAGCGGCCACTATAGTGGACGGTGTACAAAGCAAATATTGATAGAAAACCTCCAAAAAATTCCTGGAAAAATTTCAAATCCCATATAAAAAATTTATGACGTCATCACTGCTCCCCATGGGAATATTTTTAAGATGTACCGTTCAAAATGATTGTTTTAACCTAAAGTACCCGTGCACCAAACGGCTATCCTGTACATCGATTTGCGTTTTTTTTATCGTAGCCCGACCACTAGACACGCTTCTGCTGTAAAATGCCTGGGCCCTAATTCTCGCACTGTGACATTTCAACTTCGACAAAAACTGCATTAAAACGTCACTGAAATTGCTCTTCGACAATAAACAAATGTCAAAGATAGTTGAAATAACATGTTTTGACTCCAATCGATATTTGAATGTCTCTATTAATGGAGATATGTGGCTAGAAGAAATGTCGAATCCGAGATATCACAGTGCGGGCATTAGAGGCCAACATTCAACTAGGTGAGTAAGGTCTCCAGTGCTCCATGCGGTGGGGATTTTTGGAACCGTGGCTTTGGTAGTGGAGGGGCATTTGCCTTTTTGCTGCCAGAGCAACGTGTTATAGAGGTGGGCCACGCATTGGCGATACTCTTGGTGTTGCTAATGTCTTTAGGCAGGCTTGTAGGTTTGCCTACCGAATGACATGAAAAAAACAAAAAAATAATAAAAAAATGCCACTCACTACTTCGTCTGCTACACTGCCGGCAACAAAATATGGCGGCGGATAGTGCTGACAGCGCGCCCACCGCGCCCGCGCCGCACACCACTACCAGCAGCACCGTCGTCAGCTCCACACGCACGGGGACTGCGGCTGGAAAGAGGATGTATGGCATGATGTATGTTGTAGGGCATGTAGAGAGGATGAAAAAATTGAGACGAAAAAGATATACATGGCAGGAGTGAATGGAATGGTCGGAAGGGGAAGACCAAGACGTACGTATCACGATCAAATCGATGATATTTTAAGGAAAGGTCAGTAGGCTAATTATGTATTTCTGTTGCAAACAATTCTCTGATTTCAACGATTGAAATTGTTACGTTTACGATTACGTATCATCGATTTAATAGTTTCATTTATTGCAATGGAACTTTGTAAGAACTGAACCCATAAAATCGACGATACGTAATCGCAAAAGTAAGAATTTCAATCATTGAAATCAGATAATTGTTAGCAACAGAGTTGCGTAACTAGCCTACTGGTCAAGAGTACCCTAGAACCACACAGTGCAGCGCAGTGCTACACACTGCAATGCAACGCAACCGTGAAGCAATTTAACCAGTGGAAAGAGGTAGCAGGGAGATTGAGCTCCCCCAACATATGATGCTACTTTTTTTATTATTTTTTTATTCTTTATTGTACACAAATATGACATAATTATACAGTACAGTAACAGAGATGTACAAAGGCGAGCTTAACTCGTTAATTGAGTTTTCTACCAGCAAACCTTGGAGTCATAGGAACAGATTTAACTTAAATGCAGGTACTAAAAGTGTACACTTAAACTTACTACGGTAGATATTGATAAACACAGTTACTTACTTTTAGTATATGTTAAAGATTTCTTCGCCAATCGGAATCATCCTATGCAGCTTAAGCTTGTGCGTCAACGCGCGTCGATCAATGACATTCACTCTCCCCCCTATCAACTTCTATTTTTTACGAGATCACCTACCAGTATGTCTCTCAGGATATTTCAGCAAGTTCGCCGTCAGCGTCAGTGGCTCACTGGCGCCTTTCCTGTTGAACGCTCGCACGGAGACCGACAGTGGATTGTTGGCGATCAGACCGCCGACTTCGAACTCTGGGTCCTCGCTGCTCACGTTGCGTAGAAGGAGCCCCGTGCCCATGTCGAAGATCTGTTGGGGAGATGGCGGTTTGAGTTTTGTTTGTGCTATATTTGTTATTGTTATTGGGGTACACATGGACGTGAAAGCTAGCGGTAGGGCCGCATTCACCGGAGCAACGGCCCTGGTCTAGTGACAGCGTGCGTGACCGTTTCATACTTTGAAGCTAATCGAATTTCAGCAGCGCAATGAACTTTGGTGTGCCTCCAAATACCGTTGGCGAAGCGAGGATGAGCAAAGTTGACGCTGGGGACCCTGAGACTTGTTGAACAGTCTCGGGAGCCGAATGGAACCCCGTCATGATCTTGGTGTTAATGTGTGGTTGTGCTCTGGCACATGTGGAACAGGGGTTCGCCTTGACCATGATCCAGGATTTGGCACCCCGTGAGGAGTATTATATATTAATTTGCTTACTAGGGTAACACCGGTGGGTGCCATTGGAACCAATAACTAATTATGTGTCGCTGCGGCCGCGCGTCTTAAATGTTCTTAGGGGAACCTTTACAGTCCAATGTCTTGAGTAAGATTTCCTATTGCTAGCAAGTATTGGGTTATAGGGTACGCATGATTGTAAACTATTGCAAAAATAAAGCATTCTGCCTTACTCCCTTCTTAAACACCTTCAACATGAACTTGGCAATTTCAACACGATTTCAAAACGTCAAAGTCCGGAAACCATTCTTCAAAATCCCAACCATAATTGCACACTCGCGCCCAACTTCAAGCTTACGCCTTCACATGCGCATAACAAAAAGCGAGCCTAAAATTCATAGCTTCCGCTGGCTCGGTGGCGAAATGCAAAAACAAATTCCTCCCCACCGTGCTAAGTGACAGAATAACAGTTTAAAGTACCCTCGAAGCGCCGCTTCGCACAAGTGCTTTTTGTAAATGAAAACGCCATTATTTTTCGAGTGGAGAACTCTTGCGGCATTTATTTCCCTGAAAGCAATCTGGCACTTGTGGTAATTTGATTGCTATATTGGACGCTTCAGTTTTGCACACCCTGTGTTGTTGTGGGATCTAAAGCCTTATGTACATTAGCATTTAGCAATGTAGGTGACAGGAGATGGCGCAGGATAAGAGGTGGCGATCTCTGATGTCGGAGGTGATCTACTTTGGGTTGTTGAGCCAGCGCACTAAGTAAGTAATGTAAGTAAGTACAGTGGTGTAGGCCACATCGTCACTAACCACAAGGTGAGATGGCGGTCAAATGCCTGGCTAGTCTAACTAAAAAAAAACCGATCAGAAAGTGGCGAGTCAACTTAGGGAGTCTCCTCCATGCCCTCACTTCAGCATCTCTCCGTCTGTTGTATAATGATGAGTACACTCACTTGCAGCAAAAACGCCTGACGAATGCCCCCGTCGTGTCCTGGTGTGCAGTTCAACGACAAAGAGTCGTAAGTCACGTTCGTGATCTCGCAGGCTTTCACCGAAGACGGCTTGTCTGGAAAAGTTAAGTATTATATTATTAGCGCCGACGCAAAAAGACAGGTTTTTTGAGTTTAACGTGTGTATCTGTGTGTCTGTCTGTGATATAAAATAAAATCTTATACAATAAGGTATAACTATCTTATACAATAAGATTTAATTTTATTTTATAATGTTAATTTTCTCGTAAAAAAATTACTTTTTGAGCTGCCTTGTGTTACTTTTGAACATCGGCCACTGGCAACACAGCCCGTAACGGCAAAACTGGCTGAGGTAAGATTCCTATGTAGGGGCAGTGTAATCATAACGTCGTAATCTGGGATCATTGTCTAGGTGCTTGAATTAGGGTGTGTGTATTCGAACCCATATGTGTATAATTAGTTAAGGCTACTTGTACGAAGCCGGGTTGGGTAGCTAGATTATTATAGAGGTTGCAAATTAATAATCATAAAATTACCAATTTAAAATGTAGTCAATGATAAAATTAATTGGATCTGAGATGTAAGTGCGAATAATTTCAGTCTGTTCGCGTCTACAATACGTTACAGTTTCAAATTGAATAAGAAAATAAACATTCGCTGTTTATTCCATCGCTGTTCAGATTATTATTGTAGAAATAATGTAATCACGACCAGGGGCGTAATGGACGACCTAATTTGAAGTAAATAAATTATTCTCCATTTTATTTTAAAACAATTTGTTTCCGACGTGAAATGAAACGTAATGTTTTCGAATCTGTTAACCTGCAGTATCAACTTTGCGTTAATGTCCCGGTTGTGGTCTCGCGCGCGCGGGCCCGGGGTCCGCCTTGACCATGATCCAGGATTTGACAGATCAGACAATAATAGTGGAGCGACTGCCATCTGACCTCCGTGAGCCTGCTACTAGGGAACCTGACCAGATTTGATCATTGATACACCTTAAATTGGATACTCAACAGCCCGGCTACCGACTCTAGCTTCTGTAAATATTTTGTTTGTACCTATTTAGACAGCAATAAATAGGCTTATTTCAGTGACAAATAAAGACTAAACATATTTAAGCTAAAATACGATCATTAAACGTCAAAGAACTTTAATGTAAGGAGTCAATTCTCTCTGCAACTACAATACGGAAGAAAACCATTACATGCGTGAAATTCCCTAACCCATACCTCGACCACTGTGGTGGAAAGGTTGGCTTATTCCACATCGCTGGGAAGTATTTGCCGCATGGGGGCGGGAGATTACGAGCACATCGTCGATTTGAGCCATAAATATACGCAGATTTCCTCAGCTAGGAAATGTTAAAGTGAAGCTTGTAACTTGTTCTTTATAACTTTGTGACATTTTCTATTTTAAAGTTGTGTACTTACCTACTTAATATTTGCACGTCTGCATGCAGACTGAACGCATTGGATTTTTTATTTATTTAAGATCTGAGTTCTAAAACTGTGTTCATGCAAATAAAATTAATTATGATTATGAATATGAAAATAAAAACCCCAGGCAAAAAAATATATGAGTTATAAGTTTGACGTGTGTATCTGTGACTTTGTGTGTCTGTCTGTGGCATCGAAGCTCCTGAACAGATGGACCAATATGGATGTGGTGTTATGTGCTCTATTTGAAAGCCGTTTAATCGACATGGTTCTTAGCTTTGTTTCATTATAATTGGTTTTGTAGTGTGTGCCAGTTACCAGCGGGCAACATATTGTAGAGGTACATATACTAGAGGGTCGCTCTTACCTGATGGAAATATATGATTGGAAGGACAGACTTACCAGCTGCTAATATGTGCTACAGAGATGCACTTACCATCTAGCAATGCGTGGTAGAAGGAGCGATTTACCAGCAAGCAATATATGGTAGAGGGAGGGTCGGACTTACCAGCGGGCAATATGTTATGAGGTGGAGAAGCAGACTTACCAGCGGGCAATATGTGGTAGAGGCACGGCTTAGTCTGCCTGCCAACGGAGTTCGTCCCACTGCATTGCACCCAGCCGTAGTCAGCTGATGTGTTTACCATGTACAAGTATGTGCCTGTAATATGTGGGTCCGAATAAGTTTTGTGCGAAGATGAATTAGGAGTTTGGTTGGGTACATAGGGCAAAGTGATTTTTTTAAATTGCTTCATTTGATGAAGAATGCAAAGCTCGTAAAATTAATTTTTCACTCCTTCATTTAATCATTATTTAAATTAAATATAGGTGTTATAAATGAAATAAATTTCCTTAAAAAATCTATAATAAAATAGCACAATCGCATTTAAGCTTAAGATAAACACAATATTTCATACAAAATGACGTCAAACGTAATTCTTAAACACGTTTAAGAATTTGGTGTAAGCCGGGCTTAATGTATGCCGTTCAATCTGCAGCTGAATATACTTAAAAAGCTATAACTTCTGACCTTGCAAGCTCTGAGCAGTGTTGAGCGCTGACGTAGTGAGCTCATGTTTGCTGTGAGCTGAGCTGTTGAACCACCAGTGGTATGTCATTGTCTCCTGAAACAAAATGACAATTACTTATGCAGTTAATGTGTCATATAGAGGTGGATAGGGTAGAAGGCGTCGGTGGACTAAGGCGCTGTCCTAATTGACAACGGTCGTCCGACGGGCGGTTTTGAGGTCTCCTATTAGTCGAGCGACGTCCGTCGTACGACCGTTGCCAATCAGGACAGCGCCTAATGGTTAGGGGCTCCGTGGAAGTGAGAGGTAACGAGTTCGATCCTCACTGCCGCTATGTATCAATTACATTTTTTTATTTATCTAGGTGTACATTAGTTGAACACTAACCGATGCTCTTACGGTGAGAGACAACATCGTGATGAAACCTGCACGTTCAGGTGACTGAATGTGTAAACGTGATCCAATCTGGTCAGGTTCCCCCGTTAAGGTCACGGAGGTCAAGTGGCAGTCGCTCTACTGTTATTGATCTGCCAATTAACATATAATTATAACGATAAATAATAACTCGTCTGTGATATTATTATTTTGAAAATTATAAAACGAAAATAAATTAATACAATACAAAATCCAATTAAACAATTACTTAGATAATATTTCAATTTATATGATGGAAATGCATTTGTAATATTAATACACTTTATTTAATTAAAATAATATCAAAGGAAACCTTACAAACGCAAATAGTAGATTAAACAACAAACAAAGCGACAAATTGACAAAATGCTATTTTGCATGTTCGTCATAACATAATTTATGGTTGTCATACTATCATTTAATTTGAGTTGCGTTTTGGATACATAATTTGTGGTACAGACCGATTTAACTTAATTTCAGTACCTTTGGTACCCTTTTCTGTTTATTACACCCGGTTATAACACTAGTTGTCTATTCTACGTACCTCCTGCGTGTGTATCTTGGCGTTATGTCACAGAATATTGATGCTAGAATCAATAATATTATGTCCCGGTTGTGCTCAGAATTCAAGATCGCGGAAGGGTGTTAAAAAGTAATTTTCTTTTTCACTGAACCCGACACGATATGTCGACCTAAAGCATGGATGGATAGGACGGAATCGTGGATAGGACAATCTAAAGCATTATCTGAGACGATTCTAAAAATATACCACATCATGACATTTTAGCCATGTTTTAAATAAAAACAAATACATTTTAAGTGGATCCTGCATTTGGCATTTGTTTCCAGGAAGGAACCACATTGAATATTGGGATATATTACAGCCTATTTTCTGGGCTATATGCTGCATTAAAACGAAATCTCATCAAAATCCGTTGAGTAGTTTTTGCGTAAATAAGCAACAATCATATAATAATCCGCAAATTTGAAGGATTATAGGTGTTGACCGGTCTATTCATGTGTCGATTCGGGCACTCTAGTAGGCAGATAATCTAGTCAATAGAGTATGCCTTACACAGTCAGCTATTGTAAAGTGACAGTATAACACATGTATGTATGATGAAACTCTTTATTGCGTATAACTACATAAAGAACATTAACGAAAGAAAATAAATATACATTGCAAAGGCGGGCTTATCCCAAAATGGGATTTCTTCACGCTAACCTTACCTTGGATAGTATAGAAATGCGGTGCTATTTAACGAGCTGTGGTAGCAATATGGAGTACTGAGCAAATTTTAAGTTAACTACAATGTTAAATACTATAAACCACATAAATATACTATACCATATTAACTAAACTATATAATATGTATCTAAAATACTATAAATATATAATAAATAAAATAAAATAAAGCTCTATTGAATACTAAGGAAGTGCTTCTTCAAACGTTCCTTGAAGACAGTCAGGGGTATGTTACCTTAGGATTGGCGTCGAGATCGCATTCAATCTCGATCACTTCGCCGCGGGCAGCCCGCAGCACCGTGGGCTGGGTCAACTTGCACGTGGGGGAATCTGTTTGGGACAAAAAGGGAAATATTAACATTAAAAATTAAATTTTAAAATATTCGTGACTATGGGACTATTCGTCCCATGACTATGGGACACGCAAGAGATTGTATTTTTGTGAGACTTGGAGTTTGGGAAATCGGACATGGGAATCTGGATACAGGATACGGGATGAGGGATACGAGATTTTTTTTTTTTTTTATAATAAACTAGCCAGGCATTCGACAGCCATCTACCTGTGGCCGAAGAGGAGCATGCCCGTCTAAGGACACCTTATTCAGTTTAGCCTTGAAGGCGCCCAGGTTTATTGATCAGGGAAAACACTCATTCCATTCTCACGTGTTCCATTCCTTAGCCGTCCGTATTACAAAGGTTTAACCAAAGAGGTTTGATGATATATCATGTTAATTATAGACGAACAGAGGCCAGTGGAATACATTTATTGTATTTATAATAACTTTAATTACCTGTTTCACACAGTGACTGTGTGATACAGCTAATTAAAGACAGTTAAACACATACAATACACAGTAATTTTCGGTGGGAAAACGCTTCAAACAGAATGACATATCAGTGTTGCAATTAAAAAGTTACAAACAGATATGGAACACGGGATAAATACTTAGGACAGACTCGTAAGTTTGACGTCAACTACTCACACTTCACATCCAGCAGCAGCCTCTCGCTAGATCCCTCGCCAAGGCTGTTCCTCGCGGTGCAGACGTAGGCGCCGGCCGCGCGCCGCGACACTCTCTGCAGCACTAGGCTCTGGTTGGCGAGGAGTACTCCTGGACCTGGCTTCACTGTCACGCCCTGGATGCGAGAGAGAAAATTAGGGGTAGGAGCATTATGCTTGGCCCTTGTCTGCTGTATGCTGGGTCTAGTGGCAGTGTGCTTACGAAAATCAAGCGCATGTAGAGTCCAGGAACAGCATGGGTGACCGTTTCCTATTTGAGGCAAGTCGAACTGCACTGCAACAAGCTCGCCACTATACCTATATGTGTTTTATGCTACTCAGTGACAAACTAGCAGACAGCCCACATAATGGTAAATGTCGCCCATAACATCTATAATTCATATATTTAGGTTGCAGGTAACAAAAATACAGGTGGCAGATGCATTATCATTGTGAGGACTAAGATGAAATGCCTCATGTCTCTAATACTGTTGGCGAAGTGTGGTTAACCAAGGTCTTCCGGCTTCTGAGACTGGTTAAACAGTCTTGGGAGCCGATGGGCATCCCGTGACGGTATACATATTTTGATGAACTGATCTGAGTATCAATTCGTCAAAGTTTGTTGCGATGTGTACCTACGTACCTGACCCATATTCCCTCAAACCACACCCCCAAAAATATAGTTAAAAAGGGAAAATAAAATATCGAGTTTACGTTCAATTATAACCGGGGACGTACGCACTTATGTAAATGAAACACTCGTCGTTTTAACGAGGTAACTGATGAAATATACTCGTATTGTTTCACGGAATTCCCGAGATGGATTGCGATGCTTGGTTCAGTGGGGCCATACATTGAAATATAATATGTACAGTGTGTATAAATTACAGGAAATGTATGTAATAAGTCATTATACAGTATTCCTAGAAAATGTATACAATTCCTAAACGAAAGTGCTGCGGTGGATGTGCGGAGTTAAGCGACTTGATCAAGTACGTAACGAGTACATCCGTGGCAGTCTCGGCGTGAGGGATATCGCAGATAAGAACGAGGAGGCTCGTCTGCGCTGGTTTAGTCACGTGTTGCGTAAGCCTCAGGGAAACGTAGGAAATAGGTGCCTGAATCTGCCGGTATCAGGAAAGAGAACCCGTGGGCGACCCAAGAAGCGATGGATTGACATCGCTGAGTCGAATGCGAGAGCTAACGGCTTATGATGAGAGGATGCCTTGGACCGGGCGAAGTGGAGAAGAATGAGTAGGAAAGCGGACCCTGGCAGAGGCCGGGATGAGCACTAGGACGATGACGTATACAATTCTTAATATCGGATCGGAAATGCGTGAAATATTTTTTTTTACAGATTTCCTAGAAATATATATTTCCTAAACAGGAATCGGAAATGTGTTAATTTCCGGCTTTTATTTGAAAATTTGACTTAAAACCGAATCTGACAAAAAAGTCGTTCTGTCACAGAGGGTTAGGTTGCGAGGACACAGCGACGTGCATGTTAGTTGCTATGAACCACCGCGAGCCGTCGAAATTAAAAAACTAAAATTTTTCGTTTGTAAAATGACTTGCGGCTACGACTCAAATGTTTTTGAGCGCTTGGGCAGTGAAATTTTGTCCTGTTATTGTCAACATAACCTCAAAACATACATTACCGACAACCATTTAGGAATTGTATCCAAAGCCTAGCAAATACATACATTTCCCAGGAAAGATGAACCTTCGACAAATTATGAAGATACACATTTCCTAAATTGGCTCAATTCCTACATTAACACACGTAATAAAACATGGGCAAATACGTTAATTAATTGATGAACGGCCCGTAGAATACGCCTGCCGCGTTACATGCTGCACTGCATTCTGTTCCATTGAAAAGGTATATTTTCCCCTCGCAATTTCATTACTCGACCACTGCAATCGGGTCAATTGGAATTTTATGTAATTATTCATTAATAATAGGTACATATGTAGGTACATTGCTATGGCAACGACAATGAGATTCGTATTTCAGAAGGCTTTTTATGAATGCGTAACGCGAAACCTTACTTATTATTCGGAAGTCAGCACATTAGCTTAAAATGAGCTAGCATCATTACTGATGCGCGTACAAACCGGATACAGTCTAAACTCTAAACAGGGCAGGTGGAGCTGCTGCCTTCTGTACCTGCACCTACTGTATGTAGAGTAGACAACATGGTGTGCTCTGACATCGCCTCAAAGAATCGTCGAGTGTGAATAATAATCATTTTGGCGTTAAAGTCGTTGTGCCCTCGCGCACGAGGGCCTGGGGTCCGCCTTGACCACGAACCAGGATTTGGCAGATCAGATAGTTCCAGTGGAGCGACTGCCATCTGACCTCCATGACTCTGTTACAAGGAGTACCTAACAGATACATAGCGGCACTGGGATTCGAACCCGGTAGTCGGACCCCTTAACCATTAAGCCACCGACGCTCAGATAATTATTATAATTTTCGCGCTTCATTGTTCTCTCTTTTTGTATGCTTGGAAAAATTCACACAGCGCCATCTAGCCCCGAAATAAGCAAAGCCTGTGTTGTGGGTGTAAGATAACTGTTAAACTACTTTTATACTTTTTTTAATACATACTTATACATACTACACCCAGACCCGTAACGGAAATGAAAATTTATTATTTAAAATTCTGCTGGGCCGGGAATCGAATCCAGGACTTCTGCGTGGCAGACGGCATGTTAACCAACTGAACCACTCAGGTTGTCAAAACCGGTGTATTGAAAGTTACATGTACCCAAAAAGATTGGGGAGGTTAGCACCTTCACCGGCAATTTTTTTTCTCTGTGGATGTACCTAAGTGTGTAGCCTGTACTCTGTACTCACATTATGACTGAAATAGACATGGTTGTGCCACGGGTTCGCCCGCACTCTGCAGTCCAAATACACGTCGGAGCCCTCCACCACTTTACTCGCGTCCAAGTTCGCGCCCAACTCGAGTTTCACCACTGGTAGGTCTGTGAAAAGGATAATAAGGTTGTAGTAAGAAGGTACATAATAAAAACAGAGCGCGCGAGAGTTCATGTTCATCGGGCCCGATGTCCCTGGGACATTTAATAAGACATGACAACTTTTTGAGAGTGATAATAGAAGGAAAAATTGCGGTAAAGAGAGGAAGAGGGAGGTCAAGATTTGAATATTGGAAGGACGTGAAGGAAAAAGGAGCGACGGGGATTATAAAGAGATGAAGAGGTTGGCAGACAGGAGAGAAGAGTGGCGAGTGCCCCACCGACAAGAGTCATACATTTAAATATATGATGATGATAAAACAGAAGTGTACTAACGTTGTATTTCCATCTGCCATCCGTCTTCATGCGTGGACTGGGACAAGCTGGGCTGGTTGGCGCGACAGGAGACAGTCCTTCCGGAATCTTCGATGGCTGGCACGAAGGTCAGTATGCTGTTTGTTATGTTGCCGTCCGTGGACATCTGGGGATGACGAAAAATAATATTGTTATACTACAGCTTATCATCATCATATCAGCCGAAAGACTGCTGGGCATAGGCCTCCCCCAGAGATCTTCACAAAGGCCAGTCTTGTGCTTTCCGCATCCAGCTGGTACCTGCGATCCTTACCAGGTTGTCGGTCCACCTTGTGGGAGGCCTACCCACGCTGCCTCATCCTACTACATCATACTACAGCTTATGTATTAGTACAGCCTTAAGGCTGTAAGTAGGTATGAAGTTGTCATTTCTTTCGTCGAAATAGAATAATTAGTAATTAATTTGGAAAATAAAGTACAGTCATACAACTAGTTAGCTGACTCCTTACTCCATATTGTCATTCTATGTTTCAAGACCTAATACTCTATTATCATGCTGACAATCAAGTCAACAGCCTGCCTGACGGTCGCAATACCAGGGGTAACACTCTCACGTTGCCGAACGCAAAAACATTTTCATCCCTTTGTTGAAGGACTGGGGAAACCTCTTCAGGGAGCTCATTCCACAACCATAGTGTGCGTGGTAGAACCTTTATTTGCAACACATTTTTTTATACAAAATAAACCAGGCATTTGACCGCCAACTCAGGTGGTGGTAAACAAACGACGAGGTGATACATTTGCTCGTAAATACGCCATTATATGTATAACCGATTTTTTGTTTACAATGTAGCCTATTTACACACGCGTGCGTAATGTAAATTTTTTGTTTACATTACCGCACAGACCGCATTTGTAAGTTGCTATTTTTTTTATACTAGATCGGCATTTGACCGCCATCTCACCTGTTGGTAAGTGACGATGGTAACGGCCGAAGATGGAGCATGCTTGTAGGTTTATTTGTAATGTCGACGCTATTTTTAAAACCTAGTTATGGTTTTTGTCGTAACTTTTAAATGTATTTTTTTTATACCACCAAGGTGGCAAACAAGCTTACGGCCTGCCTGATGGTAAGCAGTCACTGCAGCCTATGGACGTTTGCAATACCAGGGGCATCAGCCACGCGTTCCCGACCCCGTAAAAAACTTTAATTGTAATTATTCTTGTGTGAGCAAAAAAGAGTTTATCTATCTTCACTCTACTGTATCAAACAGCACACCACACAAGCTTATTATCGTCTATCTACTGCACAATTATTATCAAATTGTCTGTCTCCAATTTCCCCCTAGATTGAGTTATCTGATCCAGCGAGTAATTGCGAATCAGGCGATTGGAAACTGCATACATGTTGGATTATTACCGATTGCATTACGAGTGCGCATTGAAACAGATGTGAGACAGCTGGGCTACGTAATTTGCGTAGCGCATGATTAAATTGGTTCTATATCCCGCCATTTAATAACAAGTGCACGAGAGACTAAGGTTGAGGGCTGTGTTGTGCCACAGTGCCACGGTTAACGGACTGTTTATACGGTTTAAGTTGATAAGTCATCATCATCATCATCATCATCATTTATGGGCGTTATGTCCCGGTTAATTCCCCGCGTGGCACGTGAGAGCCCAGGGTCCGCCTTCCTGCTACCCCTGGCCCACCTCGCACGTTCCTCGGCATCCTTGGTGGTGTGCTAATTGGCACGCATATCATTTTTGACTACGTCAAGCTATCGCTTCTTGGGCCGGCCTCTCCTTCCCGTGATTTTGGGGGGCGGTATTTTCAAATTGATAATTTAGTTAAAATTAAGTCGTCGGTCAACTTAAACTCCGCGTGTAAACAGTCAAACAAGTAGAAAGTAGTAAGCCCATTAAGTGAGAAAGTGATTTAATAAATAGAATCCAGCCAAACAGATGATTAAGTTATTTAGTGGTTAGTACGAGGTAAAGCACTGGCTACTTACTACTTGACACAAAATTTTAACTTAAAATTAAGTTGTTCATTTTGTTATGTATCAGTACGGTATATACCTATTAAAGACGAGAAGAAGAAGAAAGGTACAGCGAGTTTGTTGTCAAAGAATACGGAGATGGCTCCGATAAAATGTGAAAATATGTAGAGATTTTGTTAGACTAAATCCATTATTTTAACACGTAGGTAATCTAATTGACCAACATTAGGTATAGGTATATCACTATTTAATAATGTAGGTAATAATAGGCTATATTATTTTTTAAGTGTAAGTAAAATATGAGGTTTTTAAAGTATTACTTACGTTTGAATACAAATGAAAGTGAGGGCGACCAAGCAAAATTTATATTTCTACAATAATTACAGTTCTTCTGTGGCGTCTATGTGCCATAAAATATTTGGGTTAGGATTTTATGCAGGTAAATTGCCGTTAGCGATATTTTACAAATAGTTTAGAGCTTGTTATGCCGCATGTCGGAGGAGTTGTGGGCTAAAACCGTTACAGTTTGGACACCAAATTCTCGGAAACGACGTCGCGGCAAACCCAAAAAAAGGTAAACAGATGAGCAGCGGGCCTTCGAAAGTGACTGATATTGGCACTTGATCGTGAAGAGTGGAAGAATCGGGGGGAGGCCTTTGCCCAGCAGTGGGATGATTCAAGCTAATATAATAAAAAAAGAATAGCTTAGAGCTCGCACAGAGCTTGCTGCAGCGCTATGTGGCACGTAGACGCCACACTTCCCTCACTATCCCATACAGCCGTGAGATGCCCTGTACACTGTACATCATCACAGCCTATAACAGTCAACTGCGGGACTTATGGTCTCTCCCACGAAAGGAGAGGTTATTGCCATAATCTCCACGCTTGGCAGGCGGGTTGGCGATCTCTAATATTTTGCCTCGAAAATATTAGTCGCCTCGTACGACACCCACGAGTATAAGGGGTTCAGACGACTGAATGTGTAACCATGATCCAATGGTCAGGTTCCCCTGGTAGCAGAGCTACGGAGGTCAGATAGCAGTCGCTCTACTGCACATACCTGATCTGCCAAATCCTGGATCATGGCCAAGCGAACCCCGGGCCCTCCGCACAACTGGGACATTAACGCCAAGATCTCTTTAATTAACCTTCGATATCGATCTCTAAAGTCTTGATACAACCAAACAATCCTTAACAGTCCTGAAATGTACGACCCCTAATCCAGCCCCAAAATAGCCTAATGACATTCACCAGCCCCAGGAATAAAGCCCGAATCAATCACCTCTAAGACAATAATAAAATGCCCAGACTGTCTTTCGAACTACAGTTTATGGTTCGGAGTCGGCCTTTAACGACCTATGTTTACGCTACCTTCAATCACTCGCCAGATGTGGGCAGCAATAATAAACAACACGGTCTATATTTGTATGAATGTATGCGAAGAACAATGAGGATCAAGTAGACTTTGTCACTTGGTAAGCGAATGTACACTCCATGTGGTTGGCTTAAGACTCGGATTCCAATGTTGTGGCGGAGTGGAAGTTGTTTCAGCGTTTGTTTAGTACAAATATCTATTTAATTCATGCTGAATGTACAGAGTACCGCGGTGGCCGTGTGGTGTCCGGCAGAGTAGAATAGCACCAACCCTTTACACTGGTGGGAGTCGTACAAGGCGACTGATATTTTCGAAGCAATCGATCTAGAGTCTCCGTATGGGCAGCAGCGTTTTCCATTGTCGTATTAATAACAATGCTAGCTCCAGCCAAGCGTGGACATTATGGCAATAACCTCCGTTTTTGTGGGAAAGGCCCTAAGTCCTGCAGTGGACTGTTATGGGCTGTGATGATGATTCATCTCGAAGAAAATCCAAATGTCCTATTCCTTATAATTTAAGTAGAGTTTATGATATGATCTCCACATGGAGACAAGTGGTCACCGCTGCCTAAAGACATTCGCAACACCAGCAGGCTAATTCCCTGATTTCAATAATTGAAATCGTTACTTTTGTTATTACATACGACCGATTCAATAGTTTCAGTTGTTGCAACGAACATTTGTTAGCAACTGAAATGCACCCATGAAATCGATGATATGGAATCGTAAAAATCACCATTTCAATAACTGAAATCTGAGAATTGTTGGCAATTTTTACGTACGTAGTTAGCCTACAGGAGTATCGCCAATGCGTTGCTCACCTCTATAACACGTTGCTCTGACTAATGCCCTGCACTGTGTTAGGCCCGGCTGATTATTCCAGTTATTTAATGATTTGCAGTTTATCTAAAAGGTCAGTTTGACAAGGCTTGTTGGTATGCCATAGAATGGTTCTGGAATGGTTACCAGCCCTTGCGAGGTCGTCGGCAACTTCATTGCCTTCGATCCCTTCATGCCCTGGGACCCAGCGGAAGATCACCTGTTTTTTCTCACCCAAGGAATTGAGGGCATCCACACAGTTTAGCACCAATCTTGAACTCACAGAGTCCGAAGAGAGGGCCAGTAGACTGTACTAACTCCATCAGGAGCTCTCCAACAACACTTCAGCTATTACAGTCCTCATTGTGCCGTTGTCTGTCCGAATCCCCGAATTATTCTCTCACAAAATAGTTACAAAGCACAATTTGGTCAAATTACTCGCAGCTATGACCTACATTTTATTGAAAGCCAGCCAAATGTGCGTCGCTCTAACAAAAGGCTTTGTGTCCGCTACAGGGCAGGAAATGAACCCAGTGGTGGTTCATTAATTCATAATAATACACCGATGTAATACACTTAAATCATTAGGTACGTCTTGTTGCCGGTAATGGAGCGTGGCGGCCTGTCATTTGCCGTAATACCATATTTATTTCTAATTCTACAGTGAGTGTCGCACGTGTCATGTACATAAGTACAGTCTAGAAAAAGGAGTAATCGAGGTAGTGAAGGGAATGTAGATATTTCTATATCATTCTGTACCAATTGGAGCCGCTCGACTGCACAAGTCACTTTTATTTTTGGTTATCTTATGACATTAAGATTGTGATTTTTTTTTTATGTTGTAACATTATTTTAAGAATAATGACTACTTATGAATTTAATAACATTTGACGTGTAAATTTATGTTTATCAAAATAAACAAAATGTGACTTTAACGTGACTGAAATGCGAAACTGCCAAGAAAATGTCAGGCACCCCCGTTTTCATTTCTAGAACCCACACAAGGAGATATGTAAGTGCTAAAATACTCAACTCCCGTACAATTGTTTGTCAAGAAACGAACTAATTTGCCACCGGGGATGAAAACAAAAGATGTGAAAAAGAAAATACCGTAGACGGCGCCGCTTTTGTACGCAACCAATAATTGTTCTTTGTGAGGTGAGGTACTGGATTGAATGAAAAGGCGAACCTTTAGTGCTTGTAAGTAACCTTATGTGTACAAATATATGAATATGAATATGAATGAATACAATCAACTGAAGCACTGTTCTAAGTACCTACTTGTTGGAGGGATATACGTCTGACATCAGAATTTTTTTTTAGATTTAACTCAATTCAACTCAAAACTTATTATTGATTCTCTTTCAATCGTCAAAAATGGAAAGCGAAAGGAAAAAGGATATTTAAAGCTTATTATCATTATTTCGGCAACAGGATAGCTGGGAGCAGTCCCGAGGCGTTTACAAAGTTCTTTGGCAAGGAAATTGGCACTTTGGCACTTTTACTCCACAAATAGACATGCTATTTACGGAATAAAACTGCCAACTTCTAACTTTGAAGTTTCTTCGGACAAAAGTAGCAACATTCTACTTAATGGGTGCCAGATTTCTTCGCAATTCTACGAGTGGCTGCCTTCTGGGAGAGGCTACGCTCACCTGACAATGCCATACTAAATATAAATAAATATACTTGAACAAATTCACACAGCGCCATCTAGTCCCGAAGTAAGCAAAGTTTGTATTATACGTGTTACAAAACCGATTAACTACTTTTATACTTTTTCTTAAATACATACTTATTATACATACTATTATTATACGTTTATTGCTTTTCTCCACACCCGGTAGGGTTGGCTGGAAGAGATCTCTTACAGAGATAAGCCCACCTTTGTAAACAACCTCTTGTAATATATGTTTTAACTTTTTTCATGTGCAATAAAGTATATAATAATAATACTACACTCAAACCCGTAACAGAAATTAAAATTCATCATTTCAATTTCTGCTCGGCCGGAAAGCGAACTGAACCACTTAGGTCGTCGACTGTCTGTTCCCTACTTAATATTAATTACTACCCATACACACTACAACATGCAAATACGTCGTCACAATTACGTGCACTGCTCACTAGACCCAATTACAGTGATATCGATTCTAGTGGGTAACCGCAAGTGTACCAGCCCGAATGGCAGAGCCCTGAATGCCCTAACAAACGCCAATCGTCTGGATATTCAATCGTGAGGGCTTATTAGCCGATTGTGGATGGCAGAGTTGTAGGGATGTGCCGATATTGTGGTTGAGTCGATCGATTAAACGATGTTTGATCGCAAAAACAATAATATTCAGCCCGCCTTTGCTATGTAAAATTGTACTTTTGTAACTCCTGTATTTATTTATTAAACAATAAAGAGTGTACATACAAACATATTTTCATGAGTTTCAACATTTATCGCAATACAATATTGTTACTGTTTAGATCAGCTGTATAGAATTGCGCTAATACTTCAATGTCTTAGACCAGACAATGGGCAGCAGTTATTTCCGTGCCTACCTATTTTAAATACTGTAAAGTCCTCCGCGGATGTGGTGCGGGCTGGTTGATGTGGTGTAATCTTTAGTAACATCAATTAATTCACTAGAAAATGTAGTATTGACACTATTCACAATGAGCGTCGGTGGCCTTATGGCTAGCGGGTGGGCCTCAAAAGCGAGATGTACCGATTTCGATCCCCGCCATTGCCTCAGTGCCGCCGTCATTGGTACATACAGTCTTAGACTGAGTTACGCAGTTGATAGTTTAATACAAGCCGATGCTCCTACGGTGAGGTAAAACATCGTAAGGAAACCACCACATTCAGGCAACTGATCCACCCTGGTCAGGTTCGCCTGTTAACGGATCACAAATGTCAGGTGGCAGTGGCTCCACTGTAATAACTTAATCTGTCAAATCTAGATCATGGTCAAGGCGGACGCCGGGACGAGCACAACCGGGATATTGACGCCGTCGATGTTTGTTATTATTGAGTCGATAAAAAAATACGTATTTCGATAAAATCTCATCGTATAGGCGCATCCCTACCGATACAACCGCGCTGTGGATAGCCAATAGGATAGAGTAACAACGACAAGCAACCATTGTGCTGTCACCAGCCATATAAATAGACAATAGGTAAGCCTGACGGACTGTGCGTAATTACGTGAATGGCTGACTCTTGTATGGGAGCGGAAAGTGGCAATTTGTTCACCACCCTTCAATTTAGTTGTAGCGATGAAGTTGTACGACATTATGGCAGTGTTTTCTCTTAACCTTAAATTGAATAAATATGTTTGGGTTTGAGAACCATGATCCAATCTGGTCAGGTTCCCCTGGTAGCAGGGTCATGGAGGTCAGATGGTAGTCGCTCCACTGTAATAACCTGACCTGCCAAATCCTGGATCATGGTCAAGGCGGACCCCGGGCCCTCGTTCTCGAGAGCATAATCGGGACATTAACACCAAAATGTTTTTTTTTTTTTGGGTTTGAGTTTTTTTTTTCATTTTATGGTGGAGTTTGCGTGAGTGTAGTGTAGTTTTGAGGCGTGGTGTAAGTTTATTTTTAAATCCCGACGGAGAATGAAGGGTTTTATAAGTTAGACGTCAGGTTGAGAGCCAATTTAATCGAAGTGGTTCTTAGCTTTGTTTATTCAAATCGGTTCAGTAGGTATTTGAGTTTAAGTAAACTTGGCCGGGGTTTATCCGAGATTTTCTGTCGCTTAGGTTATGTAAAGTCCAGTCTCAGCTTTACACAAATCATGGTTAGCCGTGAGTATAGATTAAAAGCAAGGGGTACGATGCTATAGGTAATTTTTATATCTTGTACATATGGACTTTTCGTTTTCTAAGAGTGAACGAATTAAAAAGAGACCTTTGAGATTTAACATAACTGTGAGCGAATTTTTTTACTGAGAGATAGAAAGCCACTGTTAGCGACTTTATATTTCTATGTAAGGAAGGATAAGGTAGTATGTGAGTATAATTTTTGAATGTTATAATGGCATCAGGTAAGCGGGTCACTTGATGGATAATTGTCTGCCACTTATGTACTAATTAATGTCAACACCCCAACGCGTTGCCCGCCGCTAATAAGGATTAGTTTTTTAATTGTGGTTGTATTTTGCTTTTTGAGGTAGTATACCGAAGCTGACCATCGACTTAAAAGTCAAATTTCTGTAAGATAAAAATCCTAAAACTAGAAGCAAGTACACTTATTTTACAAATTATTTACATTACATATTAAAAACTCAAAGACTCGTGCAATTTTGCCTCCAACATGAAAATGTCCACAACTCAAAAGTCACTTTTCGGCGATGGTTGCTTTTTGTAGGACTATAATTTTCACTTACCGACTCCCTGACAGTCTTGAGCTTGGTTCCACCCTTCCACCACGAGATGTTGGGCTTGGGCCGAGCCCCCACGGCCTGGCAGATGAGCTCGGTGCTCTGCCCCGCCACCAGGGGGCGCTTGCCGCCTTGGAGACGCACCCAGAGCGGTCGCACTGCGGACAGAGAAGACATATTGTGAGGGATATGGTTTAATAAATAATGCTTACCGACATATGTCGGAAAGCCCCCGACAAACTCTACATAGGTACTCAAATATATTTCCTAAACTACTGAACCAATCTCGATCAAACTGGCTTCGAAATGAAGATAACTGCATCGCATTCGGTCCAGCCGCTAAACAGATACGACGCCAAAGACCGAGACACAAATACACACGTTAAACACATAACACCCCTGTTTTTGCACCAGGGGTTCTAACAAATAAATTCATATTTTTTTTGCCTATTGATTGCGGACGGACGGTCCATCTGTTGGAAAGCGGCCACCGTCGTCAAAGACATGGACAATGACAATGTTCAATGCCCGTTTTAGATTTAACCGCGTTTTCATACTCGTATCTAAAACAGGCATAATTATCCATTGCCTAAAAGGGTCCAACTCCAATTGCGTAGGCACATATCGTAGATTAAGGAAATGACATAAATCCTATAGAAATAAAAAAATAATAATCTTGGCTTTAATGTCCCGGTTGTGCCGTTGAGAACGAGGGTCCGGGGTCCGCCTTGACCATGATCCAGGATTTGGCAGGTCAGGTAATTACAGTGGAGCGACTGCCATCTGACCTTCATGACCTACCAGGGGAACCTGACCAGATTGGATCATGGTTACACATCCAGTTGCCTGAATGTGCAGTTTTCATCACGATGTTTTTCCTCACCGTAAGAGCATTGGTTAGAATTCAACTAATGTACGTAACTCAGAAAAGAGTCATTGGTACATGGCCGCAGCGGGATTCGAACCCGGTACCTCTCTCTTACGAGTTGAATACTCAACCGTCCGGCTATCGACGACATGGACAATAGTAATGTAATAGTTCAATGCCTATTTCAGATACGACCGTGTTTTCGTACGCAGTTATATCTAATACAGGCATAATTATCCTATGCCTAAAAGGGTCCAACTCCAATTGCGTAGGCACATATCCTAGATTAAGGAAATGACATAAATTCTATAGAAATACGAGTATAGAAAGTAGGAAGTTGACTGACATAGTATTCGCATTCATTTATTCGTTTTACTGACAATAGCTACATCCTGATCAATAAAATAACGAATAACTTTAATAATAGACCATTCTCTCTTCAGTCTTATGGAATAAGTTGCGATAGGTAGGTAGGGAAGGACAATACATACGCAATTCAAACTGTAATAGTGAAAACAAAATCAAAATTGATGAGTAAAAGAAGGTACCTATAGTTTAAGTGAGTTTTACAACCCTTTCTTTCTGAAATAACTGATTGTTCGGTAACCACGCTGGGCCTCAAGTCCTCTAATTTACTACACCGATTGAATTGTAATCGGACCGCTAGAATAACTCAATTGCAGTTTTAATTGCAGCATAATAACAAAAACGCGTCAAACTGCCACTGATTAGCGATTGCGATCAAATTATAAACAAATTAAGCCACTAGTAAAAGTTACAGAATACTAAAAACGTGTCAAACTGCCATTTAACTGCGTATGAAATTTAATTACAATTCAAATTATGTTATTGGCGCCACAAACTATTAGGTTGGGGAAAAAGTCTTTTCGCATGTAGTATGTATGAACTTGTAATAAAACATCTTTGGCTATACTATTTGTACCTGGCTGGTTTTAGTATCATTTAAAAGTTTAAATTTTAAAGAAGATAATTCCAAATTCAAATTATGAAAATGCGTGATTTTTATTTGTTTTTCTTACCGTCAAGATGAGTGAATCTAATGAAGAAATTAGATACATTTTAAAATTTTACTACAAAAAAGGTAAAAATGCAACGCAAGCCGCGAAAAAAATTTGCATGTTTTGTAATGCAGTATCTGTGAGAGTAGCACAAATTTGGTTTAAGCGTTTTCAATCCGGAAATTTTGATGTCAAAGATGCACGTCGCTCTGGTCGCCCTGTTACGGATAAAATGGAAGTGCTATTTTTTAAAAAGTGAGCATGATCGGCATATCAGTAGTAACGACGAAGCTGAAGAACTGGGAATTGACCACAAAACAGTTTTGGCGCATTTTAAAAAAAAGGGTACACAGAAAAGCTCGATATTTGGGTACCTCACGAGCTCTCTGAAAGAAACCTAATGAACCGTGTACTCATTTGTGATTCTTTATTACGACGTAATGAAACCGAACAATTTTTGAAGAAATTGATAACTGGTGATTAAAAGTGGATCACGTACGACAAGAACGTGCGAAAAAGGTCATGGCCAAAGGCCGGCAGGCTTCACAGACTGTGGCGAAACCCGGGTAAACTCGCAACAAGGTGATGCTGTGTGTGTGGTGGGATTGAAAGGGCATTATTCATTATGAGCTGTTACCACCAGGCAGGACCATCGATTCAGAACTCTACTGCGAACAACTGATAAGAGGAAGATTGAGAACAAGAATTTGAGATTAAGCGGCCGGAATTTATCAACAGAAGGGGTGTGGTTTTTCATCATGATAACGCTAGACCTCACACATCTTTAACCACTCATCAAAAATTAAGAGAGTTTGGCTGGGAGGTGTTAATGCATCCGTATAGTCCTGACTTTTCACCTTCAGATTTCCACCTGTTTCGGACTCTTCAGAATTCTTTAGGCAGTGTCAGGATAACATCACGAGAGGACTGCCAAAACTACTTGACGCAGTTTTTTGATCAGAAACCTCAAAATTTCTATAGCAATGGGATCATGTCCCTACCTATAAGATGGCAAAAAGTTATCGAACAAAATGGTACCTACATACTTTAGTTAAATGTAAATAAACTATTTTAATAAATTTTTGAATTTTCTAAACCTTTCTCCCTAACCTATTATGTCTTGTCTGATGTATGTCTAACATTTTTAAACTTAAACCATACATTTTTCCAAAAACGAAAAATAATCACGTATACCTACACTCCATTTTATTACAATATAGCTACCTAAGTACCTACCTACTCGCACCAACAATTCGAGTTGTTCACGCAGATCGCTTCCCGAGTTCTAATTTCGGCGACGGGGCAAAGTTGGAGGTCGGGCATTTGCGGAAATGGAAAGCAAAACGAGTAAAGTCACGGCGAAATTGGATCGTTAAAAAAGAATAAGCCAACAATCTCGGGATCGATTCTAACGCTACTCGACCTACACGGGAAAGTTTTTAATTTTAGATTAGAGACACACGGCCGGCCGGGACGGGCAGTATTGCAAATGTGCACGAACGAACATTTGATTGAATGGGGATGATGATTTATGACTTCTATCGAATAATAAATAAATAAATAGTCTATTTATTTAAAAAAAAAATTAACATAAGAATTTAATAAGTATATTAACGTATATTTAACGGTGTAAATTTTAGACTTAAGTTTTTCTTGAATAAATTATTATTATTATTATTTACGTGTATTTTACTTTCTCAGCCTAAGCTGGTACGTAGTTAGCACCTACGGGCCAAGACCAAGTAGGTGCTACTTTAAGTTTGTATGGGGTCCACGCCTGGTGTGGTAGTGACATTTTCATCTAACGGTAATTGCATGAACTTTCTTACTATCCTACAGGTGTTCAGTATAGCGGCTTTTTGTAACATTATGTAGGATGTATCTGGCAAATTAATGAGTTTAAGGCTGTGATGAAGATAATTTGGGACAACACCGGTGGTGGATAAAACTATTGGCACAATATAAACTTTCTCTTGATTCCAAATTCTTGTGACTTCGTCCTTTAGTTCCGTATATTTGTTTATTTTTTCTGTTATTGTATTTTGTATATTGTGGGTGTTTGGGACTGCAATATCTATAAGGTAAGTGATTTTATTTTGTTTATCTTTCAGTGTTATGTCCGGTCTATTATAATGAATGGTTTTGTCTGTAAGTATCGCCCGGTCGTAGTACATTTTGTAAGAGCAGTTTTCGAGTATTATCTGTGGGGTGTATTTGTAGTATGGTGTTTTATCATTATCTATAAGCTTGTGCTTAATTGCCAGCTTTTGGTGTATGATGTTAGCAACTTGGTTGTGTCTGTAGGTGTAGTCTGTTTGAGAAAGGTTTGTACAGGCTCCTGTTATGTGTTGTATGGTCTCTGTTTGGGTTCGACATCTGCGACATTTGTCATTTGTGACATTGGGATCTTTGATTATGTATTTTCTGTAGTTTTTAGTATTTATTACTTGGTCTTGAATTGCAATTATGAAGCCTTCGGTCTCTGGGAATAGATTACCTACTTTGAGCCATTTGTTTGAGGCTATTTTATCTATATGGGACTGTTGCAAATCGTGGGGATGTCTACCATGGATCACTTTTCTTTTCCAAGTCTCTATTTTTTGTTCTTGAAGATTGTCTGTACTGGGTGGATCAGTGTTATCATCTAAATTAAGCGGAGTAAGATGACGATCATTTTGTACAATAGATCGATGGATATTACTTGTTTGGGATTTACTATAAAAGAATTTTTTAGTCTATTAATCTGTTTTTGCCAAAGTTGATGAATGTCTATGGCACCTCTACCTCCGCTCTGTCTTTTAATAGTTAACCGTTCAACTGCAGATTTGGGATGTAGGTGGTTGTTTTTAGTGAGAGTAGCGCGATTATTATTATTATTATTATATTATTATTTCTCTACAGTAACGTATACATAATTTGGTATGCAACTAGATACATTATTAAGACATCAGAACATGTTGACCACGTATACATCTTTGTGGGGTCTGGTGCCTGAACTAGGAAGCCTGTAGTACAGGTCACCAGGTAGGTACCCCACAGAATAAGTATGTCATATAAGTCACGAGGCCTACGGACAGATTAAAAAAAAACTGCCACACAAAAGACAATTTTTTTATAGTTAGACTAGCAAGGTCAAGATGCGACCAGTGATGGAGCATACCTGTCTAGGAACAGCCTATTCACTCTAGCCTTGGAGGTAACCAGATTAAAATGATCAGGGAACACGCTCGCAGGCCGTACGTTCAAAGTTAAATGTAGGTGCAAAATATACACTTATTTAACGTCAATACACATTATAATCAAGAAATATTTATTTTTGTTTATTTTATTTATTAGGTATTAAGAACGTATTACATATTATAAATAGTACAATAGTCTAATGTTCTCATAACGCTGAAGACCGCAACAAGTGGAGGCGCATCGCGAGGGCTGCCTTATCCAGAGAAGAGGCATCGTCATGAAACCACGACCATACAAGAGGTAATTAAAAGAATACATTTACAATTCGGATTTCCAGCAGTTGTCGCTTCTTCTATAGAGCCAGCCCCCTACCGGATTCACTTCTTCAAAATCATGCAAAATCGAAAGGAAAAAAGCAATAAAATCCGTCTCAGCTCCCCATCCCGCCCAACCGTACGTCCGAAGCGTTGTAAATTGAATTTTAATGATTGTTGTAGAATAAAAAGTGGGGTGTATATTCAATTTCCTTGTCGACGGCCAATCCATTAGTGTAAATTAAACCTCTCATTTACATATGCATGCTGGGTGGACATCCATCAAGAGGCAAGGAGGGTCGACCCACCTTCCTACCTTCGATTTACGATATGTATTTCCTATTAGGTATTATCGTGGAAAAATCTAATATCTAAATAATCTTTATCCATCCAAGAGGAAGACCCATAACATTAACTGAGCAGATCAGTAATGTTCTCAAAAAAGCTGGGGTCCAAAGTGGTAAGAATAAAAGGAGATGTATGAAAAGAGTTGTGGATATATGCGAGGCTAGGGAGTTGTGTCAGGACAGAGCAAAGTGGCGGTCCGTAGTCTCTGCCTACCCCACCTGTGGGGCACAGGCGTGAGCTTTATGTATGTATGATGTGTTTATCGGACCCACTTCGGACCCCAGCTTTTTTGAGAACATTACTGATCTGATCAGTGAATGTTTTCCTGGGTCGTCCCCTTAAGGGCTGGTTTTCCAGATTCGCGCTATATATCTCTTTTGTCAATCGTCTATCATCCATTCTCTCTACATGCCCGAACCATCTTAACATCTCTCTTTCTATTTTTGATACTACATCATCTTTCATGTCACACCTTTCACGGATCACTATATTTTTCACTCTATCACTCAATTTTACTCCACATACTTTCCTTAGGGACCTCATTTCAACCGCATTTATTCTACTTTCATTCCTCTTCTGCCATGTGTTTATCCATCTATAATAATAAGTATATATCTTAATTAATAGCCGCATAGCTTCGTAGACGGCCAGACGGTGCACTTGATGGTTCGTGGCCATCGTCATGATGGTTAAGAGGGAAGCTGTTGCGATATTGATGTTTGAGGTACCCGCACACAGAGTTGTAGTTCAACGGCAAGACTTCAGAAGCGAGAATATTCCAGATCTTGCGCCGATATGAAAAGAGTTATAAAATTGATAGTTGTCATATTATTAATCATATTATAAAAGGGATTAAGTGAGTGGGTTTAGGTACAGTTTAAAAGCAGAAGTGCAATCACCATAGTAATAATCGTATTCCAATGCCTTAGATCAAGTACTTCTGGTATAATACTTTATCTAACTCCTGTGCGTGACAACAATTTGAAATTCAATAAAGAATCTCTTAAAAAATATAATAAACAAAACTCTGTGGTCAAGAATGAGCTATGAGAAATAAAGGATGCATCAAGTAGGTACCTTTTGTGTTGTTGAAGTTGCAAAGGAATGTTTGCTAAAAGTGTTACCTAATGTACTTATGCGAAACTGTAGGTATATCCTTTTTTACGAATAATGTACTTAGAAACTAGACCTCAGACCTCAAGCGATATCTACATTCTATTAAAAAAACAAAAACTACCTTCCTACCCACTAACATTGACATTTTGCTAATGAGAAATTAACTCGATACAACACAGCACACCTGTCAACTTGTTTACAGTTGTTATTAACAATCATATTAATATTAATGACAGACAGACAGACAACATGACGTCGAATGCAACTGTCGGCTCCAATGCTTTCAATGAAAATTAATGAAGTTAAATAAAAAAAACATCTTTTCCGGTGAAAGACCGGCCAATAAGAGCGTTTGTCCACGGTCCGGTTTCTTCTCGGATGACGGATTCCGGCGTTTTGACGGAAACGGAAACTGATCACGTTTGTCCACTACACCGAATCCGATCCGATGCCGGACATCGTAATATACTGATTAATATCCATTTTTTAATAAAAAAATACAAGCTCTTACAGGCACACAGCCCACATCCACTTAAATAACGTTTGACGGAGACGGATTGACGCCCGTGGACAAATCCATACGGGTTTTGTATTGCGGGTACTCCGGATCGCGGCTCCGGTTTAGCGGTTCATCCGAACATCAAGTGAACAAAAGTTTATATAAATATATAGGCCGCTTCTTGAGAATAAGAATAAAAAACATAGACATTTATTGCCACAAGACACCACGACACGACAAAAAATAAACAAATTTAAAAATTATAATTAAAAAGTAAAGTAAAGTAATGTCGCGGCGGTCAGTGCAAAAGGGTACTACTCAGCTTGTGCTGTGAACCACGAGCCGTCTCACAGCGCCCTTCTTCGGCCCGGATTTTCTCGGATGACGTATCCGGCGAGACGTATCCGAACGCAGTGGACAAACGGCCAATAAGCCACGCTAATTCGTTTCGAGAAGGAAACAATAAATTTCAATCGAATATTTAATTAGGTGATTAGTGGGAGTGTGTTTTTGATGTTCCGCTTTTTAAAAGTCTATACCTTCATTGATTTTGTGAAGAGACTCTCTTATGACTCCTGTTTGTGTTTTATACTCTATTTTTTTATATTGTTTTTCTATGTCATATGGCAGGCAAACATGAGCGGTTGGTACTATTCTACTCTGCCGGGCACCACAGGGCCATTTATCGACTTATGTAATACTTTCCTCTCAGAAAATGTCAATGGTACATGTCGGCACTGGGGATCGAACTTGGTACTACCCTCACGAGGTCGACCCGTTAGCTAGTACACCATTGCCGCTTCTTTATGAGAAGCCGAAACTCTACAATATTATAATAAATAATAAATAAATAAAGTCGTGGACAAATTCAATAAGCGCCATCTAGCCCCAAATAGTAATAACAAATAATCATGTTGGCGTTAATGTTCCGGTTATGCTCCTGCGCATGAGGGCCCGGAGTTCGCCTTGACCATGATCCAGGATTTGGCAGATCATTACAGTGGAGCGACTGCCATCTGTGACCCTGCACATTCAGTCGCCTGAATGTGCAGCTTTCGTCACGATGTTTCCCCTCACCGTAAGAGCATCGGTTGGTATTCAACTAATGTACATAACTCAGAAAAGAAACGGTAGGAAACAGTAAAGGCCACCTTATGGAAAGTGGCCGCCGCTGCCTATCAGGGGTATCATCGCCAATGCGCCCATTTTTTTATTTTTGTTGCTCAATGCGATGTGAGTAGGGAGTTGTGATGATATCAATCCCTGTTCCCTGATACCGGCAGGTTTAAGCACATGCTTCCCACATGTCCGTGGTTACCCGTCAGGTGACCAAAACCAGCGCAGGCGACCCTCTTCAATAAGAATCCGCGATATCTCTCATCCAAGGCTGTCACGGATGTAGTCATTACGTACGCAATCAAGTCGCGGAACTCCGCACATCCACCACAGCCTCCCTCTACCTCCACTTCCGAACACAGTATTTTAATACAAAACGCCTGTTTTATAAACAGATCAATTTCCCCGACAAACGATTAGGTACTACCAACTCGAAAAGTTAAGATGAAAAATAAAAAAGTTCCTCCCGAAAAGATATCTCTTTATCATTACGGAATCATTATAATTCATCTGGGTGCGTCGTGATTGACGGGTCATTACAAGATGGGGATATATTCCTACGTGACTCGCCGGTTCTGTCAAATATGACGTCTCATTCTAGCGTCACTGTTTTTGTATCTAGCATCTCGCTCTTTATATCACGCGGGGATTATATCGATATCATATTAATGTTATGCTCAACTTACAATCGGGAATGTCGGGCAGAGAAATGTTTAAACGTAATTTTGGTTTAAAGAAAGTTGAGAGTACCGACCATTTACTGCCTGTCTATTTACATCAATCATTTTGAATTTCCAAAAAGTAAAATTTAATTTCACATCTGTAAAATGCGATTTCAGATTCTAAAAAAAATTACGTAATTTAATATATAGATAGTTGACGCAGAACGATATTTTCAAATCTTTACATAGTACCAAACAAAGTCGCTTCCCGCACCCCGCTGTCTGTCCCTCTGTAACTATGTATGTACGCATGGATGTTTTATACCTACCATGCAACGGATTTTAATGCAGGTTTCTGCACAAGATAGAGTGATTCAAGAGGAAGGTTTATAGGGTAGGACAACATGCGAACGAAGTCGCGGCGGGGGAGATAGTCTATCAAAGAGATTGGAAAGTTAGCTACCGTCATGGTTAAAAAATGTTTTTTTTTCTCTGTGTAGTCTATCAATAAATAAAAAACTAAAACGCGCGCAACGGTAGTCAAATACCAACCAATACCCAAGAAACCGCGAAAGCGGTCCCACATAAATTAAAAAACGAACCTAAATAATAAAGAAATCCTTTTCGGCCAGCATTTATTTCCAGCCGCGATATGATCAAGCTATACGTAACGTGATTATAATCTGTAGACGGTATCCCTTAATTGACAGCTTGATATACTTTTGTGCGCGAATGTCCTTAGCGGCACGGCTTTAAATCGGGTTCCAAATTTAAATTACGGGAGTTTAAATAAAAGAGCTTGTTCTCAGTTTGATAATCTACTTTCTATTCGACTGATGGCCTACTTAATGTATACCTAAATATGATAATTTGAATGTGGTTACTGTACAACGCAAAACGCCAGGATGGGACTTGGGTGAGACGAACACAGATAGTTTTTATAACTTAGATTAACACAAAGGAAATCCTGAAATTTAATGTAGTTTCCGCGGGATCACAGCATAAATGAATTTTACGCGGACGAAATCGCGGGGTAAACCTAGTTAATAAAAGAGACCCTTATCAATTGCATATAATAAACAGTAAAAAAGTGTGTCTGTACATTGAAAATATATTCAAAAACATAATTATGCGCGATGAAGAATTATTATGTAAGAACTGTTTAATTTATTCTAAATATATCGTTTTAAAGTTACACGGGATTTAAGATGTCCATTCAAATTCTAAATCTTAGATAATCTTGAAACAATATATTTCAACGAAAATCTGCCAACCACAAGCATAGTTATTGGTTTCTAGATCACGTATACAAAATTTTATTGGCTTTCGGAATATTGAAAATATGATCAAACTACGTTTGCATGGAGCGCGCTGGAACGCGGTCGGGGGACTCTAGCCTTATGTAAACAAAATTTGCAATGTAAGACATGTAGGAGTAGGGGTAGGACACCACGCGAACGAAGTCGCACCGGGCCGTTAGTAATATAATTAAAAATAATAACTAGGTACCAACGGCACACAAAATCTATACTTATATTCAAATATCTTCGAAACCACAAAACAAACCACTACAATCAGCCATCAGATGTCATATACAGCCACACATATATATACCTATGTATGCTTAAAGGTCGTAAATATAAAACAAGAAAAGCCCTATAATAATCTGGTCAATATCCTGGTTGTACTCTTGCGCGGAAGTGCCCGGAATCCACCTTAACCATGATCCAGGATTTGGCAGATCAGGTAATTACAGTAAAGCGACTGCCATCTGACCTCCGTGACCCTACCAGATTGGATCAGGTTCACACATTCAGTCGCCTGAATGTGCAGGTTTCCACAAGATGTTGTCCCTTGCCGTAAGAGCATCGGTTAGTGTACAACTTATGTGCATACCTCAGAAAAAGTCATTGGTACATACATACATAGCAGCTACAGTCTACACTGAGTATCGAACTCGGTACCTCTCGCTTACGAGACTGACCCTAGCCATTACGCCACCGACGCTCGCGAAACTGATGCTCTTATAAAATTAAAACTTTACAAAATCTCACAGTGACAATGCACCTGCGATTCTGCATTTTTATTGCCTGCAACCTAGATTTTATAGTCGCCTATGAAATCTAGGTCGGTCCGCTCGTTTGTTACTGTTTTTTTTATTGAGTAAAAAGATACAACAGTAGTTATATTAAAGTTGATCTGTCAAACAAACTGGGAGGTTGTATTGCAAATTATCATGTCGTGGTGTCCTTTGTAATAAATATTTTCTTTATTTCTTTCAAACTGCTGTGCAGTTTTAGGACAGAGTTCTCTCTAAGTAAACGATACTTCTTTGCATAATGTTTGCATTACATTACATAATAATTCAAATATTACTAGATACTAAAGGTATATTAATTGAAATTGTTGTCCCAGTGTAGTATAAAAAAGCCAAACCTCAGTTACGTATTCAACAAACCCTACCTGCCTTCATTCCTATCGCAATCACGTAAACCACCATCGTAAATAATGCCGCCATTATTACCATAATTCTTTGACGCTCCCAAAGGAAACTCCGCGAAGGATGATATCAAAACTTTCATCTATACAGACGAAACTATTTCTTGCAAATAAATACGCAAAAGGAGAGAAAAAAAGTAAAAAAGCCGCCAACAGAGGCCTTATTTGCTGCCTCCCCAGGGTACAGGCGGGTAACGCCTGGAGGCATGTCGATGCCACTGAGGCGTGATCCCAAAAGTTAGCCTTTATGAAATATGATCCTTCTCTACAGCTAAGTTGCAAAAACTTGTCGGCTGATATATTGGCTGGCGCCTGGTAGGGTTTGGAGAATGGTATACTGGCTTTTGCTAGCGATTTCGTACGCGTAGACTTCGATTAAAAGTAGCCTGTGTTCTATCCAGAAGGCTAGTAATCTCTCGGCTAGTTGTCCGTGAAACGTTGTGTCTGTCGCACGCGTCATAAGCCTATGTGCATTATTTATCGCTCACCTTGTACTGTACAAAAGTATAGGTTATACCACGCGGCACGCACGTTTACGCCGAAGAACAATATCGAGAGAAAAAGTATCGGCGAGAATAAGTCAAAACCGACAACCCCCATTAGATCAGCATGATTCATTTAAGGCCTCCACTAGGTTGCAAATAAGTCACTGAACATTATAATCATTACACCGTCAAATTCCTATCTAATTCCTATTATTTAAAAAATAACGTTTATTTTTCAACAAATGTGTAGTTGAGATGTAGATTTATAAAAATATACTGGTTAAACGAAACAAGTAGGAACCTTAGGAACTAGAGGCTGTCAGCATCGACCCTACGTACCTAATCACATTACAAACCCCACCACATCCCAGCGCCCCAACAAACCCACGAACGCAACTTTAAGAAATACGCAGCCCGGCCGAGTTTTCAGAACTTGGATACATCTTGCAAAGTTTTGAAACTTATTCCATATTTCATTTATTGTTGACTAGTGTGTTAACGGGGTTCCCCATCTCGCTGGCTCCAGCGCCATTATCTAATTACTATGCATTAATATTGGAGAGTTTCGGCTTCTCAGAAAGGAGCGGCGGTGTAATAGCTAGCGGGTAGGACTTGTGAGCGTCGTACCGATTTCGATCCCCAGTACCGATACTAATGACATTTTTTGAGATATGGAAGTACATAAGTTCTCCACGAACTCATACTCTTATAGTGAGGGAAAACATAGTGACGAAACCTGCACATTCAGGCGACTGCTTGTGTAACCAGGATCCATTCTGGTCAGGGTCCCCTGGTAGCAGGGTCACGGAGGTCAGATGGCAGTCGCTCCACTGTAATTGCCTGATCTGCCAAATCCTGGATCATGGTCAAGGCGGACCCCGGGCCCTCGTTCTGGAGAGCACAACCGGGATATTAACGCCAAAATGATTTTTTTTTAGTATTGGAGAGTTTCCGCTTCTCAGGAAGAAGCGTTGGTGTAATAAATAGGTAACGGGTTGGTTTCGTGAGCGTTGTGCCGAGTTTGATTCCCAGTGCCGACATGTACAAATATCATATTTTAAGTTATGTAAGTACATAAGTTGTCTCCTAACTCATGCTTTTACGGTGAGGGAAAACCTCGTGATGAAACCTGCACATTCAGGCGACTGCTTGTGTAACCATGATCCAACCTGGTCAGGTTCCTCTGGTAACAGGGTCACGTAGGTCAGATGGCAGTCGCTATACTATGTAATTACCTGACCTGCGAAAATCCTGGATCATGGTCAAGGCGGAACCCGGGCCCTACGGAACGCCAAGACGATTATTATTTTTATTATTAATATTGGAGAGTTTCGGTTTCTCAGAAAGTAGCGGCGGTGGTGTAATAGCTGGCAAGTCGGCCTCGTGAGCGTAGTACCGAGATCGATCCCAGTGCCGACAGTACTAATGGCAGTTTCTGAGTTATGGAAGTACATAAGTTGGTACATGGCCCTGAGGTGTCCGGTAGGGTAGAATAGCACAAACCTCTTACACTCGTGCGTGTCGTACGAGTAGTCTCTGTAGGCTCTGTGGGCAGCAGCCTTTTCCATTGTTATTTCACACTGCGATCTCCAACCCGCCTGCCAAGCGTGGACATTATGGCAATAACCTCCCCTATCGTAGGACAGGCCCTAAGTCCTGCAGTGGACTGTTATGGGCTGTGACGATATCTTGAACACTAATCGATGCTCTTATGGTGAGGGAAAACATCGTGAGGAATCTCGCAAATTTTCAGGCGACTGTGTAGCCGTGATCTAATCTTGTCAGATTACCCTGTTTACAGGATCACGGAGGTTACATGGCAGTAACTACCAGACCTGCCGAAATCCTGGATTATGGTCAGCGAAAACGGACAGAATGTTAGTACGTGTCGGTAACATCAGACATAGCTAGCTATACGAAAGATTTACGATCCGGGGTTCAAGGAAGATAGTTTTCCTGTAGGTACCTATATCAAGACTTTCAATTTTGATTACACGGCATGAAAATTTTTATATTTTTCATTTGACATTTTTAACACCGAAAGCGAACGATTCAAAAATACTCGACAAAATAAGTGACACGCATCGAAATGTAGGATTTTTCATCCCGAAAACCCAATCTGTAAACCGTTCGACTTCAGGCGAGCGGTTCAAAATGAAACAGCATAACATTGAGCCCTTGAACCACTTCGGTCGAAGGGCCACTTCGATCCGGGCGGAAATTTCCGCACCCAGCGATTGCATAACAAAACCAACAGCAGGTATGAAAACTTAAAAAAATTTCAATGACGTTGGCAACACCGGAAGTGAACGATTCAAAAATAGAGAAAATCGGCGTCATTCATCAAAATATTGGAATTTTCATTCCGAGAATCTAAATTATAAACCGTTCAACTTCGGGCAAGCGGTTCAAAAACAGAGCCCGTCATGCTACGTGCGGAAGGGACGCACGTAGCATGACAGGCTTTGTCGGGCGAAAAAACTCTAGCTATTTCTTTCGATTTGCGTTGAAGTAAGCGTGGCTCAAACTTTTGTCTCGCGCGAGAAAGCCCGTCATACTACGCGTGAACCACTTCGCAGGTCAAAGGGCCACTTCGATCCGGTTCGGGGCGGAAATTTCCGCACCCAGCGATTGCATAACAAAACCAACAGCCATTGGAGTGCGATTCACACAAACACCTCACAAACTTCACAATTGCCCCTATCAAGCAATTAAAATCTACCCGCAAATGTAATGGTCACATTAGTACCAGGGGTACGCGATTCTCGCCTTTAAGTGCATAGTTTTAAGAGTCAACTGTGTACGATTGTTCGCTCAGTCAACATTCACGCATAGTGAGATTTCGCCCTTGGAAAGGTTTCGATCAGGGTACAGACGGTCGTATCGTATCGTAAGACAGTCTTATGATGTAATTTAATTATTATGAAAATAAAATAATAATTTACACAGTTTTACACCAATTTGCCTTTTTGCTGTCTTGTACATATGCATACAATACATTGGCGATACCCCTGGTGCAGCTACTGTCTATAGTCAGCGGCGGTTACTTTTCATCAGGTGCCCCGCTTTCCTGTTTGCCTCCCGCATGACATAAAAAAATTAACATAAGACTATTTTATGGGCATTTAACTTGAATTTGAGCCATGGAAAAAGAAAAACTAGCATGTTCCATCATCGGCCCCATCGTCACTTACCATCAGGTGAGATGGCGGCCAAATGCCAGGCTAGTATAAAAAAAGAATGCTAATGCCGACTTGGAACAATGCATTTTAATCCACCAAGATACCCTACCACAATGATGAACACACCGATTCGTCCTCCAGGATCGCCCATTCACAGAATGTCATAGAAAAAATTAATATCCCTTGGCACTACATTAAAAATAAAAATGTAAGCTAAAACAGCCAGGTAATAATAACTAAAATTTTCATTTTTTTCAGTGAGCTTTTCGTGGCAAAAATGGCGCTGGCAAAATGGCGGTCTCTGACGTCATTGTCGCGTATTTATTTGGCATTCGAATGTGCAACGGAGAGTTTATTACAGAGGGTGCTGGCTGCAGTGACGTCACAGTTCATCACTGTAGTGTCCTGCTTTTTAGTGCATTTCAGAAGTTTTTGTGTTTTTAGGATTTTATTTTATTTTGTAGATAATAAAGAGACTGGCAATTTTTTTTTTCTGCACTGTGTTCCTAACAAATAATTTATAGTAGGTATTTAGATTTCTGCGACAAACGAGCACCATGTTTAGTAAAAAAAATTACGGTTTTTTTGCAGTAGGTATCAGAACATTGTTTTAGATGTAAATGTAATCTAATCTTATTCTACACTGGTGGACAAGGAATCGTCACCAGGTTGTTGCCTGACTTTTGAAAAAATAACGCGAGTTATCATTCGAAAGGACTAATTGTCCTTTCGGTATATGTCTTTTCATTTAAAACAATTCAAGCTGAAAAGAGACATTTTACCAAAAGTCTGGCAATAAACCTCAACCCGATTCTGTAATCCACCACTATCGGTATTAAATACGAAATTCACATTGAAATGAGGTCAAAATATTTTTCATCGCGAGAGAATCTAGAAAAAGGATCTTTAAAGCCTAGAACATGTGTCACATGGTGGAAATTGCGCATAGCTTAAGCAGAATATCGGAAACTTAGGTCCTAAAGCTCAGAATATATAAGCCGTATCGGTCTATACTTTAGTGCTCTTGGTCGCGAGTATCGGAAGGGGATTTGTATGAAAAATGTTTTCTCCCACTCTAAAAGACGATGCTTTTGATTTTGCCACTTAAAAGGATACTAGTGGACCCGGCGGGACTTCGTTCTTGTGAAGTATTATATACCCCTACCCTACCCTAGGCTACCCTACCCCTACCCCTACCCTACAATACACCTACCATAAACCTACCCTGCATCTACTCTACACGTACCTAACAAGTATCTACCATTTTGCCTTGCTTATAAACCTTCCTTTTTAATCACTACCTATTGTTGAAAACCGCATTAAAACCCGTTGTGTAGTTTAATAGATCTAAACGTACATAGGGACAGACGGCGGGAAGCGACTTTTATACTATGTACGTATAGTTTAGAAAGCAAATGGAGAAAATTTTAATATTACACGTATTAGGTGATTACAATCGTGCGGTATTAAGATAGTGCTACAGAATATTAAACAAAAGTGCGCATAACGAACTCTAGCACCAGAAGAGTGAAGTTTGATTTCTTCTTCTTTTTATGTTGTGGCTAAACTGTAGCGATTTAGCCAAAGACTATAAACAAAGTGACATTAACACGTTATAATAAATATAAAGAGATGGCCATTGATTGAGTTCCCTACTACGACAAACTAAAAAACCAAATTAAAACAAAACAATTCGCACTACCCTAGTGCCTAACGATAAAAAATAATATAATAATTTTATTAAATAAGCTTAAAACTGTGCCTTAAAATTGCAGTCAAATTTTGTTCAAATTAATAATAAAAAGCAGACAAAACACCAATGACTGGGGTGCGGACCAAAGACAACAAATACTTAATGTCGCCTTGATTTCAATCAAAATAATCATATCATATATTCACAATCATGCTTCGTCCAAAATGAGGGTAATCAATGTTAGCCAATATTTTTTTCCCCAATAGGTTTATTCCGATTCGCGTTTTCCCTCGCATTTGTTTTCGTTTATGTACTTCACCATTCGCATGTGTTCCCAATACTTTATTTACTAGTAGCGTAATTTCTATTCCCGTGTTTCTCTATTACTGAATTTTACCAGTATCGCAATTTCCATTCGCGTTTTTCCCCATTCATAACTTTTGCTGCAGGTATTTTTTATTTGCGGGTAGAAGATAAAATTATCACTAGATCAATCACGTAGATATCTAGTTTCACAATAATACAGAAATTGATCAGTGCCTCGTCTAAGTAATGAAATGAAATGTTCAAACAAAAAACTTACGAAAAGGGACGAACAATTTACATGGCCGACTGTACTTTCGTAACAAAAGCGAGGGTAACCTAACAAAACAGGCCCGCTTAATTGTCTTAAGTGCTCCAAAAAAGGGTTAAAAAGGGGGGTTTTAAAACACACCTTTTGTCCGCGGTTCACAAAGGCACAAAGGTTTAGAGTTAGAATAAAATTAAAAAGGGAACCCGGGGAACGATTTCGATTCGGCGAAAGAAATCAAAGGCTTTGGTCGAGCTGAACAATCACAATCAGTAAAGCTCGTGTGTTAATCGATTTCAGGTCAATTTTACGCCGTTGGTCACTAGAAATACGTCATGTCTGAAATAGGGACTAGTGTACCGTGTAGTACGAAATTACGGGCTATCGTAGAAGAGATGGTAGGAGTTAGACTGTGGCGCCCCTTAGGTTATCCCCTTACGTCATCGAGTACAAGAAAAATTCCACTTTGTTGTGATAGTAGAGGTTTAGGAGACCCACAAAACGGTGGTCTGCCAGTGCATAAACTAGCTCTAGGAAAAAAAAAAAAAAAAAAAAATCTTGGCGTTAATGTCCCGGTTGTGCTCTCGAGAACGAGGGCCCGGGGTCCGCCTTGACCATGATCCAGGATTTGGCAGATCAGGTAATTACAGTGGAGCGACTGCCATCTGACCTCCATGACCCTGCTACCAGGGGAACCTGACCAGATTGGATCATGGTTACATATCCAGTCGCCTGAATGAGCAGGTTTCATCGCGATGTTTTCCCTCACCGTAAGAGCATCGGTTAGTATTCAACTAATGTACATAACTCATACAACAGTCATTGGTACATGGCCGGAGCGGGATTCGAACCCGGGACCTCTGGCTTACGAGTCGGATCTGTAACTGCTCGGCCACCGACGCTCCCTAGCTCAAAAATAATAAGTAAGCTAATTTTTTTGTTAGTGATAATCTTCTTTTCTTACCGATACTTTCGGCGCCCTCACAGTCTAATTTTAGTTTAATCGTGTCAACGACAATGTCATTCTACATAATTTTACATTGACATTCACGTCACGAAAACGTGTAGGATGAAATTACAGAAACACGTGTGTGTACAGTGCGTGGGAGCGAAATTACCTATATTTAAATATACTGTTTCTAATTTTACCTGATCTGTGCCAGTATTACCTGTCTGTAATTACCTGATATGCCAAATCCTGGACCATGGTCTAGCCGGACCCGGGGCCCTAGAGCGCGGCCATTAACGCCAAGACGACCATGCTGTTTATAATTTTATTTTGCGTAGATAAAACGATGCTTATTATCATATTCCCACGACTTTCACCCAATAAAGATTTAAGGCTGTTTAAACTTTGAAGGGTAACCATAAATATTGATAACCTAAGTCTACGTAAATAGGCCGGCAACGTATTCGTCGCTGTATTGCGGATGGCCGGCCATGGTCGGCGGTGATAAGTTACCATCAGATGATCAGCTTGCTTGTTTGTTTGCATCCTATTATATAAAATATAATAAGTAAACTTTGTGCAGATATAAGCTTTTTTTTTGCTCTCAAGATACTAACAAACTATGGACCATCGTCTGAAATAAATGTTTATTTATTTATGTAAAAAAAATACATAGCGTTTAGGAATTTTAGAGCCGCGTTTTAGAGATTCCCTTTTTTTATAGCTTTATAATCAGTCAAGAATCTTTACAAGCATAATAAACTCCTTTGTCTTCAAGCCGATTTTAATTTATCTTTTACATAATTATATGATAAATAAATAGAACTGTTATTACGGCAAAGAAAAAGAGAAGTACAATTCTATGCTCCCCGCCAAACTGCATGGCAATTTGTTGGCGGAATTATTGTTAGCTATTTTCAAACTTTGTACTTAAATATTCAGTATCGGGCTACCATCCGTGCAAGTCAGAACATCACAAATGCATAAAATTAGACTGTGAATTTAAAATTACTGAATTTCGCTTGTTTCGGAACACCTGGTACTCGTATATAGTGCAGGTTATTCTGTACGTGCCCACAAGGTGGACCGACGACCTGGTAAAGATCGCAGGTACCAGCTGAATGCGGAAGGCACAGGACCGGCCTTTGTGGAGATCTCTGGGGGAGGCACATGCCCAGCAGTGGGCGTCTTGGCTGATATGATGATTCTATACGTACGTATGTATCGATAGAATCTTTTTTGCTCTCAGTTTTAAACTAAAATTTAATTTAAAAACGTATTGATAATCTATTACCTAGTTACCTATAATATACAGTAGATAAATAATAAATTAAGTATACAAAATGCTTTGCCTAACAAAATGGGCAAAATAAAACAAATGAAAGTTTGTATACTCCTTCACGCCATAACTATAGAATTTCGTGCATCATTACAATAGTAGCTTGTTCATCATAATAATATCCAGCCTCGATCTTCAGCCATCCGCACAGCGTAACTCTACCCAGCCGGAGGGCGTCATATATAAGCTTGCGGGGTTGCTGTCTCTACTCAAGCACACGTTTACCCCTGCGGTGGGCAGTACGGTACAACGGCAGATAATATGACAAGCCAGCATTCAGCTTGCCAATTCTGTGCACAATATCGGTAACTTTGGTTCTATTTTAAGATAACATCATGATCAACGCGTCAGTCCCGGTTTCGTTCTAGCGCGGCTCGCGATGGCCTAGGATCCGCCTTACTGCTTCTCTATGTCCATTTCGCTCGGTCTTCGGCATCCTTGGTGGAGAGTTTGTTGGCACGAATCTCACAATTAACGACGTCAAACCTTCTTGAGCCGGCCTTTTCCCGTACCTCACAGTCCGTTGAGACCTGGGGGTCTAAAAAGGCCACAATAGCGTTTCATATTATGATTCATATTAGAGATCTGGTCCGGTGGCCAATACTGGAACTAAGTATCGCCATTTTGAAATCATATTAGAAACGCCAATGTGGCCTTTTTAGACCCCCTGGAGGAGGCATGGCCAGACATTTGCTTTTAATTTGCCGTGGCCATCTCCGTCATAACACCAATTTGGCCAGAGCAAAGTGGCAGGCTTTAGCAAGTCCTGTAGAAACTTTGAAACAATAAACTTCAGAAGCTCAGTGGAGAGCCAACAAAATATTTATTGAATAAAGGAGAATAATGGAGGGTCTAAGCACATTAATCTTTCAGTACAGCAGCAGAGTTTCACGAAGGTCATTGTTGAATTTGGGAAGTTTTTAACTCGGACCTGCTCAAGTTAGTTAACTTGGATCATCGCGTCTTAGCTTAAGTCCTCGGTGCGTAGGCGGTAGGCACCCGTAGTATGAATTAGCTAATCTCAGATCTAAGACGAAGTTCCGAACTTTTATCGTCGAGTTCAATCTTTGCTTTACTTACACTCGGTCTCTTTGAATTCTTGTTCTTGCTCCAGATAACAATATCTCGGAAACTAATATTTTGTAGAGCTAAAGTTAGTATGTAGGTTTGTAAGGAGTCGTAGGGGAATTGCTCATACGTAATGTAGTTAGGTATAGTTCATGTTAACTCTGATATGTCATGTAGTTGAATCACTTCGATAGCGCGTAACAGTGCGTCCAAATTCTGAGCGCGTTATATTGTGTGGTATTTTAGTCAATTTTTAATTGTTTTTTAATAATTAATATCACAAAATAGCATACCTAAACATTTCTGAACGAAATGTATGAAATTCTTGAACGATGTTTACCTACTCTCCAGTCGATGATGTACTTTTTATTAAAAAGTTATGTTTATAATTGTGTAATGATATTCATAAATCTGATAAAAAGTACTAGAGAGTAAACAACGTTCAAGAATTTCATACATCAACGTGTTATGAACACAAAAGTTCTGCAAGAACTGTATTCTGGATAACTTGCAAGTACAAGAAAGTGAACATCCAGACCCAGAACAAAAACAAAAACTCTAAAATATATGTAAAAAATGTTTTTAAAATTAAATAACATTTAGAAACTCGTGTACCTATAGGTACCCGGGAAATCTCCGCAACTCGACGGACCTGCACCTATTTTACGTATTCTACGTGGAAAAAAATTATACAACTTACGGTTGACATCAATGGAGAGTGTCTCGGAGACCGGTGCCAGTGTCGGGTCCGTGACGGCCTGGCACGTGACGTCCGTGCCGAAGTCGGGCCTCTGCAGTCTGAAGGAGGCCGTGGCCCGAGACTCTGCGTTCGCTAGGAGTGCGTGGGACTTCCACCAGGAGACCCTTGGGGTAGGACGACCTGTGGGAGAAGCATTACAGTCAAATTTCGGACTGCCTAGACAGGTCCAGTTTAGGACAGACTCGGTGAGTAAGGTCTTCAGTTCGAATGGGGAACCGTAGCTTTGGCAGTGGAGTTATATCATTATTATTTGAATGATACGTCACAGCAAAAGTTTGGAAAAATTATCATACCTACATTTAAAACTTGTAGTTTGAGAGCGTCGGTGGCCGAGCGGTTACAGTATCCGACTCGTAAGCCAGAGGTTCCGGGTTCGAATCCCGCTCCGGCCATGTACCAATGACTGTTTTCTGAGTTATGTACATTAGTTGAATACTAACCGATGCTCTTACGGTGAGGGAAAACATCGTGATGAAACCTGCACATTCAGGCGACTGGATGTGTAACCATGATCCAATCTGGTCAGGTACCCCTGATAGCAGGGTCATGGAGGTCAGATGGCAGTCGCTCCACTGTAATTACCTGACCTGCCAAATCCTGGATCATGGTCAAAGCGGACCCCGGGCTCTCGTTCTCGAGAGCACAACCGGGACATTAACGCCAAGATTATTATTTTATTATTTTATTTAAAACTTGTAGTTTAAAAGTTCATCTAATTCGTAAAAAGTTTGTTTGGGAGTTTTGAGCCGTGACTAGAACATAAAAACATTCGATTTGACTTTTTGCTGCAAAAGCTACTCAATTCGGGATTCAAAGCGGGAGTTCCTCAGGGGTCGGTTCCGTCCGCGACTCTTATCCTGATGCATATTAACAATCTGCTTGGACCCGGTACCTTTGGGTACGCAGACGACAGCACAGTAACGGATAGATATCTGTCAGAGGCAAAAGCCAACAGGGGCGATATTCCGGTTTGTCGAGAGGCCATGGTTGGTCGCTTGAACGAAGCTCTCAAGGCAGTGTCCGATTGGGGCGAAGCCAATCTAGTGTCGTTCAACGCCACCAAAACACAGGCGTGTTTGTTTTCCGCTAAACGGAGTCCATTCCATCTAGCTCCGACTTGCCAAAATGTATCTGGGGAAATTACCGACAACCTACAGCTCCTAGGTGTTGAGCTATCAACCAATCTCAACTTTGGACAGTATATAGAATCAAAAGCCAATACTGCAGCCAAAAAACATGGAATCCTTTGAAGGTCAAGCGGTACTTCACTTTAACTGTACTGAGTACTGTTGCCACTTCTGGGATGGATCTTGCTGCTTTGGATTCGGTGGAAAAACGTGCAAAAAAGTTAATTTGTGATCCGAAGTTGCTTGAAATTAAGCTGCAGAGCCTCGAGCATCGGCGTAGGATTGCGCGTTTGTCGGTCTTCTACAGGTTACACTTCGGAGAGTATGCGAAGCAGTTGCACAACCTCATTCCGTCGGCCCCTTTCTGTCATCGGGAGACGCGATCAGGGCGAACGCTTCATCCTTATGTAGTGGACCTTCCAGCTATCCGCACGAACCGCCTTAGTTCAACCTTTATAATGCGTACGGCCAAGGAATGGAACACATTACCCGCAAGTGTGTTCCCTGATAATTATAATCTAGACGCCTTCAAGGCCAGAGTGAATAGGCTGTTCCTAGATAGCTCCATCATCGGCGGCATCGTCACTTACCACCAGGAAAGATGGCGGTCAAATGCCTGGCTAGTCAAATAATAATAAAGAAAACCTGTAAAGTGGACAACGTATGGGTGAAAACTCTGGTGTTGCGTTTAAGGCACCACTATCCATCCATCGGGTGGCCTTGCCTGTTTGTTTGCCGACAAACAAAAAAAACTTTATTTTTTATTTAACAAATACAGAAAGTACAGATTAGTTACGACACAACAGGCACTACTTATCTCTAAAAGAAATCTCTTCCAGTAGGCCTACTAACTTTGAAACAATTTCGACCATTATCTTCGGTGCCAAGAAAAATTCAATCTGCTCAGAGACTAACGATAAAACGTAGCTTCTAAAAATCCGTTTGCTACCCTTGACCAGCTTACCACACACTGGTTTGAAACTTTTGATACACACTCTTGTATCCAATTCCGAATCCACCCAGCTCACTGGTTCAAGCATTAGTCGGAAAGGCAATCGCAGCAGAATTTAACAAAGCAAACAATCGCCAGCGGAAAACTTCGACCGTAGCGACACCTGCAATCGATGTTTTTTCAACTAACAAACTCGTTGGCGAAAAACATTTCGGCCCACAATGTTAAAACAACACGGCCGGCGGAAAAGTACATAAAAACCGAGTAAAACAAAAGGGTCTAACTCGTGACTCGTGACCCTTCTCAAACTCTCGCCACGAATTGCAATCACGCATATTGTACGCATAGTAAGAGTGTTTGTAGGTACGTAGGCCGTTAGGCCGTTTGTCCATAGCGTCTGTCACGCCGTATCGGTCATGCGAGAAAAAATCGGACCGAAGAAGTAGCTTATATATTTAGAATGAACGTTTGTCCATGCGATCCGTCAAAATAACGGATGACATCTCGGACGTCGGACGCCGGACATCGCGTGGATAAACGTTCATATAGGCTGCTTCTTCGGTCGGGTTTCTTTATGACTGATTCTGGCGTTTTGACGGAAAGTGATGACGAAGAGTGATCACGTTTGTCCACTACGCCGGATCCGATCCGATGCCGGACGTCGCCCACATCCACTTAAATAACGTTTCATGGAGACAGATTGAAGTCCATGCGTGATTTGTATTGCGGGTACTCCGGATCGAGGCTCCGGTTTAGCGGTTAATTCGATAAAGCAAAATTCCCGGAGAATGTCAAAAGAATGCATGCAAGAATGGATCTCGGACGCCGGACGTCAAGTGGACAAACGTTCATATAAATATATAGGCCGTTTCTTCCGTCCGGTATTTTCTCGGATAACGGATCCGGCGAGACGGACGCCGTGGACAAACGGCCTAAAAGCCTACGTACCTATAGAATAGTGATTAGAATTTTAACAGCATAGACAAAAGCTAATAAGCATTTCGGAAAGCGAGTAACTACATACAATTGTACGTGCGTCTGAAAACATTAGACTCATAATAATAACATATACCTATGCTGTGACTGTCACTTTCATATTTCTTTCGAGATTTTGCTTTTTTTTAATCTAATACGGCAGACAAACAGGCATGCGGTCCACCTGATGGAAAGTGGTCACCGCCGCCAATGGACATCAGCAACACCAGGGATGCTACCAATGCGTTTCCCGTCTCTAAGGAGACCTCTAATTTACCTCTTGAAGGATCCCATGTCATAGTCCAAAGGAAACACTGGGCTTCTTAAGTTTTTTTATATTTCTTAGTACAGTCTAGAGCGCAGCAGCTATTCGGGCCAGATTGCTAAGCTGCCATTTGAACGAGTGGCTAAAAATGATGGTGTCCGACTCGAAAGCGAGAGGTACCGGGTTCGAATCCTGCTGCGGCCGTGTACCAATGATTATTTTTTGAGTTATGTACATTAGTTGAACACTAACCGATGCTCTTACGGTGAGGGAAAACATCGTGACGAAAGCTGCATATTCACTGAATATGAACCATGATCCAATCTGGTCAGGCTCCCCTGGTAGCAGGGTCACGGAGGTCAGATGGCAGTCAATCCACTGTAATTACCTGATCTGCCAAATCTTGGATCATGGTCAAGGCGGAGCCCGGGCCTTTGAGCACATCCGAGACAGTAACGCCAAGATGATTATTATTATGATTACCAAGTGATATAAAAAGAAGCGGACGACAAACTGAAATGGCTCTTGAATGAATGTATGAACAACAATACGTATGTTCCCGGTACGAGTAACGACATACAATAAAATATAAAATGTCCATTCTATGTCTTACTCTTAGACCATTGTATTCTGCCTTTCTATATTTATATTTTATGGACATAAGCTCGGGTATTGTTGGTTTTATGTCACCTGTTGTTTAGTATCGAAAGTAAGTTGTGTAATATTATGTCCAACTTTTACTGTTGATTTCTTTACTAACGGTCGAGTTGCCAATCACTATGAACTAAATAAAGCTTCCTCACCATACGATCACCGAGTCGCATAATATATATTTGGCCTAAGTTTAAAATGCTTCAGTTGAAATGGTCTCGTCATCCTGGTCATCCTGGCCTTAATGTCCCGATTAATTTCGTGCTCGCTCCCCTTTCTCATTCATTTATTTATCACCTCACTTAAAAGGTCAATTTTTTTTAGTTGAGTAGTTTTAGAATCGTTTTTAAAGTTACTTTGACTTGATTTGTTAATTTATTGGATAGAGACATGGTTAGAATGAATTTATGGAATTATTTGACATTATTGTATTTGATTAATTGTCATAAGTATTGAATTGAATTATTTTACATTGGTAAAATAGCTATTGTTTATGGTAAATTTAATTAATGTAGGTACCTACCTACCTTATCTACTAAAAGTATGAAATTGTTTAAATTCTGAAATTAATGATTATTTATTTATATTCCAGTGAATAAGTCACCACTTACCACCAACAGCGATGCAAGTCAAGTTGACCTCGGTGCCCTCGTCGTAGGGGCCCAGCACCCCGCCCTGCACCTCCGTGCCGTCCTGGTTCAGGATTATCAGCCTCTCCGGCGGTACTGGGGGAGGAAACGCATAGTTTCGCATGAAATATATAATACTAGGCATCTTCTACGCATGCTACATCTTCGACCTCATCGTCGCTTTCCATCGGGTGAATTGAGGTCAAATGCAAATCTATCGACAACCACAAACAATTATTTTTATTCTAATACTACTAATATATTAAGAGAAAATATTAAGAGAGGTAGGGAATAGCGGGATATTCCATTCGAAATTGGAGCCACCCGAATGAAGAAGGACCTTACACAATAGTAGTTTCAATAATATTGTGTCCGACACAGTCCACCGCAGGACTTAGGACTTAGGATGAAGTCATTGGCATAATCTTCACGCTTGGCAAGCGGGTTGGAGATCGCAGTGTAATAAGTATAACAATGGAAAAAGCTGCTGCCAATTGTCCAGCCTATGAAGACTAGATTTTTTATCTGGAAAGCATTAGTCACCTCGTACGACACCCACGAGCGTAAGAGGTTGGTGCTATTCTACTCTGCCGGACACCACAGGGACAATTTCCACTTCCATGAACTGATAATTATTTCTTATACAGAGATATTTTACATATGGAATTATTTTCTCTATGTTGGCCATTCTGATAGACTCTAATGTTATTTAGAACTGTTCAATTCCTTGAGGTCGGAACCCGGAGACCTAAGCTACAGACGAAAGTCTAGTTTAGGCTCCAGTCTCACAATCTTCAACTGTAAACTGAGAATTATAACACTGTATGTGTAAAAATATTTTTTTATTACTATTATTATTACTTACTGAGCACGGTGAGGTTGAGTCTCGTATTCTTGGTTGGACTCTTGATGAAGTCAACTCGGCATCTGTAGAGACCGGTGTCCTCGGGCCTGCGGACCAATACCGTTATAATAATCATCATCCAATACACAATGGCTGCTTTTATAATTTGGAACGTGATGATATTATCGTGGACGTCCACTATATAAGGGAGATGTGGCATGAAGGGGACATTTTTGTTCTCTCCAAAATTTTGCTCCTCTAGTAAATGCTCAATCGTGATCATTCAATACGTGTCCCTTTTATCCACCTCTCCCCTATACGTTATAAAGTATAAAAGCACCCATTGGAAGCTTTTATAATTTGTAATGCCCCTGTATTGCAAACGAAGATAGGCTGTGGTGACTGCTTACCATCAGGCAGGCCGTAAGCTTGTTTGCCTTAATGGAATAAAAAAGAAATGTTATTATAATCTCCACGTCTCCGTGCCATAATATCATTAAAAAGCCTTCCGTTGTATTTCATGTGACGCTCATATAAAACGGATTTACTTTTAAGCAAATTTATGTATGGAGGCCTCGCTGAAGAGCTTTTGATTAGATTCGGGGCGTCCCGTAAGTTGATATCGTTTTAATACGGTGCAGCTAAGGAATATTTATCTGGTTGCTGATATGTATGCATGGATGCTGAGTTTCTTTTACGGATTGTTTACGCCGGTACGTTTAGATTTCAAGTAGGTATGCCAATAAACTAGATATAGTGGTTGGTCTTAGCGCGTGTTCGGGTTTACAGCGGAGTCGACCGAGGGTCCCTGGTTCGATTCTCAGAGCGGGACACAACCAATTTTAAAGTTGTTTTATATTGGATGGGTGATTTAATTTTAAATTTTGACATGATAATTTTAATATTGGATTTACTAATGTAGTTTGTAAGTCAATAAGGTTTTACTAACACTAATATGGACATTGTCTGAAATAAATTGTTTTTTTTTTTTTTTTTTTTTTTTTTTTCCACAGGTAAAACTATCTATGAGGTTCTGTGGTGTTCCGATAAAAAGCGGCTATGGATACATAGAGGGGTTTTAGTGGGTAGGGTCCACTTTTGGGCAATTCTACAAGTCCACTTCATTCCCCCGGATACGTCAACCGCCACAGAGCCACAAATTCACACGGTTCGTCGGGGGTTAAAATTACCTGAGCTTGGTCAGCACCAACACAGCAGGCCGGGTGTCGCCGCGGAAGCTTGCGCGTGCGCCGAGCGTGGACGGATCCGACCAGTGCGACGTCACGCCTTCACGGGTGTCCAGCCTGGGAACAAAGAATGCTTGTTAGGTAAGGTAGATCGATGACTAATCTATATAATTGCGAATAAATTTTTCAATTGAAAGGATGGATAATCGATGAACATACGGACTTAAAAGACCTAGAGGTTACGACCAATGCGTTGGTCCGATCAGATCCGCACCACATTACATACTACGTTCCACGAAGTTCTGTACTGTGCTGAGGACAGGGGAAGATGGCCTGTCTTTGTCCGTGACAGTATTATGGGGGAGAGAGGTCACGACCCTCAGATATGAGGAATACGAACACAGGAGGGAGAGATGATTAATCGATGTGACGGTGAGGGAAAACATCGTGATGAAACCTTCACGTTTAGGCTACTGAATATGTAACCTTGATCCAATCAGTCAGATGTCAGTCGCTCCACTGTAATTACCTGATCTGCCAAATCCTGGTTCATGGTGAAGGCGGACCCCGGGCCCTCGTGGGCGAGAGCACAACTGGGACGCCAAGATGTTTTTTTTTTTTTTTTTTTATTCTTGGGCGATTTCGAGTCATTTCTTCTCAGGAAAGTTGAGTTAACTCAATTCAGACTTTTAGTATTCAAAGCAGATACCTTATTACTACATAGACGCTGGGCGTATGCGACTCATTGCGGCAAATTTTACTAGGAGAATGTTTGCTATTGCATTTAAACCTTTTCTTTTATTCGAGCAGTTTTTCGCTCGAGTGAAAAACGAGCAGACAGCCCACCAGGGTAACCTGACCAGATTGGATCATGGTTACACATTCAGTCGCCTGGTTGTGCAGGTTTCATCACGATTTTTCTCTCACAGTAAGAACATCGGTTAGTATATAAGTAATGTACGTAATTCAGAAAAGAGTCATTGGTACATGGTCGCAACGGGATTCGAAACCGGTACCTCTCGCTTACGAGTCGGTAACTCGAACCGCTCGGCCACCGACGCTCCCAGTAGACAAGTATTATTTGTATTTGTGTGTTATTTATACTCTATCCTTAACAGCAGAATATTAATACTATCCGTAACACTGGTGTAAGCTACTAACAATCTCGACAGCTACAATATGGAAAAAAAATTATCGAATGACTTTTCGCAGTTTATAGTGAAATTCTTGGAATTATTCGTGAAAGATTGCCATGCAATAAACAACTTTCCCATCCAGCGTCGGTGGCCGAGGTTACAGTATCCGACTCGTAAGCCAGAGGTCCCGGGTTCGAATCCCGCTCCGGCCATGTACCAATGACTGTTCTCTAAGTTATGTATATTAGTTTAATACTAACCGATGCTCTTACGGTGAGGGAAAACATCGTGATGAAACCTGCACATTCAGGCGACTGGATGTGTAACCATGATCCAATCTGGTCAGGTTCCCCTGGTAGCAGGGTCATGGAGGTCAGATGGCAGTCGCCCCACTGTAATTACCTGACCTGCCAAATCCTGGATCATGGTCAAGGCGGACCCCGGGCCCTCGTTATTGAGAGCACAACCGGGCCATTAACGCCAAGATGATTTAAACAACTCTACCATCCAAATATCCATCCTCACAAATCCCTATCACAGTTATAACCCGATAAACATAACCATATGAGAGTAGAGTAACTTGATAGAAGAAAAATAGAAAAAAAAAGACAAGTCAACTATTTAAGTGGACGCAGCGCTCGTTTAATTCGTCAACACCCCATATACGATTACAAACGGACCGACTTGAATATTATTACGGTTAAGGGTCGGCGTTCACTTGGCGTTTGAATTAGCTCTTACCGATTTATTTTTTAAAACTATACGCACTAAAGGTACATTGGCGGACTTAAAGCTAAAGTAGCCTTATCAATCAGTAAACCGTGAAATGTGATCGAAAAAGGTAGGCTTGCACAAAATTCTTAAACGCATTTAATTTTTTTTTACTTATACAAAAGAAAGTTATACAAAAAAACGTTATGTCGTGTTCTTAAACACGTTTAAGAATTTGGTGCATGCCAGGCTTAGTTGCATTTGGGCACAATTTCAGTTGTCCAACTGGACGAAGTTTCAAACAGACACAATCTCTGATGGGCACATAAAAATTAGAATAGCTTGCACAAAAAGTAATTTTTTTCAATTAAGGTTTACTAGGATCGTATTAAGAACCATTCGAATTCGATTCGAATGCGAATTGGCTACAACTGTCTTTCATACTTGTCGTAACTAACCACGAGTTTGAAAGAGATAGCTAATTCGCACAGGAATCCAAATTGAACGGTTCAAAACTAGCTGTAACGTGTTATGTACCTAGTTAAAGAACATCAGTTATAAAGGACAGTAATTATTAGAATAGGACCACGATAAGTCCGTATTGACTGACAGTAGTAAACATTATAAAGTGCAAATATGGCAATAATCTGAAGATAGTCTGTCCTTGTCAGTCCTTCTTGTAAACATTCCGTTATTTGGTCACTTGGTATTAGCTTGAACTTGTACTTTTAGTTTGTCCAAATTATTAATCATGCTGAAAATTATCTCCCGCAATTCCTTTTTAATTGTTTTTAATAAGGAATTCGGACTTATTCTAGCTAAAAGAAATAAAGGACTACAATTGTTACAATTAATAATAGATACGTGCAAGAGTTCATGTGGGTACAGAAGGTAGCACATAAACCTAGCTGACTCCAGTACCTAATCGAGACGCGTCATCATCACAGCCCATAACAGTCCATAGCAGGACTTAGGGCCTCTCCTACGAAAGGGGAGGTTATTGCCATAATCTTCACGCTTGGCAGGCGGGTTGGAGAACGCAGTGTTATAAATGTAACAATGAAAAACGCTGCTGGCCATTGTACAGCCTACGGAAACTGTAGATCTTTTGCCTCGAGAACATTAGTCGCCTCGTACGACACCCATGAAAGTAAGGGTTTGGTGCTATTCTACTCTGCCGGACACCACACGGCCAGTATGCTACTAGCTGAGTATCATTATACGAAATATAGATGAGTATGCGATCAACCCGGAAACGGCCCAAAGTCTGAAAAAGCGTAGATTCTGTCTTCTGTATTAAGAGTGATTCTTGAAAAGTTTAACAAATTCGATGAGTCGTTTGTTTATCTTTTGTGCGACTTTGATTGAAAGACAATTTATCATAAAAAAAATAGGGAAGACCAAAAGACATCTTAGTAAGCACTCATGGGTGCCTTACAACGCGCACGGCACGATATGAGAAATTAAGGGACGCAATATACGAATCGAAATGAAATGAGAGTCTTTCGACAGACAATTTATTAACTTAATTGAAGATTTTTATACGAATTCCCTTTTACGAAATGGAATACTCTCCACTCGTCGACGTAATAATGTCGCACCAAAATGAACATTTTCTTGGAATTTGGAATTGGAATCTATATTTGGAGACTAAACTCTGTTCAGACTGTTTTGTTTTATTTGGTAAATAAACAATATTTACTTGGAACATAATAACGACTTGCCGTATCAATCACGTACATTGCGTATAGAATAGAATATATGTCTTGAATTAGGTAAGAAAGACATAGAATGTGAATTCCAACGAAGAAGTGAATTTTCAAAATATAAATTTCACAATCTTACTACCATTTCAAAAACAGATTCAGAGTCGGATACTCACTTCACACTCATAACATCCTTCTTTTCTCGTCGGAGGTTAAACTATACAAGTGTGCGCCATTCCTTAAACGTCGAAGCCAATGAGATCTCTTAATCACGACGCGATTGGTTCAATTAAAAAAAAAAGACAAAGCCACAGGAAGCGAAAGACAGACAGCCGACCGAAAGATTATTTAGATTAACATGTTGATGCATAACTTGGGGATTTGAATAATATGTCTCTGGCACTCTGGCCTAAACGAATGTAACCGTTAGAATTAGACAGTCTTGTTTTTTTTTTTTTTTTTTATCGTAATAATAGGTAAGTGATTGGTTGCCTTCCTTCTTAAAGTTTCCATATTCAAATCGCTTTAATATAGGTTTTAACTAGATACAAGTAGAATAGTTGAAGGCCTTTGTCCAGCAGTGGGATGATTCATGCTGATATAAAAAAATAAAATAAGTAGAATTTAGATTTAGAATTGTAACTTATTCAATGTAGGTATTACGAGTAGTGTGATGTCAAAAGAAATAATGTCTATGTCCATGTCCAATTTCAATATTTGCCCAAATCACGGTTAAGTACATTTAATTTAATTCTAAATTAAAAAACTTAATTTCACATAATATACAATTAGCAGACTTAACGCCATTAAGGCCAGTGACCCATGCATTATGGTCCAGTAGACCAGGCAGCAGTTGACTAGATATAGGTGTTTAAAGCAAAACAGGGATATAAAATCAATTCTTGTCAGTTTAGTAACAAAAGGTCATTCAACACGAGCTTATTCTATCTAATCTAAGACCTAAAAAAGCTAAGCATCAACCAAATATGTCGTCTGCAAATCAAAGATGTTTGCGATCTGCGCTGAATGTCAAAATACTTGTATCATTTGGTTGACATCCTGCATTACACAGGTCTCCAACTCAGTTGAATGGGAATGGTTCATCGTTTCCGGCTATTTCCAGCCGCCCTCGCAAGGGGGGCATGGCGGGCTGTGTAAGGCTTACGGTCGCTGGAGGTGTCGTGAATGAGAAGGCTTCGGCTGCTCTCATGACACCTCCATCAGGCGGTGCAGGAGGGTCGCTGGGTTTAGTAGGTATACGAGCGGTAGTCGGGAGTCCCACTCAGATCCCTCGTCCTCCGACGAAGGCTTTTTTTATACCACTAAGGTGGTATAATACAATAAAGCTTATGGCCTGCCTGATGGTAAGCAGTCATCGCAGCCTATGGACGTTTGCAATACCAGGGGCACCCCGTAAAAACCTTTTAACCCCTTCCTTGAAGTACTCCATGTTGTACGTAACGCATTCCCCGCAAAAAAAAAGACCTCAGGCCTTCCACACCGATCATAGCTCTCCCTGCGTCTGCAAGTGCATGGTTGCCATATGATAACATATAATATGGTTTTAAAATTCGAGTGATTTTTCACCTGCACCATCAAACGACAGATTATTGTCACCATAAACTGATCGACAGAAATAACCATTTTCTAAACTACTGAACCAATTTTAATAAAACAAAGTTAAGAAGCATCTCGATCAAACTGGCTTTCACATAGATAATACCGTATCCAAATCGGTCCCGTTCGGGAGTTACGACGCTACAGACAGACACACACTTTGGCCACTTTCCATCTGGTGAACCGTCCGTCCGTGTGCCCCTAGGTGAAAAAAAAACCCTATTTTTGAGCCGCTCGCTTTGGGTTTTGGGAATGTAATTAAAACAAAATTGAATTTTTCATGCAGAAAATTAAAAAAATGCTTTCTGCATCCAGTACTTGGTACTAGGTCCGCCTGGGTGAGTACCACCGCCTTACCTATTTCTGCCGCCAAGCAACAATGCTTGCATGTGCATGTTCCGGATTGAAGGATAACGTAGCCAGCGAAATTACAGGCATTAGGCAGTTCATCTTAGTCCTTACAGTGACTATACATTTAAGTTGCTAGTGACATTTGTGTTACTAGCAACTTAAATGCATGAATTGTAGATGTAATGGGCTACAGTTACCACTTACCGTCAGGTGGGCTGTTTGTTCGTTTGTCACCGAGTAGCATAAAAAAATCGAAACACAATTTATAGAAAGACGTTACCCAGATGACAGTTAACCAAGAGATTAAGTTTATTTATTTATTAGATATTTACAGCATATAAATTAAAAGTTGTCGATTACTTGTTTCCCTGATTGCTGTCGTACAGGCTAGTCCTGTTTTTGTGCACCTACCCACTCATTTGCATAAATGAATAACGTATGAACGTACCTACCCACACCCTTAAAGAGAAAACCAGAAAGAGGGTACCGTCGAAAAACTTTTATACGACCCAATAAAAGCTTCCTCCTGTGAAGAACCGGAATTGAAAACTAGGACTGTAAAAAGTTTACACATAAAAATGACTGTTTTATTGGCGTATGTGTGTGTGTGTGTTTCCTTTTCATTGCAATTACGGGTGACGGGGCACATGAAAGAAACAGGAAAGTGTAGCGTTAGCCCGCCGTCTTTCTCGCCTTCCTTACGACAAAGCTACCATGAAAGAAGGACATTCTAAACAATTATTATTATACAGGGTAAAGTTAAGTAAAGTAAAACACGTTTATCCACCGTGTTTCTGGAGCAAATATTGCTTCCCTAAAATATCGTAAAGTTCTTAAGTTCGGTTAAATTGTAATATGAAGTTATGATCTGCAATCAATGGATTTTAACATTGCGATATACTCGCTCGGTAGCGGGATGTCTTGGTACCGGACATGCAGTATATCATAGTAGACACATGGTAGAATGACAGTTAGTGGTTACGGTTTCGAATCCCGCTGCGGCCATGTACCAATGACTCTTTTCTGAGTTATTTACATTAGTTGAGTTCTAACCGATGCTCTTAAGGTGAGGGAAAACATCGTGATGGAATCTGCATATTCAGGAAACTGAATTTGTAACCAAGATGCAATCTGGTCAGGTTTCCCTGGTAGCAGGGTCACGGAGCTCAGATGGTAGTTCCACTGTAATTACCTGATCGCCAAATCTTGGATCATGGTCACGGCGGACCCCGGGCCCCCGTGGCCGAGAGCACAACCATGACATTAACGCCAAGATGATTATTATTATCATTATGCTATGGTATCCATTTAAAGACGCGCTACCAGTAAAATTCGCTTTGGCAGGAATGAATTTAAAAGAACAAAATGAAATAAAACTGCGAGTTAAAATAAAAATAATATAATAAATAAAAATAAAATAAATACCAAACGTTACAAACGCGTATTTTAAATATTTTTCCGTAACAACGAACTATACCTTGTGTAGGCAGTCACTCACAGTAGAGACGCACAAAATTTACAGTACATTATAGAGATACCTATTCATAAGGCTGCTCGCACACGTCAGACTTTGAGAACTAATATTTTTATGGAAAGGTAGCACAAAATATTCTCCAGGCAATCCCGCACACGTCAGAAAACAAATACAAAAAAAAAGATACAAAAATAAACGTCATTAATGAGCAAAAAATTCCACTTTAATGTGCTGTGTGACGCTTCTGAATTTAGATGACTAAATTTAGCCAAACATAATAAGCGCCTTAGAGAGGTCACATATTTTTTTTTATTGGTACAAAGTATTTACATTAAACGACCACTAGTCCAATTTCTTTAGAATAATGAGTTGTCACTATAGTGAATGAGCTTAGATCAACTATTCTGGTATAGTTTTTCTAAGTGAATGAGCCAATTCACTCAGAAAAGTCAGTGATCAATTGCCTGTTACGACCGAGTTATTTGGTACTCCACTACAGTTGTACATCATCATTATCGTCGATAATGATGATGTATATCAGACCACTGTTGAACATACCTAGCAATCTATCTACCCCAATCACTTTTCTTTAATCAAAGGTTAAATGTTTGAAAAATAGAGGCAGAATTTTTAGATACAAAATTGTGAACCAATATCCGTTACAGACAGTGATTGAATCACTATAAGCATTGTATGGAATCACTCTTCATAAATATTATAAATTGATGCAATAAAGAGATTACATACATACATACATATTCTTAGTACTCCTAAGGTCACTACACTAACACATGTTCTACACAAATTAGCAAATTTAGCAATATAGTAAACGCGTAATATTTTTGTTTGATTACAACGGACAAAGGATTCTTTAGGTCCGACAATCAGACATTTTTGTGACAATATATATTAGGATTGACATTTTGGCATAACGTGTACGCATATATAAGATTCTTCAACAAAACGCGATTAGCGTATTAAGACTAGTTTTATTTAAGCAACGTCTACAGCTTTACGAAAAAAAAACGAATTTGTCACGGATCTAAAATAAATACGGACGCCATTCTACACTAAAGAGAAGCGAAGCATGCAAGATACGACAATTTCTTGACAATTTATTTTTTGTACATGACCTACACACACATACACCAGGGGCTCGATTATTGAAGCGCTCGATTCCATGGGAGCGCTCGCCTTGTAATGCCTCTCTCTTCTGCCTCTTATAACTTACCACGAGTGTGAAAGAGATGGGTAGCGCATGCGTATGCGTGCGCTCGCGTGATGCGAGCGGTTCAAAAATAGAGCTCCAGGTCTGACAATCCGCCGCCATTTTGATTTATTTTCCACCGCGCTGTCACGCCAGTGACACAAAGCACGCACAGACAAAAATGGGCGACCATTTTCATGCTTCACTTAATTTAGAGAGTAAACCTCCGTATTTTTTTAAGTCCATGCATTCAGTATCATTTGAATATCTTCCTGTAAGTGCCATCCATAAACAGGTTGACTGCTTTGTCTATGGGTAGGACGAGGAACGGTATGGCAGCCAGGCTCACTCCAGCGCAGAAGTAGCATCGCCCCTTCGGCGGTATCCGGCAAAATGGTGGCCTGGTTATAGCTATCGCACAGAGTTCTTTGATCCTGGAAAATATGGACTCTTTATGCATGGAATTTATCGAAGACCTACACCACCATTGTTGGCAAGAAGCGGCCCCGGTCCAATGGTAGCGTGTCTGCGAAACTGATGACAAAAGGTTAAGCAACGCACTGTCTAAGCAACCCAGATATCGGTGGATAGATGAAGTCCTAAATCCTCGATTGGATATATAGTACAAGACGCGCTAACTATCTTGTACTTCCGAAGATCAGAACGAACTACGGCAAAAAATGGTTACATACGAGGGTGCACAACTTTTTAACAAATTACCGTCCAATATAAAAACTATGGAAACTTACGTGGAATTTAAGACAAAGTTGAACGATCACATTTTACAAAAATGTCGTATTTTAATGAGAAGAGATTCCTGGTTACCTATTTTAATTAGTTAAATGCAGTGTACCTACTTTTGAATAAAAGTGTTTTGGTGAGCGTTACGAAAGAGATATTAAATTATAATGCAAATTATTTTCTCATGTAAGTGATGTTATATCTTTTATGAGATTAAATATGTTTAAACCTAAGGTAGCGATCTCTGGTGATGGAGGCCAAGATCCACTTTGGATCGCTGAACCAGCGCAGTAAGTAAGTAACCTACGCACGCTGATGCTGGTAACGGGATGGGTGACCGATTAGGCTTTAATTTTTTAATACCACTAAGGTGGCAAACAGGCTTACGGTACTGCCTGATGGTAACCGCAGTCTATGGATGTTTGCAGTACAAAGGGAACGTTCGGCACCTCAACGAGCTTGCCACTATTTATACATATATGCCTTCTAAGACCGTTGGCGAGGCGAGGTTCACTAAGGTCTCATTGTTGGTAGCCTATATGCAGCAGGCGACTGCAGTATGAGCTGATAATGATTGATGATGATGATGATGTGAAAATAATCATATTAGGTAGAAAAATGTTGGGTAAACAAATTATTATTATCAATTTTTGTCCCCCTGCAGGACAAAAGCCTCCCTAGCCACCTTCCATCCACACAGCCTATAACAGTCCACTGCAGGACTTAGGGCATCTCCCACAAAAGGGATTAGGTTTCGTAGGCGAGTTGGAGATCACAGTGTTGTAAATATAACAATGGAAAACGCTGCTGCCCATTTTCCAGCCTACGGAGACGCTGGATCTTTTGCCTCTAAATCATGAATCGCCCTGTACAACACCCACGAGTGTAAGAAGTTGGTGCTATTCCACTCTGTCGGACACCACACGGCCTACGGTCTCCGGCGGAAGATCTTAGACAACCTCGCTTCGACAAAGAAAACTAAATACATACTACAATAGGTACTAAGTGCAAAAAGAATTGTTTACGAACTTAGAAAGCGCGAATGTGGGTATGATGATCGTGGCGAGTGCCTGCCAAATAAGTGCGTCTCCCACAGCAAAAAGGACCTTTTTATTTTCGTTGTCACCCTGAAATGTTATGGAAAATGCTGAATATTACATGCTGCTGAAAATTCGAGCTGTTCTATCATTACGAAACCGACAAATAAAACCTGACCCTCTGTGACAGAACGACGTTATTCATAGATTCGTTCTTTTGACAAATATTCAAATAAAACAATGATGTTAACGCGATTCCCATTCCTGTTTAGGAAATGTATGAAATTCCTAGGAAATGTGTAAACATAATAACATTTAGGCATTGTATACATTTCCTATAAATTCTACATAATGACGAATTACATAAGTATATTTTTCTGTTCACTGTGTAACCGAATCTGGCTTTCCCGTTTTGGCCTCTACATCCATCAGAAAAAGTGCCGTACCAATAACATTGACGCTGTTTAAATCATCTATAATAGATGTTTAAGGCCAATGATGCAACTTTATATAACTTGCATGCAGTCACAGGATTTTTGGAAATTCTTTTATTGAGAAATTGAGTACCATCCTACTTAATCAATTGTTAAATGGTATAGAAGAGCGGGCACACCTAACACAGGCAAATATATTGCTTACCAGGTGTGTCCAACACCAATTATGTACCCTAGATTAAGTTAAGGAAAATAAAAAATTAATTATTATTATTATTATTAATGATGATGAATATGTAGATAAAACAAAGTCGCTTCCCGCCATCTGTCCCTCTGCATATACGCTTAGACCTTTTAAACAACACAACGGATTTTAGTTTCCACTATTATTTAGAGAATGTCTTCCGATGCTTTATATGTGCGAAACCCGTGCGAAGCCGGGACGGGTCGCAAGTGCCTAATAAATAATACTGAAAAGCTCCCACCCAGAAACAAACTTCCGTGGCCGACCTGGAAGGTGCAAAATACGCCGCAAACCCAGGTGGGCCGATATAAGAATAATCTCTTTAGGTGGGGATATACAAATGACAGTTATCAGTGCGACTGTGGCATATCTCCGCAAACCATGGACCACCTCGTTTCATGCTCGGCGTGTCCTTAAACTTGTACAATGGATGACTTGTTCGTGGCCAGTCCAAACGCTGTATGCGTCGCCGAATATAGCCAAATAAAGCGTAACTCAGAGTCCATCGACTCCATAAGAAGAATAAATAATAGAAACAAACTCACAGGGACTTTGCTATTTTTCTTTTTTATGTATTTGTCGATTACGTCGGCCATGACATAGCCGCCGGTGACCCAAGTGCCGGCGTTGGCCAATTGGTACGGCAGCACGGGTCTGAGGGCCTGGGCGTATCCTGGTGCAAGGAGTTGTTTAGGAAATGTACAGGTAATGGGTACAAGAGCCCGCAATTTAAACCCAAAAGCAGTATAAAAAGATATAACTTCGCCAACTTTGGATTTACTAATGTAGTTTGTAAGTCAAGAATGTTTTACTAACACTAATATGGACATTGGCTGAAATAAAGTTTTATTTTTTTTATTTTTTTATTTTGTAACATTGCTATGCGCGTCAATAGAGATGCTAGCTCTTCTTATACTGGTTTTGGGTATGTTAATGTGCTGTTGACTGTACATGTATAATGTGACGTTAAATTCATGATACCTAGAGGTACATAATTGCAAACGAATGCTGCCTAGTTCTCTTACGTGGGCAGATCTCTAGCGTAGGGATTGTCGGCGGCTAAAATTGTTTTGGGGAGTTAAAGACGAGGTGCTTAGAGCCCCCTGTATTATTTCCCAGGGGTTCTTCAAAAGGCATGTCTACAGATCCCTCAAAGGCCGGACAGCATCCGCTCCTGTTAGGTTGCAGATGCCCTGGACGACGGTGACAGCTTTCCATCAGTGAAGAGTCCGTCCGTGAGCCTACCTTGACAATAAAAAAATATGTTTGGACAATTCACACAGCGCCATCTAGCCACAAAGTAAGCACAGCTTGTGTTACGGGTGCTAGGGTAACTGATAAACTACTTAAATACTTTTAAATACATACTTATTTTACATAATTAACACACAGACACGTAACAGAAATTAAAATTTATCATTTCAATTCTGCTCGGCCGGGAAACGACCCCGGGACCTCTGCGTGGCAGACATGTTTACCAACTGAACTACTCACATTGTCACTCAGGTGGAATAAAAAAACTCAGGCAACTTCTAACGGATTACCATAAGGTTGGATATCAATATTTAGGCATCTGTCTTTAATTACTGGAGTGAACTTACCAAGATAACGGATCCATGTATCACGATATACATCAGCCATTTCTCCTATCACAAATACAATTAATAGTCCATTTTTAATACTCTTTTCTGTGTACATAGCTTCTCAAAAAGCACCTTTGCCACTCAAACTTAGGCACTAAAAACATCTTTAGGCACTAAGAACATCTTTATTTCAAGCGCTATGTAAACATTAAGAGTTGTTTTAGCTTTGATATCGGAGCAACATTTGTAATTTTCTTTTGGTCGTGTTTCCCGAATATTTATTTTTCTTTCTTTGTTTTAGGTAATATTTATTTTAATTTCATTTTAAATTTTGTTTGATATCGAAACTTAGCAATTTGTAGAGAGGCACAGAGAATTTTATAGGCTAAATGACATGACATGTGTTAAAGAGACGAAGACCGCATATTTATTATCTTTGGACGAGGACATGATTTCTCATTGAGTTCTAATCAAAAAGATTAGAAAGTTAGCTACTTTTTTGGTTAGACCGAAATTTTTTAAATATTTTTTTGCTCTGTGGTTCTAATGATTTTTTTTGTTAGGTTATTAACCACCGATGCCACCGTCGATGGCCGAGCGGTTACAGTATCCGACTCGTAAGCCAGAAGTCCCGGGTTCGAATCCCGCTCCGGCCATGTACCAATGACTGTTTTCTGAGTTATGTACATTAGTTGAATACTAACCGATGCTCTTACGGTGAGGGAAAACATCGTGATGAAACCTGCACATTCAGGCGACTGGATGTGTAACCATGATCCAATCTGGTCAGGTTCCCCTGGTAGCAGGGTCATGGAGGTCAGATGGCAGTCGCTCCACTGTAATTACCTGACCTGCCAAATCCTGGATCATGGTCAAGGCGGACCCCGGGCCCTCGTTCTCGAGAGCACAACCGGGACATTAACGCCAAGATGATTATTTTTTATTCTCTAACCACCGATGCCAAAGGAGGGGTGTTATAATAAGTTGCATTTTTATGCCTGTGTCTCTGTCTGTGACACCGTAGCTCCCTAACGGCTGCACCAATTTCGATGCGATTTATTTCATTTGGAAGGCGATTAAACTAATCGGGATGCTTCTTGTTTTATTAAAATCGGTTCACTGAGGACTTGACATCGGAATGGATATCTCCGGACTCGTGAAGAACGAATTCGAGGTATTTTACTTGAATTTGGCTTCGAAGACTGGAAAATATTTGAGTCAACATCATCATCACAGCCCATAACAGTCCACTGCATGACTGGGCCTCTCTCACGAAAGGGGAGGTTATGCCATAATCTCCACGCTTGGCAGGCGGGAGATCGCAGTGTTATAAATATAACAATGGAAAACGCTGCTGCCCATTTTCCAATCCACGGAGACTAGAAGTGTTGCCTCGAAAATATGAGTCGCCTTGTATACCCACGAGTGTAAGGGTTGGTGCTATTCTACTCTGCCGGACACCACACGGCCAGTGTGACCATATTTCACCTACCTATTAATTGTACATTGTCGATTGGTTTCCGATGTTTGCTAGGTTAGCTTATCATATCTGTGCTCCTGGCTCGCTTTCTGCTGCTCATAGGTTCACTGCTGGGCATGGGCCTCCCCCCGAGATCTCCCAAAAGGCCGGTCCTGTGCTTTCCGCATGCAGCTGGTACCTGCGATCTTTACCAGGTCGTCGGTCCACCTTGTAGAAGGTCTGCGCTACGTCTTCCGGTACGTGGTCGCCACTCGAGAACATACATTCAGTTAGGTTTTGTTGTTTTTCCTATATTTTTTTTGGTTTGTTTTTATTGTTTAACCTAGTATAAACCAAGGTTACTCGACCACTGTTCGCGTTAGGACACTAGCTCTTAAGTAACAAGTGTTTTTTTTAGTTTAAGGGCAAATCTTATTCAATAAAAAACATATATTTATTTATTTTAAACGTTATGCTATCAGTATGACGTGGCGTGTAATATAGTATTTAACCCCTTCCTAACCGAGGACTCAGATTGACGCAAACCAATTATCGTTGACGAGTCGTGTTACCGCCTATTAGACGCCTGTGGGTACTCCGGTCCCGGTATTGACTCTTAGCAATTACACGGCCAATCGATTATCGACACTAACAACGTTGGAATAAAGTCGAAAATAGAATAAGTACTAGGGGTTTGGTAAAACACTGGCGTTAAATCTATTAGTTGTTAATAATTGCCTAGCATTGGACGCTTTTGTTTTCGGAGTTCTGGCCACGTGACGTTCGTTTGTTTTGTTTAGCGGGAGTCGATCGGTTTTTGTTTTTATTATTCTATCGGGTATTGTTTCAGGACGACAATTTCCCACGGATCTTGATACCTTTTTTAGAGACGTTTATTTGTTGGCCGACATTTTAGAGTTAGGAAGTCGAGAGTAATGACCGATTTTACTAAACTTAGAAATCGCCTAAGTTCCGTCTTGACTAGTGTTTAGCCAATCAGCAACGTTCAAATTGAGATGAGAAAGAATTTGGGCGATTCCTAAGTTTAGTAAAAACGGCAATAAGTCTCGTTTTAAAGTTATAAAAATACAATTTAAACAACTACATTGATTAGATATGTGTACGTATTTTTTAAATCTTCAGTCAGATGTGAGTCATAACTCAACACTAAAATATTTAAATTTAAATCCTGTAGACGACTTTATTGCTAAAATGAACTCCTTCCAGTGCTTTAGAGCGGAGCAGAACTGGAATGAAATCGGTTTGATTAAGCAAAATTTCAATTCATACTCGAACAATTCTGTACAAAACACAATGTTTCCACGTTATCCTGAAACAAAGCGATAGTTCTAATTGAATCCTGGACCACCGAAGGATACAGGCAGGGTTGCCTGGCGTCGAGAATTCCGCAAAAACTGTAATTTTATTCTGTGACTGGTCCCGTGGTCAGGAAAAGTTGCTTTAGCGAAAAAGTCGATATCCCTAGCGTGAAACAGGTGACCGTTACTGTGGGAATTGAAAAATATAAGTGGCAACGGGCAGGCCCCTTCGATTTTTTGAAATTAGTCTATCTAGGTAAGATGGCGGTCAAATACCGTCAGTTTTCTAAACTACAAAATTAATTTTAAGCTAAGAACCATCGCAATTAAACTGGCATTAGAGAAAACCACATCCAAATCGCTACACAAAGACACAGATACATAGGTCACACTTATAACACCACTTTATTTTTAACGGGTGTTAAAAACATAACCTATTTTAGCTTTGTCGTAGTGGCGCAACATAATGCTTCGATTTCGGTGAATTATGGACGCGTAAAAAGTAAACCCAAAAAAAACTATACAAGTAGTTTATCAGTTATCTAACACCCATAACACAAGCTGTGCTTACTTTGGGGCGAATCAATCAAATCAAATCAAATACGTTTATTCAATTTAGGTTTTCACAAACACTTATGAACGTCATTCAATATGCGTGTAACAACAATGAACACTAGGCACCACAGCATCATCGAGCGGACAACGGTTTCAATAGCCAGTATGTAGAGCCATAAAAAAGTAAAATTTAAATAGACTCTACGGCCAAAATTTTTTGTTCTTTGTCCGCGACGCAAGCGCCGCACGCCAGCCACCTGTCACTGTGACATTGACAGATACGTAATGTCATGCGCATCGACAATGCCGCTCGCCTGTAACGTGAATACCAATACAATTTAAATTGGCTAGATGGCTCTGTGTGAATTTGTCCAAGTGAATAACCCTACCAGGCAACACTGGTCCTCAACTATTACACAAGTGGCAGCAACTGGTAACAAGTTGTTCTACGTAATTTACACGGGACAATTACGCAGATTGCTAGCGCTGGTGGTCGGGGGTTAAAGCCACAGAGTAACAAAGTCCGTAACATAATTACAAGTTGCTGCCAATTTTCCCAATCGAGATTGAGAGTTTTCAATGTTCTATAATTATAAGTACAAAGATTGTTTACCGCAAGCTGTAGGTATAGCTTGTTTAGCTGTTCTTGAATATAGAGATATAATTACATGTGTAAAGATTTTTTTTTATGTTATATGGTAGACAAACAGGCAAACGAACCCCTGGTGGAAAGTGGTCACCGCCGCCTATGGACATCAGCAACACCAGGGGAGTTACCAATGCATTGCCCACCTCTGAAGCGACCTCTAATATACCTCTTGAACGATCCCATGTCATAGTCCAAAGAAAACACTGTGGCTGGGAGCTCATTCCACATCCGAATCGTACGAGCGAGAAAAGTTCTTTCGAACCTTCGCGTGGTTCTACGTTGTGGGTCTGCGTTGTTTACCGTACGCTTTATAACACGGTTGTTTAGCTGTAGAATAATATTTCCATATTATGCGGTATGTTTCAAAGGTGGAGAGCAGCCCGATAAGTAATTTGTCTTATGTCAGTTGCACTATACCGGGAGCGAAAAATATTTCTAACAAGAAAAAGCATTGCACAAACTCTAACCTTATGTGAAACTGAACTCGCTAGGTCACTGTTAACTTTAAGACACAGATTTTGTGAAGACTAAATGCTTAGGATCGCTTAAGTTTAGTACAATCGCACATGAGACTAATTTGATATGATTTAAATACTTATTAAAATGGTATGATATAAGACATCGAAGTTTCTAAATGATGTAAAAAGCATACGTAATACATTAAAATTAAAATATATCAAATTACTGCATGCTGATCCGCTCACTCTGCAGCTGACTGTACCTGTAAACGCTCTAATTGAAGCATAAGTCAACAAAATTAACCAGTGGTATTTCACCAACACGTAAGGGGCTCAACACAATTAGGACTCCAACCTGTATTATTGCAACCGTAAATTATATACCAATTGTAACATTGTGGCCACATGTGGACTGGATTTGGCTATAAATAATAATATTCTATTATCGGCGTTATGGTCCTGGTTGTGCTTCCGCGCGAGCTCCCGGGGTCCGCCTTGACCTTGATCCAGGATTTGGAACTACTAATTACAGTGGAACGACTGCCACTTGACCTCCGTGACTGAAGTGACAGTATGGATGTCATATTAGTGAGGTCATAGAAGTGGATATACATACTGTGTAATATTTCTATAATACGTTGTTGTAAGTTTTAAAAATTGTGACAATAATACATGTTTAAAAAAACACTTTTGTCATTTACGCCAACGAAAAAGCACTTCAGCCGAAATTCTCCAGACTTCTCCACAATAATTCTTTCCCCGACAACACCGATTGTCCTTACGACTATCGGAAAGCAATTGATCAACGGAAACTGCGGACAGGTGCTGCCAACCATCGCTGCTAACGGCATATTGCACTCTTATACCGGGCGAATTGATTCGTCAATCGTTACTAAAACATTAGAATTGGAGCCTCTCGACTGGAGAAGTACCTACCTCTTAACTTTCGCAAAACATATTGTCGGCTTTGTTACCACAGTTAGTATTGTTTTTATTTTTACCTCGATATTTCGACGCAGTTGCAGTATCCGACTCGTAAGCCAGAGGTCCCGAGTTCAAATGCCGCTCCGGCCATGTACCAATGACCGTTTTCTGAGTTATGTACATTAGTTGAATACTAACCGATGCTCTTACGGTGAGGGAAAACATCGTGATGAAACCTGCACATTCAGGCGACTGGATGTGTAACCATGGTCCAATCTGGTCAGGTTCCCCTGGTAGCAGGGTCATGGAGGTCAGATGGCAGTTGCTCCACTGTAATTACCTGACCTGCCAAATCCTGGATCATGGTAAAGGCGGACCCCGGGCCCTCGTTCTCGAGAGCACAACCGGGACATTAACGCCAAGATGATTATTTATGGTCACGTGTAGACTGGTGCCAGAATCCAGTATTAAACGCAAAAATAATTTAACTTCACGATGTTTTCCCTCACCGTAACAGCAAAGGTTAGCACTCAACTAATGTTCATAACTCAGAAAAGAGTCATTACTACATCTCGGCAGTGGAATTCGAACCCGGTACCTCTCGCAGTAACTCGGATACCATTCCCACTAGGCCAACACCACTAGACGTAAAGTTTCAAGACGTCTTTCTGACACCAAACGGACAATATCGCTTAATAAGTCATGTAATACGTCGATACTTCACAGGGTGTTTCACCGCAACGTCGTCAGATTGACGCGAAGCAATTAGTGCTAGGTAGACGTCACATGAGAGCCGGGATACAGGGTGTTACAAGAGTGAGCATCTGTATATCGAATAAATTTATGTCGCTTGCCGCATCTGTCTGTATGTATGATTTTGATGCAGCTTTCACTTTTATGTAGAGAATGTCATCCAGAAGAAACCCCGAGAGAAAATCCGTGTATATTTGCGGGACTGGACGGACGATACCGTGAAGGTCGTAGGGAGCCGATAAATAAATAAAATAAAATAAATATGGCCGTTATCTAGACCTAAAGTAAGCATAGCTTGCGTTATGGGTGCAATAGATGACGTATTGGACTATTCGCCAAGTACGAAGGAGGTTTCGATTGGTCAAGCGTGTTTTAACTACATAATAGCTGGTTCTAAATAGGTAATTAATGTAAAAGTATTAATCCTTTATCCTTAATTCTTTATTGTACACAAATATGACACAATTATACAGTACAGTAACAGAGATGTACAAAGGCGAGCTTAACTCATTAATTGAGTTTTCTACCAGCAAACCTTGGAGTCATAGGAACAGGTCAGGGATTAATTTGTCAAATCTTAATTTTGCTTCGTTTCCTTTCCGATTTCCTTTATTTGGTTCCAATTAGCCAAGTTAATAAAAGGTTCTGATTCGTCAAGTGACTTTTTTTCACCTGGAAATTATTATTACGATTTTAACTTCATGCACATTACAGTAATCGAGGACTTCTTGTTAACCGGAGAGCTTATTAAGATATTAGTATTAATACTAACAATATACCAATAAAATTTATTAGCTCTTAGTAATTTACAATTCAGCTAATTTCTTAAATAAAACAAGAATGGGGAATTGTTGCCTAAACTATGCAAAAAGCCTGTATTTCAGGTCATCAGGCCCCCTTGCACTATTTTATTAACCTTTTTATGTTTAAAGAGGTTATTTTTTTAGAAAATGATCATAAATCTTGATAACAAATATATTGAAAATATAAATAATATAGATATAATAATAAGATAGATATTACAAATACCACAACCTGTAGATACCCAGAGAAGCTCAGATGTGGGGGATTAATTGACTCAATCGAACTCCGTGGGTAAAGGTTATTGACACTTGCGGTAGTGCTTTGTATTGTAAGTTCGTGAAGTCTAGGTGTATGTTGTTTGTGTGATTCTTGTTTGTACCTACTATAACTGTAAGTGTTAAATGTGTAGTTCTCTATTTTTATTATTATTTTCTCGTTTTTAATCTATTTGATAATTTACCTAAGTGCCTGTTGTATGCGCTACTGTTTGTGTGCTGTGTAGCTTTTTACATATGCTGTCTTTACTGGCGAGGACCTATAATTGGCTTACTGGTTTATAATAGAACTTTATACTTTGTAATGTACAGCTGTTGGTACTCCTACAAATAAAAAAATATATATATATATAAAAACATTACACTAGTGGAAGACTGCCTAAGTCTCTACCTACGTAAACCATAGGCTGCGGTGACTGTTTACCATCAGGCGGGCCGTAAGCTTGTTTGCCATCTTAGTAGTACAAAAAAACCTACCGTAAGGAACGTTCTCCCACGCACACTAAGATTGTGGAACTACCTGGAGAGGGTTTCCCTGGAGAGTACAACATGGAGTTCTTCAAGAAAGGGGTGAAAAGGTTTTTACGGGGTCGGCAACGCGTGGGTGATGCCCCTGGTATTGCAAACGTTCATAGGCTGCGGTGACTGCTTACCATCAGGCGGACCGCAAGCTTGTTAGCCACGATAGTTGAATAAAAAAGAAACACCTCGGTGTTGGTGACCCCCTGATGTTGGCGGTGATCACTTACCATCAGGTGCAACAAATGCTCGTTGCTTCTCTCTATTAAGAAAAATCAATGTGCCCACGGCCAATGAGGAGAATGGGAACACACGAAGCAGATGGTGGCGGTGAATAATAAGGCTAGTTCAGCTTCGTAGAACTGTCGCCTCCGTCGCATAAACTACAAAGTCGAAACTACGACGATCTGAGTGGTTCAGTTGGATAACACGCAGAGGTACCGGGTTCGATTCCCGAATCCTGAATAGAAATTCTGTTACTGGTCTGGGTGTAGTAAGTATGAGTATGTATTTAAAAAAAAGTATAAAGTAGTTTGCAAGGTAACTAACACCCACAACACAAGCTTTGCTTACTTTGGGGCTAGATGGCGCTGTGTGAATTTGTCAAAGCATATTTATTACTAGTGTACATATTTAGCCGTGGCCGTGTGGTGTCCGACAGAGTAGAATAGCACCAACCCCTTACACTCGTGGGTGTCGTACAAGGCGACTAATGCTTTCGAGGCAAAAAATCTAGTCTGCAAGCTGAAAAATGGGCAGCAGCATTTTCCAATGTCATACTTATAACACTACGATCTCCAACCCGCCTGCCAAGCGTGGAGATTATGGCAATAACCTCCCCTTTCGTGGAAGAGGCCCAAAGTCCTACAGTGGACTGTTATGGGCTGTGACGATGATGATATTTATTTACTAGTGTACATATTTTGAGTTAGTTACCAGTTACCATCAGACGGTCTGCTCATCTGACACAAGCCCACAAACCGGTTCGCCGGCAACAAGAATAAGCCCCAAAAGTCCATTACGCGCTCGCTTTAACATTATTTAAGCAAAATGGTTATTAATGGGTAATGTATGTCTCATTTATCTTGCGGCAACTCTGATGGCATTATGAATGCAAATTCTCGTAAGGTGTTAAACTCCAACGTACAGTCTTCCGAGGAAATTCTACATAATTTCTTTAACTCCATAGGAGACGGGAGTGGACGAGCGACTAAAGTCGGACGCGACTTTTTGGGTCGGTGTACGATTTTGCGACGACTCGGAGAAGATTTTAAATTAAATTAAATTAAATTAAAAATCATTTATTTCAGACAATGTCCATATATTTAGATCAATAATAGGCAATATATGTATAATAATGTCATAATGAAAAATAAATGTCAAATTAAAAATAATCATAAAATAATTAAAGATACATAATGTCAACTAAAAATTAAATCATTAGATAAAATAAAATTGAAATGAAAATAAAAATAAAATTAACATAAATTATTATTGATTCATAATAAATAAAAATAAATAAATTCATTTCATTTATTCATTCATTTGTGTTCGGTTTTGGTTTATGTGCTCGTGTTTGTTATTGTGTGAGGGTAGTAAATAAAAATTCTAGCGACTAAAATAGCTAGCTCACCGGATATTTTTGTACAGGTACCGTTTAGTTTTTAGTTTGATTGTACGGCATGGTAGATAAGTAGAAGTCACCCAAGAACATATGAAGCAGCAGGGGATTTGTCAATGCGCATCCGACCCGGGAACTTGAAATATAACGTAGTACATGAACAAATATTAGTAGGGGTAGGACAGGCCTATCACTATTCCATTTATTTATTTATTTATTTATTAAATCTTCATGCACAAAATAGTACAGTGGCGGACTTTAAGCTAAAATAGCCTTATCTACCAGTCAACCAGGAGATGATGGATAAAGAAAAAGGTAGGCGGTGCAAGAGAAGCTACTAGACAAAAAGAAGGAGGGGAACCGTTTACCGATTGAAAGTAATGTTTAATATCTTACACAACAAAAGAAATTTTGAGATTATTTATTTAACCTTTGCGGATTAAAGTCGGACCGCTTAAAAACGCTCGTCTACACCGGACCAAAGATTGAAAGTAAGCCGAGTAAAATTGAGGAAGTTATTTGTTACTTTGATGTAGATTTAACGACCGTATACGACCATTTAAGTCGATTTCGGAGATATTTTATAATGTGATTATAATATAGGAATATTATGATAATATAATGTCAAATAAATAAGCCACAATTAAGTTGTAGGTCGCCTTTTGTGTATTCTTTACCAAACCGACTTTATTTTATAAGCTTACTATTTAATTGTAATTTTAATGATAATATACCGTTACAGGATGCAAAAGCCTAGGAGCGTCGGTGGCTGAGTGGTTTAGGTATCCGACTCGTAAGCGAGAAGTCAAGGGTTCGAATCCCACTGCAGCCATGTTGCAATGACTTTTCTGAGTTACGTACATTAGTTGAATGCTAACCGATGCTCTTATGGTGAGGAAAAACATCGCGATGAAACCTGCACATTCAGCCGCCTGAATGTGTAATCATGATCGAATCTGGTCAGGTTCCCCTGGTAGCAGACTCACGGAGGTCAGACGGCAATCGCTTCATTGTAATTATCTGATCTGCCAAATCCTGGATCAAGGTCCAGGCGAACCCGGGGTCCTCGTGCGCGAGAGTACGATCGGGATATTAACGCCAATATGATTATTTTTATACAGGATGCCAATCGATGCTAGAGACTGTTCAACCAGCCCCAGGGTCCTCAGCGGAAGACCTTGGTCGACCTCGCTTCGCCAGCGGTATTAGGAGGCACACCTTTACGAGTGACAAGCTCGTTGCAGTGCTGAAGTTCGATTATCCCTAAGCACGAAACGGTCACCCATCCTTGTAATCCCTATTTAACTTGTAAATGGTTATTCAACAATCATCGACAGCCCATAACTGCCCACTAGCACAAAATACTAATATTACGTAACCGGGTATGGATTCAAATTAATGAATGTCAGTTTAGGTTTCTGAGGTTTATCGACATCATCATCACAGCCCATAACAGTCCACTGCAGGACTTCTCCCACGAAAGGGGAGGTTATTGCCCTAATCTCCACGCTTGGCAGGCGGGTTGGAGAACGCAGTATTATAAATATACCAATGAAAAAAGCCAGCCTACGGAGACTAGATCGTTTACCTCGAAAACATTAGTTTATCAACATATTTGTGTCAAAAGTCGGGAGCAAAAGCCAGTATTCCATACACTACGATACCTAAACAAGCCCGTCACTCTTTCGGCGTATTTGATCGCCATTAGCCGGCCAATCCCGTTCGAGTATTGAGTGACATGTCGGATTATGTCATCCAATAGGACGTCGGAATGACAGCCATTGGAATTTGGTGCTTATCCCAGTCACATATTGTGTTTTGTCATAGCCTCCTTCAGTCAAATAAAGGAGGCTATGGTTTTGTTCGAATTATCAGGGGTGAGAAACCTTTTCAGGTTTTGGCGTTCTATTTTATTTTATTGTTCCATTGACGGGAGGCTTTCGGCGCATTGCATTTGTGCGCGCTTATCGATGAGGTCGCGTAAAACATACCTACATACACATTCACGCCCGTATCTCATAGGGGTATGCAGATGCTATCGAGTGATATAAGCTACGATCCTGATTCTTCTCTTTTGCCTTTTCCACCACATTCATGCATTTTCTCATACATCTCCAATAATAAGAATCCAATGACGAAAGAAAATCCTTTTAAGAAGACGGGGCCTACTGTCAAATAATGCGTGTCCTGCGTGTATACCTTTTGATACATAAAAAGGCCGATAGATGTGCCCTAAAAGAACTAGCATAAGCATATCATACACAATATGGCGAATCTACACGCTCTTGGTCTGTTATCGTCATACAAATTGAACCATAGGGCCTACTTTCTGCTAGGTCGTAAACACAGACACCATTTCTCTTCTAATGGGAAGGGGGGGCTTAGTCCTCACCGTGACAACGCACCTGCAGTTCTACATTTTTGTAGAAGTGTAGATGTTATGGGCGACAGTTACCACTTACCATCAGGTGCATTGTCTGCTCGTTTGTCACTGAGTAGTATAAAAAGCTTGCAAACGATATGGGTATACAACGCGAACCCAGTACAGCCACGTGGAGACTGCAGATGTCACGTGTCCCGAAACTTTCCGGAGAGACCCGAGCCCTGACGAGCGATAGCGACCCTCTTTAGAACGTCGAGGTCAGGTCAACAATGGCCTGAACCTTTTTGTTGCTACGTCAATTCGTACGTAATTAAACAGGGTCGCTTGGATTAGGCGGGAAACGCTGGTTTTAAAGTTTTTTCTTACTAGAGGCTGGCAAAGAAGCAAGCGTGTCACCTGATGAATGTCAAACTTTGTAAGAAGTTGTTGAAAGTTACAATGTCGTGTCGTAGACGTGGTAAAACAATTTTAAGTGCCACAAAAATTACAACTTGTCGGAGTACAAAAAAGATTGGGAACCCCTGCCAAAAGTACTATTATTAAAATTTTGTTAAGCGTGTCTTACCTTGTCGATTCAAAATTTGCTATGGATGTGCCAAACAAACACTGCATTTTAATTCAATATTAAACTACTTAGTAATGCGTTTTAAGTGATTCTTTGCTTCCAAAAAAAGGCATGATTAGTGATACATGTTGCGAAATCATATCTAATACCATGTAAAACTGTTTTTTTTATGTTATATGGCAGACGAACAGGCAAGCGGGCCACCTGATGGAAAGTGAGCAACACCAGCTGCGTTACCAATGCGTTTGTAACTTTCAAATTTGTGGCAAAATCAATGTTACAAGCAAAAATATTGTAAAGTTAATGGCCGTGTACTTTTTTTGCTCTGTGGTTGCTAATGTCCCTTTGATTTGACAAAGGAATTAACTGTATATACAATAGTATAAATCGCCGCCGGATGGTTAAATCAGCCGGTCAATTAAACGGCTAGCTCTTTGAACCATTCCATTGAACGAATGTCATAAACTGAACATAAAACCAAATTCATGAACTTTGAAAGTAAACGAACGACTTCGCCCCAAGTTTACCTTTCTCTTCCATGCATTGTCACAACGCTGACCTAACTTAACCGGATTAAAATGAAATGCAAACTATTATGCATGACAATGTATGGATCAACTCCGCAAATTCGGCGCATTGCCGGTCGTTAGACGTTAATTTCAAGCTTCATGAATTTGAATTCCCGTTCAATTGAATTGATCAACAATCTAGCCGTTTAACTAAGCGGCTAATTTAACCATCCGGCTGCGACGGACATATTTGATTATAAGCGTTAGTTACTTGTAACTTGCTGTTTGTGTTCTATTCGGCTAGCACAAGTTGCGCACGCGATAAGCGAGAAAATGCGCGACATAGATACTGCTATCTCCTTCATCTAAGTATTGAGAGAAGGAAACGAACGCTCTCTCGCGGCGCGAGTTGTGTCGCGGACACACTTGTGGTAGCCTTGCTAAATAAAGTAAAAATTAAAAAAAAACAAAAATTTAATGATTTCCAATACTCACGAGTATATCGGCGTCTCGTGGCCCTGCTTGTACCAGATGACCAGCCCCATGCGGTCTCCTGGCAGCGCAGGTGTGACGTCACAGGGCAGCTCCACTCCGCCGCCAGTCGGCGCGTGCACCGACTCTATGGCGGCTGCAACAAGAGATGTCTGTTGTTAGTAAGGAAGTGGGAAAACATTGAAGTTTTTAACCAACGTCGTAAAAGAGGGGTGGTATAAGTTTGATGTGTGTTTGTGGATCTGTGTGTCTGTGGCATCGAAGCACCCAAACGTGTTGACAGATTTCGATGCGGTTTTGAAAGCCAGTTTGTTCGAGGTGGTTCTTAGCTTTGTTTTATTAAAATCGGTTCGTCATCATCCTGGCGTCATGTCCCGGTTTCGTCCCCGCGCAGCACGCGGGGGCCCAGGGTCCGCCTTCCTGCTATTCCTGGCCCACCTCGCTCGGTCTTCGGCATCTCTCGTGGTGAGCTTATTGGCACGCATATCGTTCTTGACTACGTCAAGCCATCGCTTCTTGGGCGGGCCTCTCCTTCCCGTGCCCGGCGGGGCCGGCATAGCCAGACACTTGTTCCCCACATAACTTGCCGGTCTGCGCAAGACGTGGCCATACCATCGAAGGCGGCACTCTTGCAGCTTATCTGCGATGTCACGGACGCCAAGGCTACCCCGAATGTGGGCGTTTCGAACGCGATCCTTCCGTGAAACTTTACACATCCACCGCAGCATCTTCATTTCCTTCATTTTATTAAAATCGGTTCAGTAGAGTAAAACATTTTTAAGTATATGTAAATTTGGTTGGGTTTTTTCCGACGTTTTTGGGTCGTAATGTTTTAACTATCGCGGTCATTATCACTTAATTTAAAAGTGTGTCATACGGTCTGTGTAGTGTGCCGTGTCTTTAAAGTGAGTTCGAGTTCCAGTAGTAGCAGACAAGTTTTAAGAAAGCGACTAGGGCGGCTTCGGAAATATGAAATATTATCATACTCAGCTAAACCTCGTGTGATAATCTGATACTCGTGTTTTAATACCTCGTTTTATATGCGAGTTGCATAAACTACTATTTTGAGTTAGGTTATTTAGGTTAGGCTCAGGACCGGCCATTGTGGAGATCTCTGTGGGAGGCCTATGCCCGGCAATGAGTGTCTTTCGACTGATATAATGAGGTTATTTATGTCAATCGATAGAGAAACAGGCAAGCGGGTAAAGTGGTCACCGCTGCCTATGGACACATTAGCAACATCAAAGGTAACAAGGCAATATAATATTAATAATAAATACCAATCATCAATGTGTTGCCCCAGCTCAAAACCCTCGGGACACGTTAATCTTAGATCAAGTAGCCAATTACTAGGTCCCTAGGTAGCTGTAGCCGTGTGGTGTCCGGCAGAATAGAATAACAAAAACTACTTACACTCGTGGGTGTCGTGCAAGGCGACTAATGTTTTTGAGGCAAAAGTTCTAGAGTCTCAGTAGGGTAGAAAATTGGCAGCAGCGGTTTCCATTTTTATATTTACAACACTGACATCTCCAAACCGCCTGCTAAGCGTGGAGATTATGGCAATAACCTCCCCTTTCGTGGGAGAGGCAATAAGTCCTGCAGTGGACTGTTATGGACTGTGATGATGAGGTAGCTTCGGTTCTCTATGGGGCAATGGATACCTTACTTCATCATCACAGCCCGTAACAGTCCACTGCAGGACTTAGGGCCTCTCCCACGAAAGGGGAGGTTATTGCCATAATCTCCACGCTTGGCAGGCGGGTTGGAGATCGCAGTGTTTAAATATAATAATGGAAAATGCTGCTGCCCATTTTCCAGACTACGGAGACTCTTGATCTTTTGCCTGGAAAACATTAGTCGCCTTGTACGACAACCATGAATGTAAGGGGTTGGTGCTATTCTACTCTGCCGGACACCACACGGCCAACTACCTACCTTACTTACTAGCAGGAAAACAATACTATTTAGATCTAGCTTTAGCCCGCGTCTTTGTCGGCGTAAAATTAGGTTATAACGTTCCAGACCCGTTCCAGACACGTTCCCGCTGGAACGGCATTTAATTTCAGGATAAATTGCAGCCTATGTGCCATTCTGGGCAATAAGCTGTTTTGCTGCTGAATTTAATCAAAATTCGTTTAGTAGTTTTTGCGTGAAGGAGTAAAAAGCTTTCTCCTTCGTCCTTTCAAACTTTCGCGTCTATACATATATAATATACGCATAAAACAAAGTCGCTTCCCGCCGTCTGTCCCTTTGTATCTGTACACTTATATCTTTTAAACTACGCAACGTAATCCGGTTTTCAACAATAGATAGAATGATTCACAAGGAAGGTTTATAAACAACAAAAAAGGGGTAGGTAGGGGTAAAGTCGTGCCAGGTCCATTCGTTTTTTTATTCTTTATTGTACACAAATATGACATAATTATTCAGTACAGTGACAGAGATGTACAAAGGCGAGCTTAACTCATTAATTGAGGTTTCTACCAGCAAACCTTGGAGTCGTAGGAACAGGTTTAACTTAAATGCAGCTACCAAAAGTGTACACTTATACTTACTACGGTAGATATTGATAAACACAGTTACTTACTTACATAAACATATACTAAAAATACATACATATTATATATAAACACATATTATACATACATAATATTATATATATACATATATATTACTATACATACCTATACATTATAGATATATATACCTACTATGGAAAACTAAAGGGATGCTCTTTTACTCTTTTTTTTTAAAACATTCAAAGATGTTTATTATTATAGTACCTTTATTAGTAGTATTAGTATAGTACCTCCATCCCCAGTCGGGCGACCCCAATTCGACCGGATTATCCGGCTATGCCCTACCTCCCTTAAAATAAATAGGCTCAGAATTGGCTGTCCTAGGCAGGGATGCTCTATTTCTGGCCGCTTAGTCACTTTCCGCCTAAAACCTGACCTATATCAATATAAGATCGCTATCGACTCCATTTGACAAGTTGATGAGAAAAGCCTGTGGTATTGTTGTCTTGTCTCTCTCTCTAAGTACGTACGAAACTCGTTAAGTTGTCAAAGGGAGTGCTGAGTGGGTGTTGACATAGGTCGCGGGGTCAAATAAGGTGGCAGTGGCAGGTGTGGTGGTCGAATACCTGGCTGGTTTATTGTGAACAATTAGGTTTTCAGATCAAAAAGTTTACGTGGTGATTCTTTGGCTGCAGTACGTGGTGGTAGGTGGTAGGTTAGTCGTAATGTAGCTTACAACATCCTACTGTTTTAAGGGTATTTTCCGGGTATCCTACCGCGTACCTTCGTTGACGAGTAGCCCGATATTTCGACGCAGTTGCATGCGTCGTGGTCACGGGACGAACCCTTAAAATGTGTGATAATAACCGCGATTTAAAACATTGACATCCTACTTATATTATAATTACGAAAGTTTGTACGGATGGATGGTTGTTACTCTTTCACGCTAAATTTGGCAGTAATCTTACTTAAAGCCTAGAATAGCACACAGGCTATTCTATTATTTATTCAGAAATTCAGTGTGGTTCCTGCGGGAACGGATCAGGAACGTAGAAACCAAACGTTAGGCAGACAACCGCACGGGCAAAAGCTGGTTTAGGCTATAATTTATCCCGAAATTCGGTGTGGTTCCCGCGGGAACGGGTCAGAAACGTAACCAAATTTTACGGCGACGGAGTCGCGGGTAAAAGCTAATTCTAACTAAATGCAGTTTCCCTTATTTCGCCTCTATACTTTATAGGTCCGATTCTTCACGCCGCTACACTAAATAACACAATTCAGAATATAATAGTGCGATAATGTGTGAAACACGTGCGTTAAAAGCGGCGTAAACCGTCAACATGTTATTTTCGCCCAACAGAAAACACTTTTATACAAAGAGAGGGTAAAAAAAAGCCGCCACAGTGTTACCAATCATCGACAGTTTATCATGAAATTGATCGCTGTATTATTCAGATCAGATAGCCGATTGAGTAAAATGTGAGGCTTTACACTGCCATTATAATGTCGAGGCGAAACGAAGCATCGACGAGGCATTTTCAAATAACAATGATTAAAAAATACGAGAGCGCATACTTTGTACTAGCTTCTGGTTGAGAAAGAGATAAAAAGGAACTCTGTGGGCCTTGAGTTTATTTTATTGCACCTGTACTGTGTATTTAGGGTCACAATTTTATTCGCTTGCAAACTGGCGAGGTTGTTAATGTTTTATATTTTTATCATATATACAAAACTCTTTGATTTTTATACCAACGCGCCGCTGAAAAATGATCAGAGTGACCGCCTTTTTATTAACAATTTATTGCGCAAAGATTGGTGTAATTAGCGGCTTTAACGCCATTAAAGATTTATTCACAACCTTCTGTAATTTTGTGGATTTATCTACCATCAGCTAGGATAGACCATGCAGAAAGTGAGTTAGTAAAAGCTAAAAAATTTAACTTTTTAAACACCAATGCGAATGAATTGTTAACTTGATTTTATACATAGTCGCATGTTTGCTAATATTTATTGCATCTTCGTATTGAGCGTCGGTAGCCGAGCGGTTACAGTATCCGACTCGTAAGCCAGAGGTTCTGAGTTCGAATCCCGCTCCGGCCATATACCATAACTGCTTTCTAAGTTATGTACATTAGTTGAATACTAACCGATGCTCTTACGGTGAGGGAAAACATCGTGATGAAACCTGCACATTCAGGCGACTGTATGTGTAACCATGATCCAATTTGGTCAGGTTCCCCTGGTAGCAGGGTCATGGAGGTCAGATGGCAGTCGCTCCACTGTAATTACCTGACCTGCCAAATCCTGGATCATGGTCAAGGCGGACCCCGGGCCCTCGTTCTCGAGAGCACAACCGGGATATTAACGAAAAGATGATTTTTTATTGCATCGTCGTATTATGTTGACCTGTAAAGGCGATGTATTTGTGAGTCATTATGATTAAATAAATAAATAAACTTAAAACACAATTTATTCGAGTTTAAGTAAAGTGCGTAACGATATTATTATGCTGAATGTAGATTTTCAATGCTTGGAATAATAAGAAGATATTACATTCAAACATGGAAATAAATGAATAAAGAACAAGGGCTTTCCACACAATTCGTCAAAACGATGTCCATCCACTTAGTTTTTGACTCTTTGCCAGAGTTCGTTGCCGCATCTTTCCAAAATGTAACACACGCTGCAATTTATGATTCCACAAACGCATTCACATATTACATACATACATTCATACATTAAAGGAAAAATAATCTGGATAAGTAAAGGCCGTTGACTTGAAGAGTAGCATGTAATTTGGGCCAATATTTCAAGTACAACCTTGCGGCAACCCATTGACTAACGATATTGGAGCCTGCCTAAGGCTTATCGGCTACTAATAAAGGTTGTTTGATATCCTTTTAAAGGGCTCCACGATATTAACCCGCTAGGTTTGATGTCTATGATGGAACCGGAGTCTCGAATATCGTTTGTTTACTACCACACATTAGAATTTGGCACAATTAAGGATACTGAATATCTTGGCGTTAATGTCCCAGTTGTGCACTCGCGCACGAGGGCCCAGGGTCCGCCTTGACCATGTCAACTTGGCAGATCAGATAATCACAGTGAAGCGACTGCGATCTGATCTCCGTGACCCTGCTACCGATGGAACCTGAGTGATCACTTCCCATCAGGAGTTCTTCAAGAAAGTGGTGGAAAAGTTTTTATTGGGTCGCCAGCACAGAAGTGATACCCATTATGTAGCAAGCGTCTAGGCTGCGGTAACTGGTTACCATCAGGCCGCATGCTTGTTTGCCACTTTAGTGGTATAAAAAAACCGTGCTACAAACAAGCAAGCAGGTCAGAATAATAATAATAAATATACTTAAACAATTCACACAGCGCCATCTAGCCCCAAAGTAAGCAAAACTTGTGTTATGGGTACTAGATAACTGATAAACTACTTATACACTTTAAAATACATACTTATTAAACATACAACAACCAGACCCGTAACAGAAATTAACATTCATCATTTCAATTTCCGCTCGGCCGGGAATCGAACACGGGACCTCTGCGTGACAGATCGCCTCATTAACCAACTGAACCGCTCAAGTCGTCAAAAACATCGACATACAAAATGAAATTCAACCCGCCGGCACGAAAGAGTAACCAAGTAAAGCACACTTCCCGGAGCGATATTTGAAAAACACACATTCGTGCTTGACAGTTCACTCAAAGGATACTTAAGCCCGGGCCCCAAAACTGTTAAACCAGTCTGCGGGTCTTCAGCGGATGACAGTGGTAAATCTCGTTTCGCCAACAGTATTAGGAGTCACATCTAGCGAATGGCGAGCTCATTGCGGTGCCTCGTTCGACTAGCCTCAAAGTACGAAGCGGTCACCCATCCAGTTCCTGGAAATTGCTTAATTTTGGCCATCGGTCTCGCAAGCACGCTGCCACGCAGAGGTGACCAACTGAACAACTCAGCAACATCAACATTCAAGTGTAATCGAACTCGCCGACACGAAAGAGTAACCAAGTAAAGCACACTTCCCGGAGCGATATTTCAAAAACACACATTCGTGCTTGACAGCTCACTCAAAGGATTCTTAAGTATTATTCCATGGTATCGGTGCCTAATCGAAAATCGATAAGGGCTCATACAGCTGCCCTGCTGAGTGACCAGGGGCGGAGTGAGGCAAGGCCCCGAACTTTCCATTTATAAATCACCGTGACAAGTCGGAGGTCGTTTATGGAGGTCGTTATAACTTTTTTTGACCTATCGATGATTTATTTATGCTTCAGGGGTCTGTAATGAGAGTTTGGGACTCTTGGTTTTAAGTAAGCAGCTGTACAGTCTCAATTCCTCCTTCATACATTGTTACAGAACAGATGTTATAAGGTACTCTGATGCCTCGAAGACCTGGTGTTTAGATGGTTGTTTAACAAAATATCGAAAGATTTAAAAAACTGTTTTTCTGATGTGGGTTTTTAGAGGCGGGCAAAGCATTGGTGACATCCCTGGTGCTAACAATATTTATAATAATAAGCAGCGGTGGCAATCAATAGTTAGTTTATGGGTAAATAAATGATTGTCAACGTTGGTCGATCCATTTTATTTGCCTAAATACTTAGTTCACCCATATTCTCAGGTCTCGGAAGCGATTGTTGGAATTTCCCCTCCGGCCCTGCGCCCATAAAGTCGGCTCTGCGTCGAACGGCGCCGATCGAGTACACTGCGATCTCGATGCAAATCGACGCTTGTCCCAACACGGTGCGTACAACGCAGCCGACTGTACAGACGGCATAGGGCTGTGCTAGCGAGTTTCAAATCGATTAAACGGACTACGATTGTTTTATCGTACGATTAGATTCACATTGCTGAGTCGGATACAAATATTTTTGTTTAATAATAGAGTCTAAAATCAGAAGGTGTCATCGCTCAGAATGGAGAGTCATTGGTTTGAACATTTATACTGTTATTTTCATTAGTTTTTCTCTTCTTCCTCCTTGCGCTATCCCACTTAATGTAGGGGTTGTGTTATTATCATTAGTTTAAAATAGTTTATTCACTTTCGTAAAATTGTCCTGTGAAAACTTCACTGGCTAACGTGTGAATTATTCTCTTATATTGTAAGTAATATTGTAAGCTGTTTCTTTTCCTTAGCAAAGAAAAATAAAATAAATAAAAATACGAGAACTGACGGCTTAAGACGTGAGGATGCCGAAGGCCAGCCGAAGTGGAGAAGAAAAAGAAAGAAGCGGACCCTGGCATTAAGTTGGGACTTACTTCTGTGATGATGATGATGATTATCTTACAATGATATAATCGTAGCTATCAGACGAAAATTTAAGAATATCGTAGAAAGAAACCTGACTTGGCAAAACATAAGGTATTACCTATGTAATTCAAGTGCTGGTGTAACAGAGAGCGCAACCGGGACATAACGCTGAGATGATGATGATGATGACTCGAGTGGTGGTGTGCCTAGCGGCTCCCGAGACTGTCTCATCTCATCCTTTCGGAAGACCCTGCAGAGAACTCTGCGTGCGTTGCCTAACTTTGGTTATCGGTCCTGCAAGTGCGCACCTAGACCAAGGCCGCTTTCTGGGGGGAAGATGAAAATTTCTGCATCGAATTTTTAATATCGATGCAACACTATCCAATCCATTCCATATAAATCATCTTGTCCTACTGTTTGATCCACGTAGGTGTTCGAGCGGATGGTCCACCTGACGAAAGCGGCTACCCTCGTTCAGCAGCTGAACCGCCGATCTCCGATAGCACGCCGCCAATTTGATGCAATTGAGTGTGGACCATTCGCAGCAAGCCAGAACTCTTGCTGCGGTTGGTTTAAACTCAATTGCATCAAAATGGCGGCGTACAATCGGAGATAGGGGGTACCACTGCAGGATCGCTTTCTGGGGGGATGGTGAAGATTTCTTATCGACCTTATAATAATATCGATGCAAAACTATCCAATCTACACCCATAAACCATACAATGCATCGAATCGTACTGTTTGGTCCACGTAGGTACACGGGCGGACAGTCCACCTGTTGGAAAGCGGCTACTGTCGTCCAGGATATCTGCAGCCTAAGGCGAGCGGATGCGATACCAGCCTTTGAGGTAATCGATTCAACTTCACTCTCTTCGCATCCCTACCAGACAGACGGTTCCCGCTTTTATTGTACGCGCGCCAGTAAAAAAGATATTACGAACAGATTTTCTGTTTTACGAACAGATATTCTGTATCTGTAGCGCCGGGAGCGATTTATGGGCCGTTGTTGTGTCGTAATTCTGCTCCGGTAAAGCTCGGGGAGTTGTTGATATGTGGTTGCACACTCCTGTCAGTGACAAGCAGACTCCTGAAATCTCGTTTATAATGTTTCAACTTTGCATATGAAGAGTGGCGCTGTTGTCTCTAGTCTATCTAAAAACTTAGCTAATATTTGTAGTTCCGTTGAGTGGAGACGCCCCACTTTAATTATCTGATCTGCCAAGTCTTGAATCATGGTCAAAGTGGACCCCGGAGCCTCGTGCGCGAGAGCGTAGTCAAAAGTTCCAATCCAAGGTATGAGGATAATTTTCCTTTTTAAGAGCTTGAAGGAATACAAGCTGCACAGTTCAAGCCTCGAAACGACCCCAAACAGCACTGTGTAGTCACAGCACAGGGAGGCATTCAAACCCCTATCGGCATTAGTAATTGGAGCAACACAAATTAGGATTCCAACCACGTATTCCAATTTGCACCACGCACGTTTTGCGTAGCGAAAAAACAATTCCGGGGCTCCCGCGTCAAAAGCCATTATTAGAACCCGTTAAATTTTAAGGAAATATCCGCTTGAACTGCCTTTGATCTGATGGGGGCGACGGGGGTTCGCCCCCCCCCCCCATATCTAACGAAGTTGGTAAATGTGATAAGAAATAAGATATTACAGAAACGTAATTTTTCTGCCGGGAAGCATAACGGAATGTAATTATTACACTAATATTGCTGGATGCGGCAAGCTGAGCACAGGGTGCATTGGCGCTAATTGGGGGAGGCCTATGTCCAGCAGTGGACTGGCTGATGCTGGCTGATGCTATAGGCTGTTGATGATGATGATGACACTAATACACGGCGAGGAAGCATGGAAAAACGTAACACGTAATTTTAAACCCCCGACGAAAAAAGAGAAGTGTTATAAGTTTGGGACCAGGAGCAAGTGAGATTAGTTTTTGCCCATGACATGATAAAGAATATCTACTATTTTAAAAACAAACAACAACAAAAAGAACCCCACACATCTAAAATTACACCTAGATTGAAAATCAATATTGTATTAAGGTACAACAGATAAATGTTTGATAGCTAACGCGATTTATTGCTGGCAACAGAATATTTCATACAATTTTGACGCTTTTAGGTCCATGTTCGTTTATTTTGCCCACTTTTTAGTGTGTTGACGTTTTATCATCATTTATTCAGGAGCTATGAAAGCTTAACCGGCACGTTTGGTATGAGGATTGATTTTCGATGAGTATATTTATACAAGCTTTTATTTAGTTTCACATGTCCCCGTGTCTGTTCGTAATAAAATCTTGCAAGTTTTTGATCCATTCCCCGGTTTCCGATTGAGCTGAAATTTTGCTCACTCTTGTAAGTTGTTCGGTGATAATGCTTCAGATGCTTCAGATTTATGATATCATCGAGCTGATTTGATGATGGAGACAGAAGATGGCCGTAGGAGCTCCTATACCTACTTCGCATGGTAAACCCATCAAGTTTGGGCTCGTTTGGTTAGTCTTAACAAATACTCTGCCTGATCATAGAGAACACGCGATAAAAGCTAGCTATGAAAAAATATTTTTCATTTGAACTTGTTTATATTTTTTATGTTATTTAGGGATCGCGCGACTTTTTAGTACAGTCGCGCGTTGCAGCCCTATTTTTAACCGCTTGCATCGAAGAGAGCGCTCGCCTTCTAATACCTGTATTTTCTGTCTGTAGCAACTTACCGCGAGTGTGAAAGAGATAGGTAGCGCACGCGAGCGCTCGCTATTTAATGCTAGTCTTTTCTATCTGTAGCAATTTACCACGAGTGTGAAAGAGATAGGTAGCGCACGCGAGAGATCGAATCCACGCGAGCGCTCGCCTTCTTATGATTGTCTTTTCTATCCGTAGCAACTTACCATTTCGACGTTACCAATGTGGTTTCAAAAAATGTTGAAAATTAAAAACCGATTCAAAAATAGGGCCCCAGATCGCTTTTGCACTGCAGACGCGCAAACGCGCGACTGTCACGCGACCGCAAAACGCGCCGCATAAAGTCGCCCTAAAAAATTTATCTTAAGGAACAAAATACTTTGTCTCCTTCACAATCGATCGTTAATCAAATCGGCAAGCCATAAGTCATGTTAAAAGATAACTTAGATGACATTATTTAACGTAGCTCGACTACGGCGTCAGTAGCTTCGGGGTAAGGTACTTTATGTCAGTTATATTAAATAGATATTGGAATTACCTTAGGGGTATAAAAAACAATTACAAACCATCGGCTCATTAGCCCCATGAACATTGCTCTCACCAAAGAGTTTGACATAAATATAGAGGTCTTAAAGTCTACTTGTCGTCTTTATGTCAATGTCCAATGTCCCGGTCGTGCTCTCGCGATCGAGGATCCTCGGCACAATACACTGATACCTCCACCATGATCCTGATCCAGTAGAGCGACTGCCGTCTGACCTATGTGGGGTCACACCCTGTGATGAAATCTGCACATTCAGTCGCCCGAATGTGCAGATTTCATCACCGTAAAAGCCCATGCAGACGTACGCGATTTCTTACAAATTTTGGTCTCTATGCGAGTGACAGAGAGCTTAATTTATAATTTGTAAAATATCGCGCTGCGCCCGCCTATTCACCGCGTAGTCGTCGCGTCGCCCCCGCCTAGTCACTGAGTCATCGTCCGCGCCAATAGGCTGCGCGATTTAGGCGCGATTTCTGTTACTAGGCGGACGCGATGCGTACGCGATTTGTAAGCATCGACGTATAAACAAGCCCTAAACCCTACTCATTGAACTATTTACCTGTAACTAAGCACCTAAGTAAATAACCAAATAGCTTAGTAAAATAGAAGCCAATCATAAGGCACGCACGGTCTAAATTACCGACTGCTAACCGACTATTAGTCGTATCTATTAATGTCATCGTACTAAAAGTGGATGGGTAATTATCAGTGTATGAGTTCGTCGGAAACGCGATGGTTATTTATAAAGAACATCGTAATAGAGGCTGTATTTAAGCGACGAGCTTGAATAAAAAGGTTGATAAATATAATAATTAAAATAAGCTTTAAGGTTTTTACGGGGTCGGCAACGCTTGGGCGATGCCCCCTGGTATTGCAAACGTCCATAGACTGCGGTAACTGCTTACCATCAGGCAGGCCGTGAGCTTGCTTTTCACCCTGGTGGTTAAATGCTTGGACAATTTGGTGTCAGATAACTGATAAACTACTTATATACTTTTAAATACGTACTTATTATGCATGTAACACCCAGAATTAAAATTCGTCATTTGCTTATGGATTTTGCTTTGTACATACCTCTGTAACATTTATGGAAAATTGTATATTTTCTTTTGGTAAACAAAGATAACATCAATCATTTCAATATCTGCCCGGCAGCGAATCAAACCCGAGACCTCTGCGTGGCAGACCAGCCTAATTAACCAATGACCTTGTAAGTCGTAGGGAGCCGATGGAGATTAGAGGCACAAAGTCGATAGGTGTGGAAGAAGTGGGGGAGTCATACCTATGTCTATCAGTAAACGTCCTGCCATATGATAAAACCTAACTAACGCTTAAACAAACTCGGTGAAGAGGAGACGGGATTCAACACTGTGGGGTGACCAAGCTGATGATAATGTTGACCGCTTAAAATTATATATCATCATCAACATCACAGTCCACAACAGTCCATTGCAGGACTAAGGGCCTCTCCCAAGAATGGTCAGGTTATTGCCATAATCTCGACGCTTAGCAGGTAGGTTTGAGATAGCAGTGTTATAAATGTAACAATAGAAAACACTGCTGCCCATTTTCCAGCCTACGGAGACTCTAGATCTTTTGCCTCGAAAACATTAGTCGCCTTGTACGACACCCACGAGTGTAAGGGGTCGGTGCTATTCTACTCTGCCGGACACTCCACGGCCTATTATACATTCTTAAGAGCAACACATAATAACATAGAAACAAATAAGTACACCTTGCTAACCACTACGAACAAAGAGGACAACATTACGTCGCAGGCTACTTGTGAAATTCGTCTTATAACGAAATATCTAAAAGTATGTAGTCAAAAAGCGCGCGGTGGTTTTGTGTGATAAATTGCGTTAGTAGCGTATCTTTTTACTTTTTATTGTGTGTAAAATAATTTACAAATATTTATTTTTGCGTTGAACGCGCCGTCAGCCTGTTGGAAAAAAGGCTCGGTGAAACACAGACAGCCTAAATTCAGGTGGTTTTTCTAGGTTAATTTTTTGCCGCCGTAATAACAGAACAATCCAATTTACCGTATTTCGATAAACATCAAACTAGAATCGATCTCGATGATGGAGTGGTAAACAGCATGGACCTATAATTTCACGAGTTCGTCCGTGGTATTGTCGATGGTTCATGGTGTCGAAGCACCTCTACGAAAGAGAAAATGGCCACGGAGAAACTCGCGACATTCCTCTTTGACATTTCATAATCGTCTTCCACCGCGTTTGACGTTCATCTAAATTAAAACTTCGCTGGTAAAGTTCCCTTGTTAAGGGTCACCAATTGTCGCCAAGATGATTATTAGTGTGGTGTCCGCCAGACATGTTAGAATATAGCAGCAACCCCAAAAATATTGGTAAGTTACCTTCATACAGGCAAACTTTCTTTTTGCTCTGTGAGCAACCCGATCTATTGACGGTGTCGTAAAATTCGACTTTATTACGTGCCAAATAGAGTGGCGGTCTTGCAATGCCCGTATTCCAACTTGTACCGCAACCCATACATTACCAACTCCCAACACAACTATACCACATAACAATGACGTCTGCTGAGCATATTTTCATAACACTCCTTGGGTGGCGACTCTATGTCAAGCCGGCATGCAAAAAGTGTTAAGTAAATTAAACGGTGGATTTATTTAGACGTGAATAACCGTCTGGAACGGGGTTATGCCTTTGCAGAATTCGGGTGTGAAGGCTTTTGTTTGATATTTTCCTTGTTCATTGTATTACATGTGTGAGGTTGAGTAGAGGTGGAAGTAATACGCTATACAATGTAATATTAGGTTGGTTATGATGTTTGCGGCTCCGAAATATTATTTGGCCGTGGAGTCTATTTTTTCTTCTTTATTTTATATGGCCTTAAATACTGACCAAGAAACCGTTGTCCGTTCGATGATGCTGTGGTGCCTTGCATTCATTTTTATTACATGTATTGTATAGATGACGTTTATAAGTGTTTGTGAGAAACCAAAACTGAATAAACGTATTTGATTTGATTTGACAATTTGCATTTAACAATGTTGTATGGTGTTTGGGCAGCAAAGCCAGGGCGAGCGGTCTGTCCCAAATGTTATACAATTTCGGATTCGTTTTTTTATTACCTAGGGAGGCACACGGACGGATGGTCCACCTGATGGAAAGAGGCCACCGTCGTCCAAGACATTGCAACCTAAGGGGAGCCTTGTACCTCAAAAGTACCTTTGAAGAACCCCAAATATCTTCTTTAAAATAAAATGCTTAATTTATTATCTGTCAGCAAACGCACAGCGCCATCATAGTCACCGCATAGCCACCGTGTCGCACCCGCCTAGTCGTCGTCACGCGCCCGAATAGTCACCGCGTCGTGTGCACATCAGAGTATCCTACACGATTTCTTTCCGATTCCTAGACGGTGATACGACGCGTTCGAGTTTTATGTCCGGTTTGTAAGCGGCGACGTATAAACAGGCACTCAATCTTATCCCCCCACTCATCATCATCACAGCCCGAAACAGTCCACTGCAGGACTTGCGGCCTCTTCCACGAAAGGTAAAGTCACTACCATAATCTCCACGCTCGGCAGGCGGGTTGGAGATCGCAGTATTGTAAATATAACAATGGAATACGCTGCTGCCCATTTTCCAGTCTACGGAGACTCTAGATCTTTTGCCTCCAAAACATCAGTAGCCTTGTACGACACCCACGAGTGTAAGGGATTTGTGCTACTCTACTCTGTCGGAGACCACTTATCACTTATTCATAACTCCTAACGCCTTCAATTTGACATCCGAAGTTTGCTCGTCGAGGTGCAGGCATGAATGCATACAATCGCAATTGACGTCACAAATTTCACAAGTGACGTCACGAATTGCTTCGACAGCTCGGATGCACAGTTGAATCGTCTGGGCCGTCTCGTTTACTGTGGTATCGTTGGCCATTTTGATAGAGAAGATGCGTGTGAAATAAATTAAAGACATAAGTCGACGGAAAAATGTTACACTGTAATGTGTCAACATTTTATACAAAACAACAGATATACCGACAGTTGGGACCCACTGAAATCGTCACGGCGTCTGTCGTGGCATGTGCTGAGTGTGGCCTCTCCGTCATTACACTCTCCACATGGCAAAGGTGACGAGATTAGAGTGTATCTTTTTCCCGTCAATTTATGTCTGTTTTACTTTTTTTTTCGACATTTATAACACATAGCACACCACGACACAATAATAGTTACATAACTGCAAAAGGAAACAGTAATAATAAGATACTTTAAAACAATGAGTAGCCTCTTATGCCAGTGTCGTGTGTTCTATAAATATTTCTGAATGTTGTGCAAAGTGTCTGAGTGGAATAAACGTGTTTTACTTTATTTTACAATCTTCATCATCTCAGCCGCAGGACGTCCATTGTTCAACATGGGCCTCCCCCACGCCTTCCACATTGATCGACTAACCTGCATCCAAAGTCTTCTTACGACCTAGACGAGGTCGTCCGTCCATCTCGTGGGCGGTCGTCCTACGCTGCGATATCCTGTACGTGGACCTAGAGAAAGTTTCCGTTCCATTCGGTTCGCTATCGGTTCTGCGAGCTATGTGGAACGTTCCCACTTTAGTTTTGCGAGAACCGATGTCGGTAACCTTCGTGGATGTCTTCATTTCTGATCCTATCACGTGGAGACACTCCGAGTGATTCCGATTTTGAGATTGTTTCACTATGGTACCGATAAAGAAGAAAAAGTTGTAATATTTAATGGTTAAATATTACGTCGCTCGCCTTCAATAAAACTTCTAAAATGTATTACGGTCGTAATATTATTAGAATTCCCCGTCGCACAATTTTGTCACAATATAGATAGCTTTAGCCAGACACATTTCTATACTCCTGTTATTAAATGTAGGGTAACGCGAATAAATATAAAACTGTCTGCCCGAAGCGACTTCGTTCGCATGGTGTGGTGTCCTACAGACACCTACTCTATCCTACCCATAACTAAACCATTTTACAGTTCCGTTCACACGACGCTGCAAAATTCGTTCAAAACCTCGATAGAACCACAGAACGGAAAAGAAAACAATCGAAACGTGCCCGAAATTACGTGACCCACTACCTCGTGAAGGAGATTGAATAAGCTGTGCACATTCCGCATTGAACCGTCAGTGGCCAGTTTAATTCAGCAAGTGCAGTCCGACTATCGGTTTGTGCTTCGGATAGAGGCATCCATTATTCAGTTCCCAAACAACACCGCACAGGCATGGCGGCGGCCTATTCACGTGTCGGCAACGGAATTCCTTTGATGCAGTTTTATGGGTCGGGTAGGGAGGTGGGTGTGTCGATGTCGATGTTTTGGAGTTTGAGATTTTGTTAATTATTTAGATTTTTTTGTTTTAATGTTGCAATGTGTTACCTTTGTTTTGTTGCGATACTTTTTTTAGATTTTTCTGTGAAGTATTATGTTGCTTTTCTATTAAATTAATACTAATTATTTATAGTTAGTTCAGTTATATATTTTTTACTTTAGGTTATTTATAAATAACTATAAACTAATCAATCAATTAATCACTCAATAAAAAATTAACAATAACTCTCTAAACAAACGTTGCCTCGAAAATATCGCTAGCTGCGATAAAGATGCCTTTGCTCACAGGCTATATACATTTTTTCATTATGTACTTAATTAATTTTTATAACTTTTGTCTGCAATAAACTCCTTACTTTTAAGCAGTTTTTTCTTTAGAGTTGTAAAAAGTTCGATGAGTAACCATAGAAAATTGTAGAGTACTCCTCACGATCCCACTGCCTGCTCATTTGTCACTGAATAGCATAAAAAAAAAGATATACCGTACAATAAAGTCTACGTATAATAATAATACCCTAACTAAATCTACTCGTAACGTACACACGTAAGTCGAACGGGATGATGCTATAGTTTTTAGCGAGTTAGGCAAGTAATATCTTGAAGTTGTTCAGTTCGATTCCCGGCGGAGCAGAAATTGAAATGATGGATTTTAAAGGATAAAAGTAGTTTATCAGGTATCTAACACCCACAACACAAGCTTTGCTTACTTTGGAGCTAAAGTTGAGTGAAAAAAAAAATACTGAAATATTTTAATATTACAATTTAGACTATATTTTAATATAAACAAGGATAAATATCAACTAACTCGAGAACGTAATCAACATTATGACGAGGTAAGTATCAACAATATTTCTCCCGGAAACTTTTAATTACGTCAAAGGGAATTCTGCGTCGCGCCATCTTCCCCTAGGGCTGGCAAAAAATATCATCAAGTCTTAAGCAGACGTCAGCACAGCATACTAAGTGAAGTAAAGTTTAATTACTTCCAGCAAAAACCATTTGTCCTAGTCCCTGGTACTTATGAAATGAATGAGCGATGAAGTCGACGCGTCGCCATGACAACGGGCAGCGTAAACTTGTCGCCCAAATGAAAAACAAGTACAACAAAAGCTTAATCATTTATAACACTGTCAGCATAAAAGTCGTTTACCAACCCAGCTACACAGATACAGCTGTAATTATGTAATGTCGCCAAAATGATAATTGATGTAAAATGTAATTTATTAGATACAGGCTATTTATAGCTTCCATGCTACGCTTGTGTAAAATTCGAGGATTGCGTGATCCGTGGGGACTATTTTGATATTCGTGACAAATGGGAGGCGGAGGATTCGAGTGCTATGACGTGAATGGTAAATATGTCATTTAAAGTACTGTAAAGCTGATAAATAAAAATATCGTTTTTTCGTGAAAGAGCAATACAAATACACACTAAGCTCTTTTTAGAAATAAGCTGTACCTTTTGTGATTGTTTTCTTTATGTTCATATTATTGTCACTTTCATTGTGCACAATATATAGTTAAATAAATAAACCTTTTGAATTTAATGTTAGTATGATAGTTGAGATGTTAGTTGATATGACCTGGCAACAAATAGTGGGAAACAGAGGGCAACTAAAAAAAATTTAGATTTAGGGATACGACAACATATAGACCGACATAAGAAGATATGCATGGATTATCATAATATTTATGTCGACATCCGATTGAAAGGAGTGAGTAGGTATTAGTCCAATGCGTAGAAAAAAAGAGACATATTCTGCCGACCCCAATTAAAGGAAGGACAGGTGGATGATGAATTAAAGTGTGACTTAACAATTGATAAATCGATAAAACATATTATCGATAGTCCCACCCCTATTCCAAAGCCAGGTGTTCCAAATCACGGGCCCGCCGCCGTATCTAACAAAGAGTGCTCTCATAATCCCGATCGTTCCAGGAAAGTGAGATAATCGAGCCCGAAATCAGTCGAATCATTATTTTGTCAAATAATAATGAGACGCCATTGACGCCCGCTGTGAAACGGCGGGGTCAAGCGCGCGTAAGCGGTCGCGGTTCCGTATAAATGGATTAGTTGTTATTAATGGCGATTTTGTTGGTAGAAATGGGTTTGCGGGCAGTGCAACACACTACCTGATGGTAAGCGGTAACTCTCGCCCGTAATATTTACGAGGTTGCAGGCAATAAAAATGCAGAGCCCCAGGTGCGTTGTCAATGTAATTGCGCTGGCTATCGTATCCTTCAAACCGGAACACACCAAAGCAAGCATTGTTGCTTGGCGGCTTGGTTTTCCTTGAGCTGATAACCTACCCAATGGAAAGCGGCAACTGTCGCAAATAACATCTAGGTACCTACCTACTATTTCATACTACGTTACACTACATGCAACAACAATACAGAACAGGAAGTTGTCACCAATATTTATTGGGATGGAAGAAATTGCTTTTATTGGAAGGCAAACCTGAATGGTACGGAAGGCTCGAAAGATGTGCTGTGGCCGTCTTCTAGCCTAGCCGGTATGAGGAGGTCTAGCGAGAGGCCCAAAAAGTGATGGATGAATGGATGGATGGATGATTTGGTTGCAAGGCTTACGACGGGAGGATGTTGAAGACCTTCGAAGTGGAGGAGAATGAGTAGGAAAATGGATCCGCGGCAGATTGATCAATTGATCAATTAAGGTGGGACGTTTTTCATACTAATCTTTTGTAACGTTTTATGTACATTTGTTCAATCGGCCGTTAGTAAATGTATCACATTAACCACGTAATAGAATACCACTATATCATATAAAATAAAGCAAAATAATAATATCATTAAATAAGGCAACTAGCGGCGAATTGGGGTTTATTCAAATTATAGGCTTTATTTTATATATAGAAAGCTACTTTCGCGGTAAATTTGATATATTTACTAAGAGTATAGGTAAATCATAATACAATGACTAAACACTCAAACGAATAAAAGAATTATAAGAGAAATTTAGTATTAGAGTAATTATATGTTATCTGTGGTATGGGTGACGAACCACTTAATGATAGATATTCACTATACGGCCTTATGTTTGTTTCATTAATAACGATTTTTTTATTATTCTCTGCAGTATTTCAAACAAGAAACAGTATTCTATGGAATTTAATTGCAAGTTAACAAACTGGTTTATTCGTACCTATTCGTGTCATTCGTATGGTAGGTATGTGTTTACTTGTCGCTATTACCTATATTTGGACAAATAGTTTGCATAAAAATAGTGAATTGCCTAGACGAGACGGGACTTATTTAACTAAATTCTTTTTCAATGTTCCTTCCAAGAGGAAAACAACAAAAATATAAATACGGAAAACCAAGTAAAAAGGCCCAGGAAGATAAGTCGAAATAAAATCGCGTAAGATTTCCAAGTTGACCCGAGGGACCCTAAAAATAAAAGGCGAGTGTCAAAAATTTGGTTCTCCTATCCGAGGAATTGTTATCGCGAAGATTTTAATTTTTTTTCTTCTACTTTTGTAGTTATTCGTCGAATAAATCCCGAGGTAGGTATTCGGGTAGTGTAATCGTAGTTTCGGCGGTCCTGTGTTCGCTTTAACATCTATTTTATGGCTCTATTCGGTTCCTTTGTGAATACCACACACCACATAAATCTGTGAGTTGGAATTATTTCTCGAAAACGAATTTCGTTATCCAGTTCGTTTCGAAGACCCAAAAATGGCAATAGAGGAGATAATATATAGGTTTAGATATATTTCAAATATGGGCCTGGCTTTAGGATTTTCGTACTTTAAAACCCTTGTTAAACAAATTTGCACTTTTAAACGATATATTTTAACGAAAATCTGACAAACCACAGGCGTAGACATTATTTTCCGGATCGCGTCTACAAAATTTCATTAGTTTTGATAGCGTAATATTGAACATAATATTGCAATGATGGGCGGAATGAAAGGCAATGACTGTGTTCAGATGTATATTGGCTCATATTACAATAAGGTACAAGCTTATATATACTAAAGGGGAGTAAAGGGAGTACACACACACATCAGATTACGTTTGTATGGAGCACGCTCGTTAAACACTTTACTTAAGGATGTCATAGAATAGAAGTATATTAAGCTATTAATGCCAGGCAATCAAGTATAGAAACTGTTATGTACATTCGTTAAATGCTAACCGATGCTCTTACGGTGAGGGAATACATCGTGATGAAACCTGCACATTCAGGCGACTGGATGTATAACCATGATCCAATCTGGTCAGTTTCCCCTGGTAGCAGGGTCACGGAGGTCAGATGGCAGTCGCTCCACTGTAATTACCTGATCTGCTAAATCCTGGATCATGGTCAAGGCGGACCCCGGGCCGTGAGCGAGAGCACAACTGGTACATTAACGCCTAAATGAATCAAGTATAGCAACGATTAGTGATCTTCTCTTTTTCTGGACAAATTAAGTCACAAAGCAAAAGCAAACCGGGCGCAGAAAAGCGAGGGTGACCCTTAAAAACGGTTCTGTTCGGACCCAAACAGCTCCCAACCAAATTATTCCGAATAAAACCAAACAGTGTGCACCGCATTGGTTTAATGAGTCACAAAACTCGCTTCACAACAAAAATGTGTATAATAACAAGGTTGGATGGTTTAAAATCCGTTTTATGCGGCCCGAAATAGCTTTATAAGGCCCGCGGGCATGATTCGCTCGCATCCCTAGGGAAGAAGCCAAAAATGTAATTGTGTGCCTCAGATAAATTTATAATTTGTTGGAGCATGTGATGCTGGTAAGTAATCCATTATAAGCGTAGTCATGATTGAAAATGTGAATGTGTTGGGTCACAAATAATTAATACTGGTGACACGTCGCGGCTTCGCACGGGGTTTACCGGCTTTCCTTTACTGTAATATGTATGTATTATACATGTAACCCTTCCGGAAAAAAATCTCTAACTGATGGTGAAAACCGTATCAAAATCGGACGCGTGATTTAGTAGGACTTAGCGGATATACAGACTTATCGACATTATATTTTACTAGTAGACCCATGCGACTTATTCGCGTACACCTACTTTACCCCACTGAACCTTTGTCGCACCTGCCAATGACTTACCCCACTAAAGAAAGAAAGAAAGAAAGAAAGAAAGAAAACGTTTATTGCAGTAGACACCACGACACGATAATTAGGTACAACAACATAAAAACAACGAACTAAGCATACCAACATAAAACCTCCTTCCTTATTATGTACTTACTATGTTAGTTCTAAGTTTTTTTTTAATGTGTTATTGGACCAAATAAAGATACGTCTATGTCTATGTCTATGTCTAAAATACTTACAAATAATGATATTTAAAAAAAAAAAAAAAAAACATTAAAAGATTAACAATAATAACTGTACCTACCTACAGTTTACGAGTATCTATTCCCAGTGGCATTGTTTAATCACTACACCACTAGCACTACCACTACACTATCGCTGGTATATGAGAAAAATATTGATGGTAAATGTGAATGTGTTTAGTACCCACCGTAACGAGCTCGCCACTCGTTCGGTGTGCCTTCCAATACTGTTGGCGAAGCGTCCGTCAAGGTCTTCCGCTGGGGACCCTGAGACTAGTTGCACAGTCTCGGGATTCGGGATAATATTATTATATGGTCAGACACAGACGGCAGTGTGGTGCCCGGCAGAGTAGAATAGCAACAACCCCTTACACTCGTGGGTGTCGTACAAGGCGACTATTTTCGAGGCAAAAGATCTAGTCTCCGTAGGGTGAAAAAGGGGTAGCAGCGATTGCCATTGTTATATTTGTAGTACTGGGATCTCCAACACGCCTGCCAAGAGTGGAGGTAATGGCAATAAATCATTATATTTCTAATAACCCGCCTGACAAACGTGGAGATATAACCTCCCCTTCCGTGGGAGAGGCCCTAAATCCTGCAGTGGACTGTTACGGGCTGTGATGATGTTGATTATTATTATATTATCCTGAAACACACCGCATTCATACAATTGAAATAGCAGTTCCATCCGCCCGCGAAAATGAGAACCATGCACGACTTTATCGAAAAGAACGACATGTGAAAGGAAAATAATGAAATAATTTAATTCCAAGAAATATGGATGCGAACAGACCTCCGCTTAACAGAACCTACAACCCGGTAAATGTAAATTACGCTTCGTTGACTTTTTTTATTAACTTGATCAAAGGCACACTTCCTGGTAAAACTTAATCAATTCTTCTGCCAGCTCTTTATTAAACTCGACCTCTGGAGCAGAATTTCGATTCATATGATTTGGCGCACAATTAACTTTCTCAGTAAAATAGATGATCGTATGTCGCTTTTGGTATACACGATATTAAAATTTACTTCAGCACTCATAAAGATGAATCTCGCATGGCGCATCATGCGGAAACGATTGCAATAGGAAAGTGTCCTTAGGTGTTGATGATGGCATACATTACGGCATTTAATTAACTTTAAGCATTCAATAATTGCCGTGTGGTGTCCGGCAGAGTAGAATAGCACCAACCCCTTAAACTCGTGGGTGTCGTACAAGGCGACTAATGTTTTCAAGGCAAAACTTCTAGAGTCTCCGTAGGATGGAAAATGGCTGCGTTTTCCATTGTTAAATTTACAATACTGCGATCTCCATCTGCCTGCCAAGCGTGGAGATTATGGCAATAACCTCCACTTTTGTGGGAAAGGCCCTAAGTCCTGCAGTGGACTCTTATGGGCTGTGTGGAGATTCAAGATTCAAGCATTAGTGCCTACATGGCCCACTTGAAATGAGTCAAGGCGGGCGTGTTATAACTTACTAATTTTTATACTAGGTGCATCTTGAATTTTTTCGTGTGCTTTAAACTTCTTTATCTATCCAACCCACTGTCTTCTCTTTCCACCTCGCAATTAGGCACTTCTGTGTGATCTTAGTCCTCACAGTGACAACTGTGGTTCCGCACAATTGGATTCGGTTTTCTCCATTTGAAAGACAGTTAAAGCGAGATGGTTCTTAGCTTTGTTTCACTGAATTCGAATAAGTTGTTTAAAATAAATAAATAAAATAAATAAAAAAACAATATTTGAATACATCAGACTTTCAGACAGACAGGTTATCAGACTTTTTCTGTTGGTTAAGTTACCTAGGATTTTTAGATATGGTATTCGGAAAAATGTAGCTGGATTATTCTAAAATATAATATAAAATGAATTCTTCCCAACAAAAATTTTCAATTTCACCCTCTCGTATCGTAAAACGAATTTTTACACAGCGAAAAAGGCTTTTTATTGAAATTTTTTAGCATTTTTTCACATGACTACTACCCAGCGTTATAAACTCACTTCAGTTAGGTGTAGGGCGATGTTATGCCTCTAAAGAATTTCATTAAGTCCCAACTTTTTGATATACAACATGGGGTTCAAAAGGCATTTCTACAGGTATGTCCTGGACGATAGTGGCCACTTTCCATTAGGTGGACCGGCTTCCTAATTATGTACTTGTTCTGTTAGTTTTAAGTTTTTTGAATGTTAAATTATTGGACCAAATAAAGAATATGTCTATATCAATAAAGAAACAACTTTCTGAGAAAAAGATTTGTCATGATATTTTTTTTTTTGTTAAGCGAAACAAACGATTACATAATATAATGTAAAATAAACATGTCTTACTAAATATAATAGTCATTATGTAACCAGCACCGTTACACACAAAACATAATAATATTATTAGTAAATAATTACTTCCACCGTGTTGAAATACCTTAATCAGAGCAGTAACAAAACAAGTATTTTCCTAAAACTAAAAACAGCGTCTTTCTTAAAAATCTAAATTAAGAAAAAAAAAAGACTACTACTTGTTGCACACACGGCAGCACATCAAACTAATCCGTTTGGGTCGTAAAGTAATAAGCACAACTTTGTATGGTCGTATAATAAAAGGATAAGGACTGGGAAATAAATGTGTAACTTGAGCTGCCGTCGCGCAGGTACACATAAAAATATCTATTACTAAACAATAATATTGAAAACTAAATTAAGGCTGCCAAGCGGCGAGAACCAGGCGGATCCACCCGGATCATCATCACAGCTCATAACAGTCCACTGCAGGACTAAGGACCTCTCCCACGACAGGGGAGGTTATTGCTATAATCTCCATGCTTGGCAGGCGGGTTGGAGATCGCAGTGTTATAAATATAACAACGGAAAACGCTGCTGCCCATTTTCCAGCCTACGGGGACTAGATCTTTTGCCTCGAAAACATTAGTCGCCTTGTACGACCCACGAGTGTAAGGGGTTGGTGCTATTCTACTCTGCCGCACACCATACGGCCACACGGGTGATCCACGCGAATGCAAGACAAAGAATAACAGTGGAAAGGTTTGATGCGCTGATCTAGCAGTGAGCTTCACAATATAGTCTGATGATGATGTCTTCGACTTTCGTAGGTATCTCTACATTTCACACAAACAAGAAACTCCAAAATATAATAAACTTACAAGTTGGCTGGTTCTAATTACTAATTCTTTCCCTTTTATTAACACTTTAAATTATGTTTTTAATTAATTCCCTTCCAATACAGAACTCGTGTTGGATACGTTTTATGGCCTAATAAATACATAATAAAGACACTTAATTATCTATTTAAAGTGTTTATTACGTTGTAAACGCGCTAGGGGACATTTAAACATACTTAACATGGCGTCTTATCGGTCAGATTTATCGTTTAATTTCAATTCGGAAGATGTAAAACGAATATCAGAGTTGCATTTTCACATATTAACGAGCTTAAGTAACTTAAGGGTCATGAGTCACTTCACTTACTGGTTTGTCGCTTTCGACGCATCTATATCTTGTATAGTATAGAATCTATACATGGTATAAAACATAGTTGCTTCCCGCCGTCTGTGCCTATGTACGCTTAGATCTTTTAAAGTACGTAGTGGATTTTAATGGAAAACCGGCCCTTAAGAGGACGACCCAGGAAAACATTCACTGGTCAGATCAGTAATGTTCTCAAAAAATCTGGGGTCCGAAGTGGTAAGAATAAAAGGAGATGTATGAAAAGAGTTGTGGATATATGCGAGGCTAGGGAGTTGTGTCAGGACAGAGCAAAGTGGCAGTCCATAGTCTCTGCCTACCCCACCTGTGGGACACAGGCGTGAGCTTTATGTATATATATGATGTATGTATGTATTTTAATGCGGTTTTCAGCAATAGAGAAAGTGATTCAAGATTAAGGAAGGTGTAGTTTTTTGAAAGAGTAAGTACCTAACATCGATCAAAAGTGCAAACATCCATTACGAATTTATTATATCATTACATTACATATCGAATCGAATACGTAAAATATATATATTAGTGAATGGTGCCTGGGTTGTTGATGGAATTTGCAGTTTTATTAAAGAAATGCTTTAATTCTCATTTTAACAATCGCATAATGTATAATTTATATTAAAAACCTACTTGCAAATGCAATTTCGTATTCAATGCACCCATAAAATCAACGTCTTAGCAATGTTTGAGCACTATTACAGCTAGAAGGGTCAGCTCAGTGATCCTCGATTCTGAGTTTTATTAATGGTGTTTAGGTCACACTGTGACCTCGGATGTCATTCGTCTTTTTATATCGGTTTATCGGCTATCTCCATCGATAATGCATCCGTCTATAAATCATGTCTTCACTTGGACGAAGCAGACCACGTATCTGTACGCCGCGGTGTGAACCATCTGTTAATGGTGATCATAATGTCCCGGTTGTGCTCTCGTGCGAGGGCCTGGGGTCGGCGTGGACCATGTGGGATTTCGCAGATCAGGTAGTGCAGGAGCGACTGCCATCTGTTGACTTATAACGTAACGCTGCTGCCAACAATACTCTGATTTCAATGATTGAAATTGTTACTTTTGCGAAGACGTATGATCGATTTAATAGTTTCAGTTTACTGCAATGGAACTTTGTAGCAACAGAACCCATGAAATCGATGATACGGAATCTTAAAAGCAACAATTTCAATCATTGAAATCAGAGAATTTTGGGACACTGTTACGTAATTAGCCTACAGGTAATTACACTGGAGCGACTGCCATCTGACCTCCGTGACCCTGTTGATAGGGGAACCTGACCAGATTGGATCACGGTTACACATTCAGTCGCCTGAATGTGCAGGTTTCATCACGATGTTTTCCGTCGCCGTAAGAACAACGGTTAGTCTTCAACTACATAGCGGCACGTGACTGAGAGACGTGTACAGATGTTAGCGGTTAATAACACTCATCGGCTGCTTCGGCTTCTAACCGGCTGGTTTGGCTTCTAAGCAGGCTTGGTTCTAAAAAAAAAAATAGCTTCTCCCGGGAAAGTTCATTGTTTACAAAGCTCCCTACTGCGCGGGTGAAAACGCTGAGAACTACCTGTGCGTACCTGTGTATAAAAATAGAAAATCTGACGTCAGAACCGTCCTCGATGATATGATTCCCTAAAAGCTGCTCTTTTAGGGTCGCCTGTCCTTAATAAAGAATACATATAATATTTCCCTTATTTCCTTTGAATGGTATCTCTTTAGCCGAATAAGCACAAGCACTTCTGCTAGTCCCTTTGATCAAATGGTCTTATCCGATAAGGGTAAATAGTGTATTTCCTTTATTTCTGAGTCATGTTTCTTTGTTAGCAAAGTTTGCCGATAAGATGGTTTTTTCTGTATTGTGAGTGAGTGGCTTTTGCAAGTCGATGATGGAAGTAAGTAAGTAAAAACTCTTTATTGCACACACAAAAGTAAAAGATACATAAAAAGAAAAATATAACAATTTATATGCGCGCAAAGGCGGCCTTATCGCTGGAAATGGAAATTATATTTTTTATTTAAATCGGAGATATCTTAAAGGTAGGTCAGGTTAAGAGTACTCTAAATCGACCAGCATATCTGGGTAGGTCGATTTAATAATTTTCAGTAGCTGCAACACTTCATGGGACGAGATCTCCCCGAAGTCCAATGGGTCGCCTCCAATTACCGGGCTGCCGGCAAGGTCAGTGAGAGTGCGACAATGAACGCATGGATCCATTAAACCGGACGATTAGCAAAAGTGAACGTTTAATTTATTTATATCCATGTCTGTCGAGCCACTTAGCTTGTCTTCACCGACTCCAAGGGAACGAAGGAATCTCCAGAGCTTTGAAGGTGGACACCCATCGATGGTTTGGTGGATGTGCTTCTTTTTAGCACTTCGGCACTCCCTGTTACAGAAATTTCGATGAACGATATAAGAGTCTTTATTATATGAGGTAGGATTTTGCCGATACCTCAACTTGGCTCCATCCCTTCCAGCCATTAGAGCCTTAATATCCTTTGTAAGCCAGAGTGCCGGATGGTGTTTAACTCTCACCGGTTGGATCGGGGCATGCTTGTCATAAATTTCCAGAATAATCAAATTAAAAGCCCGCACCTTAGCGTCCACATCACCCGCCGAGATAACCGAGCTCCAGTCCGCATTCCTAACATCCAACAAAAGAGCCTCATGATCTACATTGGCAAATTTCCGTAAAAGGAGAACTTTGTGCCTCTTCTTCGGAAGCCGGATTTTAAAAGAGCCAAAGATCAGATCTAGGGCAGAGAAGGCGGGTGCATTAAACAGCCCATGCGCGTCGACCACCTGCGGAGAGGAGGTAAACACCAGATCGAGGAGCGAAGGCAGACCATAATTATTTTTAGAGCGAGCATCATTCCTTGCCAGACAAGTATTAAAGTCCCCCATAATGATCGTGTGATCAAATTGAGGACCCAACTCGGATAGCGTGTTTTCGAGACCGGCAAAGTAATTTACATGGCAGTCGGGGCTATAGAATACACCTAGGAAAATGTTGATATGGTGTAAGGATACTTCTAAGAAAAAGTGCTCAGCAGTATTATGCACCGAGGGAGACTGCGAGACGATTTTACAGGGAATATCGCCACTCAGATAAATTGCAACATCCGCACCAGCCACCACCTTCTCTCTGCCGCCCACAACCCTCGTGTACGCTCTGTCGTTTCGGATCAATCTGAAACCCGGGAGAGGATATAATGTGGAAGGCAATGAAGATTTAAGAAATGATTCCGAAATTAGCAAAGCGTGAATATTCTGATTCGCGAATGTGGCCGAAAGATCTGAGTAGTGAGCCGCTACACTCTGCGCAAAAGGTTTTCTCCCAGTACGTCTTATAACACTGGTGGTAGGATTCCGTGTAGCCTGGGTCCGCCTGAATGGCTACCACCGCCTTATATATCTGCTGTAAACCAATAATGCAAAACGAGGCAAAGGTAAGGAGTGGAATAGAAAACCACATACCGTTTCTCGCTCGTACGATTCGGATGTGGAATGAGCTCAAAGCCACAGTCTTTCCTTTGGACTATGACATAGGATCGTTCAAGAGGTATATTAGAGGTCTCCTTAGAGGCGGGCAACGCAACGCAGCGCCCCTGGTGTTCCAGATGTCCATAGGCGGCGGTGACCACTTTCCATCAGGTGGCCCGCATGCCTGTTTGTCTACTGTATCAAATAAAAAAATTATAAAAGCTCTCGGCTAAGGAGTGGAATAGAGAAGCACATTAATATTCTTCTCAACACAATTTCAATATAAATTGCAAAGCTCCGTTCGTTTAATCTGATAGTTAAGAAGCAAAACAAATTGAGCTTAACCATTACAGCAATTGAATGGTGAATGCTCTTATAAATCTCTTTTAATAAACGGTAATACGAAGTGTCATAGACCAGGGCCTTAATCTTAGACAGCTCTGAAATGAGTTAGTATTTGTTGTGCTTTGCGGACATAGATGTAGAAATACTACAGACAGATAATGAGGAAGCAATAATTACATAAAATGGGTTTTGGAAATATTACTTAAGTTTGTTTTGCAAACGTTCATAAGCTGCGGTAACCGCTTACCATCGAGCAGGCCGTAAGTTTGTCAATTTAGTGGGTTTTGAGCCAAGTAATATAAAAGTCTAATTTTCCGCAAAAATATACGACTGCCTCGTTCGGCGTGCCTGGAATTCGTTCGTAACTACACCCAAATGCAGATCGGCTCTACTTCTCGTGCAGTATAAAGTGCAAAGAGAATATAATAGATATTCATGTATACATTTCAATCGTATACACGGTCCCGAAATCCTTTTTAGCGAATGTTGTTCCGTCGACACTACGCCTAAAATAAACTATTCAACAGAAAAACGTCGTAATACCCCCAACCAAGTACACATATACGTTGACACTTAAACATTTCGTAAACATCTAGACCTATATTAATGAAACGGAACTAAGAATCATCTCAGATACACTGGCTTTCAAATAATAGCAAACCGCATTGACATAGGTCCAGTCCACCCTTTTGGGAGCTACGATGTCTCAAACACACATATCGACAAACACACACGTCAGACTTATAACACCCATCTATTCGTAAGGGGTTAAAAATAGTTATACTCGTATATGCTGCCTTGTGTACGTCACTCTTGGCAAAAAGGGGTCGTAATTGTTCTCTGTCGGACATCGCACGCCTATTAAATTATTCCTTTACAAACAGGAGAAGTCCAATTAAATTCCGTGAATAAAATTATTCATCAAAGAGTATTGTTGGGTGCACGCACGCTGGTGCAAAGCCACTGTTGTACGAAAGTACGATTTTATTGTCCTCTATGACAATAGCGACGACAATTTAGTTTTATAACAATTAAATTTCAATATAAAGCACGTAATAATTTTAACGATTTTCCATGATTCAATCGGGTCAGGTTCCCCTGGTAGCAGGGTCACGGAGGTCAGATGGCAGTCGCTCCACTGTAATTATCTGATCTGTCAAATTCTGGATCATGGTCAAGGCGGATTTCGGGCCCTCGTGCACGGCAAGATCACAACCGGGATATTAACGCCAACATGATGATGAGGATGAACAATTTTAACGATTTTGATTAAAAAGGCTAAAACGTAGGAAACACCCTAATTAAAGTGGCTAAAAGCACCGCGAGTAAATAATTCTGATTTATTAATTAACAGACCAAGTTTAAAAATATCGGTGTTCCTATGTTGATGGTACGTTTTTGGAGTTCTAAAGAGGACGAAGTATTTTATTAGTAGCCCGAAATAGTTTTTTAAGCCCACATACACAAAAGAAACGTCAGATTCTGCCGCAAACTCAAACTTCAGAAGTCAAGTTATTCCATATTTTTTTAAATACACTTACAAAAACGGTAAATTTTATTTTTAATCTAACAAAGAAATCAGAAATCATTTATTGTAAAACTGTAGTAGGTACATTGTAGGTGGTTTTTAATTTAGAGCAGAACTATAACAGTTTACCCAAATTTGGTTGTACAATAGCATGTTATAACGTTACAATTTCCATTACAATTAAATTAATAATGTCATAACAATATTTAGATTATGTCAATTTAGTTACAAGTAATAATGTCATCATAATATCCAATTAATGTCACAGATTGAAAAATTCACTTAAATTATAAAATTCGCCATACCTAAACATCAATTAAGTGTTAAACACACTACACCTCATAATCGTGCGCACAGCAGCTGTCAGAGAAATCCAGCTATACTTTTAATTTACGAACTAGCCGATCATACTGGTCGAACGTCGAAATTAATTTCCCAAATAGGGGTGTCGATTCTAAATTAAAACTTCACACTGAGCCACAACAATGCCTAATATAGGGGTTGATCTACCCCCCTGAGAGATATGTAATTAATTAAATACCATACAGCAGATATGGGGCCTAATAACCATTATGCGTTGGACGTAACGACGGACACGTGAGCTGGTCTTTGTAATAATAGTGAACTTAATTTGTTCTATTTAATTTTGAGCTTATCGCGCACGTACAAGTTGTGGAATAAGCTCCCTGTTGAAATCTTTCCTTTGCACTATAACCACATCCGCTGCCCTTAGATTGTAGATGTCGTGGACGACGTTGGCCACTTTCCATTAGGTGGACCGTATTAGGCAATTTAAACACCTATTTTTTATATAAGCTAGCCAGGCAGTTGACCGCCATCTCACCTGGTGGTAAGTAACGATGCGACCGAAGATGGAGCTTGCCTGTCTGGTTAACTCAGTTGGCAACTTGATTTGCCACTAGATAATTCTACACTGCGTCATCTACACTGGCAATAGCGTCTACCAAATTAAAGTAGTGTAAGATTTTTTTTATGTCATATTCAGTTGTCCACTGGGATAGCCAATAGCCCCTCTGATCAGATAGTTTGTGGCACTGTACATTATGTATGCGACAGTCACCGCTTTCCATCTAAGGTCCTTCTGCTCAATCGTCACTAAATGGTACAAAAACACCAAAAACAATTTCAGCTGACGCAACGCTCAGACATTGGTATTCCATAAGCGGCACTATACCACACGTCCGAAGCGCGTGTGCCAAATGAATCCCCATGTGCATACGGACAGACGCACTGGTCCTAACTCATGTTATTTCTATACATAGTACAAAACAAAGTCGCTTCCCGCCGGCTGATCCTATGTATCTATGTACGCTTAGATCTTTTAAACTACGCAACGGATTTTAATGCCGTTTTCAATAATACATTGAGTGATTCATGTAAAATGTTTAAAGGCAAGAACAAAAAGTAGGTAAGGCTCAGGCTCGTAGACGAAGGAAGGCCTACGTAGACCTTTGGGATGCAAAATTTCGAATTTACAGCATACTTCATTTTACGTACGTAAAATAAAGCCCACGTAAAATTCGGTTAGTATGTTTCGAACCCGTTTCCGTGGGAACCACGTTGAGTTTCAGAATATAAAAGCCTGTGTAGGTACTATTCTGGGTTACTGCTACTTTGGGGCAATATATAGTATTCTGGACTACTACATTACATTACATGTGTTTGATATACCTACGTAGATGATGTTTTTTTAACTCCCGACGAAAAAATAAGGGGTGTTTTAAATTTGAAGTCTTTGGCGTCGTAGCTCACGAACGAATCTATCGATTTCGAAACGGGTTTCTGTATTTGAAAGCCAGATTAATCGAGATGATTCTTAGCTTGTTTCATTAAAATCGGTTCAGTAGTTTAGAAAATATTTGAGTTTAAGCAAACTTGGTCGGGGGTTATCCGATTTGTTGGGTTATTAATTTATCTACTTTATTTGTATTTTGTAGGGCCTCGGGCCCTCTGAGCACTGAGAGCACAACTGGGTTAGCAAAACTTTAGTCTCCTTTTGCGACAGCCATAGTCGAGAGGGTTAGCGCAAATAATAATAATAATAATAATAAATATCTTTATTTCGGACTCGTGGTCCATAGGTACAATAGTACTTACGAGTAAATTAAAAAAATGACGTATGAAATAGTACTCAAGTCGCACAGACTATTCCGAATCTGGTACAACCAGAATCGCACTTAGATTTCGACCTAAACCAAAAACTGGCAAAATCCGATCATTGGCACAGGGTCTCGAAGAACCCGACTCTCCCCAGGGACTATTCCCCCGTCTCCTCGGGCTGTTACTGTGACGGATCCCCGCCTCGAGGTTATGGAGTTCGGATATTGCGATTTGGGCCATATTTGTTTCGTGGACAGAATTCAAAGCGGCGAGGGCGGCGGTGAGAGAAACTAGGTGATACCTTAATTTAATATCACACACGGTGGCCGAGTGGTTAAGGTATCGGACTCGAAAGCGAGAGGTACCGAGGTCGAATCCCACTGCGGGGAATGACTGTTTTCTTGTGTACAATAATTGAATGCTAACCGATGCTCTTACGGTGAGGGAAAACATTGTGAAGAAAGTTGTACAGACGGCTGAATGTGTATCTAACCATGATCCAATCTGGTCAGGTTCTTTCGTAGCAGGGTCACGGAGGTCAGATGGCAGTTGCTCCACTGTAATTATATGATATGCCAAATCCTGGATCATGGTTAAGGCGGACCCCGGGCCCTCATGCGTGAGAGCAAAACCGGGAAATTAACGCCAAGATGATTATTATTTCACAAAATTTTATGGAGAACCTTCAGAGAGGAGAGGGCTTCAGCCCAGGCACAGCCACCATATTGTCCAATATTAGGGTTGATTCACCCCCATAAGAGAGATGCAATCAATTAAATACCACACATAGGCAGATAGCGGCTTCAGCCTAAAGCCAGCGTCTTGCGACATCTATAACAATAGATAATCTATCTATTGTTATTAGAGATATTGTGTGTTGTATAGCAACACACGTCGACGTCGGTATCTAGATGAGTGATCGATTCGTGGAAAGTATTAGCATTCTGTGTTTTGAGGCTAACTCAACTTCACTACCGCCACGATCTCGCCAATCATTAGGCCTGAAAGGATGATTAATTTTTATAAGAGACCGGGAGACTACCCTTAATGTCTTTGATTCATTATTTCAGCGATTCATAAATCTGAAATCTGAAATCTGATTCATAAATCTGAAAATCAGCGATTTGCTACTTTGCAAATATTTGCGCTGAGGTGGTATATAGGAAGCTAACTTTAATTTTGTTATTTATTTATTGTTTTACTCAAGTTTATTTCTTCTCATTTAATCCGTCCGGTTTGTGTATGTATTAAAATTATGTTCTGTACTTAGTTTCATGTGTGTTGTGTCTTTCTTAAATAAATGTTTTATCCATCATCATCATCATATCAGCCGAAAGACGCCCACTGCTGGGCATAGGCCTTCCCCAGAGATCTCTACAAAGGCCGGTCCTGTGCCTTCCGCATCCAGCTGGTACCTGCGATCTTTACCAGGTCGTCGGTCCACATTGTGGGAGGTCTACTCATCTATCTATCTAATCATAATAAACTTATTTGCAGTATTTATTATACCATATCTGCCCACTCTATGACCTCACCAAGATTCGTGGCCGACAACTCACAATCTCCTTCCTGATTGTTCAAAAATGTACGAGTGTTGTTTACGAGGCCGCGTAGTAGGTTTTCTGCGTCGTTTTATGAAATTTTCAAGCCTACGCTTTCCTTTGAGGCAGTCGTTTGTGGGTTTACGTTTCCTTGTTACAAGCTTTGGGTTACACAATTTATTTCTATATATATGATATACGTATTTAGGTAGTACAATGCCCGTAGACGCAGCGTGGGTAGGCCTCCCACTAGGTGGACCGACGACCTGGTAAAGATCGCAGGTACCAGCTGGATGCGGAAGGCACAGGACCGGCCTTTGTGAAGATCTCTGGTGTAGGCCTATGGCTAGCAGTGGGCGTCTTGCAGCTGATATGATGATGATGATGATATTTAGGAAGCACTATAGCTGCGGTGGATGTACGGAGTGATGCGACTCGATCGAGTACATAATGACTACATCCATGGCAGCCTTAGCGTGAGGGATATCGCTGCTTTGGTCACGTGTCGTGTAAACCTCAGGAATACGTGGGAAATAGGTGCCTGAATCTGCCGGTAAGAGACAGGAACGAGGCTCCAGGGGCGACTAAAGAATCGATGAATAGAAACTCCAACTTACACTTTATTCGTTCAGTATCCGGCGATGCATAGAGCATTTGGACTGGCCTCGAAAAAGTCCGCCATTGTGCAAGTTTTGAAAATTATGTTGCCGCTTTCTTGGCTATCATAAATAAAAGTAATTTCCACCCTCCAACAGCCAATTTTTCCGCCATGTCATATCGATGCAACCGAAAATGGAGCATGTTCAGCTCAGTATCACACACTAGGTATGCAGATCACATAGTCGTAAGCTATAAGGCTGCGGGCACGAAGTCAGCGGGAAGCGGGGCGGTGGCGGTGGCGGCGACGCAGACCCGTAGGCTAAATACGTAACGCTGTTGGCGTACGTAACGTTACGACTTTATTTTGTACACCGTAAGGATTAGTATCGACTGCAACTGACTGTTGATCGGCTCCAGGCAAATCGGAGCGTCTGTTACTAGTAAGAGCCTCGAGCACCGGCGTAGGGTTGCGCGTCTGTCGGTCTTCCACAGGTTGCATTTCGAAGAGCGTGTGAAACAGCTGCACGACCTCATTCCACCGGCCTTTTTCCGCCATCAGGGAACACGTTGCCTGCGAGTGTGTTCCCTAATCACTATAATCTGGATGCCTTCAAGGCTAGAGTGAATACGCTGTTCCTAAACAGGCATGCCTCATCTTCGGCCGCATCGTCACTTACCAACAGGTGGATGGCGGTCAAATGCTTGTTTGTTTAATATTAAAAAAAAAAAAAAAAAAAAATCGTCACTCACTACCAGGTGAGATGGCGGTCAAATGCCTGGATAGTCTAAAAAAACTATTTAGAACGCGCCGCTCCCCGCGCCCCTACCCGCTCCCGCTGCCTTCCTGCCCGCGGCCTAGCAGCTCGCACAGCTGAGCAACGAATATCGCGTATCGGCGGCCGATGTGTTCAACATAATTGGTTACGGGACACGCGAGCTCTTCCGATTTGGCTGGAAATGACCAACCGTCTGTTGCAGTCGATACTAATCCTTACGAAATAAAGTCGCTTTTGGATTAATTTGGATGCGCCGGCAAGCCGACCTAGGTCGGACGTCCTACCACGTCTCCCCCACCCAAAAGCGACTTTACTTTGTACTCGTAAGAATTAGTATCAACTGCAAGTAACGGTTGCTCGGCTCCAGCTAAATCGGAGCGTCTTAAAGTAGTCTATTTGGAACGCCCCGCTCCCCGCTCCGCCCTTCTGCTCCCGCTGACTTCGTGCCCGCGGCCTAAACCTCGCACAGCTGAGCAACGAATATCGCGTATCGGCGGTCGATGTGTTCAACATAATTGGTTACGAGACACGCGAGTTACATTCGGAATAGTGTGGCGCGATGGGGCCACGTTGTAAGACTGGTTACATCATTATCATCATCATATCAGCCGGTAGAGGACCACTGCTGGACACAGGCCTCCCCCAGAGACCTCCACAAAGGCCGGTCCTGTGCCTTCCGCATCCAGCTGGTACCCGCGATCTTTACCAAAAAACAGGCGTGTTATGTTATAATATTGTATCAGTGTCTGTCTGTGGCAGCGTAGCTCTCGAACGTAGACCGATTTCGATGAGATATTCTTTATTTTACAACCAGTTTAAAGGGGAAGGTTTGAAGCTTTGTTTCATTAAAATCGACTCAGTAATTTGGGAAATATATGAGTATAATCTTTAGAGAACGAGCGATAAGAAGACTAGACTGCAGGACGTATACTTAAGAGAAAGAGATATAAATAGGAAGACGAAGGATTACTTATTAGAAGGACGTGAAAGAAAAACCGGTGATTATAAAGAGGTGAAGAAGTATCAGGTGGTTGAACTCTGTCAAGCCTGAGGAGTCCACCTGGATGAGGACCACCGCCTAGGTATGTGACAAAATAGTATATTTCATTTATTTTAAATTCCCATAACGTAGCTACAAATTTTGACTACTAAATGGGGCGTATGGGAAGTGCGCATCGTATGCAGTTCACATAAACTATAATAGCAAGCGGATAGCAGTGAGCGTCGCATATCGGCTGGTGTGTCCAACGTAATTGGGTCCGCAGCTCGCGAGTTCCATTCAAAAGTGTACGGCTCACGCAAATGATTGGGGTGTGGACTTTTGATGACTTCCGGAGTGCATAATTTCTGAAAATGACCTTGTCTTTTTTTTTGTCTATATCTTTAATCTTGGTATTGAGAGAAAAAAAGGCTCTCTCGCGGCGCGAGCTATATCGCGGGCGCAATTGTGCTAGCGTGAAACTGATCCCGCAAAATCCTTTCCACACCCTTTTCGTCCTTTTTTGTATAGCACAACTATGCAGCGTAAATAATATTCCAATATTCACACAAAAATAAATGAATAAAGGTTTGACCACGACAGAGGTGTCCTGTCAATTGTGGCGCTAGTTCTGTGTTGTGTCAGGTACATGCAGGAAAAAAAAACTAACATGTGCCTGTCAAATTGAAATATTGACTTTTCGGAAAAAAGACCTAGCGCCCTCCCTACGTAGGTGTTATGGATACATGAAAAGTTCTCTAGATGCTCTGTCACATTATGGCGTACAAAGTTTAGATTTCAATAATAAAAATATTTTTTTTTTATAAGAGATAATGATTTTAAAGTCTATATTGTAGTTATAATTCATAGGAGTCTTACGGCTAATTTCTCGTAAGTAAATCTATTGCTAAATATCAATTAAAACTCACCATCCTAATCTATGGTGTTTTAGATTAAGATGTTAAGAGTTTAAATTGATGATTAACATTGACAAGCGTTTAAGAAACTGGACGTTAGTATTTTATTTAACTACCTATACTAATTTTTCCGCAATCTGTCAACGTAACTTGACGTTTTGGTACCCCTTTACCAAGTTTCCAACAAAACATCAACAATACCAGTTGGTAATGCAGGCTCCTCTTAGTTAGTTCATCAAGGAGATTGCGGAGTGTGCTAACCGGTCCCGTGATCTCGTTGACAAAGAGAAAATGAGCAGCAACGTGGTGGTTTTTGGTGAGTAGGACTGTCATTTTGACATGCGAGTCCCACATAATCTCCGTTTAGATATCCGTAAATGGATTACCCCACATAATAAAAAAAAAAAAAAAAAAAAAAAAGCTCCTCTTAGCTAAGAGGAGCGCACGCACACGAGTTCAGCGTACGCGACTCAATTGCAGCGATCGGGAATACGTATCGTCGCCTGCATTGCGCCGTGGTTAACAACTGCGTGTTTATTTGATTTATCATTTCGGGCTCAGCCAATTTGGTGCTGTTGATGAGCTACGCTAACCGGACTCGGGTGGTGCAGGGCTGGGGTGGCGAAATGTTAGAAGCAGATATTGTTGTTGTCATATAGCTACTAATAAGGTTAATTTCACATCGTGTGCCGTTAAAAGAAATAATGCGGGTCTACATTCATTATTATATATCATTATTATAATCCCAGGTATTGCTAGCGCATGCTACTTTTTTCTTTTTTTATGTCAAGCGGATCACCTGATGGAAAGTGGTCACCGCCGCATAAGCAACACCATGGGAGTTACCAATGCGTTACCCACCTCTGAAGACTTCTACTCCACTTCGCCCGGTCTTCGGCATCCTCGAGTCGTAAGCTTTTGAGCTAAGAGTTGGCTCAGTGGCCGCTGTCAAACCATCGCTTCTTTACCCGCCTACGAGACCTCTTTCCTAATACATATTTCTCACAAATCCTTGGGGCTTACGCAGGACGTGACCTAATCAGCGAAAGCGAGCCTCCTCGATCTTATCCGCGAAATCACGGCGATATAAATAATATTTTAAAAAATCTGAAAAGTGCATAACATTGGGTACAATTTTTCGGTAGGCTCTGCACTAAGATATTATCTTGTGTCGCAGAGGTCTAAGTTAATACAAGAAACCAGGGTAACAATTTTTGAAATGATAATATGACAATTGCCTTTGCATTATAAACTGTATTTTTATTTCCTGTAATGTTATAAATTGATGCAATAAAGAGATTAGATACATACATACATAATTGTTACCTACGTACTCGGTCGAGTCGCGTAACTCCGCACATCCCAATTTTCAATTTGTTGGCGTTGTGTTCGCGAACGTGTTTCGTCAGCGCCGGCCATGTCTCGCAGCCATAAAATTATAAAACATCTATCCATCTTTACATAGTATAAAACATAGTTACTTCCTGCCATCTCTCCCTATATATGTATCTATGTACGCTTAGATCTTTTAAACTACGCAACGGATTTTAATACGGTTTTCAGCAATAGATAGAGTGATTAAAGAGGAAGGGTTATACAAAAGGGAAGGTAGGGGTAAAGTGGGCGTAGGGTAGGTGTAGGGGTACGGTAGTGTAGGGGTAGGACGTTACGCGAACGGAGTCGCGCCAGGTCCACTGGTAAAATATGCTAAAAATTTTTTTTTTTGTTTTATTTAAATTTAATAGAAACACGGACCCCGATAACTCCTGTGTCCATTGTGCATCCCACTAGCGAGTTCATAAAACAAAAACCTAGTTGCATTTAAAACGTGCAAGTATTTATTTAGAAAGTTCGCCGTACCATTTTATTTGTGAAACATGAAATACAGAGACAGCGGGGCTTTTAAAACTTTATTGGCTAGCCTCCAAAGCCGGAACTCCGGAAGTAATCAACTAAATAGGTCTGTCAATTATCCGACCAACGTTTTGGCACATATTTCAAATGCACTAGTTTACGCTCCTACTGTGAAGGGGTCGGACTCGTCGTTTTGGAGAAGCGCGCAAATGTTTATTCCACTCTGACACGCTGCACAAATTTCATACTTTAACATACATTACATAAAAAAAAAACAGACAGATATAAGTAAACATAATATTATATACTTTATTCTCGTTACTTGTATTTTGTGGAGAGTGGCCCACATTCAGCATATACCACGACAGTCGCCGTGATACTGGTTTTCAGTTGAACTGATTTTAGTGGGCTGGTTTCAGTGGGTGATGGGTGGTGGTTCCACCCGTACTTGGACCCTGGATCTCAAGGGTACCAGACGCAGTTCAAAAAACTTCCTACCGAGTAAATTGAGTCGAGCAAAGATAATTTTTAGGCTTAAGTTGTTGTGTCTCATCAACGGTTGTACTTATTTTTATTTATTGTGTGTTTTATCAGTGGAAGCCTATAATTGGCTATGTAATGCTATTATTGTTTTTATTGTAATAACTGCTGTTGGCTTTCCTTAAGTAAATAAAATAAAAGTGCCACGACACTATGGAATGGTCTTCCTGAAGTGATATTCCCTAACCGATACCCTTCAAGAAACGAGGCAACAGCTATTTCAAAGGCCGGCAACGCTTTGCACCCTCCTGATGTTGCATGGGCGGCGGTGGTCACTTACCATCAGGTGTCCTGGTAGCTTTTTCGCTCTGACAACCGGGATCGACGTCAGGCTTGTTATGAAGACCTTGTCTCGTTTGCACCCCGCACTTTTATAAAAAAAAACGTTATGACCGGTAGTCACAATTTTCCATCAGGTACGCTGTCTGCCTGTTTGTCGCTATGAAAAAGCAGTTTGCCAGAGTTTTCCCCAAATTTATATCCGCTACCCAGCCATTAAGGCCGTCCCGAGTGTAACGAACTTTCGCCCAAAAATCCACCGACAGCAATTCCAAGTCCATAAGTCTCGTTAAAAACAATGTTCATAACGACATCGGAGTAGGACCTCGTTAATCTCAGATTATCTCGGCCACGAAGGTAACCATATTGTATCTACGCCTCCATACCGATGGTATTCTACGTTAGTAAAGTTTTTTGTTTCTAGGGAGGCACGCGGTCAGACGGCCTACCTGATTGAAAGTGGTAGGTCGGACGCAGCGCGTAAACGCTCAAAGTCAGAAGAGAGCTTTGACTTTTGAGCGACTTTAACCATTTACCATAATTTGTTGTGTTGGGTGTGTACTGAGTTCTCTGGAGAGATTTGCTCTACAGAGTAGAACATGGAGTACTTCAAGAAAGGGGTGAAAAGGTTTTTATAGGGTCGACAACACGGCAGTGAAACCTTGTATTACAAACGTTCTGCTGCGGTAACTGCTTACCATCTGGCAGGTCGTAAGCCTGTCTACCACTTTCTTTACATAGTATAAAACAAAGTCGCTTCTCGCCGTCTGCCCCTATTTATCTATGTATGCTTTGATCTTTTAAACTACGCAATGGGTTTTCAACAATAGATAAGAATGATTTATGAGGGTTTACAGGTAAGAAAAAAGACTAGATAGGGGCAAAGAAGGTGTAGGGTAGATGTAGGGTAGGTGTAAGGTAGACACCTACCTACCTAGGGTATGTATGTATGTATGTATGTAAACTCTTTATTGCAACAACATAGTAAATTTCAATAGGAAACAGTTACAAAGCAAAGGCGAACTTATCCCACATCGGGATCTCTTCCAGCTAGACAAGCCGAAAGGAGCTTTAGCGAGCGGCAGAGGCAATAATAGAGTACCTTATCTACTTTAAAAATAACCAAAGAATGAATTTAAATTAAGGGTAGTTGTAGGGCAGGCGTAGGGGTAGGGTAGGGTAGGGCGCGCCAGGCCCACGAGTAGTGATATAAAAATAAAGTCAAACAGCGGCAGTATGTAGGCAGTAGGCAACCGAAAGGCCTCTCGCCGTAAATAACCCAGTGGAGTTTGTCGCGCGAATAAATTCCGCCAAAAAGTAATTAAACTGCGAAACAAACGGAACTTGTATTTATTGTTGTAATTCCCCTGTTATTGCAATTAAGCTGTGCCGATTCGTGGCGTGTTCTTTTTGGCTTTGAGAGTCGTCTGCGTTGGTTTTTTTCTTTTGTAAAGGGTCACCTGATGCAAAGTGGCCATCGCTGCCTATCAGGGGTATAGGGGTAGGGCCAATGCATCGCCCACCTCTAAAATTCCGAGACACTGACAGCAAAAAGAGAAATGACAAATTCATACAGCACCATCTAGCCCCAAAGTAAGCAAAGCTTGTGTTATGGGTCTTAGATAACTGATAAACTACTTATATACTTTGATGCTAATACCCAGACCAGTAACAGAAATTAAAATGTATCGTTTCAATTTCTGCGCGGCCGGGAATCGAACTAGGAACCTCTGCGTGGCAGACCGTGGTTTGCTACTCAGTGACAAGCGAGCAGACAGACCACCTGATTGTAAGTGGAAACTGTCGCCAATAACAACTACGATTCTTACATTAAGGTTGCAGGTAACAAAAATGCAAAACCGCAGGTGTCACTGTGAAGACTAAGATAAAATGCCTCATGTCTGTAATTGCGCTGGCTACCTTATCCTTCAAACCGGAACACCACAATGCAAGCATTGTTGCTTGGCGGCAGAAATAGATAAGGCGGTGGTACTCACCCAGGCGGACTCCTCAGGCCTCAATCTAATGATCAAGATACCATCATCATCAACTTTTAAGGTCAAATTCCCCTAAATTTTCGCAATCAAAACAGCAATAGACCACCGCGATCGACGTCTCAAAAGCCATATTATAACCATGTCGAGCCCCGAGCTATCCTCCAAATGATTAAAATGAAGCCATTAATTAATCCAAATCGCCTCCAAAGTCACATTAATCACATATCGATAGCAATTATACGCAATTGAATTGGCGTAAATGTCACGGGTACCAATTACGTGCTGAACGTAATTGCACCTTATCACAAGGCAGTAAGGACCAATACAGAATGGGTACGCGATTAGCCTACCAGTAAAATGAATACATTACTGAGTCGCTGCGTCAATTTGGATTCTGTAACGGTTTAATTTTATACTGGCGTGTCCGAAATAATTGATAAGGTGTTGGAATATCAATCGATAGCCTAATAATGGTTCCGACTCGTAAGCGAGAGGTAGCGGGTTCGAATCCCACAGCGGCTATGTACCAATGACTCTTTTTTGAGTTATGTACGTTAGTTCAATGCTAACCGATGCTCCTACGGTGAGGGAAAACATCGTAATGAAACCTTCACATTCAGGCGACTGAATGTGTCACCATGATCCAATCTGGTCAGGTTAGGTTAGGTTAGGTATCAACGTTACGGAGGTCAGATGGCAGTCGCTCTACTGTAATTATCTGATTTGCTAATCCTGGATCATGGTCAAGGCGGACCCCGGGCTTTCGTTCGCGAGAGCACAACTGGGACATTAAAGCCAAGATAATGACGAATTATTATTACAGTTACGGGTCTGGATGTCGTCTACATAATAAGTATGCATTTAAAAAATGCATACGTAGTTTATCAGTTTTCAGGCACCCATAACACAACCTTTGCTTACTTTTGGGATAGATATCATATTTATTGATTTATAGATCCACTTAAAGATCTAATAACCATAACAGATGAAACAACTTAGCTACGCTAATTCCGAGTCGCAGTTTGTATCGTCTACCTGAGTGAAAATAGATGCAACAAGACAGCAGTCTGCTTCCAATCAGCGCCAATTGGTGAGGATCCGAGCTGCAATCAGGAAACCGTACAAGTGGCAAGGTAAAACAGTTCGGAATTTGAATTTGTACAGCCGTCGCGTCGGTAAAACAGTTCATTAACGGTTCTCCGGAATACGGAAAGTTTTGTTCAGAATTCCTTTTTTTTGTTGATCTACAAATTACTTGTACAGCCGTGGAATATATTTGTTACAATAATGGATTATTTATGTTTGCATGGAAGAGGTGTCAAACAAAAAAATCTTTAAAATAACGAATAAAACTAGTATAGATAGTTCAACTCAGTTGTGCGCGCGGCGCTATGTGTGCGTGCGCTTGTAAATATACAGCTTTCATTTATGTGGCAGTGACGCGACCACTTGGCGGTCCAATGGCGTGGCGTCATTGTGACGTGTCTGGGTTACCCACACATAGGGCCGCGCTCACAACTGAGTTGAAATATCTATAACAGACGCTCCGATTTGACTGGAGCCGACCAACCGTGAGTTGCAGTTGATACTAAGCCTTTCGATGTACAAAATAACTTCGCTTTTGGATTAATTCGGATGCGCGGGCGAGCCGACATTGGTTAGACATCCGACCACGTTCCCCGCATTTGCAGCGACTTCATTTTATACTGCTTAAGGATTAGTATCAACTGCAACTGATGGTTTTATGTTATTTATTTTACAGATTTACAGCAAACACATTTGGTTACAAATGGAGCGTCGGTGGCCGACCGGTTACAGTATCCGACTCGAAAGCCAGAGGTCCCGGGTTCGAATCCCGCTCCGGCCATGTACCAATGACTGTTTTCTGAGTTATGTACATTAGTTGAATACTAACCGATGCTCTTACGGTGAGGGAAAACATCGTGATGAAACCTGCACATTCAGGCGACTGAATGTGTAACCATGATCCAATCTGGTCAGGTTCCCCTGGTAGCAGGGTCATGGAGGTCAGATGGCTGTCGCTCCACTGTAATTACTTGACCTGCCAAATCCTGGATCATGGTCAAGGCGGACCCAGGGCTCTCGTTCTCGAGAGCACAACCGGGACATTAACGCCAAGATGATTATTTTTATTTTTTACATTTGGTTACAATAAAGTATAGATATAAGTAGTACTGCCAATTACAAAACTGCAACTTACAAAAGGGATTAGTGAAGCTAAGAGTACCATATAGTTAGTATAGTACCTATACCAAAACACGAATTGTTTAGTAATGAATGGTTAACATAATAATACAATGATAAACAGTATGTGTAGGTGTGTGCGTGTGCGTGTGCGTGTGTGTGCGTGTGTGTGCGTGTGCGTGTGTGCGTGTGTATGTTCACGGTTGGTCGGCTCCAGCCAAAACGGAACGTCTTTTACTATAATAGTTTAAGTATGACTGAACAAGGAGATGAACGATAGAGAATAGTCTAGAATAATTTCTTATCCTGAGACCACAATATTAATAGAAATCTAAGTGGCGTAGCGACCAAGTTCAAAATCTATGAATTGATGAAAATATATGACAAACACAAACCAAACAAACAAGTAAAATAAGACGAAAACCCCGTTCCATTTCCAAACACTTCGGTTCGACTTGGATCGAATAAAAAAGATAATTCAAAGAGTTGGAACATAAAAGAGACTGTATTATGCGGAACGAGAAAAATATAACCAGGGAGCCAGAGAGACCAAGAGATAGATCTAGATCTCATTTTAGCGATACAGCAACAATGGATGAAGCATAAACTCTTATCTTTACTAATATAAAACAAAAAGTTCTACCCGATAACAAAGCAAAACCAACAGGGATTTCTTTGTGCGGACTAGACAAAGGGTGAAAGGGACAGGGTGTGGTACAGCCAGCAGGAGTGACGGAGAAGGCTATATACCAATTCGTCGTATTGCTGTAATTAAAGAGAGATGTCGCGATCAATCAGAGACAATTGCGCTGATCAGCCAAGATTGAATGGATTGTGTACGGTCAGCAAAAAAGTCACGACACTTTTTTTTTTTTTAGATGCTGAATCGAGGCTTTTGAATTTGGATTTTAGAGTCTTTTTAGAGGTAGGCAATGAATAAGTAATAAATTGGATTAAACTCAGGTATTCTTTTTACTTGCTTCGTCGAGATTTCTAGATTTGAAGCTTTTTAGAGGCTTTTTGGAGATAGGGAATGAATAAGTAATGAATTGTATTCATAAAACGTAAAGTGAGGTATTTTAAGGCGCGCAAAGGCGATAGCTTTTTTTGTGTTAAAATTAAGAGCAACGAGCATAGATTAAATCCACCATAGATAAAGTCCTATGATCTCGTTGAGACAGAGAGTATGAGGGTGCAACGCGGTGGATTTTAGTTGGTAGGACTGTTATAATTATAGGCGAGTCCCACATAATCTTCTCGCCATCCTCGGACGGCGATTAAGTGTCCGTAAATGGATTTTCCCCAAGTAAAAATATAAACTAAAAGGTCCTATCCTATGCTAAGCTCAGCTAGTATATTCAGTGTAATCCGTTTTATTTTATTGTATGTTTCCAACACTGCAACTACTGCCTGCCAAGCCTTGATATTATAGAACAACCCTCAACTAATTTGGAGGTGGCTAAGTCCTGTAGAACGTAACGGGCGATTGCTCAACACACAGATGGCAAACAAGCTTACGGCCTGCCTGATGGTAAGCAGTCACCGCAGCGGGCATCACCCACGCGTTGCCGACCCCGTAAAAACCGTTCCTTACAGTCATGCCAAATCCTGGATCATGGAAAAAGCGGCCCCCGCGGCCTAACCTAGATATTTATTATTAGATATTGTTAAGACGACTATTAGGTTGTACCTCGAACTAATATAAAGGGAACTATTCTGCGAACCGTACCCCTAAAATCAATTACCCGTATGCCAGCATTTCTATATCACAATCAGGCCAAGCACCTACAATATAATTTCAACACTATCTTTGATTGAAATTGTTTGGTATAATTACACTTGTTATTAAATTTGTATACAGATATTAAATTTGTTTCATTAGACCACAAATAGAAATAAATGTTTGGGATAGGTAATATAGGAATTTGACCCTTAGTTATCTAGACTAACCTAACAACTTATTTATATACTTAATCACTTAAATTTGAAACATAATTTACATAGACAAAATAAATACTTAAAACTAGATATCAGTATAACTTCGTCATAAAACTTAAACTAGATGTTTAACCTACTCTTAGCCATTAATTAGATAATATAAAATTAGATATATTCCTGTACTATTTACATATCTACCTACTTGCAATTGTATTATCCTAATACCTAACAACTAAATCTAACTACCTAGGTAGGTTTAGGTAGTTAGATATGTTACTTATATTACGTTACGCTATGTTATGTCTAGTAGGTAGGTAGGTATGTTATGGGCGACAGTTACCGCTTACGATCAGGTGGGGCTGTCTGCTCGCGATAAAAAGAAAATATAAGTAAGGGAACATACCCAACCCATCCTAGGGACTCAGTCAGGGGGGGAAGTGGGTCTACAAAATACTGGATCTCGTCCATTTTATCTAGGAAAATCTCGGGCTTTTGGAGCTATATTCCAATTTGGTGACTTGTAACTGTAGGTACGCACTCTTAACGTCACACGGCGGTCAACAAAAGATAATATGAAATTAATATTTTTTTTAACTTTCCGTTTGTAAAATATTATTTAAAATAATATTTACGAATTACTACATATAAAGTGACGGCTCTTGGCAAATACTAAGGGTGGTCACCGTTGGCCGGGGTCCGGCCTAACCATTATACAAGCTTTCGGCAGATCAGTTACAGTATAGCGACTGAACTCCGTGACCCTTTTAACAGGGGAACCTGACCTTGCTCGTACGCCTCCCTTTACCTTACAGAGCTACCACAGTCCACCCACGAAAAGCTACCCGAATAAAAATCGATTCACTATTTTACATCCCGATTTGCAACATCGATTCCGGCCGGACTGTAACTGGCCAATTAGTCCGGAGTACAGACCGGCCCGCTTTACCTGAATGGAAACGAAAGAATTATGCTACTCCATTTAGAATCGGGGCCTAATTAATTTTACCAGGTGCCAGCTGGTTCATTAGGCATCCCAGGTGCTGGGACTTTGGCGTTTCCAGTTCATTTGCTGGCGAAAGTGGTATAGAAATAGTTTCCAGTACTAATTAAGAGAGTGCGGCGGGAGTCTATAATTCGTTAATTCATTCGTTCGTTCTAAAATAATGAATTACAAGTCCCAATTACAGCTACTAATGGCACAGAATATTAATACTGTTAATGGCTATTACCATAACTTACGGTCAATGGTTTCCTGAGGGTGCTTCGTAGAGGAGCAGCGGTGGTGGACTCGTACCCCGAGGAACCGGGTTTGAAACCCACTGCCACTATGTACCAATGACTCTTTTCTGAGTTATGTACATAAGTTGAACACTAACCGATGCTCTTACACGGTGCGGGAAAACATCGTGATGAAAACTGCAGATTCTAACATTCTATTTTACTTTGTTTGGGCTCACAGTATACTATAATATTTGTCTATTCAACACAGTTGTAGGTGTAAACTACTTTTATATCAACACGTTCTATTGTAACTGGCAATAATAATACAGCACAGAAATGAACTAACATTTTTAATTTGACGATCTGAGTGGTTCGATTCCCGGCCGAGCAGAAATTGAAACGATGCATTTTAATTTCTGGTACGGATCTGGGTGAGATATGTATAATAAGTAATGTACTTAAAAAAAAGCATATAAGCAGTTTATCAGTTATCTAACACTCATAACACAATATTTGCTTAGTTTGGGGCTAGATAGCGCTGTGTGAATTTGTCCAAGCATATTTATTTATTTAATAATAATAATATACCGCCACAGGTTGCCAATCGGCTGCCGATATGAATATTTATTGTATACGTAGCCAAAACTCAAAAAGCCAGGAAAAGCCAATGACAATGGGTATAAATTTTTATTTACAAGCTTTTATGTAACTTTCAAAGTTGGTTGTTTGTATTTTATGTATGTTCGGCTAGCATGATTTGCATGCAAGCTTAATTTGGCCCACATTCCGGCATTCAATTGTGCTGAAATTTGGTATAGGTACCTATGGAACTTGGATGACTATACAATAATATGGAGCTGGTCTGATGATGGAGTCGGCAGGTGATCATAGGAACTAATGAACGCAACAACCCATCGTCGTCGGGCTTTTGGGAATGGTCTTTAAGAGTAATATACTGCGCGATTAAAGCTTGTTATTAATTTTTTTTTTCATTTGAGAAGTTCTTACATAACATAAACATAGGAAGCGGTAATGATCGCCAATAAATAATTATCATCTTGGCGTTAATGTCCGCCTTACCATGACCGAGGATTTGGCAGATCAGATAATTACAGTGGAGCGACTGCCATCTGACCTCCGTGACCCTGCTACCAGGGGAACGGTAATCATAGCCTATAATGGAATAAAAATTCAGAACGGCATGTGCTGAGAACTAAGCTTGTTTGCCATGCATGCTGATTCATAGATTCCGCTGGCTACCTTACTTTCCAAAATGAAACACAAGAAAACAAGCATTGTTTTTTTGCGGCAGAAACAGATTTTGTGGTGCCAAAACAAACCATGTATAAAACCCGAAACGCGTGGTCTCACAGTACTCGCGAAAGCACAAGGTTCTAACTGACAATACTTAAGTGGCGATAGGTACTATGCGTCCGTCAAAATTGGTTGTAGTGAATGCGATGCGTTCTGTAAGAAACATAGTAAGCTGCTTTATTCAGACAGGTGTCTTTATAAGGTGTTTATTTATTATTTATTTATCTGCCGCCACTCATATGATAAATGAATGACAGTGCCCAGAATAATATGTCATTTTTTTGTCATTTTGGCTATCTAAACGACTTCCTAATATTGTATTTGTTTTCAGTAACTACTAAATAATTAAATATTTATTTAATTTGTTAATTCCAGGGTATATATAGGCCATAAGTAACGTAAGTGCCACCTTTGTACCCCCCTCCCAGTGCTCATGCCTCGAGGCCTACCATTAGAGCAGGCTTTCTAAATACCTAACCTGCCTGGCTCTACCAAAACTACCTAGACCCAATTTACATAACTGTCGGATATGATAATAATATCATGTATTGCAGGTGATTTGATGACATTGAGTTAACAGCGTACTACACTATCACTCAGGGCCGTTAAACTAGCGAGTTGGTACAGTCGCCTGCGAATTCTCCGAAATGGGAATTCCTGCAGACGTATTTCTCGAGACTGTGATGGGTATAAGAACTGAGCCTACACTTTCTCGGAATCTGGTAACGAATTCGCGAGCTTTTTGTAGGTATTGGTGATGTCCATGTTATTATTATAATTATTGTTATCATTTAACATACCTTTAACATACCTTTTACATACTTTTATCTATAAAAAATTTCTGTAGTCCAAAGCGGGGTAGGGGTAGCACCCGCGGAAGACTATATGAGGAAGACTATGTCAGGTCCTTTTATCAACCGGGAGCATAGCAATGCCAAGTTGTTTTGTAATAATTATATAATTATTACAAATTTAATTTTAGGGTTTTTTTGTTTGGATTGTATTTTGAATTATTGTAAGGGTGTTTTGAATATGTATGTAATTTTTTCGTGGTGTCCAGTTGATAATAAATGAGTTTTTTTATGCTACGCAGCGACAAACAATCAGACAGTCCACCTGATGGCAAGCGGTAACTTTATCAATGTGCGGCGGTGAACACTAACCATCAGGCGACCTGGTTGCTCGATTGCCTCCCTCTATTACACACAGACGAGACATGAAACTAAACATAAAAGCGGAAGCAATGAACAGCCAGAACGCCGGTTTAATACCCGTAAACCAATTCAATCAGTCGGTCTGTATGTCATTACCGGTATCAGATGTTATGTCAATTGTAATCTATTCCCGATATACATCGTTTAGCTGAACACACATTTCCGATGCGAGCTTTGATAGCAATGGATGATGATTCTGATTTCTGTAAAGGTTGCCTGGAAGAGATCGCTTGTAGCGATAAGGCCGCCTTTGCTCATGTGTGCTATATTACTGTAAGTGATTAACTGTTATTTTATGAGCAATACAGTGTTTATCTATCTATCTATCTATGAGGTCAGTATAGATATTAATGTTGTATTTGTTTTTCTTAGGAGCGTCGGTGGCTTAATGGTTTAAGGGTTCGGCTCGTAAGCGAGATGTAGGTGTCGAGTCCGATCCAAGTGCCGCCATGTAGATTTTTTCTGTGTTATGTACCTAGTGACCCTGTTAATAGGGGAACCTGACCAGATTGGATCACGGTTACACATTCAGACGCCTGAATGTACAGGTTTGAAACCGATTTTTCGGTTAGTTTTGAAGTAATGTACGTAACTTAGAAAAGAGACATTGGTACATGGCGGTACTTTGGTTCGAACCCGGTACCTCTCGCTCACGAGTCGGATACCTTAACCATTAAGCCACCTCTTAGATGAACGACCTGGACGTGTACCACGGCTTTGTCTATACATTTACAAGCAATACTGATTATTTTATTGTGTTATGGTGATAAGCTCAGCTAATAACAGGCTCGTACTACGCCATATTATATTAGTCCTCACAGTGGCAACGCACCTGCGGTTCTGCAATGTAGTTGGATGAAACTTGGGCGACAGTTACCACTTTACATCAGGTGGGCTGTCATAAGCAGTATTATAAAACGATTATATACATTGTGAGGATAATTACATTAATTTGTATTATTTTATTAAATTCAAGGACGTGCCTAAATTCGGCAAAACGCACCGGTGTACGTGGTAGACCCCTTAGTTAAACGTTCTTCTTACCTTATTTATTTAGGCAAGTTAATTATCATCATCATCATCAAATCAGCCGGAAGACGCCCGCCCACTGCTGGTCATAGGTCTTTCCCAGAGATCTCCACAAAGCCTTCTTGTGCATTGCGCTTCCAGCTGGTATCTGCGATCATTACCAGATAAGAATTTAATACTTGAACGAAAATATGTACAGGCATCGGCCATTAATAACGCACATCGGCTAGTTTCGACTTCGTATCTACTCACACGCGTGCGACAGAGACGGCGCTCTACGAAGTCGAACTAGCCCATGTGCATTTCTTTATGTAATACAGCCGACAAACAGGCAAGCAGGCCACTTGATCGAAAGTGGTCACCGCCTATGCACATCAGCAACACTAAGGGTGCTATTTATGCGTTACCCGCCTCTAGGCGTAGCTACGTAGGCGATCGAATCAGAAATTAGGAGATCCGCAAGCGAACCAATTTCACCGACATAGCTCTAAGGATTGCCAGGCTAAAGTTGCAGTGGGCAGGGCACATAGCTCGAAGAACAGATGGCCGATGGGGCAGTAAAGTACTCGAGTGGCGACCACGTACCGGAAAACGCAGAGCGGGTAGGCCTCCCGCAAGGTGGACCGACGACCTGGTAAAGATCGCAGGAACCAGCTGGATGCGGAAGGCACAGGACCGGCCTTTGTGGAGATCTCTGGAGGAGGCCTATGACCAGCAGTGGGCTGATATGATGATGATGATGATGAAATAGACCTCTAATATACCTATCTACGGCCGATACATGTATATGCAAGTCCGACAGCAAATATCCAGTTTTCATATGAGTTATTACTTAGACAATACGGGTGCACGGAAATTTTCGGGCAGTTGTTCATTTCCGTCCGCCAATACCCGGTATTGGCGGTACAGTCACGCGCAGAACCGCTAACGAACGCATTCAGTTCGCACACAAAAAAGCGTTGAAACCAAAACAATTGTGGGTAGCGCGAAAAAAAGGGTCCAAAACAACAGTGACAAGTGCTCTCATCCGTTCTGAAACGTGTCACAGGCACGTCATACGGGAAACGAACGAGTTTTCATTTTCATTTTATCGATGAGTACAAACTCCGAAGAGTCGATGGGATGAGTTTTGCGCTCGGCAGGTTAGCTGGAAGGCATCTAAGCGGGAAGTCTTAAGATAAGCCCGGGTTAAATAAATGAAAGATAGATATGTAAATAAATGTGTTGACAAAGCTAGAGGGATAAGGCCAAATTAAAAGTTATTTTTTGCAATTAAATGCATGAGTTGTAGATGTTATGAGCGACAGTTATCGCTTACCATCAGGTGGTCTGTCTGTCCGTTTGTCACTGCCTAGAATAAAAAAAAAACCGACCTTTACGTTAATATCTTTCGCTTCTTAAAGAAAGGATATCATCCTCATCAAAGTACCAAAAATGTAGGAAGTACCGGCTAATAACTTAAAAGTAATTACTTTTATAGGACGCTTCATTCTAAACATTTTTATTACTTCAGCTACCCTATTCGACCCTATTGTTATTTAAGCTAGTAGTTGTTATTAAAGCTAGAAAATCTAGAATTCGATTGCAATCATAGAAAGCAGGTTTCAAGAACTACTATAGGGATTGTCGTACAGCTTAACGGTCGTAATAAAAAATGTTCTGAATAATACAATACAACTGATAACAACAAACACTCTATTTTTTTTTTCTTTATGGCAGCAAGTAATTGCTTAACTACTGTAAACGTGTATGGGTATGGGTTCAGATACAAGATTTTATGTAATGTTTGTCTGTGTTTACGACATCGGTAACACGACAAGCCGGCAATCACGCTTGTAATATATCAATGGCAGTTTTACTGGCACATCGTTCATTTTACAGCCGCCACGGAATTGGTACAGTCGCGTGTGAAGCGGTTGGACGTAGGCAGAGTCGCTTTTTGTATGGCAGACTGTTTATCGAGACGATCCGAATTGAGAGTGAGAGTTGTCTTTTTTATGGCATATCGTAATAAATATTAATAAAATAAACAAAATATTTTTAGCTGCAACAAACATTTAATGTCACTATGTCAATGATATTACGTAATAAGAAAAAATTCGAGACGTCACGGCGCGAGAAATAGGCCCCAGAAGAGGCCGCACGAATTGAAAAAAAAAAAGAGTAGGATATTCCTAATATGTTCTGACCCCGAATCAAAACATCGACAACACACCTACAGCACAAATCTTACATAGGCAGATAATGTAAAACATAAAAACTGCATAACGACATTATACCAAGAACATAACGTCATAACATGTCACTCTGAACGCTTATATTATGATACATTACCTCTTTACGTCTATGGAACGTGGAGCATAAAATAAATACAGCGGATTACTCAGGCAAATGAGGGTAGCCTTGGAAAATGTGAGGTGTGTTTTACGACGCCATATTTTGCGTTCGACACCGTGCCCTGTCGGCGGCTTGTACCTGCTCTTTCGGTAATCCCAACCTTTATTTCAGTAGGTACCTGCACATATTTGTTAGGTACACATTTCTTAACAGGCATTTCATAACTGGCGCGCGTTTTGTGAAATGCCGGTTCAGACATTTTTACTACTAATTTACAGACATATAAACTACGAATTGTCATTTGCGAAGGAGCTCTGTAGTTTTTAAAATAACTTATAATTAAGTACATTGACTTAGTTTTTAATAATAGGCATCATGTCTACCTAAGATAAAAAAAAATTTAAACGAATTTGCTACTTTTGGTAATTTGGACAAAACTATTAACTATTTTGATAAAATATTTATAAATACCTTTCTCCTGATTGCATACCAAATTCCAAGAAACATCTAGCCTTCAAAATCTATCCCAACTCTACCTACAAGAAACCACTTCACCGCGCAACTGTACTAGCCTGATACAATAAAGCAAATTACTATATTTATTGAGAACGGAGGAATCCGAACAGAATCGTCGGGATTAACCCTGAGGTGAACGGGGGAGGGGGAAGGGGGGTAATTCTAATTTATTGCCCCCTCCGGCTTCCACAATAAAAACAAAGATGATTAAAGCGTGGAATTTGGTGATTTAATTAGAAATTCTAGGGCACCATCCGTACCAAAATTGACTGGCGTAAGACGCAATTAAGTCCCGGATAATTCTGTATTAATCCGGGGATGCGAGCATGTTTGTGTTCGTTCATAACGGAACGGGAAATTACTATTAGGCAATTACTAGAATTGTTATGGGGTGGAAATTTTGCGTGCGAAAACAAAACTGTTTTTCATTTTCGTGTTTTACAAATCACTAGTGGACCCGGCGCGACTGCGTTCGCGTACACCTACTTTACCCCTACTTGCCCTTTTTTTCTTGCTTATAAACCTTCCTCCTGAATCACTCTATATATTATTGAAAACCGCATTAAAATCCGTTAAGTAGTTTAAATGATCCAAGCGTATATAGATACATAGGGACAGACGGCAGGAAGCGACTTTGTTTTATACTATGTATATACTATCACTACATACTATGCAACAAAGTCCTACGTCGCGTCTGTCTGTCTATTCACGATAATTTTTTTTCTTTTTTTTTTTTTCTAAAAATGCGATTTTCACCAAAAGATAGAGTAATGAACGGCAACATGTCACCGACGGCAACATCTCCCGGCATCAAGTCACGTCACCGAAGCAGGGGAATTCCCTTGGGCGTGCCCCCGAGACACCAGATCACTTTGAGTCTTCACCATTTTTTTTTTATACCACTAAGGTGGCAAACAAGCTTACGGCCTGCCTGACGGTAAGCAGTCACCGCTGCCTATGGCCGTTTGCGATATCAGGGGCATCACCCACGCGTTGCCGACCCCGTTAAAACCTTTTCGTCCCTTTCTTCTTAGAGTGATTCATGAGAAAGGTTTAGGTTTATGTTTGTGGTATGTAATTTGTTAAGGTTACTACGAAGCGACCCGGGGCAAGTCGCTAGTAGACGTAGACATAGACATTGACATTATTTATTTTGACATTCCAATACTCGTAATTAAATAAGTTACAATAACAGTAATTTATAAATCTGTTTTTTTATTGTACACAAAAATGGAAATAGATACAAAGCAAATGTAAATATGACACAGAAGCCACTTATTTCTATGAAGAAATTTCTTCCAGCAGGCCTACAGCAAAGAGAACGTGATGTTTAGAAGCAGTTAGAACGTGCACAATAAGAAAATCAGATAAAAAATAAAAAATAATCATCTTGGCGTTAATGTCCCGGTTGTGCTCTCGAGAACGAGGGCCCGGGGTCCGCCTTGACCATGATCCAGGATTTGGCAGGTCAGGTAATTACAGTGGAGCGACTGCCATCTGACCTCCATGTCCCTGCTACCAGGGGAACCTGACCAGATTGGACCATGGTTACACATCCAGTCGCCTGAATATGCAGGTTTCATCACGATGTTTTCCCTCACCGTAAGAGCATCGGTTAGTATCAGTAAGAGCATAATAAGAAAATCAGATAATTACGTAAAATCTGTTTTTATTTTATGTTTGTATTCTTTTGCAAACCCCATGGGGATATAATCACGGATGAAATAGGTATACCAAGCCATTTAAAATTGACCTTTATTGTGAAAAACAATCTCTTATCATTCGCACATGTTAACTTTATCTAAGTCTGTCCTTCTAATTTAAATGCGCAATTGAATAGTAATTGTATCGCATTCGCAAGTTGAGCTGCTACTGCGATCCAATTATATTTCGATTGCATTTCAATCGATCCAAGTAAATAGCGGACTCGAGACCCAGGACACCTAATGGTAAGTGATCACATATAACATTTGTGACAGTTTGTGACACTAAAGTGGCAAACAAGCTTGCGGCCTGCCTGATGGTAAGCAGTCCCCGCAGCGTATGGACGTTTGCAATACCGGGGGCATCACCCACGCGTTGCCGACCCCGTAAAAACCTTTTAACCCCTTTCTTGAAGAACTCCATGTTGTACTGTACAGGGAAAACTAACTAGGATTAAGTTTTTTTTTGTTAGAGTAAGACTTTTTTTTTATTAGTAATGGCATTTTATTATCTTTGTCGCAATAAACGTTACTAACTAATAAAAAAACAGCGCCGAATCGCACAGTGCATTGCGGACGTTGCTATAGCGTTGCTATCACGAGCTTAAATTTTTTTTTTGTCGTTTGTCAGGCTAACATGCAAGCGGGCCACCTGATGGAAAGTAGTCACCACTGCCTATAAACAATAGCAACACCAAGAGTATCGCCAATGCGTTGCCCACCTCTATAACACGCTGCTCTGATCATGACATAACATTATCTATTATTTCAGCCATAATAACAATATTATGATACACAACATCACGATTCGCATCCCAAACAAAGGGGCTGCGACAACAAATCATTTTACCCATACAACTCTTGTTTACGCAAGAATAATGTAATTTCTCCAAAATTATTTGTTCAGAAAAGTATTTCGGGGAGCTCGTCTTGAAGGGGTCTTGGAGATCAAACGGTGACGCGGCGCTTATGTGTGGTGCTATTATCAAACTCTGTGGTTATAGTTCAGTTTTCGTGACGTTTTCGTGTAGGTTTTGATAAAGAATGTCAACGTCAACATAATTTACATGGTCAAAATAAAAACTTGAAACTAGATATCTGTACAACTTCATCATAAAACTTAAATTAGATGTTTAACCCACTCTTTGCCATTCCCGGTGCAAAGGTGCTCATAACACTAGCAGCGTTGCCACGCTGAATGGCGATGGCAGCCTCTGCAACAGAAATGACCCAGAGCGGTAGGTTTTTTCGTTTTTATATGTTCATTTAACCCCAACCCAAAAAGACGGAAGTTAGTATTTTACTTATCAAATATGTTTGTCCAATGTACATTTGATAAAAAAAATCGGACGATTTTATTTTTATTTTTTATTTTATTTATTAGGAAGCCAACAAAATATGAAAATATAATAACATTTTGTTTGTAAACGTATTACACAACATTCATATTTCACTCAACATGTATAATTCAATAACTTATATTTCGAACTAACTAAAATCTTTTTTTCTACTGATCTCGCTTGATGAGACAATACTCATGTCAAACGCTGGACAAACGCTACACAAATTCTATTTATCATGATGATGTCGTCCAATGTATCGTTAATCAAAGGAATTGGACAAATATGTTTGATAAGTCGAATACCAGCCTAATATAATGAAAGATTGACGTGTTTATCTGTGTATCTGTCGTGGCATCGTATCTTCCTAACGCATTGGTCGATTGCGATGTGGTTTTCCTTATATGAAAAGCTTTGATATCCACTACAATTGTTGACAAGTTAACGTCAGTTCGTGCTGTTATTATCTTAATTAGCTTGCTAGCATATCTCATGCTTGCTTAGTAGCATCTCTCCCTACCGGTTCTTTGTCTCCCTCTATCATAAGTTCGTAACTCGTATGGCAATCATCGACAATACCAAGGAGTAACTATTCAATGTGTCACTTGACACTTGAAGTGACAGAGGCTCCAAAACAATTTGAAGTACCGAGAATCACGTAATAACACCTCCGTTTGTTCTCCACGAATATTATGTTGAATGGAGGACGATGCGATTGTGTTTGCCGCGACTCTTTTTATTTGTGAGTGAACAAATGAATATCGACAATATGCCGAACTCCCAAAATAGACTCCGGCTAGCAGAGCCGTATGAATTTTTCAATTGTTTCGTAAAGTGGCTCTTATTGCAAAGGTTTAAGGTTTATTGTGCTGTAGTTTATAGTCTGCGGTGCTGCCTATTGATCACGTATGCTGATCTTAGGTTTAGATTAACACCAGAGCGCACGCGTGGGACTATAATATGTGTTTTGATTAAGAATTTTGCGAATTGATTTATGGGCATTATTATCATTATTCGCAGGTGGGGTAGGCCGCTGCCTACTATAGACCGCAACTTTACTCTGTCCTGACACAACTCCCTAGCCCCGCATATATCAACAACTCTTTTCATACATCTCCTTTTATGCTTGCACTTCGTACCCCAGCTTTTGTGGGACACAGGCGTGAGTTTTATGTGTATCATTATTCATTCAACAAATTAGTCGCCTAACTCGTTCATTAGGCCTTGCGCATCTTGCTAAACCATACCCAACAAATAATCAAGGATGATGAAATTAAATACACTAAAATCTTACTTATTGACTGTAATACAAATGTAGCGTGTTACGCTTTCTCTGCAGTGTACAGGAGGCAGCACCTCAACCTACCCTGTATAGACATAGGTTTACACTTTGGACCATCTCAGATTAGTATGAGCCTCCATAGCAGATCGTCTAAGTCTAGCTAGAGTCTAGCTAATTTTCTACTGGTGGTGGGTATGTTGATGTCCTGCCTTCTGTATACCTTTATTGTAGTCTTTAAGGCTAGTGTCCCCCGAGCGTGCTCAAGCCTAGTTTGACAATATTGTCAATATTACTCTATCAATGCCGATGAAATTTAGTAGACGTTAGACAGAAACCAATGTCAGTGCTTGTAGTTTGTCCAATTTGGTCCGATGATGCATCGTCCTGCTTATGTACTTTTTATGTTAGTTTTAAGTTTTTTTTAAATGTGTTATTGGACCAAATAAAGATACGTCTATGTCTATGTCTATTTTTATTAAAACGTTATGTCGTTTCAAAGTTGCACGGGATTTGAAATTTGTATGGATATCTTAAATCCTGTCTAACTTTTAAAAACTGCACGCAGTGCGTGATTGTTAATCCATTACATCTTTCCTTATATGCCTGAATGTTCTACAATACCTGTATATATTTTAATTTTTGTACATATTTATGTATGTGTATATATACTACTGTGTGTATTTAGTATCTCATTTATAATACACGTATGTAGTTTATTAATTATTTTTAAAGCTATTGGGCACGTCTTATCCCCTTTACTCTGCCATGTCTCTCTTCTATATTCCTGCTGGAAGAGATTTCTTCTTAGAAATAAGTAGTGCCTGTTGTGTATTTAATTTTGTAATTTCTGTAGGTATACTATTTATTGTGTGCATACTATTAATTATATTTTTATATATTAGTTTACAATTTATAATAATTTGTATGTAGGTATAGGTTCTATCATTGTCTGTATTTTGTATAAGTTTATTTTGTATTTATGTTGTTTGTGTATTTATAAATATGGGCCTCAGTTGCCTGAATTAAATGAATAAATAAAATAAATAAATGGTTAAATAAATAATAAAACTACACCATAGATACTGGTTTCTGGATCAGGTCTATGCTATGATCAAACTACGATTGTACGGAGCGCGCTCGAGGACTCCTCTTAATCATCCAAATGCATGGCCATACCGACCTGTCAGGAGACCATAAACACAATTACCAAACAGATCACCACATTGACTCGCCCGTTGTTAGCTTTGTTAGTCTAATATATCAAAATCGACAACCAATTGGACTGGATTACACCGGTCCGTTCCGGATAGCAGGTAGTTTAAACGCTTTGTGCTACAAATAAATAAGGGTGGACCGCGAACTGATCATAAATTCATGTCGGAGTCTAATGGGGAGTCGGTGGTAGCGCTGTGGTACTATTGGGTAGGTGGGGGGGGGGTCCGATGGTTTGGTTTGGCTAGTGCATCGGGTGTTATGGCTTTTGATGGATAATGGAATGTATTTCAGGGGTTTTAGGTTAAAATGGGTACTATTATAAACTGTAAGAAAATCGAGTCTGTACCGTGAAGATATTTCGGAAAAAATTGTCGGGTTAGGATTCTGGGACGTAAATGTACAACAAAAATAATTTTAAATTTTTGTCTTTTGTTCGTGCATCACGCTAAAACTACTGAATGGATTTTGATTCGGTTTTGATAGTTTAGTAGCTTGAAGTCCAGGGTAAAATCTAAGGTTTCATCCAATTCGGGTAGGTACTAGGTCAAAAAATAAATTGCCCTAAAAACAATTTCGAACGAAACGGCAAAAGTTAGTACAAAATTCACATACGAAAAAAAACCTTATCTATGATATTCTCTTCATCATTGAATTAATTTATCAGTAAACCTCTCGTCGATAGAACAGTCGAAATAACACAGAAACCAATAATCACAAACAACAAAATATCTATTTCCAATTCAGAAGTGCTGTCAACTTCGGTAGTAAAACTATTCCGTCGACAAACGGCCCGATGGTACCACATCGAAGGACCAAGTTTTATGTTATAATTTGACCATAAACTAGCGCGGACGGCACTATCAAAACGGGAAAGGACTGCATAGATTATCCTACGGATTCCATCCTTATGGGGTTTAACAATTAGTGATGGGCAAATGTCGGTGGGCATTATCGATAATGGGTATCGATAATTTCAATTTTATTAAACTAATATAATTCTTAAATGGTGCAATAAATCTTGTAACATTAGAGAGTATTATTGAGAGATTGTTGCTAAAATACACATCGAATAGAATAATATCAGACTGCAAACCATTTACCTAAGTAAAGGTTTTTCTACGGTTTGCAACTGTTTCAAACAGTTTTATTTAGCATTGTTTTTAATTGTATCTAAAATAAACCAAATGTTTCTAAATCTTCACTAAAGTTTCTCAACACCAGTGTGGGCGCACCTTAAGGAATTACCGTGTTAAGACATTTACACACGAATAGCATAACACTGTAAAAAGCTCTAGGCATACTTTGAGACAATTATAATACCAAAATTTAACTTAGTTACACATTCATAACCAACGCACATCACAAAATTACATCGAATCGAGCGCTTATCAATTCATCGATATCGACAAACCGCTACAGGCACATCACTAGACGCATAGATTATCCACAGGGTCACCTCGTTACGAGGTTTCTATGGGATTTTATTACGGTCATCTAAGTAGATCTTTTGATAAACTCCCAAGCATTTTATTTTACACCACTTTATTCCGTAGAGGACGAGCATTGTCTGTTCACCCACTGTGATAATTGTGCACCAAAAATTTTTAGAGAAATGGTCATTTTCATTCTTGTAAAATATAGTCGTCATGGTCACCATTGTTTTGAGGATTTAGTGTTGTAATAAAATTAATAGCCGGTTGTATAAATAAATTAAAAAAACTCTGTTTGCGTTGGTTTCATACTTAAATTTAAAACTCACGTCTGGAAAATAAATGGTCTTAAAACATAATGATACGGTATATTCGTCATTATATTGCTACGTGCGACGTAAGGGAACAATAATATTTTATTCTGTGAAGCAGTGTATTCGTGTACTAACAGTGCTGAATAATTGAACTTTGTATAGGTATTATAAAAAAATGTCAACATAATATTGTAAACGCCGTGAAATGCAACGAATAATTCGCCAAACCTTTTACATTTTTACGCATTATTTTTTGAAGAAACATATTATGTTTAAATTCTGTTAGGTTAAGATTGTGTTGTAACAAAGTGACAAGGTAGTTTTTTCAGTTAAGCTAGTTTCAAGGATATTACCAATATTTTTCTTGGTTATGTTTCAATTTGAACCAAAAGGTTTTAAAAAGACACCCCATATTATCAGCCGATGGACGTCCACTGCTAATACAGAAACACCAGCGCTGTGACAGGTACGAGCCCTCACATCATTATTCTGAGACTGGTCCATTTCGGTTTCCCTTACATCACTGGCTGGTCTTATGTAATGTTCAATCATTATAATTTACTGTACTCACCTTAGGTTAAGGATGTAATTGCGATCCGAACAAATTACTGTCTATATCTATGTCTACGTCCAAAAATACCGATAAAATTAATCGCACGATGCAACCCTATTATCAATATAGAATAATGAAAATGGCTACCGCAATGGAGTAGCGGCTTATTAAATAAACGTTTTAATACCAAGCGAAACACCTCCGCTGTTCGCATTGCAGTGGTATTTCCCTAGAGAAATAGGTACTCTACCGTAGAGCGTGGTAGAGTTCTAGGTGGAAATAATTCAACCGAGGCTAGCTCTTGGCGAGCGTGCAGAACCGCAGATAAGTTTTATTTATTGAGGCCATTTCTGTGTGAAGATCGCGTTTAATCTCACTTGCTGATAGAATCTAGAATTCTAGATTGTCTTGCAGCAATCTAGGTTCGATATCGGGATGCTGGGTGCAATACAAACAATACGTAATGTATTAATGCTGTGTATTAGACAAATGTTGATTATAGTAATTCAATTCAATTCGTTCATTTATTCGTGTATTGACGTTGTAATTTGTGTTGTAATTGACATTGATATTGACATTGTAATTTGTATTTAATTTGACATTGCACCTAATTTTGTAAATGAACGTATTAGTGTACCTATTTTATGGGCTACCATGAGCATGAAAAAAATGATTATTAATTTAATTAATTTAATTTTGTTAGAGCGTCAGTGGCCTAATTTTCTGGAGATCTGTAACACAGGTTTTCATTAACCTACTACAGGCTCCAGGTCTTAATAAGGATTCGAATGCTATGTACAATGTATAAAATATCTATATAACAATGTCACCTGATGCCTTTTTGAGAGAAATAAATAATAATAATGTTTTTGTATTGTATTGTAATGGTTATGGGGTCAAATCGTACACCTACTGCCACGTATCAATAACCTTTTTCTAAGTTATGTACATTAGTTGAACACTCCGATGCTCTTACGGTGAGGGAAAAATTCGTGATGCAACCTGCGCATTCAAACGGCTGATCCAAACTGATCAGGTTCCCACTTAACCAAGGGCATAGAGGTCAGACGGCAGTCGCTCTTTTATAATAAACTGAGCTGTCAAAATCCTGGATCATGTTAAAACTGACCCCGGGCGCTTGCGCGAGAGTACAATTGAAATATTGTCGCCATCATGATTATGTAGAAATACGCCTGATCCAAAACAGATATTAAAATTCATCACCTCAATTTCAAACCTAGCCCTCTGTGTATCTAACCATAGCCATTCGTATTACTTAGAAGTGTCCGAAAACGCTCACTACAGTCACTTTAATTATCATATGGGCTATATGCCCATCCCAAAGAAACCTTAATACATTATTTATGATAATAATATTAATATTTATGACAGACATCAATGAAAGCCGAGTCTTTACTTAGTATAAAACAAAGTCACTTCTCGCCGTCTGTCGCTATGTATCTATGTACGCTTACATCTTTAGAACTACGCAACGGATTTTAATGCGGTTTTCAACAATAGATAGAGTGATTCAAGAGGAAGGTTTATAAGCAAGAAAAAAAAGAATAGGTAGAGGTAAAGTAGGTTTACGCGAACGAAGTCGCGCCGGGTCCACCATTGCTTATAAACCCCTTAATTAGAAACGTTACTATGAGGTCTTTCAATGCGCGCGAACGCACAGGGTTCCCTGGACAATACTTGAGTAGCGATCACCACTATGTGTCGGTCAAAATGAAAGGTAACGAGCAAAATACCTATATCTTGTTTTTCTTTTTTTTCACTCGCTCTTTTTAAATTTCTATTTTATTTGTAAGATACATAATTGTATTATTATATCTAGATAAATTTTGTTTGTCGTAGTTAGGTGTATGAGCTACATTAAGTCCTAAATTATAAATTGCAGTTTCGTTATTGGCACTACAACTTGATTATGTATTTAGTTTAAATAGAATTAGATTGCTGTTAAACTGTGAAATAAATAAATAAATAAATAAAAATTGTCCAATCATAGCGCCGTATTGAACGCAGTGCGTTCACGTAGCAAAGAGCTGTTAAGTGAACGCATAGAACCGCTTCATTACTTAGACAAGTATTGTTTATGATTACGGGTATTGGAGGGTACAGAATATTCATGGCCTAGCAAATCAATAATAACAGCTGTAATATGGCCAATTGGCCACTGCTGAACGCAAAAGGATCCTTTTTATTTAGTAGGTTTATTGTAATTTATTCTTACCTCTTAATGTCGGAGGCCAAGACTCATTTTGGGTCGTTGCGTCAACATAGTAAGGAAGTGTTATAATTTATTCTAAGATTTCAAAATCAAGCAAATACCCGAAAGTTTTTGGTTTTTCGTAAATAGCTCGAAAACAGTGCGTCGTACGGGGATATGGTCCATTACTAAATTAGAGCCTATTAAATTTTGCTTTACACGCTTTTTCAGAATTCCAATCGATTACGAGCAACACATGCTATGTTTTGCTGAGTGAGGTCCTTTTTACACAAACGCCACCGTTGGGGTGGCGTTTGTGTATTACACTGACATTGTCTATTACACTACACATTAAACCAATATCAGATAGGTATTTACATCGGCACTGTGTAATTTACGTTCTGCTTATAATTGTATTCTTTTATGTCTTTATGTTTTCTTGTATCTTTTTCAATGTTGTGGTGTTGTTGTTTGTGTTCACAAATGCTCTTTCTTCCTTTCTTTACACTCGGTTGTAGGCAAAACACCCTTTTCTTAGGAAATTGTATGACGCAATTCTCACACCAAAAGTTCCAGAGAAACAGGTATATATTTTTAGAATGTTAATTAGTAGCCAATTACCTACAATTATCAACAATAATAATTTCATTTACAATTACTTCCACCTCAAGCTATATTTTCAGTTAATCCTACTCCACTATTCTGTAAGATGTAGGTACGGGTGGATCCAATCCGGGTGGGATACCTCGCTAGCCCTACCTCTCTCAAACTCTCTAAGGCTTACATGTAACCAGACTATCTTATTAGGTTCTGACGGTCGATTCTTACCTGAAACAAATAAAGTTTAATATCAATCAACGGGTTGGGAAAAAAGTAAAACAACATTACTTGTTGTCTTTAGTGGGGTGATTATGAGTGCTGGGGTTCTAGCTTTCTAATTGTTTTTGTGTTGTCTTTGTAAACTTTTGTGTAGATTTCATGTGCACTACCTATCAATATATAAAATACTTTCCATACTAAGGTTGTCTGGAAGAGATCACTCTAGTGATAAGACCGCCCTTTGTACTGCTTACTATTATATATTTTATCCCATGTGTGAATCCTGTAGTGCACAAATAAAGAGTTTTTATATTGTTGTCAAATTAATATTAGGTCGAGCATAGTATGTATAATGGCGAAAATAACGACAACTTCATATTTAAAACCCCTATGTATATGTCGAGGATAAAAGATTTAAATTACAATTTAAATCTTATTTCCTCGACATAAAGTTGGTTTCGGTTAGGACACAGTTAATGAATAAAGGCATTCTAAATACTTGAACAGTATTCTAGGCATTAAATAAAAAGAAATATATTTTTCTCCATTTGTTTCGAGCTTTCTGAACTAGGGCATGAATATCGGAATTCCGGAATTTGACAACTCCGGAATCTTGGATCTTTTTCCGTTAAACTAGTTCCGGAACTCCAGAAACTACAATATTGTACTTACTATAATAATAATATAACAAATAAATAGGCTTGGACATTTCACACATCGCCATCTAGTCCCAAAGTAAGCAAAGCTTGTGTTATGGGTGCTAGACAACTGATAAACTACTTATATACTTTTATATACATACGTATTATATATCACCCAGCCAGACCCATAACAGAAATTAAAATTCATCAATTTAATTTCTGCTCGGCCGGAAATCCAACCCGAGACCTCTTGCATTGCAGACCACTGAACCACACACACATAAAAGACACATCAAACATTATGCCAGATCGTTCGTCGTCTGCAGCCAACTGTACCTATAAAAGAAGGGATCATACCCACATGGAATTCATTAATCCATAAAGTTATCCAATAGTCGAGTATTCGAAACATGGACCATTAAACTGGCGGTACGGCGTCTGTGTCCAACCCTTAGTTAAATACGCAGTAAAGTTGGACAGCCCAGAGTCGGTGGTGCAAATTATAAAGTTCCCCCATTTAAAGTTAGCGTTATGGTGGGTGAAGTTGGTACACCTTGGTCCAGTTGGTCCACTATGATGTAGTTTGGTGGTAATTTTAATGTGGATTTTAAAGGGTCCAGGGAAATAGGGTCGAAGAATGGATGTACTATTATCCATGCCAAATATTTAAATCAATCCAGTAATTTACAGTAGTGTCGTCTTTAATATTTGTAGTTTATAAAATAATAATCATATACCGCCACGGTGTGCCAATCGGTCCCCAAGACTTGGGCTTGAAAGGTGGGCTTCTCCCTGTAACAGATCTCTTCCAGCCAACCCTACCGGGTATTGAGTAAGCCAATACTTGTACGGAGCAGCAGAGAAAAGGATCGTAGCGAAAAAATTAAAATTAAAAATTTCTTTATTGCGTAGGACATTAAAAAAGCTGCGTCCAACCCTTTAGTAAGAAATCTAACAAAATATACGCTCTGTATACTTAATTTTAAACTTATTTCCTTCTTTAGTAAACTCACTAACTACCTTCTTTAGTGAAACTATAACAAAACAACGATTTTCCTCAAACTCTATAACTTCGGAGTAGCCGTCATAATACCAAAGAAAAACACTACCAACAAAATTTCCAGATAATTCATGCGTAAGCTCCAAATTCGCGTCCAAACATTGTACATAGTTTCCATTTTACCAAATTCCACTGTATTTAATCAAGAATCGAGTTCATTCCCAGTATTCCAACTCTAGTTTCGCTGAAACGAGTTAACTGGTCCAAAGTAATTAAGCAATAAAATTAGGAATGACTTCCTTTGTTGTCGAAAACAAGCATTTGCTAGTTTACGTCCGGATGGTTAGGTGCAATGCCTGAATGCAGCGGTCCGTGTCGCTGCTATTGTTACAAGCTTCTTGTCTTTATCAGCTGGATTTATCTTAAATTCCATGGAATTGCCGAATGGAAAACTGGAATCGAGGGGAAACGCCCACGGATGTACAAAAGTCTACATACAATGATCGATGTTCTAACGGCTCTTATATTTCTGAAGAAAATAAAATTTTCGCTATTTTCACTGTGTACACCATATCAATTGTAAATACGATAGTTTGTATGTACGTGTCTGTATATTTGTTGTTCCATCTCGCTGAAACGTCTTGTCGTATTTGGATGAAGCTTTATAAGGCTGTATATTATTATACCTCCCCCACAAAATATTATTAAAATCTTATAATATATAAAAATCGGTATGCGTATGTGTGTGTTACCCATGGACTCCTTAACGGCTGAAGCCTTGAAGGTAATTCTGACGAAATTTTCAAGCAATCTTCAGATTTTCCAAGCTGTATAGTTTGGCTCCCGTACGAAGCCGAGGCGGGGCAACAACAATCATACATGTTTATTCATACAGTATTAATAAATTTGATGTTCATTTCAATGAATAAAGATTAACAAGAATGAATTTACATTCAACTACTTTACTACTAGCAACTCTTGCCTTCTGAACTAGGAATTAATCCTATATCTTCTCTAGGTACCTTAATTGATTTTCTACGGGACTTGCGAAGAAAACAAGTTTAAAGAGAAAATCACTTTCTAAAATTATATTCAGTTAGAAAGAAAAGAAGCTGAACAAAGTTTTGTGCGCAGAAAGCTGAAATAAATTTAATAAAATTCTTGGTTCATTTTCTTATCGAGGGCTCTCATTGGCTGTCGGCGCCTGTAAAGTCCGTGCGAAAAAGTTTAAGAACGGTGTAATGTCAAAGTAAAGCAGTAATTGATTCGAATTATCTTGTAGCATATTTTTAATTTTTACACCGCTTCTTGAGCTTGTAAGAAGAGTCTACAAATGATTTCGTATTAATCTTAAATTTATCTTTAAACCTGAATAACACATTCCACGTAATTTACCGACAGTTGAATACTACAGAATTCATGCGAACAATTAAAACACGACCAATATTCATGTCTCTAGCTAGAGCACCCAATTGGGTTTCTCAGAAAGGGTAGAGTTAGACAAACAATCTTATGAATTATACAGTTAGCAGACGTCTGAAATATTAGATTTATCTGGACCTGTATATATTTCCATTAATTATATCTCCAATCCTTTGATGGAAGGAAACTGAATCAACAATTTGGGAGCCACGTTTATCTTTGGAATTATTTTTGCATTTCACGTTATATTAACATTTGAAATAATGAATTCATTGTTTATTCTGTAGTAGATTTGTACCTATTTATAGAAAGTACTTCGAGGTCCATGATTAAATCCAACCATGATCCAATCAAGTTCCCCTGCTAGCAGGGTCAGGCAGGTCAGATGGCAATCACTCCACTGTACGTACCTGATCTTTCAAATCCTAGATCATGGTCAAGGAAGGCGGACCTCGGCCCCTCGTACGCGAAAGCACAACCGTGACATTAACGCCAAGATGATAACGATGATGATAGAAAGTCCTTCGAGGCCACAGTGAATATACTCTTAGTAGGCGTCATTCTTCGTCGGCCGCATCATCAAATACCACTTGGCAAGATGGCGGTCCCGCTAAATGTAAAAAAAATACCGAATTTGACCAATAGCCATACTTATACATAAACGGAATTGTAACCCACATTATACAAATAATAAATAAACAGAACCACCACTCGGTACTGTAAGCCCTAACCCACAACCTCGGTGGAAAAATGAAAATTCAACCCGTATACAAATAGGCTTTCATTTTTACGCCCAACCTATCCCGATGGACATAACATGCTGGAATAAAAACGTAATATGCAATATGGATCCGCGGGAAGGGACAGTCCCGGAATTTTACGGGACATCGCCGGGACATTTTATTTAGTTACCGAACCGAACTAGGCGCAGATTTGCGAAGGAAACCTCTGGGAATCGTAAAACTGAAGTGGCAATGGGCAATCCAGATACACTTGGAGTTTGTTCATTTTAGCAATGAAAGGTTATCGGCTCTTGATAATAGATATTTTAAACCGACACCGTCAAAAGACGATTGATATTCTATTGTGTTATGTTTGTAAAAATTGAGTGTTACATACATACAATAAACAATGCACATCGGTTATTTGATTATATGCATTCAAGTTCGAGGATGAAAAAGGGAATAGTTAAGTTCCATCTTAGAGAATTTTAATAACTACTTTGGTACAAAAATAAATATAACTATGATTCGAGCGTCGGTGGCCTAATGGCAAGCGGGTCACACTCGTAAGCGAGAGGTACGGAGTTCGATCCCCAGCGACGCCAATGTCCTGTACTAATAACTTTTTCTGAGTTGTGTACTAAGTGATGCTCGTACGGTGAGGGAAAACATCGTAAGAAAGCGAAAACACTTAGACGACTGAATATGTAACCATGATACATTCATCCATCCATGATAAGATTCCTCTGTTAACAGGGACACGGAGGTCAAATAGTCAAATCCTTCATCATGGTCAAAGCGGATCCCAGGCCCTTGCGCGAACACAATTGGGAACCGATGCCAAGATAATTATTTATCGGATTTATACAAAAATCCGCACACAAACCAAATCCCGTTTCATTACAAACGAACACCATAACTCTTACTAATCTAGGTCGTGCTAAGCGGCCACTTCTGGCGCCGTACCTAAGCGCAGCGTACATTTGCGGGACAAACAAGATTACCGGGACAAACGGGACAAGTGGGCCGAGCGGCACAGCACTACGGGTTTAACCCTCGCATGCAGCGTCGCATCGCTGACACCTACGGGATTTGGTATGCGCAATATGCAAATAGCTTGGATGTTGGATATGACAAAAAGTGACGTATAGCGGGATCGCGTTATGGATCAGTGGTACTTGATACGAAATTTGTAATCGATGCCAGAGGGCTGAGTGTAAGTTTTTTTTTACGTTACTATCGCGTTTGTTTACGTGGAAATTACTAAGAAAGAAAAAGCTTCATTTATGTGCCAATAGATGACGCTATACTTTTCTTCATATTTATTTTCACGTAAACGCGAAAGTAAAGTAAAGATAAAGCAAAACGTACACTCAGCCCTCAGAAAAGTACCTATACAAACATAACATACCTAATAAGATTGACATATCTATATAATCTGGTATAGGATACTATATTTTCAGTCAAGATACTAGACATAAACATAGATTTTATTTGGCAATTACAACAATTATATCAAACAATTTGTAAGAATATCCACAATTATAGGTATAACATTTTAAAACTAGGGTACATTTAATTAAAATTATGGTATTTACTCTAATATAGTATACTGCTGGCGAAATATATAGTAGCTAAATCTACTATATTTTAGCAATACAGCGGCAACACTTTCTTCGGGAATAAGAGCCATTTGGTCAAAAAATGCACTTCGATCATGTGATGTCCGGAATAGCACCAACCCCTTCAACAAGGGCGTCATACAAATTATACGAAAAAAAAACCAAAAAAGTAAAATAAAGGATACTATATATTTTATATGGCTTCCCACACCAGAGATCGCCACCTCTTATGGTGTCCAACACCAAGATCCACTTTGGGTCGCTGAGCCAGCGCAGTAAGTAAGTAAGTTTAGTTTTATATAGATACTATTTTTTGGACACCCTAATTGGATATGTCCTATATTCTTAAAAATTTTTGGCAACCCTAAACTCACACACATCGATTTTAATGTATTAAAAGATTACGGGCTCTATTTTTTACCCACTCTCCTCCAGTCGAACAACAATAGCTATTTTGATGTATGATACTGATTTACCCTTTTTTGAACCGTACTCTTTCGGTGTTGCTAATGTAAGTTAAAATATTGAACCTTTCATGCCGAGAATCAAAATTTAAAACGGTTCAACTCGAAACGAGGGCGGTTCCAAAATGGAGCCCTATATTTAAAAATCCGTATTAGTCCGTAAAGTAATCTCAATTAAATCGTCTAACTTTGTTTTACTTTGGTAACTGTGAAAACGGTTAATAAAACACGAGGCACGAGTTACAATTTAAAATTTTTCCTCATGGAAACATCATAATTTATATAATATAATATTTATATTTTTCTTACTTTTTATCTTTCCCCTGTTAATTAGAGAGCAGGGCAGGGCAACGCGGCGGCTTCTTAATTTATTTTTAATTTCAGCAGGGAGTTTATTTTTAATTACCAAAAATTTCCTTTTCCTATTAATTATGTAAACGATTGTCTAAAAGATTAATACGTTCAAAGTTGTAATTGTTGTCGCTTTATGTTTTTATTTGGTGACTTTAATTGGGTACAATTTGAATTTTACTTTGTAGATGAATGCCCTTGGGCCGTTAAAAAGGGAAGGAAGTAAATGAGAAATATTGTTACAGTGGATGGAATTGTGCGTGAACCAGTTTTTCGTATAGCACGTTCATTATACCTACTTACTTACGATACACATGAGCGCCATTTGAATTTTTCTTGTAAATTGCGATTTTGTTATAAATTTAAAACAATTTTTTGGTACCTACATATTTCAGAATTAGCAGTCTGAAGTGACAGTCGGCTATCTGACCTCCGTGAGCCTGTTAACAGAGGATTTCCGAAAGGCTGTAGGTGGATGCCGGATGCGACAAGCAGATTACAGAAACATTCTCTCTCATTTGGAGAGGTCTATGCCCAGCAGTGGACTAGCACAGGCCGATAATGATGAATTGGTAATTCTACCGAACATGCTTGTTTTACAGGTTTTAAGACTTTTGTCGTTATTCACTTTCATCACACATTTTCATCGGGTTAATTACCACGGTTAGAATGGTTTATACCTCGATATTTGCATAATTTTTGTTCTTTATTCTTTATTGTACACAAATATGACATAATTATACAGTACAGTAACAGAGATGTACAAAGGGGAGCTTAACTCATTAATTGAGTTTTCTACCAGCAAACCTTGGAGTCATAGGAACAGGTTTAACTTAAATGCAGGTACTAAAAGTGTACACTAACTTACTACGGTAGATATTGATAAACACAGTTACTTACTTACATAAACATTAACATTTTTCGTGGTATAAACCATTCTAACCGTGATAACAACCCCGATAATATGTGGGATGAAAGTGTAATGCTTGCTTTGTGTTTTAACTTGACCGTTAAAGTTGGTAACAGTTACGAGCATCACAAAACTTGGTCCTCTCAATAACAACTGTCAGTTTCAATATCTATTACATTGAAATGTTAAACCTCGTATATTCTAGGCGATAGCTCCAGCTTTCAGACAGGATGTGTCCTCATTTTTCACTATGCAAAATATATAGGAAAATGCTAGCTTTTCAGCATACTGGCTTTTGAATATTAGCCGTTTTATTGAATTTTCTCGCATTCGCGCAAGCTTTTATCAGTCTACGTACAGGCACTTAAATTCGCTTCACACAATTACCTAGAAACTGGCGAACGTTCCAGACATATGAAAATGGTTCTTCCGAAGAAGGATGTTGCTGTAATAATACCATTATTTAATTATTTATTCCATAAACTTTACAGCTTTACAGTCACTACTACTAGGTACTATGTAGGTAGGTTAGATAAAAAAAAAAATCATCTTGGCGTTAATATCCCGGTCGTGCTCTCGAGAACGAGAGCCCAGGGTCCGCCTTGACCATGATCCAGGATTTGGCAGATCAGGTAATTACAGTGGAGCGACTGCCATCTGACGTTCATGACCTCTATCAGGGGAACCTGACCAGATTGGATCATGGTTACACATCCTGTCGCCTGAATGTGCAGGTTTCATCACAATTTTTTCCCTCACCGTAAGAGCATCGGTTAGTATTCAACCAATGTACGTAACTCAGAAAACAGTCTTTAATACATGGCCGGAGCGGGATTCGAACCCGGGACCTCTGACTTACGAGTCGGATACTGTAACCGCTCGGCCACCGACGCTCCGAGGTTAGATACTATAGTTTAAAGACTGTGAGGGCGCCGTAGGTAATCCTGCGTCATTAGGTACAAGAAAAATTCCACTTAGTAGCGATAGTAGACGTTTAGGAGACCCACAAAACGTTGGTCTCCCCGTACACACAAACTGACATAAAAAAAAATTTGTTAGTGACCCTAAATTCGATTTTTCGTAGCGATATTACTTATATCCGTTTGTGTGTCTTCCATCCTCTTGGCAGCTTCGCTTTCCAGACACATTAAAGTCACTTTTATTTTTGGTAGAATATCAATATAATATAGTACAAGAATGTACTCGATTACGTAGAATAACCTATGGTGCCCTCACAGTTTATTAACTGTAAGTAATCTCTTTAAGCTTTGCTTGTGTTGGGTGAGTTTGCCCAAGATTTTATGAATCGACCAGAGAGATCAAACATTAGAAATCTCAATATAGATCTATGCTTTAGTGGTGTTCATCTTGGGGTTAATGTCCCGGTTGTGCTCTCGCGCCCGAGGGCCGTACGCCTTGACCATGATCGAGGATTCGGCAAATCAGCACGGCTAGCACAAGTATACTCGCGACATAGCTCGCGCCGCGAGAGAGCCATTGTTTCGTTCTCTCAATACTAATATGAAAGTGATAGCAATATCTATGTCGCGCCTTTTCTCGTTTGTCGCACGCGAGAGCACACTTGTGCTAGCCGTGTAGGTAATTACAGTGGAGTCACTGCCATCTGACCTCCGTGACCCTATTAACTGGGAACCCTGACCACATTGGATCATGGTTATACATTATGTAGCCCGAATACTAGATAAGTGAAATATTAGATCCGTACTAGGTATATCTCAGTAAAGAAATACTGGCCAAAGAGAGCTAGATTACATAATGATTAGAAAACTTCTTCGACAATTCAGACAGCGCCATTTAACCCCAAAGTATAGACAACTGATAAACTACTTAATATATACTTTTTAAAGATATGCTTATTATACATATAACACCCAGACCCGTAACAGAAATTAAAATTCATTATTTCAATTTCTGCTCGGCTGGGAATCGAACCCGGGACCGCTGCGTGGCAGACCAGTGAACCACACAGGTAGTAAAAAAAAACTGCAGCCAAGTCAAAATTGAATATACAACATACCTCAGGTCCTAAATCAAAAACTATTGTACGCATTGCCATTGCACCTCACCTATACTTTACAGTGAGCCTCATCACATAACGTCTGTTTCTTATTATTTGCACTAGTAACAATGGATAGTCATAATCGTAAATGTCTGTAAATGCGTATAGCGCGTCATTTACGTAACCTGTGGCCGCAAAACGAACTAATTTTGACCTGTATTGATACAGCGGTTGTTGGTAAAGTAGGCGTAGGTGGCGCCCCCATTGGAATGCCACGTTATAGTGGTTTTGTACACCGGCAGAGCTGTCAAATTCAATGCTGTTCCCACAATGCGCACGACAACGCCTTGGCAAGCTCTGCAGTCGTATATTTGCTATCGAATGCATTTTAAAGCAATCGCAATGAAATACGGTCTATACTCTCTTTGGTCCTTCTGGGTATTGGGTATTCTTTGAGAGATACGTAGTCGCGTATAGAGGTAGAAAGGTTGGACGGTGTGAAATGCATTTTCGACATTTTAAAGGTATGTCCCGGGTTTCGTGGCGTACCTTTGGAAGATGCCTTTAAACTGTGTGATAGTTTAAAACATTATACTGTATTTCCTATATTTTCAAAGCGAATTAGGTAGATCTCAGGTAGGTAAATGGGTGCTCAATGTTTTTCGTGATCTTTAAACAGTTAAAAAGGTAATCTAAAACTTGAGAGGGAAAGAGGCACTAAAAACAGGAAATTAAAAACAAAACAAATGTGGATATGTAAAGAGTTTCCTTAGGCCCCTTTCCGCCATCGGAAAACACGATACGGGCGAGCGCTTCATCCTTATGTTTTGGATCTTCCAGCTATCCACTCATGCCGCTTTAGTTCAACCTTTATAATACGTACGGCTAAGGAATAGAACGGGTTGCCTGCGAGTCTCTTCCCTGATCATTATAACCTAAACGCCTTCAGAGCTAAACTGAATAGGCTGTTCTTAAACAGGCATACTCTATCTTCGGCCGCATCGTCACTTACCATCAGGTAAGATGGCGGTCAAATGCCTGGCTAGTCTAATTATACAAATATAAAAGGTATGCTCTATATGTCCGATACTATAATCACCTTGGCGTTAATGTCCCGGTTGTGCTCTCGAGAACGAGAGCCCGGGGTCCGCGTTGACCATGATCCAGGATTTGACAGGTCAGGTAGGAGCGACTGCGACATTGGAGCGACTGCCATCTGACCTCCATGACCCTGCTATTAGGGGAACCTGACCAGATTGGATCATGGTTACACATCCAGTCGCCTGAATGTGCAGGTTTCATCACGATGTTTTCCCTCACTGTAAGAGCATCGGCTAGTATTCATCTAATGTACATAACTCAGAAAACAGTTATTGGTACATGGCCGGAGCGGCATTCGAACCCGGGACCTCTGGCTTACGAGTCGGATACTGTAACCGCTCGGCCACCAACCAACGCTCTTATGTCCGATACTAATCGTAGTTGAAATATACGAACGAACGCAAACTACACGCTGTATATCTGCTCTGACAGATATTAGGGCAAGTTTAGTAAAATACAGTCTCGGTACTAAGTGGACCATACAACGTGCCCCCCACTGTTACACCGAGATTGCGACAGTGTTATTTATAACTACGCAAATATCGATCGAATTTAACATTCTTTCGATGTAGGTAGCAACTAAGGCAATACGCATTTCAAATGACGCCCCCTGTGGATGTAAGGGCGAGTTTACACCTTGTTGCTCGAAAAATGAAAATAGAATATTCTAAAGGTTTTTTTTTATGAAAAATTGCATAGTGCTAATCATATATTAAACGAATAAAAACAAAAGCATAATAATGAATAACATATTACCTAATTAAATTAATTTGACGAGCTGAGTGGTTCAGTTAGTTAACATCCGCCACGCAGATGTCTCGGGTACAATTCCCGGCCGAACAGAAATTAAAATTATGAATTTTAATTTATGTTACGGGTCTGGGTGTAATATTACGCGTATAATAAGTATGTATATATAAGTCGTTTTTCAGTTCTCTGGCACCTTCTGTATATACATTTTTTTCTCTATGTCTGGCACCCATAACACAAGCTTTGCTACTTTGGGGCTAGATGGGGCTGTGTTAATTGTCTAAGCTGTCTCTGTCTATTTATTTACGATTTATTTTTTTAAATAATTGCATCCATGAAACAAATTTACTGTTTCAGTAATGTAGAGCTCGCAAACAGATTCTTTGGGAAACTTTAAGTATGCCTACAACGCACTGTTTCATTGGTTATCTCTGAAACGGTGCCCTAAAGTGTTATGATACTATCAAGTAATTATCGACTGAAAAGTCGCATAACCCACGACGAATTTACATCTACTAAAATATTTACTAAACTACTGAACCTTTTATTTACGAAACAAAGATAAGAACCATCTCCATCAAACTGGCTTTCAATCCGCATCCAAATTGGTCCATCTGTTCAGAAGCTACGATGTCATAGACAGACACACAGATACATACGTCAAACTGAAAACGCCTCTCTTTTCGCGTTATCCTTTCATTGTTACTCTTACTCAAATGCCAAAGAGATGATAGTTCAATTCTAATCTATTTATCCATACTCCAGTATACATTTCCTCTAAACAACACACATTAAACCACAGCCGCGTTCTGTCCAAATTAAGATCTCGAGGGAACTTGATAAACATTAGATAGAATCAACGTATCAAGTCAACCTTTGTCGGAAATGAGATATCAATGATAATCATTGTATAGAAATAGCTTGCTTAAGATAAGAAAGACGTATATTTTACATCTTTCCCTCCATTTAAATAGGCCGTAATGAATCGATTTTACGATCCAAATCGATTTCGTGCTGGTTTTATTTGCCATTCGATTAAATTCGGTGACCGCCGCCGCTGGATAAAAGTTTTTAGTCAATTTGCTTTTATTGCTTTCAATTTGGGAGCATTCGTGGAAGCCGAGTGTAAAATGGTCGCAGAAAAAATTTCGACAGCCTTTTCTAAGGCACTTGGTGGAAAAAATTAGGTAGCTATTCGTTCGTAGACACACTAAATAAAATAAAAAAATAATCATCTTGGTGTTAATGTCCCGGTTGTGCTCTCGAGAACGAGAGCCCGGGGTCCGCCTTGACCATAATCCAGGATTTGGCAGGTCAAGTAATTACAGTGGAGCGACTGCCATCTGACCTCCATGACCCTGCTATCAGGGGAACCTGACCAGATTGGATCATGGTTACACATTCAGTCGCCTGAATGTGCAGGTTTCATCACGATGTTTTCCCTCACCGTAAGAGCATCGGTTAGTATTCAACTAATGTACATAACTCAGAAAACAGTCATTGGTACATGGCCGGAGCGGGATTCGAACCCGGGACTTCTGGCTTACGAGTCGGATACTGTAACCGCTCGGCCACCGACGCTCAATGACGCTCGTAGATACACCAAATAAAGTAGTAATTCCAGTACAAGGCGCCAAATAAAGGATGGGTCACGCTACTCCGAGCCGGGTCCGAACCGAGTACCAGCCGTAGCACGGTTAACTAAAATCACATATATTTTCTATGGATGTGTCTCATGCTATACTGAAGAGCAACCGAGTTGTTAATACTCGGTCGCCACCCGGTTTCCCCTCGGTATGGCATGAGCGTGTCCTATCTATACCTATACATAGTATAAAACAAAGTCGCTTCCCGCCGTCTGTCTCTATGTACGTATCTATGTACAATTAGATCTTTTAAACTACGCAACGAATTTGAATGCGGTTTTCAATCATAAATAGAGTGATTAACGAGGATAACGTCGGTGGCCGAGCGGTTACAGTATCCGACCCGTAAGTCCCGGGTTCGAATCCCGCTCCGGCCATGTACCAATGACTCTTTTCTGAGTTATGTACATTAGTTGGATACTAACCGATGCTCTTACGGTGAGGGAAAACATCGTGATGAAACCTGCACATTCAGGCGACTGGATGTGTAACCATGATCCAATCTGGTCAGGTTCCCCTGGTAGCAGGGTCATGGAGGTCAGATGGCAGTCGCTCCACTGTAATTACCTGACCTGCCAAATTCTGGATCATGGTCAAGGCGGACCCCGGGCCCTCGTGCGCGAGAGCATAACCGGGACATTAACGCCAAGATGATTTTTTTATTTTTTTATTAACGAGGCAGGTTTCTAAGCAATATAAAAGGTAGGGGTAAAGTCAGTGTAGGGCCTACCCTATACCTATATAGGGCAGATGTAGTGTAGGTGTAGGGTAGGTGTGGGGTAGATGACGCTCTATGCCGCCGATGGAGCAGATGTGCATTATTTACCGCATACCTTTGTAAATACCTAATTGCTGAGCTATTGAACAGCGTACAACTACCAAATAGATATGATCACTCAATCAGTGGCAAACAAAACATACAAATGCAAGGGACGATTGGAATGCAAGTAGATTACTGTATCCACTACTATTCCAGACACTTAGAATGCGGGTGTATACCACATCACAGTAATCCGAACCGAGACGTAAACATTTTGACCTCTCAATCCCAATCCAAAGGTCAGTTCACTCTGAACATCTTTCGACACGAAATACTGCTTTTTTATTTATAAAACAATTTATTGTACTATTGTGTGGATAAGTACAATAAATCTTGGGCCAAATCGAGACAGAGGTTTACTATCACAACAGAATTATGGTTTGATTAATGGCGACCTCACGTGGCGTACATTAATACTAAGCGAGGTGTTTTTACGGTTTTGTTTTGTTTTGTTTTGTTGTTTCGGTTCTCTCTAAGTGTTCCGTGCTTTCCGATCGATTGTGGGTTTCGAGAGCTATTTGTCATTCGCGAATTGTTTTGGCTGGTGAGGCGAGGTCGTTGTGGATTTGTGATAGCTTCTGCGACTACCTTAGTCCAGATTTTGGTACCGTTTCCTTGTGATTTGCAGCCCAATTATAAGCATGAGGGACATCATCTTAGTCCTGACAGGGACAACGTATCTGCAGTTCTGCGTTTTTGTTTCCTGCAACCTGAATACATGAATCGTAGGTTACAATCAGGTGTGCTGTCTGCTCCTTTTGTCACTGAGTTGGTTCTATACATAGTAGGTATAAAACAAAGTCGCTTCCCGCCCTCTGTCCCTATGTATCTGTATGTATGTACGTATGTTCGGTTAGATCTTTTAAACTACGCAAGCAATTTTCAACAATAGATAACCATAAAAAGAAATTCCGACAGATTGTGCACAGGCTGATGAACATAGACGGCAGTGACCAATTTCCATCAGGTGGCCCGCATAAACGTTTGTATGCCGAACAAAAAAAAAAAAAAAAAAAAGAAATTGTGCGACTCCCAAGCGTCCCCTGTAATACCTACAAAGCGTAATTTTTCTCGTCCTCGATGACACGATGACACGACCTCGGACCCACGACGCCTTCACAGTCTATTACTTAAAGTCACAAACACGAAACCGAGTAAATAAAAGCAAGTAAAACAGCGAACCAGTTAACCAACTTTAGTATTCAAAGTCTCAACTACTGGAATCACGTCATACGCTCATTTCGGCTTAATTCTCCAACCTTTGCTGTAAAAGCGACTGCCGCTATATTGTCATTTGGTGTAATGAGTTTCCTAGTAACCTAAAAACGGGTGTACTACTGACGCTGGCCTCAAACTGCGGGCAAATTGATGTAGGTTGAACTACAAAAAGCTTGAAGCTTACTGGCTAGGTTTTAGGTCGGATTTTGTTAGCCCTAGGGCGTAGAGATCAATTATAGTTTTTATAGATGCGAGGAAGCGTTTTAGGAAGTAGGACACGTCAAGTTTGGGGACATGAAATTGAGGATGACTGGATGAAACCTGCATGTTATGGGTAGTCGTAGATTTTGATAATGTGGGCCAAGCTCTTTCTATGTCGCTAGAACCGTCTAAATAGAGGGGCGCAATCGAGTTAGCAGCTCAAATGATCTGGTCACCTGTAAATGCCTAATAACTTTTTATTATAGCAGGGGTTACGAGGCCCAACCACCATCTCATGGGGCCCAAGCCAACCTCACCTGTCCGCAGTCCCCTTGCTGAAAGACGGACGAGGCTCTGGCGAACCGGCTTTACTTTAACGGATTGTGCGGCCCGGATGGTAATCGCCGCACATAAAATGCCAAAACACCGCAAAACTTGTAAGAAAGTGGACCCTGGCGGAGGCCGGGATGAGCTCTAGGACGATGATCTTCTTATACAGTACAGCACAGTGTGTGTTAAGTGATGATATACGGATCAGAGACGATGAAGAGAACTATGCGAGTTTCTCTACGTGACAAGATCAGAAATGAAGGCTAAGGTCATCGACATAGATTCTAGAGTCACATAACTGAAATGACATTGGACAGGTCACGTGGCCCGCAGAGCCGTGGCGACCACGTACCGGAAATCACAGCGTAGGATGTTCCCCAACGAGATAGACGGACGACCTCGTAAAGGTCGTAGGGAGCCGATCGATGCAAGAAGCGCACAGCCGATCGGTCTAGAAGGCGTGGGGGGAGGGAGGTCAGCAGTGTTCAGCAGTGGACGTCTGCGGCTGAGATAAATAAGGAAGTATAGGTATAGGTATTAATAAGGTTAGGTCAGTACTAGAGTGTCCGTTAGGCCAGTACATTCAACAACAATACGTACCTAAGTATGAATATTTCTATTCTCAAACCTTATTTGTCTTATTTTTTTGTTTGTGTTATAATTTTTATGTAGTTAGCTTTTCTACGCGTATCGAACACTCTAATGGGTCAGTTCGAAAACCAGAACTCTGATTGGCTGCTGCGTCCATAGCATTACGCTGATACTGGTCCTATTTGGTCCGACTACGCATCGCTCTACTTCCTTATTATGTACTTATATTGTAAGTTTTAAGTATAATGGACCAAATAAAGAAACGTCTATGTCTATTTGCATTCAACAAAACACATCCCCAATAAAAACATTTATGATTTACAATGCAACCATAACCACAATCAAATTGGAATGTCTTAACAACAATATTTGAACGGACCCCAACCATAACTATGCAATTGTTCCTAACCAAACCGTGGCATATTGGAACCAATTGACACGGAAGCCAAAGGTTTGGGTCGACCGGTACGCGGTACCCGCATCCCTTGTTCCGGTCATATTGTAGAATTCGACTTATTGTGAAACGACTTTGGAGTTTGGGTGTGGAAGGAGTAAAAGGTTTGTCAGCACCGTGGTAAGGAAGAATGTGGTTTTTGCCTACCCTGTAGGTATATGGGGGAAAAGGCATGACATTATAATGAAACGAAAAAAGAAAATGTTATATGTTTGATATGTGTATCTGTCAATCTGTGTGATTGTCTTTGGCATTGTAGCTCCTGAATGAATGGACCGATTTAGCGTTTTTATTTATTTGAGATGGTTCTTAGCTTTGTTTCTTAGAAAATATTTGAGTATATTTAAACTCGGTCTTGGTTGTCCTTCTGTCAAACGCACAGCACCCGCATCGCACTCGTCTTGGACTTACCATCCAAGGGTAGTAAGTCCATGGCACCCGTACAGTATTCGTATCGCAGCCGCATAGTCGTCGTGCCGCATGGCGACGTCACCGCATCGTGTGCGGTGCGGGTAGACTGCACGTTTTCTATCTGGTTGCTACACGGTGACTATGCGGGTTCGACGCGTTCGCGTTTACTGTCCGGTTTGTTAGCGGCGACGTATAAACGGGCCCTAAGTTTAAGAAGTTGTTGCTATAGGCTACCCTTCTAGACACCAATCTGACGACCTGAGTGGTTCAGTGGTCAACATGCCAGTCCGCCACGCAAGAGGTCCCGGGTTCGATTCCCGGCCGGGCAGAAATTGAAATGATTAATTTTAATTTCTGTTACGGGTCTGGGTGTTCTATGTATAATAAGTATGCATTTAAAGGTATTTAAGTACTTTATCAGTTATCTAGCACCCATAGCACAAGCTTTGCTTAGTTTGGGGCTAGATGGCGCTGTGCGAATTTGTCCACGAATATTTATTTATTATTATTATTATTATAATCTACAGGCTAAACACAAACAGTTACACCATATCTCGAAACTATGCTATTATATTCGTTTATACCGCTTCGGTGGCCCAGAGTGGTGGACCATGGGACTTATTTTCATATTTCAGGCGTTTACAAATTGATCCCAAGCGCTCGTTTCCGCAAAGCGAGTCAATCATATCACCGTAAAGTTTCGATCACAAGTTTGTCACTTGTCAAAGTGTATGTATAAAGGATTTGGTTCACTCACTTGTGTGTGTGAGAGTCATAAAGGTAGTTGTGTGAGTACGTTACTCGCGCTCGGGCTCCGAGGTAAAATTTGTCTATCTGCGATCGATTCGGAAAAAGGCGGTTTAGCAAAATAAGCACCCAGAGTCGATAAGGGTGGAAGAAGTGGGAAAGGCATAGGTTCAGCACTGGACTTCGTGTGGCTGAAATTATGATTGTGATGAAGGTAAACTCACCTGATGGTATGCAGTTACAGTAAGCCTATGGACGTTTGCAATACCAGGGGCTTACGTTGTATTACCAACCCCATAAAAATATTTCTAGATCCTTCTTGAAGGCAAAATGTTTTTTGCTTCTTTGTACATTTCAGGCCACTCCGTACAAGGATAGTTAGTTCTATGCCGAAATATTTATAGCTCGAAGAACACCATGCTGAGAAAACCTCAGCAAGGAGGTCATTTTCGCAGATTTTTTAATCAACACAATGCAAATTACATTCTTCTTCTTATCGTGTCAATTATCAATAGGTTAAGTCAAAAAAATTTCACATTAATCCGCCAAAATACAAAATGCCTACACTAGCCATAACACATCACGGCCAATTTTACACTCCGCCTACTACACAAACTCCCTTCTTCCCGTAGTACGCAAACTAAAACAGATTATTTGAGGAACACCCCAAGCATAAAATTAGGTGCCGTCGATCCCTCATCCCGACATGACGAAACTAGGGCCATCCATAATAATGAATTTATGAAAATTTATTACACCCGGACCCTTGCTAGCAGGCCAGGAACACTGGGAAGTGTCGACTGGAGGACTAGTCAGTGAAGAATTTCGAGGTAAATTATTTTTTTATCAAGCAAAATAAAATACCAGGACACGTGCTGAGCAGTCCAGGAACACTGGGAAGTGTCGACTAGACTTGACTAGTCAGTGAAGAATTTCGAGGTAAAGTATTTCTGAATTAATTTTTATGTTATTTTATTTTTATTTTTATTTCATAACAGCTGTATATATTAACTATGTTGATGAATAAATGAAAATTGAAATTGAAATTTTAGCCACTTCTGTCTCACTGCAGGGCAAAGGCCTCCCTATCCATCTTCCACGACTTACGGTCGGATTCTGTCCTCGGCCAATCCTTATAAAATGCGTCCAACTCGTCCCGCCATCTCCGTCTTCCTTGTTACGTGTTGTGAATTTTATGAATTATGCACAATAAAATTGGAGTTGTGGATTTATAGTTCGGTAGGAGTTAAAAATAAAATAAGATGAAAAATAGATGAGTCACACAGCGTTAAAATTTCCAATCGTCCTAAACAAACTAGGATTTTGGCAGATTCTGAAAATAGCCCGGGTGATTACGTTTATTCTTAGTTTCTTGCTTACTTAGGTTATTGCAAAAGTCTTAGGATTTTCGCAAAACTAAAATTTTTCCAATTATCCTACTCTAATATTGTATAAACTGCTGATTTTAATGAATTAAGCTTAAACCATCTCGATAAAACTGGCTTCCAAATATAGCAATCTGCATCAAAATCGCTCTATTAGTTCGGAAGCTATGATGCTACAGCAGACACACACGTACACAGATATACAGATCCACAGATACACAGGTACACACGTCAAACATAACACCCCTCTCCTTTGCCAGAGGTTAACAACATTGACTTAGAAACACCTCTGCAACGTTTATGGAATTCGAATCTTCCTTTCCCAATTTCCCGAACTTTGTCCTCAAAATTCCGAACATTCCACGGGCCTAAAACTTTGCTAATAAAAAAGCCCCAAGATATTCATCCCCCATGACTTTGCGATACTATCCCCATCGCTTAAGCCTAATACATTTTGACGGATTTCCTGAAGACGTGAAGGCACCCTTGTCAATTATCCTTACTGCGGTGTCCCATCGGTTTTTCTCCACGTCACTCGGAGAGTATCAAAATTCAGTGCATTGTGGCTGTCCATGGAAAATTGGATGGGCCTGGTAATATACTCAGCATCCTTATATGTTATCATAGTGTTAGAGAAATTAAAGTCAGAAGTATAGTGTTATAGTTTGTGTATTGAATAAAAACATGATAAGGAACAGCTGTTGTTCTGTTTATGGTTACCAGAATAATAAGAAATAGATACAACGTTACAAGTGCTTTGCAACTTATTTGACCCGGTGATTGCGTCGCTGTCCTCGTCATTGACATGTCATTACAAAACGAAATGCCGATATTTTTCCATAGTTCCAGTTTCGGCCATCGCCTCAGATAAGTATGTGGCACTGTACGCTTTGTTTATACGTCACGGCACTAGAAAAGCGACGTTATTTCATTCCGAATAGTGACTAGATTCCTAACACCTTTTCCGAGTGATCTGTTTGTGTCACCCTTTCCTTATTTACGTACGAACTTCGTCCGAAGATAGACGGACGTGTGCATCGAAACTTTTAGATCGGATCGTGACAAATGTAAAATGTAGATTTTTAGTTTTCCCGCATAATTTTAGTCAAACTATTTGCTATGATATTTACGACACTACGGGTATGACTTTCGTAACTAGATAGACGGTATGTAACTGTCTTATCTGTTTCCGATGCCAAGTATTTGCTTTTCTCTTGTAAATTTGGGCCAATTATTAATGTTTGTGTTGATGTGTTCCAGTTTTAAGTATTAAAATAATTATTTATAATTTCCGCCATTATTAATTTTCTGTCCCAATGGGAATTGCAGCTCAGTTTTCTTGTGACAGTGCTAGCAACTATTGATCTCCATTTATTGTTTCAGCAATGCATGTGGAGGTCGCAAACCCGGATCCCGGATACCGAATGTACCGAGATCCCGGACCAAAAATACTCGTAAACTTGACTCTCGCTTACGAGTCGGATACCTTAACCACTCGGCAACCGACGCCCCAATTTATAATAATAAACCAGATAAATACCTACACAAAAAATAACAAGCAAGAAAGAAAAAAACCAAGACGAGTGGCCCCAAGCCCGTAAGCATGAAACAAAAAGTGGTAACAGCCAAGACGTTGCTCCATACCTATATTTAGATCCTCCCAAAAATAGGTCACCCAAACTATATTCGTCCCATAACTCCATGTCACCTTTGTCAAACCGGGGAGTTTCGACAAAAATGGAGTAGACGCCGTCACGTCACCCTCGTCAGCTTCACTGCTATGTACAGCAGGAGATATGGCTTGAGGGTGAAGGGCGGACTCCGGGCCCTCGCGTGTGTTAAATATTCATAATTATTTTATGTTAATTTGATGGTTTGTTTAATAGAAATTGTTTTTAAACATTTCCGTAAGTATGTACGTATAGTAATTTGTATTCTGTGTATTTTTTAATGTTTCCGAACGAAACGTTCGTTCTTTATTTCGGGACGAATTCATTTATGTACTCTTTGAACCGATTAAGTATTCATTTCAAAAGTAAATAATTATTTAAGTAATAAATCCAATAATTATTAAAAACATGCTCATACTCGGTTATTATATTTTATTAAATCTAACACGCGCGAGAGCTAAACCGGGATATTGACTCCAAGATGGTTATTAAACTTGACAAATGGCTTGACGATATAATTATTTATTCGTATGGCAAAAATACAATATACGAGAAACACATTCAACTACAAATTTAAATCAAGCGAAGTCAGCCATTTAATTGCTTCGTCACTAAGGGTGATCAGGTCCTCCGGTCCTTGACGATATATGGCGCGACTGATCGGTTGCATTACGAATAAAGTCTTGGCGTGAGAGATATTGCCGATGATATTGAAGAGGCTCACCTCGCTGATTTGGTCAATCGCTGCATAAGCCCTACGGATGCGTGAGAAATAGGTATAGCTGCCTAACTGCATCAGGAAAGAGGTGAAGCTGTAGGCTGGAGCGAAAGATTGATATGTTGACTCTATCGTGCTCTTGGCACTACTTTTAGTGTTAGAAAAGTGTCTACGACGAGATATCTCAGGTGTGTGAATCGGCACAAGTGTAAGAAAGCATCTTTCGGGAACAATGAAGGTTTGCAGTCTCTATTTCCATACTGTTAAAACAGTATACCTGGAACAGGCAGTTTCTGATATGGCAACATACTGATGCTATATCCTCACTTAACTTAGTGAATTCTAGGCATTGAAAACGTCACAATATGCAGTTCTGCATTTTAAAAATCTTATTAACTATAGAGGCTTTGATTACATTAAGGTTAGATTGATCAAACCTTTTTTGAACCCCGACGAAACAAGAGTGGCGTTATAAATTTGACGTGTGTATCTGTGCCTTTGTGTATCTGTCTGTAGCATCGTAGCTCCCGAACAGATATTCCGATTTAGATGCGGTCTTCTCTATTTCAAAGCCAGTTTGATCGACATGGTTCTTAGCGTTTCATCAATATAGGTTCTGTAGTTTAGAAAATATTTGAGCTTAAGTAAGCTTGGCCGTGTGGTGTCCGGCAGAGTAGAATAGCACCCCTTACAGTCATGGGTGTCGTACAAGGCGACTAATGTTTTCGAGACAAAAGATCTAAGCGCCTCCGTAGACTGGGAAATGGGCAGCAGCGTTTTCCATTGTTATATTATAACACTGCGATCTCCAAACCGCCTGCCGAGCGTGGAGATTATGGCAATAGCCTCCCTTTTCGTGGGAGAGGCCCCAAGTCCTGCAGTGGACTGTTGTAGGCTGTGATGATGAAGGTTGGTCAGGGGTTATCCGACTTTTTCTGTCGATTAGATTAAATTAAAAAACCGATACTATCCTTCACTAGCTTTACCTTCACGGTAATATATCGTCGCGTTTCTGCCATGGTTTTTGTTGCACACTTAATAAATCACCACACTTACCTATCTACACCTCTAGTTGTCTAAATATAAGGCTGCCTAACACTAGCTCTTCAAAACCGCGCCAACCACGTGACGCTTCCGCATCCTCACCGGCCAGAAACACCAGACCCCCCAACTACTCCGAGGCTACGTGAATAGGTTGAAACCGGAAGGTCTGTTTACACTGGCGTTGCTCATGAAGCGAAGTAAGATATTAATTAGCTGTACAACAGTGAATGTTTAATACATAGTCTGTGGAAGGGTTGGTAAACTATTTTCCAAACAAAGTTACACAAAATATAAACAAATTGTTCACCGAATTTGTCAAATTATACTATAATCACACTTCACACATAATCATAGTATGAGCGTCGGTGGCCTAGCGGTAAAGGTGTCAGACTCGCAAGCAAGAGGTACCGCTCGAATCCCACTGTCGCCATGTACCAATAACTCTTTTCTGAGTTATATACATTATTTGAAGACTAACCGATGCTCTTACGGTGAGGGAAAACATCGTGATTAAACCAGCACATTCAGGCGACTGTATGTGTAACCATGATCCAATCTGGTCAGGTCCCCTGGTAGTAGATTTACGAAGGTCAGATGGCAGTCGCTCCACTGTAATTACCTGACCTGACAAATCGTGGATCATGGTCAAGGCGGACCCTGGGCCCTCGTACGCGAGAACACGAGAAGAGTATAATTTATTTGTAATTAATAATAACACTTGATAATGATGATGATACTTTGTACACGAACTCTCACGTATATCTATAATTTTCTTTTCAATGCACTTTTTCATTTACCTTTTGTAAACTTTGATTGAAATACAGTTTAGTAGCTGGCCCGACGCGAATTCGTTCGCGTGTGTGGTCCTACTCTATTAACCTTCGTCTTGAATCACTCTATCTATTGTAGTAAAACGGCATTAAAATCCGTTGCGTAGTTTAAAAGATCTAAGCGCACATATATCACATACAGAGGGACAGACGGCGGGAAGCGACTTTGTTTTACTTATACTGTGTATGCATATACTTTGTTATTATAGTTTTTAGCTTTTATCCGCGACCACTTTTTACGTTTCCTCGTTCATTTCAAATGACTTTTCAACGCGTTTCCGTTATAATCGGACGCCTTTTCAACCATTTTAACCGATTTATACAAAAACTTAACAAATCGTGTGATTTGAACAAGAACCTAAACCTTCCTCATGAATCACTCTATCTATTGGTGATAACCACATGAAAATCCGTTTAGTAGTTTTTAGTTTATCGCGAACAGGCAAACAAACTCAGCGCGGGACTTTATTATTTATTCAACAGTTTGTGCACAGAAATACACTGTTTTATAATATGTAGTGATGTAGTGCGATTTCGTGTAGGCTGTAAGCTCTGTGTTCCCTGTACAGTATCCATTATGTCGGGCTGTCTGATCCTTTAGCTATGCGTTCATGTGTAAGTGGAATTTTGTGTATCCGCGTCTTTTGTCTTAAATAATTGATAGACACGGCTGTGGGACATTGATCATTCCGTATTTATAACCGGATACAACCGGATGTGTTCGGTTTGGTTGGGTTTGTTGTAATACCGATATCGTACGATGAAAGATGACAATTACAACAGTCATGATCATCATCTTGGCGTATCCGGGTTTCGGTCTTGCGCGGTACGCGAAGGCAGGGGGTCCGCATTTCTACTCCTCTTGGTCCACTTCGCTCGGTCTTCGGCATGTTGTGGTGGTGAGTTTATTGGCACGCATGTAATTCTAAAGGCGCTGTTCTAATTGGCAACGGTCGTGCGACGGGCGATTTTGAGGTTTTCTCTTGGTTGAGCGACTTCCTTGGTTGAGGTTTCCTCTTCTTTGAGCGAAACAATTAATTATTTTTAATTCGAAATCTGTAAGTGTAAGTGTAATTTTGTGTATCCGCGTCTTTTGTCTTAAATAATTGATAGACACGGCTGTGGGACATTGATCATTCCGTATTTATAACACAACCGGATGTCTTCGGTTTGGTTGGGTTTGTTGTAATTTGATCGCGTATTCTGATATCGTACAACGAAAGATGACAATCTTTATAACAGTCATCATCATCATGGCGACATCATCCTTGTTGCGCTCTCGCGTAACCCGGGGTCCGCTTTCTTGCTCCTTTTGGCCGACTTTGCTCGGTCTTCGGCATGATTAGTGGTGAGTTGTTGGCACGCATGTCATTCTTAAAGAAATAAAATGTAACGTTTTATTGTTACGCAAATTAGCCACAAAAACGCCAATGGTGGTAATTGCCGCCCGACGCGAATTTCGGTTGTACGCCAATGGCAGATATTGCCGCCAGTAGCGGTAGGCCGCCGCGGACGCCAGCACAAAAGAGTAGAAGACGCAGTGGTCTTGGCGCTAGAGTGTATAGAACAAGGTTCCCCCCAAAAATATACCAGTTGCTCTAAATCACTCACTCAGCTTTTTGTTTATTTATTTATCATTTATTTATTTAACAGTTTATTGCACACAGTAAAATACATAGAGAAACATCATACATATAGACGACAAAACAGGCACTACTAATTTCTAAAAGAAATTTCTTCCAGCAGGCCTACAGAAGAGAAATGTGATAACTTTTTCGTATTTGACGAGCTGGGTTTGTTGTTCAATGGGTGTTATAAAATATGTATTTATTATACCATAAGTATACGTAGATTATCAGTTATCTAGCATCCATAACATAAACATTTATTTATTTATTCCTAACACGTCTAGCTCGCAAGATTAAAAACAGTCACAACTCGCTTAAAACACAATCTAACTGAAAGTCGCAATTTACTCATGTTATTCTCTTTATGCTTAGTGTAAAGAGACAGCTCTCCAAAACCAGCCTGCGGCGTTTCAAAGTTCCGAGATGGATACCAGTTTCGGTATTATAGAAGTTTCACATGCGGATGGAACTAGGAATCATATACGCGGGATTAATAGGTAGATACTAGAATACGCGCTACTCATACGAGTATTTAGATACAGGTGGAAATTTTTGACGTTACTTGGAGAGAAGTACTCGAATAATTTACTCAAAAAAACATTGTTTCTTTTTAAAGGAAACAAAACTAATTTCACATATTTTCGAAAACAGTCATGAAATAAAAAAATAACACCTTATACCTTTATGGTAGATTTAATGGTTTTCCTTTCATTTCATGTACCTGTTGTTATTATTATTATTTATTTAAGTTAGACAACAATAAATATAATAATTCAATTAGTTCAGGCACTTAAATCTACTAAAGATTTGTAATGTGCCAAGCCTGGCGAGTATGTTAACTTAATGATATCAATAGGCTTGTAGGTACATAAACCCTTGTATGTATCTTTCTACGAGGGATTTCATCCTTATTATCGGCCTTATATATTGATGCCATAAAAGCATTTGGTGTTACTTTGTGCTTTTTACTCGTTCGATCCCCGGATGAAACAAGGGCATTTCAAAGAAAGAAAGAAAACGAAAAAATGTCCACCCTGTATTTCTACTCATATGAGTAGCACGAAGTTTGATCGAGTACTCTCCGCGCCTGTTTATTTGCGCTTGGCTGCTCTAGTTGCAAACTGTTCCTGGTGGGTAGTAACTAGAATATTGTCTCGTCTTGTTAGGTACAGGCAAGAGTATATCGACCTACCAAAACCAGTATGAGGTGAGTAAGTGTCTTTATAGAGGCACATAGCAACGTTAGATCCTTTTATGCTAGTTATGTGTGCTGTCTTCTATACGTCTTGGCGTCAATGTCCCAAGCTTAGAACTCGACAAGTTCCGACTCCGACGAGTTTGGAATCCGACGAATAAGACACCATTCGTCATAATCAACATGACACCGGAACTCTAAGTTTCAACTTCTTAGAGGTAAGACGTAGTATCTACTTTAGACTGCTGTACGCTTGTTACGAGGCGAATCAGACTGTCCCAACTTGGTTCTGCGAGTTTGCTGTCTGTCGGTCCCGAAGCTCACGCGAGTCCGCAATCACCGATTGATCGAAGTAGAGTCTATACGAACTGTTTCGCTTTTTAACTCTCTATTGGTAAAAGCACGCATCCAACTTAATAAAGTGAATATTCGTAAAGTAATCGTAATGTTCTATGAAAATTTTATCTAATTATGAAGTAGTTGCAGTCAGTAAGTATGGCCGTGTGGTGTCCGGCAGAGTAGAATAGCACCAACCCCTTACACTAGTGGGTGTCGTACAAGGCGACTAATCTGTTCGAGGCAAAATATCTAAGAGATTCCGTAGGCTGGGAAATGGGCAGCAGCGTTTTCCATTGTTATATTTATAACACTGCGATCTCCAACCCGCCTGCCAAGCGTGGAGATTATGGCAATTACCTCCCCTTTCTTGGGAGAGGCCCTTAGTCCTGCAGTGGACTGTAATGGGCTGTGATGATGATGATTAAGTAGTTCGTATCGTAACTGTAATTTATACGTAATTAGAAGACCCAGTGCTACACCTACTTTGCACCTACCTATCCTTTTTTTTTCTTGTCTATAAACCTTCCTCTTAAATCGCATTAAAATCCGTTGCGTAATCTAAAAGATCTAAGCGAACATAGGGACAGACGGCTTTGTTTTATACTAGGTATGTTTAAATTTGTGCAACGCCTTTTTAACTATAATGTTGAAACAACAATGAAGTTCTTTGTGCAGTGATGTGGATGACTTTTTTATTCTTTAATGTTTTATTGTTAGTTTTACTTCATTTGTTATGGTTCTGTAAATATTTATTTGTACCATGAATAAATAAATAAATAACAGACTAAGTCTACTAAGTCGCTAGACTAATATTAGCAGAATAGGATAAGCTCGCTTTACAGCTGTATCCCTTTTCTGGAATTTGGGCCCTCGAAGTCCTTTGACCCTGTGTTCCAGACCCCCTTTGGCATTCGGCACATTCCCGAGAGATTCTTATGCATTCCCGGGATTAAAAGGAACAACGCTATCCGGGAATAGTGTACCTTTCTGAACGGGTAAGAATTTTGGTAACAGTTCCGGTGATTACCTTCTAATATTATAAAGATACATAATTTCAGCTCCGAAATTGGGTCTACTAGGGATATTGATGTGACATTTAATGCTATAATAGGTAGGTACACCAGTGGCTCATTACGCAGGCGTTCTACTCACTTGCTGAATTTCTAGACCTTAAGTTGACTGTGTTTAAATAGATGCTTGTGACATGGCTGTAAATCAGTAATTTAATGACATTTTTCTTTAGCTTTTTTTTTTTACTATTCTTTGTTATATAAATTTATTATTGACCAACGTTTACTATATTATTACTGACATTATGAATATCATTATTTATTTAATTAATGACATGTTAAGGAATTATTATTATTTATGTTTAATTATTGATTGATTGCCATAATTATTTTTATGATATTTGTTAATATTACGATATGATCATGATTTGTGAATTTAAATGACCTGTATATTATTTTATCAATAAATCAATGTCTAATGTCTAATGTCATTTGTTATTCAGGGACTTTATACCTAAGCAGAGTAGATCTGATACCTATTGGTAGAACTAAGAATAATTTTTAAAGTAGTATTAATATAATTTTTAGAACCGTTACAATGGGGTCTCACAGTGCACGCGAATCGCACAGGGTTCCATGCAACTGATAATATATTTGAGTGGCGAGCGGTACTATGAAAAATATAGATACTGTATACTTGTTTTTGTGCACAATAAACTGTTAAATAAAATAAATAAATAAATAGATACCGTCACCAATCGTGCCAATCGGCTTCCGAGACTGTTCAACCAGTCTCAGGGTCCCCAGCGGAAGACGATCAACCTCGCTTCGCCAAATGTTATATACCTCTTTATATTAACCTCTCTATTTATCTACTACTGACTGTTGAATGCTTATTGTGGAGCTTTATTATTTATAATATGTATTGTTTTATACACGGACACTAGATGTCACTGATGTACTTTTAAATCGCGGTAATAACGTGGCTCTTATGTATGTATATAGGGAAATTGTAAACTTTAGCAATTAACCAAAAAAACCCAAAAGAACCCACATAGCAGGAAAAAAAACCTAAATAATTTCTATTATCCTTAGTTTGTTTTTCTTATATTTTGGCCAAGTGATACGTCTTGTGTTCAACTACATAATACCTATATCTGTCATAACAACCACACATTATCCCTACCCAACATTTGTATCAGAATACATATTAAGCAACACAGTACCCCCGTTTAAATTTACCAATCTCGCTACATCTACACCAGACTAATTCCCCTCCAGCAATCTGCTGGGCCCTGACTGCTATACGGGTACCATATCTCACAGCTGGATTTATGATGGCATGGCATGTATGCCTCGCTTACATGCCATGCCGTTTATAACGGATATTCGTCAGCATAAACGGTTCTAGTTAACGAGATATGGGCCCCTAGATTGGATGGGTTGCGTCGACGACCTAATTGCATATGGGCAAACATAATTTAGTACCATAGGTAGCACAAATATAGGTCAGTTAAGACGAAAACAAAGATGTACGTTGGCATTAATTCGTATAGAGCTATAAAGGTTTCTAGATATTTCATAGAAATTCGTACAATTTTAAAGAGTGTCCGATATGCAGCGCCCTTTGTCTTGGGCCCTTATTATTACTACGCCCTTAGGGCGGCTAGCAACAAATTTTTGAACGCATTGTAGCTGTTACACAAAAAACCTCATACACGTTAAAAACGTTAAACGTCATTCTTAAACGTGTTTAAGAATGTGGTGCAAGTGTGCTTAGGGCGGTTTGCATTAAATTCTACTTTAGTACTAATTTAAAGCTGATATTGAAACAAAAAACGTCATACAAAACATGTTTAACGTCATTCTTAATCGTCGGCTATTTATCATCATCATCATCACAGCCCATAAGAGTCCACTGCAGGACATAGGGATTCTCCTACGAGACGGTAGGTTATTGCCATAATCTCCACGCTTGGCAGCCGGGTTAGAGATCGCAGTGTTGCAAATATAAAAATGGAAAACGCTTGTAAGGGGTTGGTGCTATTTTACTGTGCCGGACGCCACACGGCGCGGGCTATGTAAGCTTGCACTAAATTCATAAACACTTTAAGAATGACTTTTAACGTTTTTTGTTTAAGTATCAGCTTAAATGGTGCAAGCCGCCCCAAGTGTACAACTTGCGTAAAAAAACAGAAAGGGGATCGAACTAGGTACCTCGCGCTTATTAGGCCGACTCGCTAGCAGGGCTACCGACGCTCTCAATATTACATCCAATCTCAGTGGTTCATTACTACGCTTTCTAAGTGCGACACCCTCAAAATTCTCAATAGAAAGACTTATCAGTTATCGACGCAGACGGACTCTTACCTACAGTTTCAGAGATGTCAAATGAAAGTATCGTTCAAATTACGAAGTTATTCCGAAAAGTTTTTCTTCAAAGACGTATCCAACTTCAAGAGGGATCATTATGAAAGTTGAGCACCCTCGTCTTCCAGAGAGCTGTTTAGAGTGTTTGGGGATCTGCTATGATGGGTCGAGACCCATCTCGAGAGACTGTCTCTAATCTATAGGTTTTAGGTTTTAAAGGTATGTTCCGGGAATCCTACCGCGTACCTTTGTTGAGTAGCCCAATCAACAAAGGTACGCGGTAGGAAAACAGGAACATACCTTAAAAATGTGTGATAATAACCGCAATAGTTTAAAACGTTAGGTTTTTGGGTGCCTTGTGGGTACACTAACCGCAGTAGTGACAAACGAGCAGACAGCCCACCTGATGGTAAGCGGTAACTATCGCCCATAACATCTACGATTACTGCATTTAGGTTGCAGGCAAACAAAAATGCAGAACCGCAGTGTTGTCACTGTGACAACTAACATGGAATGCCTCATAGGTAGGCATTTTTTTTTTTTTATATTATACAAGGCAAGCATTTGCCGCCATCTCACCTGTTGGTAAGTGACGATGCGGTCGAAGATGGAGCATGCCCGTCTTGGAACAGCCTATTCACTCCAGCCTTGAAGGCATCCAGATTATATTGATCAGGAAACACACTCGCAGGAAACGCGTTCCACTCCTTAGCCGTACGCATTATTAAGGTCGAGCCAAAGCGGCTCGTGCGGATAGCTGGAATATCCACGACATAAGGATGAAGCGCTCGCCCGGATCGCGTCTCCCGATGGCGGAAAGGGGCCGGCGGAATGAGGTCGTGCAGCTGCTTCGCACACTCTCCGAAATGTAACCTGTAGAAGACCGACAGACGCGCAACCCTACGCCGATGTTCGAGGCTCTGCAGCCTAGCCTCAACCAACTGCGGGTCACAAATTATCTTCTTTGCACGTACATATAATTGCGTTGACTACCTTATCCTTCAAAACGGAACATAATAGTGCAAGCATTATTAAGGCGGGTACTCCCTAGGCGGACTCCTCAGGCTTAACAGAGTCCTATCACCTAATAATTTTGGTTAAGTATAAGTCTGCGATTACCAACCCGCCTGCCAAGCGTGAAGATTATGTGCTTCCATAACTCATTGGCCGTGGTGTCAGAGGCCAAGTAGAATAGCACCAACCCCTAACACACGTGTGTGTCGTACAAGGCTACTAATGTTTTCTAGATCTAGCTTGAGTCTCCGTAGACAGGAAAATGGGCAGAAGCGTTTTCTGTTGTTATATTTATAACACTGCGATTTCCAACCCGCCTGACAAGCGTAGAGATTATGGGAATAACCTCCCCTCTCGTGGGAGAAGCCCTAAGTCCTGCAGTGACTATTATTATTAAAAAATATATATTTAGCTTAGTCCCACGCGCCAATAGGTCACCACACTACACAAATACCACCGCTACACAGTCACCACTACTACATTAATCACAATTTTGGCATCGATTCTAACATTACCAGGCGTCTATATTCCGCCTTTAACGAACTCCCAACAAAACCGTTACAGCAAACAAAATTATACGAAACACAATGCGTCCAAATTACTTAAAAACAAACCCGGGCCAACATTGTACAACGTTCAAAATTGCAAAATGATTGAAGGAAAGCCGCGCGGTTTCAAAAATAAAATCCATTTTGCCAGAATATCCGATATTGGTGAGCATTTTATATTAATACATTATAGACAGGTAGCAAAGGGAAATAATTGAAGCCGAAGCGTCCATCGGAGTCGAAGGCTGTGCTGCCAGGTCTGTTTGAGTTTTGGGCGATAGATCAGCTCAAAAAAAAGTGCTAGATTCCGCTAAACAAGTGTGATTTTTAAAAAAGCGCTAGATTTTTACATGTAGGGGTTAAAAATTAGAAAGAAAATACATTTATTACACATAGCACACTACGACACAACAACAGTTACGGTTACATACAATGGCAACATAAATAATTAAACATATAAAACAATGCTTAGCCTCCCATGCCACCGTCGAAGCCGCGGCGGCCAGCGTAAATGGTACCCACTCAGCATGTGCTGTGAGGTGCAAGAAGCGACTCACAGCGCTGGTATTCTGTGGGTCCATTTTTTAGGTACGGCAAATTACGTTCCACAACTACAGCCAGTGTTTGACTAAGAAGTTAATTAGTTGGCTTCTACTAGAGCGGCACGCACAGGAGCTCGTTGTGCTCGCTCAGTCAGTGGTTTATGTTACGTACCTATATAATATTCACCCTGGGTCTTTTGAGCCAAAATTTGACATATTATTTCGGTATACATATAAATAAATAGATATTCCTGGACAAATTCACACAGCGCCATCTCGCCCCAAACTAAGCAAAGCTTTTGCTATGGGTGCTAGATAACTGATAAACTACTTAAATACTTTTAAATATATACTTATTATACATAGAACACCCAGACCCCTAACAGAAATTAAAATTCATCATTTCAATTTCAATGCCCGGCCGGGAATCGAACCTGGGACCTCTTGCGTGGCAGACCGGCTTGTTGACCACTGAACCACTCAGGTCAGGTGTATATACATACATAAAACTCACGCCTGTGTCCCACAGGTGGGGTAGGCAGAGACTATGGACCGCCACTTTGCACTGTCCTGACACAACTCCCTAGCCTCGCATATATCCACAACTCTTTTCATACGTCTCCTTTTATTCTTACCATATTTCGGTATATTTACGGCATACTTCAGGTATTTTCAACTATTTCGATAAAACGCTAGATTTTGCTATATTGCCCTGAAATTCCGCCAGATCTAGCGCCGAAAGCGCTAAAATGACTGCACTGGTCGGAGGCGAAAGTTATGGCGTTTCAAAGAAATCTCCAATAGGAATAATTTAATATTGGGAACACAGAATGCAATTTGCAAAGCGCTTCCTTCCGTTAAAAGTCGTGATTGAAACCTTGAGCTTTGCAGATTTGTTGGAAAGGTTTCGAGGTCTTACGATGATTATTTCGCTTCGATTTTCGATTGATTAGAACGAAATATTAAGGGAGAGTATTGGGAGAAATTATTATGGAGCGTCGGTGGCCGAGTGATTATAGTATCCCACTCGTAAGGGAGAGGTATCGGGTTCGCATGCCGGTTTTTCTACCGTCTTACATACTGCGGCCATGTACCAATGACTCTTTTCTGAGTTATGTACATTAGTTGAGTACTAACCGATACTCTTAGTTGAAAACATCGTGATGAAACCGGCAAATTCAGTCAACTGAATTTGTAACCATGATCCAATCTAGTCAGGTTCCCTTAGTAACAGGGTCACGGAGGTCAGATGGTAGTCGCTCCACCATAATTGCCTGATCGCCAAATCCTGGATCATGGTCGAGGCGGACTCCGGGCCGTAGTACGCGAGAGCATAACCGGGATATTAACGCCAAGTTGTAATTTTCTTATTATTGAGACAAATGATTTTAGAGTTTCCTTAGAACGCTGAAACTAAAAAAGATAAAAATAGTTCCTACAGGATAAAACTTAAAAGAGAATACGACATCATATTGACGTGTTTAAAACTACCTACCCAAGTTTTGATCAGTATGTGTTGCCAGACTTGTCAGTGATAACTTATGGAATGGGTTGTAGTGACTCGAGTTCTAGTTTCATTAGTTTTGAATTGTTCCTAGGCTTTATAAAGCGCTGTCATATTATTCTCACACTTACCAGCAATAACTTAGGTCTCAAGTAGTGCACAACTAAATTATGGAATTCTTACTAAATAGAGCAGAAAGATATCGACTTCACTGAGCATTTGCTCTGACATTTTGTGCATTTAAGTACATAGTAGAGCAAATATTAGTTATATTTGTTCACAATCCTGCAATCCTGCAAATGCTAACCGATGCTTTTACGGTGAGAGAAATCGAGTTTGAATTGAATTGGATATTGCAGAATTCAACGTTAATGTCCCGGTTGTGCTCTCGCACACGAGGGCCCGGGATTCGCCTTGACCAAGGATTTGGCAGATCAGATAGTTACAGTGGAGCGACTGTCATCTGATCTCCGTGACCCTGCTACTAGCGGACCTGACCAGATTGAATCATGGTTACACATTCAGTCGCCTGACAGAGCAGGTTTCATTAAGATGCTCCACCAGTTAGAGCGAGGCAGATGCATTTATGATGATGATTAGTCAGTTATCATAATCATTCTCACTCAGGAAGGATATTAAAAAACACACTAATATAGGCGGTCTCGGTTGCAATATTGTTTGCATTCTGATGCCTACACCATCCTGCGCAATCTTTCTTTTGCTTATGCGCTTATTACATTTAGCTAAATTCAGAAGCAAAAAGCGTGAGAGCAAATTAAAGTATTTATTGCTCATAAAATAAGGTCAATTTTCGTATCACGCCTTTTGCAAAGCGGAGCGACGCGTCACTTACGTAATGTACCGACATACATAATATTAATAAGTATTATTGTACGTTGCTATTGGATCCTTACCTATGGCATTGGCATTTGTATGGGTAAAATGGCTGAAAATGTAATTTTTATACAAGCAAATCGTTCAATTTCTCGGAAATGTCGAATCCGATTACAATGAAACTGTGCAAACATTTGTGATAAATTAATCCCTTTATAAAATGACACCTGGTTAAAGAGGTTAACCCGACGATAAATGAAAAAGGGGATTTATTTTCAAACCCTTATAAAAATACACTGTGAAAATCAATTTTATTTTTGAGAGTTACGGGTATCTAGACATACTTTAATGTTTAAAGTAATACTCGAAATCAAGTATTTATTTAAACATTTGTTTACAATTAAAAATTTTAAAGCAAATGTATACTTGTGAAAAAAACGCCAATGTCATAGGTCATAGGACCAAATAATGTCTAACCTACAATCGGATTTTTGACACACTGTAGATTACACTGTACAAAACAAATTCCCACGCCGCGTTTGTCTGTCTGTCTGTCTGTCTGTTAGCGATAAACTCAAAAACTAACTAAACAGATTTACATGCAGTTTTCAAAAATAGACAGAGTGATTCATGAGGCGTTTAAAGCCGGGGTGAGTCGTTAGTGTACCATAAAATAAAAAAATATTCTTCCCTATTGAACTTCGATTGATTGGAGGACAAACCAAACAAATTTTAATAAAAAATTCCGCCCGACATCACCAATAACATCGAAGATGCGAAGATAACCCACTTTGCATATTTGACGTTCGCAGCGAGCAGAATGAAAACACAAATTCCGTGCTAACCCCAACAAATTGGCTATCCCTTTCTGTCGCTAATAATACTAAATGCCAACAAAAGGGATAGTAACAACCGTCGGGATTTGGACTAATTGCAATCAACAAGTTAGTAACTCTCTTGAATTTATAATAAGTATTGATCAAATACGAAACTTAGGCGCAAGCCATTTAAATATCAATAAGTCTGCACTCGTGCCGCCATTTTAACTGAATTGGGAACTAAATCTTTGAGACAATCTGCCTAATGGATTGGGCATCATTGACAGCGAAGTTCAGTTGAGACTCCTACGAATAAGAGGCGGGTTAGGTTATCTCCGTACGTGTCAGGCGGGTGGTGGCGGGTTCGCGCAATTCAACTACTCTTAAAGCTCGTAACTCGTGAACTTTCGTAGTTACAACCAGTTTAATATCAAAAGCCTCTACCAGTCCGATAGTGGTGAAGTACTGGAGCCTCCTTCGTATTAGTGAAAGGTATTGCTATAACCTCCACGCTCCAATGGCTAGAGATCGTAGCACTTATACAATATAATATTGTTACATACATTTTTTTATGAAAAACGCTCTCCCTTATGTAAACGCATTGCCTTCAATACGCAAATTTCGTTACCTTAGCTATGCTATGCGTTAATTTTAACGGGCGAATAGTGCCGATCGCTACTCAAGTATTATCTGTTAACAGGTTTGGAACCCTGTGCGGTCGAGCGCACTGTGAGACCTCATAGTAACGTCTCAATACGAGTGTTAGTCACAAATAAACAACTTTATCTACACTCATAGCGTAATGTTCCAATAACATATTCGAAAACAGTTGTTTAAGGATACACTTTTTTCACGCCAGCCTATAAAATTTTAAAAAATTACTTTTCGATACAGCATTTCCCATACTATTTTCATTACAGCTGTACCGTAAAATAACTTTTTAATCATTATGCAACACTTTTCTTTTTTAAATTTTTGTCGGGCGCCGAAACACGGCTAAATGTAGGCTGAATACCTAAATGTCTTCAACAAATTCCAAATTAAAAAATTTCTGTCTATATTTGTGATCAGTTCATAGTCTGTGGTTGTCATTATGTACATTTGTAATAATTTTCCCGCTAAACAGAATATTTTTTCTAATTGTTGTAATTTGTGTTTGTGAATGTTTTTTCTTGTTTGAAGCAAATAAATAGATAAATGTGAAAGTAGTGAAATGAATTTCCCGCCGCTTGATATCCTCGACGCGAAGATAATATACAACAGAACTGACTCGCAGTTACTTCCAGCAAAGTTGAAAATATTATAGGTACGAAATTTTAACATTAAAATATGAGTGTAGATAAAGTACTGCATATAATTAGGTATTAAAACACTCGTGTCAAACTATTATCATACTCGGCTACGCCTCGTATGATAAACAGACACTCATGTTTTAATACCCCCTTTTATATGACAGTTGCATAAACTACTATTTCCAATACAGCGCCCCAGATTTTGTGATGGCGAAATGCGCCATGACTAAGGTGACTTTCCGAACAACAAGACAAACCGAGTACCCACACCAGGTATTTTATGAGTAACCCTATTGGGTACGTACCTTATTAGGTATACCCCGGTAGACTATACACCAGGTAAAAATTAATAATTGACCACAATACCCGCCGAGTAAGGTAAACATGAGTTACAAAGCTTTGAGATCAAGAAACTGAATTTATTGCACCAGTGGCCCAATTTAATGTGTGCAGTTGGTTAAACTGACAGTTATTAACGAGGTATATTACCGCGCTGGGCAACCAACACGTAATATAGAAGGAGGGTAACTGGTATTTTGCTGTGAAACGTCTTTTGTACCTTAAAAATGTGTTATTTTTTGTATAAAAGCGTATATGGCGCCACCAAAGGCGGTACGTACTGTTGTAGAGGGACAACAAATAAAATAAAAATATGTAGGTTACTTTCTTTAGAGATATAATACGAATTTATAAAATAACTACTACAGATTACTTCTATTTCAAATGGAATACATTTGAATACCTACTCAGCCAGTGCTATGTGTGCTTACCAAGGCATCCTACACACGCTCCGATCCCCAGTAGCTCACACCTGATGAGTGCGAGCACTCCAGCCAGCGGACCCAGGAGCCGATACCTACCTAAACCTACCTGAATGCTGGCTGGCCTAATTCCAAATAAAGCTAACCTAATGACCCAACCTGCTTATCTTACTAAAGCCCCGGCCACACCGTCGGAACGATAACCCATCCTAAAAGCCTACCTATTCCCAAGCCCGACCTAAACCTAAGGTCTGCCAGAGCACACATGCTACAGTACTTACTCGTAATATACCAAATTGGCGTGAAAGAGTTCGGATAGAAGAGGAAAAGAGATTCTGGCCCTCGACGCGTGTTTGTCCTCCATGAAAGAACGCTAAGAACCATCTCATTTAAACAGGTTTTCAAATTAGGAAACGCATTGAAATCGGTCCATCTCACTTAGAGAGTTACGATGCCACAGACAGACACACAGATAACCTACACACGACAAACTTTTCCCTTTTTGTAAAAGCAACACCCGTATTTAGAAACAATATTTGTGTAAGTAGCGCTACTATGCGTTGTCATAGTGCTCGTCTGCTAAATGAACGCACTGCGGTTAAAACGGCTCTATTGCAGCTTTAGTTCAACCTTTATAATGCATACGGCTAAGGAATGGAACGTGTTGCTTGCGAGTGTATTCCCTAATCATTATAATCTAGACGCCTTCATTGCTACAGTGAATAGGCTGTTCCTATTAACGACCGCGTCCTCACTTACCACCGATGCGGTGCGATGGCGGTCAAACTAGTGCAAATTAAAAAAATTATTGGTCAATTTCTCAGAATTTTTTTTGTGTTTTGCACAAAAATTTTTTTTTGCATAGCGCCGATCGCCACTCAAGTATTATCAGTTGGAACCCTGTGTCTTCGCGCACACTGTGAGACCTCAGAGTTATTATACGTTTCTGAATATGTAAAATTGCGGTAGACAAAACCGAAACATCCGCTGTCAGCAAGCGAAGCAAAGTCACAACTAAAGTTTAACTGGCGTGGCCTGGAAGCAGATCGCCAGTAAAACTTGCACTACCTATTCCACAAATTGCTTCCATAAACTCTCTCGTTGGTTCAACAAATTGATATGCAACTGACCTCAAAAACGCACAGCGCTTGTTGCCGTCGCTACCTAAATTGATAGTGGAGGGAAATTTTAGTACGACGACGTTCTTACTGCCGAGTGGTTACAGTGTCCGATTCGTAAGCGAGAGATACCGTGTTCGAATCCCACTGCGGTTATGTACCAATGACTCTTTTCTGAGTTATGTACATTACTTGAATACTAACCGATGTTCTTACGGTGAGAGAAATCGAGTTTGAATTGAATATTGCAGAATTTGCAATATTTAATAGGGAAATCGTGATGAAACCTGCACATTCATCGTGATGAAACCTGCACAGAATGTGTAACCATGATCCAATCTGGTCGGGCTCCCCTGGTTGCAGGGCCACGGAGGTCAGATGGCAGTCGCTTCACTGTAATTATCTGATCTGCCAAATCCTGGATCATGGTCAAGGCGGACCCCGGGCCCTCGGTCGCGAGAGCACAACCGGGACAATATTACTACCATATTCTAAATTTAAACATTATTGAATTTCTGTTATTTAGGTTAATTAATACCTGTAGAAATAAATGTAATTTAATTAAATTTACGCGCTCAATATTGCATCTACCGCTATTTAGATCTCCTTCCAGAGGGTCTAAGGTTGGCTGGAAGAAATCCTGTTGTGGGATATGTATGTATTTCTTATGTAATATGGAGTTTACATACACATACGACGGGAGTTCAGAGCGCAGGCGGTACAAAAAGTGTTTATCCCGTGCTCTATAGTGCTTACATAGTGCTATGGTATGCTTTACTTAGAATCTCAGAAAATAGCATTGATTTCAAGATTATACTCGGAATACTCTATTATAACTCGGAAACTATTGTTCTTAGAACACAAGTTCAGAAACAGTTGCAAGAAATGATATTATGTGTCGGATGGCAGCTGTCAAACTTAAAATTGTTATATCCAGAAATGATTGGTTCTAGAACGCTTGTTGCTGGAGATGAACGATAGATCTTTCTTACAAGTACCTATCAGTTCTGTTCTACAATATATACGGATTCATAATAAATTACATTAATTCGTACAAAATTACGTTCATTGGAACTTATGCAGCTGTATATTGAACCAATATGTTATTGCTTCTCAAAGCACAAGTCTGCCCACAATCCTATGTCTACCGGTAGCCCCAGGACTACCAGGTAATTTTATTTAAAGTGTAATCTCCATCTATTTGCCCTTTACAGCGTAAATCAAACATTTGCGAATACATTACGCCTTACGTTCTCGAATCAAACCTTTACCTTGAACCAAATACGCAACGTACACTCCCCATTCGACAACTACACCTCACTTCATGGTACAAGCCAACAAGCTCTCTTGTGATAGCAATTTTATTGCCTTCGTTGGTGTGGTCTGATTGTTTTTGATGTCAAGTGCTTACCATCAATTGTAGCCAATTCGGACAGATTGCTGTGTTATGAAGCAATGCGGTCTCTGCCTACCCCTAGGAGGAAAGGCGTGACATCATGCGTGTATGAAGGTTTTTATGTATGTGTGTAGTGTATGAGTGAAATGGAAAATGGACGCTTTGTGAAGATGTAAAAGGAGATTTGATCACGTCATGTTAAGGGATAAAAATTTTTTTTTTCCTTTTTTAAGAAAAGGCGACAGCCGCAACCCGGGTATACCAGAACTTGTTTTGTTTTTCAAACAATCTGAGACTTAGAAAGTACTTGGTGCTTTAAATTCTCAAAAAAGTTTATGTATTAGTTAAGGATCTATTCAAGTCAAAGTCGCTAAAAGTTACGAGATTTAATTAACTTCACTCGATAAAAAGAAATCCCAAAGTTACTCCTTTTTGTAATATTTTTCCAATTTCATGACTAAGCTACTGACATCTTACATTTAATTTTTATACTCAACCAAAGACCATAAATATTACAGACAAATTAGCTGAGTTTGACTTTTATTTGGGAATAGTTTTTTAATAACAAGCAAAAATGTATCAAAATTAGCACTATTTCGCACTTACACATCGCTTCCGTGTTCCAAAACGCGTTATATGACAATGGCCCTTATTATATAAGCAACGCGTTCCAGTTTGGTATGTCACTGTAAATAAACAAGACAAACGGGCCACCTGCCCTTAAGTTTATGCTCATAACTTGATGTAACATTATCAATTAATTGGGCACAACATATATTTTTTTCTAAACTTCTCTAACATTCCCGCCTTAATTCGATTTGAAAATAGAACGCCACAAGAACAGGTGTGAGTCCTAAGCTTATAAAAACCTTTTTTTTTTTAATTTGACCGTCACGGGCTGAACAATATTCTGCCAGAGCCGTCCGGCGTACAAAAGAGATCTGACGCCACGGGAGGTCGGATATATAGTAGACAGTGAGATGGTAGATGTAGCAAGATATGGTAAAACTTACAAGTAGCCAGCATTGCGTCGATTTGTGTATTCAGTTTATAATAATCGTTACTATCGACACTGATTAGGTATATTCTATAAAACATTCGTGTTTTTTAGATTCTGTATAGTGTTGCTTACATTTTATAATGGGTGATCGGAAATCTCACCAAGTTAAGGCAGTTAATAACGGCATTAAAACACTTTTTTTATTTTGTTGTCAATCTTAATTCATCATTATAAAAAATTTAAATATAATATGTGACACGAGCATCACTCAAAACACTCTAAAACTACTTAGGTATCTAAAGTACCTAAATTAACCTAACTAAATAAGTTCAACCTCACACGCCGCACTCATCTCCAAATATCTATGACCTAACAGTGTGTGCCACCTAATGTACCAGTTTATCTTTAAAAAATGAATATCAAAGAACAATGAAGGCACTTTTGTGGGAACGCGCCCTTTTTGGTGCGCGACTCTTTTGTTGGCGTAGGTGTTGATTTACGCCATTTACATTTTTCTTTTTTATTAATTTTTGAATTTAGAACTCCTAACACTGGCCCCGTTGTTCCAAACAGTTTGGTTTTGACGTCTTATTTTCTTTTGTTTGTGTACTCTTGACCTTTTGGGTTTCGACTACGGTGTTTATTAAGTTAGGAAATACTTCATTATTGTTATACCTCTCCCTACAATTTCGCAATTTCTTGGAAGTTTTACTACAAATATTATGAATGCCAAAGTTTGTAAGGTTTGTAAGGCTGAATGTTTGTTACTTCTTACGAAAAACAACTGAACAGATTTTTAAGAAAGGAGGACCGGGAGGAAAGTATGGACCCCAGCCAATACAACTAATAACGTTGAGCGATATGTCATTAGAAATCATTTTTCATTTTCTACAACTTTTCCTATTGTGGTAATAATCAAATCGTTGTGAGAAAAAACTATGTATCCAGAAAGCATATTATAGACTATAATTTATCGCGAAATTCCATAGTTCCTGTGGTAACAGCTCCAGAACGTCATAACCAGAAAAGAGAAATTAAGAAATCGCAGGCAAATTCTCATAACACAAATTTTCTTACGAGTTTATCCTGGACGGCAACATTTGCAGAAACAGGGCAACTTTATAAAGCAAAATTTTGCTCCCGACACGGCGTAACAGACATTTTGATGAGTTCAAACTAGTGTTGTAAAATACTCGAGTCCAGGAAATTACAAACTCTACTCAATTTTGTACGGCCTTTGACCTAAACACTCTTGAGTCTAGAGCCGTCAGAAAGTCATCAGAGCAAAGACTCGTTTGAAAAAAACTCGAGTAGTACATAACTCGAGTTTTTTTCAAAATCGAGTTCGAAAACTTAAAGCGACTACTACTCAGTCTCTCGAAAACCACAAGTCATAATAGAAGACACCCGTATGCCTATATCACTACATATTATAAAACAAACTCCCACGCCGCGTCTGTTTTTCTGTTCGCGGTAAACTCAAAAACTACTGAACGGATTTTCATACTCTTATCACTAATAGACAGAGTAATTCATGAGGACGGTTTAGGTGTATAATTTGTTAAGGTTACCCGGGCGATGCCGGGACGGGTCGATTGTTCCACAACAAGATTACCCGCTCCAGAGTGCACTCGTTCCCACAGCCAACCCAATAACAAATTCACAACATAACGCCCAGGTAAATAGCTTAGAAATAATAAATAGGTCCCGACCACGACCGGCAAGTATTTACCTAAAAACAGGGCAACGTGAGCCGGTACACCCCGGTAATTACCGAAAAGCAGGGAGATTAATGAGTATTTAATCTCCGGGGGACAATATTGTACCTCCACTATCAGATTCGGTAATGTTGCCAGCTCAATTTCGGATTTGCCGGAATAATTTATTTACCTGCCCGTGAGGTTTTGTTGTTGGCAACACTGGATGTTGTGCTATCAAATTATTAATGGAGGTGCGGTCAACAAATGAATTTCAGTTTGTGTAGGTACAGTGGGGTTAGATCCTATTACATTTGTGTAGGTATTCGTAGGAATACTGAAATGAACGTATTACGTAGCTTTATGATGTAGCCGTGTGGTGTCCGGCAAAGTAGAATAGCACCAACTCCTTACACTCGTGGGTGTCGTACAAGGCGACTAATGTTTTCGAGGCATAAGATCTAGTCCTCGACGGCTGGAAAATGGGTAGCAGCGTTTTCCATTGTATATTTATAACACTGCGATCTCCAACCCGCCTGCCAAGCGTGGAGATTAAGGCAATAACCTCCCCTTTTGTGGAAGAGGCAATAAAGTCCTGCAGTGGACTGTTTTGGGCTGTGATGATAATGATGTAGTGGGACGACCTAGACACCGGTCGCTGGATGAAGTGCTGAACGACTTATTTGAGCTCCAGAGGCCGATATGGAAGGAAACCGTTCAAGGGGCCTATACTGGCGCTGTGACATTTCAAATTCGACATTTTTAAACCTAAATATCTCTTCTTAGCCTCTCTTTTCTCTTTTTAGCCTGCAACAGAAATTTCAGTGTCTTTTTAATGTGGATTAGAATAAAACTTAATACACACAAAAACTCCTATTTTAACTTAATACACTGTACTTTAATACGTCACCAAAGGTAACCAAAGCCGAATAGAGAGGTAGTTGTGTTAATTCTCTACATTTAGCAACATTATGAACAAGGGAATAATGTGTTTCATTATTTGTAGAAAGTAATATCTGGAACTGCCAACCAAATTATAAAAGTTCTTGCCTGAACAGAGAGCCACATTCGAGTTTCTCGTACTTATATTTTATTTAGACAGAAATAAGTTTGCAAGGTGGAGCGTCGGTGGCCGAGCGGTTACAGATCCGACTCGTAAGCCAGAGGTCCCGGGTTCGAATCCCGCTCCGGCCATGTACCAATGACTGTTTTCTGAGTTATGTACATTAGTTGAATACTAACCGATGCTCTTACGGTGAGGGAAAACATCGTGATGAAATCTGCACATTCAGGCGACTGGATGTGTAACCATGATCTAATCTGGTCAGGTTCCCCTGGTAGCAGGGTCATGGAGACCAGATGGCAGTCGCTCCACTGTAATTACCTGACCTGCCAAATCCTGGATCATGGTCAAGGCAGACCCCGGGCCCTCGTTCTCGAGAGCACAACCGGGACATTAACGCCAAGATGATTTTATAAGTTTGCAAGGTGGAAAGCCTATTTTAGCATGTTATACAGGACATAAGATCTAAAACGGAAAGTTCTAGAAGCGAATCATATCACTTTTTGGTAAGATTTCCTACAAATTCAACCGCGCTTAAACAAAATATGGCGGTTACCATGTCTGCGTCTGATGCGAGAGCCAACAGCTTACGACGCGAACATGCTGAATACTGGGCGAAGTGGTGGAAGAAGAGCACAATTAAGCAGACCCTGGCAGAGCAGTATCTGCCAGGGTCATCATATATGGTGATGATGAGGAGATTTAGCGTAATTTATCCCTAGTTTAACTACAAATAAGTTTTACGTAATCATAATTCTTGACGACCTGAGTCAAGTGGTTCAGTTGGTTAACGTGTCGGTCTGCTACGCAGAGGTCCCGGATTCGATTCCCGGCCGAGCAGAAATTGAAATAATGAATTTTGTACCTGTACTGTACTTGTACCTATAAATATGTATTTAAAAAAAGCATATAAGTAGTTTAACACAAGCTTTGCTAATTTTGGGGCTAGATGGCGCTGTGTAAATTTGTCCTAGCATATTTATTTATTATTATTAATTAAATTTTTCCATCAAATTGCAATGGTAACACGAAATTAAAAATGGCCGGCCACTAGCGTAAGAGAAGCACGGAGCCCAAGCTTATTTGTATAAATTAAGTCTACGCTTGTTCTTAAATAATTCCATCAACTTTGAAGTTGTTTGCTTTAAATTAGCTTATGGATGTTGGAGTGTTTTCCAAGCTCTCTTAGACTCGGCGTCTTCAGTTGGGAACAAAATGCGTTCTCTTTGACCTGATCCTAACGCAATATGGACACTTATAAGTATCTTGTACTTCGACTTCAAAAGACACTGAAATTGTGGGGTATCAAAATCATTTCGACATCTTTCGGTTGTGGGATAGAGTTGGTTGTTCTGATTATAATTAACCAGGCGTCAGAAACCAGGGATGTCTTCGTATTTTTAAAGGAATCATCATGATTTATTGTATTATAAGTCGATATGTATGTATGTATGCGTTAATAATATATGTATGTATTTATAGATACTTATGTGTGTAAGTAGAATAAATATACTTATATATATGCCTATTTAGATAGGTAATATTTTGAACGTCCTATCGGCGCGGCGGCGTCTCATGATCACATCACACTCCCAAAGGCCTGCTGGAAGAGATTTCTTTTGCGCCTGTTGTGCCATTTATTACTTTGCCTGTTATTTGCTATGTATTTCTTGTGTACAATAACTGTTAAATAAAATAAATAATAAAAATAAATAATTCGTAGTTTCGATCAAAACCATAATATAACTATGTTTTTATTGATAATTGTATAAATAATTAAGCAAACTTTAATCACTGTTTTGGTTTTAAAAAAACTCGGACAATTAACAATGTAATTGGTTAATTAGTCAGGTAAGGTATAGTTTCCTACCAACCAAAGTACATTGCTGGTGATCCTGATGCTGAATGAACAGTCTCGGTAGCCGATTGGGACTTTGGCACTACGTGACGGTTTTTTTTGTACAGTTGTAAGAACTAGAAAGGCTCGTGACAAGTGGCTAAGGAATGGAACACGTTGCCTGCGAGTGTGTTCCCTGATCAACATAATCTAGACGCCTTCAAGGCTAGGTATAGCGAAGAGGCGGTTCCAAGACGGGCGTGTTCCATTTTCGGCCGCATCGTCGCTTACCAACAGGTGAGATAGTGTTCAAATGCCTGTCTTGTCTAATATAGAAAACCTTTTTATAACATTGATGATGCTAGTAAGTATCAGTACAAATTTACTAAGTATAACGTTATTGCTAAAAAGGTCTTATTGTAACTTACGGATCTCACACATAATCTTTATCATTGCCGTTTGGGCTCTGCCTATCTCGCATAACATAGCGTTGTAACTTACCTGAAACAAAACCGAATCATAATTTAAAAAACGCAATTGATAATAATAATAAATAATCTTTATTTTATGTCAGGTTAGGTTAGGTTAGCTGTCAAAAGTTTGACAGCTGTCAAACAAGTCGGACGTTCACTGTTATTTATTTTATTTTAAATATTATTTTGACATTATTATACAATTAAATCTACTATATTATCAATTATTTAAATAAAATTGACGTATTGCTTTTTAATATTTTGACATGGCACCATCAAAAACAAAATCAAGCACGAAAGATGACAACGATAAAAGGTTGGTGGACGTTATTTTAAAATTTGAAAACCTAATAATGGCTATGGATTTGAAACTCACAGATTGTTGTGATATAATAAGACACCAGCAAGATGAGCTAACACAACAAAGACACTTAATACATGACCTCATAAATGTTGTAAAGAAAAACTTACCAGTCACAGATCCATGCCTGTCAAGTATTCCACAAAGGTTTCATGGTGTAACACATGCATCACTAAATGAGTCTGGGCCCCCTGGTCTAGACTACTTCACTGATGACTGCACTACTAGACTGAATGATAATATTGACGAGGTCACTGATAACGTCCTACCACGAACGACGCCGACGCCGGCGCCGCCGGCAGTACCAGCGGAGCAAGCCAGCCCCCCGACTCGAGCCCTTCTCCGCCGTGGACGATCTCGGCGTGCCGCCACCGTGGAGGCCTCACCGCCCAGCGGCGGGTCTGGTACTGACAAGCGAGTTGCAGCGAGTTGCAGCGCAGAGGAGCAGCAACCACACGCTCTGCCCGCAAGCGAGGCATTGACGATGCCCAAGGGACTCCGAGCTGCCCCACCACGTCTCACCAGTCTGCACTTGTTCAACGTGAGTGAAGATGCTACTGTCGAAAACGTTCTGCAGCACATCCAAAGCCAGATGAAGATCACAGGCGTCGAATGCGAACAGTTGGCGACAAGAGGCAGCTACTAATCGTTTAAGCTGAATGTACCCGCAAACAAAGTTCATTTGGTGAGAAATTCAAAGCACTGGCCTAACGGTGTCCAAATTCGGCGTTTCAATGTTGTGAGTACAAAAAACTCAAAAAGTCCCGGCACACAACTAAAACCGCACTAGACGCAAAATTTAACACAGTAACTATACTACACCAAAATGTTCGATCCATTTGTAGTAAAACGGGACTTTTAGATTTATTATTAAGCACTGTAAATCCAGATGTACTAGCGTGCAGTGAGACATGGTGCAAAAAATATGAAATTGAGCGAGTTAGGTTATGCGGGTATGAACTGGCGAATCACTACTGCCGAACGTGCATCGCTCATGGTGGTGTTGCACTATACACACGGGCCGATATTCCGTACCGCCAACGAACTGACCTACATAGCCTGGCCGTTCAATATCATTTCGAATTCTGTGCAATTGAAATATTAAAAACAAATTTTGTTGTAATTGCGATATATCGCACAGGTTATGGGGACTTCGATGTTTATTTAAATAAATTGGAATTGTTACTGGGCAAGTTGGTTGACGAGAATAAGAGGTTTATTTTAGTCGGCGACCAAAATGTGGATTACTTGTCAGATAATTGTCAGAGGAAGCGTGTCGATGAAATTTTAAATTGCTATGGCTGTATTAATTGTGTCGATTTCCCTACCCGTGTGTCCACGGATAGTTCGTCCTCCATTGACTGTGGGATAGTGCCGTGCGATAGCGGCAACTTCACGGCTGTGCCCATACATACCGTCATTAGCGACCACGACGCGCAGTTGTTTACGATAACCACAGACCAGCCATACCAAAGACAACACAATCAAAAAATTGAAAAAAGAATGTTTACAGATGAATGTATATCCTTATTTTATTTTGACATTGCAAATTATAATTGGAATTTTATATTTAATAATGATATTGACATAAACACTAAATTTAATAAATTATTTGACATATTGACATTCTATATTGACATTCATTTTCCAATTAGACATATTATTAAAAAACGCAATAAAAATCCGAAATGGCTAACGGAAGATTTAGATAAGTATATAAAAATTCATAATGACTTCACGGAATTTAGACGACAGTATCCGGAAGAGACACATATTTCCGCATGCATTGACCATTTTTTCTAAGCTAATAAAGGCTGAATCGTTGGCGGCTCGTAAAAAGTATGTTGCAACTCGAATACATGCGAGTAGCAATCCCCCAAAAGAAATGTGGCGTGTTGTAAACGAAGAGGTATCGGTGAAACCTAACATTCAAAGCATTTCTTTAAAGGACAATGATTCAAAACCCATCCCACCTAGTAAAGTAGCAGACTACCTCAACAAACACTTTTTATCCGTCGCATCTAACTACACACGAAAAGTAGATAAATCAAAATCTATTCAACATTTAAACACCTTTTTAACAGATAGAGAAATAACAGACTTCAACATACCAACACTTACACTCCATGGCCTGACAAATACTGTAAAAACTCTATTGAAGAAACCCAATACCCTTGACATATATGATATATCTCTGAACATACTTTTGTGCATCTGGCCGGTCATATCGGGACTGCTTGTTGAATTATTTAATAATATGATTATGAGCGGTGTATACCCTGACGTACTAAAGAGTACAAGAGTGTGTCCAGTGTATAAAGGAAAGGGTGAAAGGTTCTCAGTGGACAATTACAGGCCATTAACCATGGTACCTATAGTATCAAAAATATTTGAGTCTTATATGTCAAAACAACTAATGCGCCATTTAGAGACTAATGACTTACTTACTGACAAACAATTTGCATACAGAAAGAATATGTCCACAACGACGGCTGCTTATAACATTTATAACTGTGTATCAACTGCTTTAGATGACAAGTGTAAGGTTGCAGGGATATTTTGCGACCTGTCTAAAGCATTTGATGTCATCGACCATGATTTGCTGTTGGAAAAAATTAAGCGTTACGGTATAAAGAATAATACACACCAACTACTCAGTACATTCCTAAAAAACCGAAAGCAGACCGTGGTTGTAAATATTGATGGGAAGAAAATTATGTCAGAAGTGGGTAAAATAAAGGTTGGAATACCGCAGGGATCTGCTCTCGGAAATTATCTGTTTTTAATGTGTATCAATGACCTTCCCTCATATGTACTTGAAGGTTTAACGGTCTTGTTCGCCGATGACACTACTGTGGTAGTAAGCGCGCGCACGCTTGAAGAGCTTGAACGCAAAATACACAATGTGTGCACTCAACTGCAGGAATGGTTTACTATGAACGGCCTCATTCTCAACGCGAATAAGTCAAATGTCGTGATTTTCTCGTGCAGAAACTCTCCGACGCTGTCCTTGCGGAGTCCAATACCTCTAAATAATTACTGCAGGTTCCTTGGCTTTTTCATGGATAGCAATCTCTCTTGGAAACAACATGTTGATATTCTTTGTGAGAAACTGAGCAGTGCTGTGTTTGCCCTACGGAAACTGAAACCTATTATGTCTGACGAAGCGTTGTTGCAAACATATCACGCCTACTTTCACTCGTTGTTGTCGTACGGCATAATCCTGTGGGGCGATTCAACTGATTCGAACCGTGTGTTCATAATACAGAAACGTGCTCTGCGGACGATGGCGGGCGTGCGGCCGAGGCACTCGTGTAGGGAACTATTTAAAACACATGGAATACTAACACAGTACTCACAATATGTGTTTGACATTGTAATGTTGACGCGACGCAACATATGCGACTTCGAGCGCATGCACATTCCGGGTCGAGTCACGCGGCAAACGGGGCAGCTAAAGACTGTTCCGCGGCGGTTGGCTCTGCTCGACAAAAACCCGCGCGTTGTCGGGCCAGCCTTCTATGAACGACTACCCGCAAATTTAAAGAAAGAACCTTGCGACGAAGCATTTAGGCGCCGGCTGAGAGACCTCTTGTTATCCAATCCTCTTTATTCTATAAAAGAATATTATGAGTTGAAATTCTGACATTATTTAATTTATTATTGTGTTTGATTAGACATTATTGTACCCATAGCGGTACTATTTTATTTTAATTATTTTAATTGACTTATTTTTAATCCTTAGGTACATTGTTAGTATACCTACTTTTAATTTCTATTCTTTATTTTTAAGTTTGACAATTTCAATTATTTTGATTGTTTATTTTATTTGACATTATTTTTAATCCATAGGTATATTGATTGTATACCTACTAACTTATAATATTGTGTGGACTTTTTATTTTTTATATTATTATATAACGATTAATAATTCGACATGCATATAATATTTGTATATTTACCATGATATTGTTGTATTAAAATTTAAGACGATATCCTTGTGAGTTACTTATGTTATAAAATGTATAATAATATAGTGTAATTTTCATGGATAAATAAATAAATCTAATCTAATCTAATCTAATCAGGAAACCAAAGACAGAATAAAGTAACAGGTAATACATGTTGTGATCCAAATTTTACATTATTTTTATACATTATAATATTGGTTGTATTTAGCTTACAGTGGAGTCCCTGCTTCCCAAACTAGGGTATCCAGTGCTTTGGGAAACAGTTAGTCCTAAAATTATTCTATGTTACTAATAGTATTTTGATAGATAGATAGATAGCCGTGAACAGGCAAGTGAATTTCAGTATCCAAATTGGCTTCTGATTTTGTTTATGATACTATGATATTTTATTATAATTGATGCTTCATATTTTAGTGCCAAGGTGTGATGACACTGCCATCACACTTGACTTAACAGAAATGTGCAAAGCTGCAAGCCTTCAACATCGAGATGTGAATGCTTGCTTGTCGGTAATTTTTATAAGTGTGACGCCTGTATCTGTGTGTCTGTCGGCATCGTAGCTCCAGAACAGATGGACTGGACTAATTTTTATATGAAAACCAGTTTCAAGAGTTAACATAATTTTCTCCAAGTACCTAAGCATGTTGCCTACAGTATCGTCTGACTATCAAAAATGTATGTATAACGAAATTCAAAATTATAAGTCGTAATTACAACATCCATCACGAATATATTATTGGGTTTGAAACTCCGACGGAACGCTTCCAAAAACTGTAAATAGTGTCTCGTGCTTTTTTCGATCCTGGACGTCCAAAATCCTGTGGCTACTGGAGTGCCTTCTACGACATAGGTTCGAATTCCATTTTGTGGATTTCGATTACCAAATACAACTAAAATTTTGTGGCCGATTGTCGAATGAGGTCACCGGAGAGGAAATTCGCGACATATATCAGATTCTCAGGACGACAGATTCTGAGGAAGTCTATATTTAAGCTCAAGGGTAGTTTGACACGTTTTTGGTATTCTGCTACTGTTACTAATACCTCGATTGAATTGTAGTCGGATCGCAATGGCAGTTTTAGGTGGTATTCTGCTACAATTGAAATTGCCAGTTTTAAGCTGCTAATGCGATCCTAGTACAATTCGATCGAACCAAGTAAATGAGCGGTCTTGAGGTCCTGGACTATTGATGTGATTAAATAAATGTGCTAACTGGTGTTGCTAACAGACATTAGTAACACCAAGGGCACATAGCAACAACAGGCAGCAGTGACCACTTTACATCATGTGGCCTTGCCTACCGTATGCAAAAAAAAATATTGGCACCGAAATTGCTCCGAAAGTCCTCTACAAATCCTCTCAACGCTCAATCTTATTAGCGAAGTGTTTAATTAAAAAGAGGCCATACCGGAATTAAACGTCGCACCCTCAGTTTCTAGAGTGTGTACCGAATAAAAACTTAATGAGTTTTCACAATGGCGCGTTTCAGCCGCCTTGGGCTGAGTTTGCCCAATTAATAATGGATTACATTCTGTTGGGAGGTTTGGTGCGAGTTGCAAACGCATCGCGGACTTTCTAAAACCGGACAGAAAGACAAATTAATGTCGCGGCGCGAGCTGTGTCGCGGGCACACTCGTGCTCGGCCTCCAGACTATAATAAACTGTTTGTGCATGAAATATAAATGAAAAATAAAAAAATAATCATCTTGGCGTTAATATCCCGCAGGGCTATCACAAGTGTATCCGCGACACAGAACGCGCCGCGAGAGAGCGTTTGTTTCCTTCTCTCAATACTAAGATGAAAGAGATAGCAGAATGTATGTCGCGCCTTTTCTCGCTTATCGCGCGCGAGAGCAACTTGTGCTAGCCGTACTGACAGAAAGACAAATTTCTGTCGTGGGGCGAGCTATGTCACGGGCACACTCGTGATCGGCCTGCAGACTATAATAAAAAAATGATCATCTTGGCGTTAATATTCCGATTGTGGCCGAGGCACGAGGCCCTGGGGTCCGCCTTGACTATGATCCAGGATTTGGCAAATCAGGTAATTACAATGGAGCGACTGAAATTTGACCTCCGTGACCCCGCTACCAGGGGAGCCTGACCATAAGAGCATCGGTTAGTATTCAATTAATGTACATAACTAAGAAAATAGTCATTGGTACATGGTCGCAGTGGGATTCGAACTCGGTGCCTCTCGCTTACAACTCGGATACCTTATCCACTCGGCCACCTACACTCCAAGGACACTCTGTACAAGGTTTTTATCTTCTAGATATGTGACTGGGATATGACTGTGTGTAAATAAATAAAAGGTATGTATTACAAAATAAATCTTTATTTATTATGCATATTTATAACAAAAACTGAAAAATAAATTAAAACCATCGGTTGAAAACCATAGGTCTTACAAGATCTTAAACATTATTGTCTGTCTCTTTCTCGCAAAACGGAGTTTATGTGTATTTTAAATGGCGATACTTGAGTATCGCCAACCGTGACGTCACGGCTTTGTATCGCCCGGTCTGTCGAATTAAGAAATTCAAACGTTCATATATTGCTTATTTTTAACTGAACCCGGCGCGACTTCGTTTGCGTACACTTAATTTACCCCCACCTTCCCTTTTTTCTTGCCTTTTAACCTGCCTCTGGAATCGCTCTATCTATTGTTGAAAACCGCATTAAAATCCGTTTAGTAATTAGTTTAAAAGATCTAAGCGTACATAGCTATATACATAAATAGGGACACACAGCGAGAAGCGACTTTGTTTTATACTATGTATAGAAGATTGGAAAGGGCTACGCTCGGAGTCTCGTTGTGCGATCGTATCAGAAATGAGGAGATCCGGAAGCGAACCAAGGTCACTAAGGATTGCCAGGCTAAACTGGCAGCGGGCAGGGCACATAGCTCGAAGAACAGATGGTCGACAGGGCAGTAAAGTTCTCGAGTGGCGACCACGTACCGGAAGACGCAGAAAGGGTAGGCCTCCCACAAGGTGAACCGACGACCTGGTAAAAATAGCTGGTACGAGCTCGATGCGGAAGGCACAGGACCGGTCTTTATGGATATCTCTGGGGGAGGCATATGCTAGCAGTGGGCGTCTTTCGGCTGATTTAATGGTGTATAGAAGGTATTAAAAAACTTTATTATTTGTTAAGTAAACGTTTCCAAACGCTTCAGCTCAACACCTATACCAAACGCCGACCCCAGAGACCTCCGCTGATTAGAACATTCTTTACATAGAAAACAAGATTTATGTTTAGGTCTTTATTTCACCGGGATATCCGGCTGCCAGTTAAATCCGGTTCGGTGTTTAAAATATTCCAGAAATGCCCGGCTTAGGAAGCAAGGAGTCTTGGTGTTGTCTGAACTATATTCAATTTTTTTAACTTTAAAATATTGGGATAACGTCGGCCTTTCTTATTGGTTACAAGCCGGCGTTCATAGCAACCACCAATCCCAACCATTAATAAATCCACGCCGTGAAAACCGCCTTAGCGTACTTAATTTGAATAAACCAATGAGCATGTCGTATTCAGCCTCAGTACTTTATAGTTAAAAAAACAGAGTATAGTCCAGACTTCCTTAGCCAGCGCTATCGTGTAATTTCTGGCTCAAATTCAAAGTTGGTAGCATTTGTTTATAAATAAATATTGCTTGGACAAGTTACACACCGCCAACTACCTCCAAAGTAAGCAAAGTTTGTGTTATGGATGCCAGAAAACTGATTAACTACTTATTTATTTTTCACCGGGTAATCCAGCGCCTGCCAGTTAAATCCGGTTCGGTGTTTAAAATAATCCAGAAATGCCCGGCTTGGGGAGCACGGATATTCGGTGTTGCCCGAACTAGTCTGGTGCAATCAAGTTATTACTAGCTCAAATCTGAAGTTGGTAGCGTTTGTATATTAAGAACTCTTTGATACTTCAACTGGATAATATCCGTCTATTCTGTAACTGGTTAAAAAAACAACTTCAATTATTGTCACATCAATAGAGTCCTCTGCTGGATGGAATCCAGTGGATTGAGTTGGTATTGTGGTACACCAGACTAAAGGTGGGAGCAGTACTCCATGGGGACGAACCTGTACTTAGTACAGCAAAAGTCGATGTCCCGGTGTGAAGCACATTTTGCCTTTATTACGCACCCCAAGTTTTTTGGTAATGTCTAGTTTATTTTTAAAAGCACTCATAAACGAATTTAGCTTCGTTAATTCAACATCATCAAACGAAGTAACTAATAAAAATATCTTAATCTTGGTTTATTACCACGGTTAGCATAGTTTTTATCTCGATATTTCGTTTTTATTTAGATAAAAGTGCAGTGAATAACCATGAAAGTCTTGAAACCTATAAAATCTATTAGGTTTCTTGCAGCAAGAAATCTACGGAAACAAAAGGTACAATTCCCTGAAATTGCAAATAGTTGCATATAAAACGCAATTGCGCAACTATGTGAGGGGAGTTGAATAGATTGTTATACCAGTAAATACAGTTTCTATTTGCTGCTTCAGCATTTAATGTTTTACTGTTGCGAACTGAGAACTGAAATTTCATTGGGCGCTTTTATAATTCTGCACGTTACGTTATCGTGGACGTGGACTTTCACGATATATTGTGGACGTCTACGATTTGACTTTTAGTCTTCTTTTAGATTTGATTAAAAGTCAAATCAGCAAATTTTTATGAGACTTTGAACTGTGACGTCATTGTATCATTACAATGACTACAAGGAGACACATGTCAAATAACTCCTTTTTGTCATATACTTCATTTAAAAATTATAAATTTACGATTTCACTTATTTTCTTGTGCTTGGTATACAAATATGCTGGTTCTACTTAAAGCTCTATAAGGATAACCTGGTTTAATAATTTATATTGAAATTAATCAAGTCACCAATTCTCAGCCGTAGACGCGATGAAGCCGCAATTTTTTCATGCACCTTTTTTTTAGTAGAGGGGGGGGGGGGGGGGCGACCGCGGACTAACTTCTACACACATAAATTATCCTTGTAGGCCTACGCACTACATCGCAAAAATATCAATTCCGTTTCAGAGGGATCTGTCGAAACAGAATCTCGTTGCGTCATATCGTGGTCGTGCTTGTTACAACGTCAACGCAAGCGGAAATTTAAAAGCGTCTTCATATATTTCCATGCAATTTACTTCCCCCGTGTTATCGTCGTACCGTGGACGTCCACAATAATACTGGTTAACTGGTAGATAAAGCCTGATGGCTTTAAGTCCGCCAATTGTAATAATTTTAGTGCAAAAAAGTTTTTAAATAAATAAATAAATAATATAGTAGGTATGTTTGTCCAATCTGTCCAGACTGACTTGTCTTATTTGGTTGTGGAAATTATGTATTTAAATGGACAATTTGCAGGAGTATTCGTTGAAATTTACATTCTATGTTTCTTATATTATTATTCAAGATCTACACTATCTATACACATTGTACGTATCGTGATTTTGGGTATTGTTTGTTTACCAAATAAGAAAAGTCAAGTCTGTACAGAACATTCTTTATTGCGTATAACTTCATAAATAACATTAGCACTGCAAAGGCAGGCTTAATCCACGCTGCAAAGTTAATCCACACTGCGATTTCTTCCAGCTAACCTTACCTTGGATACTCTGAAAGGAGCTATTTCACGTCACGTCGTCGTCGTCCTCACGTAACAAATTGTAAAAGTGCCCAATGGAATATTGTCCAAGGCCAGGGGGTCTAAAAAGGTCACATTAGCGTCTCATAATATTATTCATATTAATTTGTCACAAATATATCTGTAGCGTCGCTGTTGTTGACATTGACATGACAATTCAAAATGGCGTCACTTAGTTCCAGTATTGGCCACCGGATCAGTTAAGTTTGTGGCACTCTAATGTGAATCGTAATATGAAACACTACTGTCCTTTTTAGACCCCCAGCTGTAAGCCAACATAAGTGCAAACGCAGACGACTCTGAAAGCGCCATCATCGCCAGAGAACATCGCATAAAGCCTCATAAGCTTAGTGAGAGCAGTCTTAAATTCACCAAATTCCCATGAGCAACTCCATTTCTCCTGGAGTGACTTTCCCTGTTAACAGGCCTATGTATGCGTTGGGAAATTGTAAAAAATGCCTGGACCCCCGATATATTCTCATAAGAAGGCCCGGTACATTCCGCAGATGGCGCGTATGGGAGCCGTCATATATTACGGCGAAGGATTTACGTGGTCCGGCACAGCTTTGACACTATTGAGGGGACAAGGACACAATGGTAGTGGTAGGAGTTTTGCTAGTGGCACAATGGGTTTTTTTTCTACGAGTAAGGAGCGTTCTTGAATGGGAACTCGGCGAATGATATTGGAGGGTGGTTTGGACGATGTTAAATGTTTATTAGAAGCAATACAGGATCAAACAAAAAAGAAGTATAAAAACTAAAAACCCCGACTGCTATTAAAAACTGAAAAATTTGTAACAAGCCGAGTGGTGTAAGTAAAAACATAGGTGTAAGTGCAAACGTTAGTTTAAATTAAACATGAAAGGTAGACACGGATACTGAATATTCATAGAATTTATTCCTCCTTTGCGTCGCACAGTCGGGTAAAAAGAAAACCATCCAAATCCTAAAGGTGAATCGTGAAAATAAATTTAAATGCACGATGATGATGATCTTATTCTTTGAGGCGTAAACGGGTGAAGAAATAAGTAAGATGGTAGTTGGTACCCATCGGGGCATCCAGGCAATTCCTGCCACATTATAATATTTTTCTCGTATAGGTATACATAGTATAACTTAAAATCGCTTTCCGCGTCTGTCTCTCTGTCCGTCATTAGGTATTTCCGCTTACTCCTCCTAAATCACACAACGCATTTTGACGAGGTTTTCACCATCCGCAGAAAATGTTTTCCGAAAGGTAGTAGTAGAATAAGTAGCGACCCGCTCCGGCTACGCAAGGGTAGCCTAACCTTCCTCTTGAATCACTCTGTAAATTGGTGAAAACCACATGAAAATCCGTTCAGTAGTTTTTGAGTTTATCGCGAACAGACATACGGGGCGTGGAACTTTGTTTACAATATTTAGTGATAGTGATACATGCATATTATAGCAAAGAAAAGCCAACAACACCTGTGTGAAGCCGGGGCAAGTCGCTAGTTCATTATATAATGTGCTATCTGGACATCCCCGAAGGCTAACCGCAGACCAAATTCCTCGTCCATACCCCCGACTTGGAATTCGCGGACAATGTATGAAACAAAAATCTCCGCATTCTTACTTTATTTTACGACGTCATCGCAGAGAGAGTTACAGTAGTTCAAAGCTTCAAAAAGAATGTTAAGGAAATTCTTACCTACAATAACTCTAGAAGCAAATACTGCAGGGTAGTTTCATTTAGTTCTTGAAGGTAGTTTATGCAAGATGGTACAGAAGATCCAAACCAGTAAAAAGGAGCTATTATTGCTATGCGCGGCTATAGAGTCGCTAGCTCATCTTACATGCCGTTGACTATACCTACTTAGTGTTGGTCCTTCATGGCTGCGAGACTTGGCCAGCGCTGACAAAGTGACGCTGACGACCGAGAGCTCTACACTAACGAAGTAAAGATGTTGCAGTGGTTGGCCGGCGTTACACAACTTGATCGAGTGCATGTGGCAGCCTTGGCATGAGAGATGTTGCGGATAATATTGTAGAGATCCAGGCAATGTGATATACGAGTTCACGATGCTTCCAACACCCGTTGGCTCGATTGTCGCCATAGACGGCACCCAAGCCGGTACGAGGCGCACCAGTGAAGTTCTCTTTTTTATAGTTACGAGTCAAAGGGCAAATATTTTGCGTCCACCAATTAAGATCCTCAAAAACATGGGACGGAGGATATTGGTTTGGTGACGTGCTGCGTAAGCCCAAAGCAGGATTGGTACATACCAACCCACATGGGTAATAAGTGTCTAAACCCACCGGTATCAGGAAAGAGGTCCGGAGATCCTGGCATCGTAGAGTCTGATGCGGGAGCCACCAGCTTACGACGCCAGAATGCTGAACACAGGGCGAATTGGAAGAGATAGTGATATTTGAATGCATGTCGATTAGTCGGAGGTGTTATCCGGAATTTGTCAGGGTGTAATGGTATGAAAATATACTGTTGCACCCCAACTTTACAATTTAAGCCTACTCGATTCACGAGAAATTCATTGTAATGATAACAGATAATCACTTTAAAATTTTAATCATAGTAAATATTGTTAATGAGTTAATTAATATATCAGTCCACTGCCATTGTAATCATCGTAATCGCATCAGAGTTAATAAACTATTTTTCGATGCACTATTGAAAATATTACAAAGCACTGAATTAAATTATGTCATAAAAATACTGATTTATTGACTATGTTATTCGGTATTGTTTGTGTACTCTTTAAAACAGTCTTATAACAGGGAAGAGAGAAGATTTATGTGATTTGTTAGAGAGGTACGGGAGACCTTTGCACTCAGGCTTGAACTCGCATTGGCAGACGCGCCAGAATCTGTTACTTTTATCTTTGACGCAGAAGCTGTTCTCACCAAGGTCAGTGAGACTGTCAATATTATAGATTTCATAGACGTAGTCGTAGTTTTCAGAAGACACAGGCACGTATTTCTTCACAGTGACTTCGAAGAAAACATCCGCGGGTTCCGTGAAGAACCCTACAACGATATAACTTGCGTTGCCCCCACTGAAGTAGTGGCTTCTTGAGATATTGTATATGCGGAGCTCCATACACTTGAAACAGGGGTCGACTTCGACAGCAACCTGAACCTTCCTCATCAGACCTTGTATCAGCATGAGACTGTACATAACGCTGTAGTCGCTGACAGCGATGTCGTGCAACCAGTTACAAGAACACCAAGTCATGTTGATACCAACATCCGCACAGGTCCTGTTCTCAGGTATTTTCCTGAAGACACTAATGCAAGGGGTTGCGCCGCAATTTATGGGAGCGTCCGGCTTGTCCTTCGCGCTGATCCTCAGCACATTATTCAACGTCGCGTACAAATCATGTGGAGTAATCAAGCGGAACTGATTGCTCACCAGATTGTTGTACCTATGTATGCTGTATGAGTTCTTGAACTGCTCCGGTATATGCATGAAGAACATGGGCAACCTTGTCGAGTAGTAAGCCTCGAATGGAAAAGAAATGGGTCCGGTGCTGATGCCGTAATCACTGAAGAAAATTATGAATGTGTTATGGAGGACGTTCAGCTTGTGGAGAGATCGGAAGAACTGCAGCAGAGGTTCGTCGAATCTAGCAGGCGAGTGGTCAGGATCGCGACTCAGTGTGTTCAGCCAGAAGTATCCAAAGAATTTGTTGTCCTTGTAAGTCTTCACGAAATCTAATATGTAGTTCAGAGTTTGTCGACCAACATCCATTCTTCCGTTGCAGCTCAAACCCTGAAACGAATTGTTTTATTTCGTAAAATGGCAGCACCCTGCTGAGGAAAATATCTGGGTGGGTACCACTGCCCTATTTATGTCGCTGGCTTTGCGTCAGCGGTTTAAGAATGGTCTACATGCGCTACCCCTTACCTGGATGAGCTCGATTATCGGTCTCTTTGTTTGATAAAAGATTAATAAAAATTACAAACTTAATAATTGTTGAGTTTCAGTTAAAGCTGCGCAGTGAAAGTTCAACGACACCACTGCGTTATTCTGCATTTTCGTTACATGCAGTAAAACCGTAATGTAAATAGAGACAGCTACCTTATACTTCGTCTATTAAATTGTCATTTTGTGTTTGAAACTCATAAAAGCAAATTATTTAATTTCTTTGATTTGACAAATCCAAGGAGGGCAACCTGCTGTTTGTACCAAATTATAGATAGTTGTATATATAAGTCTTTATTTTAATTACAAGTGTTTATAATTCATTTTCTTATAGAACCTACATATATCACTATTTTGTAATATATACTTTTAGGTATTAGCATCTGCAAAGCCGCAGGGTTTTATGTTATTATCAATTCCAGTAACTTGGTGCCAAGAATTTTCCCGTAGTTTCAACCACGTGGAAGGAATATAAAATTTAGCCAATATCCTTATGGACGGATCGCTTCTACTATGTTTTCTGTCTTGCATAAATCAGGCTAATGTTATTCTTATTCTGATCATATATTATTCTAGGAAACTCAACTGATTTGAACTCTATTTGAAACTTAGTGATTCTTTGGTGCTTAAGGATTTATAATACGATTACTAACATTTTAATACTCTTACACAGAACAGTATAGTCCTCTTACCAGTGATTTCCAATTAAAAGAGGTACGCGGATGTGCCTGAAGCTGTACGCGCGGCAGTTTTAAACTTATTATGGATCAATATAATTTAAAATATTTGTGCACGTAGTAAAAAGTCTGATGAACAGGCTGTTGTACAGTAATAAAGGAGAGGATTTCTCGTCCGAATTGTAGCTTCAACCCTCCACTTTAGTCAAACAATATCACTTTAAAAGGTGAGTAAAGTATCCAGTGCTGCACAAAGAGCGGTAGCTTTGGCGGTGGAGGGTCCTATCAATTATCTACTTGCTGCCAAAGCAACGTGTCCTGAGGGTTTAGAGGTGGGCAACGCATTGATTATCATCCCCCTGGGGTATCCCCCAGTCTTGCTAATGTCCATAGACAGCGGAGATAACTTTCCCTCAGGTGGCACGCTTGACTCATGATCATCATCATACCCGCCGAAGGAAGCCCACTGCTGGGCATAGGCCTCCCCCACAAAGGCAGGTCCTGCGCCTTCCGCATCCAGTGGTACCTGTGCGATCTTTACCAGGTCATTAGTCCAACTGGGGAAGCCAACCCACACTGCGTCTTCCGGTACGTGGTCGCCACTCAAGAACTACCCTATCGGCCATCTGTGCTTCGAGCTATGTGCCCTGCCCACTGCCACTTTAGCCTGGCAATCTTTAGGGCTATGTCGGTGACCTTGGTTCGCTTGCGGTTCTCCTCATTTCTGATTCTATCGCGCAACGAGACTCCGAGCAAAGCCCTTTCCATTGCCCATTGGGTGACAGTGAGCTTGCTTATAAGGCCCATAGTGAGTGAGGCCCACGCTTGCCTGCTTATCTTAAATCTATCGGTTTGGATAAAAAAAAACAATACCTCTACATTCCTTTCACCCATCAAAGAGAACGGTCTCAAGTAGTGATTCGTCGGGGGCTCCTCAAAATAGTATTCCAAAAGCGGGCCGTGTCTGGCATCATCTTCTCCTAACGCAGTGATGTAGCCCGCTTTCTTATAGTCTTCCCAGATAAAATACTTGTTGCAAGACGCCGGGGGCACGCATTTGGTATTGTCTCCGTAAATCTCCTCGTATCTATGGCCGGTGATAACAGGGATGATGCTGTTGAGTTTGAGCCTAGCCACCTGTAATCCCAATGTTGTTGAGAAATAAACTTGTATACTGAAATCGAATGTCATGTTTCAGAGGGTTGTCGATCGACATGATCATCTTAGGTAGGTAGGACTTGATTAGGTAGGTACTTGATTAAACTGAATCATCACCCTGCGCGGCACGCAGGGTCCGCCTTACTTGATCAAACTGAATAATCTATCAATAATAAACATATTTATATGCAATTTTGGTCGTAAAACAATCTGTCTCATATTTAGGGACAAGGTCTGGTTAGATACTACTACTAACTTGAGAAATGTTATTCAAAACCTATGGATGATATATTTTTTTACATTTATGATTGTTTTTATTATACAACAACGTACACGTGAATTTGAGTCACCAACATACAATTTAACATTTGAATATCTACTAGTGCAGATTTGCTACTATATTGTTAACGTACTGCGAATCTCTGAATTTGAGAAAATGCTGAAATGTCCGTGGTAAACACAGTCTGTTTCTACAGCTTACGCACTAGACGTCAGAGATTTCTAAACTTCTTCAAGGTTAAGCTGTAGCGTGGCAAGAAAACGAATTAACTTAGTATTTCGTATTCAGACCAAGTTTTCCCATGTAGGAGGCGCCGCCATTTCAACGCCAAAATCTCAATTTTGTTGGATTCGGATCTGTAGGCTAATTACGTATATCTATTGCTAACAATTCTTTGATCTGTTTATTTGTTACATATACTATACTATTTGTATGTTCGTATGGGATGGATCAGCAAAATATCAACTGACGTCTTTGGATTCGGTGGAAAACCGTCCAAAAACATAATTTGTAACATGCGGTTGATTGAAGCTAGGCTGCAGAGCCTCGAACATCGGCGGAGGGTTGCGCGTCTGTCGGTCTTCTACAGGTTACATTTCGGAGAGTGTGCGAAGCAGCTGCACGACCTCATTCCGCCGGCCCCTTTCCGCCATCGGGAGACGCGAGCGCTTCATTCTTATGTCGTGGATCTTCCCAGCTATCCGCACGAGCCGCTTTGGCTCGATCTTTATAATGCGTACGGCTAAGGAGTGGAACGCGTTGCCTGCGAGTGTGTTCCCCGATCAATATAATCTGGATGCCTTCAAGGCTGTGAATAGGCTGTTCCAAGACGGGCATGCTTCATCTTCGACCGCATCGTCACTTACTAACAGGTGAGATGGCGGTCAAATGCCTGTCTTGTCTGAATATAAAAAAACAAGAATCATCGGTTTCAGGGGTTCAGTTGCTAACAAAGTTCCATTGCAATAAACTGAATCTATTAAATCGATCATACGGAATCGCAAAGGTAACAATTTCAATAATTGAAATCAGAGAATTGTTAACAACAGAGTAACGTAATTAGCCTACTGATGCAATACTCAAACGCTCTTGTGGTTGCTACGAAACAAGATTAGGATGCCACATCGTGTACTTACTTTGTTGTATCCTCGAAAATCGAACCAATATTTGTTTTTAAAATAATTCATGGTGCGCGGTAGAGAGCTATGCGCTCTTGTTCGCGCCATCGATTCCATACCCAGCACGATCACATTCCAGGAATCCGGATACGTGTGATGTTTCACATTCCTTATGCGCTTCACGAGCGCATAGTGGTCTTCGTAGTCGGGCTCTTGGCAGGTGACCTTGATGAATTCGCTGTGGAATTCCACTTCGGTTCCATTCACGAAGGGCTCGCAGGGGGTGTAACTGTTGACATGTCTCTGTATGAGGTTTAGGATAGAAATATGGCATGGAGTCAGTAGAAAGGAGGGGAAAGGGGTATGTCCACTATAAATCCTGGATCAATGTGGATCCCAGGCCCTCACGCGTGAAGACACAACCGGGAAATTAACGCCAAGATCAGATGACCATAGCAAACGTCCACTCAATGCTAAAATCAGATTAACCTGGATCGTATGCTCATTTGCACTTTAGGTGTATGAAAAAAAAAATTGAATTCTGACGATCGGCGGGCCATCAGGATAATAGTCTTGTTTTTTACATAATATGTTTAATTTATTTGGTCAATTATATTGGCCAAAACTTCATAATAAAATTGCACTAGATGGGCTGGGCTACCTTACCGTTTTCCATAATGTACGTTAGAAAAAACATCCATTAAATACACACAAATACACACAATTAAACACATTCATCTTGGCGTTAATGTGTCGGTTGTGCTCTCGCGCACGAAGGCCCGGGGTCCGTCTTTGACCATGATCCAGGATTTGGCAGATCAGGTAATTACAATGGAGCGACTGCTATCTGACCTCCATGACCCTGCTACCAGGGGAACCTGACTAGATTGGATCATGGATACACATTCAGTTTTCGGAATGTGCAGGTTTCATCACGATGTTTCCCTCACCGTAAGAGCATCGGTTCGTATTCAAATAATGTACATAACTCAGAAAAGAATCATTGGTATATAGCCTCAGCGGGATTCGAATCCGCTACCTCTCGCTTACGAGTCGGATACCTTAACCGCTCCGCCACCGTCGCTGCTTAATGTAGGTATAAAAAGCCACTTACTCAAGTTCTCTATCCTCATAGCCCGCCTCATGAGACCGCATAGCGAAGCTGTAGCAGCAATAATTAAAGTGCTCTTTCATGGTCAGTAATAAATTAAAATTGGGCATCTTCCTGACCATTATCAATCTCTCGCCGCACGTCGGAGTCTCTCTCTTGATATCATTGTAAGCAATCCCCAAATCCGGTATTTGACACCTGCTTGTGTTGATCAGGTACTCATTCTCACCAAGAACTATAATAGATTGTAGAAAGCGTGAAGGCAATTCTCATTAAGAACTGTTTAATAAGATGGGGGAACAGTAGGCTAATTACGTAATGATTGAAATTGTTGCTTTTCCAATTACGTATCATCCGTTTCTTGGGTTCAGTTGCTAACAAAGTTCCATTGCAATAAACTGAAACTTGTAAATCGGTCATACGTAATTGCAAAAGTAACAATTTCAATAACTGAAATCACAGAATTGTTGGCAACAAAGTTACGTAATTAGCCTACTGGTGTGAACGAAATTGAGTTACAAATTCGATCTAAAGCATTTCAATCACGGAACATTCAGTAAAATAAATCGTGAGCGCATTGTTATTTGGTATACAGGATGTCCCAAAATTCGACGTCAACCCGGAATCGGGTGAAAAGGCAAGTCATGCTGGTTGGCAGAAAAATATTAAAAAAAAATGTAAGTTGCATGATTTTGCAAAAATGTAAGTTGCATTAATTTTTTATTTTGAATTTTTGTGTATGAGATAAGTCCTATTTTTATGCAAGCTTAAGCAGCTGGTTTCAAAATTTGATTACATTTTAGAGAAGCATTATTCAAAGTAACACAGCAAAAAAAAAATGGGAAAAAGTAAAAATTTGTGGCAACAGGACTGAAAAGACAGTCGCAGGGTGTGCAATATTGCGTTTTTTTTTAAATGTATGCAACTTAGATTTTTTTTAATATTTTTCTGCCAACCAGCATGTCTTGCCTTTTCACCCGATTCCGGGTTGACGTCGAGTTTCGGGACACCCTGTATTATAGAAGGTAATCGTATAGGCAATATTATAGAAGAATAAAGTTTGGATTTGCAACCATTTTTAATCAAATAATATTGTGGGTATCCCGCTTCCCTTCCGATGCAGGTCCACCTGAAAGAAAACGGTCTCAACGGAATTGAGGCCTTCATATCTAATAACTGTTGAGCAAAGAGATCAAAACCACGCACCTTCTACCAAAACCACTTGGATTAACAGAATCAACTGTAGACGTCTCATTGGGAAACAATAATTTAATTAATATATATGAACACAAACGACACGATTGATTTAAGGTTCAATTCGTTCGAAGAACGACACTGTAATGAGATAACTATTGTTGGAACTGCAAGACAACAGTTTTAGATAATGGTATGTTTACGTTCGCACCAAGATGGTGATCTAATATATTTTGTAAACAGCACGCAAAAAGGATTGTTGCGTATTGCGTTTATATAACAATAATACAGTTCGATCATTAACGAGAGCGCAGAGGCTATACGAAAATAAATTCTTGGTACTTTCCGTGTCAATTCAACTTTTTGAGTTATCTTAGCGCCTGGTAAAAATTACCAGAAGTTACCTGCGAGTGTGTTCCCTGATCATTACAATCTAGACGCCTTCAAGGCCAGAGTGAATAGGCTGTTCCTAGACAGGCATGCTCCATCATCGCATCGGCCGCGTCGTCATTTACCCCCGGGGAGATGGCGATCAAATGCCTGGCTAGTCCCATGATATATGTCATTATTGAGCATATATTTCAAACATTTTCAAATTAGTTTAGACACAGCACGCAAACACAATGGAGGTGGATTTTCAGATCTGGTGTATCTGTGTTGGCGGCGGATTGTCAGACGTGTATCTGTATAGGTCATGTGCAACAAAGAAATTGTCAAGAAATGTCGTACTTTGCATGCTTCACTTCTATATAGTGTAAAATCGCGCCCGTATTTTTCAGACCCGTGAGACACATAGATTGTTCATTCGCCAAGAACCAATAAGGACCAATCATCCTTAACCTATTCCTTTGGCACTGTGTAAGTAGACAACTGGTAGTTTATAAGTAGGTAAATAAAGCTTACGCTTTTGTCTCTCAAGAGGAACAGGCAGAGACTTTGCTTTGTTCTGATTTGAACCAACTCTAACCTGACCGAATCAAGTTTATTTATAAGAATTATTTTTCGTTTATTTGGTTACGTAATTCTGTTACCAATATGCTTCTTTACAGAAACAGCCTATTCACTCTAGCCTTGAAAGTGTCTTGCTTCTACTACTTTTAGTTCTGAAAAATCAGCAAAGTAGTCGAATGTAGAGTTTCGGACCGAACGCGGTTGGAAACCACAGGGGACGGCTAGTATAAAAATAAACTTGTTTATAGTTGCTTCAGTTATATCAAGCACAAGTACGTTTCTGCATGTAGTACTGCTGCCACCTCTGGCCGCTATGGATTCGGTGGAAAATCGTGTAAAGAAGTTGAATTGTGATCCGCAGTTGATTGTAGCTAAGCTGCAGAGCCTCGAGCACCGGCGTAGGGTTGCACGTTTGTCGGTCTTCTACAGGTTACATTTTGGAGAGTGTGCGAAGCAGTTGCACGACCTTATTCCGTCGGCCTCTCTCCGCCATTGAAAAACGCGATCCGGGCGAACGCTTCATCCTTATGTTCTGGATCTTCAAGCTATCCGCACAAGCCGCTTTAGTTCAACCTTTATAATGCGTACGGCTAAAGAATGGAACGCATTACCTGCTGGTGTAATTACGTTTATTATAATCTGGACGCCTTCAAGGCTAGAGTGAATAGGCTGTTCCTGACAGGCGTGCTCCATCATCGGCCGCATCGTCACTTACCACCAGGTAAGATGGCCTGTCTGGCCTAATTATTAAAAAAACAGACTTTACTAACCGAACAAAACATTTTCTGAATACGCACAGATTTGATTGTTCCATGAAACTTACCTACCCTCAATATTCCAGCGCCATTCAGAAATTCACCAATTAAACCTCCAAGAGCCGCCAGACCATAAAACGTTGTCGACCGCGTTTTATTCCAGCCACTTTTTATGAGAACTCGTCAAATTCATGAGGGAAAATAACTTTATTACATTGTTATAGATGTATCGCCGCTTTTTCCTTTTTGGACTATGTAAATTCGTATAATATTGCCCCTTGATGAATATTTAATTTTATTACTTCGGCTTTACCCCCGTTTTATAGTACACGCTTTAACCAGAATGTAGCATGTGGACATAACATGTTTTTCACTGTTCAGTAAAACTACGATTCGAGTCGTTCGCAAAATGGTAACGATTATTACGAGATAAAACTCGGCTCGAAGAACGACACATAGGCATAAATTTATCCCGACATTCAATGTAATGTCAGTGGCCGAGAGATTACGGTATCCGACTCGTAAGCGAGAGGTACCGGGTTCGAATCCCACTGCGGCCGTGTACCAATGACTCTTTTCTGAGTTATGTACATTAGTTGAATGCTAACCGATGCTCTTACGGTGAAGGAAAACATCGTGATGAAACCTGCACATTGAGACAACTGAATGTGTAACCATGATCCAATTTGGTCAGGTTCCCCTAGTCACGGAGGTCAGATGGCAGTAGCTCCGCTGTAATAACCTGATCTGCCAAATCCTGGATCATGGTCAAGGCGGACCCCCCGCCTTCGTAAGCGAGAGCACTACCGGGATATTGAGGCCAAGACGATTATGTTTTTATTATTAAATGTAGTTACCGAAATTTACACGGACGAAGTCACGGGCAAAAGCTAGTACCTACTCCCAATATCATATGAGCGAAAGTTTGTAATGATGGATGTTTGTTACTCTCTCACGCAAAAACTCTTGATCAGTGTTTAATGAATTCCAGAAACATAGGCTATAATTTATCCCGAACTACAATTACTGTCTACGGGAATACGGTAATACGATATATTAATAATAATTTATACATATAATAAGTATGTTTTTAAAAGTATATAAGTAGTTTTTTACTTATCTAACACCTACACCACTTCGCTAACTTTGGGGCTAGATGGCGCTGTGTAAATTATTTATTTATTTATATTAGTGGGCAAATCCCCCCGATTCTTCCACTCTTCGCAATCAAGTGTCAATGTCTGCCAGTCACTTGCGAAGGCCCGCAGCTCATCCGAATAATCAATAATAATTGTGTGAATTAGTCCAGGCATATTTAATTATTCAAAAAAGTCGCCACAAAAACCTACGAACAGTCGAATACGCGATCCAGTCAACCACCTCACCGACACTTAAAATCGTTAGAAGCATTGTGAGGACGTCGAGCAAAGCTTTCAAAAGTAATTTTCAGTCTCCAAGAGGGTAGCGGGGGGAGGAAAGGCACTTCCGGTTAACTCGAAGACCCTTTATGGAATTAGATACGGTGTACGCGGCCATTTTGAGCCTTGCAAAGGAGACGGGAAAGCCCCGGTTGTGCTTAAAGACTTTCTCTGTCTGTAGACGCGTTTTTTTTATTCCCAACAGCGTTATTCTTCGGTGCGTTTAACGGGAGTGTCCATCGCTTTGTTAATGTGAACGTAAAATTCGTTTTTTTGTACGTTTGAGTACTAATTAACACGCGGAAATGAATGAATGACCGATTTCTGAAATGTTTATTGAGTAATATTATGGACTATATTGGCCGTGTGGTGTCCGGCAGAGTAGAATAGCACCAACCCCTTACACTCGTGGGTGTCGTACAAGGCGACTCATGTTTTCGAGGCAAAATATCAAGAGTCTCCGTAGTATGGAAAATGGGCAGCAGCATTTTCCACTGTTATATTTAAACACTGCGATCTCCAACCCGCCTGCCAAGCGTGGAGATTATGGCAATAACCTCCCTTTTTGTGGGATAGGCCCTAAGTCCTGCAGTGGAGTGTTACGGGCTGTGATAATGATTATGGATTAGCTTTTGCCCGCAACTTCGTTCGCGTGGAACGGCATAATAGCTTTCATTACGACCTGAACTACCGATCTAAATAAAAAACTAACGAATAGTATAAGTACTAAAATATCGTATATCCCAAAAATCCCCACTGACAAATCCCCAGCAGTGGGGAGTGTTGCTTATTTTTCCAGGAATGAGTTTATGAATAACAACAAAAGTCAATTGGTAACTATTACATTGCAGTATCATTTATTTAACTTCATATACCTATTTGGAAAAATGTGGCGAATGAAATTCTTAACTAAAAGTTTAAAAAGGCACAATGGCTTTTAAGAATTATGACTAAACATAAAGTGGATAATCCATCCATTCTACTCTGATAAGTCTTTGAAAGCGGCTTAAAGTTATAAAACTGTGGATTCAGGCCAAAGTAAGTGAGTGTTATAGGAAAGTATGTTTTCAAGCTAATATCATTTTGTTTTAATTTTATAAGATTTGAAAACATTTTAGTGGCATAGTGGTAAATGTAACGACTCGCAAGCGTGAGGTACCGGGTTCGAATCCCACTGTCGCCGCGTATCAATCAATCTTTTCTGAGTCTTTTTTTGTGCTATTTAGTAAAAAACGAGCAGACAGCTCGTAAGTCTGTCTGGTAAGCGGTAACTGTAAAATTCATACAATTAGGATGCAGGTTACAAAAATGCAGAACCGCAGGTGCGTTGTCACTGAGAACTGAAATGAAATGCCTCATGCCTAGTTATAAAAAATTTATAAATATATGCACTTCTTGGTTAAGTTACTGTAATATTAAATCAATTTACTGTTATTAAATGTATATATAGATAAGTACATAAATGTAATAGTGTAGTGGCTCTCCAGACGTTTTTTTTACAATTCAACTGTAAGTCTGGAAGCATTTGGATGATAATAAATAAATAAATGCTTGTAATTTCGCTGGCAACCTTGTCCCCATGTTTGTACTTAAAAAAATCTTGTAAGTTAAATAAGACCCCTTTCCCGGTTTCCGATTAAGCTGAAGTTCTTCGTAGTTATGTTAGCTCGGTGACAATGCAATGTTGTGATACCATCGAGCTGATCTGACTGATGATGGAGATGAAAGATATTGGTAATGCCATTACAGTAATTAATACACACGATTATTAAGGCAATACCATTGTAGAAACAAAGCAAATACTTTGTGATAAGTTTACTGTTGAAATGGAACGCAAAATTACTAGTGTTGCCAATTACAAACATTATTAGAATAATCGACAATCGCAGTCCACTGCTGCATAAGCCTTCCACAAGCCGAATCATTAGCAAAACCAACCTACAGCAACCACGGAAGATGAGTAAAAGTCCTCTACATCCGTCCAAAACCACTGAAACCCTAACTCCCTCCTCCTGTAATTAAATTTGAGTCATCGGCTGGTTACAATCGCTGGGTGCGCAGTAACGCTCGGCTTACACGGGTCGGATACGGCCTAGCCAATATTTTACACAAATAAGTGGTTGTCAAAGTTGGTTACACTGAAACAGAATTATTCCTTCCAAATAGCGTTTGAGGATGACTTTTTTTTTTTTTTTTTTTTTATATTAAACAAGACAGGCATTTAACCGCCATCTCACCTGTTGGTAAGTGACGATGCGGCCGAAGATGGAGCATGCCCGTCTTGGTACAGCCTATTCACTCTAGCCTTGAAGGCATCCAGATTATATTGATCAGGGAACACACTCGCAGGCAACGCGTTCCACTCCTTAGCCGTACGCATTATAAAAGTCAAGCCAAAGCGGCTCGTGCGGATAGTTGGAAGATCCACGATATAAGGATGAAGCGCTCGCCCGGATCGTGTCTCCCGGGGGCATGAGCTCCCCCCAAAGTCTTTCCTCTGCTCTACAATATGGAATTTTTCAAAAAACTACAGTAAAGTCTACAAGTATTTCAAAGGCCGGTACCGCATCTGCTCCCTTTACACTGTAGATGTCCTGGACAACGGTGGCCAGTTTCCATCAGGTTTCCTAGGCAATAAAAAAAGGATAATTATTTCATCCAAATAGCATGAGCAATCCGTCTACATAACCGGTTATCAAACTGAAATAAAGTAATACAAAGACAATAATCAGAAAATCATGTAGACAGCGCTAAGTTGAATAGGTATTAATTTCTGCCGTATGGTGATAGATCTAACAATAGAAAGTTTTCCATATAAAAACAAAGTGATGACCGTAAGTGAGGCGCCAGTAATCCAAAAGTATCAAAAGTACAATGTGTCAAAAAACCTATTTTACAATTTTGATGTGTCAAAAGTTCACTGTAACTTTTGAAAGTTATAGTGTCAAAATGCCGGATGTTCAAAATTCCAAAAGTATCAACTCCGAGAGCACGGAGAGCTGTTACTTCGACTTAGTCAGATTACCCGCGTATTAGTTTATAAGATAATCAAAGATCTGAGTACTTTATAAGGCTGGATTTTCCTTTTATACAATATCGTTGTCCAGTGTATAGTCGAACAAACAGAAGGCTACACAGGGGATATAAAGAAAATGAGCGTTGAGGTACCTACAGCGCATGTTTAGCCTTTCATATATTCAACCGTACATTTGAACAAACAAATCGAACGACTTTATAACGATGAAGTCGATCAATGTTTCTTCGATCAACGAAATTGGACAAAGATATTTGATAACTGGAATATCAGCCACAGTTCCATAGAAAACAACTACTACTAGAAACTACTTTCATTGTTTTCTATGCTCAGTTCGATATCTAATACAGCATTGTGAAACGATTTCGGAGAAAGACCCCTGTAAACCCAGCTTCAGGAACCGTCGCACTTTATTGTTGTCACATCTGTTGCAGAGGGATTTGAAGGAACCGTTTTGAGGCTGCGGTGTGCTTATCGGCAATATTAACATCTGTCGCACTGATGAGAGATCGTCCGCAGTAGACACTCCAGCTGGATTTTGTTATAGAATGTAATTTTACAGCTGTAACGACAGCTCACTGTCACCAAAAGCGCAGTAGGTACTCCAGCTGGATTTTGTTATAAGTAGTTTTTTTTTTATAGCTGTAATTACAGCTCACTGTCACCCGAAGTTTGTACAGTGCTAGCAGTACGCCAAAAAATACTGTAAATGGTGTAAAAAGCATGAAAATCGTAAGGATTGATTTTTAGGCCATTGGAATCAATTTGACCAATCAATCAATGTCTCTTGGATCAAAGAAATTGGACAAAGATATTTGATAACTGGAATACCAGCCTCAGTTCGATATCTATTCCAGCACTGTGAGACGATTTCAAACGCAAGCCTACCAATAGTAAAAATAAATAAAAAAAAACGGAGAAAGCCGCTCCCTGTAAACCCAGCGTCAGGAACCGTCGCACTTTATTGTTGTCACATCTGTTGCACTGATGAGAGACCGTCCGCAGTAGGTACTCCAGCTGTCTAGAAGGCGCCTTTCTGAAGCGTTTGCAGGTTGGATTTCGTTATAGAATTTTTTATACAGCTATAATGACAGTTTACAGTCGGCAGTCAGCAACGGAATTGATATAGTGTTAGCGGTTCGCTATGCTGTAAATGGTGTAAAAAGCATGAAAATCGGAAATATTGATTTCTAGGTCATATGTATCAATTTTACCCCTATCACCAAAAAGTTAATAAAAAAGAAGAGTAGTTATGACGTAACTTTTTTTGTATGGGGAATTTTTTTGAAATTTATTTATTTATTATTTATGGTGTGGAATATTACCGATACGCCTTACCAGCAGCCAGTCGCCGTACCATTATAAATTTTGCTCCTATGATGACAAGATATGAAAAACACTAATGATGAAGCGCACTCTATTCGCTTCCGGAATAAATAAAAATAAATGATCCCTTGTCACTTGCCATTTCTATACGCGAGGAGGAACTTTGCAAATTGTTACTTACTTTCGAAGCCATTTCGGTAAATTTTTTTATGAAATGAGATATTTTAGTTTGCGCTGAAAATTTATGAGGCTGTTCGTTTTGTTTATACAATAATTTATCGCGAATTTAGCGAAATGAGAGTGTAACTTATGCCGTACGGTATTTTCTTAAGATATGAAAATGACGATATGTACGGCGAAAATTAATGAAATGATAATGTTCTTAAAAATTAGAGTAATAATATATGGGAGCGTCGTTGGAAGAGTGGTTAAGGTATCCGACTCGTAAACGAGAGGTAACGTGTTTGAATCCTACTGCGGCCATGTAGCTATGACTCTTTTCTGAGTTATATACATTAGTTGAATACTAACCGATACCTACTCGTACGGTGAGGGAAAACATCGTGATGAAGTCTGCACAGTCAGCCCACTGAATGTGTAACCATGATCCAATCTGGTCAGGTTCCCCTGGTACCAGGGTCACGGAGGTATGTATGTATGTATGTATGTAATCTCTTTATTGCATCAATTAATAACATTACAGGAAATAAAAATACAGTCAGGAGGTCAGATGGGAGTCGCTCCACTGTAATTACCTGATCTGCCAAATCCTGGGTCATCGCGGACAAGGCAGACCTCGGGTCCTAGTGCGCGAGAGCACAACAGGGACATCAACGCCAAGATGGATTATTATTAGTTATGAACAAAGATTATCAATGCTATGTAGGCATGCTAGGTAGTAGACAACCCTAAAACTAAAAGCCTACACAGAGAGCCTATAAAACTAATAGACAGCAGTCGTGAATTACCAAACCATACATCATACATAAGCTGTGTTGTTTTTTGGCAAACGGGGTAAGCCCATCGACTTAATAAAAGTTTGGATGCCCTTTTGTAGGCTTAATATTTGGTAGTAGAAACAGACTGGGGCTCAAATATATACTGTACCAGTGGATATTGGAATTTTAATCATATGAATTAAATTTTTTGTAAATTCTTATTGAAATTTATTTTATTTTATTATTTAAATGATTTTAATAGAATTATATTCTTATTATTAACTATTACGTACGTTATGAATGTTATTAATATTAATTGATATTAATATTGATTGAAATTAACTGTTATTAATTTTAATTACATATGCTTAGACGGTGTATGGCTATTACTATGAATAAATGAAATTTATTTATTTCAATATACATTTATAGCGTTACAGTATATGATATGATCCAATTTAAATTTGTAAATAAATATCCTTGAATAATACACAGCGCCATCTAGCCCCACAGTATGCAAATATTGTGTTATGTCTGAATGTCAGTCTGAAAACTGATATACTACTTATATATTTATAGTAGCAACAAATTCCCGTCCTGATCCGATATTTATATCTACGTTTGAGTAAATAAAAAAAACATTTACATAGCAAACAAATTTATTTCTGATCCGGACTAGCAACTACAATATTTATATCTAAAAAAATCATCTTGGCGTCAATGTCCCGGTCGTGTTCTCGGTTCTTGCACACGAGGACCATGGGTCCGCCCTAACCATGATTTAGGATTTGGCAGATCAGTTTTTTACAGTGGAGCGACTGCCATCTGACCTCCATGGGATGGGATGGGACCCTGGTGACAGGGGGAACCTGACCGGCCCGGACTGGATCATGGTTACACATTCAGTTGTCTGACTGTGCAGGTTTCAATGTTATGACATACCGACGCTCTTACGATGAGGGAAAAACATCGTGATGAAACCTGCACATTCTGGCAACTGAAGATGTTGCCACGAACTCAGAAAAGAGTCATTGGTACATGGCGACAGTGGGATTCGAACTCTCTCGCTTATGAGTCGGACCCTCTCCCCACTAGGCCACTGACCCTCCTACAACCTACAAAACAAACCATATAAAAAGTCCAAATAAATAAAACGAAATCTATATCTTCAAGCCATATCTTCCACCGCTTGCCTCGAAGGGCAAACCGTTTGGCACTTTGACAAAATATCGGGCAACTCTCGCCCCGGGCATAAAAAACCCATGGAGACTCCTTCCTGTTTTTAGGGACCCGTCGCCTGCTGGCAGACTGCACGGTTCTTTGCTCTTTGTTTTGTACGGAACGACTTCGGAGTCTGCGTCGCAGTGTTTTGCGGGTTGCCTGTTGTGAGAAACGGTTGAGTTGATATATGGTTTCGGAGTAAGAACTTAGAATCGAATTTAAGATAACGTAGCGGATAGAAAAATGCGGATAACCCCTGACCATGTTTACTTAAACTTTAATATTTTCTAAACTACTGAACCAATTTTAATTAAACATAGCTAAGAACAGTCTCGATCAAACTGGCTTTCAAACAGAGAAAACCGCATCCAATTCGGTCCATCCGTTCGGGAGCTACGATGCCACAGCAGATACACAAAGCCACAGATACATAGATACACGCTTCAAACTTATAACACTCCACTTTTTTCGTCGGGGGTTAAAAATACAATCAGATTCGATGAGGTACATACACTACAATGTAAACAATGCTAATCGGCTAGTTCGGCTTCGTAGAGAATCATTTACGCACGGTTGCCAGACCTGAAAGATGAAGTAGTATCAAGAATAGAAAGGGATGTTAAGATGGTTCGGGCATGTAGAGCGAATGGATAAAAGACGATAGACGAAAGAGGTATATAGCGCGAATCTGGAAAACCGGCCCTTAAGAGGACGACCCAGGAAAACATTCACTGATCAGATGTGGTAAGAATAAAAGGAGATGTATGAAAAGAGTTGTGGATATATGCGAGGCTAGGGAGTTGTGTCTAGTCGTGTGTTGTTGTATAGTCTCTGCCTACCCCACCTGTGGGACACAGGCGTGAGCTTTATGTATGTATGTATACCAGATTGGGTTTTTTCCATTTTGGGGTGATTTCGAGGATATGTGAGGAAATTTTTTAATGTAGTTGTCATACAAATGTATAAATTTTGTGGAAAATAAATTGAGAACTGGGGACATTTCATAATTCCTATCTGGCAAACCTACATCTACGTAATTATACGCGGCGCAACCGAATCTAGATGTGCATTATTTTCCGACATACCTACTCTTATCTAGGTATTTAAGTTAATAATACAAATAAGGTTTCTTGAAATTCCAAAACTACTACCGTTTCTACCATTTTGCCATAATCTCCAAGCTGGGCAGGCGGGTTGTGGATAGCACATTGCTTGCAGATACGTCTGTCCGCATTTCACACTCACCCGCATCAGTGGCCTGACCGTGGCAGGAACGACTGTCCACCGGCGCTTTAACTATCGCTACGTAAATAACAAATGAACTCGTTCCCATAGGTACAAACAGATTTCTACATCTGTCTTTGCTAGCGGCGGAGATTCAGTGCCCGGGCCGACGAAATGGCTAAGTCGTGACCAAGGAAATTTGACCATTACTTGAATCAGTACTTCATTGTACCCATAACACAAGCTTTGCTTACTTTTGGGCTAGGTGGCGCTGTGTGAATTTGTCCAAGGATCTATATTTTTTATTCTACGCAGCGACAAACGAGCAAATACCCCACCTGACGGTAAGCGGTAACTGTCGCCCATAACATCTACGATTCTTGCATTTAGGTTGCAGGCAACAAAAGTGCAGAACCGCAAGTGCGTTGTCATTGTGATATTTATTTATTTATGCAATCCGTGGATCTAAGAAATTTTGAAGAGTAGGAGGTTTGTCCCAAATGATTATGCAATTTTGGAGTATATACCAATGACAGAAAGCTTTTATCATTTGTAAACAAATGTGCATTGCCCTTCCCGTACAGTAGATAATTGTGTTGCACCCGCACAGTCACCGCTGTAAGTTTTATGCTACGCGGTGAGTCTGATACTATGCGTAGTACGCGTTTACTATCCGGTTTGTAAGCGGTGACGTATACGGGCCTTTCTTTCCCATTATAGTACTTTCGATGAGTTAGGAAAAACAGAATTCAGTAATACTCAGCATAGTCATCATGGGTGTGGCCAGCAAAACACTCCGCATAGCATGGTATACAAATACATAACCACGGCTCATGAATATAAAATATGGACCCCTCTGAAAATGCGCAAAGTTTTGGCCAAACCTTCTTCATGGTACATTTGGTATCGATTTGAAAATGATACATTCCGAACATCCGAATGCCATTAACTTATTTACCCAACTCTATTACGGCACTCTTGAAACTTCAAAGAAATACGCTTAATATTAATGTTTCTCATATTTTCGTAGGTTTCTGATGTTGCGAAACATAACCTATAATAATATTATTATTTTTCGCCGAAGAAATGTTGTTCGGTAAATAGGAGACAATGTTATTGAAGTGAAAATATTTATTAAAGCCAATGAGACTTTATCAAGAAATAGATGTATGAAAAATCGACTTAAGAAAGTAAGAAGTCTGTCAAGCTTCAGTCTGGACAAAGACACAGACAAATAATTATTATTTACACGCAATACTAAATGAATCATACCGCCTACGATTGAAGTTGGAATATTGGAAATACTTAAAACAGATGACTTTTTTATAGCCTAGGGAGGCCCTCGGCGAGGCGGTCCGTCTGAGAGGATCAACAGAGGACACTGCGTCATGGCCGATCTAGGAGACAAGCGTGCAGTTGATACTAATCTTTATTTATTATTTTTAGTTAGATCTCTGCGGAAGGCCTATGCTTAGCAGCGGGCGTCTTCTGGCTGATATATGACTCCAGACTCTGGCCAGCTCAAAAATTAATACGTATTACTATGGCGTAATTTTGCTGTCTGCCTTGATCCAATCTGGTCAGGTTCCCCTGGTAGCAGGGTCATGGAGGTCAGATGACAGTCGCCCTACTGTAATTACCTGATCTGCCAAATCCTGGATCATGGTCAAGGCGGATCCCGGGCCCTCGTGCGCGAGAACACAACCGGGACATTAACGCCAAGATGAGTAATTTTGCTGTCTGGCTTCCATTTATTTAGCCAAAGCCACAGCCCACAGCGAATAAATTTGCCCTGTTTTCTTTTCTAGTAATTGGGTGAGAACGAACGGGTCCTTTAGCAATTCGTCTCCTTCACTCCCAAGGTGACCGTTCGTTTCATGGTAATTAATTATTGTCGCGAAGCTGATGCGCTTGTCCAATGACCCTCGTGTCGATTCGATTCCTAAGGTTTTTAGTGAGTGAAAATAGTTTTTATGACAGTTTAGCCCTTGCCAGCGTTACCATTTTAAATGTCCTCCGAATTATATGAATGCTGGTACTACAGGTAGGTCACGCTGTATCTCTGGTTCTACCTACTCGAATTAGATGAAACATGGCTTAGATTTTACTCTGGACTGCAAGCTATCAACCTTTTAAATCCGAATCAAAATCCGTTAAGTAGTTTTTGCGTGATGCGCAAACTGACAGACAGACAAAAATTCCAAAAAGGCTCGTCTACGGCATCAGCAACCTAAGTGGAGCGGATGCGGTGCCGTTTGACGTACCTGTATACTTTTTGGTACATACCTATCATGAAGAAGCCCAAGTTACACTGCAAAAGAAATACTTCGGAATGGAGAGCATTCCACTTCTTGCACGTGCGCGGTTTCTGGTTTCTGGTTCCATTGAATTAATTGGGGCCCAACCACAGAGGGCGCCGACCGGGCCGGGAAGTCGGAAGTCGGAACTGTCGGCTCCATTGGACAACCGCAAAGTAATTCAGTAAAGACAATTAAACTGCCTCCCAACGAAAACATCTGGCGCAGAGTTTTACAGGTCATCGGTTCCTTTGTGTAACAGCCATCGTTAGAACTTCCCGAAGTGAGATTGTACAGTTCATTTCTTTACGTTTGATAAAGGGCTGGAGATTTCGGGCGAATATTGTTCTTTGGTTTTCAGATGGTGTAACTTGTGAGACGTAAGATCTCGCTTTTGCTCGCGACTTCATTCGCGTAAAATTCGATAATATTATCATACTAGTGGACTTGGTGCGACTTTCGTCCGCGGGGCGTCCTACCCCTACCCTATATCTACTTTACATCTAGTTTACCCTTACTTTTTTCTAATAAAACCCTTTTTTTTCTAATAAAACCTTCCTCTTGAATCACCCTATCTATTGCTGAAAACCTAGTATTTTAAGAGACCTAGTCGTACATAAATACATACATAGACGGGCAGACAGGGGGCAGACGACGGGATGCAACTTTTTTTATTTTATTAAGCACTAGTGTACGGTAACAACAGCATTAGTTTTCACTGTGTCGCTGTCATTTACGCATTAGCTATGTTTTATACTATGTCCAGATGTCGTGTTGCAGTAGGAACCATATTGGATTTCGGAAAAAAATTGTATAATAGGACCACGATAAGTCCGAATTGACTGACAGTAGCAAAAATTATAAAATGTTGATATGGCAATAATCTGGGGATAATCTGTCCTTGTCAGTCCTTGACAGTCCTTCTTGTAAAAATTCAGAAATTTGGCTTGAACTTGTACTTTTATTTTGACTAAATTATTAATCATGCTGAAAATTATCTCCCGCACTTCCTTTTTAATTGTTTTGCCCATTATTTAATTATATCGTTCATAACTCACGAAAATAAACAATCCTACAGAAATCAGATAGTTTGTTATGACTTTTATGAATGACGTTCTATTACTTCTTAAAAACTTGTCTAAGTTGCCATAGAGTTTTTTTTTTTCATAAGTTATTCGGACTTAGCGTGGTCTTATTATAGGTATGTGCCTTCTGTATATAATTTTTTTTCTATATGGTATGTGCTAAGTTCTGAGTTATATTACAAGCTACAACACTGCAAATTTCATCATAATTTGCTCTGTAGTTTTTGCGTGAATCAACCACTCTAACAAACTTTCGCATTGCGACCTGCGTGTTGCCCACCCATCCTGTAAAAACCCATAACCCCATTTGCTGCTCATCCTTAATATGTTTTAATAATCAAATGTAGTCTGTGTCAGCTGGGAATTGCGGAGCGGAGCATCCTACCTGCATGTAAAATATTTTTATTCTATTTCGCTGTAACGTGTTGTAGCGCAGACAATTTTTTTGTTTGTTTAACAAATATCACATACCTATTCACTGTGACTGTTTTGGTGTTTTCATGTTATTATTTAGCATACTATATTGCTAGCTTCCCCGCGGATAACATGAGGATCACTTGGAAATTTGAGATCATCTCATATACCAGACAATTCTGGTATTTCAAATCAGAATTCATACTTACATCCATTTCAGCGTAAAGGAATAACAAACTTACGTACACTTGACATTCGCATTTGTCATGTAAGTTTCGATCCCATTTTAAATATAAATGTTATCATGTTACAGACAAAGTAACAATTTAACATTTTGAACACAGTATACGAATACGCACATGTACAGTCGCTAACAAAACATATCGGATAACTTTATAGTCGGTGCCAAATAGTTGCCAGTAGCGGACGTTGACCTTTCCGCTGGAATTAATTTCTAAGTGGTAAAAGCAATTCCTTTAATAATTTAAATAATCGTATTCATATCTTTACCATTTGCTAAGGATTGCCAGGCTAAAGTGGCAGTGGGCAGGGCACACATAGCTCGAAGAACAGATGGCCGATGGGGCAGTAAAGTTCTCGAGTGGCGACCACGTACCGGAAGACGAGCGTGGGTAGGCCTCCCACAAGGTAGACCGAGGACCTGTTAAAGATTGCAAGTACCACCTGGATGTGGAAGGCACAGGATCGGCTTTTGTGGGAATTTCTGGGGAAGGCCTATGCCCAGCAGTGGGTGTCTTGCGGCTGATATGATGATGATTAAAATTTAGTACAGTTTATAATATTTTTCATATAATTTTCATGAAATAGTTTCTGCAGTGAAAATTTTATTAAAAGTGCATTGCCCCCTCTCATCTGCCATTACTAGTCATTAGAAACGAAGTTAGGCAATTGACTAAAACGGTCCTTTCACAAATAATTTCTACCTACATAATTTTTTACAAATATAACCCTGTGAAGAAATAAAACAATCGGCACACAGGTCAATGCCCTCATTTCGTTTACCTTTGTGTACGCACTTACTTTTCATACAAAGACAGTTTCGACATTCGAATTCTGACCCCGACTGTATCGCAGCACATTAACCGAAGGCATCCGATACTGCATTATAGAGTGGCGTTATGAAACCGTATCAGCTTTCACACACGCCGCCGCGTAATCCCACCGAATATGGCCACGCGTGGGCTTACAGCCCCACGGACGACATACCGACGCTGTTTTAAAATAATAAAATAAAAAAATCATCACACATTTTAAGGGTATGTTCCGAGTTTCCTACCGCGTACCTTTGTTGACGAGTAGCCCGATATTTCGACACAGTTGCATGCATCATGGTCACGGGACGACTGTCAGTCAGGGTCAGGTCAGTCGGGGTCAGTCGCCCCTTATTGGCGCCTTATTATCATATTGGCGTTAGTGCCCCGGTTGTTCCGACGCGCGAGGGCCGGGGTCCGCCTTGACCATGATCCAGGATTTGGCAGATCAAGTAATTACAGTGGAGCGACTGCCATTTGACCTGACGGAACTGTATTTCTAACAAGCAAACTCATTGTAATATAATAATAATATAAGTTTATTGTAGCTTCAAAGTAATACAATTTCATGAGTATTGAGTTATACACATAGGTACCACTATATTATGTTGTGTTACAAACGAAGTACTTAATATGAGTAACAAGTGGATAAATTGTAGCAACGTAAATGCATTTTATTTACACGCTTTTATTTCTTTTCACAGTTATTCCCACATGTCGATTACGCATCGCATCCTTAAAAAGAAAAACGCAAACAAACAGAAACAACAGCCATGCCCGCAGCCCGTTACAATATTCGTGAAAGTTACAAAAAAAAAAAAGCTTTTTAGACACCCACACAAACCCGATACCAGCAAAACCGCGCACCGCTCCGGTATGACGGAACGCGAACGGAATAGACACACAAAAATATCTGGTTACCATACCAACTGCTCCACAGAATGGGCCGTACAGCTATTTTGTGTCAAACAAACAGCGTTTGTGTCAATTGGTTTGTCGTAAAGCCTGTTTCGGATTAACGGGGCCGGAGTGGCGTTTTGACAGGCCAGTGATGGGCTTAGTGGTGGTAACCGGCGACTTATCGATAGTGTTAATTGGATGATTGGAGTAATCTGTCTCTAGAAGCCGGTGTCTTGAAAGAAACGTATTTTGACGAGTGCTAGTTTTAGTGTATGGAAGCCTATTTATGGTAGAACGAATATCTATACAAATTATTGGTGGATTATGATCGGGCCTTTTATCCCGCTGAGGCCATGTACCAATGACTCTTTCCTGAGTTATTTACATTAGTTGAACTCTAACCGATGCTCTTACGGTGAGGGAAAACATCGTGATCAAACCAGCAAATTCAGACAACTGAATTTGAAACTATGATCGAGTCTGGTCAGGTTCCCCTGGCAGCAGGGGAGGTCAGATGGTAGTCGCTTCACTGTAATAACCTGATCGCCAAGTCCTGGATCGTGGTCGGGGCGGAACCTGGGCCCTCGTCCTCGAGAGCACAACCGGGACATTAACGCTAAGATGATTTGTGCATGATTAGGTTATGTGTGTGACCTAATCATGCACACAAAACATCCCAAGTTGATAACATGACTACAATTTTTAGTGACGCGTTAGTTATTTATTGTTAACGAAATAAAAACGGAAAAAACCCAATCATCGATAACCTACTAATTAATCCCATCCCTATCCTTTCGGACACACGACTATCGGGTTACAAAGAATCCGCGCACCCACGACTGCGTTTACCTCTTTTTCTCTCCCATAGCGAGTAAAAGAGACAGCTAAGAAAGGATATCTCGAAAACTGTCAAGTGTGTCCCGATTTACTGGACATCTTTGGGAACTAGGGTAGTACCCTCATATGAATGTTTTGTTATAGAGTTCAATGACTAGTTTTATGTCCCTTCCTGCTCCATAATATAGAGTATGGGAAAGGGTAATGATCTCATAAGCCAGATGCTTTCTGAGATGTAGGCATTGTGGTTCGGTTCGAAGAATAAGGTTACCCTAGTCAGCAATTATGGGCATGGGGTTCTGCATATTTTTATTATAAACAACGACAAACGAGCAGACAGCCCAGCTGATAGTTAGCGGTAACTGCTGCCCATAACATGTACGATTCATGCAGAACCGCAGGTGCGTTGTCATTGTGAAAACTAAAATAAAATGCCTGTAATTGCGCTGGCTACCTTATCCTTCCAACCGAAACACAACAAGGCAAGCGTAGTTGCTTGGCGGCAGAAATAGATAAGGCGGTAGTGCTCACACAGACAGGCTCAGACTCGGCAGAGTTCTACCGCCTATTAAGCGCAATTAACCATTTTTGTTACATAAAACTAAGTGCATGAATTCTACTAATATCCTGTCCTACTACGTTACCGTTTTCCATAAGATAGGTGTACAAAAAAATGTACCCGTGAACTGAAGGAGTCGGCACCCAGGCCCCATGCTGCCGGCCAACGCAAGACGTGACACGGCCGAAACAAAACAAAACATATTATTGAACACAACTCCACTATCCCACGATCGAAAATAGAAATCGTAAAAAAGGTTGCATATTCCGTCAATCTCGCTGCCATCGCTGCAACTGCATATCCAACCGGGATTAAAAGAAAAAAAAAATACACGGACCAAACAATGGAGGAAACCAAGTCAAAATGTTGCTCGAATCACAAAAGTTACATTTGCCGGGAACTCACCAACAATTTGTTGGTGAAGTGTCTGCTTTCGGCCGCATTTGTAAGTTTGTCAATTTGGATAAAAGCCGGACGGACGTGTAGGTTGGTAAGTTTTATGGGTTCATGTTACTACTGATAGAACGTTGCCGTCTCTCTGTTCTGGTTGGGTTTCGAGATTCTGAGATTTACTTATTTGGGAGTCGAGACACAGAGTATTGGATCAATACAATACCAATGTAATTATATTAAAACGATATTCGGATTTACTTACGTATGGGTTTCTTTAAAAAACGCGGTAAAAATTGCAAGCATTTATAGTTAGACAGTCCCTGCTTTGGTTCGCAATGAGTGCAGTGCTGGCCATGCTACTATTTCTTTGTGCTTCTCAAGCGAGCAGACAACCCATCTGACGGTAAGTTGCAACTGTCGCCCGTAACATCTACGATCCTTACATTAGGTTGCTTGTAACAAAAATGCAAAACCGCAGGTGCGTTGTCACTGTGAGAACTAAGATGAAATGCCTTATGCCTGTAATTTCGTATGATGGCCTCGGCCTGCATGCTTGGTCAGCATAAAATAATAATATATATAAAATAATCATCTTAGCCTTAATGTCCCGGTTGTGCGCTCGCGCACGAGGGCCCGGGTCCGCCTTGACCATGATCCAGGAATTGGCAGATCAGATTATTTATTTATTTATTTTATTTATTTATTTTTATTTGGAAGGTCATCAGCTTATCAAACAGATCAGACAGAAGTACTTAATGCTATAAACAGTTAGCTAATAATAGACCTTCACTAATAGATCTAGAATAGGTTATAAACTTAGCGTAGGCAGATAGCCGAGGCAAATTCCGTAGGCACACGAAATATCAAATGACATGATAAAAAAAAAAAGTAAAAAATATTTAGCACTTAAATAATAATTTAGCAACCCAATGACATAAGAAAACAACCACCCAATACTTACTGCTCAAAGAATACGTTACTTAGCAGTTTACGCGCTGCGTGAACGCTCGTATTAAAAATATCAAGATCAACGCCCAATTCCAATAATGAATTACAACTCCTACTCGCCCGAATAAGATACGAATTCTGTCTGTAATTAGTAGAGGCTTGGGGATATATAAACGGTACCTTACGACGACCACCATGACCTCTAGGCACCCGAAACTGCAATTTACAGAGTAATTTGGGACAGTCTACTAAACTAGAAGCTATTTTTAACATGTAAGTTACATCTGCAATATTGCGTCGGAGAGACAATGGCATCAAATGGAATTTTTTACATAAATCTAAATATAGCTCAGACTTATAATAAATTTTAAGTCTATAGCACAGGTACTTCATAAACTTAATTTGAACACGTTCGAGTCTTGTTTTATAAACGTCGTAGATGGGATTCCATATTTGAGAAGCGTATTCCAAGGTGCTTCTTACATATGCGCAATATAAAACTTTGAAGGTCTTAGCGTTTTTGAAATCCTTGGTTACACGCATGAGAAAACCCAATGACTTCGATGCCTTAGCAACAATGCTCTCAATGTGGTTATTATAGACCAATTTGTGGTCCAGTACAACACCCAAGTCCCTAACTGAAGTATTCCTAGCAAGTGAGTGGCTTCCAAGGCGATAGTTATATACAATAGGTATAGGTTTACGTGTAAAGGAAACAACACTACATTTTGAAGGATTCAGATCAAGATTATTAACAGAACAATACTCGACGAGTCTAGTAAGGTCTTCTTGCAGTGCATCGATATCATTTACGGTAGATATACTTGAAAAAATCTTCATATCATCTGCGAAGCAGAGAAGATGTGAGTTGTGAAAACAGCTAATAATGTCGTTGATGTAAATAGCAAACAACATAGGTCCGAGCAATGAACCCTGGGGAACACCACTAGGAATTACTACCCAACTCGACATGTAATTGTTTACTACAACCGCCTGAGACCTATTCTCAATGTAAGATGCAAACCATCTAAGCAAGTCCCCACATATTCCCACACTTTCCAACTTTGTGAGAAGACGCCTATGATTTATTCTGTCAAATGCTTTGGAATAGTCCGTATAGACGACGTCCACTTGCATACCAGCATCTAGGGTTTCAGTTAGAGCGTCGGTGGCCGAGCGGTGACAGTATCCGACTCGTAAGCCAGAGGTCCCGGGTTCGAATCCCGCTCCGGCCATGTACCAATGACTGTTTTCTGAGTTATGTACATTAGTTGAATACTAACCGATGCTCTTACGGTGAGGGAAAACATCGTGATGAAACCTGCACATTCAGGCGACTGGATGTGTAACCATGATCCAATCTGGTCAGGTTCCCCTGGTAGCAGGGTCATGGAGGTCAGATGGCAGTCGCTCCACTGTAATTACCTGACCTGCCAAATCCTGGATCATGGTCAAGGCGGACCCCGGGCCCTCGTTCTCGAGAGCACAACCGGGACATTAACGCCAAGATGATTATTTTTTTTTTTATCTAGGGTTTCAGTTAGAAAGTCGTTGAAAAGAGCAAGATTACTGACAGTGGATCTGCCGGGTATAAACCCATGTTGGAAATCGTGAAGAGATTGCTTAATGGCCGCATGTACCTGCTTGTGAATCACTTTTTCAAACACCTTTGACACTATACACAATTTCGATATGGGCCTATAATTGATCACTTCCGTTCTTGAACCTTTTTTATAAACGGGGGTGATGAAAGCAGTTTTCCATAACGTTGGTACTGTACACTCCTTCAAGGACCTTTGGAACAGCAGACAAATAGGAACTGAGATGGTATCAGCACATTCTATCAAAAATATTGCTGGGAGTTGGTCGGGGCCAGCTGATTTTCCTGGATCTAGCTTAGACAACAAAATTGCGACATATTCGACATTCACCAAGATTTTTGAAATGACAGACGTAGGTAAATCATAAGCAGCGCTAGTGTCGACCACCTGCACCGGTTGCTGTTTACTTGAGTCGAGGAAATTGGATAGAAAATAGTCTGAGAAAACATTGCAAATATCAATACCTGTACTAAATGTTGAATTGCCATATGTCAGGTTACTCGGCAAGACATTACTTTTTGTTTTAGTGTTGTAATAGCTCCAAAAATGCTTGGGATTATCTGTAATTGCTTCTTCTATAGAACGTATGTACCTATCATAACAGCTGATTTCAAGTGTTTGGGCTCTGGCTCGTAATAACTTCATCTCCAGCTTATCTGCCAAATTTCGATATTTTATAAATTTGCGGTAACACTTGTATTGTTCCTTAATAACCCTTTGAAGCGACTTAGAATACCAAATAGGGTACTTTGAGCCAGAACACGATTTGCGAGGTATATGTTTATCTCTAATTGAATAAAAAATTGAATAGAAGTAACTAACACATTCCTCCAATGACCTCTGCTCAAACTCAATTTCCCAATTTAATTTTTCCACCTCTTCGTTGATTATGTTGTAATTACCCTTATTGAAGTAATATTTTGTTCGCGGCGCAGCAATCAAAGGTTTATAGTTAGCCGGGTGGTATCTTAAGAATAACGCTCCATGATAAACATCAATAGGTACCAATGGGCTATCGCAACTAGATACAAAAACGTCATCGTGATTTGAAAGAACTAAATCCAAGATTCGACCGTAAATATTTAATACACAGTTAAATTGCTTTAGCCCGTGTAGGTATAAATCATCCACTAAACAGCACTCATCGTTTGTGATGTTACCCGACGGTACAAGAAAGTTTTTACCATGCGATGTCCAAATAATGTTACTTAAATTAAAGTCGCCTACGATTAAGAATTTGTCGTTGGGGTTAGAAATAACTACGTCGCTTAGTTTATTTAAGAAATTCGATAATTGTTTGGAAAAACTATTACCTAAATTTTGACGACACAAGTATATACCACAGATGTGTATGTTATTAATTTTTCGCGTAATTGAATCTTGTATGGAGATAGTAACCCACAAGTCCTCGGCTGTCGAGTGGAAGGTAGGCTGCGCTGAGGCACACACACTTCCCATGATTGCGATCAAAACACCGCCACCTCGAGTCTGCTTTGTAACACCGCAATCACGATCGCGCCTCCAAACGACATACCTATCGTCAAAAAGTTCCGTGTCCCTAACACCATCGTTTAACCACGTTTCCGTTAGGATTATAACATCGCAATTATTCAGTCTCACGTTGCGATAGAAGTCCGTGGTCTTAGTTCGTAATCCCCGTGTATTTTGGTAGTAAATACTTAAATAATTAGCCATTTATAAGCATAGAAAGTAAAAACATAATTTGCAACCAACATAATAACAGGCAGAATTCGATAACATGCATATAATAAACGGGAACTGGAGAGTAATTCGCGTAGGTAACAAACGCAAGCGCAAGCAGGTAAGAAAATGGTGCAGTATGATAGAAATTGCATAAGTGTGAGCGGGTTAGTATTAGAAACACGAGCGCCGTCCGCCGCGCATTGTTTGTTTACCTCGATGCGACTCGAAGAAAGGTAATGCGTCAAGTCGGGGGCGCGCAACCTTTTTGATAAGTTAATAAAAATCTTTGAGCAGTGCATTTTAGGGTTCACTAAAATTAATGAAAAAGCTGTTGGTAGCAACGGAATAAGGCAGTAGCAACAGTAACCAAGCCTGGGCGAAAAATTGACTAAGTAAACTTGTTTAAATCGTCCTCCTTAGACACGATAAACACACCACTTGAATCACTTTTCCGGACGTGGATCTTCCCGTATCTCACCCAGACATATTTATAGTCTTTGTCCTTCGCGCACTTCTTAGTTTTGTTGAGCAGTCCCTTTAATCTTGGCGTTAGATGGTCATTAACGTAGATTCGACGTTTGTCGTCGACGAATCCTATTTCTTCTGCGGTTACAGTTTTCTTCTCCCGGGCGGCAGCTATAAAATCCTCCTTGAGGTAGCGATTTATAAATCGGACTATTATAATCTTCTCCTTGTCGTTAAAAGTAGGCACTCTAGAAATATAGTCGATTTGCGTCCTTGGGATACTGCAAGCTATCGTTTTCGATATGTTTTCGAAAATATTAAACAAATTTTCTTTGGATTTGAAGGGTACCCCTCTAATTTCAAGATTGTTCATTCTTGACCATTGGTCCTTATCCATTATGTCGGTGCGAAGCCGGTCAACGCTCTGTTGGGTTGAAGTTATTTTGACGTCAACGTTGATAACTTTAGATAATTCGTCCTCAACATCCTTCAGACGCTTGCCGAACTCGGATAAACTGGTGCTATTCGCTGTGCACGCTATCTTCAGATCTTCCAATTCATTTTTTATGGCCTTTACATCATCCACCAATTCAGGGACGCGGTCAACGTGTTTCTTGACTTCCCTGATCTCCTTCAGGATGATTTCCAGCGAGGGTAAGTGCTGTTTTGCTTTAACACACTTTGGGCACCTGAATGCGGCTCTCTTCTGAGACCTAAAGGTACGATAGACCACTTCCTCCACTCCAGCACAGGCAAAACATAGGTTCTTATTGCAGCCAGCACACAACACCAGATCGTTAGAGGATGCACTACAAGATCCGCACGCGGACGACATTGTCAATAATAAATAAGGTTACTATTATTTTTATAGTTAAAAAAGTGCAAAAAAGGTTGATCAGCACTGAATGTTATCGGTCAGTGTCGATGATAGTACGAGTTCCGCGTGTTGTCCCTGCGACCGATCGACGCAAACTGATTTTATTGGAGCGACTGTCATCTGACCTCCGCGACCCTGCTGCCCGGGGAACCTGACCAGCGGGGCTATTGGCTAACTCAATTGGAAACTGAATTTGATATTAGATAATACTACACTACGTCATTTACTTTGGCCACTGACAATAGCGTCTACCAAATTTGAGTAGTGTTGGTGTAGAGTTAGTGTTAAGTAAATATTTTTTTATGTCAAATTCAGTTGTCTCAGACCATATCATAGTTACACATTTAGTCGCCTGAATGTGCAGGTTTCTTCACAGTGTTTTCCCGCACAATGTATATAACTCAGAAAAGAGTCATTGGTACATGGCGGCAGTGGTATTTAAACCTGGTACTTCTTGTATACGGTTCGGATACCTTAGCCCCGAGGGTACAGACGCTCCACGAGTGCAGCCCTTGCTATCATCTTAGCGTTAATGTCCCGGTTGTGCTCTCGAGGACGAGGGCCCGGGGTCCGCCTTGACCATGATCCAGGATTTGGTTATCAGGTAATTACAGTGGAGCGACTGCCATCTGACCTCCGTGACCCTTAACAGGGGAACCTGACCAGATTGGATCATGGTTACAAATTCAGTTGCCTGAATTTGCAGGTTTCATCACGATGTTTTCCCTCACCGTAAGAGCATCGGTTAGTATTTAACTAATGTACATAACTCAGAAAAGAGTCATTGGTACATGGCTGAAGCGGAATTCGAACCCGGTACCTCTCGCTTACGAGTTGGACTCAACCGCCCGGCTACCGACGCTCTAGTGCAGCCCTTGTTATAAAGGTAATTTATTCCAGCTTGTCCATGCTGCGCCGGCTGGCATCGAGCTCCAGTGGACTCGCGTCTACGGGCTCGACCTCGCCAAGGGCGTGAAGACCTTCAAGACCTCCACCTTCTAGCCCAATACAACACGAAACCGCTCAATATCACACCACAAGTCGCTACCCGCGTTGAAGAACGAAGCCCCATACCCCTTGATAAATCAGCTGCAGAGTGAAGGAATCAACTAGCATACATTCAATGTGTGGTAGGGGGGTCAGTTCTCACTGCAGCTGACTGTATCAACACAGAAACCCGTCCGTTTTAGGAGAGAAACGAAAGAGGCAAACGCCCCGTGTAGCTCCCCCGTCACCATGCAGGGGTGAGAAGAAATCCCCGATTGATAGGGATGCAATGCTGGCCACACTGTGATGACCTGGAGCTGCGCTACGTTGCGCGGGCGTGTTAAAGTGTTGCCATTTTAGGGAAAAAAATCGGCTCTCGCTAACCACAACAATTATCTCAACTTTTCTCAATTAAATGCCAGAAATAGCGTTAAGCTATATTTAAATAGCAAAGTTTTCAGCCAACATCTTTGACTACAACAATTATCAAAGATTTTCTTAATGAAATGTCAGAAATAGCATTGAACTTTAATAGGCAACGTCTTTGAAAAGCTCAACGTTTAATTAATTTTAGCTAAAACGACTATATATTTAGCATAAGTTTAAATTATAGCTATACTTAGATGTTGTTTTTAATAAAGATGTCTGATTTTTAGATGCGGCTTGGTGGTTATTTTTTATCTTTAATATAACTTACAAGTCTCGCCTCGAAACAGGTTGGATGACTTACCTGAAAAAAGAAACAGAAATAATCATTAGTTAGACGAAAAATCTGTTGTAACCGGGTGTTTAGTGTTTAGTGTATTTAGTTTAGTTTATCAGTCAGTTCATATGATTGGAACTTTGATTCGGCGTTGCGTGATTTTTTGCCAATATATTCCATACTGCAAAAAATAACGAACATCAAACAAAGTATTAATATATGCAATTTTAATATTCAGCACAACAAAGTACGTGTTCTATAGGATCCAATGATGTGTGGAATATCTCTTTGTGCTGAACCCAATCGGATTGCGATTGTTACGGTTTCCAAAAAAATATTAAATGCAGCTGGCACAAAAGACTTCACATCAACCTACCCAAATCCAGTATAAGAGGAGCTAGCATTTCTATGGAAACGCATAGCAATGATAGGTCCTTTTATACGGGTTTGGGTGGTTGGTTGGGGATGGAACCTTGTCGAAGTAAATCTACCTTCATTTCGATTCGGTGGTAGGACTCTGTCAAGTCTGAGGAGTCCGCCTAGGTGAGTACCATCGCCTTATCTAGTTCTGCCGCCAAACGACAATGTTCGCAATGTTGTATTCGCAATGTTGTGTTGTAAGAAGAGAATTGTCAGTTTGTTGTGTAAGTCCTATCTAATACAATAATATGTGTAAAGAATGCGAGTTTAGTTTGTAACAAATATAAAAATTATAAATATAAATTAAAATCCGTTGCGTAGTTGAAAAGATCTAAGCGTACATAGATACATAGGGCCAGACGGGGGGAAGCGACTTTGTATTACACTATGTATATAGAGGCCGACTAAACAACGAAACAAATCAAAATACATCTATTACACGATATAATAAATACACAGAACATTCATACCATTTCAAACCCCGTATGCACTTCGTCTGAGCAGTGAGCACACTCCACACAAACCCCAGAATTACCTCCAAACTCGCCGACTAAGCTACCAAGTATATTTGCCAACATACCCTCAAGCGATATCCTAATGATGGCTGGACATGATCTGCTGTTGTCAGACCAAACTTTGTCGAGCTACCTCCTTCCTAAAGGAATTCTACATTTATGGAGATGAGAAATACGTTATATGTGGGTAGTCTCAGGGAGAATATTTGTGTAAGACCCCTGTAGTCATGCAACAGGACATGTATGTGTCTTAGCGACTAGTTATACCTACTTAGATCCAATTTTTCAATCATCAGATAAAATTTATATGCTTGATAAAGTAATATACTACCAAATTAAAACAAACTATGATTCCACATAATTAAGAAGTAACGATACGATTCCATTTTAGTCACACAATAACTTATCTTATTTAATCTGAGGATGAAAAATCAGTCCTTAATAGAATAATTTGTCTACCTGAGTGGTTCAGTTGGTTAACCACCTGCCACATAGAGGGTTAGATTCCCGGCCGAGCAGAAATTGAAATTATAAATATTCATTTCTGTTACGGGTCTGAATGTTATATAAATAAGAAGTATGGGATAAGTAGAGTATGGTAAATGGTGGGAGTATGGGGTTGTGGGATAAGTTCGCCTTTGCTTTGTAAGTGTTTTCTATTGAAATGTACTATGTTGTTGCAATAAAGAGTTTACATACATGCATACATAAGTATGTATTTAGAAGTATATAAGTAGTTTATCAGTTATCTATATACTTTTTGGCGCTGTGTGAATTGAGCAAGCATATTATATTTATTTAATACAGAGCTTACGTGATGGAAACATAAATGTCGTCAGTTAGAGTAACACTTAAGTTACATGTACGCAGATGTCGAATAACAAAACCCTATAAAAATATTCCTAAGTTACTGTACCGATTTTAATGAAAAAAGAAGCTTAAAACAATCTCGATTGAACTGGCTTTTAAATTGAGAAAACCACATCCAAATTGTTCCATCCGTTCTGGAGCTACGATGCCACAGACAGACACTAATATACACAGATCCACCAGATACACACGTCAAACTTATAACACCCCTCTTTTTTCGTCGGAGGTTAAAAATAAAAACCATCAAAGTCAGTCTATCAGTTTGGGAGTTTTTGATATAGGATTAGGAGATATACTTAACGAGTGGCGAGCAAGAAAGTTCGATAAGCCTCAAAGTACGAAACGGTCACCCATCCAGTTACCGGTTTTGTTATCTGTTGCGCGCTACCACTAACCAGGGCCGTATTTAAGGCAGAATTATTATCCAAATTGATAGTATTGCACGAATTAATTTTGATTTGATTACACCGTCGTGCGCTCCAACAATTACGTTGGAAGGGTCGCCCGAATTCGGATTGTAATCGAATTTCGGGTGGCACGAAGCTCCACTGGCAACGATACTGGCGTAGACTTGTATTCGTTATAACTTATTTCATAATTCTATCAATTTAATAAGTTCTTTTTTTACCACTAAGGTGGCAAACAAGCATACGGCCTGCCTGATGGTAAGCAGTCACCGCAACCCATGGACTCACACACGCGTTGCCGACAACGTAAAAAATTTTTCTCTGTCCTAGTCACAATATCTTCTCTTTCACTCCTTCGCATTGCCTTATCACACTGTTCATCATCATTATCATCATCATCTTGGCGTTATGTTCCGGTTGTGCTCTCGCGCAAGAGGGCAAGGGGTCCGGCTTGAGCATGATTCAGGATTTGTCAGATCAGATAATAAATAATAAATAAATAAATATTCGTGGACAAATTCACACAGCGCCATCTAGCCCCAAACTCAGCAAAGCTTGTGCTATGGGTGCTAGATAACTGATAAACTACTTAAATACTTTTAAATACATTTTTATTATACATAGAACACCCAGACCCGTAGCAGAAATTAAAATTCATCATTTCAATTTCTGCCCGGCCGGGAATCGAACCCAGGACCTCTAGCGTGGCAGACCGGCATGTTGACCACTGAACCACTCAGGTCGTCATAATTGCAGTGGATCGCACGTTCTCTATAATCAGTAAGAGTACTTGTCGCGTGCGTAGTTCAGGAGTTCTTTTCGCCACCTTCCGTCTCCATCATCAGTTCTGCTCAATGGTACCATAACATTGCATTGTCACCGAACTTACATAGTTCCAACTTACAGCCCTGTCTCAGCGACCAAGAGGATCTTGACCTCCGACACCAGGAGACCGCCACCTCTCCCACCACCAAACTGATATGAGTGCAAAATATCAGCGAAAACCAGGAAATGGTTCAAAAACTTGCAAGATTTTATTACGAACACACATTGGGACATGTGAAACGAAATAGAAGCTTGTAAAAAACGATACACGCCGAATTTACACCGAAAACCTCAATAAGCTAAGCAGAAGCTAAGAAAGATCCATGACACTTTGCTTAATAATATGCATAGCATAGGAATAATTTCCAAGCTTCGTATTCGGAAGCCAGTGCCGATTTTCCAGGAATGTGGAATGCAGGTTTCCGCACCTGCGTCCACACCTAGGGTTGCTAGATATCCCGTATTTCCTGGGTCGTCCCGTATTTTAAGTATAATCTTTAACGTCCCGCCGAGACAGACTACGTATGGCCAGGAATGGAACGCGTTGCCTGCGAGTGTGCTCCCTGATAATTATAATCCAGACACCTTCAAGGCTATAGTGAATAGGCTGTTCCTAGACAGGCATGCTCCATCATCGGCCGTCAAACGCCTGGCTAGTCCAATTAAGAAACTCTCTCTCGTATTTTACACGCTTCAAAACAATTTTGAGTAAAATACGAGTAGGTACAGTTTTCATAAAAAGTCTCTTTTTTGTGTGTAATAATTTAAAACAAATGAAACATTTGTTCCGGGAAAAAATTGGAAATCCCGTATCTTTTTGTCAAATTGAGCCTAAATAAATGTCTTTTATTTGTGTGTTTCTTTGTTAAAAATAAATCTGGCAACCCTACCACCGTACGAATTGCATAGCTGCAAGGCGGATTACGTATACAACAGGCTGTTGTAAACAAGGCTAAAGCTTGTTGGTGTTTGGTTAAGCGGAAAATTTCGCGGCATTTTTAACCCTGGACTCTTTCGACCAAAATAAGTTCGGTCGAAGCTCAACGCGAATATGGAGATGTTATAGGTTTAAAGTATGTATGTGTGTCTGTCTGTGGTATCGATTTCCATGGAGTGTTTACATCGGTATGGTTGTTAGCTTTGTATCATTAAAATCGGTCCAGAAATTTGAGAAATATTTTTAAACATAAATTAATTTATCGGCAATCTTTTAATAGTGAATTTATTTTTATACCACTAAGGTGGCAAACAAGCTTACGGCCTGCCTGATGGTAAGCAATCACCTCAGCCTATGGACGATTGTAATATCAGGGGATACAACCACGCGTTGCCGACCCCTTAACCTTTTCACCTCTTTCTTGTAGAACTCCATGTGGTACTCTCCAGGGAGTTAATTCCACAACCTTAGTGTGCGTGGGAGAAAGTTCCTTTTAAACCGCCCAGTTCAGTTTCCAGAATATGAACTCCCTGCTGATGGCGAGCGGTGCGACGACAGAATATAGCTGTAGGCATTATGTCAAACAGTTCCTCAGAACAAATACCGTTGTACAAGCATTAGAACACACAAAGGGAGGTGGAATCCTTCCGCTGACTCAGCGGCTCAATATCACTTGTGAGCATGGTATCATCGACAATTCTCACAGCGCATGTTTGGACCGAGTCACATGGACAAATCTGACTATGCCGGGCAGCATAGATTTGAGCAATACTCCAAATGGGGTCTGACTTGATACTTGTATAGGAGAAGTCGTTGCCCTGGGAGCTTGAACTTTACTAAAAATGTTATTAATATCCTCGTAAGCTCAGTTAAGTGTATCTATATTTATTGCAGTGTCCTAAATTGACGATGAGGTTTAAGCGGTTCCTTAGATTTATAGCTGCTGATTGGTCCAGACTATAGTAGACCAAGAGTCATTTTTCAAGAAAAGAAAACCGATAAGAATTTGGGAAATAGCATCAAGTAGAGATACATACATACAGATATACAAGATAGACACTTTAAACTAACAATATCACTCTTTTTGTGTCAGTCGGGGGATGAAAGAGTAAAAAAGTTTTCACTTCTATGAAAATGTCGTAAAGATTGCATGAATAGGTCGACAGGAGTCGTCGCATAGTATAGTCTTTCTTGTGCACAAACGTAGTCGAATAGACGGTAACATAGGTTAAGAAATAATTACTTTGGTGTAATTGAAAATTTGTATTTGCAGTTTTTGCGGTCGCCGGAGAATACATAAATTTGTGACCGAAATAACTCGCTCCTAAATCGTTCTACACACCGACCTCCAAATACACCGCCCTAATCACTCATTGACAGTGTGAAGCCAATAGAACGCCAATCATTCACAGCGCTGGACCAATTTGTGGAGAATTGATCCCTCAATTCTGGGGATCAGATGTCAAATTTGTTCGCTGCTACTTAGAAACAATGGTAAAGCGTGAACCCTTTGTGCTCGTATCAAAGGGATGTTCAGTTGTCGGTTGGCATTCCTTTAATCTCGTAGGCGCATTGCTTGGATAGCTCGATGAGTTTGTGTTGCCGAAGCCCAGGAATAAGGTTGACAGTTAGGTAATTGCCATTGCTACTAAGCCGTGTCAAAGTTCAACTATTAGACAGGAGGTTTGTGTCTTAATAGCTGAGCAACGTAGGCTGCCTTCTGGGGGTTTAGAGGTGCGCATTTGTGATAGCATTGTTGATAATGTATATCCATTATCTATACATAGTATAGAGATTTTCCCTGGAGAGTACAACATGGGGTGGTTCAAGAAAGAGGTGAAAAGGTTTTTACGTGGTGATGCCCCTGGTTTGGATGATTGCAAACGTCCATAGGCTGCGGTGACTGCTTTCCATCAGGCACGCCGCAAGCTTCTTTGCCACCTTAGTGCTAGGTATAAAAAAAAGGCGCTTCCCGCCGTCTGTCCCTATATATCTATCTATGTATGTTTTTTATGTACGCTTAGATCTTTTAAACTACGAAACAGGTTTCAAAAAGGTTTTCAACAATAGATAGAGTGATTTAAGATGAAAGTTTATAAGCTAGAAAAAAATGATGGGTAGAGGAAAAGTCGCGCCGGGTCCACTAGTAATAAATATATGGTATAGATTAAGTAGAGTATTGTGTATTTGTATTAGTTTAATATATAAACACATTAAACCAATGTTAGTAGTAAATGTAAGGGTTTTTGGTTATCTGAAAATATATTTTTTATAAGTCATATGGTTGGTAAACAGGCAGGCTGTCCACCTGACGGAAAGTGGTCACCGCTGCCTACAATTACGCAACACCAGGACAAACAAAGGTAAATATAAAAAAAGTAAAATTAATATATCAGTCAATTTCAACTTCAACCTCGGACTAAGACATTCAGAGAACCTCAAATTTCCTTCCACACATCGCAACCTCATATTTCAGCGACCCTACAACTGAATCCTTTCAGCAAGGCTAGTACGAACTAGGAACCCGTTAAGAAGGTGAATTCAGATTTCATTAGTGGAAGTGGAGCCAGCGGAGCGCGGAGACTGTGGGCCCGGAACACACTGAAATACAGATTGGGAACACTGTGATTTCAGTGGGAATAGTCCTTGACATTTTTAGGTAAATTAAGTAAGTAAGTAAACAAAAACTCTTTATTGCACACATACATATGATAACATACAAGAATCAGCATAACATACATGCGCGCAAATGAAGAAGACAAACAAGGTGAGGGAAATATCGTGATGAAACCTATACATTTAGGCGACTGGATGTGTAGATAACCATGATCCAATCTGGTCAGGTTCGCCTATTAAAAAGATAGGAGGTCAGGTGGCAGTCGCTCTACAGGAATTACCTGACCTGCTAAATCCTGAATCGGACAAAGAGGACCCCGGGCCCTCGTGCGCTAGAGCACAACCGGGACACTAACGCCAAGATGATTATTTTTTTATAATTAAGAAGAAAAATAAATTTTATGATCAATATATATTCAACTAAATAATCAAGTATTCTTTTCTCAAATACTACACAGTCCCTTCACCCTCATCGGCCATCAAGTTCTAGCTTTGAAGTTAACAAGTTCACTAAACAAATCAATCTTAACAATTCTACTTTCGCTTTACTCAAATTAAGTTCGATTTAAGTTTCAAAAATGTTTTCTAAGTGAATTCAATTATTAGTTTCGAGGTTCAGATTTGATTTAGAAATGTTTTAACGTAATGTACATTGTATTTACTTTTTGTGTTAAACTAGCGACTCGACCCGGCTTCGCACGGGTTCCCGGGGTTTGTCTATTAAGTATAATATACATCATAACAGTCCACTGCAGGACCTTCCTTAGGGTTTAGGTTTAGGTTTAGGGTCTATCCCACGAAAGGGAAGGTTATTGCCATAATCTCCACGCTTGGCAGGCGAGTTGGAGGTCGCAGTGTGAAATTAGAACAATGGAAAACGCTGCTGCCCATTTTTCAGCATGCGGAGTCTCTAGATCTTTTGCCTCGAAAACATTAGTCGCCTTGTACGGCACCCACGAGTGTGAGGGGTTGGTGCTATTCTACTCTGCCGGACACCACACGGCCAGTATAATATACATGCATATACATAATCAAACCTTTCGCAAGAAATTCTCTACATTATTGTGAACTAGCGGGCCCGGTGCGACTTCGTTCGCGTACACCTACTTTAACCTTATTTACCCTTTTCTCCTCCTTCTAAACCTTTCTCTTGAATCACTCTATCTACCTATTGTTGAAAACCGCTGTTAAAATACGTTGCGAGGTTTAGCAGATCACAGAAGCGACTTTGTTTTATACTATGCACGGTTTTTACCGCATCAAAAACCGTTACGTGGTTTAGAAGTTAGCGAATATACATACAGACAGACAGGACAGATTTCTCTTTCAAAGCTCAAAGTAAATATAATCTTTATTGTCTTAAATAAACTTTACTAACTTAAATACAATTAGTATTCGTAAAACAATTGCAGTTTATCTTGTGTTTATGCTGTCACGACTTCGTCATAAAGAAATGTTTGCCCTATAACTGAATGAGGCGTTGGTCAAATTAGATCATTCTATAACTCTATTTCTTTTAAATATAAAGTACTGAGGCTGAATACGACATGCGCATTGGTTCATTCAAATTAAGTACGTAAATGCGGCTTTCACAGCGTGGATTGATTGGTGGTTGAGATTGGTGATTGATGTGAACGCCGGCTTGTAACCAATAAGAAAGGCGAACGTTGTCCCAGTACTTTATAGTTAAAAAAAATTGAGTTGTAGTCGCAAAATTCGTGCTATAATCCTATAAATCGCGTCTGTGATACTGAAAGACGTGGTCAGCGCTGACGTAGCATCTCCACGCCAATGACATAAAAATACGGTAGACGTGCGGCGATACACGTCCGAGTTTTGTGATCTCTAACCAGCCTTCCAAATGTGCAGATTATGGCAAAACTTCCCACAAATGTTGAGCAGGCTCAAGTCCAATGTTGGACTGTAACGGTCTCATGATTATGGTGCATCTTCGCCTGCATCGTCAATTACCATCAGAACTAAACCACCAAACGCTGAGGTTACAAAGTCAGTCACATGGGCAACCGAGGCTTTTGCAGTGGAGAGGCCTATCCAAAGATATTGGGCATAGAGCATTGATGGAGCCTCGACCTATGGTGTACATTGTGTCATTCTGTCACAACTCTTTACAAATGACTGAATATCACATAAAAAGCTGGAACATTAGGTGACCAAGGCCACAAAATTTGACAATAGCAGTGGTTTAAGGAGGGGTATTTGACAACTTATAGCCGTCCCTTTTGGATACGTTTTATATGCACCATTAAAAAAGGAATCAAAATATCGATTCTGAGTTCAGATGTGAGTAGGCTCCTATGCATCTATGTCCAATTTCATTGGGCCTATTTGCTGTCAGAGCGACGTGTCCCGTGTTGTAGTGGTGGACAACGCATTGGTGATACCCCCGGTGTTAGCAGTCCATAGGCAGCGCTGACTAGTTGACCCCTTATCATCGGGAGGCCCTCTTTTTCTACAGATTGACTTAAAACAATCAAGCAAGTTTGTGTCCGCCGAAGCCCAGTAGCCGTGGTCACACGACATGTACAGTTTTAATAATTCCAACTGGAGATTTACGCCGTGTGTTTCCTATGGAAATAAATTATGACGTACCTCTTTACGTCACCCCGCGTATTTAGTAGTCATAAATTGAGAAATACGACTTTCCGGTGTCCGCCATATTGCGCGAGTGAACTTTTTATTCAGCCATTGTGCTTTTAATCGCTTTCGTACATGTGGCACGGTTTATGGCCTAATTTGGGTTTGGAGAAAAAAGTTAAGGGAATTTAGATGTGGTGATAATGTGGTGATAGGTTTCAAATTGCGGTGGCGACAGCTAGTTTCATATTCGAGGTATTGAATGACTCAATCTATTTATCAATTTCTTTTGTAATTTAATTTAAAATATCTATTATTTTTAAACAAGTATATGTAAGGAGTGGCGTTTATGTAAAAAATCATTTAGAAAGGTTTCCTTAAATTGTGTAAAAAAATTAAACGACATTTTTAGTTGAAATCTCTGAGCAGGATGATGATGATATTTATAACTAGAACGTTGGTTCTAGTTTTAAATATAACCAAATTATTTATAAATAATAGACACCTTTCAATATTTTTTCTATCTCTATTCCCTAGAACGTCAATCGTATCGAACGAACCTTAGTAGACACTTAATCCTAAAAGTAACATTGATGACAGGCGAGCGACTATCCAATTCCGACTAAGACTTTGTATAACTTCAGGCACAATCCGACTTGATTCCAGGAAACGGCAAACGCACTAGCTCATTACAAAATAATGCTCCCAGTTTACGTTCAGGCCATAACCAGGGATGATATTCCGATCCCCCCAACCCAATCTCAACTTTACCGTCCAAAGAATAAAGTTAGAATTCGGTTGGCGGCGCTAGAATTTAATTTGGAATTTGGAATCGGATATGACGTCATTTAAAGTCAGACGACGGGAAATTATTTTTGCCGCTTTCAATTGTACAGGTGTTCCTTGGACCGACTGTGGGTTTGCTGTCTACGATACTAAAATTGTGGTTACCCTTTCTATCATTTTTCGGTACCGGGCTTTCATAGCAAAAAGTAGCTCATAATGTCTAGGCGCTAGCCTACGTCTCGTGTGAAGTTGATGGTTAAGTTGCGCCACTTTGTTGAACACCTAATAGGAGTACCTGTCAAAAAATTTGCCTTCTATGAATTAGGCTCCAGTTAAGCCAGGTATACCAGGGGTATTAAATTATACCAAGGAAGAAAGAAATTAAAGTCACCGTTGAAAGATTTTGTATGAAATTATTTGGATGGGGAGTGCCCATTTTTATACATAATGGAGGATGCAAAAATCTCGTCGAGACCAATACATACGAGTGGTTAGGATAAATATTTTCCAAGACATGGCCGTTTTAATATTGACAACAGTAATTGTCACCCGAAATGAAGGTCTAGGATCTCGTCGAGGCCTAGCTGCACACCAATGATGAAGGAAACTTATTTTATGAGGACTGTCATCATCATCATATATTTAAGAGTATGACTATTCTCGATGGAGCAACCGCCACTCCTCTCTCCTGTCTGCCAACCTCTTCATCTCCTTATAATCCCAGGCGCTCACTTTGTCCTTCACGGTCTTCCAATATTTAAATCTTGGCCTTCTTTTTCCTCTCTTTCCCTTAACTTTGCCTTCTATTATCACTCTTAAGAAGTTGTCATGTCATACAATGTAAAAAATTACTAGCATAAAAACTAGAAGTCTGCATGGCGAATCGGCACAGTCAGTCTGTCATCGGTATAGAAATTGAACCATAGTGCCTGTCCTACACAGTAAGGATTTTTTTGTAGTTATTTCTGCACACGAGTATCAATTTGATATAATGAGTATTTTCTCTGAGATAAAGCCGAACCTATACTAATATTGGCCAATGATTAAAGTCTATTGCTACCGCAAGTGCCTCATTCGAATCGCTGATAGGTTTTCGCGTAGCACTTGTTTATTTCATTACGTACCGGCCTCAGCGCTAAAGCAAGGTGTCCAAGTTATATCAGTTTCGTTACTATTGCATTGCATATTAGTTTTTTACTGTAGTTGTTTAATAAAACCCAAACGTGTGAAGCAATACAGGGAATCGCATTCCCAATTTAACTTTACAATATTATAATCTCCATTTCGTTGAACAAAACCGTCGCTTACGCAATCCCAGCCTCGAAACTTTGCCACGCGTCTTATACTGCACCTTATAAAATTAAAATACAACTCCAATCTCAGCGTTACAGCAGTTATAACCGTTATTGTCATAACGTGTTATAAACCCGCATATAACGTTTCCTCATTAGGCGAGTGGCACTCGTGTTTTAATGTATTTTAATTATCAAGTGCCGCGCTTGACTTAATCGAAAGTACTCAGTTACCAGTTGGATGTAATTATGAAATTTAATCATACCATTCTGTCACAATTTAGACGGAATTATGGCCGCGGAGGTTCGGATGTAACAATATGGGGACTAAATTAGTAATAACTGGGGTTGGAGAAATAAATTAAGCTATTACTTAAAAAGAGTCTCTATGAACGGAAGTGTGTCCCCCATCGTAGAGTGTTCTAAAATATTCGGCGAAATTGATACTTCCGTATCCAGAAACGTTACCTAGGGCGTAAGAGCGTTAAGGAATCCGACACGTAAGCGAGAGGTACCGGGTTCGAATCCCACTGCTGACCCCAATGACTCTATTCTGAGTTATGTACATTAGTTTAATACTAACCGATGTTCTTAAGGTGAGGGGAAACATCGTGATGAAACCTGTACATTCAGGCGACTGAATGTGTAACCATGGTCAAATTTGGTCAGTTTCCCTTGGTAGCATGCTCTAGGCTGGGGGGTATCTTTGGGTGTTACATTCGGAACGAATTCGGCTTCGGCAAAGTTCGTGATATTCATGTTAGTATTAAGTAAAATCTGTAGTTTATCCAGAGATAAAGAACTAAAGAATGCTCCACCTTATTGAAATGAAACGTATCGAATAAAATGCGCCCAATAAAGACACAAAAACGTATGAGTAAGCGAAAATCTCGTCAGTAAAAGGCCGGACGTCCTGGGTAGCCGAATATTGTTATTAAAATAGTAGACTGGACGTTTGTGTAATTCCAGGTACTTGCTTCATAATGCCCGGGGACGGTAGGTAAGTAGATTCTGTCCAAATGTTTATACTTCAAGCTTTGTTTCAGTATATGACACCTTTCCCTTATCTTTCCTGGACGTACTTGTTTATGTATGAATACAAAACAGTTTCGTCCTAAAATAACTGTATTTCAGAACGAAACGGAAATAAGTACCCAGTAAGGCTTCGCCACATTTCTATTTAGACAATGACGTTCAGAAACTCCATTTAAAACGTGAAGCTTTTGTAGAGGACCTTAATAATGTATTATTTAGCATCGTAAGGGAGGAAAATGCTCGTTTTTATGGCGAGGGAGCTATTTTGAATCCAGAGCGATGCGAAGTAATGTAGAAAAACTTATTTTGCGACCGACTGGTAGTAAAATAATCATCTTGACGTTAATGTTTCGGTTGTGCTCTTGCGCACGAGCGCCCAGGGTCCGCCTTGACCATGATATAGGATTTGGCAGGTCAGGTAATTACAGTGTATCGACTGCCTTCTGATCTCCGTTACTCTGCTACCAGGGGAACCTGACCTGATTGGATTATAGCCAAAAGGCAGGTGGTGTTTTAATTACAAAAAGCCCAAGTTAATGATGAAACCAATGCTTTTCCGGAAAAGTTTCACTTGGCTATGTTCGTAACAAAAGAAAATTAAACCCCACCAAACTGACCGCAGTAAGAAAGAAACATACACACTCGCAAAACATAACCTCCTGAACTATCTACCTTCTGACGCAGTCGGTAAAATAAAAAGTACAAGAATAGACCCGCGAATTGGATTGAGCTCTCGCGCTAGGCGTGTCCGCCTTGCCCATGATCAAGGATTGGACCTACCTATTCCCCTAACACAAAGTTCAAAATACAATCACGTCGCTCCCCTTCCGCGTTGTTCCCTTTCCATAATCCGTACCGCTAGTGAATACCGGTAAATAGACTAATACCGTTTGTAAATAAGACTTTTATTACCGACATATTGTTTCCCTAATCCCTTCCAGCATCGTTCTAAGCATCGGGATGGTCCGTGTTCGAATATTAGACCAAATATGGCGTCAGTAACGACTTCACAATATACGATCATGGCATTAATAAAGTTAATAATAAAGCTTGTTATGGTGTTGCCACGGTAGGGCTATCGGGGAACGATTATGAATTGAATTTGTGACCGGTATAGGACAGGGCTTTAATATATGGTGGCTATAAAATTATATAGCCCTGATTGGTGTAACGGGTTCAGAGGAGCATCCGAGCACGCGACCTGCTTCGGAATCTTGCTGTGTATCTGCTGGTGTTTTGTAGGAACGTCGGTGGCCGAGTGGTTGAGGTATCCGACTCGTAAGCGAGAGGTACCGAGTTCTAATCCCGGGTACCGATAAATAAACTAGACCGTTACGGGAAGGTCTATATCGTCTTACCTTAATAGCTGCAAACCTATTAGTCTTAGGAACATCATAAATCTATTGACATTTTTAGTGTATATAGTCAGGTCGCTGTTTTGATCTTAAATTTGCGTCGTGTAACTCACGACTCACACGAGTCTGTGGGTGGACTTCCTGTCAATAGCGAGCGGTGCGCTGTTACAACGTAACATAGAGTAGATGTAGGTAAAATGTCAAACAGTTCCTACGAACAAACACTCTCTGGATGGATGGAACTCTCTGACACATAATGTGCGTGACAGTCAGTCACTGTCTATATTTAAAAAGAGAGTCAAGGAATATTATCTTTCCCTGTCTAGTCCATAACTTACATATTTATGTATTTAATATCGCTTGTTTTAATAATATGAGTAGCTTTATATACCTATATATTATATCATAATATACATATTTATGTATTCAATTATTGTGCACGTCGTACCTGCGTAACTTTAGTCCAGCATCTCTCTTCTGTAGGCCTGCTGAAAGAAATTTCATTTTAGAAATAAGCAGGGCCTGTTGTGCCTTTTATATTGTTATATTTCTCTGCATATTATGTGCAATAAATAAATAAACACTGTTGTACACCGTTGTATACGTGGTACGTCATACGCAATGCGTACAGCATCGAACGCCTTACAAAACAGCCGCGTAATAGAGATTAAAGGTCCAACGTTTTAGCACAAAATCTAATATTCCCTGCCTCTGGCCACGTTCATTATGGACGAAAACATAATTATTTGGGTAAAAAACTGATTCAATTTGGCGGTACCTCGATAATCTCCGAATTACGGCGGAGACGCACGATTGGGTTTTATGTTTTGGGGAAATCGTCCCGCGGCGGGTAGGTGTAATTTAATAGATTGTTGCGGTAATTCTTGGTTGTTTAGGTGCTTTCAGGTGCTTTTAACTCAGTTACGGGTTGCTCGATTGGGGTCTGGGTCATTTGGTGGCATAGTAGAAACTGGTGAACAAACAATACCGAAATCTCGACTTGCCGTATCAATCAAGCCACGTACACTGTGTATAGATACCTTGAATTATATAAGAAACACATAGTATGTAATTTTCAACGAATACTGCAAATTATCCATTTAAATATATAATATCCATAACCAAATAAGACAAGTCAGCCTGGACAGATTTTAGGAGCGTCGGAGGCCGAGTGGTTTAGGTATCCGACTTGTAAGTGAGAGGTACGGGGTTGGAATTCCACTGCGGCTATGTACCCATTACTCTTTTCCGAGTTATGTACATTAGTTGAATGCTAACCGATCCTCTCACAGTGCGGGAAAACATCTTGACGAAACCTGCACATTCAGGCGTCCGAATGTGGAACCATGATCCAATCTGGTCAGGTTCCGTTGGTAGCAGAGTCACGGAGGTCAGATGGCAGTCGATCCACTGTAATTACCTGAATATTATTAATATTATACCACAACAAAATTCGAAACGAAGATTTATTTAGTTTACCTTGTGGTTCACAATGGCTGGTGATTCACAAGGAAGGTTACCCATAGGTATAAAGTACACCTGTTCGAATCGGGCGGGTCGCATTGCTATATTTTACCTTTTACTCGCGATTCCAAGCACGGCTATTTCCGCCATCTTGATTTATGACTCACGAGATTTGGAACTCGATACCTATTTTTAACGAAATGTAAATGTATTATATTCACAATGTAAGCCACATTGTCAATGAAGGTGTGTCAATAAATTCACATTACGATTTAACGAAATAACTTGCCTCGACTTGACTTTTTTTTTTGTAACCAGAAAAAATACTCGAATATTTGAATACCTAAATTGCAAACCCTAATTGCGGGTAAAGACCTGCTAAAGATCGCAGATACCAGCTCGATGCGGAAGGCACAGTCCTGGCGTTTGTAGATCTCTGGGGGAGGCATATGCCCAGCAGTTGGCATCTTTCAGCTGATATGATGATGAATTGCACCTAGCTGTTGCCCGCTAATTTTTTTTTCACATAGGTACCTCCAAATGAGATGGCGGGCGGTCAATCAAACTAGCCAGGCATTTGACCGGCCGCCATTTTTTTTGGCGGTAAGTGATGATGCGACCGAATAGTCAAATACGGGTTTCCAGACCGCTACGACATTGAGACTTACAAGAAACGCGCCTATATCTGTTAGTATAGTGGTGTAAGCGGATCCGACAGTAGCGAATGAACTTGGCGCGCAAGCTGCCTTGAAATAAGTTTCAAATAGCATCGCTTTCTATTTTTTGTGGCAAAACTTAGAACTAGACTCATCATTGGCGGTAAACAGTCAAATTTAGTATAGGTAGAGTATTTGTAGCGCATAATTGCACGTAGTTTTCGATGTTGCTCATCCATTTAAAAAGAGAAATGCCACTGGATTGGTAGTTTAAACAGTCACTGTCTGGTCCCTAGCCACTCGCCTTTGTACTTGTACACGCCACTTGTCACTATCCTTGACCAATGTATCGGTAGGCTAATTACGTAACCCTGTTGCTAATAGTTATCTGATTTCAATCGTTACTTTTGTGATTACGAATCATCGATTTCATTGGTTCAGTTGCTAACAAAGTTCCATTACAATAAACTGAAACTATTAAATCGATCATACGTAAGCGCAAAAGTAACAATTTCAATCATTGAAATCAGATAATTGTTAGCAACAGCGTTACATTAGCCAACCGGTATTCTCGAGTTAGCGCGGCCTAAATCGCGTAATTTTGCGTCGCTAGGAAAACATCAAAGCATTACATTATTTAATAAAATACATTATTTAATAAAATACATTATTTAATAAAATACATTATTTAATAAAATACATTTTTTAATATAACATTGATGCTACCATTTAAGCTTCCGAAACTCGCGCCCCTTTTGAATTTCAATAGGGTTCACATTTTAATATTTAAGCCGGAAAATGTTTAAGCGACAAATGTCGAGCGCGGGAAATTTTGCGCGAAATACGCTTTTACAGGCGACATTCACGTTTTGCCCGTTAATATTGTGAAATTGATGCGCTGGTGTATCATGTTTCACTTACACGAGATGTGTGGACGCTATAGAGATGTTGTATTTCGCGTAAAATGTTGACTAAACTTCAATTTATATGAACAACACTATTTACTAGGTGTACAATAAATTGTGAAACTGTTAGATAGGAAATCGAAGCCATGGTACATTGCTTTTGGCTTGACGTAAGTCGATATGCACCCAAGAAATTCGAAATAGAGGCACAGAAGGAGCCTACTCGCAGCTAAAGTCACAATCTATATTTTGTTTCTTTTTTAATTGTGCTTTTGACGTGTCCTAAAGGGACAGACGGCTATAAGTTGTCAAATACTTCTCCATAAGCACTGCTATTGTCAAATTTGGTGGCCTTGGCATAGAGAAACAATTTTATATACAGAAGGGCCTTGGTCACTCTTAATGTTCTCGCTTTTGTATGACATTGAGTCATTATTATAGAGTTATGACAGATTGACAGTGTACATTATCTATAGGTAGAGGCTATATCTATGCTCTATGATATCTTTGATCTATCATATCTTTGATATGCACCGTCACAGCACTTATAGTTGTCAATAATAAAATTATAAATATTCTTGTTCTGGCGCATTTTCAGTGAAATCGTACTAAAGTGCAGTTATTGTTGAAAGTATAGGTGGGTTTTAGTTATATCGTTTAATAACCCTGATTAGTTGTTATTACTACCTACATTTTATTATTGTAAGATCGACTATATAGCGCTACGAATTGCCCAAGATACCGATTTCCCTAAGTATTTATTTTTTCCTTATCACATTCCACACTAACTAAAAAAAATTACTTTTAGTCCAACTTTGCAAGTTTTTGCACGGCGTAATTTTTACACTTAGCATATCGAGTACCTAGTATCCTCTAAAAGGTATGCATTCAAACCTTAGCCTTAAGTATTCTAAGTTTATTACTTCACGTCAAGCTTATTTCTGGCTTCAGCCATATCAGATATCTAGTAATTAAGCTATTAATGTTCTTCGAAATAGCTTACTAAACTATTTGCGAGATAATGTCAATAATAAGGAGATAACCAGAGAACTAAAGTTCATAGCTCGAAGCGCTGCTAACTTATATGGCATGGCAGTGAATGGATTCGAGGGTTGACGATAAGAGAGGCCTCAGTGGCAGCGTGTTTGCGAGACAAAAGTTAAGCAACCCAGGACGATGCCGGAAACTGGATGGGTGACCGGGAGGCTAATTGAACTTCAGCACCGCCACGAGTAATTGGGTTGAAGTTCAACCATTCCTAGACCCGAACAAACAGACCATTTTACTATAGGATAGTAATTAATTGCCGTGTGGTGTCCGGCAGAGTAGAATAGCACTAACCCCTTACACTCGCGGATGTCGTACAAGGCGACTAATGTTTTCGAGGATCTAAGTGTCTCCGTGAGTTGGAAAATAGGCAGCAGCGTTGTCCATTGTTATAAAATAACACTGCGATCTCCAATCCGCCTTCCAAACGTGGGTTCTTCTTAAATCTTCGTGGGTTCCACATCTAAGACGAGTACCCAAGGTAAGTACAGTAACTTATATCTGTTGATTATCAGCAGGCAGAGTCGCAACTAACTTAGCTAACGGCTCAGTATAACAATTTAAACCCGATTTTTTTACACCATATATTGCTAACACAACAAAAGGACATCGTTAGCGCTCGTAACTCATAAAAATACATTTTCACGTATTTCGAAAACGTTGCATCTTTAATAAATAGCAAAAACTTGGCTCTACTCCACAACGGCGTGCCCACGGTATTTATTCAGTTATAATTGCTGTACTAACTTAAACGTTTATCGCTTGCTGAATTATGGACTATAAAATGCAGGCATTAGGTGTAATTTATTCCAACAATGAAGTTATAAACCCTCATTAGGAGTTGGTGGCTTTTAACCGTTAGATGGGGACTTTGTTACGGAGTTTCTGTGCTTTTACAGCAAGGACAAAGGTGAATATTGCAGTAGAGTTTATGCACAGTATAGAAACTCCGTGGCCGTATGGTGTCCGGCAGAGTAGAATAGCACCAACCACTTACACTCGTGTCGTAAAAGGCGACTCAAGTTTTCGAGGCAAAAGATTCTCCGAGTCTCCGTAGGCTGGAAAATGGGCAGCAGCGTTTTCCATTGTTATATTTATAACACTGCGATCTCCAACTTGCCTGCCAACCGTGGAGATTATGGCAATAACCTCCCCTTTCGTGGGAGAGCCCCGAAGTCTTGGAGTGGACTGTTATGGGCTGTGATGAATAGAAACTTCATATTGTCACCACGGTTATGATTTTTTATACCTTTATATTTCGAAGCCGTTGCAAGCTCCATGGTCCCCGCACATGGTCATGGTGTAGTAAAAATAATAATAATCATCTTCGCGTTAATGCCCCGGTAGTGCTCTCAAAAACGAGGGCCCGGGTTCCGCCTTGACCATGATCCAAGATTTGGCGATCAGGTGATCATGATCGACAGGCGACCATGATCCAATTACAGTGGAGCGACTACCATCTGACCTCCGTGACCCTGCTACCAGGAGAACCTGACCAGATTGGATCATGGGTACAAATTCAGTTGTCTGAATTTGCAGCATTCATCTCGATGTTTTCCCTCACCCTAAGAGCATCGGTTAGAATACAACTAATATACATAACTCAGAAAAGAGTAATTGGTTCATGGCCGCAGCGGGATTCGAACCCGGTACCTCTCTTTTACGAGTTGGATACTCAACCGCCCGGCTACCGAAATGGTCATGGTGTAGTGAATAATAATAATCGCGGAAGTCGGACAACCTAGGTCTCTCTAGCCGAACTGTGGTAAAGCTCCATGCTTTTAATCATTTACTTGAAACTGCCAACAACTGCTACTTATGCAACCTACCTAACACAAGCGTAAAATAAAACCTAACAGGAGTAAACACCTGCGGTCAAAGCAATGTCACTACCTGAAATGTAACACACACTATGATAAACCAATGACGAAAGAAACTCCTGTTAAGAGGACAGGCCATAGTGTCAAATAATGTATACCTAAGCTAATCATACAGACCTACAAGGCTCTTTGGGCACTTGGAGGAGGGCGTGGTTGTCAATCATCATCTCCAGCTGTCTGTCAAAAGTGACACTTTAGAAGATGGCTTCGTTACTTCTGATTTCGGCTACGTGCAAAAGACTCTTGGTTTGTATTGTGCTACAAGGATCATTTGACGCGTGGCCGAAAACTTAACTACAGTCCCTATCTTGTAAAGCATCACGTGCCAAATGATCCTAGTAGCACTGTATCTGTAACTGAAAATGGCCGACGGATATGCCCAAAACAACTAGCATAAGAACAAGAGTTCCCTAGCATCATAGCACACAATATCGTTAGATTATGTGCTATGATGCGATCATCATATGGCCTGTCATCGCCATAGAAATTGAACCATACGGCCTGTCATCCTTACTAAGTACAATACAATACAAAAACTCTTTATTTGCACGCTACAGGATACATACATGGGATAAAACATATTACAATAAGCAGTACAAAGGGCGGTCTTATCACGAGTGATATCTTCCAGACAACCTTGGCATGAAAAGGATCAAAGCATTTTAGCTACTGACAGCTAATGCACACAAAATTGACAAAAGAGTAAAGAGTTTTTCGTCACTGGACGAAACAAACAAAATACAACCAAAAGTAAGGAAGTATAAACAAAACTCCCTAATGGACTTCATCTAACACGTTCATAAAAAGGAGCTATTAAGGTCTCAGAGCTATCTAAGGCCAAACAACTAGCATAAGAACTAGAAATCCCTAGCTTCATAACACATAATATGGCGAATCGTCTGGCCTGTCATCGCCATAGACAATCAACAATATGGCCTGTCCTCCTTACGAAGAAAAGAGCTTTTTTCGTCATTGAACGAAACAAACAAAATACGACCAAAAGTAAGGAAGTACTGCAAAAGCGAGAAATGCCAACAAAGAGGCACACGCTCCGCAGCGAGACTGAGAATAAACAAAACTCCCTAATGGACTTTATCTAACACGTAGATAAAAACGAGTTATTAAGGTCACTTCGTTTTACAAAGAAAGTATATATTTCGCCAAGTTAGAACGAACTTCGCCTCCTAACCGCCCCGCTTTTCAGGGCGATGCCCTGAAACTTTCAGATACAGATCGTTTCGCTACCGGAATACTTTTTACTTGTGAAGATAGATCTTATATTATCTTGGGGATTGCTTTGAGAAGTATGATTCCTCTGATATTATTTTTACCTGCCTTTTGCCAGCTGCTTCGTCCGCGTAGACCAATAAATAATCATCTTGGCATTAATGTCGCAGTTGTTCTCTCGCGTAGGAGGGCGCGGTCCGCCTTGACCATGATCCAGGATTTGGCAGATCAGATAATTACAGTGGAGCGATTGCCATCTGACCTTCGTGACCCTGCTACCAGGGGAACTAGACAGATAGTTTCATCATTACACATAGATTTCATACATTTTTTACTATCCGGTATCCGGCCGGATAGTAAATTAAGGCCGGATACCGGATGGTAACCGGATATTCGTTTCATCTCTAGTAACAAACATAGAAATTCTACTGACATTATAAAATGCGATAGTTTGTATGTTTGTCCTTCACTCACAAAACTGATTTTGATGATTTTCTCACAATGTAGATTATAGCCCAGTAAAACACAGGCTATAATGTATCCGGAAATTTAACTGGTTCCCGCGGGAACAGGTCTGGAACGTTATTGTTATAACCGAATTTTACGCAGACGAAGTCGCAAGCAAAAGCTAGTACCTACATACACATCCAAACTGAACATACCTTCCAAATACCTTCACAAACTTTGAGATTAAAATTAAACATTTAAAAGCTTTGGATGAGAATCGGTATTCTGTGCCACTGTGCCCGTGGTCAGTGCCCTCACAAAATCAGCTGTTCAATATTTATTCCTATTAAACATCCTAGTACTTCTGTTACTGTTGTACGTTGAACTCAACAATCGTTGGCGGAGCGTCGGTGGCCAAGTATTTAAGGTATCCGACTCGTAAGCGAGAGGTACCGGGTTCGAATCCCACTGTGGCCATGTACCAATGACCCTTTGCTTGTGGCTAATCCGTTTACGATAAAACTTTGTATGTCTAATCAGACAATATTAAGCTAAATGACGTATACCATTTCATTTTAATAACTACCCTTTTCATAAAATTTCATCTGGATAAAGAGGTAAAACTGACGACAAAAGAAAAGGGTTAATTTGAAACCCATATAAAAGCCTAAAATATAATTTTTTAAATTTTAGTGACTTACTAGCATCTAAATATATTCTATTTTCAAAATCCAATATTAATTTTTATCCATCATGGGTACAAATAAAAATAATTGAGCAAATGTGTAATTGCGAAAAAACGCCAATTTCAAAGGGTAAAGACCCAAAATTTAATTTAATTAATACCCTGTACATTTTCGTTTAAAAATAAATTCGTCTGCCGATAAATAAATTCGAATAAAGCAGTTGGAATGGAAATGAAATGCAACGAAGCATTCACCAGTCTTCTTTAATTTGATCAGACACTTATTGGACTTCTGTCTGTGCTTCAGTTGATATATTATTTTTATTTTTTCTCCAATACAGACTAGTGGTATACAATTTAGGTAAAAATAAATCTTTTACATCGCATCATCATCATCATCAGTGATTCATATTTGTATACTGTTAGACTTCTTCTTTTTTAGAGTATTGTATATGCGTGTTACGATAAGCTTGAAAATTATGTAAGTAGAACGAATCATAAAATTATTTCCCATGAAGTTAGAGCATTACCAACTTCATATCGTTCAAAATCGTATATTTCAGTCCATTTCACAGGGTAGGTTATATTAGTTACAGGTAGTCCCTATTGGAATAGAGCCTATTCGAATTGCATGTTGTGACGTCATTCCACATGGTGGGATCAAGATGGCGGCGTACTATGGGAGATCGGCGGTACGGCTGCTGGGCAGAATAGCTGTTAAGCGCTCTGTTTGACGGCTCAGGTATCGATGGATGACCTGCGTGAACTCCAAATAACTCACTAAGAACAAATCAACAACTAATGGCGAATTCTTAAGTATCTGAGCAAGCGAAGTAAGTAAACTTGACCTTCCTCCCCATGAGTGGAGGGCGTTGCCATAAGATCCACGCTTGGCAAATAATTAGATATTACTGTATGCCTAGATCGTATTACAAAGCGTTTCATATTTGTTTTAGGTCCTAATAAAATCCAAAGTACAAAAGCTAGACAAATGAAGTTTCGTGTACTTAAGAAAGACAAAGAAATTTTGTGTAGTAACTCCGCTACGTATATCTTATCCTGAAAATTTGAGCTTTCTGGCATTATCTAGACTGAAGATATTATGTGTCTGAAAATTCGACGAAAAGCTTCGTGCCCTAGTTTTTGCTCGGCTTGGCAGATTTTCTCAAAACGCAGGGATTATTCTTCTGAATTACATTAGGTATACTTTATGTCTTTTATTCCCAGTAATTACATATTGTAAGCAGTATTTGTAAGTTGTAGTTACTATGACGGACTTCGTCGTAAGAAATAATATAACTCCGGCGAATAAGGAACTATTCTTTGTGTCATTTTTTATGCTATTCAGTGACAAACGAGCAGACACCCCACCTGATGGTAAGTGGTAACTGTCGTCCATTACATCTACGTGGCCGTGTGGTGTCCGGCAGAGTAGAATAGCACCAGCCCCTTATACTTGTGGGTGTCGTACAAGGCGACTAATGTTTCCGAGGCAAAAGATCTAGAGTCTCCGTAGGCTGGAAAATGGGCAGCAGCGTTTTCCATTGTTATATTTACAACACTGCGATCTCCAACCCGCCTGCCAGGCGTGGAGATTATGGCAATAACCTTTCTTTTCGTGGGAGAGGCCTTAAGTCCTGCATTGGATTGTTGATTACATTCATACATTTAGGTTACAGGTAACAAAAATGCAGAACCGCAGCTAGCTTCATCATCATCATCACAGTCCATAACAGTCCACTGCAGGACTTAGGGCCTCTCTTACGAGGAGAGTCAACGGATCAGTCTCGAGATACAGCGAGGAAATGCGGCCAGCCTTTTAGGAATAATTCTTTTCAATATTTTTTTTTAAACTAAGGTGGCAAACAAGCTTACGGCCCGCCTGATGGTATTACAGCCTATGGACATTTGCAATAACAGGAGCACCACCTTCTTTTACAATGAGTTATTAAAGTAAATATTGATTTATTATGGAGTAATACAAGTTATTTTATAATTTGCAATAAGTAAGTACTGACATATTAAAGTTGATTCCATAATGAATTTTGGAATGTATGTATGACTCCATATGTTTATATGATTCCATAACCACCGCAACGAGCTCGCCAATCGTCATGTTTGGCTCCTAATTATTTTAGCAAAGAGAGGTTGACTAAGGTCTTCCGCTGAGGACCCTGGGACTGGTTGAACAGTCTCGGGAATCGATCGGCATCCCGTGATGGTGTATAATTATTATTGATTCATAATGTACCTAGTAATCTCGACAGTGGTTATTTATCTAGCCCCATATTTATGGGCTCCCGGTCCCCATGGACACTGGGTCCATGGGGACCGGGAGCCGATCGTATATTTAAAGATATACGATAAGTCTCGTCGAGGCAACTTGTGACCACCAAAATGCTGGCCTTTATTTGGCACAGCGTCTGAGCATTGCCATCAAAAAGATTGGAAAGTGACCGTCATGGCTGATAGACCAGCAATATTTCTTTTTGCTGTGTGATTGCCATTCAACTTGGCAATGCCGCCAGCATTTTGGGCACTTTGCCTAATGGCAGCGGTTTATTAGATTGTTTTTTCTTAGTTTTATTTAGTTTTAGTTCGTAAAGGTTTCAATATTGTACAGTTTTTGTAATGTTTATTTAAACAACAACAGTATAAAGCTAGTACATTTTTTTTAATTTTTTTTTTATTTTATCCGGCACCTGATGGAAAGTGGTCACCGCCGCCTATGGACATCAGCATCACCAGGGGTGCTACCAATGCGTTGCCCGCCTCTAAGGAGACCTCTAATATACCTCTTGAACGATCCCATGTCATAGGCCAAAGGAAACACCGTTGCTGGGAGCTCATTCCACATCCGAATCGTACGAGCGAGAAACGTTCTTTCGGATCTTCGCGTATATACATATATTTTAAATATTATTCTATTACTCACATGATTCCTCAAGCAGCACCTCCTGCTGACTCTGCACGCAGTTCTGCAGCATCAGGCCCAGAAGCACCGTACTCACTACCCGCGACAACATTGTCGATAGCGGGACAGCACTAGCACACGCGATTACGAGTATCGACACACAGCACCGGGGCGCACATCACTAGCACTTATCTCCTTCTTCAGTAACACATTTAGGACGCGTCCGTCAGTTCCTGAAACAAAATATTTATTTCAGTAAATAATAATGAGGGTTATTCTAGGAGCGGAGGAACCTAATTTTGTGTGGGAGTAATAAGTGTTTTGTTTCAATTAAGTATGTACGGTACAATTTAATAGCTAAGTTATTGGTGTTCAAAAAATGGCTAAGTGCGAGTCGGACTCGCTTAATAATGGTTCCCTAACATACACTAAAATCATTCGATATCATTACGATAGAAACGAGGGGCAAATCCTGGATCATGATCAAGGCGGACCCCGGGCCCTCGCACGCGAGAGCAAAACCGGGACATTAAGGCCAAGATGATGATGGAGAAACGAGGGGGCAGACCCACAGCTACATGGTGTTCCAACATCAAGAAGGAGATAAAAACACAGAAGGTAACGCCTATGATATCCCGGAATCTTTATTTTTGCATCGTTTGCCTCAAGTCGAGCGGTTTTCAATTTTAATTTTCAGCATTAAAAATTTAAATTACCAATGAAATAATATCTTCAAACAACCAATTTTATTTCATTGATATTTTACAATACTATTTTTATTTTATTTTATCTGTTTCAGGAAAACATGCAGCATCTTATGCTACATATTTAAAATCTTTTATTTGTTTGTAATGGACAGTCACTATCAGGTGATAAATGTTTCTATAGGTATAGAAAGCTTTTCTGCGCAACATTATAAGCGAGAAACAAGGGCTATAGTCATTTGCGTAATTTAACGTGGTTCCCACGAATCCCACTGGAACGTGTCGGGAACGCAGCAACCGAATTTTACACGTACGATAACGGACAAAAAACAAAACTCTCTGACAACCCCACCTAAGTTTCCACAGTAAGAAAATACCCAAACATACCTCAACACAAAACGTCATCCAAACACATCACTATAAAATTAAAATCCACCCACGGAATAAATCACAAAGCAAAACTTTACACAACAGAACTTCGATCGTTCGCGTCGCGTGATCCCGCGGGAGTGACGGGCGGCACGTCCACCCCGTTCGACGTCCAGAGACATACTAGCGTAGATTGCATGCAGCTTTCTGCCGTAGCTGCGTAGGCGCCGTTGTAGAGCCCACATTTGTCTCCGTTTATGGTTTATACCTTGTTAATTTAGCCGAGTAGCTGATTGTTACATCGGTTAGTAGTAGTAGTACTAGTAGTAGCTTGGATCGTAGGTACTGGTGACTTAAAATCGCCGAGGTTGTAGAATGCAATTTAATTCTACTTAGCCCGTACTGTTGATTTTGAATCGTCATGTTGTAGAAAACAATGTAATTCTATTAGAAAATCTATAATATAATGATTAAAGTTCTCTAATAGAAAACTATTTCAGTGTATAAGGTTTTAGAGTTCACGCGCGCGGCCTTTTTTCTTTAAATTTTTGCCTAGCCAGGTATTTGACCCCATCTCACCTGGCGGTAAGTGACGACGCGGCCGAAGATGGAGCATGCCTGTCTAAGAACAGCTTATTCACTCTAACCTTGAAGGCGTCCAGATTATAATGATCAGGAAACACACTCTCAGACAACATATTCCATTTCTTAGACGTACGCATTATAAAGGTTGAATCAAAGCGGCTCGTGCGGATAGCTGGAAGTTCCACGACAAGGATGAAGCATTCGGCCGGACCGCGTCTCCCGGGCCGGCGAATTAGGTTTCTATACGACTAAGGTGGCAAACAAGCGTACGGCTCGCCTGATGGTAAGTAGTTACAGTTGCCATGCCAGTATATGGTTTTGCACGGGCAGACCAACATTTATTGCTGATGTGACTATATCACACAGTGTTGAAAGTAATTTTAAATCAAGTAGAGACAGTTTATTCGACTTCAACCACTCGTCCAGTCTGTTCTTGAAGGCATTCACTGACACGGCTGTCACAATGTTTTGTGGTAACTTGTTCCAGTTTGAAACCACTCTGTTAGAGAAGAAGTGATGTGCAGTGTTGGTGTTGGATGGTGCGCGCTCCAATTGCATTTCGTGACCTCTCTGCGACTTGCAGCCCTTTTTCGTAACAAACATTTCGTGAATGTGAGGGAGATTGTATTGGTGTGATAGAATCTTGTACGTTTACGAGTTAATAAGTTACAAATTAATCAGTTTAAAAATTAGAATCTTATACTCGATGACGTAGGTTAACTTGCATCCCCCTCACAGTTTATAACTTAAGTACTATATATTGTAAATACAATAGTATGTAAACATTTATAGGTAACCTAAGTAGTCTATTTATAGCTTACACTTATGTTTTCCTACAGCTGGCTTCTCTTACATTTTATTGGGTACTGCGAGCTGGAACTCTAAGTGGGAACTTTATGCCGGCTTGTTTATGTTGATGTCTCAGTCTTAAAAGTTAATAAAAACCTGTCTGACACCCACTTTCTTTACTATCAAGGTTTATGTAGCATCTACATTACAAAGAGCGTGTTTTGGAAGTATTCAGTACCTAACCTACCCGATGTAGCCCACCTGATGGAAAGCCCACCGGATGGCATCTACGATTTGTGTTAAAATGGCCGTTTTTGGTTGAAGTTAAATTGTTGGCTATAATTATTTGACGATCTGAGTGGTTCAGTTGGTTAACATGCCAGATATCCCAGGTTCGATTCCTGGCCAAACAGAAATGGAAATGATGAACTTTAATTCTTGTAACAATGGCTGTTTATAAGAAAAATTAAATTGTTAGGTATACTAACGCCCGAATATTCGAATGTCCCTTAATTTTAAGGGCTCATTCGATGTCATGCTATCCCTTTTGAATGTCAAAGATTTTAAAGTGACAGCATGATCTTAAGGGGCCCTTAAAGTGAAGAAGCATTCCAGTATTTGGTTTTAGGTGTTAGTTTGTTGCTATTTCAGGACATTTATTGCTATTTGGCACGCTTTGGATACGTGGTCGAGTAGCGACCACGTACCGGAAGACGCAGCGTGGGTAGGCCTTCTGGTGGGCCGCCGATCTGGTAAAGATCGCACCAGCTGAATGCGGAAGGCACAAGACCGGCCTTTGTGGAAATTGCTAGGGGAGGCCTATGCCTAGCAGTGGGCGTCTTACGTTATGATGATGATTGATATTTACAGACGTTGTTTTTTGACTTCCATACTTCTTAAGGCCGTAAGTTTTATTTAACAAAAATGCAGAATGTAAACGTGTTGTCACTGCGAGGACTAACATTGGTATGCACAAACAATAGTAAAGTAGCTTTACTATGCACTCTTACAGTGCTCGGTACCGATTCTTTGATAAGTGAACGCACTGCGTTCAATATTGTGCTTCATGATTGGTTAATTTTGCTTGCATTCTAAGCTGTGCGATCATTTTGACGAACGCATAGTGCCAAAGACATTGGACATTGCTCTATGTTCAATATCTTTGCGTAGTGCTGATCGCCACTCTTTGGAACCCTGTACGTTCGCGCGTACTGTGAAACCTCATATGAATAATTCTGAAAACGCATGTAAGATAATAAACTTGTTATCCTGTTAATCCTTTGGAATAATTTGTGCGTAACGCAACAACATCGATCACTGAAAGAATCATCGAACCGCATAAAGAGTAACTCAAACTGCTGCTGCGTGTCCAACACGAGATCTCGCGTGCGAAATACCGATACAGTATCCTGCCATCGTAACCGAATAACGACGTCAAATAACCGGCCATGGGATACGATACAGTCCGGCTGCAAACAAATGAGATGGTGATGATTAGTTTATCATCATCATCATCATCATCATCACAGCCCGTAACAGTCCACTGCAGGGCTTTGGGCCTCTCCCACGAAAGGGGAGGTTATTGCCATAATCTCCACGCTTGGCAGGCGGGTTGGAGATCGCAGTGTTTAAATATAATAATGGAAAATGCTGCTGCCCAATTTCCAGACTACGGAGACTCTTGATCTTTTGCCTCGAAAACATTAGTCGCCTTGTACGACACCCATGAGTGTAAGGGGTTGGTGCTATTCTACTCTGCCGGACACCACACGGCTGTTTAGTTTATAATTTATAATAATTTGTATGTGTGTTTATAAACATGGGCCACAGTTGCCAAAAAAAAAAAAAAAAAAAAAACGCAACAACATCGATCACTGAAACAGACACCAAAATGATTAAAGAGTAACTTAACGTTTCACATCCCAAGTATCCGCTAATCTATTGTCATCAATTGTTCTCGCGACCCACTATTGTGTCGCCGTGACGTGACGGGTTAAACTGCTGCCGCGTGTACCAATACCCAGTCTCAAGTGCGAAATACCGATACAGTATCCTGCCATCGCAACCGAATAACGACGTCAAATAACCGGCCATGGGATACGATACAGTCCGGCAGACAAATTAGCCGTCTAAGCGACGCGGACATGTCGTTATCGAGTCGGGTTCCCGATAATGACATCGGATTGGGTATTGATCATGTGATGTTATTATTAGGTCGAGCGGTGTGAAGTAGGTACATAATTTGGAAAATTTGATGAATTAATGAATAAATAATAATAAATACGCTTGGACAATTCAGACAACGGCAAAGGAAGCAAAGCTTGTGTTATGGGTGCTAGACAATTGATAAACTACTTATATACTTTAAGTAAATTCTTATTATACAAGTTTTCATCAATTCATCATTTTAATTTCTGCTCGGCCGGGAATCGAACCCGGGACCACCCCGTGGCAGATCGGTATGTTAACCACTGAACCACTGAAGTCGTAGCTCAGGTAGGGTTAATCGAACTAAAATTTACCGATGGATGGAATTTTAGCCTTAACTGTTCAACCAGTCTCATTAATCCCCTGCAGAAGATCTTGGTCAATTTCGCTAGGAGGCATGTGTAACGAGTGGTGCGCTTGTTGCGGTGTTGAAGTTCGAGTAGCCTCAAAGGTCCAGTTTGTTCAAAGACATCGACGTGCATTGTTTAACTCTTATTTATTTATTTAACTGTTTATTGTACACAATAATTATATACAGAGACACACAACAGGCGCTGCTTATTTCTAAAAAGAAATTTCTTCCAGCAGGCCTACAGAAGAGTGATGTTAGACTAAAGTAACGCAGATATGACGTGCACAATAATTGAATATATAAATACATAAATATATGATATTATAATGTATAGGTATATAAAGCTAGACATATTATTAAAACAAGCTATCTAAAATACATAAATATATAAGTTATGGACTAGACAGGTAAAGATAATACTCCTTGACTCTCTCTTGTTATCGATCCCGAAAGTTCTGAGGTTTCAATGAGGTTTTCTTATTATTTTATTTTATTTGGAAGACCAACAGCTATCTTACAACATAATATTAACAATATTACGAAACAGAAAGCCATTTACAGGTCTTCGCTGATAGACAGTGTTTGCTAATTTGAAGCCACAGGCCGCGAGTTCTACTGTAATTTCAATAATAATAAAAAATTAACTCTAAACTGTGCATCTATGAGACGAGACGAAGACGCCCCTTTGTCCCTGTTACCTAGCCCTGTCCTTATGATGGCATTTTGACAAAAATCAATCGCTCTAAAGCTTCCTATTCACTATTACGAATGTTCCGCGAGACGTCCGGCTAGAGATGTCGCGGGAATATATGCTTGGACAATTCACACAGCGCCATCTAGACCCAAAGTAAGCAAAGCTTGTGATACGGGTGAAAGAAAACTGATTTAAATACGTATTTGTTATACATATAACAAACACCCAGATCCGTAACAGAAATTTGAATTCATGATTTAAAGTTCTGCCCGGCCGAGAATCGAATCCGGGCATGTTAACCAACTGAACAACTGAGGTCGTGAAGTCAGACGAAATCCACAGACTTCGCCAGACACCTTGTCTCGTGACTTTTTTCATGTTAATTTCCTGAATACATAGCCAGAAGCATCAAAAGCCATCACTTTACCGCGAACCCGTATGCCAATAGCAAGTGTCGTCGACGGCGACAATGGGCGGAATCGAATTGGGTCCAAAGCGAGCCGATCGCACACGACAATTGGCGATGACGCCCGAAGTTACGGGACTCGAGTTAATAGACTTGAGGGTTGAGTCGTGGCTTTTCCCTGACGTGCCTATTACTGGCGTAGGGGACTAGGAATGTTGTCAGTGTTCGTTTAGACTTTTTAATCCATGACGCAGAGCGATGTTGTTTGTGTTTCTGTGGTATTTTAGCTCCAAATTGGATGGACCGATTTAGGTGAAGTTTTATTTATTTGAAAACCAGATTAAGGGTTCAGTGGTTTAGTAAATATTTGAGTATGTGAAGATTTTGTGGAGGGGTCAAATCCTGGACCATGACCAAGGGAACAACCGGGACATTAATGCCAAGAATTTTTTATTGTCATAATATCCACGCTTGGCAGACGAGTTGAAGATCGCGTTTTGTGAAAACAACTGAAGACCCTGCTGCTTATGACCTGACCTACAATAGAACATAATAATTCTTTTCATCCAGAAATGGCACAGGAGTTGCAACAAATCAAGATAACTATCGTTAGAATATACGTCATAGCAAAAGTTGACCGCTTCAAATATTTAACACTTTGTGTTGTCACTTCATTATGGAACTCCATTATTATGAATTAAATCACTTTTTTACACTAATTCCACTTTATTATACAATTTTTTATTTCGAATTTTTGGTTTCGAATTACTCTTTACTTTTGCCTGAAGATGAGTAATTCGAAACCGGTAGCAATTTAATAAAAAAATGTATAATAAAGTGGAACTAGTGTAAAAAAGTGATTTAATTCTTGACCACTTCATTTAATGGTAGTATCGTGACGTGCCAACAATTTGACAACATACTCGTATTCATTCATGACAATGACAATAATATTATGCCACTCGTGTGCAAGCACGAATCCCTTTGTAAGTCTCAAGATTGATTGGATGGTTACAACCGACAAAAATGGGATGTTGACTTATGACACAATTTTTATTGTAAACAAATTATCCCAAACAATAAAAATGTGTGCAAAACTTGATATAATTTTAAATCCAAATACGTTACGAGGCCCAGATTTTTGAACAGGAACTTGAAGTAAATAAATAAATATGCTTGGACAAATTCACACAGCGCTATCTAGCCCCAAACTAAGCAAAGCTTGTACTATGGGTGCTAGATAACTGATATACTACTTAAATGCTTTTAAATACATACCTATTATACATAGATCACCCAGACCCGTAACAGAAATTAAAATTCGTCATTTCAATTCTGATCGGCCGAGAATCGAACCCGGGATCCCTGTGTGGCAACCGGCATGTTAACCAACTGAATCACTCAGGTCGTCAAAGTCGAAAATGTGTACACGTTACCTGGGAGTGTATTACCTGTTCATTATAATCTGGACATCTTCCACTTTATTTCAGTATACCTACATGTACGATTATATCATGTTAATGGTTGTTTGTTGGTGTTTAGATAAATGCACAACGCATTCTCTTGTATCCTGTGGCTCAACACTACCTGCTGTAAAATTCCTGTCTCAATTTCTGTAAAGGTTGTCTGGAAGAGAATGTTGTAGCGATAAGGCCGCCTTTGCTCATATGTGTTCCTTGTTATTGTAAGTGATTGGTATTGTTATATTTTATGAGCAATAAAGTGTTTATCCATCTATCTATCTATTTATCTTCCTAGACAGGCATTGCTCCATCTTCGGCCGCATCGTCACTTACCATTAGGTGAGATGACGGTCAAATGTATGCTAGTTTTTTAATAAGAGTTTCTAACAATCAACTAAGCCATATCAGGGCACGCCCTGTCATGGCGCCATAAGCCAGATCACACGATATCAGGAGCGCCGGTGGGCCGAGTGATTAAGGTATATCCGACTCGTAAGCGAGAGGTACCGGGTTCGAAAACCGCTGCGGCCATGTATCCATGACTCTTTTCTGAATTATGTACATTAGTTGTATTCTTAATAATACTAACCGATGCTTTTACGGTGAGGGAGAACATCGTGATTAACCTGCACATTCAGGCAACTGAATGTGTAACCATGATCCTGATCAGGTTCCCCTGGTGGTAGGGTCATGCTCTTTTCTTAGTTATGTACATTAGTTGAATGCTAACCGATACTCTTACGTCGAAGAAAAACATCGTGATGAAACCTAGTTGATCCAATCTGGTCTGGTCCCCTTGGTAGCAGGGTCACGGAGGTCAGATGGCAGTCGCTCCACTGTGATTATCTGGTCTGCCAAATACTGGATCTCGGGACACAACCTAGTCCCAGTCCCGGGACATCAACGCCAAAAAGATTTTTTATTTATTTACATAATTATAATAATAATAATATTTATTTCAGAAAATCACATTCCATAATATTAACTATTACATTCCAATTAATTAAAAACAATAATGTAAAATATCAACGAAACATCAAGCAATAATCGTACCAGTAATAATTAAATTAATTCAATATTTAAAATGTAATTAATTTAAAATAATTATATGAATGTCAGTTTAATCATTATACAATTATCACAATGTCAATTTTATAAAAATAATTAGTCATATTCCCGCTCCCGAGGCAAAGGTGGCGCATTAGACCGTGTTAGCTCACCCACCCGTACTTGACAAACACAACACAGTTCAACCGCTTATACTCGCAACCGCCACCAAATTGTTCGGACACTGGCATTTTTCACATTTCGCGACACCAGACGAACACAACGACGTACAATGATTTATTAGTAGGCAGCCGACTCGCTAACGAACATAGTTCCACGCTAACGTGCCATATATCACCCGGCGCGGGTCCAAATGGATCATTTATAGCGATTCGCTACAACCAATAGCCATTTTAACAGCTTTTTATAAGTTTTGGACGGAATATTTGGTGGGTTTCTGTGCCTTTTTCAGACAGAAAAACAAAAATATTCCGCTTAAATAAAAAATAAATTGTGCTTTTTCAGGCGCGCTTTAAAAAAAAGGTTGCTACACTAGGTACAGGAGATGGCAGTAAATAATACACATAGGTTAGTCGACTTATATTCTGAATGAATAATGTAGAAAAAACCAAGAGTAATCGGTAAACAAATGAATATTTGTTGGTTTTCTGTCCCTTTTTCAGACGTTCGGCGATAAATAATGTAAATCGGATAGTCGACTTTAAATGAATAATGTTGTAAAAACAAAAATAACAATCAACAAGAACAATGTCCAAAGTAGGCAAATATTGTGTTATGAAAGAAAGAAAGAAAGAAAGAAAACATAAAGACATAAAAAGAATACAATTATAAGCAGAACATAAATTACACAGTGCCGATGTAAATACCTATCTGATATTTCTGATATGGGTGTTAGATGACTGATAAAACTAGTCATACCTTTTTTTGAATAGATACATCCAGATCCGTAACAGAAATCAAAATTCATAATTTAATTGTCTACTCGGCCGGTAATCGATCCCGGGACCTCTGCGTGGCAGACCGGCTGTTAACCGACTGTTAACCAACTGAACCATTCAGGTCTCGAAAAACTAACACATTTTAAAATTCAAACCTTAACTTCATAAAGTAAGCCAACGCTGTTTGTGTTTATACGGCAGGCACCGTACTCTCCGACATCCCATATGACCAAAACCTACATAGATGTGCAATCGTAGATGTTATGGGCGACAGTTACCACTTACCATCAGGTGGGCTGTCTGCTCGTTTGTCACTGGGTAGTATAAAAAAAATAAAAACATTTTTCTCAGAAAAATTTGCGTATCTTCTTAGGATTTAGAAACTAAGATATGTTTTCCTGATGCTACTCACTGACAAACGCGACCACCTACCTGTAGGCTAATTACGTAAAGCTGCTGCCAACAATTCTCTGATTTCAGTTCAGTTACTAACAAAGCTCCATTGCAATAAACTGAATCCATTTATTCGATCATACGTAATAGCAAAAATAACAATTTCAATAATTAAAATCAGAGAATTGTTGGCAACAGAGTTCCGTAATTACCCTACTGATACTTAGCGGTAGATGTTACCCATTTAACCATTCACAATGAGCACCGCTTAACCCCCCAACTCGGCCCAAACGTAAAAACGCAACTACTGAATATTATAATATTTGTTTTGTCCATAAAAACGTTGTGTAAATTAATTGCTCCCACGCACCGTGGTTCAAATTTCGAATCAATTAAACGAGGTTTTTAATTACTTGGCTGACAATTAATTGGACGTGATAAATTCCCCTTTCATTTGCATTGGACCTTGGAGCTATTCGGGTACCCGATACGTCTTCATATTAAGGGTTTCGAAACATATGTTACTTGTATGAAATATATGTTACTTTAATGAAATATTGTATGCTAAACATATCTCTTAGAGAAATTCCAAGAAATTGGAGAATTTTTTGCATTCCTAAGCTCTCACTAAATGGCGCAGTCGATAGTTTTGGTAATAATTGTATGTGAAAAATGGATTACAAACATAATAAAAAAACATTATTATTATTTATCAAGTTTAAGGCCAGGTATTTATTATTATCAATCTTTCCAGTGTGCTTTAAGTAATTTAAGTTTTACAGTAAGTACTATCAGATGGTGGATCTTGACTCCGACACCAGAGATCGCAACCTCTTCCTATCCTGCACCATCTCCTGCCAATCGAGGATCCACTTTGGGTCGCTGAGCCAGCGCAGTAAGTAAGTACTATGAGATGGTATGATCTCTCATTAACTTGATAAGACTTAAAATTATGAAAGTCGTTATTTCATTTTAAAATACAGCTATTTAGTAAAACGTTTTAAATAAACTGAGTAAAATATCTAGAGTTTATTTAATTTATTATCTGTATTTATTTTTGTGATAAAAAATTTCTATTGTGTATACGCATAAAATGAACAGCTTTTCTACAACTACACAACCTGGCCTTAAACTTCATCATCAGTTTGGCGTTAAAACCCGGTTGCTTTCCGGCGGAATACGGGCCCGGGGTCCCCCTTGATCATGATCAAGGATTTGGCAGATTAGATAAATTCAACTAATGTACATAACTTAGAAAAGAGTTCAAATTCAAATTCAAATTTTAATGTATTATATTTGTGGTAACACAGGTAAAACAGATGTTACATTAGATATATATGTGCTCATCTGTGACCTGCCATTCGGCGTACAAATTTAATATAAACATTTAATTATGATTTTAAAACAATGTCAAACTAATTAATTAGGTAAATAATAATTGAATATAATATAAACACAATGTCAAATGCCTAATACAGTTAAAATAATAATATAAACCTTCATGTCATACACTTAATACAATTGTGACTAAAATAAATAATTATTAGAATAATAACAATATTAAAAACAAATACAAATCTAGATGTCAAGGTATGTATAAAATAATAAAAAAAAAAAAAGTCAAATAATAAAAGATGGGCGCAAGAGTGTTAGTGTTTTTTTTTATAAAAACTTATTTTACCGTTTACGCTCTTTCCACGAGATAATTGTGCAGTTGTGTTTTAAAACGGTTCAGACTTTCGGCTTCTCGTATTATTTTTAAGTCATTGGTACAGCATATAACTAATAAGCTGACGTACTATAGCTGAATCTATCTCCCTCCCTCGCCCACAAAGCCCAGGGTACAGGTAAACAATTCCACCCCCGTCACGGTTTATTATTCCGCCAAAGAAAGCGCCGAGTAAATTAAGTTGACACATTTTCTCTCGAATGCAAACAAAATTATTATTCCAGCCAATACCTGCCCCATTTTAGACGGCGCAGATTAAAAATAAAACGGGCCACGATGCGCCATTTCGGGGGCCGCGACGCTAATAAATCCGAAATCAGGTTACCGCAAAAGAATACAATTAAACCGTACTTCCTAACCGGGTACAGTCGGTTAGAGTAGAAGAGTAGCCAATACTCAGAGTCGGCTTCAATTTTATGAAATTTTTGAACACAGTCTATAATCGGAATTGGATGTTTTGGGAATTGGACATTTCGAGAATTTGACTTTTCGGGATTTCTACATTTTGGGAATTGGACATTTCGAGAATTTGACTTTTCGGGATTTGGACATTTTGAAATCGTTGGACATTTTGTAAATTGGACATTCTGAACTTAAACGATTTTTCGTTAGCTAGCTGTATGATTTAGACACATGAAATTTCTATTGAAGCTATACCTATGCTTCTTTGTCCCCTTACTAAAAAAGAGATTATTAGAATAGAATATTATTTATTGCTTAAAATAATAATAATAATATTGATTTCAGAAAATTACATTCCATAATATTAACTATTAAATTCCAATTAATTAAAAACAATAATGTAAAATATCAACGAAGCATCAAGCAATAATCGTACCAGTAATAATTAAATTAATTCAATATTTAAAATGTTATTAATTTAAAAATAGTTATATGAATGTCAGTTTAATCATTATACAATTATCACAATGTCAATTTTATAAAAAAAATTATTAAAATGTGGTATACAATAGTTGTTAAAATTAAGATATTCGCCTCACACACTGTACCAGAATCTGGCATGCAATATTTGAAGTTTCAATTAAACGTAGTATTTGAATGATCTTTGATTAAATTTTTTGAGGGATTATTACGGATTTTCGTAAAAGGTTGTGCATAGGCAGACCAAGATTTTTTGGGTCTCCTACACCTCTAATATCGATACAAAGGTAATTTTTTCTTGTACTCAATGACGTGGGATTACCAAAGGCTAGAGCTAACCGATGTGCATTATTTACCGCTGAAATCTGTATAGTATCAATCCTATTCACTTGAGAGCGTCGGTGGCCTAGTGGTTAAGGGGTCCCACTCGTAAACAAGGGGTACCGGGATCGAACCCTAGTGCCGCCATGTACCAATGACTTTCTTCCTTCCTTTGTGAAAACCTACACATTTAGGAGACTGAATGTATTACCGCGATCCAATCTGATCAGGTTTACCTGTTAACAGGGTCACAAACGTCAGAGGGCAGTCGCTCTACTGAAATTACGTCATCAGCCAAACCCTAGATTACCCTACAAGATGATTACTGGGACCAGAAAAACAGGAAACTCTGAAAGCTATAAAATAAGTTCTACTAACAATTAGTTTTTGACTTTCCTACTAACAATATATGGACTAAGTTATACTTAGTTTAGTTTACTTGTTGCCTGAAATAAAGATAGACGGATAAAAAATCGATCTCTTCCAGGCAACCTAGACAGAAACAAAAAAGAGAGATAGAACAGCAGAGTTGAGCACTAACAAGTATTAAAACAAGGAAAGATTATATCTTTTTTTAATCAATCAAATCACTTGTGTACCAATCCGACTGTACCAGTAAGTAACAACGGGGCGTCTTCCTTGTCGGGAAATTGTTTCTTTTCCTTCCCATGCTTCATTTTCTTTTCTTCCGAAAATATTTGTACTGGACCGGGACTCGCTGTTGTTTTGATGTCTTATTTAGTGAGTGGATTCGATGTTCATTTAGATATTCGGCTAATTTGAGATGTTCTGCCAATTTGAATATTTCGCCTTCATCGCGGGCCTTTTTACAACGCAGGTGTAAGATGTGGAATGAGCCTCCCGAAGTCTTTTCTCTGCACTACAAGATGGGGTTCTTCAAAAGGTATGTCAGGCACCTCAAAGGCACCGCATCCGCTCCCCTTAGGTTGCAGATATCCTGGACGACGGTAGTCACTTTCCATCAGGTGGATGGTCCGTCCGTGTGCCTCCCTAGGCAATAAAAAAAATGGTTAAGTATGTAGTATGTAGACCAAATCCCGAACAATAATTGCACCAAAGGAAGTTTTTCTTTACCAAAACGAAAAACCTTTTTTTAGGTTTTAGTTTCTGTTTTTAGATTTCGACCATTTTGCCTCTTCTGTCAGAGGTATTGTTAAAATCTATATATAGTATAAAACAAAGTCGCTTCTCGCGAAATAAAATAAAATAAATAAAAATACATACCGTAGGGGTAAAGTACGTCTACGCGAACGAAGTCGCGCAGGCTCCACTAATTTAGATAAAACTTGAAAGCTAATAGCTTTCTTTAACGGACGACTTTTAAAACACTACGGCAACAATTTCATAACGCCACCGCTTCTTATAATTTTTGCCAACCCAAAATAAACCTTAACATTAGGTACTTAAGCGCTTAAACGTACTGATCCCGGAATACCGTAAAATAGCTAATATACTAACAGTAAAATTAATCCATGAACGTGCTCAAACCTCTGACTGGGAGATTTATTATTACTTTTTATGGGCTTCGAAGAACCGCGAATTATCCTTTGAGGCTCGACGGCTGAGGGCCGACTACAATACAGGCCGTTGATGAAACTTCAAGTCGGAACATAATGTTTTAAACTATCGCGGTTATAATCAAATTTTAAGGATATGTTCCGGGTTTTCTACCCGGAACCCTGCGGTAGGAAACCCGGAACATACCCTTAAAATGTGTGCAAGTTGGAACTTTGAAATAGACAACAATTTTAGCGAAAAAAATCTAAACTGCATTATATGAACCTAAACAGCTGTTCCTAGACAGGCATGCTCCATCATTGTCACTTTCCAACAGGTCTTCTTACAAGGCGGTTGAATGCCTGTCTAGTCAAATATAAAAAAAGGAAACGTAAAAAGAGGGGATGATATAACTTTATTTATTTATTTATTTATTTATTCATTTATTTCAGGCAACTGAGGCCCATATTTTTAAATACACAAACAACATAAATACAAAAATAAACTAATACAAAACTACAGACAAAGATAAAACCTATACCTACATACAAATTATTATAAATTGTAAACTAATATATAAAAATAGAATTTATTAATATCTTAAAAAATAACTGACACTTAATGTCGTTCGGCGGCACCGGAAATTCTGGGTCGCCCACGGAATCGCCGGTACACCACACCCTTTGACGTGTGTATCTGTGTGTTTGTCTTCAGCATCGTGTATAGCTGTCGAACGAAACGTCTGTACTACGCGGAATACTCCGAGGAGCTGTTTAATTTGGTGCCTCCGTCACTGCTCCGCCATCACGCCCTCCGACTATGGGATAGATTTCATGCATGTCATTTGGATGCCTTATTTTAATGTGATACTAGATTTTTATATCCAGGTAGGGAGGGGATGACACATGTAGGCCGGCCAACGCGCACGGAAAGAACGCGCCCGCGAGGTACCGACCTTAAAGGCCGAGTGACAGGATGCAGACGTCCAAGGCCTCGAGTCGGCAAAATTACTATACTAATAATTTACTAATGGCTCGATCGAAGTGTAATTGGATCGCAACCGTAGCTCAATCGCATGTCGACACGTTTTTGGTATTCTGCTACTAATAAAAGACCAATCAAATTGGATTGGTTTTCGATTGGTGTTACAATATCTCGTAGATATCTCGATTCGATTCTGTGATACAACGGTATTCTCCTGTTAATTGACAAGAGTATTCATTGCGGAAAATTCAATTTACGTGAAATAAAAAGAAATGGATAATTAAACAAATTAAAGAAAATAAATCATGCAAATATCGCATTTTAGACATTTATTCCATATTTTATTTATAATCGAGTTTAAAATAATTATTTTTCTCCAAGTCATTGCTCGTTGTTTTTTCTACATCCTGTGTACCATATTTCGAAAGAAAAAAAATACACTTCCGACAAAAACACTTTTCCAGCGAAAAGTACAAAAGTTATTTGATCTGGTACCGACTTGATTGTGGCGCCCGGTTTAATCTTTAGACTCAAGTATAGGTTTACAGTAAGGCTACTAAATACCTGAACACGGGGAAAGGCGTGACAGTATGAGTGTAACTGTGTATAGTAATATTGTAGGGTGTAGAAGTTATGTAATTTACCTATTTAAATAATATATTACCAGCACCAGTACCTTTTAATATTGTATGTGTGACGGCGAAGGCGAAATTATCGTTGAGATAAACCTTAAAGAGGTTTACCAATGTTTTAAATTAAAGATTGTAATGTTTTTGTGAATAAATAAATCTAAATAAATAAATAAAACGCTATCAAGATTCTGACTTATATTAATAATAAACATCCCAATTGGTCCTCGCGCGCGAGGGTTTGGGGTTCGCTTTGACCATGATTTGGGTTTTGGCAGATCAGGCAACAGTGGAACGACTGTCACCTGATCTCCGTGACCCTGCTACCAGGGAAACCTGACCAGATTGGATCGAATGGTTGCACATTCAGTCGCCTGATAGGTGCAGGTTTCATCACGATATTTTCGCTCACCGTAAGAGCATTAGGTAGTGTTTAACTAATTTATTTCACTGGGAGTCGAACTCGGTACCTCTCGCTTACGAGTCTTGCCATTAGGCCTAACTATGACTTAGTAATACCGTTAATTTCGCAGGGACAAATGGTTGTACGTACTGTCATACACGTCTACTTTCAATAATTTTTAATATTGCATGGGGGATATTGCATCTATTAAAAAGTGGCCTCAATCCGAGACATCTGCAACCGATTGGGAGCAAATGCGGTGCCAGCTTTTGAGTTATATATAGACATACCCTTTGAAGAACCCCTCGTTGTGGTGCAAAGGAAAGACCCTCACACCCTTTACTTCTCTTTTCAGAGCTCTAAAACAGAGAAGATTAGAGAATCTAAGAATAAGAATAAGAAATATTTATTTACACAGAAACACCACAACACAAAAATTCAAGAATGTGGGTTTAATCTCTGCTTCATTTCTTTCTAATTCACACCAACCCTACCGTACAGTGTCTCTACCGTGGCTAAATAGCTAAGCGGCGAAATACGCTGGGTATTTTGTTAATTCTTTACTGGAATGCCATTTATTTTTCACAGGCTTTTACGGCCATGCTTGGGGTTTGGCGCGGGCAAATTGAACAGCCATTGTGAGCTATGTAGGCTATTTATAACCAAATATTCATAAATTGTAATCGGTAGGATATGTGCAAGGTCTTATTTTATTTATATACTCAGATTCCCGGCGACACTCAATTTGTATTGATGTAGGTATAACTATCAAAATGTCTCCAACTTCCAATTAGGTAAAGCTTTAGAGTAATCCGCCTTAGTTGATTGTTGTTAACTGAGGTTGATCATTGTTCTTAGGAAACCTGTCTATTATATTTTTTACATGGATACTGTTGTATGACACTCTAAAAAGGTTACCGAAGGGCTGTCAGTTACCTCACGCAAAGAATAAGCATTAAGAGAGGTAATGCTGCCAGCATCTTGGGTACGCTTCCACACGACCTAAATTTTTTACATTTTTAAGTTAGTTCATTTCTTCTTTCTTGTTATTATTTCTAAACAATAACAGACTATAAATAACCAATTACACATTTAAATATTAGTCATCAGAATCCTCCGAATCGAAATACAATAAAAAGCAACCAACACTACGCGTGCCGAGTCTTTGATGTAGCCGCCGTCTTTTGCCGCGAGGTGGCGGGCGGCTTGACAAAGCGCGCAAACCATTTACGCGAACGGAATGTTTAGCGAGGATGAGGTAGCAGGTATGAATGTATAAATTATCTTCAGCGCAATTTAACAAACATAAAATATTTCAAAACAATTAATGAGCAAACAAGACAGTAAAAGGCGGCCTTATCCCCAAAAGCGATCTCTTCCCGGCAACACCCTAGTTACGAACTGGTTTGGGGTTAGATGTTAGATGGTATTAGCTGTTTGATTTTTCCGTTTTGCCGCATTTTCATCGTAGGCAGTTTCTATAAGGCGCAGTATTACAAATGTTATACATTTGCTAAATTTGTTTGTCTATGACATGGGATCGTTCAAGAGGTATATTAGAGGTCTCCTTAGAGGCGGGCAACGTATTGGTAGCACCCCTGGTGATGCTGATGTCCATAGGCGGCGGTGACCACTTTCCATCAGGTGGCCCACATGCCTGTTTGTCTGCCGGATAACATAAAAAAAAAAAAAAAAAGAAAAATGAGATTCTACATGTTTCGGTTAGCATTCGGATAATAAATCACACTAAAGACAAAAAAATAATGTCCTTAACATGGATTTGGCACATCAGATAATTACAGTGGAGCGACTGCCATCTGACCTCCATGACCCTGCCACCAGGGGAGCTAAACCAGATTGGATCATGGTTACACATTCAGCCGCCTGACTGTGCAGGTTTCATCAATTTGAATGTGCAGGTTTCATCAGTTTGAATGTGCAGGTTGCAGTAGAATCCGAACCGGGTACCTCTTTCTTACGGGTCGGACACCTTAATCACAATAAAGTAGCTTTACTATGCATTCTCACAGTGCTCGTTAGCGGATCTTTGCTTAATAAACTTACTGCGTTCAATACGGCTCCCCGGTACCCTGTACCTCTCGCTTACGAGTCGGGCACCTTAACCACTCGGCCACCGACGCTCCCATAACGTTAAAGATAATAATGAGCAACACTAACGAAGTCCCAGCCTTTTGGTAACCAACTCTGCAATTTGGTCAAACTAAACGTTCCCGTCAACAAGCCAGATTGAGTTTTCAAAAGCTTTCCTTTTAGTAACTGGAAACTCTTTGGAACTTCTAAAGTTATCGAAACTAAACCGTGGCGTAGGTATAAACATCTCGATGACAGTTCGACGAGTTCGTTTGGGTTGGCGATGTTTGAGAGTGGAGACTAGAACTTCTTTGGCTATACGCTCTTGTCAGAGCTGTCGTGGTCGCTGTGTTGTGGGCAGCTGTCACCAGCCTTACGATTTCCTGCTATCTCGATCTGTTACACGTATTGTAAACGAGATGTTAATGTAATTGCATAAAAGATTTCATTAATTTATTTATTTTATCTACACTCATAGCGTAATGTTCCAATTACATATTCGAAAACAGTTGTTTAAGGATACACTTTTTTCACGCCAGTCTATAAAATTTAAAAAAATTACTTTTCGTTACAGTATTTCCCATACTATTTTCATTACAGCTGTATCGAAAAATAAATAAGTAGCGCCTGTTGTGCAATTTTTTACTTTGCCTGTTATTTGCTATGTATTTCTTGTGTACAATAAACTGTTAAATAATAATAATAATAAATAACTTTTTAATCATTATGCAACGCTTTTATTTTTTTTATTTTTGTCGGGCGCCGGGACATGGCTAAATATAGGCTGAATACCTAAATGTCTTCAATAAATTCTAAATTCAAATTTTCCTGTTTATATTTGTGATCAGTTCATAGTCTGTGGTTGTGATTACGTACGTTTGGAATTATTTTCCCGCTAAACAGAATATTTTTCTAATTGTTGTAGTTTGTGTTAGTGAATGTTTTTTCTTGTTTGAAGCAAATAAATAGATAAATGTGAAAGTAGTAAAGTGAATTCCCCGCCGCTTGATATCCTCGACGCGTAGAAACAACAGAACTGACTCGCAGTTACTTCCAGCAAAGTTGAAAAAATTATAGGTATGAAATTTAACATGAAAATATGAGTGTAGATAAAGTAGTGTATGCAATTGCATATAATTAGGTAATACTATTATTTATGCTACGTGCTTTATGCAAGTTTCCTTACTGTGTGAAAAGTTAGCTAGCAAAAGTCTATGAGCTAACGTACGAGCATTGCAAGCTTTTTTATCTCGCTGCAATGTGTAGAATGAGCTCCTTCCCGAAGTCTTTCCTTTGCACTATAACATAAGGTTATTTAAAAGGCAAGTCTACAGGTACCTCAAAGGTCAACATCGCATCCGCTCCCCTTAGGTTGCAGATGCCCTGGACGACGGTGGCCACTGGCCATCAGGTAGACCATCCGTCCGTGTGCCTTCCAAGACAATAAAAAAAAGATTGCCATACAATGGTCACCATCATCTAGTAATCTGAAATCTAAGCGAAATTGAAGACTTTGACTATATACGGTTACGTAAGGCCCGGATTATAACAAGCGTCGCCGACGCAAGGAGCGTCAACAACGCAAGTAGCGTCGCCGACGCAGGTTGCGTTATGCTGTCAACTCAAAATTGTATGTATTTCTAATGCGCGCGCCGACGCGGTAGCGTTTCTGACGCAGGTTGCGTCGGCGACGCTGCTTGAGTGATTGACGCAACCTGTGTTATCAACGCTCCCAACGTCGCCAACGCGCCTTGCTGTCAGCTGTCACTCAAAATTGTATGAATTTCAAATATTTTAATACGGCAGACAAACAGGCATGCGGGCCACCTGACGGAGTGTGGTCACGTCCACCTATGACCATCAGCAACACCTGGGGCGCTACCAATGCGTTGCCCGCCTCCAAGGAGTCCTCTAATATACCTCTTGAACGGTCCCATGTCATAATTAAAAGGTAACTCTGTGGCTGGGGACTAGACAAAATCTTAAACATTTACAACTTGAAAACCTGATACAACATAATTGACCCAACAAATACTAACTAGATTAGTTAAGCCCACCCATACACAAGAGTTAAATCCCAAATTTATGGTGTTACACCAATAACTGTCCGGGCAAGGCATAAAATTTACCATTTAACCGCATCTTTTGAATGGACGCTCGAAATCTTTTCGGAATTAAGTTGTTATAGCATTATTTATATTTAGTGTGGGCAGCTAGGTATGTGAGGCAGCGCTAGAACCAAATACAGCTTTTATTTAATGTTACGATTATGAGGCGAGAGAGTTATTGTTCAAGTATGGAAGGAATTTCAAAGTTTTAAGCGTTCCATATTCAGTGGCAAAGTTAAAGTCGAAGCCGCTTATATATTTAAGGGTTTGACCTGAAGTTCACATTACGTCAACAGTCCATAATATTTGTCTTACATTGGTGAATCCTAGGTCCCCAGGCTGGATATCGAGGCTAATCTTTTGAGCCAAGTAACGGCCAGCCTTCTGGAAGTGTGCGAATGTACAAAATAAAGTCACTTTTGTATTCATTCGGATGCGCGGACGAACCGACCTTGTTCGGACATCCGACCACGTCCCCCGCACCCATAAGCGATTTTATTTTATACTGCGTAAGGATTAGTATTAACTGCAACTAACTACTACTATTTGACCTATGTACTTGTGCCGCTAGGCACTTTCGGCTGAGGTGGCCCGACCCCAGCTTGACACGCGGTAACTGCAAGGTAAAACGGCGCAAGGGTGTCGATGCACGTGACATATCAGACCAGGGCCCGTATTGAACTTCGTATGTAATCACAATTTCTGTCATCCAAGATGCAAATTAATGACAGTCGCAGTAATAGTGTACTGCAACTGACTATCGGAACCCTTCAGCTACGTTCCGCTGGCTTTGCAGCGTTCGCAGTTTTGCGCCCAAAGATATTAGACATAGAGGATAGATGGAGCCTCGACCTATAGAGAATGTCCACTCTCAATCTGTCCCAACTGTATACAAATGACTCAATGTCATACAAAAAGCTAGTATAGGCCACCAAATTTGACAATAGCAGTGGTTATGAAGGGGTATTTAACAACTTATAGCCTTTCCTTTGGGACATGTTATATGCACCATTAAAATTTATTTATTTGTCATTATTAAAAAAAAAAAACAAAATATTGATGTGACTTCAGCTGTCAGTAGGCTCCTTCTATGCCTCTATGTCCAATTTATTTGACTGCCCCGGTCTACGGGCGCTGGCCGAACGTAGCCGACGGGTTCCGATCGTTCAGTCATTAATTTGCATCGTGGCTAGACCCGCTGGAACTCTCTGCAGAGCACACACATAATGAATGAAATGAATGAATGAAAAATTCTTTATTGCATATACATAAATGTCTACACTACACGTTGCCATTTATCTGAAAGAAAATCTTTTAAACCCATCCAGCATTAGAATACGCATCGACGGGTCGTGTTCGAATCGAATTTAATGATTCAGAGAATAAGGCTTTTACGAAAGAAAGACCCGTGATTCGTGATTTAAAGTGACGTGATTGGATCTGTCTTCTGATTTCGATGTAATCGTCTATTCTAGGCTGCGAAATCTTGCGAATGCGTAGTTGCAGCAGCGTTTCGCGTTGCGTGCGAGCTGTTGCAGCAAGAACAAGCGAGCGCGCGCTGCATTTCACCGTACGAAACAATGAGCCGTTTTCAAGGCTAGTTTCCTACAAATTCCTAAAGGTGGCGTGCTCTAACGACTGTCGACATTATTTTAATATCTTGGCTGTATATATTTATTTTTATTTCAATGGAATGTATTTGATTTCTTTCCATATTACGACACCTTTGTGTAATGTTAAATAAGATGTTTTGTTGCAAGAAATATTCAAGTCTTTAAAGTTCCTACATTAAGCCTAATAATTAAATAAAATAAAAATAAAATCAATTTATCTCAGACAATGTCCATAATGAAGTTACAAAAAAAAAACTGTAAATGAATTTTATTTAGAAAGGCAAAAATCTTTGCATTTGTTAGGACCCCTTTAATAAAAAAGAAACGAAGGTCAAAATGCCCCTAACTTTTGTTTCTGTGCATAACTTTCATAAAACTAAAACGAATTTCTAGTAATTCTTATGAATCGAATAATTCTTGTCAATGCGACAAAATAAATTTTCAACTACCCTACATAAATCTACGCCACATAATCACATACACATGCACAATCTTAATCCACTTATCCTAAAATCCTTCCCAAGATGTAGTACGTAATACGACATGCTCGAAATCTCTTCGAGTTACACACACGCTGAGATGAATTTCAAGAGAATATTCTGGTATTAGTGGCAACTTGAACATTTAAGGCAAAGACTAATGGCTAAGGAGTCCCAGGTGGGGTATTAATGGAGGCTCTTGTTATTAAAGTCGACATTTTCAGAGTCAGCGTGTTATTCCCAGTGCTACTATTCAAATGTAATTTTTATTTGAATGTATTTAATATTATAAACTATTATTATTAATGAAATGTAATGAGTCTATATGGCTGTGAAACTTATTTATTTATTCCTGTTTGGTAGATACCTAGTGGCAACGAGTTATAGACGTCAGTGCGTTATTAAACCGCTTGATGTTCCCCATTGCAGCACCTAGCTGTACCTTCTTCAAGTCGTTCACTGTGGAACAATTTACCAACTGACATTTTCAACACCAAAGCAAGATTTAAGAGCATAGTGTTGTCGCAACAAATATAATTTTGTCTAGTTTATATAGTTTAGATATGAATACAATTAGAATTCGTAATACACGGCACAGTTTACAGATCTACAATCACAGAGGCTCAATTACAGAGGCTTCAATTTACAGATAAGTCCTGATCATACTTCGCCTTAAGTAAGATTCCTTAGGCGCGGCTAAAATCTTCAACGGTTTAAGACAATCCTAGAGTAGGACATTATATTTGAGAATTATATATTCTGTCGTCATCATCCTAGATGTTCTTGTTCAGTATGAAAGGATTTATCAAGTAGAAATTAATTATTAATAAGGAGACTATTCACCGACCCATACAAAAAGTAGCTAAATTTGAAAGTACTGGTCAACAAAATATATATAAATATATATATATTTTTTGGGACAGTTAGATTATTCGACAATCCTTAGACATGTTCTTGAAACCTGAACATCTAGCTTTACTATTAAAAACATCGACCGTAATAAAAAATTTCATAAAAATTATTTACTTTTCAGTTTGTGACCGGCACTTTCTAAATTTTTTGGTACTTTTTGGATTGATACCTTTGATAATCAGCTCTCCAACCCTGTGATAGCCGATGGAGAAAGTGGTATAGCTATAATCACTTCCACACGGGTGTCGTACCAGGCGTCTAGTCTGTACTAGATAGATTTAATCTTTAATTAGTCCAAAACACATCTCTAACATTTATAACAATAATAATAAATTATTGCAGGCAAGGTGACTATAGAACATCTTATAGGCGGTAAACCAGAACACCTAGCTAGGGCAACACAGTGCTCTCTGTTGTTTTTACCATGACTACAACAAAGTCTAAAAGGAGTGGTTATGTCTTTGGCCACTGTCTGCATGATTTGGTAGAATTATCAAATTGGTATTAGAATCTTTCAAATTATGTTATGAGCTATTCTTTACCCTTTATGGTACGGGCGGGGTTTCGTATTGGTCGACATAATATTATAATAATAAAATGCTTAGACAAATTCACACAGCGCCATCTAGCCCCAAAGTAAGCAAAGCTTGTGCTATGGGTGTAAGATAACTGATAAACTACTTATATAGTTTTATTAAATACATACTTATCATACATACGACACCCAGACCCGTAACAGAAATTAAAATCCATCATTTCAATTTCTGCTCGCCTGGGAATCGAGCCCGGGACCTCTGCGTGGCATGTTAACAAACTGAACCAGGTCGTCAAAAACAACTCGTTTCACAACTTATATCTTAAACTTCACCGCCTTTTACAAGAGACGAACAGTTTTGGGCCCCGAACTAAAAGTTTCCAACATGTTGTCTCTAAGGTCGAAGTTTGTATCGAACGTCACATGGCTTGCAGCGGCAAAGTGCGGGTGACAGCTTCTGCAATGCGCGTCTCCATATTTAATATTACTAGCTTTCGCCCAGAATATCCGGGCTCGTCCCCGCGGGAACCACAATTAGATTTCGGAATAAATTATAGCGTATGTGCTAATCTGGGTCGTAAGCTAAATTAGTACCAAATGTCGTCTAAATTCGAAGAGGAGTTTTTGTGTTAAGGAGTAATGAACATCCTTAGATATATTATTTATAATATGTATATTGGTAGATTAAGTATAATTTTAGGTGGGCCAGTGCCTGCTATATTTTGACGCCAATTGGCGAGGTTACATTGCGTATTTGGGTTGTTTTACCGGAACTTTGGAATTTCGGTAGTAAATAAGCGCAGACGAATACTTCTAAACTCGGGATTTTGATGTCGAGATGTAAATTATAAAACCCGAAGAGAAAATATATATAATAAGAAATAATAATGATCTTGGCGTTGATGTCCCGGTTGTGCTCTCGCGCACGTGCCCGGGGTCCACCTTGCCCATGACCCAGGATTTGGCAGATCAGACAATTACAGTGGAGCGACTGCCATCTGACTTCCGTGACCTTGCTACCAGAGTAACCTGACCAGATTGGATCATTGCTACACATTCACTCGCCTGAATGTGCAGGTTTCATCTCGATGTTTTACTTCAAGAAAGATAATATCTTACTAAAAGTAAGATAATCGTTAGCATTCAACTAATGTGCATAACTCAGAATCGGTAAGCATTCAATTTATTTATTTAACAATTTATTGCACACAATATATAGTAAACAGAAATTACAAAAATGAAAGACGACACAACAGGCACTACTTATTTCTAAGAAAAAATCTCTTCCAGCAGGCCTATAAAAGAAAGACATGGTAGAGTATAGGGGATGAGACGTGCGCAATTATAACAAAAAAAATAATTATAAACTACATAAATTATAAATAAGATACTAAATGCACACAATAGTATGAATATATATAAATATACACACATACATACTAAAATATGTTCAGGTATTGTAGAACATTCAGGCACATAAGGAAAGATAATGTTCTTTTACACGTTTCTTAAAAATTGCTATAGATTGACAATCACGCACTTCGTGCGGGAGAGAATTCCACAGTCTTGCGGCATAAACAGCGAAGGAGTAGGAGTAGAAGTCGGAATGGTGGATGGGGATATCCAGGGACGATCTAACACTGAAACGACAAGGTTTGTCTTGTGGACGAGAAAAGTGGAATCGGTCACGGAGGTATGAGGGAGCGGAAGGATTATGAAGGACGTTATTTAGCAGCATCCTAGCCGGTTACGGCCACAGCGACTGTTTTAAAGATAATACTTCAAATAAAATTAAAATAAATAAACAAAGATTCAAAATTATTAACATTAATACGTCAAAAATTAAAATTAATAATTATTAGATACTTGTCTAAATAAATGTCAGCCTTTTTTATTTAAATTGACGGTGGGCTATGTTGAATTGCCCGATCATGTGCTCTTAGATGACTGCAATAGCCTATTTTATTCGAGAACGTGCGCATACAATGGCAGCATGTCAAGATTCCGCCCACATAGTTGTATGAAACGGCTGCTGCCGACCGGGCCTTGCGAGCATCACGCTGGTGGTCGAGATCAGTTCTTCTTTGCTCTTCAAATGCGTTCACCTTATCATGCAATAGATGCCTCCACTCAGGGCGATTAGCGGCATATTCCTCCCACCTCTGGAAATCTATATTGGACCGTTTCATGTGTCTTTTCTGAACATCCTTGTAGCGTAGGAACTGTCCGCCTTGCTTACGCTTACCGTTCTGAAGTTCAGAAAAGAAGATTTGTTTTGCCACCCTTTCCTCAGGCATGCGAGATATGTGTCCGCACCAACGGAGTTGTCGCCGCATAACGTATGATTCGATTCCTGAGACATTCGCCTGCCGAAGAATATCAGTGTTTCTTACCGGATCCGACCACTTGATGTTAAGAATGTCTCGCAAGCATTTGAGATGAAACCTGTCCAGCGTGCGAATACACCTCCGATACAACACCCATGTCTCTGAAGAATAGAGAAGATTGGGAAGAACAATTGCCATGTAGACAGAGATTTTAGTAGATAGCCTCAAGTCATGACTTTTTAGGACCTTTGTTCGAAGTTTGCCATAAGCAGCCGCCGCCGCGCCTATACGGTAGTTTATCTCAGTATCTGAACTTGTCCACCTGTTTCAATTCATTCTCCCCTAGGTAGATATGCAACTTTTCTACCGTTTCTCGAAATTGCATAGCCATCACCTCGGTCTTGGTAACACTAATCTTAAGACCAAAACGACCGCAAGCTTCGTGTAAGCTGGTAACAAGACTTTGAAGCTCAGATTAAGAATCAGCCACAAAACAGAGATCATCGGCATACATTATTTCTCTGATAATGGCATAAGACACTTGAGAGGGTGGATAGGATATGAGCATTTCTGCGCAAGCGAATTGGGAGCCATTTGAGTTGAGAACGATAGTTTGAAATGTGGTCATATTTGCGCAGTCCAAAAATGAATCTGATACACAGGTTTTGTAAGCGCTCCAATTTATTTAAGAGTTCCTCTGTGGCATCCAGGTAGCAGGAGTCTGCATAGTCGAGCAGTGGAAGGATAAGAGTATGGACAAGTGAAATTTTTGTTTTTTGGGGTAAGAAACTTTGAAGGCATTTCATAGAATGGAACGAGAAGTGCATCTTTTTACTGACCGCATTGACGTGAGATATCCAAGTTAAATTGGAATCAATAACCCAGCCAAGATTCTTTGCTGTTTTACTAAAGTACAAAACTCAGAAAGGAGTCATTGGTACATGGCCGCAGTGGGATTCGAACACGATACCTCTCATTTACGAGCCGGATACCTGGACCCCTCGGCCACCGACGCTCCGAGTATACCCACAGTTATTTAGAAGAGGCCACCCTCTACCCCTACCAGTCAAGAATAGAACCAAACACATAACAACAGCACCCCCACCCTAAGAGCCGAGCTAGACCCGTATAAATCAAAATTATTAATTTATTACGTAACATACGGCGATTCATATTCATTGCCGTGCACTGGGTGCTGGTGGCAGAGGCTGCACGCGTCTGCGAGGGAGGGACTAGGGATGCATCAAGATTCTGTTTTACTTGGTTTTTTGTGTCATACTGTAGGAACCGCTTGCCTAAAGTCGAACGGTTTTCAATGTTTTATTCTGGCCATGAAAAATCAATATTTTTAAAATTACACTCGCAACACCGACAGCGAATCAAAAATAGGGAAAATCACCTTCCGACTCCACCATCAGACCATGGTGCCATATTAATGCATTGTCATCCAAGTTTTCCAAATAATATTAGGTACCAGATGCTCAATTGAACACCGGGAAGTGAGTCAAATTAGGCTTGCAAGATTTGCCCCGACCATATGTATATTTGATCATTGTAGGTTAACAATGTTTGTAACTATGTATGTGATCAAATATACATATGGTCGGAGCGAATTAGCCTCGCCATTCAGCGGGGCAATGCGGCCAGCCTTCTAGGCAGCATTCCTAATACCGTGGACCTGGGACAAATTTTTTATCTGTAAGTTTGTATTTCTTAGTTTATTTAGTTAGTTGTAAATTTGTTATTAGTAGTCTGTAGTTATTTATATCATTGTTATAAACTTTAAGGTGCTGTTCAATAAATACTATACTTGTAGGTTAAATAAAAGATTGTAATAACCTAAATTGTAACACAAAAAGTCGAATAACCAGCAATGAACCATCTCGATTAAACTGGCTATCCAATAGAGAAAACCGCATCCAAATCTGTCCATGCGTTCGGGAGCTACGATGCCACAAACAGATACACAAAGCCACAGACACATGTTAAACTTAACATCATTATTTTTTGGTCGGTTTTTAAAAATGGGGGACAAAACACCCCGTGATCGTATAAAAGTGGCTTCATTTAGCCTCCTATTCGAGGTTGGCGCATCCCTGCCTCTGTCGGGCCAACTTGGCCAAGTTATGATGCATTGTACTGCAGCTTAGCGGAGTTGCTGTGACGTAACAGAGCGAGTTGCATACGTGGGACCGTTTGTCTCGTTGTAGGAAGTGTTTATGCTATTCTTCGTATCAGTGTTGGGTAAAATTTAGTTTGATTGACGACTAAAAACTAAAACTAACAAATTTAGTTTTATGTAATGATTGAAAATTGAATTAGTTTCAAGTTCAAGTTCAAAAGTATGCATGATTGATAGTTTTGATTAAAATTCCAGTAAATAAAATAAATAAAAGGTAGGTACAAAAAGGTAGGTAAATTCCGGTAGGTATTATGAAAATATTGTAATAAAAACAAAAACTGAAGAATGACATTTATTTTGAAATTAAATAATCAATCGGACGATTTTTATTAACTGTGGTGTGGTGAAAAACCATTAAAAAATACCTATTTCCGAGAACAATGTGATCCCAAAAGTTTGTAAGCTCACCTGAGATGGTCTTTGAACGATTTTTGTGTCGGAGATACTCCTCCATAGATATAATATTAAGTACTATTGTGAGTAAGTACTGACCGAATATAAAACGAATAACTTATTACTGTTAGATTTTGGTTCTAAGAGAGATCGCCGGTGAGTACAATTAACTTACAGTTAAGCTTGTTGTCTGTTCGTTCATCCATCGATTACTCTAAATTCAGATATTTTTAGTTTCTAATATTTTGTAGGAAAATTAGTTTAACTGAAACTAAAATTGATGACTAAACATTTAGTCATAACTAAAACTAAAACTTTTAGTTGTGATTTATTTAGTACACTAATTTAGTCACAAATTTTTAAGTTTGACTAATAAATCAATTGAAAAAATTAGTGGTTGCGCCCAACACTGGTACGTATTATATGTGTTGACAAAACTTGGGTTTTAAAAGTCACAAAAAACCGTGTCGTACAAAGCGACAAATGTTATTGAGACAAAATATCTAGAGTCTCCGTAGGCTGGAAAATGGGCAGCAGCGTTTTCCATTGTTACACTGCGATCTCCAACACGCCTGCCAAGCGTGGAGATTATGGCAAAATCCTCCCCTTTCGTGGGAGAGGCCCTAAGTCCTGCAGTGGACTGTTATGGGCTGTGATGTTGATAAACTTTTGCCCTCGACTTACATCTGTACTTCATAGCCTATCAATGCTGTGCCAAATTGTATCAAGTCATCAACACGATATAAAACAATGAATGTCCCGGTTGCGCTCCCACTAAACTTTCATTCGGTAGAGCACAATTTTTTCTACGACGCACCGTTTTGGAGATATTAGCGGAAAACTCAAAGAGAGAACTTTTAGCACATCCCCAATCTACTCGAGAGTATTTTTAGTATGTTCACTCCTTAAACACTCTAAACAAGTTTCTGAAGACCCGAGACCTGGGAAAGAGGGATACCTCATATGCCCGCAGACCTCCCTCCAACGTTCACCTAGTAGAGGACTCCAAGACCCCAAATGAACGAAGCAGTCGCAATACGAGACGTCATATTTTTATGTTCTCCTAGTAATCAGAGATCAAGGCTGACGCCATATTTCCATGTTCTCCCAGTAGCCGGATATCGAGTCGTTAGCTAATAGTCTGGGCCGGCGCCGGCGGCGGCGCGTTTGTATGCAAATGCGATGCGTCCTTACCGTAGAGATGGGACACATAGGTATCGATGAGAGGGGGAGCTGTGGTGCCTCTGAAGAAAATGAGAGTAAAACGATAACGACACTCACTAAAAGAAGAAGACGACATGAAATGAAACGAAAGCTGTTTGAAAACACTAGGTAAATGTAGGTACTTTTACTCTGCAGCTGACCTGTACATAGTTGTATACCATATAAACTGAAGTCCCGATGTCACATTTTTATATTATCGTAGTAATTAGAGATCAAGGCTAACGACATATTCCCGTGTTCGCCCAGCAGCCGAATATCGAGTCGTTAGCTAATAGTGTAGGTCGGCGCCGGCAGCGATGCGTTTGTATGCAAATGTGCTACGCCCATACCGCAGAGGAATAACAATATTATGTCGATATGTGGGTTGAGTCAGTTGAGATTAGCACATTGGCGGATTAAATAAATCTTTAAGAAGAGACCAAAACAAACAAAGTATCAGCGACATCTATGTTTAGGGAAATATTTTGGGGAGCAACATAGTTCATAGCACAAACCGTTAGTAATATAGATGGGCGCAACGGGTCAGAACTACACTGCTTTTCTTTTTACTGCGTTTTCTTTTTTTACTTTCACAATTAGCAAACCCGTCCGTTACTAGTGAAAATTGTTTAGTTCCATCGAGGTCCAAGGATTAGCCAGCTAGGCCCTGCGTTACCGATTCAAGTTGTTACCTTGGCGCGTCGGGCGTCGGACTCAGAGGAATTTGATCATGCCTCTCTAATTGTAAGTGGGAGTATAGTTCATCGATTCGATAAGGAAAAAAAGTAAAACTATACAATGTATTTCTTTGTAATCATATTTTATTGCTGTGACCTGATTGAATTAAATAATATCTAAAGAAATAAATAACCCATTTCCCTTGCAAATCATCGATACCCCTCACCGGATCCGCCCCTCACTACTCGCTCGAACGAATTACTTCGCAAAAAGGCGGGCGTGGATCCGCGCCAAACGCTGCCCATAAAAACAGGGACCCGCGTAAGGCCTTGTCACACTAGCGAATTTAGGTAACGATTCTCCAGCGATCACACACAGCAATAATAATACCAGCTGGTGAGTAAAACCCACGCGATGCCGACCCCGAAAAAGCCTTTTTAACTCTTTCTTGAAGAACTCCATATTGTACTCCTCAGGGAGGGAAGAATAGGAGCAGAAGAAGAGATAGAGGAGGGAGCGAAGGAGTATGGCAGCTGGCTGACGGAGCAGCAGTGTGTATTGTGACGTCAGCCCGCTAAGGAAGAACAACTGGATTTGTAGGTGTCAAGAAGTGCGCACGCCCAAACAGCCACCAGCAAGTAAGCGTTCGCATCACCCGCGTTAGGTCTGACGCGGTCCGGATGACCGAGAGGTCAATAGGACCCTGGGTGGAGGTAGGTAGACTGTACTCTCCAGGGAGCTCAGTCCACAACCTTGGTGTGCGTGGGAGAAATTTCCTTTGGAATAGCACAGTTCGCCACCAATTTGGTTCAAAGGTGGGAGGATGAACCCTCTGTCGATGGCGAGCGGCGCGGTTTGGATCGCGGCGCGGTTCTCTAGTCGGGAGAGCAGGCAGTTGCCTACACATTTTCAAGATTACTAAGACGAGGATACAGTATTATTGACTTTGCTATCCATTTTTAGATCTTTCTCTGTCGCTGACTTTTACTTTCGTCGAAAAACGAAAAAAATCGTAGGGACAAGACACAACTGTAGCGTTTGATCTCGCGTCGAATTGCATCCGGAAATCGCTAGTATGAAAAGGGCCTAACCGGCTTCCGAACCTTGAACCATTAGGACACTCGTACGGAGACGGACAGAGTTTTTCTGCCAACGATAGGTATTTGGCGCACTTACCTCATACGGCGAGAGATGAGCCAATTTAAAGGCCGACTCAAGGTTAATAAAACTGTATGGTTGTGTGTATGGTTCGTCTTGTTAGTTAAATAAATTTTATTAATAATAAAAAAAAATATTGGCGTTAATATCCTGGTTATGCATGAGTGTAAGAGGTTCATCTTGACTATGATCCAGGATTTGGCAGATCAGTTAAGTTTTTTTTATATGTTATACGGAACACAAACAGGAAAGCGGGCATCCTGATGGAAAGTGTTCACCGCCGCCTATGGACATCAGCAACAACAGGGGAGTCACCAATGCGTTGCCCGCCTCTGAAGAGACCTAAAAGCGACTGGAGCGACTGCCATCTGACCTCCATGAAGGGTCACGAAGGGTGACAGGGGAACCTGACCAGATTGGATCATGGTTACACATTCAGTCGCCTGAAAGTGCAGGTTTTATCACGATGTTTTCCCCCACTGTCCGATCGCGCACTCTGTGAGACCTCATAGTTACGTTTCTAAATGCGGGTGTTAAAGAGTGTAGAAAATCGTTGATTATCGCTTTTGGGAATAAGTATTTTACTGTAATCCTTCTACCGATACCTTGGTGATCTTATCGTTCAAGTCGACACACAGATCACACTCATCAAGGCGGACTCCCCAAGCTTGACGGAGTCCCACAATCTTCTTTCCTTAAACAAACAATATCCCAAAAAACTACAACAAATTGGTCCAATTTGAATGCATCCAAGTGCCTCTTCCTATTTCAAGATCTCACTTGAAGTAGCTTTTAAAATAGAATGTACCTCATAAATTTCAAGTAGAGTGTCCCATATTTTAAGGGAAAACCGCTTTGAGAATATTCTTGCATTTTTAAACATTCACTGTAATGTCGCTTGTAAACAGGAACTACAAAGTGTACCGCTTTCACTAAATATAAACTGCTTTGGAAAATCAAATAGTATATTAATAGTAATATTTCTGTCACTCTATTCTACGCTTAGACACGGGGCCAGATAAGATTGCTTTGAGGGTACGGCGTCCTTGTCATTGTTTATATTGTGAGTTAATATTGTTGACTGTCTGTCAAATTTAGTTCCTTTGTCATCCGCGAGCAATCTAATCTGGCCCTGGGTCTAGTATTATCGTATTTTTCTGAGATTCTACGAGTTAGGCCATTTGTGTCATTGTCGCATTTGTTTGTATTGTTTATACCTCGATATTTCGACACAGTTGCATGCGTCATGGTCACGAGTTGATAATATGTGTAGTGAAAGTGTAGCGAATAACCACGAGAGTCTCAAAACCCATATATTTCGATCTAGTGCCCACAGCACAATTCCGCCATCGCACCACCCGCCGTGGGCTGGGTACTCATCATCACTACGTAGACCCTCTGTTGGTCATGACGCGAAGGTTCGAAAGAACGTTTCTCGCTAGTACAATTCGGATGTGGAATGAGCTCCTAGCCGCAGTATTTCCTTTGGACTATGACATGGGAATGTTCAAGAGGTATTTTGAGGTCTCTTCAGAGGCGGGCAACGCATTGGTGACTCCTCTGGTGTTGCTGATGTCCATGGGCGGCGGTGACCACTTTTCATCAGGTGGCCCGCTTGCTTGTTTGTCTGCCGTAGAACATTAAAAAAAATTGACTATGAAGCTTGTCCACCGCGCGCCTGCCCACGGAGCGCAGGGACGGACGTGCTGTGGACTAGCGGCCAAATTCAATCCCAATTTCGCCGCCGTCATCTCGTTCTCAGTGAGGTCTCGGTGACGGTGGCGGTGGACAAACGACCTTATTCCTGTCACTGTAGTGCACGAGGTACTTTATACAAAGACGAGCTATAAGATATTGCGGTTTTTTAATAACCGAAAAAACCGACGATAAAAAGAGGGTTGTAAGTTTGGCGTGTGTGTAGCGTGGCCTGTTATGTGTATGTATTAGGCATAGAGTTATTATTCCCTGGTATACTCATATTTTTGCTATAGGTGTGTCAGGCTGTACCCCCCCCCCCCCAACAGATGGACTGATTACGATGTGGTTTCCTTTTTTTAAAGGCTAAACTGGCTGGAGCTTTGAATAATTAAAATTGGTTCAGTATGAACTAAAATTATCTTGGCGTTAATGTCCCGGTTGTGCCCTCGCGTACGAGGGGCCGGGGTCCGCCTTGACCATGATCCAGGATTTGGCAGGTCAGGTAATTACAGTGGAGCGACTGCCATCTGACCTTCATGACCCTGCTACCAGGGGAACCTGACCAGATTGGATCATGGTTACACATCCAGTCGCCTGAATGTGCAGGTTTCATCACGATGTTTTCCCTCACCGTAAGAGCATCGGTTAGTATTCAACTATTGTACATAACTCAGAAAACAGTCATAGGTACATGGCTGGAGCGGAATGAAGTATTTGAGAATATGCTTGGTTTGGAAATGTTGGACCTTCGTATCACGTAGTCATGTTTAAAATGTGAACTTCAAACATTTGTCTAGTAGATTCTCTTCCAGCCCAGGTTAATAGCTAAACATTATGAAGCTAGAGTTTGCAGAGTTCATGCTGTGCTAGTCTCGGGCAGACTTTCCGAGTGTGCTTGACATACTTAAGGTGTGTTTTCTTCACTTCGAAAATAGGACGCACGGGAAAGACTGTGTATTTATACAAGAGTAAATTACCGTCTATTTTTATTATAGTTTTGAGTAATGATAAAATATTGCAGAATCGCAGGGGCTTAATTTTCGCGCTGTACCATATCGAATCCGAAATTTTATCCAGACCCATATCTAAATTAATTATGATATTCTTAACTATCTTCGACAGTCGTATATTGTCGAAGTAACTTTCAGTGACGCTTAAAACAGTTTTTTGAATAGATAAAAGTGACTTTTAAACACAGTTTTTGGCTAGAGGAAATGTCAAATTTGAGATGTCACAGCGCGAGAATCGCCCCCCGGTTGCATTGTCACTGTGTGGTCATGCCTCATGCCTGTAATTGCCCTGGCTGCCTTATCCTTGAAACTAGAACACAACAATGTCAGTATTGTTGCTTAGCGGCAGAAATAGATAAGGCGGTGGTACTCACCCAGGCGGACATCTGTTTGACAGAGTCAGTCATACCACCTGATTTTATTAGACATATACTCCAAAACAGATGCTTTCATTTGCCTATTTCTTCTCATTTCAGCACATACCTGAAACAAAGAAAATTTTACTTAAAACAAATACTCTAAAGTACAGGAGAGCCGGTGAAGTAATATTGACCGGCTAATGGATGGGCCTCGTAAGCGAGAGGTGCCCAGTTCGATTCTCAGTGCCGCCATGTACCAATACTTTTTTCTGAGTTACGTCCACAAGTTTTTACACCCGATATGCTTACGGTGAAGAAACCTGCACGTTCAGGCGATTGAATCTGTAACCATGATCCAATCTGATCAGGTTCCTTTGTCAACAGGGTCACGGAGGTCAGATGGCAGTCATTCTCCAGTAATTACTTAATCTGCCAAGTTCTGGATCATGGTCAAGGTAGACACGCGAAACCATACAAGCATACAAAATTGATGGACGAGAGCTATTATACCTCAATTTACTAATAAGTTATTAAAATAGTGTAAGCAAATAGTAAACAAAGAAAGTAATTCGACATCACTCCGCTGGGATACTAAACACGCTATTCAAATGTTTACAGTGTTTAATTTGTCGCTAAGTGTGTCTGGTCAACGTCAAAGAATTTTAATTAAAACGTTGTTAATTAAATAATTAGAATATCGTTTATAAAAGAGTTACTTTAATAACCTGCGTTAATGGACACCTAGCTATAGGAAAATGTAGAAATGTGGAAAAAGCTAAATTTTTTTTTCATTCTATGCAGTGAAAAACGAGCAGGCAGCCCGCCTGATAGGAAGTCGTAACTGTCGCGTATAACATCTACGATACATGCATATAGGTTGCAGGTAACAAAAAAACACATTAAAATGAAATGCCTCATGCCCCTTTAGGCGAGGCAGGTCATTTTCTGAGTTAGTCATCTTCTCAGTAGGTCAATTTCTAAGGACGTCATGTTCTGGTTTGGTCATCTTTTTGTACTGCGACAGCTTTTTCAAGTACTTCCTCTTAACCGATTCTTATGTAACTATGCACACATACTAAGTTAATGTGATAGTACAATATTATGATATATACATGAGGATCTGATGATGGAGTCAGGAGGTGGACAATGGAACTCTTTAACCGTTGCTAGTAACCAAGTCGAGTTTGGACTCATTTTGTTACTTTTAACGAGTTCTATACAGTATGCTTGAAGACGAGGGGCTGATGACATTGTCAACGAAAGTGGAACTCTTCAACCGTGGCTTGTAACGTAGTCGTGTAATTTCGCTGGCTACCTTATCCTTCAAACCGGAACACAACAATGCAAGCATTGTTGCTTGGCGGCAGAAATAGATAAGGCGGTGGTAACAACCAGGCGGACTCCTCAGGCATGACAGAGTCCTACCACCTGATAAAACATAGATGGTGTATCGATATTCCAGAGCTCGTTTTTTGTGGCCTTCACTAGCATAGCAAAAAAAAGAAAAGTAGGATAACTACCAGCAAGGTACATCGCGCGGTTTGTATATATCAATGTCAAATTGTCTATAGATTTAATGTGTGATTGCGTAGATACTGAGCCGACGTGACACATTGTGTTCTTATTTTAAGTTCCTACTTTCCTACCCCCTCCTCTTTGACGATTGAAAGAGATATGTAATGTCCTACTCAATAAAGAAATTTTGACTTTTGACTTTTGACTTTTGACTCTTGACTTTTGAAGTATCTAATTAGTTATAAAGTGCTGATGCAGTGTTGACTGTATACTTTTATATATTATTTTGTTGTTATGTTTACGTTTTATTATTGTAAATATTGTATTCGTTTATTGGTTTTTATAACTTTCATGTTGTGTATTATACCTATCTATGGGCTCTTGTTGTCTGAAATAAATAAATAATAATAAAGAGCGCATAGCCTACACATACAAGCCGCGCAAAATAGCTTGTTCGGAGTTACAGTACTTTTCTTGTTTTTATTTATTTATTTAACAATTTATTGCACACAATAAACAGAAATTACAAAAATGAAAGATTAAGATTTCTAAGAAGAAATCTCTTCCAGGCCTATAGAAGAGAGACATGGTAGAGTATAGGGGATGAGACGTGCGCAATTGTAATTAAAAAAAAATTATAAACTACTTAAATTATAAATAAGATACTAAATACACACAATAGTATAAATATACACATATACATACTAAAATATATTCAGGTATTGTAGAACATTCAGGCACATATGGAAAGATAATGTCCTTTTCACACGTTTCTTAAAGATTGCTATAGATTGACAATTGTTGATTGATTGTTTTTACTATGTAGAGAGGCAATGCCTAAGCCTGTGTTGGCCGTGTGGTATCCTCTTGAATGGGTACTTAGCGACAATTTTCGCGCAACACGTTTCGTTATTGTTAGAGATCTCGAAGGAAGTCATCTTCAGCAATAGGTACGATTTGCTCGATTGTTTCATAGGTGAACAGTGTCGGTCGATATAGCCTTGTTCACACAACATATGTAGCGATACATACAGTAAATACATAAAAAAGGTTTCGGAAAAATTAGTATACTAAACTTATTTTACTGGCAATAATAAACTAAAAAGAGGTAATGTAACTTGACGCTATTGAGTAGTCCATAACCTTTACTGCCTTCATTGTTGTATACAACTTTTAAAATTATTCGGTTAAGACCGTCGAATTTTGGCGCCACGTTCCTACGTCAAACGCATCGAGGATCTTATTTCTACAAAGGAGAGCGGTAGGTATTTTTTACGAGACGTCTCTGTGCTGATTTCACAATGGCGAATATTAGTTACTTTTTCCGCCACGTTCCTTTTTAACCATGTCACATTGTTGGCGGCTGAATTCTGTCACAGAATACTACATGCTTACTGTGTTAGCAGAACCAGCGCCCCAATTGCCAGGACACCTCAATTCCTGGTGGTTGATTACTTACACTGCAAAATATATTGACCCGGTCACAGAGTCGCTGTTACTGGAATTGACGTGACGTTTCAAAATGGCGACACTTAGTTCCAGCTGTAGCTACCGGGTTAAATGAGTTTGTGGCACTCTACGTGCCACAAACTAAAATACTGACAACTTTTTTGCCTATTTACTCAAGCTCTCGCTTTGAAAAATTTCCCGACAATTATTGTCAACTAGTGAAATAAGTTATATATAATATTAATAATAATCATCATGGCGTTAATATCCTGGGTGTACCTCGCGCACGTGGATCCAGGGTCCGCCTTGACCATGATCCAGGATTTGGCAGATCAGGTAATTACAGTGGAGCGACTGCCACCCGACCTGACCTTTCTACCAGGGAAACCTCACCAGATTGGATCATGGTTACACATTCAGTCGCCTGAATATGTAGGTTTCATCACAATGTTTTACCTCACCGTAAGAGCATCGGTTAGTATTTAACTAATGTACATAACTTAGAAAAGAGTCATTGGTACATTGGTTAGTTGACTTGACGGTAACATGAGCGAACGAAGATTCACATAAAGCTTGACCGGGGACAGAGGTGACCTGTCAATGGTGGCGCTAGGTCTGCGTTTTATGTAGCAACACCGGAAGGATGTAGTATTTATCTATTTATTTAACTGTTTCTGTGACAGAATTCGTATGTCGCCAAGAAGGAACGTGACGGAAAAAGAAACTTACATGTCCCGGTTGTGAACACAGACATACCAGACTAAACACAAATCACAAATATTCCCTGTTCGCTCGCTCTACAATGATTATGAATCTTGCTATCCCGTTTATTCATCCCTTGGAATAAGTTCACGGAAAATGACGTGCGCAATGTTTTGAACGTTCGACATATTGCTCGAGGGCCTATCGACCTGACGTTTTTTTTGAAACATCGGTGTAAATTTTATAATTTCCTAATAAAATTGAAATTAAACCATTTAAAAGATTGTAATTTTGTGTGTAATTTAGTGCACATTTATGTGAAAGCGCAAAGTATGGAAATACACCTGGATTATCCTTTCACCGGTAAGTAAACATTCGTGGTCGCGGCGATCCGAAATAAATTTTAGAAATTGTGACAAAAATATGCATCGAAATAGTGTGAATTTGCATTAATTGAAATGCTTTACCTTAAAACAACATGCCATTAGAGATAGATTTAAAATTATTGGCAAATTGAGCAATATTTCGGTGTCTAAATAGGTACGAAAATATTTTGATGCTAACAGGGTCGGACTTAGTATTTATTGTATAGTATTTTATTACTCAAATCTTGTGAATAGCGGTCCACAACTTTATATGTATCAGGGTTCCATACCAAAAATGTACCTAGATGACATTTTATATGTTCAGACATTATATGAAACAACGGATTAATCGCGTATTTACGTTTATTTACATAAATATTTGTTTTTCTAGGTTTCCTAAAGACCAGACATGGTTGCAAATTGGAAGTGCTGCGTTTTAAACATTTTGAAGAACAAGATAATAATTAGATGCAAGTCCCTTCTGTCCTGCTGCACCAGCATAATATGAATTTTTACTGAAAATAAAGAATATGCTGCTTGTTTAATATATTAATGTATCCATCCTTTTCATTATTATTTTTTTTTTTCATGACTATGTCCTCTAGAAGGCATCATATTAAATTTGTGAAGTCACATAGGCCAACCTGTGAACAATGAAGACGCTTTTAACTATAAGTAAGTAGGTAGGTACCTACTTAGTTTAGAAGTTATGAGGCAACAAATAAACATTAATACCGGTCAAAATCATAACCCTCCTTTTTGCTAAAGCAAGCACTGCCGATTCACGGTATGTAGGATCGAGAGATCGAAAAGACGGTGGTAGGTATCAGGGCATGGCTTTGATTCACTAGACACCTTCCTTTTATTATAATGTCAATATTAAAATATATAAGGACAAGCTTAAAAATATTGCATAGTCATCTGGAGCGAACAACAAGTCAGATTTGCTTGTGTTTGTTACGAGTAGAAAGTCGTAGCAAAATATAACTCATGATGGGCTGCCTTGTTCCGTCCCTGCATTTGCATTAGTGTGTGTGTTATAGAGATGTGTGACATTTTGTCTCATATTTAAACTCTAAATGTACTCTCTGCTTCTGTATAGAAAATTTTTTCTCTATGGTTGTGAAATTAGAATAATGACGTTTCAGAAAAAGACCTAGACCTAGCGCCCTCCTTCATGGAATTATGAATCTTGACAAATTAGTCAACAAATTTTGTCATTGTCACTAAATTTTTACAGTATAAACCGACTACTTTTAAATGGTGTACAATAACAAATATTAAGGTTATAGACTACTTAATAGCGTCAAATAATATTTCCTCTATATAGTTTATTATTGCCAGTAAAATAAATTTAGTATGCTCATTTTTTCTCAATCCGTAACAGAAGTCGTGGTACCCCTATAAATACAAACGAATATAAACACAAACGGAAATTTCCGTATACAGTTCGAAAACGACGATCGAACTCCTCAAAGGAACACCAGCCGTTTTCACACGCAAATTACGACTTCATTATTTACGGCAAACAAAAAAGTCGCCAGCAATCATAACTAAAACTGTCTGGGGGGAGAAAAAAAACTTTTTTTTTTTCATTATAACACAATTACGTCAAAGCGAACTTTCACGGAGTTCCACGAAGAGTTCCGAAGTCGTGAATTGAGTTTTTCGGAGCGTATTAAATGGTATGCTTGAACAATGTTCAGCTTTTAGAAGGAGTGAAAGTAGGACGAAGGGGGGACTTGAGTCGATTCCCCTTAGTGTTATGTTTAAATGTGTAGCGTGTTGAGATTGCTTATATCGGATACTAGAAGTTCTCAGTGCGCGTAGTTCGGATATCTGTAAACCATGAACTTTCCCGCGGGAGCCTATTATTTTCCTGGGATAAAAAGTAGTCTATGGTGGTATCAGGTGACAACGCAGCAGTCTATTAGTGGAATAATTCTTACAATTTGTTCGTAGTTTTGAGTTTAATCATTACAATAAAAAATACAAAAATTCAAATCTTAATGTTTTAAACTATCGCGGTTATTATCACACATTTTAAGGGTATCTTCTCTTTTTATAATATCAGTATAAATTGCTGGTATGGCTGAGTATCAGAATTCCGATTCGGAGCCGCCCGACTGGGACTTATAGATTACGGCAGCCAAACAATACTAATAATATTATTGTGTTGTGTTCCTGCTGGTGAATTTGAGGAACGTGGCTTTGGCAGTGGAGGGGTAGTCGCCTTTTTACTGCCTGAGCAAAGTGTCCCAGGGTTTTAGAGGCGGGCAACGCGTTGGCGATACACCTGGTGACCACTGCGCGCCGCGGTGACTACTTTACTTGAGGTGGCCCGTTTTCCTGGTTGTCTACCGTTTGATATTAAAACAGTTACCATTTACCATTTGATGAGCAGCATAAAAAAAACTGACTATTATCACAGGAACCTCCTGGCAGAAATTAATACCACAACAGCGCCAAAAATAACCGGAACTCAGAGAATTGGAAGGTTAGTTATTGTTACGTCACCTAATTATATCTCCAATAACACAAATAATAATCCGACCACAATCTCAAGATTACATTTTCGCTCCACCACCTCACAGTGTACCTCTGTAGCTTCCATCCTTCTCACTCCAAGCTTTACTTCTGTATGAGTGAAGAGCAGAGCATGGTATCGGAGTACAGCCTTCGCCGCAATATTAATCTTCTTCAGAGATACGAAATACGAGTGACGAATTTCACGAGCCGACGCGTTCCTTGTAGAGGTTTTCGTATTAGATAACGGGTGTATTATAACGGTATAAAAATATACTTATAACACCTAATATTAATTATTTATTTACATTAAATAAGATATTTACAATATTTACATAATACAAAAATATAGTAACAAGTACTACTAATATATTATCATTTCACACAACACAAGATAACCATAATGTCGTTGTGTTATTTTTTCTGTTACATTCTATTATTCTGTTGGCCGTGTGGTGTCCGACAGAGTAGAATAGCACCAACCCGTATGGTGTCGTACAAGGCGACTAATCTTTTCGAGGCAAAATATCTAAGAGTCTCCGTAGGCTGGGAAATGGGCAGCAGCGTTTTCCTTTGTAAAAAAAAGCGTGGAAATTATGGCAATAACCTCCCCTTTCTTGGGAGAGGCCCTTAGTCCTGCAGTGGACTGTAATGGGCTGTGATGATGATGATGATGATTCTATTATGTATGCGATCAACGTCGTAACGTCGAAAGTCGCAAAACTAATGTTTGTACGTGGTAATACAAATATATTGATTAATAATGCATTTTTATATACGATTTTGTTCTCCAAGCAAATCATCTGTAAATAATAATACAAACTGAAAAACGGCGACCGTCATACGGTACATATTAGGGTGTTATATTATAACGTTAAAAATAACATAATATTTTTGAATAGCATAACGTTACGTTATGTTATATGAATATAAAGATCCGCGCACCTCTAGTTCCTTACCATTCGAGCGTCTCCATGGGAAAATAAAGGAAAAGATTTATGTACGTATTGTGCACGTAATTTATTTAATTTTTTTTTTTTATGTACTACATGGTAGACTTAGAACCAGAATTAGAATAATTTATTTGCTATAAATGTGGTAGGTACATTCACAACATTGTGGTAGGTTTATTAGTTCACACAAATCTTACATAATTTCGCAATTAATCAATACAAAGTTACTAACATAAACAGCCTTTGTGGGAACCTGGAGTCTGAAAAAGGCTGAATACCTACTACAGATCTCCAGGCTCCCTTACAGATGAGATCAATATAAAAGAAAAAGAATATATAAAATAAAGTGTAGACATAGCTTAGACATAGCTTTTATTTGGCAATAACTACAAATATATATGACAAGTTGTAATAATATCAACAATGTGAGTGTGAGTGCTTACATATGTGTGAGTGAGTTAGTGTGTGTGTGCGCGTGTTGCACTATTTACTTTTTAATCTAGGATATTACTGTCCATAGTCCATAGTCTCTGCCTACCCCACCTGTGGGACACGGGCGTGAGCTTTATGATATGATTATAATATTACTGTCAGAAGGCATTCGGTGTCATTATAATTTAATGATTGCAGCCATTGTGATAACCGTTGCTTTACCTGACAACGTGGTAGGGAGTATACTTTTAAAATTCTATTGATGTTGTTATACGAATAGGAACCCAAAAAACAATAGAACCTATGCGATAGGTACAACGGCTCGTTAGCTATAGACCTAGCCTAGACCTAGTTTTCTCTGGGTTTCTTTATTATAATATGCATGTATTAAAAATATAAACGTTTAGGAAGAAATTTTCTAAATCCGTTGTGTGGTTTAGGAGGAGTCAAGGCTTTTACGGGGTCGGCAACGCGTGGGTGAGGCCCCTGGTATTGCAAACGTCCATAGGCTGCGGAGACTGCTTACCATCAGGCAGTAAGCTTCTTTGCCACCTTAGTGGTATAAAAAAAATGGAGTTCATTTTAGACTAGGTGTACTAGTTGAACCGCCATGCAATTTGCATGGGCATCTTAAATCCCGTGTAATTTTGAAACATCGATATTTCTGAATCTCGTCTATAAAATTTCATTTGCTTTTTTGATAGCGTAATATTGAATATATTATCAAACTACGTTAGTATGGAGTGCGGTCGGTTAACACTCCTCTTAAATTACATGATTTACGTTACTCATTCAACAGACTCACCGCTAAGGATGCCGAAGACAAAGCTAAGTGGACTCAGAAAAGCAGGAAGGCGGACACCGGGTATTGAGTGCAACCGGGATTTAACGCCAAGGCGATGATGATGATGACGTTACTAGCTATCAACACTAAACACCAATAAAGCATGAAATTGACTAGCATGTCATCATCATCATCATCACAGCCCGTAACAGTCCACTGCAGGACTTTGGGCCTCTCCCACGAAAGGGGTAGGTTATTGCCATAATCTCCACGCTTGGCAGGCGGGTTGGAGATCGCAGTGTTTAAATATAATAATGGAAAATGCTGCTGCCCAATTTCCAGACTACGGAGACTCTTGATTTTTGGCCTCGAGAACATTAGTCGCCTTGTACGACACCCATGAGTGTAAAGGGTTGGTGCTATTCTACTCTGCCGGACACCACACGGCTACTAGCATGTATTGTTAAGGTATCTACAAAAAACTATTACTTGTACAAATCGAATAGCTGTAACTTTGTAAGTGGATAATAATATCCAACGACAAGAATGAGTACTTATCGGTTACTTAGGAAGATGCAACAATTATTAGGTCGACAAGCACCGTTCATTACAGTTACATTAGACCTACAGGTTTAGCTTCTATATAATAAAATTATAAATAAATAAATAATTCGTGGACAAATTCACACAGCGCCATCTATCCCCAAACTAAGCAAAGCCTGTGCTATGGGTGCTAGATTACTGATATACTACTTAAATACTTTTAAATACATACTTATTATGCATAGGACACCCAGACCCGTAACAGAAATTAAAATTTATCATTTAAATTTCTGCCCGGCCGGGAATCGAACCCGGGACCTCTTGCGTGGCAGACCGGCATGTTGACCATTGAACCACTTAGGTCGTCATTATTCATCATCTCAGCGCGTAACAGTCCACTGCAGGACTTAGGGCCTCTCCCACGAACGGGGAGGTTATTGTCATAATCTCCACGCTTGGTAGGCGGGTTCGAGATCGCAGTGTTTAAATATAACAATGGAAAATGTTGCAGCCCATTTTCCAGACTACGGAGACTCTTGATGTTTTGCCTCGAAAACATTAGTCGCCTTGTACGACACCCATGAGTGTAAGGAGTTGGTGCTATCTACTCTGCTGGACACTACACGGCCAATAAAATTATTATGATGGAATTATCCAAGATCTCATCTCCACTTGAGAAGTCTGGAAAGTGCTATACTGACGAGCCCTATGTTAGTGTGTTTGAGTGGAGAGTAGGCCAAACGAGAGAGGATTACGAATTTGGCCTGTCTTACGGCTAGAACAGACAGCGCCAATAAACATAATGGTGCTTTAACTCGAATTATGTATGAATTCCCTATTTCATTGTCATAACTGAAACAACACATGTCACACGAGTTTCTGTTGCATCAGTTAATTTTATTACTTTGTTATTTCACGTAGACGTATTCCGGCGAGAGAAAACATCGTGATGAAACCTGCACATTCAGGCGACTGAATGTGTAACCATGATCCAATCTCAGGTCAGGTACCCTGGTAGCAGGGTCGTGCAGGTCAGATGGCAGTCGGTCCACTGTAATTACCTGTTCTGCCAAATTTTGGATCATGGTCAAGGCGGACCCCAGGCCCTCGTGCGCGAGAGCACAACCGGGACATAAACGCCAAGATGATTTCACGTAGGGATAAAACTCAAAATTTCAAGTTTCAGTTTCATCCTCTTTGTATGGCTTCATAAGCCTAAGGCGCAGTCCTAATTGGCAACGATCGAGCGACCATGGTCGTACTACGGAAGTCGCTCGACCAATAGGAGACCTCAAATCCGCCCGTCGCACGACCGTTGCCAATTAGGACAGCGTCTAAGGTTTCAATGAAATGAGCCGGCACTGCAGAACTCGAATCGACTCTCCTCGTCAATGGAGCTTTAACCTTCTACGCTTGTCAGATGGAATCTTTACTAACATTTAACACTCGTGTCTGAATAATAGTCTGAACGGATTCCTTCAAGTTGCCCTTGACAAAAACTCGCATAGACAGTAGCCCGTTAGAACGATAGAACGCAAGATGAGCAGAGGTCGTTGACATTTTCTTTTTTTTTAGCTAACCTTTTTCTCTCATCCATCATAGTCTTGCGTCAATGAACTCCAGAACATCAATAACACACGTCTCTCACGCCTCACACGCCACAGACATAGGTAGTACATTCTTTTGCTTAATATTTTCTCATGAAAACATTCCAATCATAGGAATTCCGTACGTTTCAGATGTCCAATATTACTGGAGTATAATGTAAGGGGAGATTCTAATAAGGCTTCAGTGCCAGGACAAGAGGTGAGCGGTTCAGAGAGATCAACTTCAACTTCAACTTGATCCGTCAAGCAGCGGCGTCAGTCTTTGTGATAGATCCGTCAGTCAGTCAGTCATGATTGGATGGCATCTCCACTAATTTACAGTTTGTTTGTTTACAAGTTTTGACTATCAAAGCACCTCTTTGCCTTCATAGTTTCGGATTTTCAAATCTTAGATCGATTTGTTCTGGAACTAACCTAACCGACAGAAACAGTCGAATAACCACCGACAAAGTTTACTTAAAATGAAATATTTTCTAAACTACACTACTGATTTAAAGAAACAAAGATGAGAACTATTTTAAACTGCCTTAACTAAGAACTATATTAAACTGCCTTCCAAATAAAGGAAACCGCATCATATTCAGACCATCCGTTCGGGAGCTACGATGTTACATACAGACACACCAAGCCACAGACACAGACATACACATATAAACACGTCAATCTAATAACACCCCTCTTTTTTCGTCGGGGGTTAAAAATATTTGGAATGTAATGAGACGGTAATGGGTTCAAATGTCACTCATTTATTTTAACGTGATCACTTCGAATTAACTTAAAAACATTAATTTCTACATAGCATGCCATGTTCTTCAGCTTGTTGCTTCACGTATCTTAACAACAACATTTCGCAAACCCTGATACCTACAAACCTAGCTCGCTACCAGGTTGAGAAACGTACGACAACATTTCCAAATTTGACACCCCTAATTCCAAGGCAATCTCCTTAACGAAATCGAGTACCTATGCCACAGTCGAGGGCAAAGGACAGTGTGGCTTGTTCGTACAAATTGCTTAGAAGCAATTAGGTGACTTGACGGTGACGTGAGCGTCGATGAACAAGCGGGCCCGATACGTAAGTGAGAGGTACCGAATTCAATCCCCAATGCCGCTATGTACCAATGACTATCTGAGTTATGTTGAACACTTATCGTGAGGAAACCTGCACTGAATATGACCAGATTTGATTATGATTACACATTCAGTCGCCTGAATGCGCGGTATCATCATGTTTTCCCTCAACGTTACATTGCATAATTATTGGAAGGACACCACCGAGTCGCTCCACCGCTTTCCCTCACTACACTGTGCCTCTTATGTGCCTACTCCCAAACAAACGTGCGATAACGTACCCGTACGGAATAACTAACCTAACCCGGCGTTATATTCAATCTGCAGCCTAGTTGCCAGGTATGCTCGTAACAATAATAACAAAGATATGAAACAATGATAACAAAGATATAAAAGCTTTTACGGGTGCGGGCACAAGTGGCGATTGGCGGACCGTTGGCCGGCACGTAGGGTTTCAATAAAAATGCGGCGGCCACACCGCAGAGATTTTATCGGCTGGCAACACAGGGTCGAGGAGTTGGGGCGGCTCGGTTGTCTAGGCCTGTAGTAAAGAACTTATAAGTATCAAAATCGTTGGCCTATTTTCGGTAAATAACGGTGTTATTTTATAAAAAATAACTCCGTTATTTTCCGCACTTAATATTGGACTAGCCAGGCAATTGACCGCCATCATACCTGGTGAGTGAGCGGCCAAAGATGGAGCATGCCTGTCTAGGAATAGCCTATTTACTGTAGCCTTGAAGGCGTCCAGATTATAATGATCAGGAAACACATTCTCAGGCAAATTGTTCAATTCCTCAGCCGTACGCATTACAAAGGTTGAACCAAAGCGGCTAGTGCGGATAGCTGGATATATCTACGACATAAGGATGAAGCGTTCGCCCGGACCGCATCAATGTAGCGCGCGAGTTTGGGCTTCTTAATGCGATAGCGACAACGCTCAAGCCGAAACAGCAAATGTGCATTATTTCCGGCCGATATCTTACGACCAATCAACCACCAACAAACAAAATTTGACTTAGCACGTAAAAACTCCTGTTAGATCCGATTCGATGCAGTTTTCACTATTCGAAAGCCAGTTTTATCTGGTTCTTAGGTTAATGGTCCTTAGCTTTGTTTCATTAAAATGGGTTCTATAGTTTAGAAAATATTTGAGTTTAAGAAAACTTGGTCGGGGGTTGTCCGACTGTTCCAATCGATTAGGTTTATTTATTTATTTATTAGTATATTACACAGTTTGACAGCAGTTAAATTCATTATAAACACAAGCACATAACGGTTGAAATGCCAATGACAAAACCGCATTTTATAATTTTGATATGTAGCTACTAAGCAGCTTTGCAGATAGATACAATATTGACAAACAAAAAGAATAATAAAACAAAGAAATACATGTACACTGGTGTGTGTGTGTGTGCGTGTGCGTGTGTTATTACAGTCTCGACAGCCGACTGCCGAAAGTTCATTTCATAGGCGGCTTACCATCAGGCAGGAAACTTGTTTGCCAAATTAACAAGTATTTTCGGCCCTGAACGAACAAGCACCCGGGTGTTTCCAATACCAATAGAATGACTCAGCGTATTTCTGAATAGGTAGGAACTATTCTACGTCGTTACATCAACTTTTCTTTGCCATGCTTATTCCGTTCTCCGACGGTTTGTCTTTGAAATGAAATTGCCAAGTAGGCTTATTGAAACTGAAAAAGAGTGTAGTATTAAATAGTAAAACAATAAATTCTTGCGGGATTTCAATTTTACTTCCATTTATTTATTTAATACAGGAGACAAACAGGTATGCGGGGCACCTGATGGAAAGTGGTCACCGCCGCCAATGGGCATAAGCAACACCAATGCGTGCCCGCCACAAAACACGATGATAACGATTCAAACATGTAGTTTTAGCAACATGTCAGTAATATTACAACAATTATGTCAAAATAGTGAAGGGATAAGGTAGCCGCCACTGTTGGCAAGCGAAGATTTAGAAGGTGGAAAAGGGTAATTACCCACCTGTCCGGGTGTTGTGAGCAGGGGACCAAGGGTCCGACAGTTGATCGTCGAAAGTTGTATATACGCCGCGGAGTTGGCACATTTCGCTAGTGCGATGTAGGATGGTCAGCGCCATCTATGTGCGGATGCTTGCCAACCATGTGTTAGTGTACTCGTAATGTGAGTATCGTTGGGTTTCCTTATTGGAGCGATAGATGTCGCTACACAATCATAACAAAAACCAAATAAAAAAGTAAGGGAAAATCAAGAGATAAACAAGGCCACGCATTTCCTGAAACTGAGCATCAACATTTACAAGAGAGCAAAATGAATAATTATTCCAAACTTACAAAATGGGCAGCGAAAAGGAGAAGCGAGAAATTTATTTCGACGAAATGAGATTTCCCTAACAGCAACATAAAAGCAAAACAACTTTTCAGAATCAAGATGGAATGTTAAAAGCTCCAAAGCTCATTTCCTTCCCGCAAGTCTTGTGACCGAAGAACAATTTGAAAATACAAAGTTAAAACTTTAACAGGCGTTTCAGCCGAGCGTGATATAGAAGGAACTAGGCGTACCAAGTCGCATAACATAATGTCAAACTAAAGAAGTTGGGGCAGATTAAAAAGCGTCGCGTGTTTCAAACTGGAGTGGCGTCTGCTTGTGTAGGGTTCTGTAGCTTTTTTGCCTACGGCACATGGATAGGCGGTGGAAAGTTCCACCTGATGGAAAGTGGTCGTTCTCGTCTATAAGACGTCTGATACCAATAGATTGGCCTTGCAGTGCAGGCATACGTTGCAGTGTGGAGAAAAGTACTAATGCAATAACAATAATCATCTTGGCGGGACCGGCTTGACCATGATCCAGGATATGCCAGATCAGATAGTTACAGTGGAACGAATTCCATCTGACCCTGCCGCCAGGGGAACCGGACCAGATTGTATCATGGTTACACATTCAGTCGCCTGAATGTGCAGGTTTCATCATGATGTTTTCCCTCACCGTAAGAGCATCGGTGAGCATTCAACTAATGTACATAACTTAGAAAGAGTCATTGGTACGTGACCGCAGTGGGATTCGAAGCCGGTACCTCTCGCTTACGAGTCGGATACCTTAACCACTCGGCCACAGACGCTCCGAAAACCCAAATGGAATGCCATTTTCTATTCTGCTGGACAACACACACCAACTTCCACATCCATAGACAGGTACTAATAATATTATGAAGTGGGTAATATTGAGTGGAATCGACCTCAAAAAACTCTTTGAAAAATTCCAATAGAAACCTACACTGTATCACTAACTCACTACGTATCGCGAGAAACACAATTATGGTTCTTTAATCTTAAAATAGCCCACAAAAAATATGTTTAAGAAATACAAGTCTATTAAATACCTTTATCTAAACTCATAGCGTAATAATCCAATTACATATTCGAAAACAGTTGTTTAAGGATACACTTTTTTCGCCAGTCCATAAAATTTTAAAAAATTACTTTTCGATACAGCATTTCTCATACTATTTTAATTTCAGCTGTATCGTAAAATAACTTTTTAATCATTATGCAACACTTTTCTTTTTAAATTTTTGTCGGGCGCCGCCGGGACACGGCGAAATGTAGGCTGAATACCTAAATGTATTCAACAAATTCAATTAAAAATTTTTTTTTTGTTTATTTGTATGTGTAATTATTTTTCCGCTAAACGGTATATTTTTTTATATTGTTGTAATTTGTGTATGTGATTGTTTTTTATTGTTTCAAGCAAATAAATAGATAAATGTGAAAGTAGTGAAGTGAATTTCCCGCCGATACAACAGAATTGACTCGCAGCTTACTTCCAGCAAAGTTGAGAAAATTATAGGTACGTAATTTTAACATTAAAATATGAGAGTAGATAAAGTAGTGTATGCAACTGCATATAATTAGGTATTAAAACACTCGTGTCAAACTATTATCATACTCGGCTACGCCTCCTATGATAAACAGACACTAATGTTTTAATACCCCCTTTTATATGACAGTTGCATAAACTACTATTTCACTCTTGTCTTAAAGAGTACAAAAGTTGTAGCGCTCAGGGAAAACATGTGCAGGCAGCGCGTTCCAGTCAGAAAGAAAGTCAGAATAGAGTTAGAAAAACACTGAGTGCGTATAGTATAGTAGTTAAACATAACCTCGAACAATTCCAAGCCACAATACGACTCACAGCAAAACTCCGAAGCCATTCTGAGCATCCAAATTGTCGCGGGACCCTGAAAAACTGCAAACCGTCCGACTCCGAGTGCGAGTCATGATTTATAAGCCGTTGTACGAAAGAGAAAATTAAATGTCAGTAAAAAGGGGGAATTCTGCGGTTGCAAATTGATAACGATATTTTATGCAGTTATTCTTTGCGTGGAACGGGGCCTTTTCCCGCGGAAACGGCTAAATGGTGATATAAGGCTTCCTCGTGACGGATGGAGCTAAGTAATTGTAATGAGTCGAATAATTTTGTATAATTTGTACACTGATTGAGCGGTGGGTGATTGCTGAGAGAGCGACAGAGATGGTGGGGGCGAATGGGGCGCTCCCTTTCGCTCTAATTGCACGGCAGGAGGAAAACTGTGCTCCTGTTGCAGAAATCATGTTACGGATGTTACGTAATATTAGTAGGTCACGTTCGTTAGAAATGAGAGAGCAATCTACTCAGGGTTACACAATGGCCCTTATATAAAATAGTCCTGCTTTGCTTCTACATGGGGAAAGCTCCCGAAGAAAATAGGGGGGTGTTTAAATTTGATGTGTGTATCTGTTGATCTGTGTGTCTGTCTGTGGCATCGTAGTTCTAGAACGGATGGACCGATTTCGATGCGGTCTCTTTTGTTTGAAAGAAATACAAGTCTATTAAAGACAGTTTAGTCGAGATGGTTCTTAGATTTTCATTAAAATCGATTCAGTAGTTTCGGAAATATCTTAATGTACAAATACTTGGTTTTTCTGCCGATTAAGGTTGAGGTGGCGACGCCCTACCTCTAGATGCATTCCGTGGTCTTATTTATTTAACAGTTTATTTTTCTTCTGACTTTCTATCTTCTGACCTCCACAACCCTTTATGCACGGGTCTGGGTGCTATAATTATAATAAATATGTAAGTAGTTTATCAGTTATTTGCAGCACCTATAACACAAGCTTTGCTTACTTTGGGGCTAGATGGAGCTGGGTGAATTGCCCAAGCATATTTAATTAATTCAATTTAATTTAATCGCCAGACCCTTGTCCTGTTATCAGGAGGGCCAGCAGGTGAGGTTGGCTTGAGATAATCAGACTAATAAATGTTGGGGTCAATTACCCCTTTCAATCAGCTGTCTATCGATGCCTCACTAAGATAGATTAGAAAAAGTAAAGGAAGGAACGCAGGCCGAAAAACTGTACAAAACACGGCTGAACTTCCCCTAACATCATTAGCCGAATACAAATATCGGTTGGGACCACTGGAGCGTGGAACAAGTGCTAAACTTGGCACATAGAGGCAAAAACGAGAAAACTACGCCAACATGTAACTGACAACGACGACGCCTGTGTAGTTGCCGTAAAGTGGCGGACAAAAAAATTTGGTCGGAGACAATAAATGAGCCACTCTTGAGGCGCCTTTTTACTTGGTTGGGAGGAGTGGAAATATTTGAAGAGAAGTTAGAAAAGAATGATAAATTAAATATGAATCGTAAAACGAAAGTAATACTTTAAGATACAAGTGGGCCGTGACTGTTCACGAGGTACTTATACCAAAAGAAATTATTTTTGGATGTGGCTTCGTTAATTTTATATTTAGAGAAAAAACGGTAAGCTATTAAGCAGTCTCCGCCGACAGTAGCCTGTAAGCTGGATAAAAAAAAGATTAAATGAACTTGGAAAAGAAAAAAGAAACCAGAAACTTTCACGAAAAAAATATCTAGAAGCTGTAGTTACTATTGAGCTCAATCTTTCAATCTCTTAAATTTAATAAATAAATAAATATGCTTGGGCAATTCACACTGCCATCTAGCCCCATCAGGTGAGCAAAGCTTGTGTTATGGGTGCCAGACAACTGATAAATTACATAGATCATTTTAAATGCATTTATACACATATAACACCCAGACCCGTAATTAAAATTCATCATTTCATTTTCTGCCCGGCCACGATACCAATCCTGGATTTATGCGTGGCATGTTAACCAACTGAACCACTCAGCTCGTCAAATTATATTGCAATGGAAGCAATGAAGGTAACTAACATGTTACATAACGTTTTAAACTATCGCGGTTACTATCACACATTTTAAGAGCCGTGACCATGATGCACGGAACTGCGTCGAAACATCGGGCTACTCGTCTACAAAGGTACGCGGTAGGAAACCCGGAACATACTCTTAAAATGTAAGGTAACATATTGTTGACTCATTATCATTCCACGCCCCACCATAATAATTCGTCCAGTAATTCCAGATCACTTATCATCCCGTAATAAGCGACGACAGCCCAGCTCTTAGCCATCCGTTCCTAAAACACCGCACAATTTTTGCACTCTCAAGCCATAAGAACCCAATCCTTATTATCACCACTTAGTCAGTAGCTCGTTATTTTCAAAGGCAATTCCGAGGCGGCAACCGTTACGATCTCCTTGAGCATTTTCATGATGGGCCCAATATTTTCATGTCTGAAATATGTCTTGGCCCTTAAGCGTTTCTTCCGACATCTCTAGACGTTTCAGGCTTTCGTTTTAATAAAAATAATCTGCTGCTCTGGCCGCGAGCTCGCTTTTTCTTTCGACAAAGGATGGGAGGTAATTCTGTTTCTAAAGTTAGATGTTATGAATGAGTAATGTACGGAGACATTGTAAAGGTCGCAGGGTACAACGAAATTGCTCTGATTTGTTTAAGATTTCAACTTGCCTGTCTCAAGTGCTGTTAGCGTCGTAAGATTAATTGTAGAATATCAGGAGGACGTTTAAAATGAAATATGACAGAAATGAACCCCAGAATTTGGAATTTGAAATGTAATTATTATCTTAAAAGCTCTTGAATCTATATTAGAATTTATGGGCTTGTCGCGGCTATTCGTGGAATTTAGCAACTGAAATGTTGAAAGCGCTTATTTGCTAATTTTAGGCGACTAAATTTTTCATACTGAATTCGGTAACGTGTAATGGCGTTTAGCACGTTAGGATTCTAGATTTAGAAGAGAGTATGGTTTCTGCATTTAGAAACCTAATTAGAAACACATTTAGTAACTTAATTCAGATGGTTCGTTCAAAAACTTTCCCTAGTAATGTAGTGTGTGAGTTTAATCTCGTTACATTGGGCATAGCATTTTGTATCTTAATTATTGAAATTAACGTTTATAAATTATAATATTGCTTTCTAGAAATTTAAAGTAATTACTAGTAAGCATTAATCAGGAGTGTAGAGTGACCTAGTGGTTAAGGAGATCAACTCGTAAGCCAGAGGTAGTAAGCGGTTCGAATCCCAGTGCCGCCATGTACCAATGACACTTTTCTGAGTTATACGTATGTGCATTAGTTGATCACTAACCGATGCTCTTACGGTGAGAGAAAACATCGAATACTGAATGTGTAACTATGATCCAATACCCTTTATGACATTAACGCCAAGATGTTTTATTTTATAAATATCGCTTACTTACAAGTTACTTATCAGTATTGGTTTTCATAATAAATGTCAAGCAGTGCAGTTTCCGAACACAACATCTAAAAAGAAAGATAAACAGATTGTCAGGAATTCTAAAGTATTAGAGTCTATCTCGTATACGACATGTCCGACCTCGTTATACTTAGAAGCTTCTAAATTTAGAACCTAGTTGCTTTTGAATTTCGTCGACTTAATTTAGCCAGGTAAGCGCATTTGTTTTTCATCTTTCGTAAATCTACACTGTAAATCTAAAGAAAGAAAGTTTGTCCAACAGGCGCCGCAACAGTTTAACCCTAACACGTCGTCCGTAACACCTAAAACACGAAATGAAAATCCCACTGTCCCCAACCGCTTGTCCCGCAGTGTATCCAAACTTGCGTGTAGTGTAATAAAACTACTCGAGGCATGTAACACGGCCTGGTATCTGCGCAGTCCGGTGTCCATTGCGTCCCTACCCTGTCCCCTGTCGTTCGATGTAAGTGGGACATATTGTTCAGGGCGTAAACATCAATATAGTGACACTTTCTTCTTATCAGCCCTAGCATAAAACGCATTTTTACCAAACTTCGCGACGCAAGGGTGGTAATGTGTTTTTGTTATATTAATGATCGGAACCATGAAAGTGTAAGTGAAGTGACAGCAGGCGGGACCCATTTTAATAAATTTCTATAAATATTAAGTATGGACATACTTAATATTGATAGAAATATGAAAACGGGGCGTCGCTTACTATCATTTAAAATTAAACTAACGTTTGCACTTTATACACCATTCGACTTGTTTCTAACTTTTCAGTTTTTTTATAACAGTCGGGGTTTTTAGCTTTTATACTACTTTTTTTGGAGCTCCTTTCTGACTTTAGGGGCTGAGCTTTTGGTGGCTATTTTGACGTTATATGGACTTGTGCGTTCGCCACGCGGTCACTCGGCGTACGCGGTGTTTGAATGAGTAAATGAATAAATAAATGAATTAATTAATTAATAACGCTTTATTGCACATTTAAAAGAATACAACGGGTACTTAAAATTAACACAAATTAACAGTTGATTGTGGAAAGATTTAAAAATTAGGATACTGTTAAGTGCATTGAGCATAGAACCCAAAATTGTATAACACGCGATGTGCCAGCCATCACAAAACGCGTAGGTACACTAAAATTTACTTTATTCTATGATATCACTTTGATTTGCTGTCAGACTTTTTGCTTCTTAATTTAATCGCATAAGCTTTGACTGATGTCTAAGATAGGCAAAACGCCTGTATTTCAGGTGATCGGGTTATAGAAATTGAACTATAGGCCTGTCCTTCTTGTGGAGTAAGCAGTTCTTTCGTCATTGACTAGATCGGATTTGTAGAGCATCATATATGTCTCAGAGTAAATACCAAGCCAAAACTAGTCGACGTGCATTACTTATCACCGCCATCTGTACCATCATCGTCATCATATCAGTCAGAAGACGCCCACTGCTGGGCATAGGTCTCCCCCAGAGATCTCCACAAAGTCCGGTCCTGTGCCTTCCGCATGCAGCTGGTACGTGCGATCTTTACCAGGTCGTCGGTCCACCCTGTGGGAGGCCTACCCACGCTGCGTCTTCCGGTACGTGGTCGCCACTCGTGAACTTTACTGTACGCCTATCTGTACTTCACTATATAGAAAACAATTAAAACCCACGACCTCCAGGACAAGCAGCTCACAGTAAAAAATAATATTCGAATTATTCGAATTATCATTTAGTAGCCTATATATATTATTAGTATTATTATTGTATTATGTTTAGGGGGGGGGGGGATTTTGTAGTGGATAATAAGTTCCAGTATAAGAATGTTCTAGCTTTGTATGCTTTGCTTGTCCCGCTATACAATTTGCTTCACATCATTTGTGGTTAGCTGGTAGAAATCTCTCATAGAGATAAGTTCGCCATTGTACTCATTTTTGTTTGATGTATCTAATTAAGTATATATACAATAAAGAATATATAAATTATTTTTATTCGGTATCCGAATTAAAACTGTTATTCGTATAATTTTATTCGAATGAGAAGCGCTAATTAGTTTTTGTACTCCATTTTACCCCTTTATACCCCATTTCCTTGGGATAAGTAATGGTAGTTTCAGAATTATGCCACTCAAAAATAGTCCAGCTTCTACTATCGAGAATCAATCGTTTTCTTTTCGATTGATGTAAAAATAATAGAACGCATTTCAAATTTTTTTACTCTAGAATATTTCGAATACGTGTCCTTACAATTTTATCACCGCCATCTGTACGTCTGTGCTATACTTTAGGAAACAATTAAAACCCACTACCTCCAGTATTCTTTATTGGGTCGACAACAGGACTAGCAGCTTACAGTCCATTAGGCTGTCGCCCAATAACACAAAGCTAATTAGACCCCTATTAACGGGAGACTGACCGAATGACCGACCGACGGTAATTTCACATACGTATCGTAATTTGCAGGGAACCAACCGTTGAAATTAGTGATGGGCGTTTAAAAAATGATATTCAAATTATGCGATTTTTTTAGGTTCGGTATTCGAATGAAAATTTTTTGTTGGCATAAGTTCATTCGCGAGTTCTTTCATTCAAATGAGAAGCGCTAATTAGTTTTTGTACCCCATTGTACCCCTTGTACCCCGTTTTCTTGGGATGAGTAATGGGTGTGGCAGAAACATGACACTCAGGAATAGTCCAGCTTCCATTATCCAGAAACAATCGTTATCTTATTAATATAATTTTAATTTTTTTTAATCAGAATTATTCCAACTTTTTTACAATACTTCATATACGCGTTCATTCGAATAAATCGCCCATTTTGTATTACATACGTATCACTGACGCACGTATCCCATAGGGGTATGTAGAGACTATCGAATGCCACAAGCAATGCCACGATCCTGACCCACTTTTTTCGCATCTTCCACATTCATACATCTTTTCATGCATCTACGCTTGAGGGTAATCCTGTCCTTCAGATCATTTTCTATTCGATTTACTTATATGTATAAAATGATTCGAATGCTTTTTTATTTAAATTATTCGACTGCCTTTTTTCGGTTGAATAGGAACGTATCCATTCGAATCATCGCAAATCAGTGGGCGATGAATAAATGAATAATTTAAATTGTATTCTGTATTACCTTTTTGTATTATCTTAAGATGTAATATTAATTTTACAGTGCATTCATTTTTAACTGTAATGTTGTTAAAAATATGGAATAATTAAACCATTATCTTGGCGTCAATCCCTGTTGTATGCTTGGGCGTGCGGGTTCGCCTATTCGAATGATTATTCGAATAAATCATTCATATTCGCCCATCACTACCGCAGCTACAATGGCCAAAGTAAAACGTTAACCGGTCCAATTTAATTTGGCGGAATAAATTCGCACCACATTCTGGTCATTTGTTTTCCGTCCGGTATTACATTAAAATGCAACATGCGGTGTTACGAATTATATTGGTACGTTAAAAATTTACAGGCCCTGTAGAATACTGACAAGGCCACCACTTATTTCCACTGCTTTCTGATTTTTTAATGTTATAAGGCAGACAAACAGGCAAGCGGGCCACCTGATGGTGCGTGGTCACCGCCGCCTATGGACATCAGCAACACCAGGGGCGCTACCAATGCGTTACGCGCCTCTAAAGAGACTTCTAACATACCTCTTGAACGATCACATGTCCAAAGGAAACAGTGTGGCTAGGCTCATTCCACATTCGAATCGTACAAGCGAGAAACATTCTTTCGTACTTTCGCGTGGACACCACTAGAGGGTCTACGTAACCACCCAGCCCGCGGCGGGTGGCGATGGCAGATGCTCGTACGGTGAGCGAGAACATCGTGAAACCTGCACATTCAGGCGACTGAATGTGTAACCATGATCCAGTTTGGTCTGGTTGCCCTGTTAACAGGGCCGCGGAGGTCAGATGGCAGTTACTGAATCCGATATTTGTTCGTAAAATACAAATCTATATCCGCCACGGTTAAGTTGGCATTCCAATGGTGACGCCATTACGACACATTTCAGGAAATGCAAAAGAAAATCCGCTAGTTAGTCTTATTATAAAAAAAAAGAACACTTGTAAGTCGAAGGAAAGGGTTAGTGATATGATATACGGCCAAAGCGGTGAAGGGAATAGGTAGCCGCCAATGTTGGAAACCGAAGATGGAGAAGGTGGAAAAGGGTAATTACCCACCTGGTCGGGTGTTGTGACCAGGGGACCAAGGGACCGACAGTTGATCGTCGGAAGTAGTATATGTGCCGCGAAAGTTGGCACATTTCACTAGCGCGATATAGGACGGTCAGCGCCATCTATGCGCGGATGCTTGCTAACCTTGTGTTCGTGTACGTATTTCCCTATTAGAGCGATAGATGTCGCTACATATCATACTCTATCCATCAACCTTCCTTAGTATACTATAAATAATGTTCTCACGTTCAATTTACATCGTAATTGAGGTTGCTATTAATATAATTAGGTTCGTTATGCGGCACAAGGTACTGTAATGAAATGGGGCGTACACCCGAATAGAATTTCCACCTTCGCAAGGGCGGGACTACAAATTACCGTATGATTACATACATACAGGTAGGTTCCTTTGATTAGATAGGTAGGTGACTGTTTGATGTTTGTCTTGTACTCTTTACGTAGTACAAAACAACTGGTGGACCCGGCGTGACTTCGTTCGCGACCTACTTTACCCCTGCATACCCGTTTTTTTTCTTGCTTATAAACTTTCACCTTGAATCAGTCCATATATTGTTGAAAACCACATTATAATCCGTGGCGTAGTTTAAAAGGTCTAAGCGTAAGACAGAAGGCGGGAAGCGATTTCTATACTTAACGGATTTTAATGCGGTTTTCAACAATTGATAGAGTGATTCAAGAGACAGATTCATAGGGTAGGACAACACGCGAACGAAGTCGCAGCGGGCCAGCTAGAAAATAATATTGTGATGTACAGTACATGGGTTTGGGAGGCATTGGTAATGGCCAAGTAATGACCATAGTTTTAACTTTTTTATGACATACTATAAACGGAAAGGTTATAGTTAAAAATTTCGGGAAATATAAAGACTTCCTTCTTTGCCTTCAATAAAAAATTTAACACTTATTCTTTCCTGAAGAATAGGTAGAGTTCACAGCGATAAAGTAGATACTTAGAAGTTTGAGTTAGAGTTGGACCTCGTTGTGGACACAGAAATCTTCTTCTGTGGATAATCCATCCAAAAATAATTCTGTTAATATTCCATCATTATCTTGACGTCAATGCCGGCTAGCATGTTTACGTAATAATTCACATACTTAATTATTTCATAAAAGGTTAATTCAACAAGCTAGCTAGGAATTAAATAAATGCGATATTTACAAATTAACCCGAGTAGCAATCGATGAAATCACAGAAGTTTACATCATTTAAAATCCGAACAACAGTATCCGAATTATTAACTGAACGTGGCGTTCGCTATATAACTGCAACATTTCAAAAAAGGACCGCTGAAATACGAATTAACGAATAAATTGCTTTTTATTGCGCCAGCCAGATGCGTTCAAATAAAACAATTAAAATCAAAACCGACGCCACGAACCGCAATGCATGAAAACGTGATTATATTTGAATAATATTAAAAAAACAAACACTCGACACAGCTAAAAATACTTGTACGATAAAACACTCTTTTCTCCGAAACGAGACATTCGAGCTCGCAATGAGAGCGGCCATATTCTTTCAAATCAGATACTTTATAGGGCACATTCGCTGGCGTAATTAGTGACGCTATCTGTCAACGGGACCCAGTTGCTAATGATGTGGCGATGTGGCTTCAAAATTTGCGAACCGAAACGGAAGCCTTTTGGTTTCCAATGCAAACTTGGAATGGAAACCTTTGTTTATATTTGTTAAACAGTCGAAGATAAGATTATTTTGCTGTTTTCACTGCTGAATCTGATGGGAATAATTTTGTTTATGTTTTGTTGTGAAAAGACGTTACTCTGCGTTGTTCACTCGCTTGGAATGTGAACAACTTCGGAACTTCTGATTTTCATTACTTACGAATTGATGACTGACTCCAAAATCTGTTGCTATAGAAACAATTTTGCTATTGAGAGTTGATCCGCCGTGACCCAGATAAAGAGGCTTTTCTCCGAATTGATCCACTAATGGGAAATTTCAAAGTTATTGTGTTGAAAATGATAAATATATCTCTTTTATTTTCGTATAAGGAAAGTACATGGCCTGTTTTAATAAGATATAATGTATTTTAAAATAACATTAAGATAAGTTTCGAGAGATAATGTACTTTCTTTAAAAAAGGAACGAATTATATAAGACTTAAAACCAGCTCATGCACCAATTCCATCACTGTGCAAGATGTTAAAATATAACTACCTAAAAACTTACTTTCATGCTATATTTTGTGTGAAATTAATGGTTTTGTATTTGTATATTATTAGTATGTGTAACCGGCGACAGTTAAAATCTGTTTCAACATTTAGTACCTTTGAAGAGTGGCGCTGTTGTCCCTTGCATAGCCGTGAGCTAGCTATAGCCTTCTAATATTTGTAGTTCCGCGTATAACCACGATACTCTAAAGATGAAACTGTCAATACCGCACTTCATCAGGTAGGCTGTCGGTTTTTTTTTTATTGTCTATGGAGCCACACGGAGTGACGGTCCACCTGATGGAAAGCGTCTGTCCAACTGTATGTGAAGAATTTATAAAATACACAGCATAGATGCCTTATCATGACACAGAATTCGCCACAGAAGAGAGAATGAGTGAGACAACTAAATATGAGAAGCGAAAGAGTAAGAGAGATGATGTTATGTGCGACAGTTACCGCTTACCATCAGCTGGACTGTCTGCTCGTTTGTCACTGCGTAGCATAAAAAAAAGAGAAGAGAACATGTAAATTCAGCGGAAGCTGTAGACCTACCCGCGTGGAAACTTTGGACAAACCTACCCGCAAAATGCGTTAATACGATCCAACTCGAGCACAAGCGTTCAAACTACCCCCACTTTGAGAACTGAACTGATTTGTTTGGATGAAGTGTAGTGTTTCCTTTTATTCCCACCAGGGGTCGGGGTCCGCGCGCAACTGTACTGGAAACTTTTGGAAAGTTCTGGAAAGTTTCCACATTAGTTCGCTACCGCAATGTTGGCAAATACATGTATAAATGGTGGATAATTCTTGAGTGGGTACGTAGTTTTAGAAGTTTACTAGCTTTCGCCTGAATTTTATATGTCTTACTTAAGAAGGACTGCTCCATTATTCCTCCAGTCTCTTAGGTACCCTCAGGTAAGATTTCTGTCAAATGCCTGGCTAGTCTATCTTTACATTGTATAAAACAAAATCGCCTTCCGTCTTCTGTCCCTATGTATCTATGTACCCTCAGATCTTTTAAACGTTAATGCGGTTTTCGACAATAGATAGAGCGATTCAAGAGGAAAATTTATAAGCAAAAAAAAAGGGGTAAAGTAGGTGTGTGGCAGGTGTAGAGTAGATATAGGGTAGGTGTTAGGTAGGTGTAAGGGCAGGGTAGTGGTAGGACGCCACGCGAACGAAGTTACGCAGGGTCCAGTAGTTATATATAAATGGCGCTTCCTGGTGGTTAAAATGCGGAAGGCAACCGAATAAGCACAGAAATTTGACTATCTCACTTAATGAGGATAATATAAACTTCCTTCTTCGTATGACCATTGTATGGAATCTTCCTGCAACGGTATTCCCGAGCCGGTACCTGGTTACCTTTGTCTCAGGCCGGCAACGCATTCGCGACACCACTGGTGTTGTGACACCAGGTGACATGCCGTTAAGGGATTTATTTATTATGGTACCAACAGCCGTATAAAACATAATAAATAGAAAAATAAAAGTAAAACTGCACTGCAATAATATAATGACCGAATACAAGATGAAATTATTGCGTACCTAAAAAATAAGATTAATTATAATTGCGATATCTTAGTGCAAATGCTATGAAATAGTACTGTGGCTACGTCGGACAGCATTCTCTCAGGTCGCATTGAGTGCAGACTAATGGCGGAAAGCTTCTTTTATCATTTGTAATTGTTAACAATCACGCAGCGTTCGCATCGCGCCCGCCTAGTCACCGCGTAGCGCCCGTACAAGAATCGCGTCGAAATCGCGCAGCCTTCCATATAAGCGGCGACGTATAAACAGGCTGTAAGTGCTCCTATCCGTCATAAAATTGGAAGCAACAAAAATACAATTACGACAAATCAAATTAATTCAAGAGTCGAAATGGTAACGAGGAAAAATGTGATACATAAAGTCGAGTTGTCCACGCCACAGTTATATTTGTAATTGCAATTTCATTTCGATGCTTTCAGCGACAAATTGGGGTATTCGGTCGCGCTGAAAATTGTATGGCGCCGGCGGTTGGCTTTTTATCCGTACCTATAATTAAAAAATACTCATATTTTTTCTATTCATGCATTATCGAATAGAGAAGCCAAATTTAGTTACTGAATATTCTATAATAATATCTCCGAATAAGTAGACTTATGAGTAAATCTGCAGAGTTTGTGATTTAGAAAATTCTTTCGAAAAAGCTAAATTAATCTGTTGTTTTTTATTCTTAAAAACAACAGGATCGCGGGTGAAAACCGCCGGGGGCCGCTAGTTAAAAATACCTTAAGGTGGCAGGACTTTGTCAAGCCTGAGGTGTCCGCCTGGGTGAGTACCACCGCCTTATATTTTTCTGCCGCCAAGCAACAATGCTTGCATTGTGGTGTTCCGGTTTGAAGGATAAGGTAGCCAGCGCAATTACAGGCATGAGGCACTTCATCTTAGTCCTCACTGTGAAAACGCATCCGCGGTTCTGAATTTTTGTTACCTGCAAGCCTAAACCTAAATGTAGAAATCGTAGATGTTATGGGCGACAGTTGCCGCTTACCATCAGGTGGGCTGTCAGCTTTTTGTCACTCGTAGTATAAAAAAACGCGAACACGTCACGATATGAAATCGAATAATAGTATTTTATTTATGAAAATAAATACTACTAATCGGGCCCAACCAAACCGGATACAACTTCTCGGGCTCATCTTTAATACATGGCCAGCAAACAACGAAATCACTTAGTTGTTTTCATGGTTTCGTGATTGTTAAGTTTCCAACCCAACTCCATTCCAAACACCCAGTTGCCAACCCTGCCATCTTCGGACCCAAACTAACAGGAACAACCAATGGGGTGTGTCTAATTTAATTCATAGGACAGGGGCGGCTGCAGGGGGATTAACACTTAATTATCAGATTTTTTGATACCACTTTGTAATTTTAATCGCGATGTCTACCTTTTTATAAAATTAATAACTGATTTGTGAACGACTGCGGAAATCACTTACCATTAGGTGATCTGGGCCTTGATTCCGCAAATTTACTAAGGGCTTGATCGAATTGTAATTGGATTCCAAGCGCAGCTTAATCGCAGCACTTTTTGGTATTCTGCTAATAATGAAAGACTAATCAATTTCGATTGGTTTTGGATTGGTGTTACAATCTCGATTCGATTGTGTGACAACACGGTATTCTCGTCATATTTGACAAATGTTTTCTTTGTGGATAATTTAATGATACCAGTGAAAAATAAAAATAAAACAGAAAATCAAATAAATTGAAGCAAATCAATCGTGCAAATTTCACGTTAATTTGTTTAGTTACTTTGTAGATAGATTTTAGAAGAACGCCAAGGAGAGCGTCGGTAGAGAATCGATTGGATTACAACTCAATTGGGCTTACGTACAAGTTTTTGCAAAATACCAAATTAGTCTCTAGTCTACTTTTAATAGAATCGTAATCGAATTGTCAGATAACTAAAAATAGAGGACTTGAGGACTTAGTCGTGTATCGTCAATTATTACAAATGAAACCCCGAATGTAGTGTAAATTACGCAACAGTACGTACGTTGATCATGTGACAACAGGCTATGGTGAAAATACCCTTTCTGTAATGATCATCGTTGGAACCCTCCATATATAATTGAAAGATTTTGCCAGAATGTCCACGCTTGGCAGTGTTATGTCTGAAAATATTAAACAGTAAACACTGCTGCATATTTTACGGTCTATGGAGATCAAAATTATTTACGTCAAAGAAATTAATTTGTGTCTCCCACACATTGCAAAGTAGGTAATAAATTACAATGTGGTCACTGCCTGCCCTAAAGAAAGAAACCGAGAAAAGGCGTATCGTAACACAAATGTCGTAACAAAAAGTAAAACCGCCATCAAAATCGTATCTACACACGACGTTCATACAAAGCATCCGCACACCCAAAGCCCCGAAAACGGCCATAACTTTCGCACTCAATTCAATGAAATTGAGATAAAACACTATCTTATTCCGGCCCTGGCTAGCCGGCGCCCCGCGGCAAGGCATAACCGAGATGTTCACATAAACAATGTTTTACGAGGGGACCCGAAAAAGGGAAATAGTTGCTGTATGGCACTCTGGATGGGGGTTTTTCCTGCAGTCGGCCGAGCGTTAAAACACACCATCTATCAAATTATGGAATACGAGAGCTGCGAGTTGCGACATTGCCGCCTTCGCCAGGCTCGCAGACGAGGGATAAGCGCCGAGGCGTGGAAAAATATACACAGATATATACATGACGTCACACGTTGGTAACGAGTACATCCGTGGCAGCCTTGGTGTTGCAGACGTATAGACTGAGAGCGATGTAGGTTATACTACGTCATTGAGTATAAGAGAAATTCTACTTTGTAGACGTTTAGGAGACCCACAAAGGTCAGCCCGTGCACCGTGGTCGTAGGCCTTGTGGTGTCTGGCAGAGTAGAATAGCACAAACGCCTTACACCCGTGGGTGTCGTACAAGACGACTATGTTTTCGAGGCACATCTAGTCTCCGTATGCTAGAAAATGGGCAACAGCGTTTTCCATTTCTATATTTATAACACTGCGATCTCCAATCCGCCTGCCAAGCGTGGAGATTATGGCAATAACCTCCCGTCTCGTCCTGCAGGGGATTGTTATGGGCTAAGATGATGATGATGATGACATCCGTAGCAACATTGGTGTGGGAGGCGTATCGAATAAGATTGTAGGCTTTTGAATCATGCGCAGCGTAAGCCCCAGAGACACATAAGCATTGCCTAGACCTGCCAGTTCTACAGATAAGTGCGTTCACACGAACAAACAACTAACAACTCGACGGTAAACATTAATTTACAGTGTATAGAATGCAAAATGATTGCATGCAATTAATGATTTAGGAATGTACTTATGGCGCTTGCAGATAACTTCCGAGCCGCCACAAAAATTAACGCAGGGTTAACAACATTCCACTTTTAGCATCGTTTCCATACCACATTCCATCCATACTACCTCGGTGAGTGGCGGTTGCCTGCCGTACGATTTTCTGGAATCTTCCTACACAATCTCGTTTGGGAACGAGCTTCCTGCTACAGCATTGTTTGACATTGAAATATTCAAGAAAAGGTCTCGTTTTGGAGCAAGCTCCTCCAACAGCATTTTTGACATTAAAATATACGTCCGTGCTTTACTGAGGGGCACACTGACAACCAGCGCCATGTTGTCAGCCGTGACTTATGCTGATCATGGTCCCGTGGCACGTGTCCTTATGGCACAGGTAACGAAGTAACGATAGCATTGTCCCTTTCTTATTGTTTGTAGTCTACTGTACTATGTGAGATAGGTGTAATAAACGATTTTCAATTTATTTCATTCAAATATTGAAAGGAACGGGCCTATATCCGCCGGGAACGCATTCGCGACTCCCCGGCAATAGCGGGTGTTTATAGATTTAGATCAGATTTAGATTCATTTATTAATCAATGAAAATTACATTCTACTACACAATTCATATAAGCAATTCACAGAGATTTCGTCATAATATAAACAAAAATTATAGAAATAAAATTATATAAGTAATTTCATTAATAATAAGAAATTGTCAAAAGTTTAATGAAAACAAAAATGTATTGAATAAATGTTAATTGCATATTGAAGTATAAGTACCTATTCGTAATAGCATTCCTATTAATTAAATATGAAATGTCTAAATAAATTACAAAAAATTTGAAAATAAACATGTCAATAGATAGCCTAAATAGGTACACATAATAGTATACCTGAGAATTAAATATGGTACGTCAATTAAAACAAAATAAATTTAAATAAAAAAAATGTCGGGTAGGATATACCTATACTATAGACGGTGATCACGTCCCATCAGGTGACCCACTTGCTCGATTGCGTCCCTATTACGAAAAAAAAAATACTTATCTCGTCTACCCAGTCCTTGAGGGTTGTTTGTTGGTTCACAGCTGACTACACCGAACCCAGCCTTTTGCTGTTCTTGTTTCGTAATGGCGCGAAGAAAGACATTGGAGGAGGTTAGCGACGTGAAATTGGTTTTTATTTTTATTTTATTTGACGCAACGATCGTCGCTGATTTTATTTGATTGTGACAGCGATTCTGTAAGATTGTAAATGCCTAAGTTATAAGGATTGAAAGGAAATGTCAAGTATGTGCTTTATTACGCGTTTCGTAAGGTTTGCCCTGATATTAAATGACGTCCATCAGACATGCCAAAATCATAGTGTTCAGACGCATATAATATCTTCTCTGGTTTAAGAGATATCAATATATCAATTTATTTATTGGTACGAACAAAATATTTACAAAACCATAACAAATAAACTGAAACTTAAAACCTTAAAAAATCAAAAAGTCACCCACATCTCTGCCCCCCGGAATGGTGCCCAGAAAGCTAGCTACTTTTAAAAAATATCGTGATAATTTCTTCACAGTCATTCATATGGCATCATAAAGTCGTGACTGATCCTCATTAAATAGCACTTTATTTATAACTAAAAGAACTTTTCTCATATTTGAATCCGCAAACACAGGGCAGCTAGTGGCCGTTCATGAAAGTGCACATTTAATACGTTTTGTTTTAATCTCCAGCGCAGTGGGAGTGGTGTTTGCTGTCCCCTTAATGAGGGAGTTTGTCTTTATTTCAGCTGCAATTTGCACTGCTACGCGAAACTGGGGCGCGGGATGTGTTTTCAACCTTATTCGGCAACAGATAAGGTATGTTTTTGCTTGTTTTTCGGGATCTGAAAGAGAGCCTCTCTACATAGGCGGGTAAACTACGTTCTTTCACTTTTAGAGGGTAGTTTCGAAATCTGAGTTGCGACTAAATGAACTGTAATTAGTAATGCGGTATTTGGCTACAAGTTAAATCAACAATTCCACAGAAATGTTCTGTTGGACAGACTTACCTACCTGCTCTAAGATATAAGTATCCTATTTTGTTTACTAGGTATCTAAGGTTGCCTGGAAGAAATCGCTTTAAGCTATAAGGCCGCCGAATGCTTTTTATTTTTTCCTTTAGTTTGTTATATTTATTTGTGTTTAAGCGATAAAGAATTTTCATTATTTCATTCAGCTCTTTAGGAGCTGTCAAAACAGAATTTGTATGTTAGTATGCTGGTGACGTCATTGTCAAATATGTGCCTACATTTTAAACGTTTTGTGTGGCTTGATAAATAATGGAATTTTCTTTATTTTAATAGACAGACAGACAGTTTTTCTGTATGCTCTTTTTAACGTTGCACAAGTAAATACATCCTCTTTGCAGTTTCGCTAGTCAGCCACATCAAAGTCACCATTTAGTCATCCCGGTTTTTTTACTTCTAGAATCCACACAAGAGTATAAGTAAGTACTATCGTTAAGAAAAGTCGAAGTTTGGGTCCCTAAAAAATGGCACCAAGTTGTGTACAGGCAGACCGAGATTTAGTGGGTCTCCTAAGCACGTACTATCGCTTCTAAGACGACCTGAGTGGCTCAATGGTCAACATGAAGGCTGCCACGCAAAAAGTCCCGGGTTCGATTCCCGGCCGGGCAGAAATTGAAATGATGAATTTTAATTTCTGTTACGGGTCTGGGTGTTCTATGTATAATGAGTATGTATTTAAAAAGTATTTAAGTAGTATATCAGTAATCTAGCACACATAGCACAAGCTTAGTTTGGGGCTAGATGATGCTTTGTGAATTAGTAAAAAAGAAAAAAAAAAAAAAGTGGAATTTTTCTTGTTATCGATCGCGTAGCATAACATACGGCGCCCTCACAGTCTTTGAGATGTTGTGGGGGCGACATTGAAGATCTCCATCATGTAGGATGTCTATTCGTTTGTCATGCACAAAAAATAATCCCTTTTCTAAGTAAATAATCGTTGTAAATCTATTATATGCTCCTGCGAGAACAACATAAAATTCTGGGATGAATTGTAACCTACGTGCTCTTCTAGTTCACAAACTACATTACTTCCAAATTTAATCGAAATCTGCTCAGCAGATTTTGCGTGAAGGAGTAACGAAGACCTATCTATCCACCATATTAGTAGGAAGATATTTATACAACTCTATACGAATGTGTAGCTATACTAAAGACCAGACTAAATCCATCAAGCCAGCACACCTCCGGTTTCCATCCGCGATGTAGCGGATGTGTTACTATTGGTGGGTCGGAAGGAAGCTAGGCTGCGGATCGAGTTTCGCTACATTGCTGCCTCGCTCTGTATCTTTGATCGATTTCGCTGCGGATGCTGTCTGTTTGCTGCGAGGAATAAGGATTTATTTTTCGTGTGGTTTTTTTTTGTTTTGTTATGAGGAAAATGAGTGACGGACGTGTAGACTTGGAGAGCGGTCGCCTAGAAATTCTACGGTTCACGCAGAGAGAGATCGATAACAAAAGTTAAGCAACGCACACAGAGTCCGCGAAATGGATGGGTGACCGCTTCATAGTTTGCGAGTCGAAATTCGGAGTAACGAACAAAGATTAAAGCTTTGGTATTGGGAACATAATATAACCCCTCCCTTGGTTTCTATAGAAATTTGAAGCGTAGGGTTCCGAAGATCGTTGAAATTCACGTCTACTAGTTTTTTTTAATGTAATACGGCAGACAAACAGGGAAGCGGGCCACCTGATGGAAAGTGGTCACCACAGCCCATGGCCATCAGCAAAACCTGGGGCGGTGCTAATGCGTTGCCCACCTCAGAAGAGACCTCTAATATACTTCTGCTAGTAGGACGGTTAGTGACAACTTTCGGTATTTCGTCATTGAATTGTGCCACTTTGTAAATGTGTCCGTTGACGTGTAGACCTATTTGAGTAGCATGAATCGAATTTTCGACGTTGCAGAGGAAAGTTAGGACGTCACCTAGAAGATTAAAAAAAATAATTCTTAATCCTGTTGTGTGGGGTGTTAAATGAAAGGGCTTCAGAAGCCGGTTCTAAAAATATGTTACAGAGAAAAGTTATGACGTCATAATTTTTTTGTGAGAAGAAAATAGATATTATTCGTAAACCTGTCATGTGGGGTATCAAATGAAAGGGCTTCAGAAGCCGCTTCTAAAAATATATCTCTGAGAAAATTTATGACGTCACAAATTTTTCCTACGAAGGAAAACAATTATATCCTGTCGTATGGGGTATCAAATGTAAGGGTTTCATGAGCCGGTTCTAAATTTTAATACCTTGATCTATCTTTATCGCAAACACTATACAAAAAAGACACTATCAACTACTACTTACATCAGTAGTTCAAACTACACAAAGCAAGCTCGATAATCGAGTTCCGAAATTCGAATCTGGTAAATATTTGCCCGCGCCTGCAAATCCTCTGCATAATGTGATGTGGGTATTATTTGCCCACTTTAAACGTTGATCCAGATATCTGCGAGTTCATTCATATCTATATTACTGTATTTAGTATTGATTACTTATTTCGGTTCTAGAGCGTTGGCGAGTGGGCCTTGAAAGGTAGCGAGTTCGATCCCCAGCGCCGCCATGTTTATTTTATGTTAAATAATAATCACCAGGCCACCTGATGGAACGTGGTCACCGCTACATATGGTAATTAGCAACAATAGGGGCGCAACCAATGCGTTGCCCGCCTCTAAAGAGACCTCTAATATACCTCGTGAACGATCTCATAGTCTAAAGGAACACTGTGGCTAGGAGGTTCATTCTACATCCGAATCGTACGAGCGAGAAACGTTCTTTCGAACCTTCATGTAAGTATCAATATCTTTTTTGAGTTATATACAAAAGTTGAACACTAAGCGATCCCCTTACGGTGAGGGGAAACCTGCATTCGGCGACTGAATGTCTAACCGGAACCTGAGTTCCCCTCTTAACTGGGTCACGGAGCTCAGATTGTGGTCACTCTGCTGTAGTTACCTGATCTACCAAACCCCGGGCCCTCGCGCAATAGAACCCTTTCGTAAAAACAGTCAAATTCATACAGGGTGTCCCATAAAATAGTGTCAAGCGAGAGTCCAGAGATAGAACACCCCTTGAGGTATCCGAATGTATGTTCCGCGATTTTTTATACTTTTCGAGTTATGACGTTTTTTCTGAATTTTAAGAATTATCGACTTACAAATTTAAAAAATTAAAAAAAAAAAGTACGCTATCTTTCAAAATATTTTTTTTTTGCAACTGAATCATCTCACATTGTTCTTTTATGCTTAAAATAATCAGCTTCATAACTTTGAAGGAAATCATGAAAATATTGGTTTAAAGTGAAAAATTTACGGTTGATGAATTATGATAAACCAAGGGCCCAAAACTAGGACTAATTGTAAGTATCGCCATTATGAAACAACAGCGCTGTCAACAACAGCGCCGCCGATACCCATCAATACATAGTATAAAACAAAGTCGCTTCCCACCGTCTGACCCTATGTATTCCCTACGTACGCTTAGATCTTTTAAAATACGCAACGGATTTTAACGAGGTTTTCAACAATAGATAGAGTGATTCAAGAGGAAGGTTTATAAGCAAGAAAAAAGGGTAGGTAGGGGTAAAGTAGGGATAAATCGCGGCGGTTCCATTAGTATTTACATACATTTCAATATTTTTGTTTTATGTAATATGATTGAACGCGAATACTTTTAATCTTAACGAAAATTTTAGTGTAAACTTTCCTGCGCAAAATAACGAAAACTATTAATTAGGCTCAAAAGCGCATACGCACTGCTTGAGAATTAAATTCTCTGGTAATGATTCAGATCTATTGTTCGTTACCTAGACATTATGATGGCTGCGGTTTTATAGGCACAGCTACAGTACTTAGTGTCGGTAGCTGAGTGGATAGATAGGGGTAATGAAGGTGTACGCGAACGAAATCGTGCCAGGTCCACTAGTGACTGATAAGTCTTTGGCACTGTAAAATTTTAATTATAATCTGTTTCAACATTTAGTACTATAAAGAATGGCGCTGTTGTCTCTGCTGTTGACTCTAGACTAGCTACAAACTTAGCTAATGTTTGTAGTTCCGCTTTTAACTACGGAACTTTAAAGATGAAACGCTGTCTTATAGCCTTGTTGAGAGTTCAATAGTTTCTAATCTAGGGCATAGATAGGAGAGTCGGTTCACGAAATCGGTCCCATGAAGAGGTACTATTGTTTTAGCCTAGCCTTGTTGTTGTTGTACTTCGCATATCTTTAGTTCCGCTGTTTACTGTAGTATGTAGGGGAACGTATAGAATTGTTGGCACCCCACCAGTGATTGGCACATACAACTTACAACACAAATATTAAGAATTAGTGTACCAATTAAATCAAATTGATATTTGATTTCAAATATTTGTTGGCAACGTTATAATTTGTTCTTGGTAATTTTCGAACAAACAACTAATTACACAGCAAACAAAAAAAACTCGAGGCGTCCGGAGATTGCGCGCGTTTAATGGAGTTTCTTATGAATTCAACAAGGACCAGGTATGTTAAAAACTATCTTATTTAAGTTTTATGTTGAATTTCATGTAAAAAATTATTTTCTCCGTTTAACTTAATAAATAAACAATCATTTCATTTGGGTTTTAGAAGCATTTACATAACTGAACTCTAATTAATTGGGTGCCAATGACTGATTTTTTTCTTGTACTAAAGTCTAATTTATTGGCACCTATGCCAATGACTTAAATTGGATTTTTTAAATTATTGCTTTATATTTTAACGATTTCAGAAGTCAGAATTAAATAGAATAAAATAATAGTTTTGAAATACATAAAATCAATTGGCAACGAATTCTTGGCACTGCCAATCATTATACTAAAGGGGGTGCCAATAACTATATATATACTTATGTTGTACCAATAATTACAGTTATTGTCAAGGTGTCCATTAGTGTACCTTCATGCCATAATCCTGGGCGTACACCGAGTGACCGCACAACAATAATCTAGCTTTATTAGTGCAGAAAAATTAGACATTGCCCCGGACATTTGAAATTACAAGCTGAAAATGAGAGGAAATGCAAAGAATAATATCCTGATTAATATCCCAAAGGTCCCAAAAAATGTAATCTGGGGAATACCCGTAATTAAAAAGAAACCGCTGCCATATTTCGACTTTTAAACATAATGACTGAACCAAGCGTCCGATTTTATTCGTTTTTGTTTTATTTACCTTAATTCAGATAGCTTTATCTTTAAAAATGCTGAAATCAATGACTTAATGTTAACTTTAGTTCTTGAAAAAAAAAAAAAAACAATAGGTACGTATAATTAAAATCCAACGATTGAATTTTGTTAAAAACTTGTCTATTATTCGAGGGGTACAATTCTAGCCACATTTTGGGTAACAATTGGCCAAACGTGTTTTTATTCACTAATTGGAACCTGCTAAACATGAATTTCGATGTTGGCACTCCCGATTTTGAACCGGAATCTCAGAATTGAAGATGGCGGATGTATCTACGCAAAATTTTTTTCTTTACTATTTCTGATTATAAGTATGTATGTTGCTCCTTTACGAATTCTTGTTGTTCTTAGATTTTACGTCTAGAAATGGTCGTTAAAAGTCGTTTCATTTTATTGAATAAGAGGTTAGAGGGCCCGGCGCGACTACGGTATACTACCCTACTTTACCCTACCCTACCCTACCACTACGTTATCCTACTCTACCCTACCCTACCCTTCTCTACCCCTATCTTACGCTACTCTACCCCAATTTTACCTACTCTTTTTTATTGCATACAAACACTGTCTTGACAAAGATGGCGCGCTCTAACGACTCAAACCTTTTTTAATCTTTTGGCTGTATGGCAAACTTATTGTTACTGTCTTCTGGCAAACTTGCCATCATTAAACAGCATTAAAACGCACTTTATTATTTGCTAAAGTGGTATAAGTAAAGAGAACTAATATTCAAAAACCGTTGAATTAATACATCTAAAACTAGCTTAGCTAGCCTCGGCTTCGCACGGGTTTTCTCGGCTTTTCTTTACTATAATATGCATTTTTGAGTTTATCGCGACATGAACTACACAAATTCCTATTACCAATATTAAATGATATTCAATGACATACCTGATATATATATATAATTGAATTAAGTTTGACATTAACATATGTGTAATAATATGATATTTAGTGAAATTAGTCTGAATTTATTACTAATTTTGTAGTAATTATTAAGTAAATTTTTGTAATTTCTAATGTTTTGTGCACTGTAATTTTTTTACAATTGTGTTTAGTTTGACGTTCATAAGTGTTTTCTAAATAACCTAAACTGAATAAATATGTTTGACTTTGACTTTGACTTTGACAGACGCGGGGACTTTGTTTTAAATGACGTATGTAGGACGTGAAGGAAAAAGTGAGCCCCGGGGATTATAAAGAGATGAAGAGGCCCAATCTGCCAAAACCTGGAGCATGGGCAAGGCGGACCCTGGGACTTCGGACGCGAGAGCATAACCGGGACATTAACGCCAAGATGATTATTACTTGAAGAGTTTACTTATTTATTTCTTTAGGTAAGGTACACCTGCAGAACACATATTGTTGAATTATAAACAGTTAACATTAAATAGGTTGTTATATGAGTCCCATATTGGTGATACAACATTCGGTTTCAGTGTTTCATTTAAAACAATGTAAGTTATGAACAGTAATGTAATATACATTATAAAGTTTCAGTCGTTTGAGCGAATTTAAGGGAATTTTAGGGAGCTAATCTTGAAAACAGCTCAGTACCAACCCAACATAAAAGAATAAGCCAAATAGGTGTAGATGCGCGAACATTGAATTGATTTTTACTTATAACTGTTGGCCTGACGCGACTTTTGCGTGGTGTCCTACCGCTACCCTACACTGCCTCTATCCCATCCTACTTTACCTCTGCTCTACCATTTTCTACTACCCTACCCTACTGTACTCCTACTTCTACTTTACCATACGCTAACCGACCCCTACCATTTTAAATACCTACCATTAAAAAATGTGGCATAATTAGATAGAAAAAAGAAGTGCCAATCACTAGTAATTATAATGCCAATGATTGTACTATGAGTGCCAATGACTGTACTTTTTGATGTTTTTAGAAGTTTTCTGTTTTATTTTAATAAAAAGTTTACTTTTCATTATAAATGTGTTTTTACATAAATGAAAACATATCAAAGAATACATTTAAACTTATAAATTATTTTTAAATTTGTTACTAAAATTATAATTAACAAATGAAGTGAAAATTTTTCTTAGAGTTCCAATCATTGTATACGTTCCCCTATTATGTTATTTTATTTTTTATTTTTATATTATATAATGTTGTTAACATTTTAGTTTTATAATGTACTTACCCAAATAGGTAATAGATGTCTATGTCTTTGTCTATGACGGTGTAAATTATTTACTAAATAAATGAATATAAATCATCACCCGAGCGGTCAGTCCCGGCTTCTGCCAGGGTCCGCTTTCCGACTCATTTTCCTTAATTTCGCCCGGTCATGGCATGCTCGCGTCGTAGGCCATTGGCTCTCGCATCAGACTCGGGGAAGTCAATCCATCGCTTCTTGGGTCGGAATGAATATGAATATACAGCGATATCTTTCTTGAACCAGACTCCAGCTCCAGAACGCACTATGCGCCACAGATCCAAAACAAATGCAGCTCGCGCACGCAAAACAAACGACAGTCTCCCGCGTCACACACCAAAGTCCACACAAACAGAACGGAATCAATATTAGCGAATTGGATTTGGAACAAACGCACTGCGCACGCTAAAGAGCTGGAAGAACAAATAGGCTTTAATCTAAATTCCGCGCCAATGATAAATCAGCTGGCGCGGGTCGCGACTCGCGACTTAGTTAAGAGTGTGCCGCCTAGGTACCATATTTATTAACAAAATATAATAATAACCCTAATAATATACTTTAGTTAACAGGTCCGACTGTTAAGCGAGCGGTGTCGGGTTCAAACCCCATTGCTTACACCAATGACTTATATCTGAGTTATCAGTCTGTCAATAAAGCCGTAAAAAGGAACTACTGCTCTTGCAACAATAAATTACTCTCAAACTGGGTACTTTAGCTGGAACGTCATAGGACGGTGGCGCCCTTAAAATGTTCACGACTTTCTTGACATATTGTATTTTACTTATTTCATTATTTTCATTGCCTCATTGGCCATTAAAAGTAGAACTTGAAAAATATTACCTATCACGTACGTAGAACTGTAAGAAACGCTGAAGTCAATATTTTTGACATTATAAACCAAGCCAAATTGTTATTGCAGCCATAAATATAATTACTGCACGGTCGTGACGTGCATTGTGCAGTTTCTCGTAAAAAATTGCCTTTGGTATTGTGCCAATTCTGAACAAAATAAAAAAGAATAATCTAGGAAACTGCAAATTGGTTACTATATTTCAGCTACGAGCCACTGTTTATGTAAGTGTGGGTACACTAATCACTAATGCTTCGTTTCTTTTTACTACTTATATATTTTTTTCAAATGCAGTAGTTTTGCCACAAAAACACTAGAAATATAACCTTAGTAAGAACGAAACCAAACACAAATTTAATTTAAGTTTAGTATTGGTTACCATTGTTACCATATTAAGACAATAAATTATAAATTATACACGGTGGCCCTACCGCCCCATCCCTGTACCGCGGAAACGGTAAGCCTACCGACAAAAAAATGGCAAAAAAAACTGTATTGTTTAATGAGGCGGGTCGCAAATAAACAAATATACGGTTTATGCCACGCCGACACCCGCGATGTATGTGCGGAAACGACCGCTTTTTGTAAATTTTTCTTTTGGGTAAAAATACGCGGTACAAAGTACACACGTCAGCGCGATATAAACTTAATTGCGCCTACATTTGTTACATTGCTTCTTCAATTCTTCATGTCTATCCACCTCTCTTGTGTCTTTGTCGTGAGGTGCAGAACTCGTACATTACTCTTTTGGGAAGTTGAGGTTATTTTTTGACACGTGCCAGCGTTGACGGCAAGTTATTTTTTACACGCTGATTTAGAAAGCAAAGGACAGACACCCCATCTGATGGAAAGCGGTTACTTTAACTTGCAACTAGTGTGCCCGGCGCAAATTTTTTCGCCTATCGGAGTACACCTACCCTCATCATCATCCGAGCGGTGAGTCCCTGCTTCTGCCAGGATCCCCTTTCTGATTCATTTTCCTCCATCTCGGCTGGTCTTGGGAATCCTCGCGTTGTAAGCCATTGGGCTCTCGCATCAGACGCGGCGATGTCAATCGATAGCTTCTTGGGCCTTCCGCGGGACCTCTTTCCTGATACCGGCAGATTCAGGCATATATTTCCCACGTATGCCTGAGGCTTACGCAACACGTGACTAAAGCAGTGAAGGCGAGCCTCTTCGATCTGACAAGGCTGCCACTAACGAACTCGTTACGCACTCGATCAATTCGCGTAACGCCACACATCCACCGCAGCATCTTCATTTTGTTGGCATCAAGTTCGCGGAAGTGCAAGCTGTAAAGCATCACAGGCCTAATTAAGCTTGATCGGGATTTTAGGGTCACAAGTGACCGCGGTGAGCTGCCGCCATTTGGCGAAAGTTGCAGAGATTCGGGACTTGACATCTGGGCTAATACCGCCGGACTCCTGTAGCACGGATCCGAGGTATTTAAATGTATCTCTTCTATTGACAGGTTTGTTCCCTATACGGGGATGGTTTCAAGATCAATACCGACGTTCCTACCCTACCATACTCTATTCCTACCCTACCCTACCCCAACCCTACTCTACCCTACACCTATACAATGTCGACAATTCATACAATGCATTATGTAAATGCAGAACCACATGTGTGTTGACACCATGATACCCATGATTTATATTGGAAGCTTTCTTTTAAAATGATATGATATATTTTTATGCCTAAAATGAGGAGTCTGGATGTCAAGGTCAAGGGTCAAGAAAGAGTACGACCTTACCGCTAAGTACCTCCGTATTGTGTCTAACGTTAAGTGAACGTAGATTTACATTAAGATCGTAAGCCGGTTTAAGTCAAAAAACCTTTTCACCTAGATGTCGGTTTAGAGGTGAATTAAATTTACAGAAGGAGCGGAAGTTATTTTTTACTAATTATGTAGTACCAAAACTTGAAAAACAAGAGAGAATCACTATAGCAAATTAACATTATGGTCCGCGTCGTATGACCAAGCATCTCTCCACTCTGATTCATATGAAAATTAGAATCACTAAAATGAAAATTAAAACTGTCAGTTAAGATAGGTCATGTCTGGGTGTGGGTGTAGGGCCTTTCATGGTTATTCACTACACTTCACCAAACATATAATCGGGTTTGTTATCGAGCTAACAAGTAGTCCGAGAATTCGAAGTGAGGGTAATCGTCGAATCCGAAAGAGGGTAGACAGATATATCTCTCCTTAGCGACTTCACACAGCGGCACCAGTCAACTCGTGACCATGACCCCTGCGTTGAAACATCGAGGTAAAAACAATACTAACCGTGGTAATACAAACCCGATAGTATGTGTAGTAAAAGTGTTAGTTAAAGAGTTACTAAAAAGGATTATTACTCAACAACAGCTTTAACTTTTACGTACGCACCGAATTACTTAAAAGGAAAGGCGTGACGATACGTATTCACTTATGTATGTATGTAATAAAAAAAATATATATCTTGGCGTTAATGTACCGGTTGTGCTCTCGAGAATGAGGGCCCGGGGTCTGCCTTGACCATGGTCCAGGATTTGAAAGGTCAGGTAATTGTGGACAGTGGAGCGACTGCCATCTGACCTCCGTGACCCTGCTACCAGGGGAACCTGACCAGATTGGATCATGGTTACACATCTAGTCGCCTGAATGTGCAGGTTTCATCACGATGTTTTCCCTCACCGTAAGAGCATCGGTTAGTGTGCAACTAATGTACATAACTCAGAAAACAGTCATTGGTACATGGCCGGAGCGGGATTCGAACCCGGGACCTCTGGCTTGCGAGTCGGATATTGTAACCGCTCGGCCACCGACGCTCCTCATACTACTTATGTATAGATGATACATATCTACATGTGCACAGAATTAACTTAACCAACCTACTCTCGCGTACATTGTTCACTTCCTTTTTCCGCGAAAACCAGCAAAGGAAAACATACCCTTGTCAGTTACAGTTATAAAATTCGTTCGCTAGATTGAACACGAAAAGCTTTTGCGGAGATAATAATAATGCGAACATTTCAAGACGTCCTAATCGCAATTGTTATGGCTGTTGCTTTTAACGCCTTTTTAACTTGATAGCGTTATAATTTGGTATTCCTAAAGACGAGTTCAATTGTCAAGACTTATTTGGTTGGCTATTGTTCTTGCTGTATCTATATTTATTTATTAAAACTTTATGCACTAAAGGTACATTGGCGGACTTAAAGCTAAAGTAGCCTTATCTACCAGTTAACCGTAAAAAAAATTTGATCGAAAAAGGAAAGCGGTATATAACACTAGTGGGCCCGGCGCGACTTCGTTCGCGTAGCGTTCTACCCCTACCCTACCCTACCCTACACCTACCCTACCATACCCTACACCTACCTGGAGAGGTTTTCCCTGGAGAGTACAACATAGAGTTCGTCAAGAAAGGGATGAAAAGGTCGGCAACGCGTGGGTGATGCCTCTGATATTGCAAACGTCCATAGGCTGCGGTGACTGCTTACCATCAGGCTCGCAGTAAGCTTGTTTGCCGCCTTAGTGGTATAAAAAAAATAACAAAACCTACCTTTTTACTTAAATACAAACCTTGCCCGGACCAAACCGATCCAAATCGTTACAAAAAATTTAAAACCTAGGTATGACGAGAGGTAATCTCTACGAAAACGGAAACAAAGTTAGATTCACCCCCTATCAGACTGGCGGACAATCCACCTCGCTACACAACCTAATTAATTTCCAAACACCTTACTGATATCTTTACGGTACCTGCAATCCCTCTAGCTCCCATTGAGGGGAAACATTTTCCCTCTTTTTCCTCGAGGAAAAGAGTGCTAGGTGCATTACTCTTAATGAGGGGAGAGTACCTCGTATAAGCAATTACGGTAGCAAAATGGCGTACGGAAGATTGTTGGAGGCACTCGGCTGTTATTAATTTCATCTCGTTGTAAGAGAGGGGTCGTGCTTTGCTGTCAGGAATACTGAATTCAATAATGTAGTATGCAGAGTAATAAAGCTACTATAGTTATCAGGTGGACTAGGTAGGACTCTGTCAAGCCTGAGGAGTCCGCCTGGGTGAGTACCAGTGTCGCTATTTCTGCCGCCAAGCAACAATGCTTGTGTTACGGTTTGAAGGATAAGGTAGCGAAATTACAGGCATGAGGCATTTCATCTGAGTCCTCACATTGACAACGTACCTGCGGTTCTACATTTTTAAAATCTTAATTTAATCAAATTTGAATCGCAAATGTTATGAGCGACATTTACCATCAGGTGGACTGTCTGTTTATCACTGAGTAGAATAAAACAAAATGTAGTATGTACAGTGATAAAGCTAGATAGGCCGGCTGCTACGTCCCCTACCCTTCGGTGCAGTGACGTTTTGCGAAAAAAAAAACAAGCCCAAGACAGACAAAACGAAAATGTCGGGTCATCTTGTTTCTTCGCCAAATGGAACTAATTCAGTAGCATAGCGTAATGCTGAAATGTACGAAATAATCGCAAACCCGCATGGCCAATGTGCAGTATTGTACAGTCGAGCTAAATTTCCTCTTGCAAAGGATTCTAAGCACCTGTAGGTATGTATATAATCAGAACACTGTGGTAAACAGAATTTGATATTTTTATGCAAGCTCGGAAACCGGAACATTACTCAGACCTCGTCGACAGTTGGTAACATAAAGTTAGTATACGTTGGCAACGTAAAACGTCCGATACAGCCATGAATACAGCTGAAAGCTAAAAGTTCAATAAAACCAAACGACCGCCTAACCTCACAGCCAAGCGTGAAAATGACCGATTCATTACTGGCCGCAACCCGCCCAAAAAAAGAAAAAAAACAACCCTGTCCAGCCAGAACAAAGATAATCGAATTCAAATTTGGAAGCAAACAACGATGCTTTTGAAAACTGAATGGCCCATTCGAAATAATTGGCATGAAATCCATTTTCGAGTAGGGTTTTCGGACGTAGCTGATGTTCCCTATTACTTGTACTTAGAGTTCAAAATCGTATAATTTATCTGATCTAAAGGTAGGCTACGTTTTGGGACATGGACCGTGTTCTTATTACGAATGTTTAGGGTTCAAATTCGGACTTTGCTAGTGTAAAAGTATGCACATTTCTAAGCTTGATACGAATGCTGACGACGCGCAGAGATTTCCACGATGGTTTACACCAATCCAGTAGGGTTGTCACTTGAGTTGTTTTCGGATAAGACAAAGTACGGAGATCAGGCTGCGAGTTCGACAAAGTTCGTCTGGATTACGGTTAGGGTTGCCACTGGCCATATTGCGGCAGTCTGGGAGTGGATCCGTGAATATTTTATTACGGACTTGATTACGGAGTCGGTGTGTGTTTCTGGATTAACTGGCCGCCTCTAAAAGGTTTGTGTGAACATAGATTTGGTTGTACTAGAGTGGCTAACAGTTAACAGATTTTAATTGAGTGTCTTTCGTACTCGTATATTGGTTAGAGACGTTTTTAAATGTACAAAATTCAAGCCAATTTGAGTGTTAATTGTTGTTATTTAAAAAATATATAGGTAAACAGACAAATGCGACGTTATTAAAATACATTCAACGAGTAACACAATCAAGACCAAAAAATACGTTTCGGTTTTAAAGATAAAAACACTGTACAGAGTTTACTTAAAAATAATTACGCACAGGTACGATACAAAGCCTAAGTGCTTGACCACCTTAAGGTTCATATTCCTGTGCAGCTGTTACGAGGTACCACAAGGCAGCCCCACCCAATAGACTCGTCATAGCGAAAGTACCCTCATAAAAATAAAAACTAGTGCCGAAAAACCCTCACTCCCAAGTGACAACCCTATTTAAGCCGACAGTTTGCTGACGTAACGCCATTCAATCGCCATTAGAACTCTCCACTTGTCACAAAACGAGAATTGGCTGCTGAGTCGGAGCAAAATCGACCTTAAGGCCTGGAGATAGTGACACAACGACAGCAAATTAAACCGATCGGTGACTGATGGAAAACTCGATCTGGGTTTTGTAGTAAGACCGGTGAAATCTACTGAAAGCTGAGAATAACTCGTTCTAATCTATCTGTATCTACACGAATAAACATACTATAAGTATAGACTTGGTATTAAGAATTCCGTGTAGTGCAATAGAGGACTTAGGTCCTCTCCCACGGAAGGGGAGGTTATTGCCATAATCTCCATACTTGGCAGGCGGGTTGGAGATCGCAGTGTTATAAATATAACAAAGGAAAACGCTGCTGCCCATTTTCCAGCCTACGTAGACTCTAGACCTTTTGCCTCGAAAACATTAGTCAGTAACTTAATAAAACTAAAAATTATTAAAAAAATTATTTCATTTTAAAATACAGCTATTTAGTAAAATGTCTTTAAAATAAACAACGTCGCAAAAAATAGCCAGCTTTCCTACAACTACGCGACCTACAAACCAAGTTTTTAATCCGTTTTTCGCATACAATATTACCAAAACTGTCGATATTGTGAGTGTTTAGGAATGCTTTAAGTGCATCTTGGAAAACTGATACTTGACTCGCATATTCAGATATGATTATATATTTTATTCTACATTTATTTGCGATCAGTTCCTATGGGCACTATAAGCAGGTAAGTTGCGTTGCATCGGCGCACAGTGATTCAGATTTGAATAAAAATGGACATAGCAAGAAAAGTCATGTGACAAAAAAAAATTGCTACCGATAGGAAATCTGATTTACAACAACATTTGTCATGTTAAATTTTTCGATAAATTGTGTCTAACATAGTCAAAAAAATATAGAATAAGAAAATGTATGGAGGAATTTCTTTATTTTAATTATTCTCGATGCCCTTAAAAGTGTTGAAACTGAAACCTTTTCTATATTATTATATTTAACTTTGTCTTCGTCCCCGTAAAGAAATGTTTTGCATATACTTGCAGCTTTGGCTTTGAGGCGCAAATGAATTTTTTTAATTCTGTTTTTAATTTTTAAGGCAATGATTGTTATTTTGACGTATTTTTCCATAGAAATAATGTGGTTTAGCAATGTTTTTAATTATGTACCTGCGTTAAAACAAAAATGTCCATCCTTATAGTATTTATATATAAAAAAGTTTTTTTGCTATGTCCATTTTTTTTCAAATCTGAATCACTGTGCGGCGGTGGAAAGGGATATTTCAATGATTATGCCCTTCTAATTTCAACGGGAGTCATTCGCTATGCAGACTTGTGTAATTGGTCAGGCCAAGTCCAGAACAGCGCGTCTTTTCAATCGAAGACTACGATTATTATATGATGCCAGTTTTTTGTTTCTTACATACGCACATATCGCTCAACGTGTTGTCCGTTCAACAACGAAACGATTCGCAACAATAACGTACCTGGAGTGAAGAGGTTGAGTCTGAGGCTTTGAGGTTTGAGGAAGTGGGTTTGATGCTTGACCTGTTTCCATTCTAATTAAAGATCGAACTTACCTTATTCATAGTCACTGCAGATTTCCTGAAACAAATTATTGGGTGTTACTAATTTGATACAAAAAGGCTTACTAGAGTGAGGGCCACGAGACTGCGCCCGGCTGTAGGTGGAACTAAATTTAACTGACAATGTCAAGTTGCACAGTGTCAAGCCACAGTACACAAATTCGACAAGCGCCATCACCTGTCAGCAAAGTCTCGTGGCCCCAGTCTAATGGTATCTGCCACTATAACTGACATGACAGATCACGGCCAGAGTTACGCGCAAATTTCGGTTAAAATATTGTTATCATCCGCCAAAACATCTTAAATTTCATAGTTGCGATTTCTTACAGAATCGCACCAGCCAGTAGCCAGTACTCAGCCTCTGAACAACCGCAGTTACTTGAAACTCGAACTACCAAAAGTCGAAGAGCTAAGTGAACGAAATCTCTTCACACCGAACTTGGTCTGGCTACGGCAGCGCTGTTGATTGCTAGTAATTACAGTTTCGAATACCGGGTTAAGAGAGTAGCTAGAGGTACGAGTATTAGTTCGGTGCTGACAAATCTCTCGCTTCTGACCCTTTTCATTTATGAAGGTCGGTTTTGTGAGTCAGGACCGTAGCCAGTGGAATGTGGTCTCTATCTACCCGTACGGGAAAAGGTGTGGCGTTATGTATGTGTGTATTTATGTAGTTTAGTTCAAGGTTTGCATGCGTTTCACCCGCTACAAAGAGCCGAAGTTTGGGTCATTAAAAATAATATATTTTTGTGCCATGTTGTGCGCGGGCACACCAGTGTTGTGGGTTTCCTAAACGTCTCCTATTGCTACATAGTGGATTTTTTCTTATGCTCGAAAACATAGTAGAACCTACGGTGCCCTTGCAGTCTATAATATGTGCCGTTGACTGATACTCAGATTTCTTATGACACAGCGTATTTGCATCGTGATACTGCTCCAGACTCAAATGTAATATTAATTTTACATCAATGGAATTCCAATAATGATAATGGATCTATAAGTAATGGATGGCGCCATCGTTCATTTTTCATTCGTATTGAAAATTTTTACAATATAAAATGTTTGCAGTAGGTATTTTGTATTTTCGAAGGAGTTTCTAGCGCAGAACGCCTGTTACTAAACGTTGTTCAAAATGTGTTGTAGAGTCGCGAGCTCACAAATTGGCGGTGACCACATTCCAGCAGGTGGCCCGCTTGCCTGTTTGCCTACCGTAAATAAAAAAAAAAAAAAGTGTGGCACTCGGGGACTGCCGCGGTAAAGCTATTGCATAGCATTTTTTATCAACTTATGCAATTATAATTATTTATTTATTTTATTTATGCAGTATTTTTTTTTCTTTAATATTAATTCAAGTTTTTTCTTTGATATTAACCATATACATACACGTTAAGGTTCAACTAGTCGCGGGCTCGAACTCACTCGTGGACGCGGCTAAAAAGCACGCTGTCTCACCTAGCATTGTGTCTAAAAGAGATAGAATCAGTTATGAGCAGTTAGCAGCCAGTCTACACGCATACGTCTAGTCGCACGCACACAAACACCGTGCCGTAGTCTGCCGAACTGAAACGACGTTAGACGATGCACGGCTTTCAACGCCGCACCGGTGTGCCGGTCGGAGTGGGGGGTGTTAGGTTTTTTCGTTACGGAATTTCTTGATTCGGTCGCCGCGCTCAAAGCCCGTGATAAAAGCTATGCAATAACTTAAAAATTGCCCCTTTATACGGAACCCTAACTAAAAGGGCCTGATGAAATAATCTAACCTAAGTTTACATTTTACATATACTTTACTAAACTACTGAACCAATTTTAATGAAACAGCTAAGAACGATCTCAATAAAACTGGCTTTCAAACAAAAGAAACCGCATCAAAATCGGTCTACCCGTTCGGGAGCTACGTTGCCATAGACAGATACACAGAGCCACAGAAAGAAAACATTTATTGCACATAGACACCACGCGATAATTAGGTACAAAAAAAACAAAGAACTAACAATGAACAAAACTTATATAAAAAAAATTGTTAAAAAAAAAATTATACAAACGTCGACCCCACCCCTAACACCCCTCAATTTTTTCTCCTCTTATTGGTCCAGGGTTGAGAAATGTCAAAAAATACCAGGCACAAAATAGGCCCGATATGACGGGTGATGATGAGTTGCGAGGTGGCTGCCATGCAATGTGCCAATACCAGGCTGGTTGAAAAAAAAAACATTTTTATGATGATATCGTATCGTTTTCGTGTAAGTGCTGCGGTGCTCAAAGTTTTCGCTTCCTATTTTACAACCGGCAAAGCGTTGTAAATCATAGGAGTTTGTTTGTGGTAAGTTTACGAACTTGGCTGTTTTTCATGCGTGCGCGTTGCGTGTTTTGTAGGAGTGAAGCTTAGAAGTTGGATTTAATACTAGTTTTGCTATACGGATTCGTTCAGGTGAGAAATAAAAAGCGTTAATTTCTTGTAAATTATTATTCTTATACTCTAAATTGCACAAAACACATAAAGAAACATAGTCACAATACAATGTACGAAGGCGAGCTTATCTCTAAAAGATATCGCTTCCAGCCAACTTCACATTTTGTAAAGAAACCATAATGTCGGGGTGGAATACGTGCAATTGAAATTTTAATTAAGGTATTACTAAATTATTATACTAAAATAATAATGTGCGAACTTAATAACAAAATTAATGTTTACGTTTCAAATCTAAATAAATGAAAAGATTGACTTTTGAAATCACATAATGCAAATCACGAGATGATAGACATCACCGAAGTGTTTTTTTGGGAGGTTACCAGGCGAAAAGTAGGTAAAGAAACGAAGGTAGTACGTACCTAATATTCTTTAACTTGTACCTACCTACAGATTTTTTATTGCAACAAATATTTCCAAAACTGATGAACTGAATCCAAATTGGAATCCATTCATTCGAGAGGAAGCCACAGATACAAAGACAGATGCACACACATTTCAACTCTAATAAACCTCTTTTCGCGTCAGCGCCGCGGTTAAAAAAGAACTAAAACCCAGTTCCACGCGAACGAAGTCAAAAGCAGCAAAGCGGTAAAAGTTAGTGTGCAATAAAATTTAAAAAACGCGGCTTTCCATGAAAAAGACTGTCATGGAAGCCTCTATGCAAAAACGGTGGGTTGCGGTAATGGCGGAGTGTGACGTCACTGTGGCATGTGACGTCATTGTAGCGGTTAATTTAGGTTTCAGGCCATCAGGCGCGTGCCATGCGCGGAATACAATTCATTGCGGTTTTAGTTACGTGGGGAGGGTGACGGACTTCCTGAAAAGCTAGCAATGGATTAGAAATACGTACGAGTCCCGCCAGATCATAGGATTGTGCTACCAACGTAATCAGTGGTTCGACCCAGTTTGCTATAGAATGTGACGGCAGCGGTGCCGTAAGTATGCCTATATTATATTATTGTACTTTGGAAGCCTCACGGAGCGTGGGGGCCTAGTGGTTAAAAGGTCCCGGGTTTGAAACCCACTGCCGCCATGTAGGTACCAATGACTCTTTTCTGAGTTATGCACATTAGTTGATCACTAATCGATGCTCTTACGGTGAGTTACAACATCGTGATGAAACCTGCACATTCAGGCGACTGAATGTGTAACCATGATCCAATCTGGTCAGGTTCTTCTGTCTACAGGGTTACGGAGGCAATCGCTCCATTGTAATTATGTGATCCACCAAATCCTGGTCAAGACGGACCCCGGGCCCTCGCGTTCGAGAGCACAACCGGGAAATTAACACCAAAATGATTATTTTTAATTAGTGGTATAAAAATATATTATTTTACTTTGGATGCCTCACAGTTTCAGAGCCATTGCGAAACGTAACGGCGCGACTTCTGCAAAAATGTCGTAAGTGACGTACGGGCCTATTACACGACGGGTGTCGGCTTGGTACTGTAACACTCGGGATCGTGGGAGCGTTTAAATAAATACTCGTAGCTCGAGATATAAGTTATTATAGTTATATTTATGAAAGTCAACTCAAGAATCAATAATAAAGAATAATGATAATATAAAAATACATAAGACATCTTACGTCTAATTCAAATATAATCTATTTGAATTCCTGCCTAGCCAGTGCGATGTGTGCTCATAGAGACAGGCCAAAGACCCAAGTTCTGCTTGCTCCGAACCGTCCAAGCTAACCGGCCTCCTTCCTACATGTTCTAACCTAACCTAACCTACTTAACTAATTAAAGCCCCGGCTGCCCTATGGGAGCAGCAACCTTACCCGGAAGCCTACCTAACCTAAAGCCCCTCCAGGCATGAAGCCTCCGAACGCCTTCCTGCCTTACCCTATGGGAGCAGCAACCGCACCTGAAAGCCTACCTAACCTAAAGCCCCTCCAGACATGAGGCCTCCAAACGCCTTCCTGTCTTGGGATCCGTCCTAACCTAGGGCCTGCCCGAGCACACACGCTACAGTACCGAGTCATATACAGAGTGTTTTCTTAACCTTTGTACGATGGGTTACAAACCAACAGTCGTTTACTCTGCCTATACGAAGTACTGTGTATAAAAAAAAATCATTTTGTCGTTAAAGTACTTGTTGTGCTGTCATGTACTTAATATGCGGCGCTTGAGCATTTTATTTTATTTATGTACAATTATTGTAATGTTTAATATTAAGACATTCATGAGCGTTTGTAAAAAACCTAAAAAAAAAAGTAAGGCCCGGGGTTCGCCTTGACCATGATCCAGGATTAGGCAGATCAGATAATTACAGTGGGGAAACTGCCACCTGACCTCCATGACCGTGTTACTAATGTACATAATTCAGAAAAGAGTCATTCATCCATGGCCGCAGTGGGATTCAAACTCGGTATCTCTCGCTTGCGAGTCGGATACCTTATCCACTCGGCCACTGATGCTCCACACACGAACTACTACACGTACTACACGAAGTACTGTGGCTGCGCCTATTAGGCCGCAGCCATAATAACGTCTAGGTAACGGACTATACATCTGAATAATTACCTAAGAATTTACTTCGCAATCAGTGCGAAAGCGGTTTTGAGCCTAATTAATCTTTTAGGTTACTTTGATAAGCAAATTTTACGCTAACATTTTCGTTTGACATGACTTTTAAGATTAAAAGAATAATAAATAAAATAAATAAACAAATATTCGTGGACAAATTCACACAGCGCCATCTAGCCCCAAACTAAGCAAAGCTTGTGCTATGGGTGCTAGATAACTGATAAACTACTTAAATACTTTTAAATACATACTTATTATAATTACCGAATTATATTAATTGAGAAATTAATGTAATAATTATTTTAATGAATTCATACTTTAAAATATTGTCTTGACAACTAGACACCTAAAAAACTGCCTGACCGGTACTATTCGTTTGTTACGTATTTATTGTTGACGTTCACAAGTGTTTTATGTAAACCTATAATTGAATAAATATGTTTAAGTTTGATAAATTACGCGCTCATTCATTTTAATTTTTTATAATTAGAAATATATGTAAATACAGTCCATTTGAAAGTAGATTCAATATTCTCATTCGATAACCAGTTACGAAAACATGATGTGTTTCGTAACTGGTTACGAAAAAACTAACGTGGATGGTAAATAAATTTTCATGCTGTACATTAGGTATATCAATTTGCTTGAACCACGTTTAGACTGAATGTAGAGACACGTGTTTCGAAATTGAGGAAAAACCTTGTTATTTCTCCTCTAAGTGTTTCTTGTAAACCTAAAATTTTATTATTAGAAATGGATTCAATATTCTCATTTGATAACCAGTTACGAAAACGTGAAGTGTTTCGTAACTGGTTACGAAAAAAACTAACGTCGATGGAAAATAAATTTTCATGCTGTACATTAGGTATATCAATTTGCTGCAACCACGTTTAGACTAAATGTAGAGACACGTGTAGAGTCGAAATTGAGGAAAAACCTTGTTATTTCTCATCTAAGTGTTTCTTGTAAACCTAAAATTTAATTATTAGAAATGGATGTAAATACAGTCCCTTTGAAGGTGGATTCAATATTCTCATTTGATAACCAGTTACGAGAACGTGAAGTGTTTCGTTACTGGTTACGAAAAAAACTAACGTCGATGGAAAATAAATTTTCATGCTGTACATTAGGTATATCAATTTGCTGCAACCACGTTTAGACTAAATGTAGAGACACGTGTAGAGTCGAAATTGAGGAAAAACCTTGTTATTTCTCCTCTAAGTGTTTCTTGTAAACCTAAAATTTTATTATTAGAAACGGATGTAAGTACAGTCCCTTTGAAGGTGGATTAAATATTCTTGTTTGATAACGTCAGTTACGAAAATGTGAAATGTTTCGTAACTGGTTACGAAAAAAACGAACGTAGATGAAAGAAAAGTTTCATGCTGTAGATTAGGTATATCAATTTGCTCGAACCACGTTTAGACTGAATGTAGAGACACGTGTTTCGAAATTGAGGAAAAACCCTCTGTTATTTTAAGAATTATTCGAGAAATCATTCCGTTTTCGCCACTCGTTAATCTCGGTGATTTATTTGCTTTCTATATATATAAGCATTTTATATTTCGGCATTTGATGTAAACAAAAATCAGTCCACGAGGAAAATGTCGGTTTTACTTTTTCGAGTATAAAAATGAGAGCAGACACTGCGTAGAAATGAGAGGGCCAAAGGCGCCGATGATTTAATCAAAGTAGAAACTAGAGTAAAATAAAGTCTGCTAATTTTATTTTACTCTGGTATTGGTATTTAATTGAGACTCCATTTAGCGAGCATTTGAGTATGTGTTAGCATTGAACTAATGTACAACAGAAGCAATGGATTGACATCGCCGAGTCGGACGCGAGAGCCAACGGCTTACGACGTGAGGAAGTCGAAGATCGGGCAAAGTGGAGAAAGCAAAGCAGGAAAGCGGACCCTGGCAGAAGCCGGGATTGACCGCTCGGATGATGATGATGATGATGATGATGATGATGATAATAATGATGATTTAACTAATGTACATAACTGAGACAAGAGTCATTGGTATATAGCCGGAGTGGGATTGAACCTGATACCTCACGCTTACGAGTTGAATACCTTAACTACTCGGCCACCGGCGCGCACAATGATTAGGCGATAAGTAGGCCCTATTCAGTCAGACCGCATTTGGAGTATTGTTCCCATCTATGGGCGGGAGCACAGGCAACAGCTTGATCCCTGTGACTCGATCCAAAAATGTGCTCTTGGAATTGTCGATAATACCATGCTCACAAGTGGTATTGAGCCGCTAAGTCAGCGGAAGGATTTCGCTCCCTTTGTGTCACGTATTGTACAATGGAAGGATGAGGGTCATATATATTCACCCATACGTAACACAATGGTACTCGCAATCCTTTGACAAGAACAAAATTTCAACGACCCAGAAACTTCATACATATGCTGCTATGTTTCTATATATCTCCATATGTCTCCAGTCCTCAACAAACAGAGCTCGTGACCCCACGAATCACTCAGCGAAATCAATAGTTGTATGTTACAAGTTGTGCCGCCATAACAAACGGTTCTAGGGATGTGCCTATTCGATTATTGAATTTTTTTTTTGTTATATGTCTCACGGGAAAGGCAAAGGGGTCTAGCCATACAGCCAAGTCTCATTGGGCATTGACTACATTGTTCCACCCAACTAAATTAAATAAATAATTAATGAAAATTATTAAATCCACATAGGTTTACGAAGCGACGCGACGGCGTTGTTTTGAGATACCTAATTACGACATTAAACAAATAGAATTCACTAATATCGATTCAACAACATGCAATTCGATCTTTTCCATAGATTAGATTTGAGTGATTCCGATAAATTTCAATTCGAATAATCGATTCTACAACAATCTTGGGCAACCCTATTTGTGTTGGGACAAGCGCCATTCCTCTCTGACCCACGCCCGTGAGGCGGCCATATCGCAAATCCACATGACAAATGACGGTAGGTGTAAAAAAATCGGTCGCTGCAACCCGTTGCGTACCTATCTGTAGTCGTAACTCTGTGACGTAGGCCGGGAGTTGGAGGAGGCGATTATTCGTTTTTCAAAAATATAAAAAAAATAAAAATATTTCATACTTTATATGTAGTAAAGGTATGCGGTACTACGGCTAATTTTTTAATACAATTGTACGAGTACTAATTTCATATTACGAAATATGCAGGGACTGCCAGACATTGGCACTTGATCGCGAAGAGTGGAAAAATCGGGGGGAGGCCTTTGCCCAGCAGTGGGATGATTAAGGATAATATAATAATAATTATGCTTTAATAAAAAAAAGGAGTCATGTTACTTTTGACTAAATTAAATTTAAATTAAAGTATCTGATAACGGCGATAGTGTAAATTCAAAATATATGTCATGTAATACAATCCAATTTTGATGAAGAGTTCATGGTTCGAAATCTCGGATTTTATTTACATTTAATGTGAAACTCTCCGATCAGACAGAGTGAGTGAATAGAGTGACCTGACGTCATGTATGTACCTACCTATACACATATAAAGCTTTTCTAGAATTCATATTTTAACACCCCTTTCTCCTTACCACTTTTACGTTCTATCGTAATTTATCCCTATCAACATTTCAGTGGTGAAGAACATAAAATATTTTAGTGGCTAGTTTTAATTAGGTATTTACTTTACGGTATTTAGCTTTTACTGTTGTTTTATTAGCTTCACATGAAATTTGTAGTTCCGGGAAAAGTATACCTACGTCGGAAATAGACGCCTTAAGTTGCCGGTATCAGAAAAGAGGTGCCGCGGTAGGGTCAAGAAACAATGGATAGATAGATAATGTTAAATTGACTCGAGAATGCTGAAGAAATTATTCATTGAATCTTGTGGAATAAATTTACATAATAATTTTACGTCTACAATAATATGTTTAAAAGGTAGATAATAATAACTTAATTGCCTGAACTGAGCCTGTGTTTCAGGCGAAAAGTTAAAAGTCTTATACAATGAAATGGAGGAGGAAGACGAACCCTGGTAGAAGTTGGGATTAACTGCGAGGATGATGATGATGCTGACTTGCACTTGGCCTAATTAATAAGAATTATTTCAAACAAATAATGGTAATATTGTTAATGTTAATACTGTTGTAAGTTTTGTAGAAAGAAAACACACAGCGACTTTTCGGCCGCCCCATTGTCGGAGCATACCCACCATACAATTATGGTGGGTATTCATATAATAACCCAATGGTTATTATATGAATTCCTTGTAACTAGGGCTTTGTCCCGTTTAATTTTAGGCTCTGCTTTACCAGGATCATGCATTATCCTGTATGTTAATCTTGGATTTGCTCCATATATTTACCAAAATTTACCTAACTCCGTAGAAGCCATTTTACGTGCCAAACACATATTTTAAAAAGTTCTCTACTATATATTATTTTGAACAACGTGCTATAAAAAACTTCACAACTGCCCTGAGTATGATTCTTAAGGTGGTAATTAATGCTTTAATGCTTTTGTCTCGGGCACAAGGGCCCGGGGTCCACCTTGACCATGATCCATAATTTGGCTGATCAGGTAATTACAATGGACCAACTGCCATCTGAGCTCCGCGACCCTGCTGCCAGGGAAACCTCATCAGATTAGATCATGGTTACACATTCAGTCGCCTGAATGAGCAGGTTTCATCACGATGTTTAACCCTCACCGTAAGAGCATCGGTTGGAATTCTAAAGTATATACACCGATTGATAGGTCTTACTTGCCTATTTTGGAGGTAATTCAACCTAAAAACAAAATCTACTTTCAAATAAATACTACCCTCAAATTTCGCTAAATTGCGTCACTCAACAATTTCACGATCTCACAGTCCTGCTTGTATTCACGGATCGGATTCGAGAACGTTGCAGCTTCTACTGAATTTAATGCCAAATGAACCTGTAATCCTGCCTTTGTGCTTGCCAGCTCAGTAGACGTAAGACGTCTGGCGCTCCTGCATTAGTGTGCTCTAGGAGCTTGACTGCATATTTGAATTAGCGCCTCATTATTTGTAATAATGAGGCGGGCAACGCATTGGTAACGCCCCTGGTGTTGCTGATGCCCATAGGCGGCGGTAACCACTTTCCAACAAAACATAAAAAAAAGTGTAATGAACTCTTTATGCTACAGCCGCCAACCCGCCGACACAGTAAGGCAACATAGACCGGTGGAGGATTAAATGTGGATAGAAAATACTCGTCAAAAAACATTGCTACTTGTTTACTGATTCTCGTATCAAATTAGTCGCCTTTTACTATAACTGTCTATTGAACGAGTTGGTACTGTAACACCGGAGGGACGAGGACTTTAAATAAAAATGGTAATTGCTTAATTGAAACTCTATTCTCGAAAATATACTAAGTGGTATGTGTGCTCATAGAGGCAGCCTATAAACCTAAGTCCTACTTGCTCCGACCTACTTAACCAACCTAACCCGAAAGCCTACCTATTTTAGAGCCCGTCCTAACCTAAGGCCTCCGAAAGCCCACCTGTCTTAGAGCCCGTCCTAACCTAAGGCCTGCCCGAGCACACATGCTACAGTACTATTTTTTACTCTGTCAGACAATTTAGCGACATACTTACCGCACACAATTCGACATACCTACCGCACACAATTATGTCCAGGAACTGTTGCTTTGCTACTCGTTAAGTACTTAAAATAAAGACACAAAACCAATGATAATGAATTAATGAATGGGCGGCACTGCATCCTATGCTCCCCTTAGGTTGCAGATGTTCTGTAGTAACAATTCAATCATAGAAATCAGAGAATTGTTGGCAACTGCGTTACGTAGTTAGCCTACTGGACGACGGTGGCAGCTTTATATCACGTGAGCCTCCCAAGGCAATAAAAAAATTCCATTGCGAGACAAAAAACCAATTCTAAGCGTTTCCAGCAGCAAGCTCCCGAACTATCATAGGCAAACGCTGACGCAACGAGTCGTCAGCGAAACCGCATATCATAAGGTGAAATATGAGGTCTCCAATAAGCAGCTGCCTGGAGAAAGAGGTTCTATTGCTGACTCATGAGTTCAGTTTACGATTCCTTACGTTTATTTTTAACTACCGCAGACCGCACCAAGTGTCATTTGAAGGGTTTTCAGCGACAGTTAAAGTGACGGAATGGGGACTTTAACAGTTGATGGGGTCGTTGCAAGAATAAGGTGCGTCATAAATGTTTTTGTTTGGGTGGATTTTATTTGGTGGCTTTTGGCGGCGTTAAGTCAGCTTTCTTCCTTTGGTCGATATTTGAAAAATTGCTTCTGTACATAATATAAACCAAGCCGCTTCCCGCCGCCTGTCGCTATGTAATTTTTTATTTATTTTTTATTTTTTATGGGATCGATGTACGCTAATATCTTTTAAACTACGCAACGTATTTTAATGCGGTTTTCAACAATAGTGATTCAAGAAGATGGTTTGTAAGATAAAAAGGTAGGTATGGGTAAAGTAGGTGTACGCGCACAAAGTCGCGCCGGGTCCACTACTATTTTATATATTTTTTTATTCTGGGCTATAATATATTGCTGCAAAATTTCATCAAGATTCGTTCAGTAGTTTTTGCGTAAAGTAGTAACAAATATCCTAACATCCTTACAAACTTTCGCATTTATAATATTAGTAGGACAACACTACCCTCGAAGCCAAAACTTAAGCCTTTTCCAAGATCACCACCACCACATTATATTTCTTCTCCGCATAAGTGAAGCTATTTTTAACCTCCAACGAAAAAGAGGGGTGTTATAAGTTTGACGTGTGTATCTGTGGCTTTGTGTGTCTGTCTGTGGCATCGTAGCTCCCGAACGGATAGATCGATTTGGATACGGGTTTCTTTATTTGATAGCCAGTTTAATCAAGACAGTTCTTAGCTTTGTTTCATTAAATTAGGTTCAGTAGTTTCTGATTTGATTAATTTAATTATAATTTTGTTTAGTTAATTTTGTATAATTTGATTTGATTGATTTAATTATAATTTTGTTTAATTCATTTTATTTAATGATTTATAGAATTTTTTATACGTACTAGTTTCTAACTAGTAAATATTCATTTGTTGATTAATCATTTTTTCGGCTTGGTTACATTCCAATGGGCTGGGGGCCTGGTGATCTGTAAAACAGGTATTTATAACCTAGTATAGACACCAGTCTCTCACGCAAGTTATACCTGTAAAATTTTATATTTTTATTATTAAAATATTTTTGTATAGTTCATAAGAGCATGTGAAGAGAAAATAAACCTATTAATTTTATTAGTTTAGTAAATATTTAAGTTTAAGTAAACTGGGTCGGGGTTTATCAGAGACTTGTTCTGTCGGTTAGGTATCAACAAATACAACCGAATTATACGTTGACAAACTCGGTAGCAAAGCCAGAAAACAATATAACAAAGTAAATGAAACCCGTCAGATCTCTATGTATTTCGGGCGTAATATATTTTATTTATTTATTTATTTATTACAGTACAGTGGCGGACTTAAAGCTAAAATAGCCTTATCTACCAGTCAACCAGGAGATGATGGGTAAAGAAAAAGGTAGGCGGTGCAAGAGAAGCTACTAGACGAAAAGGAGGAGGGGAACCGTTTATGCAACTATAACCGAACCAGAGATAATGTACAGATAAATAGATAGATAACTGATAATAAATTAATATAAATATAATAAAGGTGGTGAAATAAAAGTGGTGAGTGTTTCCCAGGCGTAACGAGTAGCTCCCAGAAATCCTCCTCCAATACCAATATACCAAAGCCCGCAGCTTGTCCGCTATCACCGGAGTGAGGCAATGCATCCGATAAACGTAAATCAAGTGGCACTAGCGCTGAATTTGTTCGCATGTAACGGAATTTCCTGGATTTCCTGAATAATATACTGAATACTGCATTGCACGTTTCCATGGAATTGGTGATTGTGTTAGAGCAAAGCCGTCTCTGCCGATCCTATGTATGTATGGAAGATAGGAGGTTGAAGGGCTTGTATTGGTACAGGAGCAAGACAGTTAATAAGTATATCGCAATGAGGTAGGTACAGTCGCGTTCATAAGTGCATGACCATTATAGAAAAAAAAAAAAAAAAAAAGAAGGTTGTAGCTGCTGCCACATGCAGGATATTAGGTGCTTTGTTAAAAAAATGGATTTGGTTAAAATAGGGGCCTATTGGCTAAGGGGCTCCTTATGTAATGTCCCTTGGGCATTAATAGCTCATTCTTAAACTGTACATAATGTTAACTTTTCTTTAAATCAAAAAACCATTGTGACTTGTAAAAAGAAAACTTACGTGATTTTGAATTGTAATAAAAAAATTATAACAAACGATTTTTATATTATTTTAATTTTAAAGTGCTTTCTACTCTATTCCTTTCCGAACAATTTGTTACATGGTATGAAACATTTAACAGCTGCACAGGAATATTAATTTTAAGGTAGTCATACACTTATGAACGCGACCGAACATCCTTCATTTTTCGTCATCAAAAAGTTCAATATATAGTATAATCATCAAATCTTAAACAACATTTTTCTCTAACGCAAAACCATTTAGTTAGTAAAGAAAGCGGATCCTCTCTGTTCAACCGATATCAACGAAACAATAACCGATCCAAATACAACTTGAGTTGTAATACAACTAAAACTAAACCCATAACAGTGTAAAATTAACAACTACATCAGCGAATGTAACTTAAACACGAATTAGAACTCAGTACTCGCAGCAGAAATTCACTGTGAGTATTAGAACAAGTTTCAGACATTTCCCTCTAGTAATAACACAAAACTGTGAAGTTTTCTCTCAACACGATTTACTGAGTGCATAAGCACACACGGTTCATACTTTCGTGAGAAGCACAAGTTTTCTAGGCTGCGGAGGACTTAGTTCTAATGTAAAAGAGGCTCTTTCATCTTGGTGTTAATGTCCCGGTTCTCTCGCTCGCGAGGGCCCGGGGTCCGTCTTGACCAGGATTAGGGAGATCAGGTAATTGCAGTAGAGCGCACTGAACGTAGCGTATAATTTCAGCTTTAGCCACCTGGTCAGATAGCTTGTGGAGTTATACAGGTCTTCCATCAAGGTGGACTAATGGTTAAGAGGTCCGACTAGTAAGCGAAAGGTCTCGGGTTCGAATTCCAGTGCCGCCATGCACCAACGTGCCCTCGTGCGCGAGAGCACAACCGGGACATTAACGCCAAGATGAAAGGGAAAGTAACCCCATTTTAACTTGAATTTCCGAAATCAATTATTAGATTTGACATTAGATGGTCGATAAACAAGGCAACCTCATAATAAAATACCAAATTCTACAGCAAATAGATCGCCGCTCACCATACTTCATTAACTACTGTATCGCTATTGCACCGAGACTAAACATCTTCAGAAGCGAAGCAAAGTGTCACCGTGTGTGTACTCGGTCTAAGACAAACTTCGCGGTCGGGCGGAGTCAACAGCGGCCACTTTACGTTCTACTGCGGTTGGCATTGTGTGCGATTTTGACTTAAGGCGACCTAACCATAAAGTCGCTTTCGGATGCGAGGTCGTAGTCGAAGGTCAGACCAAGGTCGGCTCGGCTACGCATCCCAAAAGCGACTTTATTTTATACTACGTTAGGATTAGCATCAATCAACTGTCTATCTGTTTCCTAGAACGGCCATGCCGCTAAATAAATATATTGGTACTCGAATTTCCGAAATGAATTATTAGATTTGACATATTCTGTTAGAGCGAATTTAATATGGTCGACAAAGACTATCTCATAATAAAATACCTAATTCTGTTTAATGTGTTTAATATAAACTAAAGTGTAATAAAATCATAAATTTATTGAGTATTTGTTACTTGAATAAATGAATTGAAATTGAAATTAAACAAGCTACTGTATTGGTCTATGCTACTGTTTCGCTATTGCACCGAGACTGAATAGCTTCAGAAGCGAAGCAAAGTGTCACCGTGTGTGTACTCGGTCTAAGACAAACTTTGCGGTCGAGCGGACTCAACAGCCACTTTACGTTCTATTGCGGTTGGCATTGTGTGCGATTTTGGTTTAAGGTGGCTACATACGACATTATGGCAGGGACGATCTCGTTTTAAAGTTAAAACCATAATCCCTGAGACAACTTAGACAATTCATTTTGCACAAGTGTTGCGGCCGTGTGGTGTCCGGCAGAGTAGAATAGCACCAACCCATTACACTCGTGGGTGTCGTACGAGGCGACTACTGTTTTCGAGGCTAAAGATCTAGTCTCCGTAGACTGGTAAATGGGCAGCAGCGTTGTTCATTGATATACATTACAACACTGCGATTTCCAACTCGCCTGCCAGGCGCTGAGATTATGGCATTAAAATCCCCTTTCGTGGGAGAGGCCCTAAGTCCTGCAGTGGACTGTTACGGGCTATGATGATGATGATAAAGAAGAATTGCCACAGTCTGGGTAGTGCTGTTCCATAGGTTAAAAAAAAATACGGTTTTGCCTATCAGTGGCATTTATCCATTAGTTACTTTGCAATTAGATAATTTATATTGAAATGTCAGATATCATTAAAGGAGGTGCAAATACGAACGATTACAATTCTAGCGACGATTATTGACATAGTTTGTTTTGATTTAGCTATGCATCATCTTGAATTAGCTATGTTTATGAATATATTTATGGTGAGGGAAAACATCGTGATGAAACCTGCACATTCAGGCGACCATGGTGTGTAACCATGGTCCAATCTGGTCAGGTTCCCCTGGTAGCAGGGTCATGGAGGTCAGATGGCAGTCGCTCCACTGTAATTACCTGACCTGCCAAATCCTGGATCATGGTCAAGGCGGACCCCGGGCCCTCGTTCTTGAGAGCACAACCGGGACATTAACGCCTAGATAATGATTTTTTTTTATGAATATATTTATGGGATAGCTGGAACATCCCCAACATAAGAATGAACCGCTCGCCCGGACCGCGTATCCCGGTGGCGGAATGATTATCGATAGCGGCCACATCACTATTTAATTTCGTCTAACTTTGGTAACCCTTTATCTGTCATTTACTTGTCGGCTCGGCTACGCAACCTGAAAGCGACTTTATTGTGTACTACGTAAGGATTAGCATCAATCAACTGTCTAGCTGCCTCCTAGATCGGCCCAGCCGCAGTGTCGTGTGTAGCCATGCGGCGCCTTCAGGCGGCTCTTTTGGGCACTATTTAGTTGGCCAAAAACAGTATTACTTCGGATTTTTTCATTCTTTTTAAATATGCTTGAACAACTTCACATAGCGCCATCTAGCCCCAAAGTAACCATAGCTTGTCTTGTGGGTGTGTTAGATCACTGATAAACATACATTTTTCTAAATACATCATTTCCATTTCTGCTTGGCCAAGAATCGAACCCGGGACCTCTGCGTGGCAGACCGGCATGTAAACCAACTTAATCACTTAGGTTGTCAATTCTATTCTATATGCGACACATAGGATATTCATTACACCTGTGCAAGCAGCGAATGGTACACTATTGTAATGGGAACAGCCACGAGTGTAAGGGGTTGGTGCTATTCTACTTTTCCGGACACCACACGGCACACAATGTTTACTTCATAAAAAAAGGGTTTATACGTAATAGAAAATTAAACTATCTTTACACACTACACTGATTTAAAATTTTGTGCATTTCTATATTTAACACTTTTACCTAAACCTACCAACGCCAAACCTGACACGTACAAAACGGCATAAGTCTAGGAAAACGTCTGGCTTCTTAAATGGCACTGCATTTGGAATTCCAACGTTGTTCCCAGGAAACTTACAGGATTTCATTGTCTAGTGCCACCGCTTGCTTGTGTCAAGGGGCGGATTGGGCCAAGATATACATAGAGTTTGCTAGCTGGGAACATTTCTAAGTTCAACCGAAGAATGGAAGACCGGTCTGTGTAAGGTATGTCATCATACTTAGTTACGACTTTATTTAGTGAGTGCGACAGCTGCATTTATGTTACGTGAAATCTATTCATAATATAATTTATCTACACTCATAGCGTAATGTTCCAATTACATATTCGAAAACAGTTGTTTAAGGATACACTTTTTTCACGCCAGTCTATAAAATTTTAATATTCCATACTATTTTCATTACAGCTGTATCGAAAAATAACTTTTTAATCATTATGCAACACTTTTCTTTTTTAAATTTTTGTCGGGCGCTGGGACAAGGCTAAATGTAGGCTGAATACATAAAAGTCTTCAACAAATTCAAAATTCCTGTTTATATTTGTGATCAGTTCATAGTCTGTGGTTGTGATTGTGTACATTTAGAATTATTTTCCCGCTAAACAGAATATTTTTTCTAATTGTCGTAATTTGTGTTTGTGAATGTTTTTTCTCGTTTGAAGCAAATAAATACATAAATGTGAAAGTAGTGAAGTGAATTTCCCGCCGCTTGATATCCTCGACGCGTAGATACAACAGAACTGACTCGCAGTTACTTCCAGCAAAGGTAAAGGTAGATTGGCTTGCTAGATGTGGCAGGGATTCAAACAGTGTGAAGATTATGGTCGTCAGTAGATCGGTATTACTGAATGTTTGGAACACTGTTCTGAACTTACAGTCGAAGTCGCAGCTCAAAGCTATAGTAATTTATTTACCCGTGTGAGCATTAGCAGAGACGTCATCAAGTTACCTGTGAACAAATTAGAATAAAATTATTACTTAAATGCATTTTATTTTCACGAAGTACTAAACACCGGTGTCATAAGAGGCGACTAATTGCGACTAATTGGAAACGGTCGTGGTACTATGGTCGTACGACAGACGTCGCCCGATCAATAAGAGACCTCAAAACCGTTCGTCGCACGACCATATACGCACGGCCGTTACCAATTAGGACAGCGCCTAAAGTCTTAGATCTACCCTATCAGCATCATCTTGGCGTTAATGTCCCGGTTGTGCTCTCGCGCCGAGGGCCCGGGGTCCGCCTTGACCATGATCCAGGGTTTGTAGTAGTTATAATGCACCATAAAAATGGGATAGGTCTATTATTGAAATCATCATTATCATCACAGCCCATAACGGTCGACAGCAGGACTTAGGGCCTCTCCCACGAAAGGGGGAGGTTATTGCTATCATCTTCACGCTTGGCAAGCGGGTTGGAGATCGCAGTGTTATAAATATAGTGCAAAACGCTGCTGCCCATTTTCCAGCCTACAGAGACTCTTAGTTCTTTTGGCTCGAAAACATTAGTCGGCTTGTACGACACCCACGAGTGTAAGCTGTTGATGCTATTCTACTTTGCCGGATACCACACGGCAAATTATTGAAATACTTAAAGATTATTTTTAAAATAAAAATAAATTACGCACTCACTTTACGCATGGCCTACTGGTTGACTGGTAGATAAAGCCGTGACGGCTTTAAGTCCGCCAAGTGTATTATTTTTAGTGCAATAAAGATTTTACGTAAATAAATAAATTACTTGCTCCACTCAACCGAAATCCCTCAAACCGACTGTACCATCCCAAACCGCTTATGAGTTACCAAACATCACTCAAAGTGTAACAATACTGTCCTCTAATGACAATGAGACATCGCTACGTCGATATGTGGGGACGCATGCAAATACAAAACAAGGGGCCCCAAATTCCGATTTATAAGGGCCCCCGAGGGACCAAAAGGTCTCTTATTGTTCATTTGTTGGGGACAAGTACTTGCGGATTAAGGATGCGGATTATTGGGTACGCGGATGCGGGGGTGGGGAGTGATATGCGGTGTATTGAAAATGAAAAAATGGAAGGCGAATATATAACTGTATTTGCTTATAGAAACGAAGCACTTTTTTTTTCACTTAGCTGCTACAATCCGACTTAGGTTTAAAGATCATTTATTCTCATTATAGACATAATTAGTCACTTACATGAGAATACAATACAGGTAAGTAGGTAGCAAATTGAACATTCGCACCGCACAGAACATAAGTAAGGTACTCACAAAGTACAGAATCTTGAGATAAGACTAGATTGTCACTTCACATTACTTATCAACAGTCACTAAGTAAGAACCAACGTTCACAATTTCCAATGTTTAACTAATACTACGAGCTAAGTATAGCTTCAAATTATATACTCAGCCAATTTATGTTTACAATTATCCAACGACTCAACATTTTTAAAATGGGAGGGTAAGTTATTATAAAGTTAAAAAGTATGACTTGGCTCTCATAAGCTTATAATTAAAAGTCCACTACTGGATATGGGGTTAGTGAAGGGTTATGCGCTGATGGGTGAACGGTTGGTACCTTGAGGCTAGGCGAATTTCAGCACTGCAATGAGCTCGCCACTAGTTAGGTGGTCCTCCTAATGCTTGACCAATGTTTTTCGCTGGAAACCTCGAGAGCCAATTTACCATATTTTTTAACAGAACAAAATAACCCTTACTGCCATTCCAAAGGTTTCTCTGGCCACCTTCCGTCTCCATCATCAGATCTGCTCAGTGCTACCATAATATTGCATTCTCATCTAACTACATTTAATTTCAATTGATTACCGGGAAGTGGGTCAAATATTGTGTACCTACGTCATATTGCAGCAAGGCACTTGGAACCTTAATTGGCACTCTATTTTGGTTGGTGTCGCGCTCGAGAGCACAACCGGGATATTAGCGCCAAGATGACCAGCCCGTTGGACCATGATCTTCAGAGCGGTCAATCCCTGCTTCTGCCAGGGTTTGCTTTCATACTTTGCCGTACCCATCATGTACGTTGTTTGACCCACAAGGTAGGTTTTTGGCTTCGATTGAATTGAAATTTTTTTTTTCGAATGTAAGTCAGATAATATGATATCAGTAAGCTGTTCTTATGATGGAGATGGAAGCTGGCCACAGGAACCCTTAAATATTACTATGCGTTTCAGCTCGTCTTGAAGATTCGATTTCGGGGGCATGGAAAACTTGAAAACAAAAGCTTGGGAAGCAATGATGAAAAATGATAACATGGAGTTCTTCAAGAAAAGGGTGGATAGGTTCTTTCGAGGTCGACAACGCCTGGGTGATGCCCCTGATGTTGCAAACGTCCATAGGCTGCGGTGACTGCTTACCATCAGGCAGGCCGTAAGCTTGTTTGTCACCTTAGTGGGAAATAAAATAACATTCTGAAGAACAACACCTACCTATACATGTTTAAAACCACTGGTTTATCTGTTCCGTGATGCACCACCAATGCTACCTGCTCTTTTCAAAATTGAGTATCAATGCAGTAGAACCCGAGCCAGCAAGTTTACGTCAAAATTTTCGAGGAGACGTAAGTGGTATTTCTCTATTTTGTACTGTAGCTGTCATTTGTAAGCGTACTTATATAAACGGATGGAGTGTTTGCTATGTGAATTTATCTAAAACCAGTGTAATAACTATTTACTATTTAAATATTATAGAATGGAACGGGCGGTGTTTTGAGTCTGGAATTTACTTACATACCAGACTCAAAACACCGCCCGTTCCATCCCTATGACCACATAATTTCTGTTCAAAGTTAATATTCAGGCGGGGGCAAGCGGGGCTTTCCCGACCGCGGCCAGTTCCGGGCGCGGTTAAAACTTGGATTTTAATTTATGTATCCGTATAGGTCAGTGTAGGGTGCTGGTAATGTTTAGAAGGGTTTTAGTTGTTGGTATGTTTTTTTGTTGTTATTTGTTACTAGAATTTCCATACTTTTAACCCCAGACAAAAAAGACGGGTGCTATAAGTTTTTTTCAATGTCAATATGTATGTATGGCTTGCATTTGGTCTCGACTCACCTGATGGAAAGCGAAGGTCAAAGATGTAGCACGTGTGCCTAAAAGATATTGACTCTTGACTTGAAAACCTAAATTTGACGTGTCTATCTGTGTCTTGGATCTGTATGTTTGTCTGTAGCATCATAGCTCTTGAACGGATGGACCGATTTTGATGCAGTTTCCTTCATTTGAAAGGCAGTTTAGTCGAAATGGTTCTTAACTTGTTTCATTAAAATCTGTTGTGCAGTTTAGGAAATATTTGAGTATGTGCTATACTTCGTCGGGAGTTTTTGGACGTTTTCCTGTCGGTTAGTTATTTCTGTTTATAGATTAGTTACTTGCATTCACATAATAAAATCAAACGTTACTTGGAGGTAGGTTTTGCCCGTCACATCGTCCGCATGCTCTTACGGTGAGGGAAAAGATCGTGATGAAACCTGCACATTCAGGCGACTGGATGTGTAACCATGATCCAATCTGGTTCCCCTGGTAGCAGGGTCATGGAGGTCAGATGGCAGTCGCTCCACTGTAATTACCTGACCTGCCAAATCCTGGATCATGGTCAAGGCGGACCCCGGGCCCTCGTGCGCGAGAGCACAACCGGGACATTAACGCCAAGATGATGATTTTTTTATCCTCTGCGTAACATTAGATTACACCGTGATCCCATCATCATCACAGCCCATAACAGTCCACTACAGGACTTAGGGCCTCTTCCACGAAAAGGGAAGTTATTGCCATAATCTCCACGCTTGGCAGGCGGGTTGGAGCTCACAGTGTTATAAATATACCAATGGAAAACGCTGCTGCCCATTTTCCAGCCTACGGAGACTCTAGATGTTTTGCCTCGAAAACATAAGTCGCCTTGTACGACACCCACGAGTGTAAGGGGTTGGTGCTATTCTACTCTGCCGGACACCACACCAACGTGATCACGCCAGATCAATTTTGAATTTCTCTCTGACACAACAGTTCAAAATTTCAGTAGTTTTTGCGTAAAAGAGGAATAAAGTCCATTCAAACGTCCATCCTCACAAAGTTTTGCATCTATAGGATGCGTGTAAAGTGGTAAAGTTTCAGTTGAAAGTTGAAATATGCCACAGTGATGTTCTGTAGAACAGACTTACCTCCTATCCTAGAGTATATTCTGTTTTCTATGCGCCAATGGTTGCCTGGAAGAAATTGCTTTAAGCGATAGGCCCCCGGTTGCTTTTTCATTTCCCTTTGATTTTGTTATATTTTGTGTATTGCTAATACAGAATTTTTCATTCATTTCATACGTTAATTCTAGGTTGCGCCATCCAACAGATTCTGCGACGTGGGAAGGCTGGCGATGGATAGGAGCAGTTGGAGGCATTTCGTGGGCTCGAAGATGTGATCAACAGACCACGATCCTCGGTCATGATCCTACTACAGAGAGAGAAAGTGGTAAAGTAGAATATAGCGCCATAGCGATAACCATTTGCTTGTCGGGTATAGTAATAATTACAAGACGACTAATGTCTGATGCAAACCGTTTGGAAACCAGAAAATGGGCAGCAGCTTTTGTATAACGTATGTATGTAAACATACATACGCGTCACAAACCGTTACAAGCATGACGTCATAAGCGTGCGTCACTGACAATGGTTTGTCATGGAGTTGAAGATAACAAATTCCGAGAGCCATGTGGCGGCGTTAGGAGTCCAAAACCGGCCGCTCGCTAATCCAGTAATATCAAACAAAACTGATTAATTCCGATTCTAGGATGCATAAATGATGGTGTTTGCCGACAGCGTGTCAACACGGCCCAACGTGAGGCGTACGTCGCTTAAACCACCTCAAACATTGAGTTACGGACCGCAAGAAGCTTGGGCACGTCCAGTGTAGCGAGATCCATCATTTACCGACACATGCTGAAACCCAGGCGAACAAAGAGGGTTGTTAAGTTTGACACGTGTATCTGCGGATCTGTGTGTCTGTTTGTGGCATCAGAACTGTGTGTGGATGGACCAATTTCGATGCGGTTTTCTTTGTTTGAGAGACAGTTTATTCGAGATAGTTGTTGTCTATAAAATTGTTCGTCGGAAACACCAGCTGATTTTGAAGTGTTCGTTCGCGGTTCTATAAAATGCCTCCTTTGTGAAAATATGACTTCGCTAATTAAAACCATTTAACTGAATGTATTTTTACTTACCAAATAAGAAGAATAGCTCTTACCTTTGTTTCATTAAAATCGGTTCATTAAACGCAAATATTTCAATATACGTTCTGTCGAGGGCTTTTCGACATTTTTCAGCCGGTTAGGTAATTGTACCGGTAACAAGGATGGATTGACTTCGCTGAGTCGTGACGATAATCTTGACTTATATGGTTGTATAAAAATATACTATTTCACCTGACCTTCCCCAAAAAGCAAATGCAAGGAGTACGCACATTTTTTTAAATTTTTTTTAAAAGGGCAAATCTTCGAAGGATACCACGTTATCCGGGGGAATGATGAAGATGTATGAATATGAAAGAGGCAAAAGAGGAGTGTCAGGATCGTAGCTTGTGTCATTTTATAGTCTCTGCTTACCTCTAGGGGGTACAGGCGTGAGTGTGTATGTATTAGGTGATTACCTATGAAATTGGGGTTTTATCTTGCCTTAAGTTGCCCCATTCATATTGGCAAATCAGACAACATTAAGCTAACTGGTGCATACAATTTTGTGTGATAACTACCTACATTCTTCATAAAATTACACCTCTTTGATAAACCAAAAGTGACGAAAATTGAAATGGGGGTTTTTGAACCCTTATCGGCATATAAACATAGGTACTCTATTTTAGAAATCAAGTTTTAATTTTGATATGTTATGTACAATTAAAAATTATTAAGCAAATATACTTACAAAAAAAATAAAAAAAATTTCATAGGTAAAGACCCCATAACTTGTAGTTATGTACACGTATTTACCCCGAATAGTGTCTACCCAAATACCAATACAATTTTTCCATTACGCCCCTGAGCACGAAGCCAATAGAGTCAGTGGACCAAGCTATTCTGGACTCCAGACATATGTACCGTTATGAGGAATAAAGGGACGGGTATTAAGGGTTTGCGGTGAGGCAATTTGTATTTACATGGCGTTTCTATACGGTAGCTAGGGCTGTGTCTTTGGGGGTTTTTCTTTTTTTTCTTCTTGTTGTAAAGTAGAAAGCGCGGTGGGTAGGGTATCCGACTCGTAAGCCAGAGGTACAGGGGGGCAATTCTCGCGCTGTGACATCTCGAATTCGACATTGTCTCTTGCCAAAAAACTGTATTAAAACGTCACTGAAATTGATCTTCGACAACATACGACTGTCGAAGATAGTTACGAAAATAATTTTTGGGTGAAATAGACATTTCAATGTCATTATTAATGGAGATATGTGTCAAGAAGAAATGTCGAATCCGAGATGTCACAGCGCAAGAATTAGGCCCCAGGAATCAAACCTTCTGCGGCCAAGTACCAATGACTTTTCTGACTTATGTACGTTAGTTGAATGCTAACCGAGGGGAACATCGTGATGAAACCTGACCGTTCAGGCAACTGAATGTGTAACCATGATCCAATCTGGTCAGGTGCCCCTGGTAATTATCTGATCTGCCTAATCCTGGACCTCGGGCCCTTGTGAACGAGAACACAACCGGGATATTATCGCCAAGATCATTATTGTAAAGTAGATGTGTAGCGTTACACGACTTTATCGTGTACCTACATTCGTGGTAGCGTTGGCGTGAGATAATATCGAAGAGGCTATGCTATGTATGCGCTTGTTTTTTCATGTGACGGTCTAAAACGGTGTTAAAATTGCATCCGAAGTTCGTGGTTACGGTAATAACGGCATAATTACTCGAAACCATTTCAGTCTTTGAATGCTCCAGTAAAATTTAAGTTCGTGTAATTATGCCGCTATGTACGCAAGATCCTCAATTATAATACATGTCAAAAATAATGTCAAAATTAAGTCTAACAGATAACAACCTACTTATGGGCTACTGATGTGACGTTAATGTAACTGAAAAATCGGTTGTCTGTAAAGTCGGTTTACTGACGATAGTTGAACGTGACAACGTCATAACTTCATACTTGACGAAAACATGTAAATGTATTATTGTATAGCAGCTGTCCACGCGGACGCATCGCTCACTCAAGTAGGAGAGAGACAGATGTCGAACGCTGCCGAACGCGGAGGCCGATTGTGCCGAAGCCTCAGAGCGAGGTAACGACGGTAACGACGCATGAGTCATGTTTTTTCGTGCGTGCAGCCGGCTCCATCGATTTATAAGACGTTATCACGTCAAAAAGATGATTGACTAAGCCATTACATGTTACTTTATTTCAAATATTTGTTAAATTATAAAGTTTATGTGTGTCATCATCAGTCATCACAGAGTTTGATGTTGCTTACAGACATTATTACATTGATTTTTATAAACAACGGAATAATATTACGAATTTGCAGTATAGCACCTTTTTAGAAGAATATTCGTACGCACGTATCCACCTTTCGTTTTTCTATTGTACAAGGAAGCGTAGCGAGCATCAACCCAGTCCTTCAGTCTCGTCTCTGACAGCCCTAAGCTTTCGAAACTGTCTATTTACATAGGAGAGGCCGTGGGCCTGCCTTCAGAAGTTAGGAATTTAATATTCATACATTTTACTAGCAACTGAAAGTTGATTGATGACTGCATGCGAAATGAGGGTTTATTTTATACCGTGTAGTGCGATCGTGTAATCGTACCGGTATCGGCTCTTCACCGCCATGATATGATAAAATTAAATTGAAAAAAGTATTTATTGAATTAGAATTACGGTAATTAATCTCTTTTCAAACGTCAAAAATCTAACGGAAAGCAAACGGAAAGTTAAGCGAGCTTATCCAGGTAGGGAGCGACTTCCATGTTTAGATACATTGCGAGAAATCCCTTTCGCGTACGAAATCGCGGTTTCGTAAATGGTTTCGATCAAGGAATTTTTAATCTTTGTTTTATTGCGCTTTTCCGCATTACCGTTATGTAATAACCAATAAGACCACTTAACAGAAGCAATCAAAGATTTTTCCTTCCTTGTACGAAACCAAATAGAAGTCAACCCAATTTCACATATAGGTACCATACTTATAGTTTTGTAAACAACGAAAAGTTAGTATTGTCGATGGCTCTCATGCAACACACAGAGAAAGAGAGAGAAAGAAAAAAAAGGGGGAGAGAGAGAGAAGGAAAAACCTATATGAAAGATACGAAGTATCCCCCCCCCCCCCCCCCGTGGTTGTCACCCGCGTGCATTTCTAATCTGTTACTAACGTCTAGTATCTCGCAGGAATCTGCTATTACCATTCAGCATAAAGTACCCCATGTATGAAACACGGAATGAAAGTAGCTTCCTAATGAACGAATTTGTGAAGTCCGTTCCTTAGTTTTTAGTTTATCCATAGAGAAAAAAAAACCTTTTGATTTTTTTCGAAACTAAATTGTCCCGATAACGACCCGTTACCGAAAGAGTTACGCAATCGAGCCCCTCTAAACGTAATTAGCTGGCACACGCTTAATTTCTCGTCTACAATGTATGCGTGATTCGGTGGCGAACGAAAGATGGCTTAATGAAAATATACGATGACAGCGTTAGCCCGATTAACAGCTTCTTGGCTTCCTTGTGTGGTAAAATGAAACATTTCCGCGGTTGTATGGTATAATAAAAGAAAAAAAAAAGCGCTTTTTTGGACCGGGAGATTTGAATGTTGAGCCACCTGCAGTACACATATGTGTTCCACTTAGGTGTTCTACATAGAAAACGGTTTTGAACATACATTTTTTTTTCAATCCATGAGGAAGGCAGCTGAGCAAGTAGAGTAGGAGTGTCGGTGGCCGAGTGGTTAAGTAATCCGACTCGTAAGCGAGACGGGCCGGGTTCGAATCCCACAGCCGTTATGTACCAATTACGCTTTTCTGTGTTATGTACAATAGTTGAATGCTAACCGACGCTCTTACGGTGAGGGAAAACATCGTGATGAAACCTGCACATTCAGGCTACTGAATGGTAATTGTGATCCAATCTGGTCAGGTGCGCCTAGTAGCAGGGTCACGGAGGTCAGACGGCCGTCGCTCCACTGTAATTATCTGTTCTGCCAAATACTTGTATAAATACTGGATCATGGTCAAGGGCAGGGCTCGGTAAAAAGCGTACGGATTTATGTACATTTGTAGCGATTAGTAGCAACTTTTCATTTTCGCAATTCGTCACACGAACCTTAGCATACTTACGTTTCTACAGTCTGACGTGTGTTTCTGTATATATGTGTGTCTGTCTGGTGTATCGTAGATTTATTAATATGAAAACCAGTTGAAACGAGCCGATGCAAAGAGCATCTTTTGTTTCATAAAAATCGGTTTAGTGAATTCGCAATCTCTCATGACATCGTCCACATAAAAACAAATGGCACTCGCGACGTGTCTTCTCAAAACCACTCATCAAACCCGCCGACATACTTCAAAGAGACCGCCTAAGGAGCAAATTAATTGACTCCAACGCCGTAAAAGTACACGCGAATTTAAACTTTACTGTCTAGTATTTACGTGTTAGAATTACATGACAAACTGACACAATGTCTGCTATGTTGCCGTTTGGAGTTAGGAGGAGAGTCACTAAAAGCAAGTTTTTATGTGCCCGTAAACTCAACCTGGGAGCGTATCGGAATCACATATTTTGTTCCGGCATTACGAACGGGATACGGTCATAGAGAGTATGTGAGTCTACCGTCGGTCTAGTACTTTATTTACTACTAGTGGACCCACCGCGACTTCGTTCGCGTATACCTACGTTAGCCCTATGATCCAATGTGGTCAGGTTCCCCTGGTAGCAGGATCACGGAGTTCAAATGGCAGTCGCTCCACTGTAATTATCTAATCTGCCAAATCCTGGATCCTGGTCAAGGCGGACCCCGGGCCCTTGAACGCGAAAGCACAACCGGAAGAAATTAACGCCGAGGTTTTTTTTTTTTAATATTTATACCTATTTTACCCCTACCTACCCTCCTCTTGAATCCCTCAATCTATTGTTGAAAATTGCGTAATTAAAAGATCTAAGCATACATAGGTACATAGGCACAGACGGTGGGAAGTGACTTTGTTTTCTACTATGTATAGATTATCACAGAGAACAAAAATATTTTCAAATAGAACAACAAAAAAAATCACATAAAAAAAAAGAAACATCTCTATCAGACTAGTTTTTAAATAAAGGAAACCGCATTGAAGTCTGTCTAACCGTTCGGCAGCTATGATATACTGATTCACACATCAAAACACCCCTCTTTTGAGCCGGGGGTTAAAACCGAAAAAATTATCTTAAGCAATTACAATGTATTGTATGTATGTAATCTCTTTACATTTATAATTTATAACATTACAGCATATAAAAATACAATTTATAATGCAAAGGCGAGCTTATCACACAACGGGATTACAACATGGGCTAGACTTAAATTTCCACTAACGTATTATCCACAAAAGCATAATGCTTTAATAATGCTTTAATAATTATAATAATTATACTAAAAATAAAGGCAAATCCGAACCACATTAAATTTTTAGATAATTTCACATTATCGGCCATTTTGTTTCATCAAATATTAGCACTAAGTCGTCTCCTAGACTATATTGTTGGCAGAGATGTAGAGCGTACTTTGTTAGTCTGTGTGTATGGATGTAGAGACTTGGAGCGTTAAGAGCTAGATCGAGAAGGTTTAGAAAGATTTTGGTCTTTGATAGAGTCATGTAGAGTTAAGGCGTGATCAAAATATTCGTTAATTTTTTTTTTATGTCATACTGTAGGATTTGATTTGATTTATTTATTTCATAAATTAGAAATTTACATGTCAACATTAGAACAACAGACAAGCGGTCAAACAGGCAAGCGGGCCACCTGAAGAAAAGTGGTCACCACTGCCTATAGACATTAGCAACACCAAGAGTATCGCCTATGCGTTGCCCACCTCTATAACTCGTTGCTCTGGCAGCAAAAAGGTTAATGCCCCTCCACTGCCAAAGCCACGGTTCCCCAAATCTCCACCCCATGGAGCGAGCACTGGAGACCTTATTCATCGACAGAAACACAATACTAGTGGATTTGTTATTTATTATTATTATTTATTTATTATAAATGTGGTACAAAGGTATTTTCTTAGTATAACTCGCCAAACTGTAAAACAGTTTGTTGGCGAAGATTTGCACTCTATCTCTATGCTTGTACCCTACTAACATAGTAAAACATTATAATAATCTATACACTTATACCTAATTTGTACCTGGACATAGACTCTGAATGGAGTTATTTATCAGTAGGCTCTCGGTTGCTTCGATATTCGATATAAGTCCGAATTCTAGGCACCAAGTACTCTCTCTCTCTGCCTCTGGACAAAGTAATTGTTAACTCTAGGCTGCTTATACTTTTTTCTAACATTCGGTGTAAGTTAACTATGCAATAAAAATATAAGTAATAATAATAAAATAAAAATTATTATAAACACTTACACATACACTTATATACTTATCATTGACACGATAAGAAGAAGTTAACGATTTGTAATATTTTTGAAATAAATTACCTGATCTGCCAAATCCTGGATTATTGTCAAGACGGACCCCGGGCCCTGGTGCGCGGGAGCACATCAAATTCAAATTTACTTTATTGAGTAGGATATTACATATCTCTTTCAATCGTCAAAGAGGAGGGGGTAGGAAATTAGGAAGGAAACACACAGTGACATGTTGGCCGCCCCATGGCCGCAGCCCACCCCACCCCCCGCCGACAACGGCCGGACCATGTCCGACAATACCAGTGAAAGTACGGCAAATCACTTACATAAATAAGAAACAAAAACGGACCCAGAATTAACCCCTGTGGGACCCCCATAGAGACAACAGACCCTGAAGATCTTTCTCCGTACACATCAACTTTCTGAATTCTCTGATTTAAATATGAACTTAATAAGTTTAGAGCTAAGCCCTTTATTCCATAATGTTGCAATTCCCTGACCAAAGTTTCATAATTAACACAATCGAAGGCCTTGAATAAATCAGAGAACACCCCTAAGGCATCACGTGATTCCTCCCAGGCCCCAAAGACATGTTTTATTAGTTCAACACCTGCATAGGTTGTTGAACGACCCCGAGTAAAACCGAATTGTTTATGATGCAATAGATTATTTCCATAAAAGTGGACTTTTAGTTGGTTTAATATGATTTTCTCAAATATTTTACTTAACGCCGGTAACACCGAAACTGGTCTATAATTTGTGGGATCTGTTGTGTTACCTGTTTTAAACAATGGAATAATTTTGCTATGCTTCATCAGGTCAGGAAATTCGCCATTATCAACACATTTATTAAATATATTCGCTAAGTGGACAGCAATAACATCAATTACAGAGCTAATTATTTTAACTGACAAATCGTCAATGTCGGCAGTCACTTTTATTTTTATGACATTAACGCCAAGATGATGATAATTTTTACTTTTTATAAATTTTAACCTTCTTTAACAATTTCAAATGACACTGAAAACAGCAGTAAAATCCGTTCCCGTGGATTCCGCTAGTCAGTATCTACTAAATAGTTAAATCTAATTTAAAGTAATTTTGTGTAGACCTAGTTTGAACCTTTGAGCACTGCTTTTACGGCTAGCTTTTAATCTAATTACGCGCGAGCAAATTCACGGGAAAAGCCAGTAATTTAAAACTTTAGTCTGTACAAATTGGGAACTGAGTAGTTTCAAAACGTCTTGGCATTTTAAAAGTGTTTCAGGATCAGAAAATCCACAATACGATGCTTCCACTGCCTTCTACAGGCTTTCGACATGGATCGACTTGTCAGCTCCCTTCTTCGGTGGTTCGTCTGACCTACGTTGCTTCGTCGATTAATCTAGTCACATGCAATTATTTTGATTTCGACTAAATAAGAATTAACACAATTAAATTATAGTTCGTGCCAAAACAATTTACATTTGCGATTACGCATGATCGATTTAATGGTTTCAATTTACTGCAATGGAACTTTGTTAGCAACTGAACCCATTAAATCGATAATAAGTAATCGCAAAACTAGTAAGAGAATTGTTATCAACAGAGTTACGTAATTGGCCTAAAGGCTTGCCTGTTTGCCTGCCGTATAACAGAAAAACAAATGTGTATAACATAAAAAACCATTTATTTAATAAAAATATCTCACGACCTCGAGTTACGTGGGGCGACCACCCCTCATTTTGCGTTAGAAGTTACAAATAACATTGTACAACAAATGGAGACAAATTAGCCTTGCTTACTCGTGTCTCAAATCTCAGTGTCACGTTAAGAAAATCTAGCCTACGGTCCGAGCATTAGGTATCACGTAATGTCTAGACCAGTGGCTCCCAAACTTTTTCCGACCTCAGTCTTTTGATTTTTTTATAAAAGCAAGGGTAAAAGTTACTTAATTAAAATTATTGCGAAAGTTTGTTAGGATGGATATTCTTGGCTATTCTTTCATGCAACTGTTGGACTGAATTTTTAAACTTACAAGTTAAAGTTCCATCCGTACCACTGAATAGCGGTCAGCTACCGCATGCTTCTGAAGAAATTTCAATATATTTTTCTTTGAATAGGATACACTTTATCATATCAGTTCGCCGTCCGCTATTCATCCAGTGTGGACGTGTTGTTTGTTGCTCTGTGAATTTGTGAATTTATTTATGAACTATTTTGTGATTGGTGGAATTTGCTAATATTCAATTCCTTATCCCTCTCGTGGTGTTCTTACCCGATGTTACCTCCTCTGGGGCGGTCCTAGAGTGAGACAGCTACTGTGTTGACCTTGGAGCGCACATCGTTGGAAAAAATACATCGGCCCGTGTGGGATTGGAACCGGAGACCTCCGTGCCACAGTGCAGTCAGCCGCTATACACACCACCGCGCCACCGCGCACTTGGCCGGCCGCGGCGAAAAAGCCCTTCACTTCGAGCGCGCGGCTTACGTCACAACTACACCGCCGCGCGCCGCGCCGATGCATTGCACCGCCGCCGCCGCCGCGCCGCGCGCCGTATGACTCACGGGTACCTACGCTACGCTTATAATTATTGTGTATTGTTGTGCTTTGCTTACGCGCTTCTACTAGCATTGGCGTAATGATTTGTTCTGGCTGCCAGCTTGAGTTGCTTCCCTATGAGGACTGTCTGCGATGTATGGTTGAGTCCTGCGGTAAATTATACCACCTTCTATGCTGTATTAGGGCTCCTACTGAGGCTGAGAAAGCCGACTGGGTATGCCCCGAATGTTCCATAGCTGCAAAAAAAGTCGGACCAAACTGCAATATAACTGTTGGCACACCCACCTCCTTAAAAAATGTTACAATTAGGAAGAAAACCGTACTCTTACCTGTACCTGGCGCTAGCAAGGTGATCACCGCGACTCTTGATGAGTCGACGCTGCAGTCTTTGGACGGAACAACTGTGTTGAAACCTGATGACATTGCTCTCGACGGTCAGGACAATTTGAATGCAACTACTAGGAGTGGCGACGCCGCCCTTTTGATTAACTCGTTGGAGGTTCAGGTACTGCGTCAACAAATGACCATGTTAACGGAGCAATTAGCGGACGCGGTATCCGCCATAGCGCACTGCCATACAGCGCTCACTCTATGTACCGATAGGTTGAAAACTACCGAGGAACGTCTCGAAAAGGCACTTAATGGGCAATGTTTGTGCCAATGCGCTCCTGTTTCCAATGTGGACGATGTGGAGAATAGCCCAGACAAGGCCAAGCCGAAGCGGGTACGAAAACGGAAGAGCGAGAAACCTTGTTCGACTACAGCTACTGTTATTCCAGCGATAAAGAGCTCCGAAGTCAATAAAGTGGGTGATACGCCAATATCGGTGGTGCTTGATGAGTCCACTATCGCCCCTGAAAAATCGCACACTCAAGGACCTCCAGTCGAACATCCTCCTGAGAGCCCTCCGGATTCTCCGACTGATTCTAGGGATGAATGGAAAGAGGTGCGCCACCGGAAATCTAGGCGTAACGAATATGTTCGTGGTATCGCAGGACCTAGCATCACCACACTAAAAGCCGTGGAGCTACGAAAGCAGATCCATTTGTGGAACATGATCTCGGAAGCGGACGAAGTTCACAATTATTTGCGTCAATTATTTCCGGATGCACATTGTACCGTAGAGGAGCTGCGACCTAAAGGCGACTACAAATCCTACAAAATCTCCGTGCCAGTGCAGTATTTCGACCGGTGTTTATCAGCTGACGTGTGGCCTAATAACGCGAGGGTAAAAGCTTGGTTATTTCGGAGACGAAGACGCAGCTCTGAATCCATCAAGGCCACAAAAACAAAATAACGCAGTTGGATGCATTAATATTGCATACCAAAACGTGAGAGGCCTGAACACTAAATTGGTTCATTTCAGAAACAGCTTATTAACAACAAGCAATGACATCGTCGCTGTTACTGAAACTTTCCTAACGGGATCAGTCGACGACGCCGAGGTGGTTTGCGGAGGTTGGAGTCTGCTGCGCCGCGACCGCGCCACCGGTCGCGGTGGTGGTGGGGTGCTGCTATCGGCTCGTCCTGGCGTGTCGCTGCAGCACCGGCCGGAACTGGAGACCGACACTGGTGAAGACCTTTGGGCTTCGTGCATCATTGCGAGTGTCACTTGCTACCTGTGCGTCGTGTACATTCATCCTCGTGCGTCCGTTGAGGAATACATGAACTGGTTTTTTAAGCTTGAGTCAGTTGTAGATACTTTAAAGGGAATTGTCATTGTCATGGGTGACTTAAATCTTAACCCTAACTATTCGAATAATGATGTTTTGTGTTATTATAATTATTTTTTGACTGTATGTGGTTTGACAGAGAAGAATAACGTGGTGAATTCGCATGGAGGTAAATTAGATGTGGTGCTGGTGTCGGAGCGTGCCTGTCGTACGGTAGTTGCCGAAATAGATGGAGGAGGACTTGTCCCGCGCCGTGACGCATACCATCCACCACTGGACATTAGCATCACATTTGCAATCGGGTGCCGGGCGCGCTCTAAAAAGATTGAGCCGAGCAACATAAATCGATGCGAAGACTGGAACTTTTCCAAAGGAGATTATAGTCTCCTATATAGTCTTATATCACTTATTTCTTGGGATAAGGTATATACGGCTCTTAATGTTGATGACGCTTTGGACTCATTCTACTGCATTCTCTACGACATCTTTGACAAATGTATACCTAAAAAGGCTAGATCTACTTCTGCAAGTAGGACGTATCCGGTTTGGTTTACATCTGACCTAATTAGGGACATCAAACGCAAAGCAGTATTTCATCGCGAATGGAAGGCTCATGGCTGTGAAGAGTCTTATGCTCAGTTTGCTTATCTTCGAACTGATATAAAAAAACGTTCCCTACTAGCGTATGATACTTATATTCGACACATCGAGAATAGGATTAAGGACAATCCCCGAGCGTTTTGGCAACATATAAGTAGTCTCAAATCCAAGGCTGGCTTTGAAGCTAAAGTCACCTATGAAGGCAAATGCTTTACCGGCAGTGGGGCAGCACAGGCATTTGCTTCATTCTTTGCTAGCGTATTTCTACCCGATGTCCCACTTCTTGATTGCGAAAAGATCTGCTCAAATGACAAAACTGCATCTGCCAATTATATTAGTATTACGGAAATTACTGTCAGGGAAGTTGAAAGGGGCATAAATAAACTCAAACTTTCGGTTGGTCCCGATCATGTACCTGCTTTTATAATAAAAGGCTGCAAAGATATGCTCGTGGGTCCTATTTGCCATGTTCTTAATTTGTCGTTGGCCACAAGTGTTTACCCACAACGCTGGAAAACTACCCGCGTCACGCCGATTCCCAAGTCTGGTGACTCTTCCGATGTTACGAATTGCAGACCCATAGCGATTCAGTCGTCTTCGGCTAAGCTATACGAGTACATTCTGCATAATCGTATATCTTCGCAGATTAAACCTTATTTGTGCGAGTCTCAGCATGGGTTTAGGTCAAATAGATCGGTTGATACAAATTTAGTGACATTGGTCAACAAGATATCCGAAAATCTGGATCGAGGGGCTCAAGTTGATGTCCTTTACTTCGACTTCAAAAAGGCGTTTGACCGGGTGGATAATGATGTGTTGCTGGGTAGGCTCTGTGCTATTGGTTTATCACCACAGTTGCTGCAGCTCTTTGCCAGCTACATGTCTGATAGGCAGCAGTATGTACGCCATGGTTGTTTCCTGTCGGATCTCTATCACACACGTTCAGGTGTAAGCCAGGGCTCTGTACTGGGTCCGCTTTTATTTAACATCATGATTAATAACCTGACATCTGTTCTTAGCTCAGCTGAAGGTCTGCTCTATGCAGATGACCTCAAACTCGTTCATGTCGTGGATACAGTGTCAGATTGTAATTCCTTGCAGAATGATATCGACGCGGTACTGGAATGGAGCGTTGAAAATAAACTTCTCTTCAATCCTGATAAGTGCTGTGTGATATCATTCAGCAGATCTAAAACCCCAATAATTGCTCAGTACATGCTTGGCCATGAAGTAATTAGGCGCGTCACGACGGTCAAGGATTTGGGCGTCACATTCGACACAGCCTTGAGCTTCCACGGACATATTAGGGACCTTGCTGTGGGGTGTTACAAAAGGTTAGGGTTTGTAATCAGGAATGCCAGAGAATTTCGCGATCCCGCAGCAATCAAGTTAGTTTATATTGCCTTGGTTAGATCAAAGCTGGAATCGTCATCGATAGTGTGGAACCCTTACCAATGTACTTACGCCTTGCTTCTGGAGAAGATTCAAAAGGCATTCCTTCGTTTTCTCTACAAAAAAATTTATGGGTATTACCCTTTCTTGTACCCGACTAAATTTCTACAGGGGTTCCTTGGCTTTAATTCTCTAGAGGTCAGGCGTAATTACTACCTTTTGGTAATGGTTTGTCGTATTTTGCGTGGTGAGTCAGACTGTCTTAACCTGGTGTCTAGAGCGGTACGACTATTTGTACCTCCGGTTCCCAGGGTTCAACTCAGACCACGCCAGCCTAGTCTACTCGCTACTCCCGCGGTCCGAACCGTTTCGCACGCCAATTCACCCATTGTTCGAGCCTTGGGTATGCTCAACGCGCTCCTGGCATCGGCACCCGAGTGTGACTTATTTGACTGGCGATGGATGGATGTGTGCAAGGAATGCCTGAAGTACTGCGAGAGGATTAATTAATGATAATGTTTTGTAATAGATACTGATATACCTTTAGCTTTCAGTGAATTGGTTTATACTGTAATACTGTAAAGTTGTTTTAAATAAATAAATAAATAAATAAATAAATAAATATTTCAAACGTCATAAACATAATATCTCATTACCTTACCTTAACAATATTAATTAATCAAATAAGTGAGAAGACATTCTCAACTGAAAAACGAGATGTGCGTAAAGCACCGAATTGCTTTATTTTTAAAAAACAAATTAGGATTTTTTTTATAGATAAAAGGCCAAAAAGTCAATACAAATAGTATAAAGTATCTTTATTTACAGATCATGTATGTATAGTATATATAATATAATATATGTTTATTCTATCTTGATGTAGTTAGTATTGTATTTAGGTTAATTACAATCTATCATCACGCTTTATAAAGCACCTACTACTCACTTTCTGCATGGTCTACTGGTTGACTGGAAGATAAAGCCTTAATGTGTTGTTGTCTATTGTACAATAAAATAAATAAATAAATAAAAAGGCACTAGTCGAGACCTAAAATGATACACACAGGGCAGGAGAAAAATATAGGTGCCAATCGGCTCCCGAGACTGTTGAAGCAGTCACAGGATCCTCATTGGAAGAACTTGGTCGGCCCCGCTTCGCCAACGTCGAGAGTTCCCCAGTGGTAAGCTCTGTTGAAGTTCAACTAGCTTCAAACCACGAAATGGTCACCCATCCACTTCCCGGATTTTGCGTTACTTAACCTTGTTTATCGACTCGTAAGCACGCCGCCACTCAACCCTGCCGCTTCAAAAATATAGGTACTCAACTATTTTATTCACAGACTTTGGGAACCACTGGTCTAGACCCAAACGCAATTGTACTTTCAGATTTGTTCCTATGGAACCGTATATCTTGGCCTGATGTTTTATTCAATACTGTGTTTGCATAGAGTACTCGGATGTCGGCAGTAGCAGGGCAATGTAAGATTTGTTGTGTTCGAAGTAAACGTTTGTCTCTGCTACGATAATTTCTGTTCCTTTTTAGGGTATAGTTTAGCTGACGGACTGGGTTTTTGCTCTGTTTTGCTCTGGTTTTTGCTCTGATTAAGGCTGATATCACACTGGATTAAGGCTGATTCTCAATTGAATTTTGATCTCGCAAACTTTCTGATTTTTTTATACCACTTAAGTAGCAAACAAGCTGTTTGTCTGCTTGTAAGCAATTACGGTAGCCGTGAAAACTTTCCATTTCTTTGTTTAAGAACTCCATGGAATTTGAAATGAAATCGATTGAAAAGGACAGTTAGTACAATTAATTAGCAGAGTTAACTTAAAATGTGTGATTTTTAAATGTTTTGATTAATTTAGTAACACGTTTGTATACCTTTTGGGTAATATTGATTGAAAGATACGACTGTACTCGTATATCAAAAAAGTAGCACGAAAATCCGTTTAGTTTTTTTAGAATAAAAAAGGTACATTATTTTATCGAGGGTACCTTTGTTTTGTTTTGATCTATGACAGTGAGTGACTCAGTTTTTTATTAGGTGCGACTATAAAAACTACCTTCAGTAGTGGGCTGACTACGTGGCGCAATAATGTAGCTTACGTACTGAATTGTTTACGGGTAAAACTTGTAATTATATTTTGATACAATTGTATTATATTTTCATTAGCTACTGGTGAAAACTTGTAAATGTTATCTATATTTTTTTTTAAGTTTTCCTAATAAAATAAAATAATACACCAAGGGAATAAAGCAATGTCTTCTGTCATGGGCGACATATTGGATCCATAGTTATTACTTAACTCCCACGGTACGACTTGTGTAGAGTCCTGGTTGAAGCCAAAACTAAGACAGCTTTATTCCAGAGGTGAATACTCTACTTTTCACACCATCTGTGAGACAATAAATCAAACAATTACAGGGTCTGATTTAGCAAAATCTGGAGTTAAGTCAGTATTGGTTCACGACATTTTCGTGTCAATGTAAAAACATAATTTGGAACTGAAAAACATAATAACACGGAACAAATTTTTAATTTTTACACCTTTTCCATTTGCACATTTAGAACAGTCCAAGGTCCTGCAACCATACTGCCTAGTCACAGTTTTTGCAAAAGTGCATTTTTCTTTTTTTTTTAGATAGAAAAAGAAAAATGGTTAGATTTTCGTAAAAAGTTTCTTTACAAAACCCATATGCTAAGAATTTTCATACAAATTTTAACATTCCAAATTCAAATAACTTTATTCCCTTGGGAAGTTTCATACAATATTATAACCCTGCGGGTAACAAGGCCGTGCTTGACGGAAACATTTCATGATACATATTTGGACACTGTCGACCAGGAGGTATGAAAAACTAAATAATTCATATATTTGGCTCACCGCTACATTATTTTCTAATTAACAGGCAGCAGTTTCAAGTACATGACAAAGTAGTAGTTGTGTGTCAAATAAAACATTTATTGTCGTGTCGTTTTCAAATTACTTGACAAGTCAAGGTTATATTAGTGAAATTACTAAATAAACAATAGCATAATAAATTGCTGGCCGTGTGGTGTCCGGCAGTGTAGAATAACACCAACCCCTTACACTAGTAGGTGTCGTACAAGGCGACTAATCTATTCGAGGCAAAATATCTAAAAGTCTCCGTAGGCTGGGAAATGGGCAGCAGCGTTTTCCATTGTTATATTTATAACACTGCGATCTCCAACCCGCCTGCCAAGCGTGGAGATTATGGCAATTACCTCCCCTTTCTTGGGAGAGGCCCTTCTGCTCATTCACTCATTATCGTTCAATTTAGTAGTTAACGAAAATGCAACTGATATTGGTGTACCGATGCATATCTCAACTTAGTAGAAAGATTCAGTTAAAATTTACAGATTTTATGGGCTATGCGTTTGCTAAGAAATGGGATGAAAGAGGGTTAATAATTTGTAAGGTTAAAATAATGTAATTTGCATTAGCTAAGTATTTGCATGAAATTTTTGCAATTGGGGACTTAAAGGATTCAATATAAATTATGAAACCAGGTCATCATTAAAGAGCTTTAAGTAGAACTATCCTCCAGTAAAAGAAAATATATGAAATTGTAATATTTATTTTAAATCAAGTAAAATGACAAAAAGAATTACATGAAGTCACAGTTCAAAGTCTTATACAGATTTCATGGAACGCGGTGACTAGGCGGCCGCGACGCGTACGCGATTTGTAAGCGGCGACGTATTAAAAAAATAATAATCATCTTGGCGTTAATGTCCCGGTTGTGCTCTCGAGAACGAGAGCCCGGGGTCCGCCTTGACCATGATTCAGGATTTAGAAGGTCAAGTAATTACAGTGGAGCGACTGCTATCTGACCTCCATGACCCTGCTACCAGGGGAACCTGACCAGATTGGATCATGGTTACACATTCAGTCGCCTGGATGTGCAGGTTTCATCACGATGTTTTCCTTCAAGCCTCGGCGACGCAGGTAATAAAAAATCATCTCGGCGTTAATATCCCGGTTGTACTCTCGCGCACGAGGGCCCAGAGTCCGCCTTGATCATGCCCCAGATCAGATTTGGCTGATCACCTAATTACAGCGGAGCGCCTGCCATCTGACCTCCATGACCCTGCTACCAGGGGAACCTGACCAGATTGGATCATGGTTACACATTCAGTCGCCTGGATGTGCAGGTTTCATCACGATGTTTTCCTTCAAGCCTCGGCGACGCAGGTAATAAAAAATCATCTCGGCGTTAATATCCCGGTTGTACTCTCGCGCACGAGGGCCTAGAGTCCGCCTTGATCATGCCCCAGATCAGATTTGGCTGATCACCTAATTACAGCGGAGCGCCTGCCATCTGACCTCCATGACCCTGCTACCAGGGGAACCTGACCAGATTGGATCATGGTTACACATTCAGTCGCCTGGATGTGCAGGTTTCATCACGATGTTTTCCTTCAAGCCTCGGCGACGCAGGTAATAAAAAATCATCTCGGCGTTAATATCCCGGTTGTACTCTCGCGCACGAGGGCCCAGAGTCCGCCTTGATCATGCCCCAGATCAGATTTGGCTGATCACCTAATTACAGCGGAGCGCCTGCCATCTGACCTCCATGACCCTGCTACCAGGGGAACCTGACCAGATTGGATCATGGTTACACATTCAGTCGCCTGGATGTGCAGGTTTCATCACGATGTTTTCCTTCAAGCCTCGGCGACGCAGGTAATAAAAAATCATCTCGGCGTTAATATCCCGGTTGTACTCTCGCGCACGAGGGCCCAGAGTCCGCCTTGATCATGCCCCAGATCAGATTTGGCTGATCACCTAATTACAGCGGAGCGCCTGCCATCTGACCTCCATGACCCTGCTACCAGGGGAACCTGACCAGATTGGATCATGGTTACACATTCAGTCGCCTAAATATGCAGGTTTCATCACGATGTTTTCCTTTAAGCCTCGGCGACGCATGTAATAAAAAATCATCTCGGCGTTAATATCCCGGTTGTACTCTCGCGCACGAGGGCCCAGAGTCCGCCTTGATCATGACCCAGATCAGATTTGGCTGATCACCTAATTACAGCGGAGCGCCTGCCATCTGACCTCCGAGTAACCTGACAAGCGCCTATTACCAAAAGAGAGAAAGACAGACAAAAGCCAGTCAAACGCAATAACAGGAAAACTTCCCCAATCATCCGTATTTCTGACTAATCACAACGTAACAAGCAAGCCAAACACCATTATGAGAGGCACAGAAACATCCAGTTAGGAAAATTCCATTCTGTGCTAACGAAGTAACAAGATATTAAAACTTAAATTAGTTTAGCAAACAGTTTTTTAAGGCGCATCGGGACTAGGGATTTTATTAAACTTTCCTAATAAGCCTTTAAAATAGCGAGGCGAAGTTTCCATTGGAATTCTCAAGTTATTTTGAATGAGCCCTCCAATGTTTCGAGGTTTGTTTATGTACAATTTTCAACCTAAAAGCAAGTGTTTCGGTTTGCTCACCTACAAGGGGGTCGTTTTTTTGGCGACCATAAGAAAATATTGAGTTGGAATAAACCTAATTTTTATCATTATTTATTTATTTATTAGATATTTATTTATATGAGCTACAGTAGCCGGGCGGTTGAGTATCCAACTCGTAAGCGAGAGGTACCGGGTTCGAATCCCGCCATGTACCAATGACTCTTTTCTGAGTTATGTACATTAGTTAAATACTAACCGGTGCTCTGACGGTGAGGGAAAAACATCGTGATGAAACCTGCAAATTCAGGCAACTGAAATTGTAACCATGATGCAATCTGGTCAGGTTCCCCTGGTAGTAGGGTCACGGAGGTCAGATGGTAGTCGCTCCACTGTATCTGATCGCCAAATCCTGGATCATGGTCAAGGCGGACCCCGGGCCTTCGTCCTCGAGAGCACAACCGGGACATTAACGCTAAGATGATTATTTTTCATTTATTTTTTTATTTTTTTATATTTACAGAAATAGACAGTGAACCATTTCGTTACAATTATTATAGCAGAGCTAACTACTTTTGCCTAGAATTTTCCTATAAATATAACGAAATTAATTTCAGAAACTGCGGTATAATTAAGAAAGAAAAGAAGAAAGAAAATACATTTATTACACACTAGCAGCCGCCCCGGCTTCGCACGGGTACGTAACAAAAATATAAAAAATTATAAATTTTAACACTTTATTTCTTGACATTGACTCCCCTCCCGTAGCCCGTGCTGCCTAGATAGCCGAGCGGACTGAGCGGCGAACACGCGACTTTTTTCTAATATTCACATTTTTAAACTCGTGATATATTTCGAATGGAATGTCTGAATTGAATCATTCAAAAAGTTATATAAAGGAATTGAAGCAGTCGTGAATATGAAGTAATTGATTTTGATAAGGATTAATACCAAGGTACAAATAAAGAGCGTTTTTAAGCGGCGGTATTTCAATTAAATTTTGAAAATAAAAGGACACTTATTGTGACATAACTATAATAGTTAGACATATACTGGCGCGACACTTTTTGTAGATAATGATGTGTTCTGCAAAGTCGTAGTACAGTACTTTGTTCTATCATCAATAGTTTTCGCAGCACACGCGATGTAAGGAATTTTTTGGGTATTTTTTTACACCTTGGGTTACATTATTGGAGTTTTATTAATGATCCGTAATTTTTTAGAAAATATAATATAGCCTATGTCACCTAGAGATAGTGTAGCTTCCCAACGGTAAAAGAATTTTTGAAATCGGTCCAGTAGTTTCGAAGCCTATTCAATACAAACAAACAAAAAATCAAACCTTTCCTCTTTATAATATTATTAGTATAGATAGCACACCACGACACAATAACAGTTACAGATAACGGAAACATTAATACTAAAAATATCTAAAGCAATAGGTATGTAGCCTCCCATGCCACTGTCGGTGCCGCGGCGGCCAGCGTAAATGGTACCCACTCAGCATGTGCTGTGAGGCGCAAGAAACGACTCACAGCGCTGGTATTCTGTGGGCCCATTTTTAAAGGTACGTCACGGGCGTTATACTACCTAAATAAATAAATTTAAATAACTAAAAAAAATGGAATAATAAATACAAAATATGTAGGTAGGCCTGTAAAAATAAATATTATATTAGTTATGCGCTTATTACACCCGGCCAAATTCAGTCGCTAAACTCAGAAGCAAAAATCGCGAAAACAAACTAAAGTGGAATGCACCGTCCACAGTACAAGGTCTTTGTATCACTAATATGATGCGACGTGTCGCCCCGCTCTTCAAAAGGCGTGATTAAAAAATCGACCTTACCCTGCGCGCAATACACTCCACCTCCATACGCTCCCACAGTCTTCGCCTCCGAATTCAGACGACTAAACCCAGCCAAATGCAATAAGCGCATTAGTATGGTACAATTCAGGTAGCCCACATTCGAGGTAGCCATGGCGTCCGTGACATCGCAGATAAGCTGCTCTTCTGCTGAGCCGTCTTCGATGGTATGGCCACGTCTTGTGCAGACCGGCAGAATACGTGGGAAACAAATGTCTGGCCATGCCACCCCCGCCAGGCAAGGGTAGGAGAGGTCGGCCCAAGAAGCGATGGCTTGACGTCCTCAAGAATGACATGCGTGCCAACAAGCTCACCACTAAGGATGTTGATGACCGAGCGAAGTGGGCCAGTAAGAGTAGAATAGAATAGAATAGAATAGAAATATTTATTTGCCTATAAATTAACAGAATTGTATAAGTGTTTTAAAATAAAGGCTTCTAATAGACAAAAAGGTCCATGACTCAGCGTTTGGGTGAAGGTGGAACCCACACCCGCTGGTATTCTGTCATGGCCAGACTTAAGACTAAAAAACTAAAAAATTAAAACTAAAAAACTAAAATTAACATTATTAAGTATAAATATACATACATACACATCATCATCATCATCATCATCCATGTATGTATGTATATGTGTACTATACACAATTATATTCGTACAATTAACATATTAAAATACACTTTAAGTATAAAACTATTATTATAAGATACAATGGCACACAAAAAAAAAAAATTTAATCTTTAGGAATAAAAGTAGATAGCTAAGAGAAGTAGATAATTAGATAATTGAACATCACCAGAAACTGTGGTCTAGCTAGACCTTCACTCCAGCAACCCGTGAATGGTTCAGCAGCAGCCATTTTGCACATTCCTTGCGAAATGTAGGAAGCTTCATGGATGATGTTGCTCGTACTGGAGGTGGGAGGTCGTTCCAGATTCTTGCTGCGGCATGTTTGAAGCAACCACGGGTGCATGCGAGAGATTGTACTCGAAGGAGTAATAACCGGCCTCTATCTCTAAGATGGCGATTGTAGGTTTTGAACTCCAGTTTTTCAAACAAGTAGATAGGACACTCGGTTTTGAAGAGCGAGCTAAGAAAACAGGAGTAGGAAGGCGGACCCCGGGTCCTCGCGTGCCGCGCGAGAGCGCAACCGGGACATAGCACCGAGATGATGATGAGTATGGTACAGATGCTGGCTGTTGCGTTATTCAGCTATTCCTGCGGCCTCGTCATGCCATGATGCCGGATGCGGGGCAGGCTGGGAGGCGACGCTGGGGACATTTACGTACTTTGCCTATTCTCCTTCCTTGATACTCACACGGAATACATAAAATCTGTTATTATTATCCTAATTTTATGTGAAAAAATTTAATTGACTAATCATTTAATTTGACTTATAAGTACCTACCTAATAAAAACAAGTGCTTAAGTATAACAGCAGCATAGTTAAATATTGTTTCATACCGTTTTATGTTGTAATATTTAAAAAAAAAGTGGGTGTCTGTCCTTAGAAGCGATTATTAGATAGTAATAAATATCACGTACATCAAAATACATACATTCATGTAATGTTTGTTTTTTTCCTTCCCACACAGCACGTCTGAGTTCCGGCTTTGAAAAAACCTGACTGAATAAACATTCGAATTCTGCCGTTCCGATTTTGAAATTCGCACGGCCGCCCATGATTGGTTGGCGGGGCACGGAAACGGATGCGTGACGTCATCAATCATGGACAAGAGTCTATAGCTGTGTTATGCGGCTTCATTTGGTTCAATAGCTTGTGAAAGAGAGGGATGCACGCAATCCATTCTGTCATTGTGTAAGAGAAAGAGATAGGGAATGTATGGCCATTAGTATTTATCATTAAGAGGATCGGTATTATACCGCTGTGACGTATGGACGTACGGATGCGTGTAAGATTCGGGGTTAATCGAGAAGAAATAGGCGGTAGGTCGGACGCACCAAAATATGGTTTCTGTAACACTTATTCATTGTAGTTCATTGCTTATCCATGAGTTAGTTTGGATCGGGATGGAATTTTGTCGGCCATCTTACTTTTTTGTAATTGATTTTATACCATTACGATGGCAGACAAGCGTACGGCTTGTCTGATGGTTAGCAGTTACCGCAGCCTATGGACGTTTGCAATACCAAGGGTATCACTCTCGTGCTACCGACCGTAGGTACTCTCAAGGGAAACCCTCTCCAGAGAGCGTGCCTTTAGAACCGCACAGTTCGCGGTTACAAAGGTTAAGCAATGCTCGCAATGTCCGGGAACCGGTGTGGGTCCGGGTGACCGTTTCGTACTTTAAGGCTAGTCGAAATGAAACCGCAACAAGCTCACCACTCGTTACGTATGCCTCGTAATACTGTTGGCTCGGCGAGGTTGTCCAAGGGCTTCCGCTGCGGACCCGGAGTCTGGTTGAACATTGCATTTTTTTTTTTTTTTATGTACAAATCGTGGGCGCTCTATGGTTAAGGAGTTCTAATCGTTTAGCGAGAGGTACCGGGTTCGAAACCCAGTGCCGCCATGTGCCAATTACTTTTTTTCTACTTTTCAATATTAGCCAAACACTAACCGTTGCTCTTACGGTGAGGGAAAACATCGTGATGAAACCTGGACATTCAGGCGACTGAATGCGTAACCATAATCCAGTCTGCTCAGTTACCCTATTAACACGGCCACGGAGGTCAGATGGTAGTCGCTCAATTGTAATTACCTGATCTGCAAAATCCTGGATCATGGCCAAGGCGGGCCCAGGGCCTGCGCACGTGATCACAACCAAGCCATGAACACCAAGGTGATGAATCTTAACGTACAAATCGTAAAGTTACGGGCGAAAGTCACCCCTTACCATCAGACGGGATGTCTGCTCGTTTGTTATACAAGGTAAATCTTCGTATAACATTTTTCCCCTGAAAAAACTTACCGTCATACTCGAGACGATAGGCATAATAATAATCCCACCGACAACCGATATGTTGTAATATGAAATACGTCAGTCTGTCAATTTCAGGCCTGAACGGTAAGAAAAGGTAATTTTGTCGAGGGTTGAGTAATGCCTTGTACCAAGAAGTGGGTTTCGTAGAACCAAGATTACAAGCAAGGGTATTAACATGCAAGTTTATTATCTAAATAAAAATAATAATAGTTTTTAGGGCAGTTTATCTTTTTCCCGGTCGACCATTTTAAATGACCTCCCTAATGTATGAAAGCTAGTACTACGGAGAAGTCAAGCTGTATCTCTGGTTCTACCCAACCGAATTAGATGAACCGTGGCCTAGATTTTAAGTTAGACTCCAAACTACCAAACTGTGAAAACCCCATCAAAATCCATTCGGCGCCATCTTCATATTTCTTATAGTTTAGCTGGTCTATTATGATTCTACATCAGGTGTTTCAATTTTCAAAATCAATTATGCCCTATGTGTTGCTTATTAGCTACTCAATAAAAGTAAATAATTCAAATTCCTCCAGTAGTTCCGGAGATCAGCGAGTACAAACATACGAACACACAAACAGACAGACAAAAGTTTTAAAAATTCTTATTCTCTTACTATTTCTTTATCGCCCAAAATTTATTTTTCGTAAATATTATATTCCATGTACAGACAGACTCGTTCGAGCAAACTCATTTAGGCTAAAGATCTACTAAATATCCCATACTTTGGTTTGGGCTAGTTTGGTCACGTGTTGCGTAAGCCTCAGAGATACGTGGGGAATAGGTGTCTGAACCTGCCGGTATCAGGAAAGAGGCCCCGTGGGCGACCCAAGAAGCGTTGGATTGACATCGCTGAGTCGGATGTGAAAGCCAACGGCTTACGACGCGAGGATGCCTTGGACCGGGCGAAGTGGAGAAGAATGGGTAGGAAAGTGGACCCTGGCAGAGGCCGGGATGAGCGCTAAGACGATGATGATGTGCCAAATACCCTATACACGTTAATGTATGCTGTTCGAAATGGAGCCACCCGACTGGAGAAGTATGTATGTATGTATGTAAACTCTTTATTGCATAACAATTAAATACAAAATGCGAAAAATGAAAATTTTACAAAGCAAAGGCGGGCTTATCCCACAATGGGATTTCTTCCAGCCAACCCCATACCCTTTGAAAGGAGATCTAAAGAGCGGTGGAGGCAATACAGAGCACTTATAATTAAATTACATTTATTTCTACAGTATTAATTAACCTAAACAGAAACTCAATTATGTTTAATTTTGAACATAGTGGTCTTCTAAATAAATATAAATAGATATTAATATAATACATACTATAGCTATACATTATAAATAAATACAATATGATATGTATATACTATATATATAATAAAATAAAGCTCTATTAACTGCTGAGAAAGTGCTTCTTCAGAAGTTCTTTGAAGGAGAATTGTGTTCGAGCATTGAGAATGTCGTCTGGCAGAGAGTTCCACAGGCACGCAGCATACACTCGAAAAGATTTCCCATAGGCAGCTGAGCTATATGTGGGAATTGCTAGTTGGAGTTCTCTGCGAGGGCGCAAACGTGGATTTGCCGACGGACGAAATTCGAACATCTCGCGGAGGTACAGAGGAGCTGTGGGATTAACGATAACGGTGTGTAATAATCCTAATATGTGGCAATCTCTCCGTCGCCGTATAGCCAGCCATTTTAATTTAGTTCTGTATTCGGACACATGGTCAAATTTACGCAGCCCATAAACATATCTAATACAGAGATTCTGCAACCGTTCCAGCCGAGACAGAAGTTCCTCAGTGGGATCCAAGTAGGCAACGTCCCCATAATCCAACAGAGGAAGGATCAGGGAATTCACCAACAGGAGCTTAGTCTCGAAAGGCAAAAAATTTTGTAACCTCTTGAGAGAGTGAAACGATGAAAATACCCTACGGCTAACTTCACCGATGTGCGTCGACCATGACAGAGTCTGGTCGAATAAAACCCCCAAGTTCTTTACGGATTCCTGGAATTCAATGATTTCGCCGTCAAAAAATAGCTTTGGTAGAGCAACACCCTTCAGTTTTGTAATAAAATATTGGCTGCCAATCAAAATAGCTTGGGACTTGGAGGCATTGACCTTTAGACCAAACTCCTTAGCCCAGCACTTAATTCGAAAAAGATCTCTGTTAAGCATCTCAATGGCATCCTTCAGGTTAGACAGAGGAGCCGATATGTATAATTGCAGATCGTCCGCATAAAGGTGAAAGGAGGAGGTCAAGGAAGAAGTAATCCCATTAATAAAAAGAGAAAAAAGGATAGGGGAGAGAATTCCACCTTGGGGTACTCCAGCTGATATTGAACACCAATTAGAGCGGCCATCATCAACCCTTACCAATTGGACCCGATCCCGCAAGTACGAGCGAAACCAACAGAGAGTGGACTCGGACATATTTAATGTTCCAAGCACAGCCAACAAGATGTCATAGTCGACCGTGTCAAAAGCACAACTAAAATCAAGAAGAGCGAGCACCGTTAGCTCTTTCCTCTCGATGTTCAATCTTATGTCCTCCGTAATCTTGACAAGTGCAGTTGTAGTACTATGCCCCGAACGAAACCCCGACTGGTATCGGTTTAGCAGATCAAACCTTGATAAATGGGAGCATAGTCTACGCTGAACAAACTTCTCGATCAGTTTTGACAAAATGGGAAGAATGGAAATCGGCCGAAAATCAGCAAGAGAGGATGGATTAGGTTTCTTAGGGAGAGGAGTCACGTGCGCCCGCTTCCAGCAGGATGGAAACACGCCAGAAGATAAAGAAGAATTAATAATGTGAGCAAGAATTCGCGCTAAAAAGTGTTTGATTGGATTAACCATATCAAGGCTCACTCCATCATCCCCAGTCGCCTTAGTTTTGATAGTCTTCAGCAAACTTAACACCTCCGCCTTACAGAATACCGCAGCTAACCAATGTTTTTTTTAAATAGTATTATGTTTCTGCCGGTGAGTAAGGTCTTCAGTGCACCATGGGATGGGGATTCGGGGAACCGGGGCTTTGGCAGTGCCTTTTTGCTGCCAGAGCAATGTGTTATAGAGTTGGGCAACGCATTTTCGATACTCTTGGTGTTGCTAATGTCTACAGGCAGTGGTGACCACTTTCCATCAGGTGGCCCGCTAACCTATACGCCAATCTAAAAAAAAAAAATTTTGAGCAGGATAATTTTCTTGAAGTGGGAATGCGCTGATGCTCTTATACTGTAATATAAACACTTAGAGATAACAATATTTGCGTGTCTTTTAAAACCTAAAACGTTTTATACTCAAAATTATAGTGAAAACTTTCCATACTCCTTTCTGTAGCACGCGTTATTCACCCAACAATGTAATATGAACATGAAAACTTCAAATACTCATATTCACACACAACTCGTGTAAGCACCTGAAGTTAGTCGGTCATAAACGTTAAAATGTGTTTCGGACGTCTTAGAAGTGCCACAGACAGACGCGGTGCCGCGCGGCGTTAAAAAAAACTTGCTAAAACTTGTTAAAACAAAAACAAAAATTTCGAATAAAATCTTGGAAACTAGCGATTCACGTAAAAACGTCATATATTGTAGATATGAACATGACCTAAAAGGTATCAACATTTTTGGCTTCTTAAAAAAATGAGAATTGAAAATTTTCGATGACGTTGCTTCGTTTACATTTTTATGAAAAGATCTATCCATTAATGGTAAAAATATTATTGAATCCCTATATTTCATGTTTACAATACTAGACGAAAATTTTACTTGAATCTCTATGGTTCCGGAGATTTCACTAAATTAATAAAATTTTTGACAGAAAAAAATTTATGCAAGTCTAAAATTTTAGAGGTCTCGCAGCTGTGGCATAGATCAGAGTGTTGCAATGCTGAAGTAGCGACCGCTTTTATATTAGTGTGACTTAGGTAATTCGAACAAGGGATTAGTCACAAACGGTTTTGGGTTGGATACGGATTCACTGAAGTTGATGACGCATTTCGGCCGGCAGTTAGCGTTTATCATTACATAGTAAGGGCCGAATCACACCGGAATAGCAGCGACGCGGCGAGCACTTTCAGTGTGAAATAATTTTAAACTCTATTTACATACTTATAACTATTAGTATCGCTTGAAAAGCTAGCTCGCGGCGTCACCACGAGCGGCTGCGCGACGCCGCGCGACCTTTTTGAAGTTTTCAAGCGATACTAGTAGTTATAAGAATGTAAATAAAGTTTAAAATTATTTCACACTGAAAGTGCTCGCCGCGTCGCTGCCATTCCGGTAAGATTCGGCCCTTAGTCTTAGGTATCTCGACAATCGATTAGAGTGGTATAATCGATTAGGGTGGTGTATAGTCTATCTTGCACTGTTCTTTCTCATATATATCTTGCATTGTTTAAGTTATGGGTCACAGTTACCTTTTAATCACTTAACTACAAATATAAAACACACCCGCGATCGCGAATCGCACTGGTATGTACAGCTTGGTAAGCGCAGCACATGTCATCCCTGTAGTTTATTGCCCTTAAACTGACATTGTATACCAATTTAACTCACTTCCAGAACTGTTATAATGTGAATTCGCTAAATAGAATAGACACAATTGGAAATAAACGTAAGTGAATGCGATGTTTAAAACAGTATACACTACATTACACTAAAATAATCGTCTTAGCGGTAATGGCCCGGTTGTGCCTTGACCATGATCCAGGATTTGGCAGATCAGGTAGTTACAGTAGAGCGACTGACATCTGACCTCCATGATACGTACCAGGGGAACCTGACCAGATTGGATCATGGTTACACATCAAATTGCCTGAATGTGCAGGTTTCATCACGATGTTTTCCCTCACCGTAAGAGAGAGGTTACCATTTAACTGATGTAAATAACTCAGAAAAGAGTCATTGCTACATGGCCGCATGTATTCGGCCTCGATACTTCTAGCTTACAAGTCGGATACCTTAACAACTAGGCCACCGACGCTACATTACACTGCCATACAATATTAAAACAGTAGGTAGGTACACTACCCGGGGAAAAGTATGTCATAACGACTTGTAGAAAACTGTAGAGCTCTGTCTAAAGTAAACTTAACTTAGTTCCTTTAGTTCTTTTCACTCGGTATAACGCACCTGCGGTTCTGCATCCTTGTTACATGAAAACAAAGTGCATGAATCATAAATGTTAAGAGCGACAGTAACGTTGTTAAAAGTAAGTTCTTGAATGAAAAACTTATTAACAATACTTAGACAAGTGCGGGTACGGGTGTGGCTCAAAAATTTTAAATTAGATATAGGTTTTGCAAAATCGTGCCTAAACCGCACAGCCTACCATATTGGCTCGAACGCTGAGGCGGTGACAAGGTGGACGCGACGCGTCGACTGCGTAATTGTTTACAAATAATAAAACAAACATTCTGTCATTAGCAAAGAAACCAAAATTGCATGAACATTTGGGACAAGTTGCGCAGAAATCGCATACACCTCTACTGTATCTGTGGGAATACTGTCAACAAACCTACCTAGTTGCGTTACAAACGAGCACCTAGTACTGCGTACCAGTTACGTTACCAGGTAGCTATCGGTTATGGGCCCCCATAAAGGTGTATCGAGAAACGATATACGAGGAGGTGACCTTGTGGGCTCCCATGACAATGGGAATGCCTTCAAGCGTGGCAACACTGCGTTCAGAGACTAGACCTTGATTGTAATTTCTATTATACACAGAATTCTAATAGTTTAGGTAAGTTATTCTACCTAAAGTGGGGTCAATTCACATATGTCATCTGTCATCAGTTCCTTATGTCCATGACATACAGTTCATTTTATATTGGGCGCAACCGTGCGACCACGAAAATGAATTTTATGTCATGGATCATGACAGCTGTCAAATGTATTTATTCAAATGGCGCTACTTCTAAATCATCAACATCTTGGCGTTATGTCCTGGTTGCGGTCCCGCACGATACGTGAGGGCCCAGGGTCCGCCAACTTCTAAATACATAGTATAAAACGAAATCGCTATTTATTTTTAAGTTTTGAACCCCGTACGAAAACTGCGAGATGTTGTAAGTTTGATTAAGTTTCGGTTTCTTCCATTTGAAAGCCAATTTAAACAGGATGTTTGTTAGCTTTGTTTCAATAAAAACTGTCGAAGCTTTTCGCATATTATTCAGTTATCAAGCGGAATGTTTCGGCTTTAGATATAGAATCATATTATAAAGGATAACAATGCAGGAGAGGCGATAGAGGAGTGCCATGCCTGATCGTAGATTGGGCTTCTTAAGTCAATTATTAAACCCATAAGGATAAATTGATGAAATTAAGTGTTGTTGTAAGAAGTACAGGCGTGTGGAATGAAACAGGGTTCTTGCTACGGCGTATGATATAATACTCCTCCGTTTAACAGTATGTATGTATGTATGTATGTATGTAATCTCTTTATTGCATCAATTTATAACATTACAGGAAATAAAAATACAGTTTATAATGCAAAGGCGAGCTTATCCCACAACGGGATTTCTTCCAGCTAACCTTTGATAAGCCGAGAAGACCTTTGATGAGCGGTGAAGGCAATCAAGAGTAAAACAATTAACTATAACGAATATAACCCCATATATACATATGAGGATGTAAATATTGGCAGACTATATACTAATCAAATACTAATATCAGTACATAACAGTCTTATGTCTATATAAATATGCTATCTACGTGATGGAATGATGGTGTAGTGCCAGTTGCCCTTACGTGTACTAACGTTCATTCCTATCTTACACCACAGAAGTATACGAACTGTTCGCCCTTTCGTCACCAAGCTAACAGGAAAAAATAATTGTACAGTCGCATTTCGAGGTTGTGAACGCACCCCAGTTCAAACTAACGCAGTTCTCGTCAATTCTTATGGGGTAGTTGTACGTGCCATCGTTGCCTACTTCAGTTCAGACAGACAGACATTATCAACTGTGTAGCAGGATAATGTGGTCTCTAGGAGACCACTATGGGAGTAAGTATGAAATGTCAAGTCACTGAAAAGTCAATTCTAGTATTCAATACTAGTATTTTTAGCATCAAACGGCTCTCTTAGAATATTACTACCGCAAAACAAATTTAACTTTACCGGTATAAAACAAAGTCGCTTCCCGCCGTCTGTCCTTATTCTTATAATTATTTTTTTTAACAGTTTATTGTATACAAGAAATACAAAGCAAATAACAGGCAAAGTAAAATATGGCACAACAGGCGCTACTTATTTCTATAGAAATCTCTTCCAGCAGGCCTTCGGGAGTGTGATGTGATCATGAGACGCCGATAGGACGTGCACAATATTATCTATCTAAATAGGCATATATATATATATATAAGCATATTTATTCTACTTACACACATAAGTATCTATAAATAGATACATATATACACACATACATACATACATATCGACTTATAATATAATAATTATATATATATATATATATATATATATATATATATATATATACAGACATTATCTATAACGTATTATTAATCATTTATTTCAGACCAATTTAAAAAAAATTTTAACTGTCCATATTATGCAGGCTTATATGTAGGCTTAGATATTCTATGCTACGCAACGAATTTATTGCGGCTTTTAACGGAAGATAGTGATTCACGAGGAAAATTTATAATCAAAAACAAAAAGGGTAGGTAGGGGTAAAATAGGTGTCGTGCCGGGTCCATTACTAACATATTTAAAAAAAAAAATTGAAAGAAAGAAAGAACATTTGCCAGTAAAGAACATTACCAGTAGAACTATTTAAAAATGTATGCCATATAATTAAAATTAAAACCCTTTATTAGCAAAATCTATTGAAACATACAACAATTCTATCCTCTTCTGGAACTTGAGAATTATACCGGAATTACAATGTCATTTAGAAAACACTCTTAGGTCGGGTGAATTAAGTCTATCGAATTGGAGCTTAACTAAGCAGATCTCAGTTCACCCAGGTATGCAGAGCCAACTTAGCGCTTTTGGGGCTAGATATAGCGGCATTTTGACATGTTTGGTGCGCACTATCGAAACGGTTTTCATACATTTAGCGCTTATTTTTTGTACAGTTAGTGCCTATTTACGAAAGGTTTCATATAAAATCTAGATATCTAGCGCTTTTTTAAGATGTAGCGCGTTTTTGCTTTAAGCGTTGGTTGTACCATGTCTACCCCGCGCAGCACTTAATTCGCCCAGGTGATTTATTCTTTTTTTTTAAAGGCTCGGAGGTTTTCTATTGATACAGATTTTACTATAGCGAATACTAGCGACCCGTCCCGGCTTCGTACGGGTATTGTTGGGGTTCTGATCTGCCAAATCCTAGATCATGGTCGTAGTGGACCCCGGGCCCTCGTGAGGGAGAGCACAACTGGGACATTAACGCTAAGATTATTATTTTTATTGTACTAATATGCATGTATTATACATATAAACCTTCCAGAAGAAATTCTCTAAATGATAGCGAAAACCGCATCAAAATCCGTTGCGGGCAAGGATTACAGACAGACGCGGAAAGCTACTTAATGTTATTAAATACTATCTAAGGATAAATAAAAGATAAAGACCAAAGTGACAACAGGGTTAGCTAGTGCATAAATAGTCAAATATTGTTTTTTAGTAAGTACATAGTGTAGTATGTATATCAGTACCTAAGTAGCAAACCATATTCCTTAACTTAAAAAACCATAATAATATTATGTATTTGATCATAGACCCACGCTCATAGAAATAACTACGCACCCTTCGTACGGTAAGAAGCCCTTCAATTTACAATTTATTAATTACCCCTTGCTGGTAGCTACGCCGCAGCCTTGGTAATAAACCCGATTTCACCCCTTAACAAGTCTTCGTGTACCCTCACAATACGTCTTCATCAAAACAGCCCCGTTTGCCCCTACTAAGGGCCGATTTTTCAATCCACAGACAAAATTTATCTGCCCGATAAAGTGATATACTGCCAAATCAAAATAAACTATAATTTTTCACATCATCATCACATCACAGCCCGTACAGTCCACTGCAGGAAGGGCCTCTCCCATGAAAGGGGAGGTTATTGCCATAATCTCCACGCTTGGCAGGCGGGTTGGAGATCGCAGTGTTATAAATATAACAATGGAAAACGCTGCTGCCCATTTTCCAGCCTACGGAGACTCTTAGATCTTTTGCCTCGAAAACATTAGTCGCCTTGTACGACACCCACGAGTGTAAGGGGTTGGTGCTATTCTACTCTGCCGGACACAATTTTATTTTAGTCGCACGATGATTTATCAGACTGATATGTTTTATCTGAGGATTGAAAAATCGGCCCTAAGGTGAGGAGTGAGTAGGGCGATATGACAGAATATATCAGACACAACAGGCCAACTTATTTCTATAAAGCAATTTCTTCCAGCAGGCCTACAGCAGAGTTCGTGATAATTAAATGCAGATAAGATGTTTATTTTTAGAAATAAGCAGCGCCTGTTGTGTCTTTTATACTGTTCTAATATAGCTCTGTATATCTTTACTGTGTAAAATAAACAGTTAAATAAAATAAATAAATAAGCTGCTTTTCGAACCAGGTTACACAAATGATAAACAAACGATTCACCGAAATTTGAATGTCCGAATAACAAGTACAGCGGGCAAACGGAAGATTTTCAGTCCCTTTCGGCCGAAGCTCTCGCCTACTTGACGAAATGTAAATTGAAAAATTAAAAATTTATATATTTGTAATAACTCAGGAACCATACGATAAATAAAAAAAAATGTAATCACACTTTGTACATGAATTCTGAAACGAAATGAAAATTAATTAAATACTTATTTTTTTGTAGAATCTCACAGAGCCCCATCTAGCCCCAAAGTAAGCGAAGCTTGTGTTATGGGTGATAGTTAGCTGATAAACTTCTTACATACTTTTTTTAAAATACATACTGATTATACATACTACACCCAGACCCGTAACAAAAATTAAAATTGTCATTTCAATTTGTACTTGGCCGGGAATCGAACTCAGGACCTGTACCACTCAGGTTGTCAAACAGTATTACAGCTGTCAATGGACAGTTCTGTTGAAAAAAGTGTAACTTTCATTTGAGTTGAATTTTCGTTGAGGGCGGTAAATGGTTTTCGTAGAATTACTCAAATGAGTAATTGCGTATTTCGAGCCTTGATTTAAATTAATTACAGTTCATAAACCTATTGTAAATGTTAGATTTAGGCCGTAAATTATTATCACACGTTTTTCTTTGTCTCATTTTCAAACATAATACAAACTCTTAATTTACTTACGCCAGTCTATGACAATGATTAATTCATCTGTCTTACGGTTTTCGAACTTAAGCCCGTGTAAGTCTGCCTTAAAACCGATGTCGGTAAGTTCTAATTCAAAAGTTTGGAACAATGAACCTTTAACTTTGAAGAGCATTCCGAACGAGTCAATTGTGGCTATAATTTTTGGAGACGTTCTTGTTTCAGCTGAAACAAAGTTGTCTCCGTGTGGTGGCCTTAATAACTTATGCCTACTGTTTTGTAGGACACACCTACAGAAACTAGTTGCGCACGCAACTCCTCTCGATTTGCAGATGAATATTGATGGCATACGGATACGTAAGCCACGTTGGTCACGTAATACGTAAGCCTCAGGGATACGTGGGAAATTGGTGCCTTAACCTGCCGGTATCAGGAAAGAGGGCTCGTGGGCGACCCGAGAAGCGATGGATTGACATTGCTGGGTCGGATGCGAGATCCAACGGCCTACGACGCGAGCATGCCGAAGACCGGAGGAGAATGAGTCGGAAAGCGGACCCTGGGAGAGGCAGGGATAAACGCTAGGACGACGATGATGATGATTGATGGCATACGGACTGACGGTCTACCTGATGGAAAGCGGCCACCGCCCTCCAGGACATCTGCAACCTAAGGGGAGCGGATGCCGGTCTTTGAGGTACCGGGAGGAACCTGTAGACATGCCTTTTGAAGAACCCCATGTTATGGTGCAAAGGAAAGACTTCGGGAGGCTCATTCCACATCTTACACGTGCGCGGTAAGAACACTCGCGATTTCGGTATTAGTTGGATGCCAGGGATCTAGATGGTGTGGATGAAATCTATTACATCGTCGGAGGGTGCGGTGGCGGAAAAGTGACGGTCGGTGGCACTAAATTAAACAGTTCTTCGGAGGTGCGAGGAACCCTGGAACCTATTCTGGTGAACTTTTCCACGTGAACCTCCAACGCACGCTGAGTGATCCTGAGCCTTCCGAATATGTTCAATAGGGGAAAGTTACACTATCCTTTTAAATTATTAATTATATTCGAATATGGAATAAAAAGTAAGTGTCCGAAAAATAGCTCGAGTCTACGTCACTGCGTAGGTAGTACGACTTCGCGTGACAGTTGTTTACTGGAACACCAGGTATGAAAGAAAAAAATCCCGGTTAAGTTCTCGCGCGAGGGCCGGGGGTCCGCCTTGACCATGATCCAGGATTAGACAGAACAGGTAATTACAGTGGAGCGACTGTCATCTAATCTCCACGGCCCTGTTAACAAGGGAACCTGGTCAGATTGGCTCATAGTTACACATTCAGTCGCCCGAATGTGCAGGGTCCTCCACGATATTTGCCCTCACCGTAAGAGGATAGTTTTCAACTAATGTATATAACTCAGAAAAATGTCATTGGTACAGTCTTACAACTAACTAGCTGACCTCTAACTCCATTTTGTCATAAGGTCGGCGGGTCAATTAATTATTTGAATGACACTGGGGATAGAACATGGTACCTCTCGCTCACAAGGCGAACCCCTCAACCATCAGGACACCAGATAACCTAGACCCATGGTTGGGAGTTCTCTGATCGCCAAACATCAAAAGTAAGCTAACCCATGGTTGGGAGTTCTCTCCGCGGCGGGGTGCGGGGTGTTCGATTGATGACGTCATTTGTTCGCATTCCCCGCTCCCTTGTTGAAAGCGTGTTTCCGTGGTAGGGCTGCCAATGAGTTCAGACCTCTAATGAGGTTTTAAGACTTTTATTGTGGGAGTGAAAGCCTGTTGTGGAGACTGGTGTCTTATTGGATTGAGTTTTGTATGTATGTATGTAATGTATAGAGTTTCAGGGGACTTTTTGTGTAAATATTTTTTCATAGCAAGCTTTTTCTATGATCAGTCAGAATATTTGTCAAGACTAATCAACTGAGCCTAAGCTCGATGAGGCTACCATGCATAGTCCAGGAGTTCCTATAGCCACCTTCCGTCTCCATCATCAGATCAGCTCGATGGTATCATAACATTGCACTGTCACCGAACTTACATTCGTGTGCAAAATTTCAGCTCAATCGGAAACCGGGAAATGCGTCAAATTTAACTTGCAAGGTTGCAAATTTAATTAAGAACAAACATGTGGACATGTGAAACTAAAGATTTTATTACGAGCTAACATGGGGACATGTGAAATTAAATAAATGCTAGTAAAAAGATTATATTTATGCAAAACTTTTCTGTCTATTCTGTAGCCAACCCAAATATGTTCGAGGCAACCCTACACAGGGCAACTAAATTTATTCTACGGCATGGATGTTCCTTTCGTTTCATCATATTGTTTTACATGGCTCTCTATTCCTGCCCCGACGCTCCGCTGGCGGAAACTGGCAGATGATAACTTACGGAATATTATAGTTTCCTACATTTGTATATTACGATGTAGTAGGTTAGTTTTCTTGAGTTAATCAAAAAAATTTAATCCTTACTATTTCTTATTAGACTAGGCATTTGACCGCCATCTCACATCTCAACGACTTCGAACGTCAAAAATTCGGCCGTAGCACTCGGCGAATTCTTCAAACATATACTCAATAATTATTTATTGAAATAGGATTAATTAAACTGTTATTAAACGTCAAAAAGCTACGGAAAACAAAGGGATCATTTAACGAGGTCATCCAGGTAATGCGCTGATTACATGTGACTAAATTCAGAAGTAAAAGCGTGTGAGCAAATCAAAGTGGAATGTATTGCTCAAAGAATAACGTCCATTTTTGTATCTCTTATATTATGTTATACGTCCCACCGCTTTTCAAAAGCCGTGATACAAAAATGGACCTTATTTTTTGATTTTTACATTCCACTTTGATTTGCTCTCCCGCTTTTTGCTTCTGATTTTAGTTACTGAATTTAGTCAAATGTAATAAGCGCATAAGGGGTGACGCAAGTAGGCCCGTCAGCGCGCACGAAAAATACGCCCGCGAGGCACCGACTACCGATACACACCATATACAGTCGGTTTCTTTTCATCGTGCGCCCAGTGAAGTACAGTATAGCTGGTAGATAGTAATTCGCTGCATGCGCCACATACCTGAAACAACCAAAATCAAAGTTATTAATCATATTAGGCGTTGTTCGCGAGACTCCATAACAAATTAATTAGTTGTACATAAACGAAAATTTAGCTGTCTTATCTGACAACAGCTCACCACACTACACTGCCACCACTACCGTTGACTTGTGGTGGTTAAGCATTGACAGGTGAGTTAAAGATAACCAAAATCTAACTTAAAACATTAAGTATAATTGTAGGTACAATGCGAGAATTTAAGGGTGCCGTTCAGATTATTCGTTGATATTGGCCGTGTGGTGTCCGGCAGAGTAGAATAGCACCAACCCCTTACACTCATGGGTGTAGTACAAGGCGACTGATGTTTTCGAGGCAAAAGATCTCTCGTAGTCTGAAAAATGGGCAGCAGCATTTTCCATTGTTATATTTAAACACTGCGATCTCCAACCCGCCTGCCAAGCGTGGAGATTATAGCAATAACCTCCTCTTTCGTGGGAGAGGCCCTAAGTCCTGCAGTGGACTGTTACGGGCTGTGATGATGTTCAGATTATTAGAAAATTTCGTGAACGGAAGACAGCAAATCGACCTACCCAAAAACCATATTTGATTGAAAAGTCAATTTAGAGCAACGTCATGTTCGTTACTAGTCTATTTCATTTAGTTTAACGTAGGACTGTTTTTACCCACGACAGAACAGTACAGTGTAACGGAACTGCGATTCCGATAGTAGGAAAATGGGGCGACTTCCTTTCCTGAGTTTGCTGTCAACAAATGTCATCCAACATTTTAATTACAACTATTACAAGCAATGCTTCATACAACGTTTACCCACAAGTGGTTATCCGAACTTCCAATTTGGCTGCCACTTGATTAATTCATATACTAGTTGGCAAGCTCCCAGATTGGTCGTAGCATACTATGTAAATAGACGAACGGGTAAATGCCGCGACATAATGTAAATATGTCGGAGAATGTCAGACCGACATTCTGTTTACTTCGGGTTGTATATGGGAGGGCCGATGAGCAATAATATAATCTTATTTTCGAAGGCTTTTCTCTCAGCCTTTAATCATTTATTGTTATTATCCCCCCCAGGACATTGACCCCAAGGTCAATGTCCTGGTTGTGCTTTTGCGAACGATGGCCCGGGGTCCGCCCTAACCATGGTCCAGGTTTTTTCAGATCAGTAGAGCGACTGCCATCTGACCGCCGTGACCCTGCAACCAGGGGAACCGACCAGATTGGATCATGGTTACACATCCAGTCGCCTCAATGTGCAGGTTTCATCACGATGCTTTCCCTCAGCGTAAGAGCATCGGTTAGTATTCAACTAATGTACGTAACTCAGAAAACAGTCATTGGAACATGGCCGCAGTGGGATTCGAACCTGGCTACTCTCACTTACGAGTCGGATACCCTAACCATTTGGGCACCGACGCTGCTCCATAATCTTTTAAAAATTGCGTATGTGTTATTACAGAACCTAATCTAGCTACCTACCTTCAAAATTTCCAAAGGCGTGAAGTTCTCATTTATATTATTAGTAGAAATTATAATGTTTAAGTAACCAAAGCTTGTGTTATGGGTGCAAGACAACTGATGAACTACATATATTCTTTTAAATTCATACTTATCATACATATAACACCAGACCCGTAACAGAAATTAAAATTCATCATTTCAATTTCTGCTCGGCCGGGAATCGAACCCAGGACCTCTTGCGTGGCAGACATGTTAACCACTGAACCACTCAGGTCGTCAATTAAGCTTTTCAATAATTGACAAAGCCCCTTCACTATATTTGGAAACTTTACCTTCATTTTTTCCTTTGGAAAGCTCAAGAAACCAAATCTTCTCATTCGTTTCATCATCACCCGCTACTTCTTCAATATCCGTGGAACAATCCATTCCAGAGCAGGCATATCTGTCTCACTTACTCCTGCTCACAGTGACAAAGACAGTCAGATAGTTCGTTTGTCCTTATCAGTTTTCGCGCCCATCCTCTTCTGAGGGGACTCTCATAATAACATATACACAGATGTGTTGTATGAGCTCATGAAGGCATTTATACTAACTTTATTTGGAAAATAAACAGCTTAAATTACAATTACAAGGTGACGTAAATGTGTGATCTGCAAATGTGAGGCCCTGGTGCGCAAACGTAGCAACCATCTGGGTAAACACCAACTACTACCCGACGAGGTGCACGAAATCAGTACTAAGAACCTACTACAGTTCATAGAAGCTATAGGAATTAGTACTGAATTGTAGAAAGAGGCGATCACAATAGATCAGGAATGGTCGCAGTGATACTGGGTCTGAAAAAGACTTGGAGAGCCCACCTTTAAAAAAAAAAAAAAGAATAAAAAAAAAAAGATGACGTAGGTTATCCTAGGTCATGTAGTACAAAAAAAAACACTTTCTAGCGATAGTAGGTGACCTTTAGGAGACCCATAAAACGTTGGTCTGACTCGTGGCAGCTTCGCTTTTCAGACACATTATAGTCAACAAAAATAAAAGTGACTTTACAATTGAATAGTGTATTATAGACTATGGAACTCTCTGCCACATAATGTGCGTGACAGCCAGTCACTGTCTATATTTAAAAAGAGAGTCAAGGAGTATTATCTTTCCCTGTCTAGTCCATAACTTATATATTTATGTATTTTAGATAGCTTGTTTTAATAATGTGTCTAGCTTTATATACGTATATGTTATAATATAATATATTTATGTATTTATATATTCAATTATTGTGCACGTCGTATCTGCGTTACATTAGTCTAACATCACTCTTCTGTAGGCCTGCTGGAAATTTCTTTTTAGAAATGAGCAGCGCCTGATGTGTCTTCTATACTGTTTTATTTCTCTGTATATAATTATTGGGTACAACAAACAGTTAAATAAATAAATAAATAAATAGTAATGTTAATAAAAGAACAGACAGAGTTCATGTTAGTGGTGCATGGTAACAAAACAATCATCCTAAAGGCTTTTACACAAGGGTAGCAGATACCAGATATATAGCTGGCTAGCTATTCTTCATTGTTCTTACATAAAAGTGCAGAGAAAAATATAATCTAGTTTTAGGCAAAGGCGGCCTTATCGCAGCAAGCGATACCAAGCAACCTTTGTCTAGATTTTGGCTAGATCGTAGATACTTTTATTCTTGTTTCACGTATCGCTACCTTGAACAAAGTAATTAAGTAAAACACTTAACGCGTTCGTTGTCTCTCCCAAATAACTTACAGAAGAATTTCCGTAATTAGGTGGGTAATTGGCTGTCCGATCAAAACTTCGGCTTCGGCTTCGGCCAACTTCGGCCAAATTCGGCCACCATCGGCTAAAACAACCACCTTCGGCGAGACGTTTCGCCTACGGCCCGAAACCCGGTCGCAGCCGAAGGTTGAGCAAACGTCATCATTTCATAAATCATGATATAACATGATTCACATTATTTCGAAATGATATTATTTTTCACAAATAAATTGCAAGGATTTTCTTTATCATCTCTAAATCAACTTCTAGAGGTTATGAGGACTCAGGGCAAGGAGGTTATTGTATTTCAAGTAACAAGCGACTTCTATTTTCGTTAAATACTGGTAATGGCAATATCAGCGTCCTTATGAATAGATATTGAAGTAAATCTTTGTCTGTACATTGACATTGTAGGTGCTTGGCCATATTTGCTGGATAAAAGACCAGACCAGATTTTCTGTGTCAGACTTGTGTGACCCGCACAAAAAGTTCCACCGTAAACAAGAGCTTGCTATTCGAAATTTTGTGTCACCAGTGTAGCTATTATAGGCAGGAGGAATCTATAATAAAACACTTTACATTGAAAGTTTTAATAATAATTGTGTTTCGTAAATAATAATATGATAGAATTCCAGTATATATCAGCTTAGTTAGGGATTTATATGTTAAAATATATTCCAGTACACGACTCGATCATTAGGCATGATCGTTAGGCTTCTAACGAGCCAATTTCTTGTTTTGTGTTTCAGATCAAATCAATGAACATTCGCAGAATATTATAGAAAAATGAACGCCTACGCCATGTTAATTGTACGTGTAGGTACCCGTAGAGGTACACGGTTGCTATTGTGTGGAATAAACTCCTAGTAAATTCTTATGTTAACGCGATACGCTGTCTGGGCATGTCAAAAATAACAAACATCTCAAATATAACACATTTTAGCGAATTTATGTGGGGATATCAAACAAAAAAAAACATATTGGAGTTAATATCCCGGATGTGCTCTCGCACACGAGGGCCCGGGGTCCACCAGGATTTAGCAGATCAGGTAATTACAGTGGAGCGACTGCCATCTGACCTCCGTGACCCTGCTACTAGGAGAACCTGACCAGATTGGATCATGGTTACACATTCAGTCGCCTGAATGTGCAGGTTTCATCACGATGTTTTCCCTCACCGTAAGAACATCGGTTAGTATTCAGCTAATGTACATAACTCAGAAAAGAGTTATTAATACATGGCCGCAGTGGGATTCCAACCCGGGACCTCTCGCTTGCGAGTCGGATCCCGTTACCACCCGGCCACCGACGCTCTTAGGTAAAAGCTATTTCAATATACGTAAATAAAAAGTTATAGAATAAGTACATCGATCATCCATGTTTCTCCGGATAAGGCTTACTAATGTTACCAGAACCAAACTCCCTAATTGCGCAGACCGGATTATGTCTTTATCGAAAATATCTTCGCAATATTCTGTGACTCTTCGACCTTTCTATTTGACTTATTTATTTATGAGATAAGTTACGAGATCCGAGTATCGGGGATAACATTTGTTCTAGAATGTTGTTGATTACGGTAAGGACCAGGGGGAGACAGGTCTTAATATAGACGAGTTGCCCTCGTTCTATCAAGAATTCGGCGCAAAAGTTTTTAGACTGTGAGGGCGCCGTAGGTTCTATGACGTCATCGACTACAAAAAAAAAATCCAGTTTGTAGTGATAGTAGACGTTTAGGAGAGTGTCGGTGGCCGAGCGGTTACAGTATCCGACTCGTAAGCCAGAGGTCCCGGGTTCGAATCCCGCTCCGGCCATGTACCAATGACTGTTTTCTGAGTTATGTACATTAGTTGAATACTAACCGATGATCTTACGGTGAGGGAAAATATCGTGATGAAACCTGCACATTCAGGCGACTGGATGTGTAACCATGATCCAATCTGGTCAGGTTGCCCTGGTAGCAGGGTCATGGAGGTCAGATGGCAGTCGCTCCACTGTAATTGCCTGACCTGCCAAATCCTGGATCATGGTCAAGGCGGACCCCGGGCCCTCGTTCTCGAGAGCACAACCGGGACATTAACGCCAAGATGATTATTATTATTAGCAGACGTTTAGGAGACGCACCTGGCAAAATTATTTTTTTTAGTGTGAAAAGCTTCGTCTTTTCGCAGCGATAATACTTACATATCCTTTTGTGGGTTCTATAAGTAAAAACCGGGGTGCCTCACATCGTTTCAGCAGTTTCGATTTTCAAAATAAAAAGTGACTTTGATGACTACATACTTTCTGAACAAAGACCTCTGGCCTCGAGGGGTGGTGTTTCGTTACGTCATGCCGAAGCGTCCCCGTGAGCAGGCTGAGGAAAAAAGCAAGATAGTTTCCAGTGTATACGTAGAGCCAGGACAGGCTTAGCCCGCGTCGCCCCTTCGCCAATCTCACAGTGATCCAGAACACCATCGGGTTATCACTGGGTGCACAAAAGGGGAAATTGAGAAAATTATTTAAAGTACTGAACTACTAATGTATGTGATTAATTTTATGTACTGTCTTGTATTGTATAAACTTTACCTTTTTTTAAGCCCGATGAGAAAATATAAGTGTTATAAGCTTGATGTGTGTATCGGTGTATCAGATGTAGATTCTGTGTATCTGTGTATGTATGTAGGTGTGTGTCTGGCTGTGGTATCGTAGTTCCCGAAAGGGTTAAACTCTGTCCTGCAGCTGATACGGGTGTTAGACTGTCCTTCGGTTTACAATTTAATGTTATTCGCACGGCTAAGCTAGGTAAAACATTATGAAATTATGTTCATAACAGAATTCCTGGGCCACTACGCACATAGTCCTATAACGCACGACTTATCCCTAAGGCATTGTAAGCACACTCCTTTGTAATGTTAAGCCTTCAGTAAGCATCCACCTAATTCTGCACGAAAGAACAGTACCACGTAGCACTAAATACGTAGAACTGCTACGCTTCTGTAGCCTTGCTACATGTGGCGTAGCTTCACGGTCCAGTGGAATGGAAATGCTCAATTTGTTGAATCCACCAACAGTGGATGAAAATGTGTGTCTATGAAATTGGGTTGGTTTAGATTGAATGATAATTATCACATTTCGCTATTACAATCGCTGATTGAGAATAACTGGGCTGAAAAACTGGGCTTGTTTACTGGGGTAAACAATTATTGGTGAAAATTATTTTGGTCTATTCGAATAATATTCCAAATGGATTGAAATCCAAATCAATTGAAATGTTTTCTATTAAATGAAGCTGATACAAACACTGCTTGTCTATAAGTGACGAACGTTTGCATGCGTTTTCACAGTGCTGGTGGTCTAAAACGGCCATATTAGAGTTGCAGCTGGGAGTCTAAACAGGCCATATTAACGTTTCATATTATTATTCATATTATAGTGCCACAAACTTGTCTGATCCGGTGGCCAAAACTGGAACTAAGTGACGCTACTTTTCATTAGCACGCCAATGTCAACAACAGCGACGCTGTAGATGAGTTTGTGACAAATTAATTTGAGCAATATGAAACGCTAATATGGCCGTTTTCGACCCCCTGGTCTGCTAAGTAAACGCACAGCGTTCAACACGGCTTTATTATTGGTCAATTTCGTTCACTGTGACGAACACCAAGTGCCGATCGCCCAAGTATTGTCAGTTGGAACCCGCGCACTATGATACCTCATAGTAACAATTCTGAATACGGGTGATTAAATGCATCATGTCTGTAATTACTTTGGCCACATCTTTTACACCAAACACAACAATTTTATCGTATATGTTATCGGGTTTATTTCCACGTTTAGCATTATTTTCACCTCGATATTTCGACGCAGTTGCATGCGTCATAGTATCGCGTAGACTCTGCTAATATATCGAGGTAAAAATAATACTAACCGTGGTAATGAACCCGACAACAATACAATACAATACAATACAATACAAAAACTCTTTATTTGTACACTACAGGATTCACACATGGGATAAAATATATAATAGTCAGCAATACAAAGGGCGGTCTTATCACTACAGTGATCTCTTCCAGACAACCTTAGTATGGAAAAAACAAAGTATTTTATATATTGATAGGCAGTGCACATGAAATCTACACAAAAGTTTACAAAGACAACGCAAAAACAATTAGAAAGCTAGTACCCCAGCACTCATAATCACCCCACTAAAGACAACAAGTAATGTTGTTTTACTTTTTTCTTAAAAGTATACAGCGATTCTGTACACCGAATATCTCGGCGAAGACTGTTCCACAGTCTAGCACAACATGTGCAATGAAAGTGTAGTGAATAACCAAACCACGAGTCTTAAAACCTATACAAACACAACAATGCAAACGTTGTAAGGGGTACCTATCCTAGCGGTCACCCATCCAGTTCCCGGACTGCGTGCGTTGCTTAACTTTTGTTATCGGAGTCACTAGATCAGGGAATAGTTTAACAAATGCAAACATTGTTGGGGATGGTACCTATCCTAGCGGTCACCTATCCAGTTCTCGGACTGCGTACGTTGCTTAACTTTTGTTATCGGTGTTTCTAGATTGCTGCTGCAGGCAGGAATTAAACAATACATGACGATAAAGTCACCCAATATCGCCCACCGCGCCCTATCAAAGCAATCAGCCTTTGCGCTGCTGGAAAATGTTCCCCGAAATTCAATATCACCTATAAAACATGTTAGGAAATTCTTAAACATTTTCCAGCTGGATTTTCCCAGAACGTCCGCAGCACTTGCTCTGAACGAGACGGGATCTATGAAGTGTACAGCTGGAGGGTACCGTTTACCGTTGTCCAATAAAGTTTTGACAGCCCTGCTCAGTCCAGTGGGTCAGACCTCAGTGGGGTAGAATGGAATAATACATATCACAAAACAGTAAAAAAGTGTGTCTATACATTAAATATATTTACAAAAAAATAATTTAGGGCGATTAAGAAATAGTCAGAAAAAAGTCGAAAAAAACCTGTTTGTCTGTTTGTACACGCTAATCTCCGCAACTACTAGACGGATTTGAATGAAACTTTTTGTTGTTGTGTATTTTGGAAACAGGGACACCTGATATAGAACGATAATAGACAAGCAAACTATTTGACAGTTAGGTTAGAACTTATAAACATAGGCCATATTTCATTTATTTCGTTTAGGTAAAACCAGTGATACAGCTTGACCTCTCCGTAGTACTAGCTTTCATACATTACGGAGTTCATTTAAAATGGTGGTTCGGGAAAAAGATAAACTGCGTTAAAAACGATTGCGTCAAAGTCGCGGGCACAAGCTAGTAAATAATAATACATCATAATATGCTTGGACAAATTCAAACAGCGCCATCTAGCCTCAAAGTCAGCAAAGCTTGTGTTGTGGGTGTTGGATAACTGATAAACTACTTATGTACTTTATACTCGTGAAGTTGTACCTATAGCACATAGGGCCCGTTCATACGGCGCCGCTAACAAACCGGACAGAAAACGTGTAGGTACGCGTCGCGCCTGTCTAGTCAACGCGTAGCAATTGGTAAGAAAACGTGCAAAAGACATAGACATAGACGTATCTTTATTTGGTCCAATAACACATTAAAAAAAACTTAAAACTAACATAATAAGTACACAGTAAGGAAGCAAGACGATGCATCATCGGACCAAATTGGACCAGCCTCAGCTTAATGCTATGAATGGCAGCAGCCATACACAGCGCTGGTTTTCAGACTGACCCATAATAAAGCTCGATGCGCGCACGACACGAACGTCGTGCTAATACAGAAATTATATTAATACTAATATATATAATACAAAATAAAAGAAAAGAAATATATTTATAGATGTAGAACCTGTGACTTAATAATTATTTATACATATTTTTTTTGAAAACCAATAAATAATATAAGGGACAAACCCGAAAGATGGGCAGCAGCATCTTTCTGGGTACATTAACATATACTGTACTGCGATCGCCAACCCGCCTGCCAAGCGTGGCGATTAAGGCAATTCCCCCCCCGATGACAAGTACACACAAGCCACGGCCCCCAGTACCCGGCGGCCCCGCCATTCCGGACCATGGTAGCGCTCACGGTAACGGCGGGGCAGGGGGTGCGAAAAATCACCGGACGCGATCAGGCTACCGCAAAGAACGACCACTGGCCCTGGCAACATACAATGTCCAGACGAAAAGCTCGTGGAGCTGGAGGAAGTGGTAAGCAGATTACATTGGGACATAATAGGGATATCTGAAGTCCGAAGAAAGGGGGAGGACTCGATAACTCTGAAGTCCGGAAATCTGCTTTACTTCCGGGAGGGCGACCAACTGTCCCTAGGTGGTGTCGGGTTTCTCGTCCACAAATCCCTTGTGAACAACATCGTCAAGATCGAGAGTGTGTCGTCTAGGGTTGCGTACCTTATACTCAGAATTACCAAGCGGTATTCGTTGAAGGTCATACAGGTCTACGCACCGACTTCGACTCACTCCGACGATGAAGTGGAGGCTATGTATGAGCATATAACTACAGCCATACATACCTCCAAGACACATTACACCGTTGTCATGGGGGATTTTAACGCGAAACTGGGCAAACGAAGCGGAGACGAGTTGAGAGTGGGGCAATTTGGAGTTGGAAGTCGGAACCCCCGTGGCCAGATGCTGGCCTGCTTTCTGGAGAAAGAGGGACTCTTTATGATGAACTCATTTTTCGGGAAGCCGGATCATCGCAGATGGACGTGGGTTAGTCCCGATGGTGTCACAAAAAATGAGATCGACTTCATCCTATCTACGAAACGGCATATATTCAATGATGTCTCGGTGATCAATAGCGTAAAAATTGGCAGTGATCACCGCTTGGTAAGAGGCACATTGAATATTAATCCACAGCTGGAAAGATCGAGATTGATGAGGTCCACGCTCCGGCCTGTACCCACCCAAATCAATAACCCCGAGAGCTTTCAACTCGAATTACAAAATCGCTTCGAGTGCCTAGGAGATTGCGTCGACGTGGACGACTACAATAACAGGTTCGTGGAAACTGTCTATACGGTTGGGTCAAAGTTTTACAAAACCTGCCGTACAAAAAGAACAAGCAAAATCTTTGACAATACCCACAAACTCATGGAAGAAAGACGCGCAATGACTCTGCAATCCCCTGATGATGTCTCTCAATTTAGGCGACTTAATCGACAGATCTCCAAGTCTCTGACTCGCGATATACGCCGATTCAATACTATCAACATTGAGGCGGCGATCGAGCGGAATAAAGGCTCTAAAGTCTTTGCGAGAGATCTGTCGATTGGACAGAGCCAGTTGACAAGACTGAAAACGGATGACGGCAGAGTTGTTTCGACCAAGTCCGAGGTTTTGAGGGAAGTCGAGAGGTTCTATGGACAGTTATACACGACAACACGGGCACCTGTTACCAGTATGGCAAAATACCCCAGAGCCAAGTTGACCCGACACTACACCGAAGATATCCCGGACATCAGTCTGCACGAGATTAGTATGGCTCTCAAACAGCTCAAGAACAACAAGGCGCCGGGTGATGATGGAATTACGGCTTAGCTTCTGAAAGCTGGTGGCAAACCTGTGCTTAAGACCCTTCAGAAGCTGTCCAATTCCGTCATCCTCGAGGGAAAAACGCCGGAAACATGGCACAGAAGTATAGTGATATTGTTCTTCAAGAAAGGTGATAAGGCTCTCTTGAAGAACTTCAGACCAATATCGCTGCTGACCCATGTGTATAAGCTGTTTTCGAGAGTCATTACGAATCGTCTCGCACGCAGGTTTGATGACTTCCAGCCTCCCGAACAAGCCGGATTCCGAAAAGGTTTTAGTACCATAGACCACATTCATACGCTGCGGCAGGTTATACAGAAGACCGCAGAGTATAACCGGCCATTATGCTTGGCGTTTGTGGACTATGAGAAAGCCTTCGATTCGATCGAAACTTGGGCGGTGCTCCAGTCTCTACAGCGGTGCCAAATTGACTATCGATATATCGAAGCACTGAAGGGTTTGTACGAAAACGCCACTATGTCAGTTCGTCTCCAGGATAAGACCACAGAACCTATACAGCTGCAGCGGGGTGTTAGACAAGGTGATGTCATATCACCGAAGTTGTTCACTGCTGCACTGGAGGATATCTTTAGGCTTATGGACTTGGACGGACTTGGCATCAATATTAACGGCGAGTACCTTACTCACCTCAGATTTGCTGACGATATCGTAGTCATGGCTGAAACCCTGGAAGACTTGGGCAAAATGCTCGATAACCTCTGTAGTGCCTCTCAACAAGTAGGTCTTAAAATGAACATGGACAAGACGAAAATTATGTCGAATGTCCATGTTGTGCCTACTCCAGTGACCGTTGGAGGCATTCCACTTGAAGTTGTTGACGACTATTCATACCTAGGACAAATAGTTCAGTTAGGTAGGTCCAACTTCGAGAAAGAGGTCAATCGACGTATCCGACTCGGTTGGGCAGCATTCGGGAAGCTACGCCATATATTTTCGTCCCAATTACCGCAGTGTCTCAAAACGAAGGTCTTTGACCAATGTGTGTTGCCAGTGATGACATACGGAACCGAAACGTGGCCGCTCACTGTGGGCCTTATAAGAAAGCTTACTGTTACCCAAAGGGCAATGGAAAGAGCTATGCTCGGAGTCTCTTTGCGCGATCGAATCAGAAATGAGGAGATCCGCAAGCGAATCAAGGTCACCGACATAGCTCTAAGGATTGCCAGACTGAAGTGGCAGTGGGCAGGGCACATAGCTCGAAGAACAGATGGCAGATGGGGCAGTAAAGTTCTCGAGTGGCGGCCACGTGCCGGAAGACGCAGCGTGGGTAGGCCTTCCACAAGGTGGACTGACGACCTGGTAAGGATCGCAGGTACCAGCTGGATGCGAAAAGCACAGGACCGGCCTTTATGGAGATCTTTGGGGGAGGCCTATGCCCAGCAGTGGGCGTCTTCTGGCCGATATGATGATGATGATGATGAAATAATATATGAGAATAAGACGAGGTGACTGTGTGGGTACTGCACGACTGTGCGATGACTGCGGCCGCTATGCGTTTGATTACAAATGCTTTTTTTATACCACTAAGGCGGCAAACAAGCTTACGATCTGCCTGATGGAAATGTCACTGTGTGTTTCCTTCCTACATTCCTATCCTCTCCTTTTTGACGATTGAAAGAGATATTTAATGTCCTATTCTATAAATAATTTTTGACTTTGACTTAGAAATCATAAACTTCTTGTTAATGGTATAGAAACCAAAATTGCTTAAACATTTGAAACAAAGCGTGCAGAAATCGTGTACGTCTGTATGAGCTTTTAAGCTCTCATTATGAAACAAATACGCTTGTAAACAAACGCTTTGACTTAGTTCTGTTAATTTACATTTTAGCTTTCACACAAACCGCTGTGTGGCTTAGCATTTATAATGTACTAGTGGACCCGGCGCGACTTCGTTCGCGTGGCGTACTACCGTTACCCCTACCCTACCCTACCCTACCCTGTAGCTTCCCTACACCTACCCTATATCTACTCTACGCCTTCCTTACACCTACTTTACCTCTACCGTTTTTTTTTGCTTATGAACCTACTTCTTGAATCACTCTATCTATTGTTGAAAGCCGCATGAAAATCCGTTGCGTAATTTAAAAGATCTAAGCGTACACAGATACATACATACATAAGGACAGACGGCGGAAAGCGACTTTGTTTTTTACTATGTATGGATAGATACAAGGTCTCCCACAAAATGCACCGACGACCTGATAAAGATCGCAGGTACCCGCTGGATGCGGAAGGCACAGGACCGGCCTTTGTGGGGATCCTGGCGTCTTTCAGCTGATATGATGATGAATAAGGAATGTAACTCGTTGCCTGCGATCCCTGATTATTAAAATCTTGCCTTAAAGGCTAGAGTGAATAGGCTGTTCCTAGACAGGCATACCCCATCTTTGGCCGCATCCAGGGTAGATGGCGGCCAATAGCCTGGCCACTACAACGCCAATAAAAAAGGTAGTCGATCCCATACATAATAACCGATTTCGATACCTATATATTAAACTCATAGGAAGCTACACTATTTCCGAATGCCATAGGGTGCATTGATCCCGGAGTTGGCCTGGGGTGGTGGAACGAGGGTGGCAATATTACAAACGGACGCAGTCGCGGGGAAAATCTGGCAAGTAATAAATTGTCACGCTTTGTAGTTTCGCTGCCGCATGGAGCGTTTGTCTCATACCATTTCACAATAATACAGAGGCATTTACTACTGCTTTTTGATGAAGCAGCTGGAAAGTCGGCCGAGCGGTTATGGTATACGACTCGTAAGCGAGAGGTACCGGGTTCGAATCTCGCTGCGGTCATGTAAAGATAACTCTTTTCTGATTAATGTACATTAGTTGAATACTAACCGATGCTCCTACGGTGAGGGGAAACATCGTGATGAAACCTGAATATTCAGGCGACCGAATGTGTAACCACGATCAGATCTGGACAGGTTCCCCTGATAGCAGGGTCATGGAGGTCAGATGGTTCCACTGGAATTACCTAATCTGCCAAATCCTAGACTATGGTCAAAGCGGACCCCATACCCTCGTATGCGATAGCCCAACCGGGACAATAACGCCGATATGATTATTTTTTTATATTGAAAAATCAGCTCTAGTAGGTAAAGTGGCAGCGTGCTAGCGATAACCAAACCAAAGTTAGGCAAACGCACGCAGAATCTAAGCTCCGATGACCATTTTGTAATTTGATGCTATTCGAACTTCAGCCTGGCCTTCAGCCTTCAACTTGGCCGTGTGGTGTCCGGCAGAGTAGAATAGCACCAACCCCTTACATTCATGGGTGTCGTACAAGGCGACTAATGTTTTTGAGGCAAAAGATCAAGAGTCTCCGTAGTCTGGATATTGGGCAGCAGCAATTTCCATTATTATATTTAAACACTGCGATCTCCAACCCGCCTGCCAAGCGTGAAAATTATGGCAATAACCTCCACTTTCGTGGAAGAGGCCCTAAGTCCTGCAGTGGACTGTTACGGGCTGTGATGATGATGATGATGATGATGAACTTCAGCACCGCAAAGAACTCGTACAGGTATGCTCCATCTTCGTGCTTCCATCGTTATTCAGCACTAGGTGAGATAAAATGAAAAAAAGAAGAAAAAAGACATGATCCCTCCTTTCTGATCCCTAATACTCTTCGAAGCGAAGAAATCCAATTCACTGCACTGAACAAATTTCTCGTGAGGCGGATGTTCGCTGCACTATCACGGATGCTATACGGATGTGGAGTTCCGTTGGCGCGTCGTAATACGGGCAATTGCGTAGATTGCATTCCACAGAGGCGAGGGTTCTGCACTGTGATTTTTCACAATACGGAAGTGATATCTGAAGCAAGGGTTAGCAGTTCTGACTACAGTCTGGCTTCAATATCTCTGAGTTTTTGTTAGGCTAGACCGACGACAGACATTCGTGTTACCGCCGCCAAATTACAAATATCATAGAATATTTTTAAATAAATATATATTTATTTGACAAGTAGTACAGTAGGTATTAAAATTCTGATTAGGGGTTCCAAAATTACTTCAAGAATTTTTATTAAAAGAAATATTTGCATGACAGAAATAAATTAAATAATGCTAATACTAAATTACAAAATAATATTTACAAATAAAAAACTTGCCCCAAGTCCCTTGTTAAAGGAATTGTTCCCAAAAGGCTGGCCGCATTGCCTCGCTGTATCGCGAGGTTGATCCTTTGGCCAAGGTATTGGCCAGCCTTTTGGTCGTGCGAAGCGTTAACCAGGCGCTTAGACAACTCTCTGAAGAGAGTATAGGCGCCTGGACCCTACGGCCCAAGGGTTTTTACGCCGAACGGCGTAAATAGATTATCTCCGCTGAGACCAGCATATTTCCGCCGTTTGAAATTTTCTGCCGAAGCGGCAGCGGAACCGGCATTGACATTCGTGGATGGAATATGTGACGGTGCAAGGGTATCGACGCAGGTAGCGTCCCAAACCAAAGACCGCCTCATCTTTCAAGGCACGAGTGCCATACCGTCAGGCCTTTTTCCGTCGTCTCTCGCCGGTACATTTGGCTCCAGGATGGCGGGAGAACCAGCAGTGGTAAAGGCCCGACAGATGATGTCGTTCAGTTCTGCATGCCGCGAAAAGTGAAACGAAAAAAAAAATGCCGCCCGGCGCTCCTACAACACGACAACTCATGATGCCCAAGTTGCGACACTGCATGGCCACAAATGCATGACGGGCCACGAAGGGTACACTAAGGCGAAGAGCCGTGGCAACTCTAAATGTAGGTATATCCAGCAGGGTGCCAATAGTGGATGATGGAAGTGACTGAAGCCATAGGCCTGACTCCCATTCGCCGACAGCCAGGAAGCGGGCACGCACTGCAGGATCGGTTGACGTATCAACCAGATTATCCCGCACCAAACTGCAAAGCGGCTCGTCCCAAAGTTTCTGTGAGGAAGAGGTGGACAGATATTCAGTCCTCGGGCAGGCTAAAGTCCATAAATTCCTGGCCTCTGTCATGTATGCCACCTCACACGCGTTGGTAGACGTGAACATTTTCTTAATATAAATTTCTTATTTACAAAGCCCGTCATAACAGAGGTCTGCATTTGGCTAACAATATTTCCTGCTATTTACTATAATTACTATTGATATAAAATCAGTTGCTTATATACTTAACCTATTTATTATTAACACGATAAGAAGAAGTTGCTTGTAAAATTTCGTGATGAAACTTACCTATGATCTAATCTGGTCTGGTTCTCTTTGTAGCAGGGTCACGAAGGTCAGATGGCAGTCGCTCCACTGCAATTATATGATCTGCCAAATCCTGGATTATGGTCAAGGCGGACCACAGTCCTCGTGCGCGAGGGCACAACCCGGTACATTAACGCTAACATGATTATTTTTATGATTATAGCTGCTTGTAAAATTTGAATTTACGTCATTTTCACCATAAATAACGAAAATTTCACAGGTAAATATTCTAATTAATAGTAGATAAGCGCCAACTCAGGCTAGGAGAAGCACAGAATATTACCTAATTAATATCAAGGTAAAAGTTAATATTGGTTCGTGGAAATTGTTGTCCAATTAATGTCGGGCTTTGTGATAAAGTAATTCAACGCCGAAAATGTTCATAGAGGAATATACTTACTACAAAATAATGCATGGTACTTGTACATCAGCAACGTATGTAGTTTCGACTAACGTGTTTTCGAGTTTACAAGCTGCCTTATGAGATCGAAAAATTTGCTTGTATAAAAATTACGGATTTGTTATTTTCGCCAAACAAAACTGCAACTTCATATGCTTGGATTTTTATCCAGACAATCAAAGCTTCGTCAAAATCTTTTCAGTAATTTTGCGTGAAGAGATGCAATCTTATAAACCTTTTTTTATGTCATACGTTAGGCAAACAAGTAAGGGACCACCTGATGGAAAGTAGTCAGCCCTGCCTATAGACAGGAGTATTGCCAATGCGTTGCCCACCACTATAACAAGTTGCTCTGGCAGCAAAAAGAGAAAGGCCCCTCCAGTAACAAAGCTACGGTTCCTCAAATCCCCACCCTATGGAGCACTGGAAATCTTACTCATCGGCAAGAACGTATTTAAAATACTATTTTCGGCTGTTGCGGTATTGTGTAAGGTGGAGGTACTTTCCAGTCAGGCGGCTCCAATACGAGCGGGTTACCCTGCTATCTTATTTCTCTTAAACTAGTGACAGACGCTCTGATTCGGCTGGAGCCGTATCCTTACAAAGTACAAAATAAAATCGCTTTCGGATTAATTCGGCAAGTTACAACTTTAATTTGAGTGACTATAATAATCATCTTGGCCTTAATGTACCAGTTGTGCCCTCGAGCACGAGGGCTCGTTGTCCGCCTTGACCATAACCAATAATCCGCCTTTAATTCCAGTGGAGCGACTACCATCTGACCTCCGTGACTCTGCTACCAGGGCAACCTGACCAGATTGGATCATGGTTACCAATTCAGTTGCCTGAATTCGTGTTCAACTAATGTAAATAACTCAGAAAAGGGGTTGAGCTTGTGACATGGACAAAACTATAATCACTTCCTTATCACTTATGACCTTAATTCTCCAGTTGGAAACGCCTTTTAGAAATCGGAGCGATGCGTAACAATTATATAAGTGATACATAAATGGACCTCATTCTATAAGCAATTATGTGACCAGATTCCCCTGATGTGCAATACTACAGTGCAATTTCAAATTCGCTCTCACCCATTGCAACGGAACAATTAGCTGGCGCGAGCAATTTCCAGGGCAGAATTACTTTGCGAGTAATTTGCAGGGAAATATTACTAGGCCATTTCATAATAGGAACACAATGGTGTATTAACAAAGGGAGTGCATTAACTGCAAATTTGTGGTTCATGGTATTGTATATTACATGGTGCTATCTCTAAACGAACACGCAGCTAGGGTAGGTCTTCCACAAGCTGGACCGACGACCTGGTAAAGATCACAGGTACGAGCTGGATGCGGAAGACACAGGCTGGCCTTTGCGGATATCTCTGGGTGAGGCCTATGTTCAGCAGTGTGCGTCTTTCGGCTGATATGATGATGATCCCTAAATGGGGTGCAGGACATCTTAATTCTGTACTGCACATCTTCAAAAGCTATAGAGTTTTACGAACGAGGAAGAGTTAATATTGTCATGGAAGAAGTAACAGGTAGGACTAGGAAAGATATTGATTCTGACTGTTGTGTCCATATCATCATCATATTCTAGCTAGCTAACAGCCGACTCCGGCTTCTGCCAGCTGTCTTCTCCATTGGTGAAATGGCATTGGTTCTTCGGCAACCTCGCGTCCTTGGCTCTTGCCACGGCTTCAGCTTTTTCGTTCGAATCCAATAAGACGTTTGGACTCTAGCGAGAGTTATATATTGAACTGCACTCGCACATTCATTTTCAATTCTTACTTCCGCTGTCTATGACATCATAGCTGTAGGTGGGGGAAGGTGAAACATATATTTTTGTATTATCGCCGGATGGATCTTCACAACAACATTACTTACATTTTTCTAACTTTTAAACTTTAGAGGTATGAAGCTTTCAAAAGTACACATCTTTCGTAATACAATTTATCTGGAATGCCCGTTGCGACGAGGAAGACCTCCATCGAATTCATGTCAAAAATACTCATTCTTACAGTAATGACATAATTTAATATAGTAGCATTTTCTCTTTATTTTAATGCGCTAACTACTAACAAGGTAAAAGGAAGATACAGAAATCTGCTAAGAGGTTGTCTCTTCTGACCTACTACAGATTATATCATGCTTTAATTGCCTCCTGAGGACGCAGCTGCGATCCGTTTTGCTTTTATTAAAATTTTCTCTGTCTTCGCTTATATTACCTGCTAGTTTTGCTTACGGCTCGTAATATTAAAGCGAAATATTTGAAATCGCTCATAAACGTTTTAATATTCTGTAGCGATGCGGATATTTCGTGTAACTTTTATTAATCATTATGAAATAAATCGTCAAGGTTCACCATGTTACCTACCTTCAGTGTCACAAAATTATCTGAACCGGTGAAAGCGTCGCTGTTGTTGGCATTGCCATGACATTTCAAAATGGCGGCCCTTAGTTCCAGTTTTGGCCACCAGATCAGATAAGTTTGTGGCACTGTACCTGTTACTTCCTATATTTTGTTGCAGGTCGGGCGTATCTATGGGTGTCAAAGCTCAGTGGAGTGCCATAAACTGAACTAACCCGGTGGTCCAAGGTGCTAAGTGTCGTCAATTTCAAATGTCATGTCAGTTCAAACAACAGAGACGCTGTCACTGGGTAAGATGAGTTTATTTATTTATTTAAAACTTTATTGCACAGTAATACAATTGGCGGACTTGTTGCATTATAGCTCTTTTGGATTGCCGCTTTTTAGTATTGTAACTGAAATCTCAGTTACATTAAGAAGGAAAGACACTCTAACAATTTTATACTTAACTAGCGGGCCCGGCGCGACTTCGTTCGCGTGGCGTCCCATCCTTACCCTACCCTACACCTACCTTACCTATACCTTTCCTTTTTTCTTACCTATAAACCTTCCTCTTGAATCACCGTCACATGAAAAACGCATCAAAATTGGTTAAGTAGTTTCATAGATACAGACGGCGAGAAGTGACTTTGTTTTATAGTACGTATACATACCAGGACTAAAATCAGTTAAACCAACTTAAGAGCTAAAACCTTCAAGAACAATTTTCCCCGTGGCTTATTTATATTTACCTTAGATTGCCGATTTTACCAGAAACATCGCTTTCGTATACATAAAATAAAATACATAAAGGTAATGTTTTTGATATTAGTACATTTTCTTTTTCCTCAATCTCGGCTGAAGGATAGTAAGGACAAGGCCGAGGACGAAAATCACAAAATCAAATTGTAGAACATTTTCCTTGTACAAAGTTACGGCAAGATGATTTTTTGTTTTTAGTTGAGTGTCTACCTACCAGTATAAATATGTTCTAGCTTTGTATGCTTGACCTGTCCCGCTATACAATTTGATTTTAGATAAGTTCGCCATTTTGTTTGATGTATCTAATTAAGTATGTATACAATCTATATATATATAAATGAATTGCTGTTCGTTAGTCTCGCTAAAACTCGAGAACGGCTGAACGGATTTATCTTATCTTGGTTTTGAAATGTTCGTGGAGGTCTAGGGAAGGTTTAAAAGTTGAGAAAAATTCGAATAATTGCCGGGAAAACCCTCAAAAGGGTAGGGGTAGGGTAGGGTAGGGTAGAGGTAGGGTAGGGGTAGGACGCCACGCGAACAAAGTCGCGCTGGGTCCACTAGTAAAGAATATAATAAGAATATAATTTTTTTTTACTAGTAACAAACGAGCAGACATCAGGGGCTTTATTTTTAAGCCGCTCGCTTCGATTTGAACGGTTTTCAACTTAAATTCTCGGCATGAAAAATTCCATATTTTGATACATGATGGTGATTTTCCCTATTTTTGAACGATACTCTTTCGGTATTGCTAATGTGATTTAATATGTATTGAATTTTTCATGCTGACAATCAAAATTGAAATGTTCGAATCATTTGCCGCCCATAATTTGTGGTAATACAAAAGTATAAACTCATAACAGGGTTCTCTAAGGATAACTCATACTTAGTCTATAGCCACAAGAACACTAACCGATGCTCTTATGGTGAGGGAAAACATCGTGATAAAACCTGCTCATTTAGCCAACTGAATATGTAACCATGATCCAATCTGGTTAGGCTTCCCTGGTAGCAGGGTCACGGAGGTCAGATGGCAGTCGCTCAACTGTAATTACCTGATCTGCCAAATCCTGGATCATGGTCAAGGCGGACCCCGGGCCGTCGTGCGCGAGAGCACAACCGGGACATTAACGTTAAGACGAGTCTATAGCCACAAGCAAATTAGAGCATCCTCTTGCCGTCGACCTCGGTTGCATCCCATCACTAAATCTAAGACAAAGAGACCGCCTTCCATTTGTCAGTTTAACAAGCATGTCTCAAGAACGGCAGTACAGCACTTTATTACGCCAATTTAGTGCTCTGGCCGCAATCCGAGATAGGACACCAGTAATTTTCACTCAATTAGTGTTGTATCGTTGTCGATTAATTTATCGATGGTACAGTCGGCTGCGGATAGGGATGAACGGAGAAAGAAAACATGTGCCGGCCCCAAATTAATGCGATAAGGACAGACAAATGATGATAATGGTACAGTCGGCTGCAGAGAGAACTGATCCCCTATTTTACATTTAATATATGTTAGGGGGGTCCAGTCACTCGGCTGCTGACTACTAATAGCTCTAAAAGCATTGTAGGGGATAGTACGATGGTAAAGTTCACATAACGAACAATTGCTCAAAGCACTGCCTATGATATATCATCATTTCAGCCGGAAAACGCAAACTGCTAACTTGGTGGTATAAAGAAAATCTGCTGTGCATAGACCTCCCCCAGATCTCCACGGCGGCCGGTCCTGTGCCTTCCGCATGCAGCTGGTACCTGCGATCTTTACCAGGTCGTCGGTCTACCACGGTAGGAGGCCTACCCACGCTTTGTCTTAAGGTACGTAGTCGCTACTCGAGAAATTTCCTGCCTCATCGGCCATCTGTTCGTCGAGCTATGTGCCCTTATATACACAGACGGTAGAATATGTACAATTATGAATCAACCTCTAAAATAAATAAAACAAAAATCTGATTGTCAAGGCAGGTGTGAGTCTCGTCGTCGATAATTGGTCAAGAATAAGAAATGTAGTAGTTCCCAAGCTAATTAATAAACTAATTCCCAAAATAATTAATAAACTAAGTCAAAAGCTCATTAAGATTTACCGAAAAACAAAAACAATACAGCTTTAGGGCCTTTTGAAATTTATCTTAACAAAATTTACCTGATAGGAATTTTAGTAAATCCTATTAATTATTGGAACCTTAAAGAAATCAAAAACTTTCCGCCGAGCTTTTCCGAAAACACACTTTCTAGGAAACCGGAGAACTAATTGGTTGATCCCTAATTAGGTTTCCCGGGGGCATTAGCAAATTGTTTCGCAAAAAGAATCTTTATTACCAAGCTCTCGCAGAGGAAATTAGTTGGAAAATTAAATTTTTTCATAATTAAAATGACATTATACGTCACGGGACAAAAATCACTGTACGACACAAACTTAAAGACTAACAAGGATATTTTGGCACGTGGCCGAATACAGAATTGTCGCCGCAATCTTGTAAACTGTCACTTTTGACAGATAGCTGGAGTTGATGTTTGACAACCAAATGTCAAAAAATCCTTGTACGTCTGTATCTGACCCGGTGGCAACGTCGCTGTTGTTGGCATTGACATGACTTTTTAAATCGTCGACACTTATTTCCAATTTAGGCCACCGTAAGTTTGTGCCACTGAACCTAAAAATGCAGCTCCCATTTTCTAGACCACGGAAATTCTAGGTCCTAGCTGCCTTTATGAGCATAAGGAATCTGTCCTTATGCTCTAAGAAACTAACTCCAAATTCTTAAAGAGAGGATTTTTAAAACGACAAATTAGTCGCCTTGCATTCAATGTAAATAATTTTATTCAATTTAAGGTTTTATAAACTCTTATTACACAAGGTTAAAAGCTATACTTTTTAATCTTTACACGTATCAGAAAAAGAGAAATTGTTACTTTCCTTTTCAAGTGTTTCTCTTTTTTTCCCTTCCCTTCCATTCTTCTAGAATACCAATAAAACGCCTAAACCAGCACATAAATCCATACCTACGTACAACAAACACTAATTCTTTGAAATATGTTAGGGTTTATGTTCGCAAGTCGTGTGTCAAAGCGAAAGAAAATATAATTTCCTGTTGGGAAATGTTGCGTGCACCTGCCTCGGCTATAAGGTCCAATATTGGCTGGCAGGTGACGCGAGCTTGGCTATTACTGACGTATACAATATCGCCTTGAAAATCGTTCCTTATACCGTATACGCTTTTGTAGGCGAGATGGTTCGTGCAGGCTTCGAGGAAAAGCTATACTTCCTTCCAGCTTTGGTGTCTAGTGGCAGAGTCGAATTGTTTGCAGTGAATACATTTTCTGTTTGTAATTTTGATAGTATAGTATTATAGAATTTTTTATGATTATCTTGTATTTATGTATAGTATCACATATATATATTATTTATTTAGAAGCATCTAAGTTTATTTGTTAATTAATATGTTCTGCTACTACTATTTACTCTTGCACTACTTACTAGTTTATGTGAAACATTACCTCTTCCCAAAGGTTGTCTGGGAGAGATCCCTTACAGCGATAAGGCCGCCTTTGCGCGCATGTACATTATACTGATTCTTGTATATTGTCCTTTAATATGTGTGCAATAAAGAGTTTTTACTTACTTACTTACTTACTTACTAGTGGCTTCTTTTGCAGAATCAGGGCACGCACTCTATAAGTGGACGACTTAGTTTCGAGTCTCAGAGTATCAATAATCTGTGGTCCCAGTCGAAACTGATCTGATGTTGACATTTTTAATACCATGGGTTTTCTAAGAAGCAGCTATTGTGATGTAACCTATTCGTGCTTTTGAGGATATTTGTAACGTCGAGAATCTTGGTTATTTTTACCGTGGTAAAAAAACCCGATATGTGTAGTGAAGGTGTGAATAAGCACGAAAGTCTTCCTATATTTTTAAAATTACTGAAAACATTGTTGCCCACCAAACCATTGCCATTGTTGTTGTATCCATCCAACCAATTGCCATAACGAGCCCTGTCAGTTTATAGGTAATTACTCAGACAAGACTAAGTATTGTTTCTGAATACGGATATTAATTCTAAAAGGTCTTAAGATCCGGCTCTTTCTCTCAAAACGTTGATACAAAACCGTGACGTCAGAACCAAGTATGGCGGCGACAGTCCAGACGAACTCCACCACCTGTAGAGAATCGTAATCTTATAAGTCCAACTAAACCAGTGAGAAACCCCAAAGCTTTCTCACAAAATAAAACGAAATAACCTTCATTGAAGCACATTGCTTTGCTAAAGAATTCGTGGAATAGAAACGGTTGCAGTAAATTTTGAACCAGTTTCTCCAATACCGTATGTTGTTCAAAGACCGCTTTTAAAGTTCTAACAGTTAAGCTTTTGGTGTAGAGAATCGGGAATGCACTCTTGAATGTAAGTGGTCAATATTCTGTTTTAACACGTAAAGTTCTTCAGTATAAATTTTGATTTCGGCCATGAACCAATGAGTCTTTTCTGACTTATGTACATTAGTTGAATGCTAACCGATGCTCTTACGCTGAGGGAAACATTGTGATGAACCGCCCTTTCAGGCGACTGAATGTGTAACCATGATCCAATCTGGTCTGGTTCCCCTGGTAGCTCGTTGCAGCGGCCTCAAAGTACGAAACGCCTACCACTCCGGTTCCCGGGCCCCGACAGCGTTTTATTTCGAATGCCTAGGCATCGCATAAACATATGAGAGTGCCACTAGGCCAAGCCGTAGATTTTTTGACAGTTGATTTTTGTGAAACATACGTCAAATGTCTTTTAATATACTCATATCTAACGTCAAAAAGGCGATTTTAAAATTTTTTTTTTTTGCAACTTATCGAACTGTACTGTAGTATTACCTATTGTGTTCTATGGTATTATCTATGCTAAATTGATACTCACACTCTTCCATTACCCCCCCCCCCCCCCCCCCCCCTCAACTTGGAACAAAAGAGAGTGCCACTAGGCCAAGCAGTCGATTGTTGACAGTCCGCTCAGGCTTAGCAAAATTCATTTTCGGCCCGATTTTTGTGCGAATAAATTTCATTGTTATCACAAGGCCCAACTTATACGAGGGACGGGGAAAGATTTCATTTATTTCATATTTGCCCAGCAGATTTACTTTCGGAACTCAGTGGGCCGAGCAAACTGGAATGGAGGGCTATTTAAGCTTCTCGTCGTGAGGAAATTCTCTATGCTTGAGACAGTGACGAGAGTTGGCGGTAGGAAATTACAGTGCGATAAAAATAACCATCTTGGAGCGTTGGTGACCTAGTGGCAAATGTATTCGACTCGCAAGCCGGTACCGGGCTCGAATCCCATTGCTCATATGTACCAATGACTCTTTTCTGAGTTATGTACGTTAGTTGAACACTAACCGATGCTCTAACGGTGAGGTAAAACATCGTGTTGAAACCTGCACATTCAGGCGATTAAATGTGTAACCATGATCCAATCTGTTGAGGTTTCCTTAGGAGTACGGTCACGGAGGTCAGGGCAGTCGTTCAAGTACTAAGTTACGGGAAACAAAAATGCAGAACTCAGGTTACGCTGGCTACCTTACGTTACCTGGCTACGTTACCTGGCTACGTTCAAAACTAAAGCCCTTACAATCATTGTTGCAGAAATATTACTTTACGAGAGGTAGGGCATAGCGAGGTAACCCGTTCGAATTGGAGCCGCCTGACTAGGGAAGTACCTCCACCTTACAGAATACCGCAGCTAAACAATACTCTTTTAAATAGTATTGTGTTTCTGCCGGTAAGGTCTCCAGTGCTCCATGGGGTGGGGAACCGTGGCTTTGGCAGTGGAGGGGCATTTGCCTTTTTGCTGCCCGAGCAACGTGTTATAGAGGTGGGCAACGCATTGACGATGATGTTGATGTTGCTAATGTCTACAGGCAGTTTTGACCACTTTCTATTAGGTGGCCCGCTTGCCTGCTTACCGTATGACATAAAAACACACAGCGATACAACCGCCGGTAAAAACTGGACACGAGCAACGAACTCCAACAAAACCAAAGAACGACGACGAAAGGCGGAAAAAATCAACGAAAACTGGACGAAAACACACAGCCTTAAAGCAGGGCCCTCAAGGGAATTATTCAAAGTATTACAGGAACTGTTACCGGACCGATTTCGTACTGCGGCCTCATAAAGAAGCCCATACGTGACTTGTACTAGTTAGGGCCGGTGTCGGTTATGGGATATAAGCGGGTAACATGGTCGTTATTTCCGAACGAATTCGATTAGCAGTAATAGCTATCGACTCATCATCACCATCGTCATCATCAGGCCTCGGGCTCGAGTTTCGCCTTCCTACTCTTGGTCCACTTCGCTCGGTCTTCGGCATCGATATTATCATTAAAAAAATCGGTTGTCTGTAAAGTCGGTTTACTGACGATAGTTGAACGTGATAACGTCATAACTTCATACTTGACGAAAACATGTAAATGTATTATTGAATAGCAGCTGTCCACGCAGACGCATCTCTCACTCAAGTAGAAGAGAGACAGATGTCGAACGCTGCCGAACGCTGCCGAACGCGGAGGCTTGCACTTCAAGCCTCAGAGCGAGGTAACGACGGTAACGACGCATGAGTCATGTTTTTTCGTGCGTGCAGCCGGCTCCATCGATTTATAAGACGTTATCACGTCAAAATGAAAATGACAAAAGTAAATAATGCTGTTGGTTAAACTAGTTTAAATTATCTACAGTGACAGCCTCTTCTGAGAGCTACAACAAACATCCAATGTCAAATTCTCGCCCTTGTGTATTTACGTTATACTTATAACAAATATACAAACACGTCCCAAAAACAATTACATTATTTGTGCGATAAATACGGTAAAAGTTTCTTCGATTTCTGTAACTCCCCGCATATAGGTACAGAAGACCTTATCAAGCTACCCAAAACTAGTTTTTAAGGAGCTAACATTTCTAGAAGCTAGCTAATCTTATACTGGATTTGCTGTTGACTGATGTATTAAATATTTCATGAAAACATGAAATTACAGGCAACTACGCTCACTACGTTGTAATTAAATACCCAAGTTCTCTACATAATTAATTTTAACATATTCTAAAGGCGAAACCAGTAATAAACACATGCTCAGAAATTACGGAATCTCTGCTCTTTATATCAGAAATTACTAACAGTATTTTCAGAACAAAGTTAAGATTTTTATACCACCTAATTCGTAGCAAAAGAGCGAGTTGTATTTGTCTGGAATTGGAAAAGAGAAAAGACACTCTCTACATTATAAAGACAAACTGGCAATCGGGCCCCCTGATGGAATGTGGTCACCGCTGCCTACAATATGTAGTAAGTACACGTACCATGGCCGAGTGGTGTCTGGCAGAGTAGAATAGCACCAATCCCTTACACTCGTGGGTATCGTACAAGACGACTAATGTATTCGAGGCAAATTGGGCTGCAGTCTGTTACATTCTTATATTTATAACACTGCGATCTCCAACCCGCCTGCCAAGCGTGGAGATTATGGCAATAACCTCTCCTTTCGTTGAAGAGGTCCTACAGGGGACTGTTATGGGATGTGGTTATGATGATGACTTACGTACCAATCCAAAGTGAACATGATGAATGACATTCACTGGATCAAATCAGCAATGTTCTCAAATAAACTGGGGTCTGAAGTGGTAAGAATAAAAGGAGATGTATGAAAAAAGTTGTGGATATATGCGAGACTAGGGAGTTGTGTCAGGACAGAGCAAAGTAGCGGTCCATAGTCTCTGCCTACCTTACCTGTGGGACACTGAGCTTTATGTGTGTATGACATGCAAAGTGGACGATCGAAATCCGACTCTTGTTCTAGGCTAGTCTCTTACCTAGATCTTAAAACGACGACCACGAATGTTAATGTAAAAATAATTAATTTTATTCTTTGCATAACGTGCCACGTATTATTTTCTTAGAAACTAGAAACTAACCTATCATGTTCCAGTATCATCCTACATCTCACACCTTACACCGGACGCCAACGAATTCTCCTCGCGCACCTAGCTCCAGGGGTCACTTAGACAAATGACGTCATCAATACTGACGGATCGCCCGCACGTATCGCTATCTCGCTCACGCCCGGGGTGCAACCCCACGTCTTTGTCGAGAGAGAAATCATTTAGTTCTTGCGAGTGGTCGTTTGAGCGAATCGCTGCGGGCGGGATGAGTGGTTGATAGGATTTTTTCGGAAAGCGGTCGTGTTTAATGACGTCACACGGTGCTGGGCTGTTAATAGACGATGCGGAGGATTCCTGACAAATGGGTCGGTTTATGACGATTAATAGTACAAAGATGTAATGTCACATGTGGGTATTATTTTCGGGTCATCAGAGTGGGATGAATAAAAAATAATGTTGTCGTTAATGTCCCGGTTGTACTCTCGCGCACGAGGGCCCGAGGTCCGCCTTGACCATGATCCAGGAATTGGCAGATCAGATAATTACAGTATAGCGACTGCCGTCTGACCTCCGTGGCCCCGCTGCCAGGGGAACCTGACCAGATTGGATCACGGTTACACATTCAGTGGCCTGAATGTCCAAGTTTCATCACTATGTTTTCCTTAAGAGCATCCGTTAGTATTCAATTAATGTACATAACTCAGAAAAGAGTCATTGGTACATGGCCGCAGTGGGATTCGAACCCGGTACTTTTCGCTTTCGAGTTAGATTACAGAGTGGGATAAAACCTTGAAGTAAATCGAAATGACAGTTCTCAGAACAAACTTTAGCAAAGAGAGGACGCCATCGCCTGTCATTTTTGCATCACACACCATGCTAGAAAACTACCTACACAGAATTAAAGGAAACTACTTACACAGAATTTAAGGAAACTGCCTACACAGAATTCCTTATTATTTCTTTATTATCGGGTGTTTTTTAAGTTTGACGTGATTTTGTAATTTTCGCTATTGCGCGAAAAGCGACGGTGATACCACCAATCTCTAGTACTTATTCGAGTGAAGTTAGTTAAAAGCCCGTCCTATTTTTAAAATTGACAAAAAAAATATTTTAGTATGAGGTAGTTAGTTTTTTAACATGCACGCCGTCTGCCTTTCTGATTTTGCTCTGTCTCTTCCGTAGGTCTGCTGTAAGATATTTCTTACGAAATAAGCTGTGCCTGTTGTGTTGTTTTTCTTTAATCAATATTGTATACCTGTTTTTGTGCACAATAAACTGTTAAATAAAATAAATAAACAAATAAAAAAGAGGGCTGTTATAAGTTGGATGTATGTATCTCTTGTTTTAAGTATTTGTCTGTGGCATCGTAGCTCCAGAGCGGGTGGACCAATTTGGATGCGGTTCTGTATTTGAAACCCAGTTTAATCAAGATAATTTTTAGCTTAGTTTCATTAAAATCGATTCAGTAGTTTAAAAAACATTTGAGTTTTCTAAACCGTTATCCGACTTACAATATGACATGTGCGTAGATATATTTAATTTGATTTGTATGACCTAAAACTCTGAATTATTGTATGTCCGTGGGCAGACCACAGAGCTCTCTGTATTTACTTAAGATCTGTATATTATTTATAATTATATATACCAACCTGCGTCTCACAATAAAAGTATTTGAATTGAATTTGTATTGAATTAAATTGACTTTTTCTGTCGTTTAGGTCAATACCGCAGAGACGGAACAGCATACGCTGTATTTTCTCGTATTCGATTCGAATGCAGCGTAAACTCGCCTAGACTATTTTACAATTTAGCTCAAAGAAAGCCAAACACTTACTGTTACATAAGAACAGAACGCTACGCTTAGAAACACTTACTTTCCAGAATACAAATAGACTAACCTTAGCTTACGAATGGCGACGAAACGCGTTTTATCCAAACAACAAAATGAAACAAATGTAGAGTGCCACAAACATATCCGAACCGGTGACGGCGTCGCTGTTGTCGACAACAAGGCGACATTTCAAAACGGCGACACTTAGTTCCTATTTTGGCCACCGGGTCAGATAACTTTGTGGCATTCTAGACGCTGATGGTGGCATTTGTTCACGCACAAAGTTTGAATGTCAAGTCTGTGAGTACGCTGTACGTGATAGAGGCGTGTTGTCTCTATTTATCTCCGTCATACGGTAGGGGTGTAAGGGAGATGCCTATAAGGAGTGTTGAAACTTTATCGATATGGTGTAGGTAGGTAAAAGAACTAGTCTAGTTGGACACCTTCTCGTGCGATACCTCTGTGTCGCAAGACAGTAGTCTTTCTGACTAGCGTTCATTAGCCAGTGATGACTTATAGAACAGAGACGTGGTTACCCACGGTGTATATAGAACACTCAATGTCACTCTGTGTGCGATGGAAGGGCTATACTAGGCCACTTTCCATCAGGAGCTTGCCTGTTTGCCTGCAGTGTAGATAAAAAAAGAACAATATATAAAACAACACATTCTCATAGAAATTCAAGTACATACACCTGAATAAAACGTCTACTAATAATTACAGACTTCGAATCCCGCATACTAGCGTTCATTTGTTATTTCAAAGCTCAAACGAGCTTCCGCACCACATTTTGGGGTACTAAGCTTTATTAAGCGTTCCTCTGTTGCGTTACGATGCATTTAGACCAATCGAGGCATTCGTCTAGGCAGCGTGCTTGCGAGACCGATAACGAAAGTTAATCGAGGCCGGGAACTGGATGGGTGACCGTCTCATACGTTGAGGCTAGCAGAACTTCGGCACCGCAACGTGCTCGCTACTCGTTACGTGTGGGAAAGAGTGTTTGAGTTTTTTTTTATGTCATACGGCAGATAAACAGATAAGCCGGCCACCTGTGGAAAGTGGTCACACTGCTGCCTATAGACATTACTAACAATGAGGTTTTTTTTTTTAATATTATACAAGACAGGCATTTGACCGCCATCTCACCTGTTGGTAAGTGACGATGCGGCCCGACAAGCATGCCCGTCTTGGAACAGCCTATTCACTCCAGCCTTGAAGGCATCCAGATTATATTGATCAGGAAACAATTGGCATATTGCTAATGAGGCATCTCTAAAAACCCTGGGACACATTCAAGACCTGAGACCCAAATCCCACCCCATGGGGCACTGGAGACCTTACTCAGCGGCTAGCAACATAATACTACTCAAAATTGTATTATTCGACTGTCAGACGCCTCCAATTCAAACTGGATTAAAAGCAAGATATTATAATGAAATTAAAAAGAAGCAACTAGGTATACGAAAGATAAAAATTCCGCGAAATTGCCGTTTGACAATTCATAAATTGTAATCGGTCGCATTTGATATTATATTTAATCCAAATAATACTTAATATTATATTAAGCGGGACTCATACGCAACATACCTTTTCGATATGTTTTTCCGACATTTCAGGTGTAACCCTACCGATGATAATATGTGTAAAGAACGCAAGTTTAGTTTGAAATAATATTATTCTATTCTAATAATTGTCTTGGCGTTAATGTCCCTGTTGTTGTGCTATTGCGCGTGAGGGCCCGGAGTCCTCCAGACCATGTTCAGGTAATTACAGTGGAGCGACTGCCATCTGACCCTAGTTGACTCTGGTTAACATGGGAACCTGACCAGATTGGATCATGGCTACAAATTCAGTCGCCCGAACGTGCAGGTTTTATCACGATGTTTTTCCTCACCGTAACATAATTCGGAAAAGACTCATTGGTACATTGGCGACACTGGGACTTAACCATTAGTCCAGCAACGATTTTAAAATAAATCTGTTCTAAGCTATATAATTTGGGCTTCGCTGCAGATAGGGTAAAGTTTAAGCTGCAGTTCGGGAGAGCAAGTATCCTTATAGCATTATAAAAATGCTCGGGAACAAACATAGAAGCTTCTAGAAGGTATTTCAAGTCTGAATGGAACACTATCCAATTATGATACAATAAGTTTTTGGAGATTAAAGCTGCTCGACTTCGCTCGGACACATTGAGAGATTGGGAGAGGATCGTGCAGCCAAACGTGCTTACCTGGGTCGAATAGCCGGCAAGGGCCCGGTAGGACGGCCCAGTTATCCACGGATGGACGAAAGACCTACGTGAACTCCAAATAAACATACACATAGACAGTAATTTATTCTGATCCCCAATACATCCTTAGCCTAAGGTGAGTACAGTAAATTATAATAAGTGATGTAACGGAAACCGAAATACACTGGGAACAAATCGCGGAGGATGATGACCAATGGCGAATTCTTGTGTAGCCAGCGAAGTGAGTAAGCTTTTGGTCGCTTGGTTAAAATGCACCGTTAGTACAGCTTTGTGCATGCGGAGTTAAAGCTCAAAGCTCTAGTGAGTGCGATTGTAAACTTTCAGTGTTACGTTACTAAGGTAGGTATCTATAGTACTGTAGCATGTGTGCTCGGGCAGGCCCTAGGTTAGGACGGATCCCAAGACAGGAAGGCGTTTGGAGGCCTCATGTCTGGAGGGGCTTTAGGTTAAGTAGGCTTTCAGGTGCGGTTGCTGCTCCCATAGGGCAAGACAGGAAGGCGTTCGGAGGCTTCATGCCTGGAGGGGCTTTAGGTTAAGTAGGCTTCCGGGTAAGGTTGCTGCTCCCATAGGGCAGCCGGGGCTTTAATTAGTTAAGCAGGTTAGGTTAGGTTCGAACAGGTAGGGAGGAGGTCGGTTAGCTTGGATGGTTCGGAGCAAGCAGAACTTGGGTCTTTGGCCTGTCTCTATGAGCACACATCGCACTGGCTAGGCAGGAATTCAAATGGGTTCCATTTGAATTAGACGTAAGATGTCTTATGTATTTTATATGATTCTTGAGTTGACTTTCACAAATATAACTATAATAACTTCTATCTCGAGCTACTAGTATTTATTTAAAAGCCCCCACGATCCCGAGTGTTACAGTACTATGTGTGTGTAGTAGGTAGGTAATTTGTACTTCTAAACTGATATGAATAGGATTTTTAAGAGGAATAGTTTGCATGTTTGTAAGTTTGAATATTGAGGGTAATATCCGAAACTACTAAACCGATTTCGAAAATTCTTTGACTTACAGGAAGTTTCGCTAACCCCGAGTGTCATAGAGAATTTTGATCGCGATAAAATCGTTTACTTCAGTCCCTTTTTACATACAATAATTTTATTTGGCTTAATTATTGCAAGTATGTTTTATTGCAACAAAAGAATAAAAATAAGGTAATGGACGTCCATTAAAATTCAGTTATGACCTTTAAATTCGAATATCTTAACTAATATATAAATTGTGATGTTATGATCTGTAGGTAAATTGTCATTTTAAAAATTCATTAAGCATGTAGCACATTTTGTACCGCAACCACTTCTTAAGTTTAGACTTAAATATTAAATTGGAAGTTGCATTATTTATGTCTTCCAGTAGTCTGTTACATATAGCAGGCGGGGCACATTCAAAATTTGTATAAATATTAAGTATCCGTGTCCTTATGAAAATGGGGCCTGGACTTTGTTCAAGTTAAAATTAAACTAACATTTGCACTATATAGCCTATTTACTTTACATAATTCCGTTCGTTTTTAATTTTTTTAAGGATGACCTGAGTGGTTCAGTTGGTTAACATGACGGTCTGCCACGCAAGGGGGGTTCGATTCCCAACCGAGAAGAAATTTAAATGTAGAATTTTAATTCTGATTGTTATATGTATAATGAGTATGTATTTAAAAATATATAAGTAGGCAGTCCTCTGGCACCCATAACACAAGATTTGCTTATTTTGGGGCATATTTATTTATTATTTTCAAGTTTATTACAGCAGTCGGGGTTTTTAGTTTTAGTACTACTCCGTTTTTCTCCAATAACGAGCTTCAAACGCGACAGGCCTGCTGTAGAGAGGTCTCCAATACACCAATCAAACTTTCAGCAGTTCAACCGACGGTGAAATCAAAGCCTGAAACAGAGCCATCCGAGCCTAAGGCCTGTCCATTCCACGTCTCAACTTCCAGGGAAGTATCAAAGAGTTGACAGGGGTTAGCTAGATGTCTTAGTTGGCACGTGGCATCTGGGGAGTTATTGTGGTGAAACTGTCGCTTTTGTATCGTTTTCGTGAAAGTGACTAACAATGTCAGATACGAAATTTATTACGAAAAAGATGCGAAATATGGAAATTTGACGATTGAAAGAGATATTTAATGTGCTACTAAATAAAGAAATTTTGAATTTTAAAAAAGGGCGTTTACGTCCTAATAATTTAAAAAATGCGAAATATTTTACGGGTGTTTGAATGTTTGTTGCCTACCACGCAAAAACTAATTTATACAGTATTGTAGCCTAAGCCCAGAACAACACTAAGGCTTTCATTTATGCCAAAATGTGGTTCCCGCGGGAACGGGTCCGGAACGTAAGACCGCATTTTACCCGGACGAAATCACGACCAAAAGCCTGATAAAATTATACTAAAATAAATACCCGGTGGTACGGCAATCGTTGCCATTTTCACAAAATCCAATTATGTTTTATACTAAAAAGTCACGAAACAAATAATTCTGTGTTTGTGTTATTTTTTTTTTTTTTTTCTATTCTGCGACAAACGAGCATAGAACCCACCTGATGGTAAGTGGTAACTGTCGCCCATAACATCTATAATTCATACATTTACGTTGCAGGCAACGAAAATGCAGAACCGCAAGCGTGTTGTCACTGTGAGGACTAAGCCTCATGCCTCAAGCCTGCAATTTCGCTGGCTACCAAACCAACTAATTTTCAATATCGACGAAAACGATACCGTACCGTAATTGCACCACAGATAAGTAAGTAATAACTTTGCTCAACCGACTGTCGAGTTAATTTAAGTTTGCTTTTAACAAGTAAAATTTCTGACGGTACCCGGCCTTTAACACAACAAGAGTGGAATGGGAATCTTGCCGCGTCTTGCTAGCTTCACTGGTAAAGGGACACACGGGTCTTCTGGTGGTCAAGCTTATGGGCACGTTTTTATAGTGGGGTTGCTAAAAAACTTCAATAAGGATATAGGAGATTTCCATTTCGGGTGTCGAAAAACTAGTATGCATATTAAAAATATGATCATCATATATTTAAGAGTATGACTCTTGTCGGTTGGCAGACAGGAGTAAAGAGTGGCGATTGCTCCACCGAGAAGAGTAATTAAAAATAAAAAATAGTATCCTTTCATTTTTTAAGCAGAATTTTTACAATTTGTATGGCATATTTGTCGAAGGGGTAGGTACTATGCTATATAGTAGATTTGGCAACCTTGGTTTATAGCAAATCGGAGAGTAAACGCGTCTTGTCCGTATAGTCATCGCGTAGCAACCGGACACAAAACGTGCAGTCTTCCCCATTGACGCGCACACGACGCGGTGACTGACTTTTCGGGCGCGACACGACGACTGTGCGTGTGCGACACGGTTGTTGAGAGGTGTGTCGATCCGCGACTTTCAGTTGTTTGTGCTCGAGGGTTGCCGAGTGAAGACTACGCGATTTATTAAATTTAGGAGATAAAAAAACCATCGACTATATGGTTTCGTTGCGTGAAATTCACAAGAAGTACAAAACTCGACTATTCAGTTTCGTCGATGTAAAAGTTGTTAATATGCGCCGCGCCTTAACATTTCGCTGGCCGTGCTTACAGGCAGTGTGTCCCAATGTAAAATATCGCCTCCGCCACTGCGTTAAGACTCATTTTACATTCAACGGGAGCTATGCAAGCCGTAATTCGATACGAAGCGCCTAGTCGCGAGCTAATTTAAATAATTTCACTTAAGACGTCCCATTTGTTACAGTTCGCTGCACGGTGGCGCTAGTTTCCTTTGTGCGGAGTCTTGTGTTGCTCTTTTCGTTACCTGTCGATGTGTTTCTTTTTCGTCTATGTTTTCTCAATATTTGTTTCGTACAAAGAGTTTGGTATAGTAGGGAAGTTTCGTATGTCGGTTGAATGTTGACTTTCGTTTCGAGCAGTACTGTAGGATATATGTTCTGCTGGCAAACCTTTAGTAATAGGCGGGCAGGACTTTGAGCGTGTGTTCTGACAGGTCGTCGATGAGGCTTCATTTAGGTGTAGTATTACAGCTGGGAAGATGTCACCCGGGTGTCAACGGGAAAGAAAATTCCCACTTGTCAACCGAGAGGACAGTGCTAGAAGGGACTGGGAATAAGGTTTAGGTTGGATCGTTAGGTTTTATTAGAAGTTTTATTAGTTTTATTAATGATAATAAATATTCTTGGACAAATTCACACAGCGCCATCTAGCCCCAAACTAAGCAAAGCTTGTAATATGGGTACTAGATTACTGATATATTACTTAAATACTTTTTTAAATACATACTTATTATACATAGAACACCCAGACCCGTAACAGAAATTAAAATTCATCATTTCAATTTCTGCCCGGCCGGGAATCGAACCCGGGACCTCTTGCGTGGCAGACCGGCATGTTGACCACTGAGCCACTCAGGTCGTCATAATCCTCCTAGCATGATGGCACTGGGGATTGAAGTCGGTACCTTTCGCTTACGAAGCCGTCCCTGGCCATTAAGCCACCGACACTGATTTCTCGAGATTCCTAAGTGAAATTCCTAGAACAGAAATTCCTAAGCGAAAACGGACACCTATTCAGAAACTGGCCCATTAATTATTCCAGTTGGTGCCAAACAAAAGAAATTGAAATCTTGAATTAATGCAAATTAAATAGGCCACGAGAACCTTTTAAGAACTAGGCGACGTCAATTACAGTAGAGGATGCAGTGTACTGGCTTTTACTGGAAAACGCCTCGCGACTCCCCCTAATTGCGTTTCACATTGAATTAACTATCCAGTGAGTGCTTTTACAGCGACAGACAGGATCTATGGCTGTTATATGTACTGAGTTAGCGTGCTTATACGGACGGCGTGTCGTCGGTTGCCGGCGTCTTGCTGTCCGGGTCGACGCATTGACGGCACATGGAGTTCCACTCCGTCGAGTTAGAATTACAGTGCATTGCAATATCGTAGCGGAGACCCTATGGCTACACGGTCAAGTCGGACTACAAGGAATAATCATCTTGGCGTTAATGTCCCGGTTGTGCTCTCGAGAACGAGGGCCCGGGGTCCGCCTTGACCATGATCCAGGATTTGGCAGGTCAGATAATTACAGTGGAGCGACTGCCATCTGACCTCCATGACCCTGTTACCAGGGGAACCTGACCAGATTGGACCATGGTTACACATCCAGTCGCCTGAATGTGCAGGTTTCATCACGATGTTTTCCCTCACCGTAAGAGCCGGTTAGTATTCAACTAATGTACATAACTCAGAAAACAGTCATTGGTAGATGGCCGGAGCGGGATTCGAACCCGGGACCTCTGGCTTACGAGTCGGATACTGTAACCGCTCGGCCACCGACGCTCTTTTTAAATCGAACTACAAGGAATAATGCGGATTAGTACTTTGAACTATTCGAACTTCAGTACCGCAACCAGCACTCCATTCATTTTAGGTGGCCCAAAACCGTCGGCGAAAGGAGGTCGACCAAGAAAGGCCAGTAGGAAGTTCAGAGCGTTAGGGGGTCTCGTTTTAAGAAACTGCTGTATGGTCGGCAGCTCTAGATCACCGTGCAGGTACGTGTTGATGGACGCAACAATACACAAGGCAGGAGGAGGTTGATGGCTCAAGTGATGCGTATGTCAACATCGGTCGGATGCATACCTTGAAAACGGTACACTTGTTTCGCAGTGACATTTTACTGTGCCTGCCCAACAAACAGTTGAGGCGACTCGGGTAGAAACGGGCGGTGCGGCACACTCTTGCCATGAGGCTCATAAGTGAGTCTCTTGTCTTGTTATATAGAGATATTTGACAACGTGGCTTCTAGAGAATTCCCTTGCATGCGGAGGGGGGGGGGAGCAAACCGCGGAGCTCTCTCCAGGTATACTTCAATACGCCACAGCTTCAACCATGCTTCAAGTTTATTAACCGCTTCTTGGAGCTTGGCTAACAGTAGCCCTCGCTCCCTGGCGTATATAGCCGTCTCGTCGGCGAAAAGGAAGAGTTGGACGCCGTTATCCGCCGCCAAAAGGTACGGTGTTTTAGATAGGATGCTACTAAACGGACATGCCGTGTGATAACCGGCAGAGTAGAAAAGCACCAACCCCTTACACTCGTGGGTGTCGTATAAGGCGACTAATGTTTTACAGGAAAAAAATCTAGTCTCCGGAGGCTGAAAAATGGGCAGCAGCATTTTCCATTTTTATATTTATAACACTACGATCTCCAACCCAAGAGATTATGGCAATAACCTGCTCTTTCGTAGGAGAGGCCCTTAGTCCAGTAGGACTGTTAGGGCTGTGATGATGACGAAGCGGACAAGGGGGCCTTGTATAAAAGGCCGCCAAGACCTTCGCGGAGCCTGAGAATGAGTTCGACTAATTCTCATATAACAGGGTTGTCTAGGGCGTTATCACGAAAGGACAGTCTGCACGCGTCGCAGTCAGATATACCGCTTCCATCACCCATGGGTAGGCCAAACCTATACCTAGTTATTAGAATGATTACTGTCTCTAACTACCCACAAAGTCTAGCTAGCGACAACTAGTTCCCGAATTTCTAGGTAAACTGCACCGTAGTCTGTAACTAACGCGATGGTTGACACAGTTCGAGTTTCCCGGAGTTAGAACTTTGTCCACTCGAGCGTGTGACAGAGCTTGCGAGCAGAGCTTTCGTGGTATAGTTTGCCTGTATGACAATGTGTGAATAAGCTGCGAATTCGTCTGCTTAACGTGGAGGAGGCTCAAGCCCAACAGTGGGCTGCTGATGTGCGGTGTGGCGCTACGGTCGAGGGCTGTGGTTGGAATAAAACTTAGTATAAGGCGCTGTTCTAATTGGCGACGGTTGTGCGACGGGCGGTCATGAGGTATTCTATTGGTCAGGCGACGTCCGTCGTACGACCATGGTCGCACGACCGTTACCAATGAGGATAGCGCGAAGACCACTTGACCAATTAATGATGATACATACCTACAGCGATTGTGAATAATTATGCTATAAAATAACACACGTGTGTTTTCCCAAAATTCACCAACTAATTACACATTGTATCGCTCCCGTTTAACGCTCGCATTGTAATTATAAAATGCCAAAACCGTGTTCTTCTTCTTTCAAATATTTCGTACGTAATTAATTAATTTAGGACGCTTTAATTAAATTATAATTCATGTTTTAAATGCCCGTTGATGTGGTTCTAGGTTTTTCGGGTACGCTTAGAACAATACTGTCCAATTTTAATTAACCCTGGTGTTAAAGTACCTTGTTGTAGAGCAGGGCTGTCCTAAACGGGCCCGGCGACGTATCTGGCTTGGACAGCCCGGTCACAGGCACAGCCGTAGGGTCGGTGGTCAGCCCAGTGAAAAAAAATACCTGTTTGTCCTTTGGTCGGACAGATAAAATCGATAAAATCGAATAATGATTAATTGGTCAAGTGGTCTTCGCGCTATCCTTATTGGTAACGGTCGTGCGACCATGGTCGGCCAACCAAAGGACAAACAGGTATTTTTTTTCACTGGGCTGACCACCGACCCTACGGCTGTGCCTAGGATCTTTTTCCATTGGTCCGTTACCAGTAAGACATCGTGATGGTCCTTCGAGTCTGGAGTGCAGCCATCAGATAAAAAGGAACTATTTGTACCACTTATCTTAGACCGACCACGAGTATATTTTAATTCCTTGTACTAGGCTGGTCCAAAAGTTTTTAGCCAACAGCTTGTTTTACACCCTATTGTTTTAATTTTTGTATCGTTTAAGGCAAATTTTATAACAAATTGCTTAGACAAAAATCAATAGCCGGCGACAATTTCTTATTTTTTTATCGAATATTAAAAATAACATTTCTGTCCCATACAAATCCATACTATTTTGGTAATACCGGAAGCATTTCGTAGCAGATGTATTATGGTGGGTGTATAACGTTGGCTAAAAGCTTTTGGACCAGCCCACGTACTTCGAACAAAATATAGTATCTTGAACAAAAAGTCGAAATTGATAATTTTTTTTCTACTTATGTCAATTACATATTGTAATTTTTATTATTGTACTTCTTTTATCCATAGAAAGACATACACCCAGGTTAGGATTCGAACCCGTAAGTACCTACTAGTCGGACACACAAATCACTGGGCCACTTGATATACAGCAACTTTGAATTGTACAGTTATGACAAAATTTAATTGCCGTAAAACTGTATGGAAGTAAATAAATGAATAGACGGGGAGTATTACTTCAGAAATAATTTATCAGAATTCTAATGGCCCACATTGTCTCAGGTTGTGACAATGTTTATTGTATCGGGGTGAACTGATCGCCTTTGTTGATGATGGTAGAATAATATGAATAACCAAGTAGGTACAAAACGGATGGAAACACGCCTTTAGGCACTTTGTTATTTTGTTGTCTTGTGTGGTTTTTGTTGCGATGAGTGTGGTGCTTGAGGTAGTAACAAACGGGAAATAGATTAGGTAGATCATAGAATTGTTTTAGAATTATATTATCTTCTAGCTATATCATCATCACAGCCTATAACAATCCACTGCAAGACTTAGGGCCTCTCCAACGAAAAGGGATGTTATTGACATAATCTCCACGCTTGGTAGGCGGGTTGGAGATCGCAGTGATATAAATATAACAATGGAAGACGCTGCTGCGCAATTTCCAGCCTACGGAGACTCTAGATCTTATGCCTCGAACATTAGTCGCCTCGTACGACACCCACTAGTGTAAGGGGGTTGGTGCTATTTAACTCTGCCGAACACCACACGGTCATAACTATATTATCAAGATGAAATCACATAAGATAGCAATAAAAGTTTCAACAAGGCCCATCCAAGCTGCTGGGCGGTGATAGTCTAAAACCGGGCTGTCCAAGCCAGATACGTCGCCGGGCTCGTTTAGGACAGCCCTGCTCTACAACAAGGTACTTTAACACCAGGGTTAATTAAAATTGGACAGTATTGTTCTAAGCGTACCCGAAAAATCTAGAACCACATCAACGGGCAAATTAAAACATGAATTATAATTTAATTAAAGCGTCCTAAATTAATTAATTACGTACGAAATATTTGAAAGAAGAAGAACACGGTTTTGGCATTTTATAATTACAATGCGAGCGTTAAACGGGAGCGATACAATGTGTAATTAGTTGGTGAATTTTGGGAAAACACACGTGTGTTATTTTATAGCATAATTATTCACAATCGATGTAGGTATGCATAGGGTACGGGATGGTCGTGAGGCCGTATTTAGTATTCGATCGGGCGTAGCCTACCTTTACCTCACAGCCCATAACAGTTCACTGCGTGACTCAGGGCTTCTACATCCAATTTTTTTTTATTACAATGCAGTTGTGTTTAGGGCGGATTTCCTGATTCCTGCACTAGGATGACCCGTATTGCAGGAGACAGTAATTCCTCAATTAGATAATCTCCACGCTTGGTAGGCGGGTTAGAGATCGCAGTGTTATATATAACAATGGAAAACGCTGCGGCCCATTTTCCAGTCGACGGAGACTAGATTTTTTGCCATAGAAACATTAGTCGTCTTGTACGCCAGCCGTGAGTGGAAAGGGGTTGGTGTACGATAATATTTACCTATAAGTTACCTAGGCTTACCCGGGTTAACTATCACCAAAAGATTTTGGCTAATGTCGGAACATTAGTTAAAATAAATTTTACTTCGGGATTTTCCCATCTACACAACTCGGCTACGCCTCGCGTATTAAACACACACTCATGTTTTGATACCCCCTTTTAAATGCGATTTGCATAAACTACTATTATGACATATTGTACCTACCTAGTTATAAATAAATTACATTTCAATAAGTTACCTGAATGTTGTTTGATTATACCTACAAAGTTTCCGACAATTTACGAGGATTGCCGTTTCCAGCTTGTATGAAAATTATAATCATTTCATTCTCTCGCAAATACGCCGCGAATGTACCGTTGAAGCAATGAGCCGAGCGCGCCATAGCTCGGTCGGCAGGTAACAATTATGGGGCCTTAGTCATCATCACAGCCCATAACCGTCCACTGCAAGACTTAGGGCCTCTCCCACGAAAGGGAGAGGCCCTAAGTCTTGAGGAGGCGTGGAGATTATTTCCATAACCTCCACGCTTGGCAAGCGGGTTGTAGATCGCAGTGCTATAAATATAATAATGGACAACGCTGCTGCCCATTTTCCGTCCTACGGAGACTATTGATCTTTAGCCTCGAAAACATTAGTCGCCTTGTACGACACTCACGAGTTTGATGCTATTCTACTTTGCCGGGCACCACACGGCCATTATTGTGTGCCTAAATAGATAAAAATTTAGATGCCTAGTAGACAAGAAACAGCGGTCCATGTACTCCTGGAGTGTGAGGGACTAAAGGACCATAGGGCAAAAGTCACATTAGGAACGGGTAATTGTGTCTATGTTAAAAGTACCTGCCGACCAGGCTACCAGCCGTTGCTGCAACGTAAGACGCCTATGCCTAAACATTTTTAATTTAGTAATTCGAAATCAGTTTTCAAGCGCAAAAACAAGCGTGTTATAAATATTAAGTTGTGCTCTGTCTAAGAGCCAATTTAATTGAAGTCGTTTTTTTAAATCGAATGTAGAAATTAAGAATTTTTTTGAATTCTAGTAGAATTCAGAGTAGAGGTTAAAAACAAAGTCCACCCAAAATCTAGTTAAGTCCGCGCTGAAATTTCCCAACCGTCAGCGGGAAGTGAATATAAAACGAAATATTTCCACTAATTTATTAGAGGCACGCATACAACCAGCGTTGAAACAATGCATGCCAGCATTCCCTACTTCATACACTTTGCTAGAGTTAAGTAAACAATTTCATTGAAACCTGGCAATGTAGGTATAGCGGAAAATTCTTTTCTGAAGTAATAAAGGTGGGAGTTCAGTTGGTTTTACTTCGAGGGTATGGATATTTCTATGAACTAGCTGTTTTCATAACCGGGCGTTATTATACCAGGGGCTCTATTTTTAATCGCCCGCCTCGATTCGAACGGTTTTCAATTTAAATTTTCGACATGAAAATTGCAATCGTTTTTAAATCACATTGGCGACACCGAAAGAATACGGTTCAGAAATATGGAAAAACAGCATCATGCATCGAACTACCGAAATGGTTTGCCTAAAATCAAAATTGGAAACCTTTGCAACGGGGCGAGCGAATCAAAAATAGAACCGCAGCAGATATTGTACCTGGTGCCTGGTATTCTGAATGAAGTTGATATCGAAGCAACCGAGAACAGACATACTTATAAGTCAATGCTGGAATGCCTGCTGATAGATAACTTCATTCGGAGTCTATGCCCAGGTGCAAATTAGGTATACGTGTTTATTATTATTATTAGTATTATTTTTGTTTTTTGTACTATGTTGGTACGGTAAAGATATTGAAAGCATAGAGAGTGCAAACCTTCGCCAACAAACTGTTATACAGTTTGGCGAATTATACAAATAAATACCTATGTACCACATTTATGATAGGTAAATAAAAGTCAGTCCAATGGCATCTCCTATTTAGCATCAATATATTATTAAAAGCTGTTATCTCTCGTACTATAGTCTAGACACGTATCAGTCTACTGCTGGACTGGAGTCTATTTCAAATACGTGGAGGACTTTGCCATAATGGCCACGCTTGGCAGGCAGGTAGGAGATAACAGTGTTTGAATAATAAGTAATGATTTAACTGTAAGGTAATGATGTACTAATACTACCTGAATGGATTTTACGCTTCAAATAAAGACATTTCATTTAAAATTTTCATCCCGCGAGATTACGAAAGTGTCATCAGATAAAAACCCCTAAAATAACAGATTAAAAAAAATGTCTCAAGCCTCCGGAACCCGGAAAGGTGCCCAGAAAGCTGCCCTTGGGGGTTGCCACCCTTTTAAACAAAAAGACTGTATCTTCCAAAAACAATGAGCATTAAATTAAGAAGCTTCAACCTTCCATAAACAAAATTAAGCGGTCACTCTGAACGGGTTCAAAGGAAACATCATAAGCAATTAATTTGCTAAAGTAATAAATTTTGGGTCATAACCATCTGTAGGTGTGGAGAGGACCCGTAACCTTCCCAAATACAGATTATTTTAAATCCAACAAAGGGTAGAGAGGTTGTATTGTTCTGGAATTTTCAGGTTTCCTAAGCCCCTATGGATTAATTGTGAGGTCAGAAACTGCTGACGTAGCGCTCCATTGGTACGCGGTATAGGGATCAGGTTTCTCAAACTTATGATGTCACGATCCACTACAATGAACGTTGTGTCCCTCACATCCCAATAACAGTCCACTGCAGGACTTAGGGCCTCTCCTACGAAAGGGCAAGCAATTGCCCTAATCTCCACGCTTAGCAGGAGGGTTGGAGATCGCAGTGTTATAAATATGTGGGAGATAATATTATTATCGTATTTATCTTCATTTTTATAAAATGAAGGTAGTGTTCTTAAATTAAAAACCACATGCGGGTACACCGCAGTCTATAAAAAGGCGGCCATCGCTCTCGACAGGTCAGACGTTGTCCGACTGCGGACACGGCACCACCAGTGCTCTGAACTGTCTTCCTCAGGTAATCTCGCTTAACCGTAGAACGCATATTATTTCTATGTTGTATTTTGTTATTTCTATAGAAATAACAATTAATGTTTGTCAACTTGTCTGTATTTTGCTAAATCTAAGTACATCACTTAAGCTACTAAAATATGTCCTCTCCATCTGTTGCTGTCCATTTATTATATTATTGGTAATAATATACATAGATTTATTATTCATATTTCTTTGTTTAATTTCTATACACGTTCTCCCACATCAGAAGTGGGATAAAGGATCCCAACGTCCCACAATATTTCTAATGCAATGTCCTTTGTTTTCATGTTACATCGTGATCTTTTCGCACCGCCCGCATGAGGCTGAAGAAAGTGGATGCTTCCGACGCCGACGACGCGAAGTGTCGAGTGCATGACCAGACATCATAGGGTCCACAACAACTACAGGCTGCAAATTAGCATTCGGTGAGTCGTTACGAGTTTACTTGATTCAAGTGAGTTTATAACCGAATTAGAATCATTCGTTTCCGCATAGAACGTGTAAAGAACAAAATTGAGAAAGTCCGACTAAGTTTTTATGTACCAAATTACGGAGATACAATTTTATTTTGTTTTACAATGAATTATTACTGTCTACGAACACAAAAGTAAACGTTGAACAATATTTGTTTGCCGAGGGTATGATTTTATTGTGGTTTTAACGTTGACCGTCAAAATACGATTATTTTGAAAAGCTACCTCCAACATTAAAAAAAAAAAAAAAAGTCTGATTAGTAGGTAACGTCATTTTTGTTGGTGACAAATTATTTTATCGAAAGGAATGTAAATATATTGACGGTAGATAGTTTCAAATTATGTTTTGAGTGACTTAATTAATCCTGTGACTTACTTTAGTTCGACCTGTTTAAGACTTTGGTAGACGGATTTAAGCAACTAAGTCCATACGTGACGACTATCGAGCAAAGGTTTTTATGAAATTTATGTGGTTTGGTTTTGTTAACTCAAAGCTTGTGGCATCACCGGATGGAGATGATGTTGGTGTTTTACGTACTAGGCTGATGGAGCCTCTGGGAGCGTGGCCAACAGATGGTAGATGTTTCAAGCTTTATGAAAAAATGTTAAACGATGATGATAATGATAAGGAAGTCCACATATTTTGGTGATTGCTCAATAGTCAGTTACATAATGTTAACTTTAGCTTCGAGTACTGAAATCTATTTCGAGTTCTGTTGTTGTGCCTGTAAGATGAGGCACTGTAAGCAATGGTGAGATTTCATATCCTTCGGTTAGTACAAGTTTGGTAGTACCTACACTGTTGTTGAGGTTAAACACCCCGATTTATTTTGCTGATTTGGAGTGGCCCGGGAGTCGTGTGTGTGACTCTTTGGGCTGAGAGCCCCGAAAGTCTCGGATGTTGCAAGTTTTTGTTCTGATTTTTTTTAGAAGACGGCTGGATATGAGACCTCTTCGTTATTACAAACATTGTTAAATTGTTTAAAATGGGAACTTACACGTAACGTAGTCACAGATAGAGTAGACTGGATAGAACAGTGAAAAAAAAAAGGGATGACGATTACTTTACTTGTTTAGTTGTTTTGGTGTGGTAACCGATAGACACATAAACTTAATGAATGTAATATCTTATTCTTTTAGGTCAAAAGTACTAAAAATTTTACATAGTCTGTTTTGTAAATCCATGGGGTGGGAGCCTGGTGACCTGTATCACAGGTTCTATGGAACCTATTTCAGGCACCAGTTTCTCACAAATAAATATAGCTACAAAAAATTATATAGTACTGACCTACTAACGTATCATTTATTTGTTTGTGAAGAAATAATAAATGCTTATTTTATTTTTATTATTATACTGTTACCTAAAACTGTTGAAGGCAGAAAGAAGCTTTTCATTTCCAAATTGGGAAATTATGTATCTAATGTAAAGAACGATACATTTTTAGAGACGTTAACACAGTTGAACGAAAGCGTTTTACCGCGCTGGTAGACAAATGAAAGTAGGTAATATTTTGAATTGATTACTAATGAGACCTGAAGCAAGTGACTTAATGGGAAATGAATTTCCGATTCTGTTATCCACGGACCGTGACCGTGGCAAAACTCAGTTGCTCTTTTATGACGCTGCTTTAGATATTGGCTAAATAGAAGTTGCAGCGCTGGGAATTTGCATTGCATACTACTGGCAGTATAGTTGTTTAGGTAGTGAGTACGGGTCAATGGTGAGGAAAGTTCCTACATGATTTACGATGAATCAAATACAAAAAATATGGACACTAGTCAATTGTTTTGTCTAGGGTACAAGAGTAGAGTGTAATTTCTTTAATAAAATGTGATTCATATGAAAAGCCCTAGAGTTGGCTAATATGTAATCACGGGGATCGGAAATCCTACCTAATAGATGATCACGGCGATGATCATCAGGTTGACCACAGATGACGACTGATGTATAATTATAAAGTTGAAATTTTTATTGTAAGTTTGGGTAGAGCAACCGGGATAGCTCTGTGTGATTGTATTTGAAGATACAGACACCTTGCAATAACAGAGGTGACATGTTCTGAGATGTTTATTTTGGGTACATTATTAACGATTAACGATTCAGTAATTGAGATTTGTGACTTTGATGCCTAGAAGCTGTTCATTGGTAAAATCCTGATTCAATTTTGATGTTGGGCGGTAGAGATGTTATTTTCTTGGAGATGACACGGTGAATGTTGGTTTGGGTCTAGGACGATTACTTGTTGTGTAACTCACGTGTTTATTATCACGTTTTGTGATGGCAGATGGACTGCATTACTTGTGATAGTCTGTATACGATGTACTGAATAGATTTGGTCGAAGGACTGACCACGAGCTGATAAAGTAAAGTAGGCTTAGTAAAGTAAAGCTTGTTAAATTTACTATTTTACGATTTTAGCAATTTCATATTGAGATACTGTATAGTCTAACAGTAGTTTATCTACATACAAGAGTACGGCCAGTACTGTACTAGCTTCTATGTATTACAAAGGTACTACTAGAGTCTATAAGTACCTACGGATTACAAAAGTATAGGTCCCGTCACGTAAGAAGAACGCTGGGTGTTTTTTTAAGTATGAGACAAAAAATATAACAAATTGGTTGTATGACGGGGACAGACTTATCCCCCTCCACAGTTACTCAGGGTTCTTTTTACTACACGGGAACTATACGACGAATCAACGTCACTGAGTGGAAGCGTTAGCAATGTTTGATTGATTTCGATTTGTATTTCCACGAGTTATTATTGTTTTGAGTTTAGAATGATAAGAGGAGAGCTAGTATAGTCTTTTACAACCATAGGGTCAGGAATGATCGAGCGAACATGGTACTGTGCTGTGGTATTTTAGTTTCAGATAACACACGAGGGCGGTTTTGAGCCTAGACATCATGTTAAATAAAATACGCAACGTCAATCGAAGCACCGCCTTGCGGGTTGCTGGAAATACTGTAATGACATCATATTCGGCTCGCGGCTGTGGTCAGGACGTGGAACTAGCTGCTCATCCATTAATGAGAGAAGAAGTCTTGATTTATTGCCTCACGTCACATGGCCGTTCTCCATAAATGCATAAATGGGAGTGTTGCATAATGGATCATCAAAGGACCTTCGTTCTTCGTTCATCGGTGCTCCGACGAATTGTGCTGTACAATATATCGATGGCCAACGAGGTGTTTGGTGCGATGTGTGGGTCATTTGATTTGACCGTTGCCCCGTGATTTGGCATTTAATTGTAGTTGATTTGGCCACTGATTTGAGAATTGGCATTTGGGGCCATATGATTTGACCATTGCCATGTGTTTTGGCCACTGCCGTGAGAATTGGCATTCAGGTACCTGTGATTTGACTATTAGTACCATGTGATTTGGTGTTTATATGGCTCATGTGATTTGGCCATTGCCATGCAATTTGGCGTATTCTACCAACTACAGAAGGAACACCTTTCTATCGTGAGCAATGAATAATTTTAATGTTTTATCCAGGAGAATAAATCTTGATTTATTTAACACAAGTTGTGAGTCAGCGAGAGACCGCATACTCAACTATTGCTTCGACGTGTTGTGGCATTTTTCAAACCATGTTATTATGGAGTTGACTAGGCGAGATTGGTGCAACTCAAATAGGCTACGCACGGGCCATGGCCTTTGTGCCTCCTACAAACACCGCTGTGGATGGAGTGTATCCCCCCAGTGTCCGTGCGGTTCCCCTATTCAGTCAATATGGCACATACTATCGGATTGCCCAAACACAAGTTACCCTGGCCCACCGGAGGACCTGATCACCCTTAGTGACGAAGCAATTAAATGGCTGACTTCGCTTGATTTAAATTTGTAGTTGAATGTGTTTCTCGTATATTGTATTTTTGCCATACGAATAAATAAATGGAGTTGACTATTGTTGCATTACTTTTGAGTATTGTAGGTATATTTTAGTTTAAATTTGAAATCGTAAAGTCTTTTGAGGACTGTTCGGTATGCTTGACTTTTAGTTAAGTATGTATTATATTTTGCAGTTTTTATCGGTGGAAGCCTGTAATTGGCTCTGTGCTAATATAAAATAATACTGGTATTATTTTAATTGTAATAATTGCGGTTGGCAAGATAGATAATTTAATTGGATTTTACATTGATGCTAGTTGATGTAAATTGATTATCTTTTTAGTAAATTGTCATAATGTAACTCGAGTAAAGATACGTGTATTGCATTGTCATGATATAATTCGACCCTAAGTATTCTTTAAGGATTGAATTTTATTGTTTCCTAATGTTAAATATCTGTTTCTTATGTTACACATACATTTTTGTTTAATTGTAATTTTGAGATAGTGTATCGCAAGCCAATTAGGCTGCTCGTCAGTATGGCCGTGTGGGAGATAATATTATTATCGTATTTATCTTCATTTTTATAAAATGAAGGTAGTGTTCTTAAATTAAAAACCACATGCGGGTACACCGCAGTCTATAAAAAGGCGGCCATCGCTCTCGACAGGTCAGACGTTGTCCGACTGCGGACACGGCACCACCAGTGCTCTGAACTGTCTTCCTCAGGTAATCTCGCTTAACCGTAGAACGCATATTATTTCTATGTTGTATTTTGTTATTTCTATAGAAATAACAATTAATGTTTGTCAACTTGTCTGTATTTTGCTAAATCTAAGTACATCACTTAAGCTACTAAAATATGTCCTCTCCATCTGTTGCTGTCCATTTATTATATTATTGGTAATAATATACATAGATTTATTATTCATATTTCTTTGTTTAATTTCTATACACGTTCTCCCACAAATATAACAATGGAAGGCACTGCTGCCCATTTTCCAGCCTGCGGATACTACGAGTATAGATCTTATGCCTCGAAAACATTAGTCGCCTTGTACGACACCCACGAGTGTAAGGGGTTGGTGCTATTCTACTCTGCCGGACACCACACGGCCATTATTGTGTGCCTAAATAGATAAAAATGTTGACGCCTAGTAGACAAAGAAACAGCGGCCCATGTACTCCTGGAGTGTGAGGGACTATAGGACTTCAGGGCATAAGACACATTAGAAACGTGATCCCTCCGAGAGATCTGCGAGCGTCCGAAGAGACTGCTGGACTTCTGGGGGAGCTGGGCTGGCTAAATTTAACGTACAAAGCACCAAGTTTGAGTTCAAGTGCGAAAAAGGAGCCCATTAAACCTAGATAAAAATTTGTTACTAACCGTAGTTACACATAGTCACAATATAGTTCTAAATTCAGATGTTTTAACGTGACGTAGTTCAAATCTGATTCTGATTCCAGAGAATCAGTCGTATAACAGCGAGTGCGTCTAACTTGAAAAAGTAGGTCAAAAATTTTTGTAAATAAAAAAAAATTTCTCTAAACAGGAAATGTATTTTATTTAATCTAGTATTGGTATCCCAATTTGAGAACCTCTGGAATCCCATATTCCACGGTTCCGAATTGTTGACCGCATGCATAATTATTCTGTTGGAAAATAACGCTTTCCAGGTTTCCAGTTCCGATAGGTATGTTAATTTTTCGTTTAAATTGTATTGTTTGAAATCATGGTTGTTATTGCTACTTCGATATTTTTGTTTTTTTTTTCACTTGTGTTTCCTTTGGACTATGACATGGGATCGTTCACGAGGTATATTAGAGGTCGCTTCAGAAGCGGGCAACGCATTGGTAACTACCCTGGTGTTTCTTCTCTTTCCATCAGGTGGCCCGCTTACCTGTTTGTCTGCCTTATAATATGATAAAAAAACTACTCAGTGACTAACGAGCTGAGAGCTCACCAGCGGGAACTGCCACCCATGTCATCTACGATTACCTTATACATATAGGTCTAATACATATGTCCAATTTCTTTGATTTAATGTAACTAAGACGCAGAACCGAAGTGACATCACTGCTTCCACGCGACACAATTTTACGATCTTTCTATAATAAAAAAAAAACTAATAATCATGGCGTTAATGTCCCGGTTGTGCTCTCGAGCATGAGATCTCGGGGTCCGCCTTGACCATGATCCAGGATTTGGTGATCAGGTAATTACAGTGGAGCGACTACCATATGTCCTCCATGACCCTGCTACCAGGGGAACCTGACAAGAGTGGACCATGGTTACAAATAACAAATTCCCTTTTGGCGAGGCAGGTCATTTTCTGAGTTAGTCATCTTCTCAATAGGTTAATTTCGAGGGACGTAATTTTCTGGTTTAGTCATGGCTTTATATTGCGACAGCTTTTTTAAGTAAGTACGTCTTCTTAACCGATTCTTATGATACTGAAGTCATGTGATAGTACCATATTATGAAAGAAGCTCCAGGATCTGAAGATGGAGTCAGAAGGTGGACAGTGGACCTCTTCAACAGGTACTAGTAACCATGTCGAATTTGGACTCATTTGCTGAGTTTTGCCGAGCTCTATACAGTTAGCGACAACAGTCTGATAATGAAGACAAGAGGTATGCATCAGCATGCTGTATAGAACTCGTCAAAGCTCAGAAAATGAGTCCAAACTCGACTTAGTTACCAGCAACGGTTGAAGAGGTTCACTGTCAACTCCTGATTCCATCATCAGATTCTCAAGTATCTATCATAATATTGTACTATCACGGGAATTCAGTATGTATTATAAGAATCGGTTTAGAAGAAGTACTTGAAAAAGCTGTAGCAATATAAAAAGATGACCAAACCAGAATATGACGTCCCCCGAAATTGACCTTTTGCGAAAATGACCTGCCTCGCCAAAAGGACCAATTCCTTACAAATTCAGTTGCCTGAATTTGCAGGTTTCATCACGATGTTTTCCCTCGCCGTAAGAGCGTCGGTTAGAATTCAACTAATGTACATAACTCTGAAAAGAGTTGTTACATGGCCGCAGCGGGATTCGAACCCGGTACCTCTAGCTTACGAGTCGAATCAACCGCCTGGCCACTGACGCTGTTACGATCTCTCTATAACATTAGTATAGAGTACATAGGCAGCTATTGGGTAATAGATGAAACTAATGCGAAGCGAACTAAACATCTCAGGCTTGCAACTCCACGTTCCCTCGCAGTAATACAGCCACAGGCGCCACCACAGTCAACCTTCGCGACTTCAAAGTCAAAGTCACAACTCACAAATACCTCGAGCAGCTCTAGTGATGGGCAGTTGCATAAAAGTTACAATCGAATTATTCGAATGAAAATTTTTAATTCACGAATCAAGTCATTCGAATGAAAAGGGTACATGTATTATCTTCTATACATACATAAAGCTCACGCCTGTGTCCCACAGGTGGGGTAGGCAGAGACTATGGACCGCCACTTTGCTTTGTCTTTGCTCTTTGAATTATCTTCTATATAGAGTATAAAACATATGTTCTTATATGTACGCTTAGATCTTTTATGCTAAGCAAACGGATTTTTACCGATTTTCAACAATATAGTGATTCAAGAGGAAGGTTTATCAACAAGAAAAAAGGGTAGGTAAGGGTAAAGTAAGTGTACGCGAACGAAGTCGCGCCGGGTCCTCTAGTTTATTTTATAAAACTAACTTTTTTTACGACTTGGACCGCACTTGGTAGTTGACGTACCAGTAGTTTCGTACAGAAATTCCCTGTTGGCATAAATTATTGTCTACCTTCTATTATTTATTTATTTATTTATTTATTTAATCGTTTATTGTACACAAAAATGGAAACAAATACAAAGCAAATGTAAACATGACACAAAAGGCACTACTTATTTCTATGAAGAAATTTCTTCCAGCAGGCCTACAGCAAAGAAAACGTGATGATTAGAAGCAGCTAGGACGTGCACAATAAGAAAATAAGATACAGATAATTACAAGCTATTAACATTGTTTTTTGTACCACTAAGGTGGCAAACAAGCTTACAGCCTAATAGTACGCATTCACTCATTTTAAATATGATTGTTATGACTAGAATAATAAAATAAATCGAAAGCTTTTTTCATTCGAATATCTCTTTTCGCAATCTGAATATGTGTACTTGATCGTTCGAATGAATAATTCACATTCGCACATTCGCCCATCACTAGCAACTCCTAAAACTTCACGTGGCCACACACAAAAGCGTAATATCTCAGCAGCGGCTCTTTTCAAGCGGTAATGTGACAATATATCACGGGCGAGTCATTAGAGCCACTCAGTTGAAGTTCCAGGTCATTATTGGTATTGAATTTGACAAACCGACTAAGGAGGAGTCCTTTGTTGGGCCCCTTGAAGATAATAAAACCAGGGCCCAAGTTATTAAGGAAACTTTCCGGGAGTAAGTAATCTTTTTTGTTTCAGTCAAGGTTCTTACGCTGGCGCGGTAAGGGATGCTTTGCGTTGATGTGATTGTGTTTCACAACTGGAAGGTGAGTTGTCAGTTCGATCAGTTGAGTACGTACTGCTAACACATATGGTTTGTTTAAACGTGGAGTACAAGAATGGTGCATGGGGTATCCAGAAGAATTTCAAAAACTTAGTTTGCCCCAGGAAGGATCGGTTTCAATTTAAATTCAGCTAAATGCGTGTATAATGTAGAATGAGTCTTGCCTAGTTTAAATCAAATTGTCACAATTATTGTTTAAAACCTCTCATCTCAATCTCTTGAATCTGGGTGGGCCTAAAACCAGCGTATGCTTTGCCTATACCAATTCCAATACTATGCCAAATGTTAAAATATAATTTGTACAAAATTTGTACTACTACCTATTTCTAAACTTACTCTCATGCTACATTTTCGGTCAACCAGTGGTTCCAACTTGCTTATTAGTAGCTAGTTGATTACTTATCACTTAAATATTTACGTACTTTGGTTTAACGTTATTTGATTTCTGCGCACTTCAAGTTATGTCTCTACATACCTGGAACAAAAAAAAATACGATTTAGTAAAACTCTTTTGCTATCACTACATATAAAAAAACAAAGTCCCACGCCGCGTCTGTTCGCGATAAACTCAAAAACTGCTGAACGGATTTTCATGCGGTTTTTTTAGCAATAGACAGAGAAAGGTTTAGGTGTATAATCTGTTAACGTTACTACCCGTGCAAAGCCCCGGCGGATCGCCAGTTCAATATGCAATGCAAAATAACCGACCAAAGGGAAGAATGGTGTTAGAATAAGGTAAAATAAATGATAATCATAATAAACACGCTTGGACAATTCACACAGCGCCATCTAGCTCCAAAGTAAGCAAAGCTTTTGTTATGGGTGTTAGATAACTGATAAACTACTTATATACTTTTTGTAATACATACTTATTACACATAACACCCGAAACAGAAATAAAAATTAATTATTTAAATTTATGGTCGGCCCGGAATCGAACCCGGGCCCTCTGCGTGGCGACCGGCATCTTAAGAGGTCGATATGTTAACTCTGTTAACACAAATTACCTAAAGCATCTAACCTAAAGAACCAAAAAACATACAACAACAAATAATAGAATAAAGGTACCATATGTTGTTTGCACTGTATTAGCTGGCCCTAACCTCTCTCACTCGTCGAATTTCCGTGCAAATAGTACAATAAAGAAAAGTGTTTATTTAGCTAGCTAAACCTAGGACGTTCCCGTTGGGATTAAACAGGTGCTCTAGAAAAATAATCGCAGAAAAGCGTTTTTAGTACAATTCTAAAATTCTTGTTATTACAGAGTTGGTTTTGTATTTAGTCTGCTTTTTTTCCTGATGTCACGTTTTGCAGTATTGTTGTATGATTATAATGTAGGTATATTCTATTCTATTCTATTGGTTAAAGATTATTTATTGTGTAATATGCCACTTACATGAGAAGAAAACGCTTTCCATATAAAATCAGGCGCGGAGCTACGCAGGCTACGAAACGCTACACTGTAAAGTCATAATATAATGGCGAGGAGCTACGCAGGATACGTAACGCTACGCTGGCACTGTTCAGACGCTGCGCATTCGATCTGCAATTACTTTGGTTGCAGCGTACGGGTAGACGCTGTTCCGTCGTTGCATATTGCTATGACATTACTTTAAAATAATCTTTCTGTCATTAACCACAGAACCCAAAATTGCGAGCGTTTGGGAGAACACCGCGCTGAAAACGTCTGCACAGACATCAGTGGTAAATAGCGCACATCGTCTAGTTCGGCTTCGTACAACGTCGTCTCTGTTTCGAGTAAACTAATTACAAACAAAAAAACTAGTCAGCTAATACAATCAGACGAGCAACTTTCAACCTTATTTGCACGAAAAAAACCCCAAGAAAACTGTAATTGTTCTGTGTTCCAGAAGGTTGAACCCTCCCAGCCTCATAATTCGACACCGTTCTAACGTTTAACGAAACATTCCAGCTCTTGGAAGAGTCTCGAATTTCGCAACAATGAGGCGGTATCCTCTTAAACGGACTGTTAAGAAACATACTGGAACAATGTAAGGATCTTTTATGCGACTTCAGTATGGTATCGTGTGAATGGCCCTTTTAATTGAATGGTGGCGGGCGTCGTTATCGTTGGGGGAAGGCAGTGAACAGGCAAGTTCTGCACAAGTGTGTTCGTAGATAATTATATTAAGTAAATTGTTTGTGAATAATTTTTATAGAAGCTACTTATTTGTTTGTGTATTTTTTTTTATATAGGTCATTTGATGGATAGCAAATTCAAAGCCGAAATGATGATAGTAGAGTGGTAGCGGAGGCGATGGATGTTCTCGAATGACCACGTTCCGGCAAGCATAGCTTAGAATGGCCCACCAAAAAATTTTTTTACGTTGTATGGTATACTTACAAAACAAAAGCAGACCTAATAAAAAGTGATCACCGCCGACTATAGACATCAGCAACACCAAGGGCGCCACCATGGCGTTGATTGTTGTAGCCGATAGGGGCAAGATACACAAAACTTTACGACATGAAAGGATCGGACGGAGGCGTTTCTCCAGCAGTACAAGACTTATAGCTGATATAACAATGAACTCGAAAGATTGTTCCAAAATAATAGATACAACTTAAATTATTACCCTCTATGATGTAATATGACAATCCTATGTTTTAAACTATTGTATTTATAATTTAAACTTCAAACCACGTACAGCATTTCTGTTATAAAAGTATTCCCACCATCACATCAAATCACTTCTGTATAATACTGAGACCTAAAATAAGACCATGTTCTAACCACAATTTTATGGGTACATAATTTACTTAGAGTGCACACTTCATGAGACATGCCGGAACATGGCCGTGCGCACAACCGTACACCAGATAACACATATATTTTTCAATCAAAGCTAAAAAGCAACATCATCTACAGCGCAAACGGTTGAGGATCCAACAAAAATATTTGCTTTCACCTTGGCGGCGTGACCTTGAGATTAAAAGGTCTTTACATGCCAAAACGTTCATCATAGCTTTCTATGCGAGCCAGGATGAAGATAAATGAGTCTCTCTCTGCACAAATAAAACTCGCTTTTAGTGTATCCAATATGATAGGTGTTGTTATTGAAGATAAATACCTGAACAAAGGCAGAACGTATTGTTGGATGGTTTAAGCGATTTTTAAGAACTTGGCTGAACACTGCTTTGTTGGCTTTTCTTTGCTTTAATAAGTTGGGGAGTTAGTTTTAATGGAGCGAATGGGATAGGTGATATTATTGAAGATAAATTCCGCCATGAAAGCATTTCTTTGTAAGCTTTTATTTAAAGTTCATTAACAATATTGGGTTTCTGCGCCATGTAACAATCAGTTTTGTTATAGATTTTGACTTTACCTTACCTTACAGAGTATAAATTAAAATCGTTTTCCGCGTCTGTCTCTAAATCACACAACGGATTTTTGTCACAATCAATTTTTTCCGGAAAGTTTTTTTTTTTTATGTTATCCGGCAGACAAACAGGCATGCGGGCCACCTGATGGAAAGTAGTCACCGCCGCCTATGGACATCAGCACAGGTCAGGTTTACATGTACCTAACATCTTTTACATTAATATGAGAGAACCCGTGCGAAGCCGGGGCTGGTCGCTAGTATTACACAAAGCTGACAAAACCGAATAGTATTTTGTAGCTGTTTTCGATTAAATTCGCGTTACAGGTAAATGGCGTTTCTCTAGAACCGAAGTCCCTGAAGAATCGATCTCAAGCTCGTTTCCCAAACATTTTGTGGCGTTAAATTGAAAAAGTTTGACACTAAATATTTTCTTAACGACGTCACGACAAAATGGCTGTTTTAATTATGAAATTTAATCAGTTCCGAGAGCATTCCTTTAAATTACGGCACAGGTAATATAGTTTCTAAAGGCGTGAGGAGCGTCTGACCTGGTGGTTACGGTATTCGACTCCCAAGCGAAAGGTTCCGGGTTCGAATCCCATTGCCGCTATTTACCAATGAGTCTTTTCTGAGTTATATACATTAATTGAATACTAACCGATGATCTTACGGTGAGGAAGAACATCGTTATGAAACCTGCACATTCAGGCGACTGAATATGTAACCGTAATCCAATCTGGTCAGGTTCCCCTGGTAGCAGGGTCACGGAGGTCAGATCTGAAAACGACTTGTTCCTTACTAAATTGTTAAGTTATGAGTTGAAATTGCCGATTTTAAAACCTTCACGGCTAGTTCCAAGGCTCTTGTTTACATGTGGTTTTATGGGTCGAATTTAATGCTGAGAATATGGGGCGTTTTATTAACTTTTACGTTAGTTTGTTGTGAATTCGTGATTTTTGACGGTTCCAGGCGTGGGGAATTTGCCTTGTCTCATCGTGATATATTTATAATTGATGATGATGATGCCAAGATGATGATGACGTCATAAAGTCAATTTTAAAGAATAAGACTACTAGCTTTTTCACGCGCCTTCGCCGGGACAAAACTCAATTATTACTTTCAGGACCCGTTCCCGCGAGAACCGCATTGAATTTCCGGATAAATTATAGCCTACTTGCCACCCGGCCCGGCTTCGCACGGGTGTTCTGGGGTTTTCGCTATTATAATATGCATTATTATATTAATACGCGCTGACAATACCTTACCATCCAAGGCGAATTCTCTTGTCTGTTCACTGTGGGACCGAATCTGTCTTTCAGAGAAATTGCCGCACCATTAACTGAGACGCTGTTTATATCATATATAATAGATGTTTAAATCCAATTCTGCTCGGCCGGGAATCGAACCCGGGACCTCTGCGTGGCAGACGGGCCAACCAACTAAACAAGGTCGTCAAGTATTCTATATCTAGAGAACAAATCTATGTAAATTAATCTCTGGCGAAGTATATCGAATATTTGCAGCCATGTTGGCAAAGCCTCACCGACTCCCCTGAGCTTAGTAAAAAATAGGCCAAGTTCTCCGATATTAAATCACTTCGGCCCATAACGACAAGTTAATCCTTTCCTAATCTCAACTCCGCAATCGAATCCAAAATTCCAGCGATTCCTTTGAGCGATATTCCACATCCAGCAAAGTAGGGGTGTGGGGGGGGTTTAGTTAAGTGCTTCCCTCGATTGGGCGATAACAAGCAATCGTACAAAGTTACGTCCTAGCAATTTACCTAAGTGTAAGGCTTTGGCGATCGTAACGTAACCTGCCACAGTTACAGAGACGAAAACAACTTAGCATCTTACCGGTGATATATTGGTCTGATAGGTTGGGTTTGTTTGGGATAATTTAATCGGTTTAAAACGAGAATTGGGGGATTATTTCGTAAAAACATATTTACGTATTTATTACATACGCACTTGGCAGTTACATAGCTCATCATCCAGAATAGAACATCTCGCTCGTACGATTCGGATGTGAAATGGGCTCTCAGCCACAGTGTTTTCTTTTACTATGTCATAGGATCGTTGAATAATTAGAGGTCTCTTTAGAGACAGGCAACGCATTAGTAACGCCCCTGATGTTGCAGATGTTAATAATTTTCCATAAGCATAGGCGTTAATCACTTACCATCAGATGGCCCGCTTGCCTAATTGTCTGCCGTATATTTTAGGTAAAAAAAATGTGTACATGGTATAAAATTATGTTGCTTGCCACATCTGTCTGTCTATATGTATTTCCGCTAACTTCTCGTAAATCACGCAACAGATTGTGAGGCGGTTTTACATTTCATTTGTAAGACGGGCATGTTCCATCTTCGGCTGCATCGTCATTTACCAACAGGTGAGATGGAAGTCAAATGCCTGCCTTGTACAATATACTAAAAAAAAAAAAAAAAAAAAAAAAAAGTTAGACAAGTGGACCCGGCGCGACTTCGTTCGCGTACACCTACTTTACCTTACCTACCCTTTTTTTCTTGCTTATAAACCTTCCTCTTGAATCGCTCCATCTATTGTTGAAAAGCTCAGTAAAATCCATCGCGTAGTTTAAACAGATCTAAGCGCATATAGATACCTACATCATCATCACATCCACAGTCCACTGCAGGACGAACCTTCCACGAAAGGGGAGGTTATTGCCATAATCTCCACGCTTGGCAGGCGGGTTGGAGATCGCAGTGCTATAAATATAACAATGAAAAACGCTGCTGCCCATTTTTCAGCCTACGGAGACTCTTGATCTTTAACCTCGAAAACATTAGTCGCCTTGTACAACAACCACGAGTGTAAGGGGTTGGTTGTATTCTACTCTGTCGGACACTACACGGCCAGCCGGACACCACACACCATAAATACACATAAAGATAGATATATACATAGGGACAAACGACGGGAAGCGACTTTGTTTTATACTATGTATAGATAAGTTTGTTTAAATTGCTCACGTTATTGTCATGGTGACAACAAAAATAATATTATCATTATTTCAGATTTCAGTGGCAAACAACTTTTCAAAACATTTCGAAGGCACTTCTTCTTAATTGTAAAAATACAAATGCTTCCGATGTTTATTGTTCTGTTTCTCCTATATTTTTGACAAACAACATGGACGTATATTGACATTCAAATGGAGAGAGTAGCCCGTATCAGGCAGGCACAATAAAAATAAATGAATTTTTGTTATCGAAATTGTCAGAATGCTCTGTAACAATTCATAATCAATGAATGGACGAGAATTTCTACAAAGCCATTTTGTTGCTACAATTTCACCGAGCACATACTTAATAGATGTGCAATCTAGGGCGATTTTGCCTGAACAGACCTAACGTAACACTTAATAAATAAATAAATCATTTATTATCAACTGGGGCCTAATTCTCGCGCCGTGACATCTCGAATTCGATATTTTCTGAAATATCTCCATTAATAATGACATGGAAATGTCTATTGCAGCCAAAATATATATTTTTAACTATCTTCGACAGTCGTATGTTGTCGAAGATAAATTTCAGTGACGTTTTAATACAGTTTTTTAGCTAGAAAAAATGTCGAATTCACGATGTCACAGCGCGAGAATCGCCCCCCTGGACGCCATCACACAATTTAAACAAAAAATTACATATATTTCAACACACACTTACAATCATACAATATGAAATAAAATCAAAACAATAAAAATGACAATTCTTTGTACATGCATTACTTGTATTTTGGGTAGGTGGTGACCTTTTGCAGAGTCACATTTTGGTGACTTCAATGTGGCTGACTAGCGAAACTGACAACATAATACATAATTGCTACGAAAAGTCAAAAGCTTGGGTCGTTAAAAACATTATATTGATTGCCTAGCGAGGTACACGGACGGACAGTCTACCTGATGGAAAGTGGTCACCGTCGTGCAGGACATCTGAAACCTAAGGGTAGCGGATGCTGACATTAACTATTTTTAATTGTATTTTTAATTATTATTATGACATTTACATGAACTGATTTGAATTAACATGACATTTGGAATTAATTGTTTATAATATTTTATTAATATAATGACATAATTATTATCATTAATCTAATTATAATTTTTTATGATTACTTATTGTTCTAATGAATGTTAATATTTCAATATTGAAATTAACGATATCTGTTAATTCTACTGATAACTGGAATGACGATGTATATTTAATACTATAAAAAAATGAATATGAATATGAATATGATGCGGTGCCGGCCTTTGAAATACGAGCGTTACACGCTTGGTAAAAGTATGAACAATTTTTATCACAGAAGATAAACTTTAATTTGAAACATAATTTACATAGACAAAATAAATACTTAAAACTAGATATCAGTATAACTTTGTCATAAAACTTAAACTAGATGTTTAACCCACTCTTTGCCATTCCCGGTGCAAAGGTGCCCATAACACTAGCAGCGTTGCCACGCTGAATGGCTATGGACAGCCTCTGCAAATTAAATTAAATTATGTTTCAAATTAAAGTTTATATTCTTAAAAAAAAAAAAAAAATTTTTAGAAGACGCCTAACAGCTAGCGAGCCGCCCCGTCCTCTTACAGATGTTCTCAAGGGTCTATTATACATATTAAAATAGGTAAATTTGTGCAATTGACAGGGTATAGTTGTCGCAGTTTGGCTGATCCACTTAAAAATACACTGGGAATTTTTAAGTGGAATTGTCACTGTGTAATATTATGTAAGTTTATTCTGTGCTATAAGTAATGTTATTTAGGGTAGTTGTAGGTCTACAAGCTATGTAATACGTAAATTCATGCAATGTAACATGACTGTTTACTACCTAAATAAAATAAATAAAAATAAATATAAACTAACCGGAATAAATTCTGTAAAATATAGTGAAAACCGCAACAAAATCCATTGAATGGTTTAGAATGATCCGCTAACAGACAGACGCGGAAAGCGAGTTCATTTTATACTACTTACAATCGCTCCTCTAGTGGGTACGTGCTCGGTGGTTAGATATTTTGATACCGGGCATTCTATTTTATTTGAATACCGTCAAATACCGGTGTTCGGATCAAACGATTGCAAAGTAAATTGTTTATTTATTTGTACATTTCTGACGCGATTTAAGTTTGTTGGGAAAATTGGCGGCAAAATTAATTAAGGAACGTGTTTAGGTATCGATAAATGAAAAGATGTTTCGTAGAGTCCTATAAATAGTAACAAGGGCATTGACCTGTGCGCCGTGTAGTTGCTGTTAGTAATAATAATGTGATGTAGTGAAGTGAAGTCAATTATGATATTTTAATTAATTTATTGTGATAACAAAATACATTGTGTTCGAAATTTTACAATTACAATTAAACTTACAATCACGAATATAAATTACAATAATTAGAGCGCTTAGATATTTTAGAATAATTAGAGCATTTAGAATAATTAGAGTACATTTACAATCACAAATACAAATTACAATAATAAGACCACATGTCGTTAGCAAAACATTGCATTAAATGTCAAAAATATTATAATTAATTAATGTAAGACAGTCTTAGAACCTAAATTAAAACTCATTAACACTATAGCAGCACTTCTCCAACAGATATGCTTTAAAAGAGTTCACATTCTTTATATTTTTTAAGGAACATGGCAACCGATTATACAAATTAACTGCCTGATAACGTGCACAATGCTTAACCACATTTAGTTTTGGTTCAATGATGCCCTAAAGATCCATCCGTCTCGTAGACAATCGTGACTCCATTTCAGCTTCAGACTCAAAAATATGCCTCTGTCGAACAACATTTGTTAATAAAACTAAAATATACAAACTAGGCACAGAAAAAAAAATGTATTTATGTAGTATATCAGTAATCTAGCACCCATAGTACAAGCTTTGCTTAGTTTGGGGCTAGATGGCGCTGTGTGAATCTGTCCATGATTATTTATTTACTTATTTAAAAGACCCAAAGTTACAAAATGAAATTATGACGGTAATTGTTACAATTAATTGTAGATACGTGCGCGAGTTCATGTACAAAGTGTGATTATTGAATAACGGCTGTGCTATCTCGAACGAGGGCCAGAGGATCGCCTTAACCATGATCCAGATTTGGCAGACCAGGTAATTACAGTGGAGCGACTGCCATTTAGCCTCGGTGACCCTGCTACCAAGGGAACCAGATTGGATCATGGTTATACATTCAGTCGCCTGAATGTGCAGGTTTCAATATGTTTTCCCTCACCGTAAGAGCATCGGTTGGCATTCAACTAATAATGTACATATCTAAATCAGAAAGAGTTATTAGTACATAGCTGCAGTGGGATTCTAACCCGGTACCTTTCGCTTACAAGTCGGATACCTTATTATTAGGCCATCGACGCTCCTTATAATATGTTACGAAATAATAACAAAATAAGTATCCCATGTAAAATGCAATACTCTCAACGTTTGTTTTATCCGGTTATCCGGTCCGATGTGCTGCACAGAATCCAACACTAAAACTCTATTTACTTTCTATCCTACACTTGGAGCAAATTGGTTTTAGTTAGTTACTGAATGCACTGTGACGTTACAAAACACAATTACAAGCATTAACAAGCAGGCCAAAGCGCTATTACAGGCATGATGCATTTCCTCTTAGTCCTCACAGTGACAACGCACTTGCGGTTCAAAATTTATGTGACATAACAAAACATAGTTACAGGCATTAGCAAGTAGGCAGGCCAAAGCGTAATTACAGGCAGGCATTTCCTCTTAGTCCTCACAGTGACAACGCACTTGCGGTTCTGCATTTTTGTTGCCAGAAATGTTATGGGCGACAGTTACCGCTTAGCGTCAGGTTGGCTGATTGCTCGTATGTCACTGCGTAGAATAAAAAAATATATATATTCTGCTCTTCTCAACGTTCTAGAAGCATTTTCCCTGACTGTACAGGGGAATTTTCGGAATGAACGTGATGATGGAATGAACTCTAAAATCTAAATTGACGGTTCAAAAAATCGACCTGCCTCTCTATTAAAAGGAATTTTTGACGTCTTGTTTTGGAATTAACCTATTCTGGCAATATCTAAACGAGCAGCTCATCTTATCGAAAGAGATAACTATGGACATAGACATAGACATAGACATTATTTATTTTGACATCACAATACTCGTAATACAAAACTCATTGAGTAAGTTATATTCGTATTTCTAAACATACATACACATACATTTCTATACATACATATATACACATTGTTATTATCTGCGTGTGTGTTCCCTGTTCATTATAATCTAAACGCCTTAAAGAAGTGAATAGGCTGTTTCTAGACATACATTGATTATCATCGGTCAGATCGTCACTTGGCGGTCATAAGCCTGGTTAGTTTAACTATTGAAAAAAAAGGATATTTCGCTCATCACAATTTTGAATTATGGTAACAGATATCTGGTTTTCACCTAATGGGAAGTCTAACTTGTCGTATATAATTAAACTAGTCGTCTAGGCTATAAACTATCAACATTTTTTTGGGATAAATTCTGTACTCGACGGAATAAAGAATAGACATAAGCGTATCTTCATTTGGTCCAATAACACATGTAAAAAAGTTGAAACTAACTTAATAAGTACATAGTAAGGAAGCAGGGCGATGCATCGTCCAATAATAAATTTATGACAGGTGCAATGAGTTGGCCGTGTGGTGTCCGGCAGAGTAGAATAGCACCAACCCCTTACACTCGTGGGTGTCGTACAAGGCGACTAATGTTTTCGAGGCAAAAGATCAAGAGTCTCCGTAGTCTGGAAAATGGGCAGCAGCACTTTCCATTATTATATGTAAACACTGCGGTCTCCAACCCGCCTGCCAAGCGCGGAGATTAATGCAATGACCTCCCCTTCCGTGGGAGAGGCCCTAAGTCCTGCAGTGGACTGTTACGGGCTGTGATGATGATGATGAATGAGTTGTCATATCCTCAGCGAGCTACTTGTATAGGTATAGTTGGGTATAGTACTTTGCTCCTTATCCCAGAGATAAGAATTCGATAGGATTTAATTTCTTGAAAATATTTTTTAATAGACTTAGACTACCATATCAAATGATGGCAATTAAATAGCTACCTACAAACTGTAGATGTTAAACTGTCAACTGACTACACAAATCACTAGCCAAGTTTACCATCGCTAAAGTAACCTCAAAAATATTACAAACCGTCCCGCGTAGCTACTACACGAGTACATTTCCTTCGCTGGAGGGAAAATAAAGAAAATTATGCCAACCCTTCAAGCTTTCGAGAGAAAAAATATTCCGGGATGAGCAATACTGTTCTCCGAGGGACAATTTTGAATAAAGACTTGCGTAATGTCCCGGATTCCGGGAATCCTGGGGCTTCACCTCAAAGTCTCGGGGGATTATCATTCGAGTTCAATGAAGCTTGCTTTTATTATACGTAACACGAAAAAGAAGGCTCACTCTCTAATATACGTAGCACTGCTGTTTTGATGTATTTCGTGTCTTTATTTTTTAACCGTTTGCTCTGTAGGCTCGGAAATTATTTTCTTGGATGATCGCTTTCATATTTACGTCAGCGTCAAAGCAATGTAAGAAAGCGTTGCAGAACATTGGTTGGTTACATTCAGATCACATTCCAGATATTATACTGAGAGATGTGGGTTTTCTACACATTTTTGATGATAATTTATCTTTAGCTGAAAGATTGTAGAAGTACCTATACATTTCTGCCGTCATAAGAAAGAGTACTGTAAGTCGTGATTTTGGCAAAATTGAGTTATATACACAGAAAAGATCGCTGAAAGATAACGCGTCTTTCTGTATAGGTTTCGTTGCTGTATTATGTTTTTCGCCGATATTGCATTTATAAACAATACAGTATGTCTGGTTAGGTTTTTAGTTAATTTCTAGTAAATAAATAATAACTATAACTAAAACTATAACTAATAGTATAACCTAAAACTATAACTTATAGTTCTCTGGTAGCTTTAGGAGCGTTTAAATCTACGCATGTTTGATATTTTCTTAGCAACACTACTCTGGGCCCGGTAATATTCATTGCAAGAAAGCTTCGCGGTCCCTTCATCACCGTATCAGCAGGAAACTGTCCTCTAACAGAAAGGCCCCGCCATATGATCATTATACAGGATGATATGGGTCGTTATTGGTATAGGATGATTTGTTCGTCTAAAATGGAACAACAAGGGAACAGCCTTGTTTGAACAACTTTCTAACACATTTGGCTGTATCAGAATCCGTTGTGGTTTAGGAGTTAGCGGATGTACAGACTGACAGACGCAGAAAGCGACTTTTTTTTATACCACTAAGGTGGCAAACAAGCTTACGGCCCGCCTGATGGTAAGCAGTCACCGTAGCCTATGGACATTTGCTTAATTATATTATTTCAATACCAGAGGCATCACCCAAGCGTTGCCGACCCCGTGAAAACCTTTTCACCCCTTTCTTGAAGAACTCCAAGTTGTACTTTCCAGGGAAAACCTCTCTAGGTAGTTCATTCCACAACATTAGTGTGCATAAGAGAGAGCTTTGTAAGCTTATTTAGCTTACAATGTTTGTAACTATGTACCTATGTATCTCACATATAAACAGATTTGTTGCCACGGTTAGCATTGTGTGTTTCACCTCGATATTGTTTTAACCACGAAAGTCTGAAAACCTATATGTTGACATGTATGTTCGGAGGGCAAATCATGCGTGCCTAATTTGACCCACTTCCCGGTGTACAATTGAGTTGAAATTCGGTACACCTGTGTAACTTGGATGACACTGCATTAATATGGAACCATGAAGTTGATCTGATGTTGGAGTCGAAAGGTGGTTATAGGAACTAATGGACGCAATAAGATATCTCCATCGTGTTGAAGCTATTTGGAGTCGTCTTAATGAGTACTATTACCTCTAGGTTTTTTTATTCAAGACGACGACGGAATGTGGCCTTTGGAACTACTGAACGCAACAAGATAACCTCATCGTGTTGGGGCTCTTTGGAATGGTCCTCCTTCTTTACCCTTAGGTGGTATACAAGGTTTGATTACAATGACGGAAGGTGGCCTTGGGAACAATAGAACGCAACAAGATAACCCCATCGTATTTGGTCTGTTTGGAATGGTCTTGATGAGTACTACACCGCGCGATAAAACATGTTAGGTACAAAAAATATTTTTCATTTAAGGATAGGGTGTACCGTGTACCACTGAATAACTTGCAAATCATGAAATAAACACCCTATCCCTATCATCTAAAAACCGCCGACGAAATCCGCAATCGATATTACTTTTCTTTAGAGAGATATATGTATATTTGAAAGGGTAAAGGCAAACAGTTAGAGGGTCCGAATAGCGAGTATGGTGATTTAAATACAACGTACGGCCGCGGACGGGCCTAAACGCACACCCTGTATTGATATTGCTATTGAGAATTCGCTGAATGCGGGTAGGATAGCATTTTCAAGAATATGAGGGTAGAAGTGAAAGCCACTCGGCGACGAAGTGGATCTTCGGATTGTCGGTGAAATGAAACGTTTTGCGGAAATATTGGAGTAAGAGGAGTTAGTATCGGTATTCTGTGGTGGAGGCCGTATTGATATAAATAAAAAAAACTACAGACGCCATTTTACAGTAGAAAGAAGTGAAGCTTGCAGGGTAAGGCGATTTCTTGATAATTAATTTTGTACATTCACACAGATACACCTTCTGGCAATCTGCCGCCATTTTGTTTGAATTTTTAAAGCGCTGTCTCGCCATCGACAGTGTCAAAGCACGCGCACCCATAAATGGGCGCCCATTTTTATGCTTCACTCATGGTTTTAAAGAGTATCCGTCCGTATTTTTTACAGGTCCGTGGCCGTATTATAAAATATTTAACAATTTTCTTCAAACGGTAGAATTAAAGTAAACTCAAGTACTACGTACCTCGAGACCTAATTAAACTTTCATCAGAAACCGCAATTTCCAGTACTTCTTCGGAACTAGTTAAAAGTTTCCACCGGTGTTAACAAGTACTTAACTTAATAATTGTTGTTAATTATAATTAGCAACAGTCTTATGATTACAAAATCACTACAGAACAGTACGAACAATGTACAAACTGTACAATCTTTAAGCTAGGGGTATAATATAGTTGGTTTAAGAATAGCAAAACATAGGGGTTCCTTAACCTGAAGTCAGAGTACTTGATCTAGCTAATATTAATAAGTAGGTACATACCAAAACGTGGTTCTTTTTTATTCTGCGCAGTAACAAACGAGGAAATAGCTCCTGATGGTAAGCGGTAACTGTCACCTATAACATCTACGATTCGATTAAATACCTCATGCCTGTAACTGGCTACATTATCCTTCAAACTGAAACACAAAATGTAAGCATTTTTGTTTGGCGGCAGAAATAAATAAGGCGGTGGTATTCACCCAGGCGGATATCGAGATACACAAATTCCATAATTTCTGGGCATTATGTTGCTCTTAATACCTGCCGCTGTCAATCGAGATCAAAGTATTAGTAAGCAGACTAGACTCGAACGTAGAATATATTATTATACTCGTACAATAACAAAGTTCAAAGGCAAAGCTTTAAGCTTATTATGACACGGGCAATCTCTTGTTACTTACTGTTCGACGCAGTAAAAGAACCTATCAAAATAATAACGTGAAAATCAGCCAAGTTCGACAAGCTTCCCCGAACTGTTCAGATTTAGTTAGAGGGGTACCCAAGTTCTAAGGAATTCCCTAAACGTTTTAGCTGTAGGAATTGAAAATATTTCGTTATTGCTTTAAAAGAAGACTCGTTGTTAAACGTTGGAGCGTTGGTGGATAAGGAAACAATTCTTGTACCGATACGCCACAAATATTTAGTTTTTTAGTCCTCTCGTACCTAAGTATTCTCGATTTCCATGCATACACACTCACGCCAGCATCCCATAGGGATAGGCAGATACTATAGAGTGCCACAAGGTACGATCCTGACATGCATTTACCCCGGTTGAGTGTTCCCTGACCTGCCCTTTTTAGTGCAGATCATCTGTTTAAATCATCAAAGCTTATTTTCGATTTTTGGCCGGAATTGATTTGAATTACGCAAAGTTTGAAGTTAATAAATTTCGGTTTCATACATCGTATGGAATGGAAATGCTCTAGATTATGGCTTCTTAAACTTATGGCTCCATATACTCCTGTCAAAGTTTCACACATTGAGTGCCAGTGGGCTTCAATCATAAAATAATGGAGTAACATACTTACCATGGGGCACGTCATTATTTGTTCAATAATTGAATCACTAATTAATTCAGTACCTATTTATATACTTATGTAAAACGTTAGATTTTATACTGTGTTACATTAGCTCAGATTGTATAATAGATTCGTTTAATCGTTTGCAATTTTGCGAGCGGCATCGTTGATGTGCTCTGTGCGGTGACAACCGCAAGCACAGACAGACAGACAGTGTCACAGTGACAGGTGGCGGCGCTGGAGTTGCGGTTTATGTTTTTTTTTCTATGGCCGTGCCTACCGGCTGTTTTGACTGGTCCGTCGGTCTCAGCACGGCCAAGGAAATGCGCTCGATGATGCCGCGGCGCCTAGCAGTTTAAAATGCTAATAGCTTTTAATTTAATGTTACCTATGTAGATATGACGTTCATAAGTGTTTGTAAAAACCTAATTTGAATAAATGTTTTTGAATTTGAATTTTTTGAATTTGCTTTTTGAATGTCGCAAATAGTTTTAGACAACATTACCCTTAATTCTGACTCAGCATCGAGTTGAATTTTGTATTTCGTTTTTATGATGCATGACCTGATTGACATGCGTCTCCAAATTGTCTCTGTTGAAAATTGTCCATGTGATCGTATTTTTGGCAACAGGGTTTATATTCCGAACGAATGGTACGATTAGTAAATGTGCAATTCAATGCCCCATGCCTGTAACTGCGCAACCTTCTCGTTATGCCAAAAAGGGCAGAACAAGACAAAATAGAGCAATGGTGGTTTTAATCCATTATCCGCTCTGTCCGACACTTTGGTTAGCCTGTATAATCTGTAGTAGAAGTGTTCAGCCTTTTTCAGACTCCAGGTTCACGCAAAGGCTGTTTATAAGTAATTGATTAATACCTTTGTAAATGATTCATCACGATTTGATGTAACCTTTGTGGGAGAAAATAAAGCAATATTTATTTATTTACTTTTGGTGTAAAATAAAAATAAATTGACTATGAGTAATAGAAATAAGGGATTCAATTGCTCTGATTATGACTGCATATGCCATACAAGAATAAGCATTTAAAATATATATCATAAACTAACCAACAGAAAAATGTCGGATAACGCCCGACCAAATTTACATATACTCAAATATTTTTTAAACAACTGAATCGATTTCAATGAAACAAAGCTACGAACCATCACTATTAAACTGGCTTTAAATCGGTCAATCCGTTGAGGAGCTACGATGCCGCAGCAAACACACACGTTCACACACACAGAGTCACTGATACACACGTCAATCTGACGCCCTCTTTTTTCATTGGCGGTCAAAACCAACGTAGTGCTAAACCTGCAAAGTACAGTAAGCAGCAGATTCAACGAACTAAGTCCAAACTCCTAATCGAATTAACGCCGCAATATAACTTTGATATTGAGCGACAAACTGACCGACTACGCGACAAGTTGGCAGTATTATTATTAATTAACGCTATGCGCCCCTCTGACCGCAAACGTAAGTTCCCTATTCATGGATACAGCGAAGTTATCGGACTATGGAGCTGTTAAATTGTGAATGTGGGTGGAATTAGCTGCTCTGGTAATATATACCTACGTACATAACTATGCTTGGACTATTTACAAAGCGCCATCTAGCCCCTAAGTGAGCAAAGCTTGTGTAGACAACAGATAAACTTCATTCATAAAACAGACAAGAAGAAAGCACTAGGTATTCATAAGCATTATGTAAGAGAAAGAGAGTTGAGCTGATTCGCTGAGCTGCCTTGACGGGACAGGAAAGCCGAGATGAGCCAAGCCGAGCTACGTTTAGCTGAGCCAAGCTGATCCGAGCTAAGCTGATAGGAATGCTGAGCTGTACTGTTTTTAAATGCTGTGCTGAATCAATTAATTGCGGAGCTTAGCTGTGCCATAAAATCGATTATTAATTTGTCACATGGAAATCACTCGTTAGTTTCATTGGAATATTAGATAAAGAAGCGTTGGGTTGATTTATTTGAGGGGTCATGTGGGTAAACATTATGTTTGGATATTTTTCGTTAAAATGGCGAGTATCGTGTTGCGGTGACGCGGTGGAGCTTCATTTTTGAGCGTAGTGGGATCGATTTAAGTTGCTGCTGAAGTTGTAAAATAATAAATCGATTTTCCAAGTTCCCGATGTGTTAACTCTCCCTCCTGTTTACAATTAAAAATAAAACAAGTCGTCCACACCGCTGCCCCCCGGAATTGTGCCCAGAAAGCTCGCTGAGTTGCCTCGTTGGATAGCAATGCTTATTCTCTGACCCGATCCTCTGTCTGAGCCAGCTTTTCGGGCACCTGTGGTGCTTTTAAATATTTCTGAAAAGATCTATATAGAAGATCAAACGTCTGAAATGTGTTAGGGTAGGTAGGGGTAAAGTAGGTATATGCAAACGAAGCCATGCCTGATCCACTTGTATTATATAAAAAAAATACGTGTGGCACTCTGGGACGGCCGCGGTAAAGCTATTGCATAGCATTTTTTATCAACTTATGCAATTATAATTATTTATTTATTTCATTTATGCAGTATTTGTTTTATTATTATATACTTTATTGCACATGAAACAAGTTAAAACATATATTACAAGAGGTTGTTTACAAAGGTGGGCTTATCTCTGTAAGAGATCTCTTCCAGCCAACCCTACCGGGTGTGGAGAAACGCAATAAACGGGGAAGCAGCAGAAAATGTGCACTACATTTCTAAATAAACTACGTTATATATGTACTTACCTATTATACATAAATACCTTTAATAATATATAATATACTATATAAATATATATTATTAATATTCTATAATGCTAATCAAGAGAAGATAAAAGATGCTCTTTTAGTCTTGACTTGAAAGTAGTTATTGTTTGACTGTCCCTAATACTAGCTGGCAAGTTGTTCCACAGTCGCGCCGCTTCTTTGATATTAATTCAAGTTTTCACGTTTAGGTTCAACTAGTCGCGGGCTCGAACTCACTCGTGGACGCGGCCAAAAAGCACGCTGTCTCACCTAGCATTGTGTCTAAAAGAGATAGAATCAGTTATGAGCAGTTAGCAGCTAGTCTACACGCATACGTCTAGTCGCACGCACACAAACGCCGTGCCGAAGTCTGCCGAACTGAAACGACGTTAGACGATGCACGGCTTTCAACGCCGCACCGCTGTGCCGGTCGGAGTGGGGGGTGTTAGGTTTTTTCGTTACGGAATTTCTTGATTCGGTCGCCGCGCTCAAAGTCCGCGATAAAAGCTATGCAATAGCTTAATAATAAAAAAATAGTGCATTTAAGCGCGACAACGATAACACTAAATGTGGCGTAGAAAGGAACTTCTTATTGTTTCAATAACCATAGGTTACGTATAAACAATGGGGTGCACGAAAGGAGCCTTCCCGTGTGACGCATCAATTGATCCTATGCATACGGCTAACCCTGGGCAGTCTGCGGACAGCAAGTCGGTAACCCAGACTGGCTGATCCTCTCATCACAATGTTTAGTAGGTTAGAAAGGAACTAACATGTCGCCATGTAACATGTTGCTGAAGAAAAGATGCTTCACGGCATAGGTCTTTATTGCATTGTTCTTGTTAGTACCTTGGTATAAAATTGATGATTGAAAACACCTCAAAAATCCGCTTAAAACAAACCATTTATTTAAACAATAACGGTGCAAAATTGCATTCCCTTCCGATTGGGAACGAAATAAATTGGACATCGTCGCTCGCGAACTGTATAAAATGACGCCTAGATTGAAAGCCCTGGTGGAAATTGGTAGAAATGAGAAGGTGAATCGAAAAGTCTGATTAAATAAGTGAAAAAACTTTCCGTTCTTTTTGTTTTTCCTAGACGATTGTTTTTATAATGAGAAGCGAGGATTGCTGTAGCCATTTTCGTATTGGGAAGGGGCGATTTTGATTTTGCAGGTTTGATTCTAATGGGCTTCCGGCATTTTGTGAGTTCGTTACAAGTATTGTGGAGTTACCTGTTAACTAGTTAAGCCTAAACCGAAATAAAAAAAATCTGTTAAAACTAATGTCTGCCTTATTAAAAAAAACGCGATAAAATTATTTACTATGAAAAATGACAAAATGCGATCGCGAAATCAAATAAATATTTTGGGAAATGAGTCTAATGCGCTTGTTGCATTTGGCTAAATTCAGAAGCAAAAAGCGTGAAAGCAAATGAAAGTGGAATGTATTGATGCTATGCACTTATATATAAGGCTCCGCTTTTCAAAAGGCGTGATACAAAAATGGACCTTATTCTATTAGCAATACATTCCAACTTTGTTTGCTCTAACGAACGCTCTTTGCTTTTGAATTTAGATAAATGTAATAAGCGCATAACACAGACGAATAAACGACCACAAAACGAAGTCCATAAAACTGTTTTTTGAAAGAAAGAAAACATTTATCTTATTCATTTATTCCATTTTGTATTATTTATAACACATAGTCACCAAATATTTTTCCAAGCGTTAAAAACAACATTCAAATCAGCTGTTCGCTTGCGCCAACACAACATACCTGCGTGTGAAAGGGAAACACAAAACAATTTATCAAAGGGGAGTTAATATTTTCGTAACTACCCTCATTTTATTTGTGTTTCGTTTACGAACAACATACTCGCGTGACTCGCTCTAAGCTTCAGTTTCTATTCGTGTGTTAGTTTCCTTAATTCACGTCTTATCTACTAACACGATCAAACCGGTCTATCTGACTGTCTGTGCGTATCAGATTGATGGATTTCCACTGAAGCTCTTCGGGAGGTAATTTAAAGGTGTTCACGTGACTTGTGATCCGATTGGCTGGGAAGTTTCCTTTTTGTAATAGTATTGTGTTGGGATTCGAGGAAAATCACGGCGTAATTTCTAGACTAGATCTAAAAGTCTAGAGAGTGATATTTTGTAGAGGATTTTTTCGTCCAAATTTAAGTATTAAGGTAAATCCTTTTTAAATATATAAATAAATATTTGTGGACAAATTCACACAGCGCCATCTAGCCCCAAACTAAGCAAAGCTTGTAATATGGGTACTAGATTACTGATATATTACTTAAATACTTTTTTAAATACATACTTATTATACATAGAACACCCAGACCCGTAACAGAAATTAAAATTTATCATTTCAATTTATGCCCGGCCGGGAATCGAACCCGGGACCTCTTGCGTGGAAGACGGCATGTTGACCACTGAGCCACTCAGGTCGTCATATATAAGTTAAAGTCGCTATCCGCGTCTGTCTGACTGTCTCCAATAACTCCTCCTAAACAACTCGATAGATTTTGATGCGGTTTTCACCATCAGTTAGATACCTAATTTCTTTCGGAAGGTTTATATGTATACCTAGAGGACCCGGCGCGACTTCGTTCGCGTACACCTATTTTACCCCTACTTACCCTTATTTTTGCTAATAAACCTTCCTCTTCAATCACTCTATTGTTCAAAACCGCATCGCAACCCGTTGCGTAGTTTAAAAGATCTAAGTGTACATAGATACATATCTACATAGTTACATTAGGGACAGACGGCGAAAAGCGACTTTGATGTTGAAATATATAAATATCGAAACGATTTTCAAAAGGTGCGCAAGTATTTAATTATTTATTAAAAGAAATATTTGCATGACAGAAATAAATTAAATAATGCTAATACTAAATTATGCAATAATATTTACAAATAAAAAACTTGCCCCAAGTCCCTTGTTAAAGGAATCGTCCCCAAAAGACTGGCCGCGTTGCCTCGCTGTATCGCGAGGCTGAACCTTTGCGTTAACCATTTTCAAAATTATTAATACATACATACATACATAAAGCTCACGCCTGTGTCCCACAGGTGGGGTAGGCAGAGACTATGGACTGCCACTTTGCTCTGTCCTGACACAACTCCCTAGCCTCGCATATATCCACAACTCAAAATGATTAATGCGAGTAACTTAAAAATAAATACCATTATTGTGTACAATAAACAGTTAAATAAATAAATACCTATGATTAAAACTTATGTCTGGTTTAAGCTTTCGCACGCATTTTATTTACAGACTGTGTTATCTGAATGACAGCTGTCAGATTTATGACTAAGGTGACTGAAATAACATGTTTTAATGGCTGTAGAATAGTTAAAAGTAAAAATATGTTGCTATTGTAAAGTAGTTTTGCGTCATTTATTTCGATCATTTTTAGTAGGTATTGTATATAATCTTCATACATACCTCATTGAATCGATGGATCCCAAGAATCTGGCAACAGCAATGAGGAAAGAAACTCCTAAAGGTGGCCTTTTCATACAAATTGTATGTAACCTTTTATGTAGGTACATTATTTCAAGCGGATGTGTTTTGAATTTATGTTTGTGCAATTGGCCGTTAATAAATGTAGGTATCTAATTGAGCATGAAATGGATTTACACATGTTAATAAAACAAAGCAATGAAAACGAAAAATAATAAAATCACAAAACAACGCTATCAATCTTTACGGCTTTTTCTATTTAACTGCTTTATTTTCTATCACTACGCTTTAGAAAGCCATTTGGCGCACCATTGAATACATTTACTAAGAGTATAAAGCATAATACAATTACAAAACACTCAAACGGATGAAAGAATGGTGCGAAAAGTATGGGTGACGAACCTTAAGGAAATTATTTCGTCTTTCGGCTACATAACATATGTATATATGTATACAGGGTGTAAAAAGACCGCTAGCATTAATTGAAACCCCATATTCTACCCATGAAACGGAACAACTTTCCCCAAGAAACATACCCGCGGAAATGACTTCATAATTTCGCTACCTAAAAAAAATAATTAATTGCGACGCGCAATGTACATCGTCCAGCGCACGGCTCTCGCTTGCCCACGTGACCAGTGGCCATTGACCCCGCGCGGCGGCCGCTTTGGCGTATTCTACCTAACTAGTAGGGATACCTAAGCTTGACTATTGAGTACCTACCTATCTTCTTTTTTTTGCTTTAGTCTCCACGGTTCGGTCGTGTGATAGGAATTGGGAATATTCGTAATACAAACAGTTGGTTTGGTTCATCCGTTCATCCTGTCAGCTGATGACAAATGGTTCGCGCGGCGGTAGGTAGTTACTACCACAGGAACTACGTTCAATTCTCATGTTCCTAGTAGGTATTGGACTATCGATCGTGATCTTTACTGCACATATCGACAGTAGGTAGGTAGTAGGTACTGGGCTCGATTCTCGTATGATGTGAATGTCCGTAAGCAAACGTGTACGTAAGTTAGGTAGGTAGACAGCTGATCCTGTGCCTGATCATGCAAGTGCGCGCCGCGGTAAATACCTACTATGTTAAATTTTCATGTAATGTGTATGGTCGTCATACAATCATTTACCTAGGTAGGTAGAACTTTCGATCGTGAACTTTACTGCTGATATCGACGATAGGTAGGTACTGGTTACGATTTTCGTATAATGTGAATGACCGTAAGCAAACGTCTAGGTAATGCATTAAGGTATGCGTACCCCTGTCGTGTTAAACTTTACCGAGTGGGAGCATGGCAGTGTTGCTGTCCCATGGGCATGGGCCCACGGGCGGCCGGTGGCGGTTGGCGCGGGCGCGGCCGCTGTAGCTAGTACCTACCTCCGGGCGCGCGGCAGCGAGTAGATAGGTAGTGAGCGCACGTGGGCGGCGCTTTACATTGCGTTCTTTTACTTACAGTGCATTTATTTCAACTTAAACTTGAACTTTGAGTGTCTAAATTAATTGTGAACGATTTAGTTATCGATACTTGATATTTTTTAGTACAAAAATACAACTTTATTTTTTATTTTTAATCTCGATTTCTGCCGAAACTAAGAGTTTCCGCGGGTGTGTTTCTTGGGGAAAGTTGTTCAGTTTGATGGGTAGAATATGAGGTTTCAATTAATGCTAGCGGTCTTTTTACACCCTGTATATCAAAATTCTAAACATTTGTCTTCGAAAAGTTCAATTTCTAATAACTGGCAGCTAATAAAGCGAACTTGAAATATGCTAACAATAACAATAGAAAGATTTAAACTAGAGTGAATGAAACAAAAGCAAGCCTAGTTTAAAATCCCGAGACAAAACAAGACGAAGGACGTACTCTAGGTACTAGGAACGCAAAGCTAATGCGGAGTCAACGGACGTTCCATCAAGTTCCCGCCAAATTAAAGGCGGGAGAAAACAAAACAAAATGGACGCTCCACTTGACAGTACTAGGCTTAGAACCTTTCTTAGAACGATATTAGAGTTAAAATGGCGCAAATCACCTGTCACGTCGGCGTAAATAAGTATCAACATAATTCTGCGAGATAAAAAAAGGGGGAAAAATGTCCCGAGCTCTCATAAAACAAGGAAACTCACGGAATGAGGTGCTACCACTTGAATCCTGATGAGCTTGGGTTATACGCTCGGACGTAGGACGAAGGAGACCGCATAGTTTCGTTTGCGACTCCCTATGTGGAACGTCTTAAGGTTCAGAATGGCGAAACTATCGCGTTAGGTCATGTTGACATTTGCGCGGGAAAAAATATATTTTATTTGTTTTGGAAAATCACGCCTAGGGTCACGTAGGCTAGGTTTTCTTTTTCTCGTAGTTCGGGAAGTTGGATTCCCTGATTTAGATTAAGATTCGAAATTGCACTGAACTGAACAGCTTCGGAACTGCATTGCAGAGGAGCGGCGACATAAAATATTGTTTTCTTTTTCTGTATGAAAAGACCCCGAAAACAACATTCAAGAACTAGAAAACAACGTTCCGTAACAGTAAATTTCTTACACTTCAAGTTTAATCAAATATGAGGCAAAATATACCTTCAGGTATGTAGGTTGTAATATGACATGTGACATCGTGTGATCCTTTCTCTTTGATATTCGTTATTTCTTTCATTATTGCATTGAAAAATCTTGGCTTTGGCACAAATACATACTTGCTTAAGCTTATATTTTCGCTATAGGCATATGCTTACAGTATGTCGGGTGTCCGGTAATGAATGGATAACCTTGAAATGTTATACATCTTTTATGAGATTAAAAAAAAAAATAATAGCAAAGACTTCTATGTACTATGAATAATAGTGTCTTGAGCAAATTCATACAAAGCCATCTAGATCTGCGCTTATTACATTTTATTAAATTCAGTAGCCCAAATTCAGATGCAACAAGCGTGAGAGTAAATCAAAGTGAAATGTATTGCTTATAAAATAAGGTCAAAGGTTTTTGTGTCACTTATATTACGCGTTGCTCCGCATTTCAAAAGCCGTGATACAAAAATACGAGAATTCTGAATTTAGGGAGCTAGCGCATAAGCTAAACTATGTATAATAAGTACGTATTGACTGACAGTAGTAAAAATTATAAAGTGTGGATATGGCAATAATCTAGGGATAATCTGTCCTTGTCAGCCCTTCTTGTAAACATTCAGTTATTTGGTCACTAGTAGCTTGAACTTGCACTTTTAGTTTGTCTAAATTTATAATAATGCTGAAAATTATCTCCCGCACTTCCTATTTAATTGTTTTGCCCATTATTTAATAACATTTTTATAACTCACGAAAATAAACAATCCTACAGAAATCAAATTGTTTGTTATGAGTTTTATGAATGACGTTCGAAAAGTTGCCATATAAGCGATTCGGTCTTTGCTTGGTCTTATTATATGAACGATAAGAAATATACGAATACTAACCGATGCTCTTAAGGTGAATGAAAACATACTGATGAAACCTGTACATTCAGGCGACTGGATGTGTAACCATGATCTAATCTGGTCAGGTTCCCCTGGTAGCAGGGTCACGGAGAGCACAACCGGGACATTAACGTCAAGTTTAAAAAAAACATTCCACCTTGATTAACTCTCACGTTTTTTGCTTCTTGCATAAGCTAAACTCGGCCAAATATAATGTTTTAAAGGTATGTTCAGGATACCTTTGTTTGATAATAGCCGCGATAGTTTTAAATTTTTTTTTACGTAGGTACTTATACAGAATTCGATGCACAGGAAGTCACGAGAAGAGCCAGTTACTCGTATATAAAAAAGGCAATATACCACGCTATTTGCGTTAACATTCCAGCGTCACTCCCAAGGAATGAGAAATGCATCTGGAATGCTAATGGGATGGAATAGTGACGGATATGGAATTAAATCAGAATGGAATGGATACTGGTTTACTGTGTGTACCTATTGTGTATGGTTTAGGATGTTGGTGTGACAAATATTTTAAAAATCTATGTTTCCTGCATCACATTCTCAATTCTTTTTTATAAAAATTAATATGGTTTGCCAATCCCTGTCGAATGCAAACAACTCATTTCTCCATATTTCTTTTGGGTCTGCCGCGACGTCGTTTCCGGGTGCCCAATCTGTAGCAGTTTTGGCGAAGTATGGAAAAATAAGGAGGAGGCCTTTGCCCAGCAGTGGGTTGATTCAGGCTGATATAAATATTAATAAAAATAAATAAAATATACGGGGCCCGAAACTGTTCAACCAGTCTCCGGGTCCCCGGCGGAAGACCTTGGCAACCTTGGCCAACATCGCTTCGTCGGTACAACAAGCTCGTTGCGGTGCTGTTTTTCGTTCATAATTTTTCTTCTATGTTATACCACATGATGACGCGTGGTCTCCGTCGCCTATGAACATCAGCAATACCAGGGGCGCTATCAATGCGTTGCTCGCCTAAAGATGAAACCTGTCTAAAAACGTATACCTTTTGAACGTTGTTATAATTATAATCACGTATCTACATTAAAATTAAAATAATCTGCTTCGCGTCAATATCCCGGTCGTGCTTTTGCGCGCGAGGGCCTGTGGCCTAATTCTCGCGCTGTGACATCTCGAATTCGACATTTGTTCAAGTCACATATCACCATTAATAATGACATTATATATAGTGTGTATGTATGTATGTATGTGTGTATGTATTTAATTATGAAAAATAAATATTTTTTTTTGGTATTAGGTAGTTCGTTTTTTAAGATGCACGCCGTCTGCCTTTCTGATTTTGCTCTGTCTCTTCCGTAGGTCTGCTGTAAGATATTTCTTTTGAAATAAGCTGTACCTGTTGTGTTGTTTTCTTTATGTCAATATTGTATACTTGTTTTTGTGCACAATAAACTTTTAAATAAATAAATAAATAGTCATTGAAATATCTATTGCAGACAATAAATATTCTCACAATAATCTTCGATAGTCGTATATTGTCAAAGATCTATTTCAGTGACGTTTTAATATAGTTTTTTGGCTAGAGAAAATGTCGAATTTGACACAGCGCGAGAATCGGCCCTCTGGGGTTTGATTTGACAATAGATTTTAGAAGCTGGCAGTCATTTTTACCCCGTTTTTATTTTATCCAGCTCGCAATTGCCCGCTTTAAAGAATGTGTAAAAATTCCTTTCTTCATTGAATTTGAATCAACGGACGCTCTGAGTTGTGCCGGATAAAACAAGTTGTAGAAGCACGAAAGCCGGATACCGTTGTCGGATAACCGGATGAAAGTATCCGGGGCTAACCGGAACAGTCCCAGTCTCGGACTTGTTTCGTTACGGACATTATTACTTATGTAAGCCCTGTCTTCGTCCGGATTTGAAATGGACTTTGTTTCTTGGTTCGATTTATTATGTATTTAGCAAGTAAGTAATGTTTTAAGTAATCGTAGGTGTCTATTTATATCATAGAGAAACTGCTTACCTACTATCATAAAAATAATTCTCTATGGTATGATAAATAAACGAATACGAGCAACCCGCCCCGACTTCGCACGGGATTTCTCAGTTTTTTTACTATCATATTATACATGTAAATAAATAAAAAATCTTAATTTTGCATTCCGTGCACTGTAAATTTATGTTTTATTGTTCGTGTGATGTTATTGACCACCAAAAGCACCGAAATTTGAATAATTCAGCAACTAAGCTACTCGCAGCTAACATCGAAGCCGCAATAAAAATTGGCGCGAGGCATACGAACATGTATGTATAGGCGTACCAACATAAAAATGCCAACTCAGCACTTGCTATTAAGTCAAACTCAGCCCACAATGATCGAATTTAAACAGGCCCACAATGAAACAGCGCAACCGAGCATAATAGCTTTGGTGACTCTCAGAAAATTGGAGAAAATAATACCACCGGTACCGAAGTAGGTGGGCGCCCTTTCCAGCGCCAATGGGGCCACTCTGCCAAACTGAATTATTTTGTCGACGCCAGATTTAGGTCTTACCCAATTTAGTAAACTAGTGGGTTTTGCTGTTCTAATCTAGGGCAGTTTAGTAATTGTCTATGAGCTCTATATTAGGTACAGATAGTGAATAATAATATGTGGCTAGTTCGGCTTTGTGGAACACGTGTCAGTAAACATGAAGCTGAAACTAGCTTATGGGCATTATTTACCGAAATTTATGGTAATTACATTCATCATCACAGCCCATAACAGCCCACTGGAGGACTTAGGGCCTCTCCCACGAAAGTGGAGGTTATTGACATAATCTCCACGCTTGGCCGGCGGATTGAAGATCGCAGTGTTATAAATATAACATTGGAAAAAGCTGCTGCCCATTTTCCAGCCTATGGAGACTAGATCTTTTGTATCGAAAATATTAGTCGCCTTGTACGACACCTACCAGTGTAAAGGGTTGGTGCTATTCTACTCTGCCGGACACCACACGGTCTGGTAATTACATTAAATTATATATATTCAGGTTTGGACCACTGCGTAGCGGTGAACGCAATTCCAAAACGATCGATTCCTCTTTAAAATTACATTAAAAAAAGAAATCCTCCACGTGCCAATAAACCTGTTCAATACCGACAAATAGCTGAACTAAACATGCGTTTAACACTTGTTTTAAACTTTTAACAAAGTTACCGGTTTGCGGGTACTCCCGCACAGCGTAACGAGGGTAGTCCAATATATTTCCATCAAGCGAGCGTTGGGTAGATGGGAATTTATGCGACTTCTATGGCTGTGCTCGGAAATAGGTCGATCCCGTCTAGCACACTGATTTTGTTGGCGGACATACAATGAGCTCTTAGAGACTAGCACATCAGGCGCATCAGCAATTTTGCTTGTGTTTTCAAAATAAGAGGTACCTGATTACAAGGTAGGTACAGAAATTACAGGCATGAGACATTCCAACTTAGGCCTCAGAGTCACACCGCACCTGCGGCGGTGTATTTTTGTTACCTGCAACCTAAATGTAAGAATCGTAGATGTTATGGGCGACAGTTACCACTTACCATCAGGTGGGCTGTCTGACGCTTGTCACTGAGTAGCAAAAAAAAAAAAAAAAACGATAGGCGTCCCGCCCCAAGACATTGGTATTCTGCAGTGCGAAAAAGTTTTTTTATTATTCAAACTTTATTCACTGTTAGGCACATCGGCGGACTTAAAGCTTTATCTACCAGTCAATCGGAGAGGTGATGGTATAATAATTTCAAGGCGGTGCAAGGCCTGTTGGAAGAAATTTCTTTTTGGTAATAAATTGTGCCTTGTGTGTCATGTATATATTCGCTATGTCTTTGTTACCATTTTTGTGTGCAATAAACTATTAAATCATTAAAGAAAACATAATTATAAACACTAAGTAGGTTTAAGTATTTAAAACAAATATTCACAGACAAAGATTGTTAGAAGGTAGGTACTTAACTTAGGTACCTAACAGAAAAGGAAAATTTAGAAAAAGAAATAGAAAGGAAAGCGAAAACAAAACAAGAAAGCAATTCGTGCGAAAACAGCAATCTCTACCACACAGGAGATGATATAGAAACACCCGTTGTTTTTGAGTGTTACAAATTGTTTAAGTGTACACGAGCCGCTTTTTTGAAGACATACTTAGAGCAGCGTCTTATATCTACCGAGATGTCATTCCAGAGTCTAAGAAAATGATATTAAGAATAAATATGTACGGTAAATAGGTAGATTTAGGTATTAGGAAGATTTATTGGATACTTTTTGCTCGTATGCTGTCTGCCAGAGTAAAATAGCACCGACCCCTTACACTGTTGGGTGTCGTACGAGGCGACTATTGTTTTCTAAACAAAAAATCTCTATTGACTGGAAAATGGGGAGCACCGTTTTCCATTGTTATATTTATTACATTTCCCATTGTTATCTCTTATCCGCTTGCCAAGCGTGGAGATTATAGCAGTGACCTCCCCTTTCGTGGGAGAGGCCCTGAGTCCTGCAATACTCGAGTCCTGCGATAACTATGGCATTTCAAAATGGACTTCGAAAATTATTTCTGTTTCATTGCGATGAAAATGGGTTCAGATTTTATCAATAAACCACCACATGCTTGATCCTGATTATCAGAACAAAATTAAATAAATATCATATTATACTTACATTGGAATATCGACAAATAAATAATGATACGTGTCTACTTTTAAAAGGACTTGATAAAGGTCAAGGCACAACTAAGAATTTCATTCTGTTATTTTTTCAACTTTTATTATATTTACGGCTAATTTTCGGGTAAACGCGCCCTTGTCAATAAATTTTGTCATCGCTCTATACACTTTACTTTTATCGCTGACTTTTGGACAATTTAAACACTATTTACTTCAATTTGTTATGTCAATACGTGATAAGACATTTTCTGGCAAGTGTTCGTTACTTTTATTTGTCCCACCATTATTATCGTTTATTACATAAATGCTATTACTATAATAGAGCAGTTCAAATATCGTTTATTTGATTTCAAGTAAAATTGTAGACTTGCTTTTAGTACTATTATTGGATAAATGGTTTAGTCTGTGCGACCTAGACGAAAAGACTGCTGTAGACACAATTTCATCGAATTCTAATGTCAAAGCTCCGACAACGTCGTAATTAGAATTCTTTCACTTGATTACCTTTGACATGTCTTTGGTGTTTAACCCCCGACGCAAAAAGACGGGTGTTTTACGTTTCTGTGCATCTGCGTGTCTATTTGTGTCCAGCTCCCGAACGGATGGATCGATGTCAATGCGGTTTGCTTTATTCAAAAACTAGTTCAATAGAGATGGTGCTTTGTTTCATGAAAATCGTTTTAGTAGTTTTAGCCCATTTAATCATTTTTTTCATATTTGGACTAGCGACGCAATTGACCGCCCCCTCACCTGGTGGTAAGTGCGCAGGAGCAGTCTATTGACTCTAGATTTGGTTTGAATTGGTTTGTTTAGGTATGGGCGGTGTTTAGACATGTTATACATTGCCATAATGAAAATTCCAAGTTTTCGCCTCAGGGCGCTGCCGCGTACATGTTCAAAAATCCTGACCTTTTGCAATGTACAATTTTCTGGGCTATTTGGGAAATACTTAATGTGGCCGTGCAGTGCAGGCACTTTGAGTACTTTGTAATTCCACGCCTGGGGTATAATTTGGAAATTTACGAGTTTTAGAAAATCGAAGTATCATCATCAAAACAGTTGCGTCAAACATCACCTACTTATGAGACGCCAGATTTTCCGAAAATGCCAATCCAAAATCCAGAATGAGAATCAAAATTGAATGGGGGCTGAAAGAAGGGGCAATTAGCCCTTAAGATGCCGAGAACTCCTCCTTGACACACCGATGTCATCTTGGCACCAATAAACTTTTACCAACTGCACATTAATATTATTCTTAACTAGGGACCCGGCGCGACTTCGTTCGCGTACACCTGTTTTACCCCTACCTACCCTTTTTTCTTGTTTGTAATTATTCCTTTTGAATCATTCTATCTATTGAAAACCCCATTAAAATTCGTCGCTTAGTTTAAATGAACTAAGCTTACATAGATCTATACATAAATAGATACATATGGACAGACGGCGGGAAGCGACTTTGTTTTATACTATGTATGAATGTGGTAATAACGCTCTTATGCCCTTGTCCCAAAGAAGAATATGAACTAAATCGTAATACCTTGTTAGGTAACGAAGTACGTACCATACTATTGGCAAGAACAAAATTTAATACATATCTTGTTTTGGAACAAGCCGCTCCACATACTCTTAAATCCCGTTCCCACAGCTTCAGCAACTAGATTAGATACAATACAATAAAACACAACAAGCTACAAAAGGCAAAAGTTGTTCCACCAGATACCTATCAGCGGGACGAAAAATTGCGGATACCATTCCGAGAGATTGCTCACCAAATAATGGCAATCAATATTGTTAGAAACAGAAAGGGATACAATACAATCCGGAAAGTTGGCCGCCGAAGCATAAATATCCTCTTATAATTGTGGCGAGGAGGAAATATATGTATAAAGACGTCGACAAATCTTTATTTGGCCTAAAGACACGTCGAAATGTATTACCTAAGATGTTAAAAACAAATGTCATGTGTGACTAACCCCAAATCAGATTGGCCTAAAGTTTTCAGGACAATATTCCTGAAACCTAAGTAACCTATAGACCTGGAAATCGGATTTGGCCGCTATCATAATATATGAACTAAATCAATATACGAATCTGAATTTTGACTTCGTCACTTTAGCAGCCTATTTGCATTGTCTGGTATTTATACTCGTCCTATTTTGGAGTGAAACAATGCTTCTACTTTTCAAATCAATCGTATTAGTGTTGTTAATACTGGGCACTAATAAAAGTAAGACACAACACTGAAATCACCTTTCAATTTTGTTTTATAAATCAATGTACAAGTGGAATGACAAATTGCGTAAACACCATAATTATTACACGGCCGACTGAAGAAGTCGTGCTTATAGATATTTTAGAGAAAAAAACATTCAAGCATTAAAAACATTTAATAACATTTGACGTGTAAATTTATGTTTATCAAAATAAATTAATTGAATTGAATTGAAGCAATTTGCTACGTCAAGATCAGTCATAATTATTTCAGAATCGATTTTTAGTTTACATTGTTGATCCCGACTTTCAATCTTACCAATTTCATTATAAATAACGGTCCATAGTGCTTTACTTTATTTGCAGCTCCATCACTCTTTTTCCTAATTAAATTTGCCTTGGCGTTAAAACAAACACTCTTGAAATTTTTTGAATACTTTTAACATATTCGGTAAAAAATTCGTTTGGAGCATTTCAAGTTATATAATTCGTAGAGACGCATTTTACTCTTATGTATGTCATTAATTAGGTCAAAAACTAAGATTCATGTTTTTATTTAATGATTGAGGTTTAAATGTACTCTAAAAGTCGCTTTTCACTATGTTAAATAGGTTGTTTTACCGTGTATCATTATGGTCCCAACTAATTAAAATCAAAACTTACTTTTTATTGTATTTTTCTAAACAATTAATCGTAAATTCAATGTAATGCAAACAATAGTTCCGCTCAACTCGATCGAGTTCATTCTGCATCGTACTTATTCGGAGCTACTCGGAATGTCTCGTTGACATTTTATGGGTTGTGTCGGCTGATATTATCTTACCCTATACCACGACATTGACAATGTTAGCGATAATATCGTTTTGCAATAATCACTTATTATAAATCGTAACTTTAAATTCTTATTGTGTGTAATTCATAGGTTTTGATTAACTAGAATCTTTTCAGAAAAAATACCAATACTCTAGAGTCTATATTGTCAATATTAGCCCCGGTTCTAGGCCACACACTGTACAGCGAATTGAAATCACTATAGAATGAAATTTAATCCAGCATTTTATTATCCAGTTGCTCCTTGAAACGTTTTAATCCAGCTGCGGCTGCTATAATTAATTTTAAAGTCTTTGCTTTAGCTATATTTTTCAGTTTAATTCTTAGACTATAATTATCAAAACCAATTTTATTTATATTAGACTAGACAGGCACTTGACCGCCATCTCACCTGTTGACACCTAGAAAATTAAAGAGACTTTGACGAGAATACTTTGTCTAGGCACGTAGCGTTTCAGTTACTCTGGTAGGCCCCAGAAATACATATACTAGAATCATCATCATCTTGGCGTTAATATCCCGGTTGTGCTCTCGCGTACGAGGGCCCAGGGTCCGCCTTGACCATGATCCAGGATTTGGCAGGGCAGGTAATTACAGTGGAGCGACTGTCAGGGGAACCTGACCAGATTGGATCATGGTTGCACATCCAGTCGCCTGAATGTGCAGGTTTCATCACGATGTTTTCCCTCACCGTAAGAGCATCGGTTAGTATTCAACTAATGTACATAACTCAGAAAACAGGTACATTGGTACATGGCCAGAGCGGGATTCGAAACCGGGACCTCTGGCCTACGAGTCGGACACTGTAACCGCTCGGCCACCGACGCTCCCAAACACATACTAGATTATAGGATTTAAACAAGCACTTTAATCTCCTACACCGTGAACTATTTTCAAGCATATAAATATAAAGTCGCTACAAACTTTAATACTAGCCCTTAACAATTTACGTAACGTACGTACGTAGCGCTGTGAGTCGTTTCTTGCGACTCACAGCACATGCTGAGTAAGGACCATTTACGATGGCCGCCGCAGCACCGACGGTGGCATGGGAGACGTATTGTTTTTATATTTCAAGTATTAATGTTTCCGTTATCTGTAATTGTAACTGTTATTGTGTCGTGGTGTGCTATGTGTAATGAATGTCTTTTCTTTCTTTCTTTCTTTCTTAACGCATCATCCATGGTCTCTTCGAACGAATCGAAATCACCGGAAGGAGGCCTGTGGACGCAAACGATAACATAGGGGCTAGTTCGACACAAGAAAGTTCAGAAGTTCGTTTTATGGATAGTTTGATTATGACTTTTTTATTTTTACTTTGAAGGAAATGTTTTAGTAAGACCACTGACTGAAACCAGCCACCATGAATTGTTTGCTGCCTCGTAAATTTATGGTAACACTATATTTTTGGACATATAGATGAGTTTGTGAGCCAATGTCTCAAAGCCACAAACATAAGTATAGAAAATGATTCAAAGTCATGGTTTGCTCAACAATAGACAACTAAAAATCGTCTTGGCGCTAATATCCCGGTAGAGGGTATGGGGTTCTACTTAACCACGATCCAGGATTTGGCAGAGCAGGTAATTACAGCGGAGCGACTGCCATCTGACCTCCGCGATCCTATTAACATGGGAACGTGGCCAGATTGGGTCATGGCTACACATTCAGTGGCCAGAATTTATTTATTTAATTTATTCATATTCAGGTTTCCTAGCGATGTCATTTCTCACCGTAAGAGCTTCGGTTAGTGTACCTCATGTACATATTCAGAAAAAGTAATTGTATTGGTACTTGGGGACACAGAGGATCGAACTCGGGACCTCTCGCTTACGACTCACCGATGCTCTTGCCCATAACAGTCCACTGCTGGACTTAAACCTTCCCCACATTAATGAGGGTGCACTGAATAATGAGTGCACCGGTGTACAAAACTGAGGACCGATCAAAGTGGCGCGCGTTGGAGGTCTATGTGGACATAGACCTCCAACTCCTCCTCCTCCCTCCTGGACCTCCTGCTGGAGCAGTGGACTTCAACCTGGTGATGAATCTCCACGTTGGCAGCTGGGTTCGATATCGCAGTGTCGAAAACACACCAACGCAGCGTCCTTTAAACAAAATATGACCGCCGCTTCGACACTTACTACCAGGTGAGATGGCGGTCTCAATTTGGCTGTTAGCAAAAATCGAGATTTTGCTAATAGCCATCCCCGAAAATCGCGCTCCAACTTCCCCCCGCCCCCAAGATATCCACAACAAAAATGGCAACTAAAACAAAAATAGAGCGGGCCCACCTAAATCTGTCACATGGGGACAACAATATCCCTTCCTTTTTACAACGTGCCGCGCCTTAAGCTGGGCAATACATCTTCTGAGCCTATTTATTTCGGTGCATTAGATTTTATGTTAGCACATCCTCAAATCCGGTTGTCCGTAACTCTTTTAATATAAATTATTCTGTGAGCGTACATATGCCGAAGTATTCGCGGATTTATGAAGGTACGTGCTCGCGCCAGATGCGTGGTCCGATCGTGGGGAGCTAGAGTGTTTTCTGGTTGTGCCAGCGACACACGTACACATGTTGCGTGCGACAGAATGGAGGCTTCTTAGCTCTTTCGGTTAATAATAAATAAAATAATCATCTCATAATGTGCCGGTTGTGCTCTCGTGCGAGGGTCTGGGGTCCGCCTTGACCTCAATGAATCGGGATTCGGTAGATCAGATAATTAGGAGCGACTGCCATCTGACCTCCGTGACCTAGCTACCAGGGGAACCTGACCAGATTCGATCATGTCGCATAATGTGCAGATTTCATCACGATATTTTCCCTTACCGTATGAGCATCGGTTAGCATTTAACTAATGTACATAACTCAGAAAAGAGTCATCATCGCAGCATTCATCATTCATGATGAGGTTCATGGTCGCAGTGGGATTCGAACCGGTACCTCTGGTTTACGAGTCGGATACCTTAACCACTCGGCCACCGACGCTCGCGTAATACTACACTATTATCACCCTATAAAATTGGTCTTTCGACCTGGTGTAAATAATCAACTCACAGTATCAAATAGGAGACGGTGCTACACTTCCACTATAGCAGCTTCTTTCAAAACAGCAAGCGGTCAATCATCAGAGACAAGACAAAGTGCACCTGCGTTTCTGCATCTTCAAGGTGGTGCCCTCTTATGGCCTTTAAGAAAGATATCCGATATTATAGATAGACAGAAAATACTGCCGCAAGGCATTCAGTCATAAGAGCTCTCTATGCGGTCAAATCGCTCTGCGCTGGTAACTAGATCCATGAAACATACTCGACAGTCTGTTATCACTGTCATTTCCTTATCAAAGACCCTATTTTTAAACCGCTCGCATTTCTCTCTCTAGTCTCTTTAACATTCGAGGTAAGTTGCTCGAAATAGAAAAGACAGTCATTAAAAGGCGAGCGCTCGCAAGGATGCGAGCGGTTGACAAACACCAAACTTACGTATCACTCATAAAAACTACTTATTCTTTTTTTCTTTTCTTTCGAATTTCACGTCCTGATATCTCAGGGAAACATGAAGGGGTTAACGCCATATCTTCTGTGACTTAACCCTATGCATTACGTCCGAGGATTACCCGGGAAAGTGGGAAAGTCGCCTCGTGAATTGGGGAATTGGGGAAAAATTGCCGAAATGAGCCTTGAGCGTGGATTCCGAACGATATCCCTCCGAAGAGAGAAAAAAGTAAAGTGTATTCGCAGCGACAATATTCGACTTAACAGGGATAATTGTGTACGCGATATTGCTAGGTTATCGTGCCTATTGTGTTAGCAATAAGGTTGAAAATGGTTGCATGTGATATTGGGCTTATGGTTGGTATTCGTACGTATCGGGTCATGTGTTGTCAGGCAGAATTCATGTGAATTTTGTACGGCGGAAAGATCGTGAGGTTACTGTAAAGCGGTCGCATGCTGTCACCTTGAAATATGCAACGTTGTGACTGTTGTGTCTTTTGCTGGGAACCATTAGTGCCTTGCGGCGCTGTCCTAATTGGCAACGATCGTGCGATCATAGTCGTACAGCTCGTCGCCCGACCATAGGAAACCCCAAAATCGCCCGTCGCTTGACCATGGTCGCACGAACGTCGCCAATTAGGACAGCACCTAAGACTGGTTGAACAGACTCAGGAGTCTCACATGATGACTGTTGTGGGCTTGATCGACGGGCAAAGTCGGTCGTAAAGATGGTGGAAAGTCCACAATAAATTTTAAAGTAAAGACGAATAGGGTGTGAAAGGATTCTCGTGTGCTTTCTTTGCTGAAACGTGAACTGGAACTTCGTCTGAGTTCGAAATACATTACCAAAGTTGTTAAGCTATTGCATAGCTTTTATCGCAGGCTTTGAGCGCGGCGACCGAATCAAGAAATTCCGTAACGAAAATAAACCTAACACCCCCCACTCCGACCGGCACAGCGGTGCGGCGTTGAAAGTCGTGCATCGTCTAACGTCGTTTCAGTTCGGCAGACTTCGGCACGGTGTTTGTGTGCGTGCGACTAGACGTATGCGTGTAGACTAGCTGCTAACTGCATATAACTGATTCTATCTCTTTTAGACACAATGCTAGGTGAGACAGCGTGCTTTTTAGCCGCGTACACGAGTGAGTTCGAGCCCGCGACTAGTTGAACCTTAACGTGTATGGTATGACTGTACGAAGCTCGCACGGATCGAGACGAAATAAAAATAAAATACGTGTGGCACTCGGGGACTGCCGCGGTAAAGCTATTGCATAGCATTTTTTATCAACTTATAAATAAAATAAATAAATAATTATAATTGCATAAGTTGATAAAAACATTTTTTTTCTTACCACGCGACAATTTCAACTTGACGCACTACCTATACAAAACAAGTACAGGATCCCTATTTTTAAATCGTTCGTCTCGATTCTAACGGTTTCTATTTTGATTTTCGTCATGAAAAACTCGGTATTTCGGTGCATGATGCTGATTTTCCCTATTTTTGAACCGAATTCTTTCGTATTGAACAAATATAAAACATATTTGTATTTATTTATTTAATTCATTGTTAGTACATTTTGTTTCTTAATACTAGTTGACACAAAAGCCGGGTTCGTTTGTCTGTGTTGCACGTGTGATTTAAAAAATATTGAATTTATCATGCCGAAAATCATATTTGAAAACCGTTGGAATCGATGCGAGCGGTTCAAAAATAGAACCCCAGGAAACGGATATCTAGTGCGTAAACTGTAGAAATGATACTGTGGCTACTGTAGTAAGTGTAAAATTTTTGGCTTATAATATAGTATTTTATCTAGATGATAATGCTGTTTTTGTTGCTTGTCTGACTCTTGTTTATCTTTTTCTCTTTGTAGACAAGGGTTGCCTGGAAGAGATCGCTTGTAGCGATAAGGCCGCCTTTGCCCACAATGTTTGAAAATACCTGTTAAATTTTCTTTTTTGTAATTTTGTGTGCAATAAAGAGTGTCTATCTACCTCGCACATAATATCCTCGGATTCTGTTCCAATTGCGTAAACGCTCTAATTTTGGTGAGAGGAAATTAGGGCCTAATCCTACTGTATTAAGCCCTAATTTAGCTTACAAGCTGGCTTGTAGTTGCTCTGATGTGGGTCAACCAGTGAGGATGTTATGCCTAAACCAATTTAGATTACGAACGCGAGCACAGTCAGTCGTAAAGGAAAACTGTGTCCATTTTATGGCCCGAGGTCAAAGTTCTGCTAGACATTAGTCGCCTTGATCAAATTGGGTGACAGTTCATCGTTTTCTACAGTACAGGACGCCACATGGCTAAGTAAGGAAATGTAAGGAAAAGTAGTTAACTAATTGAAGATAGGGACGTGGTGTGTGAATTCGTGTGTGTGGAAGCAGCGGCACTAGTTTTGTGGCAGCGTGTTTGCAAGACCGCAACACTCGCAGAGTCCGGGAACTGGATGGGTGACCGTGACTTTGAGGCTAGTTGAACTTCAACGAGCTCGCCACTCGTTAGGTGTGCCTTCTAATACAGTTCGCAAAGCGAGGTTGACCAAGGTCTACCGCAGGGGACTGTGAGACTGGTTGGAGAATCTCGGGAGCTGATTGGCACCCCGTAAGTCCACTTCAGGACTTAGGGCTGGCGGGTTGGAGATCAAATATAACAATGGAAAACGCTGCTTCTCATTCTCCAGCCTACGGAGACTAGATCTTTTGCCTCGAAAACATTAGTCGCCTTGTACGACACCCACGAGTGCAAGGGGTTGGTGCTATTCTACTCTGCCACGCCCCGTAGCGATAAATTCGTGTAGAATTCAAAATATATTAGAATTGTCACTGATTTTCTCCATCGAATTTAGAGTCCAAACTTTCAAACTAACTTATAACGTTTACCTCTATTACAAAGTAATTCTATTATTCGTACAGAATCTACCCAAAAACTCTCCACGTAAGGTACCCTCATATCTGATATCAAATTAAAAATCTGCCCTACCCGCAAATTCGTCTTAAAAACCCGGGATTTTCCCACTCGATGTGTCCGGGTATCCCGCCGGGATCTCGGCAGGGTTAATCTTTCATCCCCCGGGGTCTAAGGAGCCGGAATAATTACTGCCTCAGGTCAGTCCCGGCTTACGGAGATAAAGTAACGCGACTAACCCTACATCTTGCGCTAATCTTCGCGTATGATGAATTGGCTGCGTCTTCGTTGCTATTTAATTTGAGAGTGTTTATGTCGGAGCTAGCGGGGTTATCACTTGGAGTAGGGTGTTATAGTCACCTAACTCCGCTGAACTGTTCAGTTTTAATTAGTTTCAAAAATCTTCGGCTAAGCTTTATTATTCCCATATTATATGGGGTCAGCACTCCTTGTACATTTTCGCCACAAGGTTCTATTTTGGGTCATATTCGTATCAATATTTAGCGCTCGTATATCATTCTGTAAAGTCATCCAAGTCGTTGGTGGTCGTTCACCGATTAATTTCAAAAATATTTCGTGAAATAATTGTGGACAAATTCACAGAGCGCTATCTAGCCCGAATTACGTAAAGCTTGTGCTATGTTAACGGGTGAATCCGTTATCTAGCACCCATACTTAAATACTTTTAAATACATACTTATTATACATAGAACACCCAGACCCGTAACAGAAATTAAAATTCATCATTTCAATTTCTGCCCGGCCGGGAATCGAACCCGGGACCTCTTGCGTGGCAGACCGGCCATGGACTTGTTGACCATTGAACCACTCAGGTCGTCAAAAAAAATATCGATTGTTTCGTCAATAAAATCAGTTTAGAAGTTTCGGAAATATTTTAGAAACTTAACGTTGGTCGGGGGGTTGTGTGCGACTATTTCAGTCGGTTAGGTTCTTCTTAAAATTAGCATTAGAACGGTGCAGTCTACAGTGTGCATTCAAAACCACCAATATAACTGGTGATAACAGCAAGGTAACATATGGCCTTAGCCAATTCTACTCTACCTCTAGGCGAAATTCGCGTTGTAATGTTAGTGAATTGTAAAGTGCCACAAACTTATCTGAACCGGTGACGGCGTCGCTGCTGTCGACAACTAGGTGACATTTCAAAATGGCGATACTTAGTTCCAGCTTTGGCCACCGGGTTAGATAAATTTGCTGTGGGAAACCTCGGAAAACCGGGAAATCCTCGCGTCGTAAGCCGTTGGCTCTCGCATTCGACTCAGCAATGTCAATCCATCGCTTCTTGGGTCGCCCACGGGGCCTCTGTCATAATACCGGCAGGTTCAGGCACCTTTTTCCCACGGCTTACGCAACACGTGACCAAACCAGGCGCAGGCGAGCCTCCTCGATCTCCTCGGTCTGCGATATCCCTCACGCCAAGGCTGCCACGGATGTACTCGTTACATACTCAATCGAGTCGCGTAACTCCGCACATCCAGCGCAGCATTTTCATTACGTTGGCGTGGAGTTCGCGAGCGTGTGCACGAAGCTCTCCTAATCCAACGCTCGGGTCTAATGGACAGAGGCAAATCGGCTTATGCGACACCCGTGGCCAGTTATTTTACCCTGTACTACCCTACTTGGGAAGCTCAGTGGCTACAATGCTGGTCTGATACGTAGAGGGTCCCGAATTCGTTTCTCAGACTGGGAGATATGACTATGATATGGTGAACTTCAGTCTTTTAGTTTCTGTATACCAATAATGTATTTACAGCTTGTGTGTGGAAGGGGCGAGAGAGGTGTGTCAGGGTTGTAGCTTGTGGCACTCGATAGTCTCTGCCTACCCCTATGGGATACGGAGGTGAGTGTGTATGTATTTGATGGTGCTGTAGGTATGTTTTGTTCAAGGCCTGTTCTGCCCGATGTTCGTTCGTTAAATATTTATTTATTTATTTAAAAACTTTATTGCACAAATTACAGCAATTGGCGGCCTTAAAGTCATTGAGGCTTTGTCTAACGTCAACCAGCAGACCATGTAAAGAGTGATTAAGTAGGCGCTACTTAACAGGAAAACATTGACATAAGTGAAGATATGTAATAAGTTTGAGATTAAATTAAATTACTATTTAAAAAAAATACAATAAACATATACCTATTATATAAACATTCACTTGATATAAAATGTGATGATGACTACGCCAAACTCATCACTCATCACCTACGACCTCTTACTCAAGAAAAAATCCTTCAGCAGTTTTTTAAACATGAATCGATTCTGCGCCTTTCGTACGTCCCCAGGTATGTCATTCCAAAAAGAGTGTACGAAGTATTTCAGCATAGTTTTTTCTTTTAAAAATAAGCTTTTATTTAACTTGTAATGTTTGTATGTCCGGGGCAAATCTTGCAAGCCTAATTTGACCCACTTCCCGGTGTTCAGTTGAGCTGAAAGCTGAAATCTCTCTGGAAAGGTCTTGATGAGTACTTTACCGCGAGGTAAAAGCTTGTTATGAAAAAATATTATTTATTTGAGAATTATTATTGTAATTTGGCCGTAAATTAAGGCCGTGTGGTGTCCGGCAGAGTAGAATAGCACCAACCCCTTACATTCATGGGTGTCGTACAAGGCGACTAATGTTTTCGAGGCAAAAGATCAAGAGTCTCCATAGTCTGGAAAATGGGCAGCAGCATTTTCCATTATTATATTTAAACACTGCGATCTCCAACCCGCCTGCCAAGCGTGGAGATTATGGCAATAACCTCCCCTTTCGTGGGAGAGGCCCTAAGTCCTGCAGTGGACTGTTACGGGCTGTGATGATGATGATTGTAATTTGGACTCAAGATGACATTAGTATAACAACAGCATCTTGGCAATGATCGCAGATAGGCTCGACTGCCCATACATGTCTCACTGCTGCTAACGACATGTTGTGAAAAATGTTTAGTCAACTGTATTGTTTACAAACAACTGCACTAACAAATAGATTAAGAAATTACTAGCACAATGAGTCTGGTCACTTAAATAAATAATTTATAAAATTAAAAAAATTAACCTTGGTGGATTTTATGTGATATTCACACTGTATTTTGTAATTTTCGGTTTTTATACATAAATTAATTAAATTTAAGGAAAAAAGCTTAAAGCATACTTGGTATGTCCCAAGTATCGCTGGAGTGACGAAGTGGAAAGAGAACTACTGAACCACCACATGGCGGAAGAAAGTATACATAATAATTATTATTAATTGTAAATAATTAGGAAACCTAATGACAGACAGCAGGTACAATTTCATAGGCTAATAGTGTATTTCCCTGCTGACCAGCAGGTACATTTCGGATTTAACAAATAGCAGTGTGTCACGCCACGCTATATTTGGTTCAAAATAAACTTTTGTGACCAAAATAAGCGCAGTATTAGTAAATATGTTTTTAAGTATCAAAAAAGTAGACAGAGCACCTGATGGAAAGCGATGGACATCGGGGTTTCATGTGAGGTCTAGGATAGGCATAATGTGGGTCTGACCGTGCAACTTGAACAAAAAAATATTTTATTAATAATTGTGTTTTTTAACTTTTTGTAGCGACAGTACTTAAGTATGTGGGTTTTAGAAGAATCTGGTGACTTTTATGTAACTGAAAAGCGAAACTGCCTAGAGGATGAAAGATACCCCGGTTTTTTTACTTCAATAACCCACACAAGACGTAAGTTAAGTGACGAACTAAGTACATTAGTTAAACACTAACCTATGCCCTTACGGTGAGAGAAAAACATCGTGATAAAACCTGCACATTCAGGCAACTGATATGTACGTGGTGGTACGTGATAAGTATTACCTAAGTAGCAGAAGCTACCAATATTCAAAACATATAGGGCACGCATGTTTATTTATTTACATTGTTTACCGGGAAGGGAAACCGCCTCGATACATACACCCATGTACATGATAAGAGTATAAACCCAATTACAACTTACAGCACAAGTTATATGCCTCTAAAACAAATATGTGAAAATATTGCCAAGTTCGGACCAAATGACACCAGGGACTATTTTCTACGTAGATAAAATAGTTGAGATCTAGGCAGGAGCCAAGTTCCGAGGAACAGCTTTAGTATCGAATATTAATTCAAGCAAGTAGACTGCCTGAGCTGTTAAGTTGTCGATCTGATAACATGCCGATCGGCAACGGAGTTGTCCCGGGTACGATTCCCGGCTGAGCAGAAATTAAAATAATGAATTTAAATTTCTGTCTGGGTCTGGGTGTTATAAGTATGTAATTAAAAGTATATAAGTCGTTTATCAGTTATCTAACACTCGGGTTCGGGTTCATATATAGCTTACAATCAATCAATTTTATTCAATGTATATACTATGTATTCTTAAAATAAACTTATTGACTACAGCAGAATAACATCGCATGCTTGGGGTGCGATTTGGAAGAGAAATAAAACATATTTCCATCCACACTTGTTATGCCTTGTTAAATTTAATAATTGCTATATTTTGTCCATTACCATATTTATTTATTTATTTCACAGTTTTACAGCAACACATTTGGTTACAATCAGAGAGGACATTGGCACCCGCAGTAACCAACTTTGTATCAAAAAAATAATCTCCTAACGTTTCCTAAACCAATCCTTACTCCCCCGAACTTGGCGTCCACTGCCACGCGCCTCGACTATTACATAACCCTCCCCAAATTCCTTGGTCGGGCCAAATGGCGAACGCTCAATAAGACATCGCCCCGAGGCAAACCTCTGAAACGGATCGTGGTATCTCTATATCTTCGTACGATGTAATTTATAACACAATAACATAGTGCTGTAACCATGATCCAATCTGGTCAGGTTCCCCTGGTAGCAGGGTCACGGAGTCGCTCCACTGTATTTACCTGATCGATAAATCCTGAATCATGGACCCCGGGCCCTCGTTCTCGAGAGCACAGCCGGGACATTAACGCCAAGATGATTATTTATTAACATAACGCCTGTACCTACGCGTGGCGCTTCATATGATGATACTGTATTTGGGATGATCATCATCATCATATAAGCCGAAAGACGCCCACGGCTGGGCATAGGCGTCCCCCAGATTCTCTACAAGGGCCGGTCCTGTGCTTTCCGCATGCAGCTGGTACCTGCAATCTTGTGTGTGGGAGGCCTACTCACGCTGCCTGGGATGATACTGTATCCTTGTACAGTATCATGAACTGATCTGACCCGGTGAGGGTAGCACTGTTGTTGACAACGACATCACATTTCGAAATGGTGGCACACGCTCCAGGATCATCCAGGATCAGGATAATTCATCTTAATGGATCCAGCTACATATACATACATATATATCTCAAGGATGTCATGGTATTTCCTACATCGGACAACGAGGGGGACAAACGTTTGCCACGCATACAAAGTAGACGCATCACTCTGTTTATTGATGGAAACCGCATGAAAATCCGTTCAGTAGTTTTTGGGTTTCGAAGTCGCGGGCTTATGGCGGATATGGTGACACCGCCATAATATATCCAAATTCAAATCCTCAACTGCACCATTATTACGCGTTCATTTGTTTGTCTTCAAGTTTGGAACTTTCCAGAAATAACTCCCAAAGTAAACGGGAAAGAGGTCCAAGGGAGGGCAATTGGGAGCTTATAACGGGGTACCCGCAAATAAATTTGTCTTCACAACAGCTTAGGTAAATAAAAGTTTGTGAGCGGCACCCTTAACCGCTACGGGGACTGAGGCGTCAATTCTGAGGATTTGGGCTGTTTCGCTGCTTCTTGGTTGTGTTAAATTTTTCTTGCGTTTTTGGGTGGCTGCACTTGAACTACCGACGCGAAAAGCATGTTAAGCGAGGGAGGTTTCAAGTGTGTGCGGCTCTCTGTGATTTCGAAACAGTTTTTTTTATTTGAGGCCAGTTTCATTAAGATCGCTTTTTGCTTTGTTACATTAAAAACGTTCTGTAGTTGAATTACGAGCAAAGAGCGAGTAAGTAGCGAAGGAAATACATGTCGTTTAATTGACAACTACCAGTAGATAAACAAAATAAATAGGCGACAGCCTTGTCCCACGGGATGAAAATCGAGCAGCACCAGCTGACTCCTGACTTCTCGAAGTTACCATTTTCAGCAATATTTTACCCATTTGCACGTCTTCCCATGGCACGGGTAGCGATACATTATGGATTCTTATAATGTCTCTGTTTCTTTTTTTTTATCTTTTAATGTACCTATCGAGTAATGAGTTTATGTGTAATAATTGACAGCGCGTGTGGTTCAGCTGGCTAACGTGCCGTCTGCTACGCAGAGGACCCGGGTTCGATTCCCGGTCGAGCAGAAATTTAAATGATGAATTTTAATTTCTGTTACGGGTGTAGGTGTTAGGTATATGAAAAATAAGTAAGTATTTAAAAAGTATATAAGTAGTTTATCAATTATCCAGTACCCATAACAGAAGCTTTGCTTACTTTGGGGCTAAGTAGCGCTGTATGTATTGTATCAGATTTATTTATATTTAATAACCGTCACTTATTTATTAGCAGAAATCGAAATGGTACGCGCAAATGCGCCGGCCTATGCAGGGCTTCCATACAAAAACAGGGGCAAAATTGCAATTCAGCATTCGACGCTAAGATGAAATACGCTAAGTCCTTGGCGGAGTGGAGAGCTCGCTCCAGATTTCACAGGTCAAGAGGCTAGTGGGACGCGGTGACGTCACCGCTGCAAAAGCCAGCTGCCCTGGCTCGGTTGCATTTATGTAGCGACAACCCTGCCTTTACAGCTGGTGGTTACGCAACTCATAGTATCTCAGTTTGTGTACCTACATATGCAAAACAACAATAATGGCTGTGAGGCGGTAGTTGTCTTTTCTTCGTACAGTTTCCTATTGGCGGTTAGAAAATGAAAATGAAAATGAAAAAAGTATTTATTGAATTAGGATTACGTTAATTAATCTCTTTTCAAACGTCAAAAATCTAACGGAAAGTAAAGGGAAAGTTAAGCGAGCTCATCCAGGTAGGGGGCGACGCATGCAGACCGACCAGACATGCCGCCTAGGCGAGTCATCAGCAGCGCGTGTCCGGCCCCAGCCAGCCCGCCGGCGCGAGCACCCGCACGCACCAGCCGGCCTACCTGCGCCACCCCCTGAGCTCGGAACAAATAAGTAAAAAGAATGTCGTCTGTCTGTCAGTACACCTCTTCAGTTAGGAAAATTACCATCTGTGGGAGAAACAAACGGTATGTTAGTTCCTTTTCGACGAACGAACGAGTTCTTTAGTGGAGACCGCGACTCGGTAAGCGTACTGTGATGTGTGGTGTGTGGTGACCATCGACTCAAAAATGAAATTTCGCCGAGTTTAGCCGGAAGATGCCCACTGCTGGGCATAGGGATGGAGATCTCTATCTCCATGATTATTTTTTTCTTCATAACCTGTTAACTTCCAGAACCCAAACAAAAAACTTTTGTTAGTAGATCGCTACCGGAACGACATGAAAAAATACATTTCTATCACAGTTAACGGATGAACGATTAACGTTAAGTTCCGTTAAATCTTCCGAAATGTAACGCTTTCACGTTTAACGAAGTTAACTTTTTTGGTAACGCATTAGCAGTTTGCATTATGCATATTATTGTAAAGAAAAGCTGAGAAAACCCGTGCGAAGCTGGGGCGGACCACTAGTTCTGATATAAATTATGGTTACCGTAACCTATGGAGGTTATAAACCAGTCTATATAATAATATACCAAAAGTAGCAACAATCCTCATTTTAAGCAGTATAAGTGAGTAGGAGCAAACGGCTTTTTCATGTAAATCTGTACAGATAGATGATCGAAAAAAAATGGGCAGTCCATCAATCATGTTCGGCCAACTGAATTTTCATGGCACGCCCATTTCGCCATGAATAATGCTCCAGATACATAGTGTACACAGAGCTTTTGGAACTATTTTTAATCGTCGACGAATAGGGAGGGTTTACGTGTGTATCTGTGAGTGTCTGTGATCCCGAATCATCATCACAAGTCATAACAGTCCACTGCAGGACTTAGGGCCTCTTCCAAGAAAGGGAAGGTTATTGCCATAATCTCCACGCTTAGCACGCGGGGTGGAAATGGCCGTATTATAAATATATCCGAAAAAGCTACTAAAGACTAAGATATTTTGTCTCGAAAACATTAGTCGCCTTGTAAGACAGCCACGAGTGTAAAGTGTTGGTGCTATTCTACTATGCCGGACACCACACGGCCTCGTAAGCTGTCGAATGGTTGGACCGATTTCGGTGCGATTTCTTTTATTTGGAAGCCAGATTAATCGGGATGGTTCTTAGCTATGGTTTTGTAAGAAATTGCCGAAGCCTATGGACGGTTCCAATACCCACGAGAGGTATCACAATGCAAGTGTGCCAAACCCGTAAAAGTCTTTCGTTCATTTTATTCGTCAAAGTTAGCATTCGATAAGGATCACTATCAATAATTCTATTTACAAACATTGTACCATGAATGCAGATCTGACAAGTTCTTATCCTACATGCCTAGCTACATAGCATGCATAGCTTCCTTCTCAAAAGTTTCGGTAAAAAGATTTTCTACCTGCAGATTAGCGGACACCAAACAATTTCAGTTTTGTGAAAAAATCTAATTTCGAATCAAACACGTAGACCGTGCTGCGCTGTCTTGCCAAAACGATATGCAAACAATGAATAAAAAACTCGGAAATAACAATATCTCGTAACAAACAGCAAAAGTCATCATCATCATCATCATATCAGCCAGTCTCCCCCAGCAATCTCCACAAAGGTCTTCTGTGCCTTCCTCATCAAGCTGGTACCTGCGATCTTTACCAGGTCGTCAATCCACCTAGTGGGAGGCCTACCCACGCTACGTCTCAAAACAAAACAACAAAAGTATCTCGTCTCAATTAGCTTATTGTAGAAAACAAAATTGAAAACAAAAACCGTTTACAATCTATTGAATCGACTTCTGTGTGTCACATCTAGGTGACATTTATTAACGTCAAACTCGACAGAGCCCTCAACAATTTACTAAAATAAAACAATAGCGAACTAACAAACTTTCCGTTTGACAATCATCTAACTCTAGGCAATTATCTGCTCTACAGACCGACAAAAAGACAACCCAATAAACTAAGTTAACAAATTAGTATTCAGTCCAACGCAGTAGCTCAGATAATTCTGGCGTAAAGTTATCGTTTGCAAGAAAGGGATTGTTTCAACTATCTCGCTCCCTCCCTTGGGATCTTCAAACGGGGGAGAAGGTAATAAAGTAATAAAACATAAATTCAATTCAAATTAAATAAGACGAAGTACCTACCTACGCGTACATTGGTTTCTTTGAATTATTTTTTGGCGGTACTTTCGAAGTACTCCGAACTACGTGGGCGTAGACAGCCACGGAATATTGGAAGAGAAATTTCAGTCACTCGTGCGTTTACGAAGTTATTTGGTATCTTGTAGGTATATATTTTAAGATAAAGGTAAAAGGTAGTCTCTTTTCATTGCCGTATGACGACGAACAAGACGGTTGACGGATAACATACAAATTCAAGACTGGAATGAATAGGCTGTTACTAGGGATGGGGCTAATCTGTTTGGCTGTTATTCGAAACTACGCTTCGAATTAATCACGGACGGTCTTAGACGTTTCTAGACAAACTTGATTGGAGACCCCAGCGTCAAAATGGGGAACAATTATATTCTCGTCAAAAAAAATGCTAGTTACACATACACTGGCGCCTCACGAGCATAATTTTGGTCACGTACTTTGCTCTGCATGTAGCGCAAAACCAGTTGCACATTAATTGACATGAAGGTAGATGGGGCGACCGAAATTTAGGTGCAAATTAGTATTTTTTGGTTAAGAGCGTCGGTGGATTTATGTTTAGGGGGTCCGACTAGTTAGCAAGAGGTACCGGGATCAACATCAGTGCCATCATGTACCAATGACTCTTATGTAAATTGAAAATTAAAAGGCGCTGAATGGCGACTGAATGTGTAATCATGATCCAATCTGGCCAGGTTCCCCTGTCAACAGAGTCACGCAGGTCAGATGGCAGTCGTTCCACTGTAATTACCTGATCTGTCAAATCTTAAATCATGGTCAAGGCGGAGCCCGGGCTCTCGTGCGCGAAGGCACAACCGAGACTGATGCCTAAAAGATGATGATGATGATTGATGAGTATTTTTTGGTAAGCAATTGTTTATTGAACAGTTACGTACCTAAAACCTATTCCAATATAGAACAGAGTACGCTGCTGCTGCCGAGGCTTCTAGACTAAAAAAACACTATTAAAAATAATCATCTTGACGTTAATGTCCCGGTTGTGCCTTCGCGCACGAGGGCCCGTAATCCGCCTTGCTCATGATCCAAGATGTGGCAGGTCAGGTAATTACAGTGGAGCGAATGCCATCTGACCTACGTGACCCAGTTGACAGGGGAACCTGATCAGATTGGGTCGTGACAGTAGTATGAATATGCAGATTTCATCACGATGTTTTCCTTCACCATACGAGCATCGGTTACTGTTCAACTAATGTACACAACTCAGAAAAGTATCATTGGTAGACGACGGCAGTGGGAATCGAAACCGGGATCTCTAGCTTACGAGTCGGACCCTCTCACAACCAGGCCACCGACGCTCAACATCCACTGTAATACCCAAAATAATTTACAACATGATACAAAAGGGTAATCAAGAAAACATACAGGTGAGGGCTAAACGATCGCGTAGGGAATTGTAGGCGCGAAAGCGTTACAATATCTCATCCCCCGTCCTGCTCAGTATGCAAGGGTAAATTGTAAGTCCAGGGTTCGATTCCCGGGACCCATTTTCGTGGAATCCCCCTGACTTATGGTCGTTGGAACTGGGTAACGTGTAGCGTGAATTTTGCCGTCAAGTTATTGAATTTTCGAGTTATGCCTTCCTTCTTTATTGAATATTTCGGGTTATCATGTGTTTTATGTGCAATTTTCTGGTATGTATCTAAGATTATATTACGTATTTTCAACTAAAATTCTTACGGTGAGAGAAAACACCGTGGTGAAACCTGTACATTCAGGCGACGATTATCCAATCTGGTCAGGTTCCCCTTTCAACACGGTCATGGAGGTGAGATGGCAGTCGCTCCACTGTAATTACCTGATCTGCCAAATCGTGGATCATGGTCAAGGCGGACCGCGGGCCCTCGTTCTAGAGAGCACAATCGCGGCATTAATGCCAAGATGATTAATATTATACTACTAGAGATACTTAGAAAGCTACTTAAAGAGTGTGAACCATTAGCGAATGCGATCCCATTCCTTTCTTGCGAACATAACACTGTTAGCCTCATTCAGCCTTAAATATTGAAGACCAAGTGAACTATCCAGCGAACGGGCGTAAATTTCAAAATCAATAAGACTACTGCAGGGAATAAAACCGAATCTTATTACCATAAGTTAGCCATAAGGCCGATTTTCCTTAAAGTCTCCCAGAGGGATAGACTCGCTTTTTTATTTAAGAAGGGTTAACGCTTCGGCTTCATCTCTTAAATTTGATCTCACCTTTTGTTTTTCAATCGTCGAGCTTTATTGCCATGTGTTGGGTCTTACCTGTAATAAAACGGTTGTATTTAGTGGAGACATTAAATAAATAAATAGGTTTGGACAATTCACACAGTACCATTTAGCCCCAAAGTAAGTAAAGCTTGTGTTATGGGTATGAGAAAAGTGATAAACTATTTATAAATGGATTTTTTAAATCTATATTTACATGTATAACAAGTAACAACAACGTAACAGAAACTAAAATTCACCATTTCAATTTCTGCCCGGTCGGGAATCGAACCCGCGACCTCTGCGTGGTAGCATGTTAACGAACTAAACCACTTAGGTCGTCAAATTCGTCGTCAATTATTTATTGAGATAAAAAATATGGGTAAGTATGTGAAGTCCCATGCCGCGTCTGTTTTTTTATCCTATTCAGTGACAAACGAGCAAACCTCATGGTAAGTGGTAACTGTCGCCCATACCATCTACAATTCATACATTTAGATTGTAGGTAACAAAAATGCAGAACTGCAGGTTGTTATGCCCTGAAGGCTAGCCGCATTACCCTGCTGGCTAGCGAGGCTAATTCTCTGGCTGAAGTAGAGGCCAGCCTTCTGGTCATTAGATGCATCGACCAGGCGTATGGCTGGCTATCTCCCTATGTAGCATTGTTCATAAAATTATTGCTATTTATGGCAAATGTATGGCACTTCGTACTCGTTAACCATTTGGCGAGTGACGCACGCACTATAGGGCTTTTTCTATCCACAGCATATTATGCTGAGCTGAGTTCTAATTTGGCATGACACTACAATATTCACCATAAATTTTAATTGAATGTACCCTAGTCTTAACATGTTATACCTATCATTGTTGATATTATTACAACTTGTCATATCTATTTGTAGTTATTGCCAAATAAAAGCTATGTCTATGTCTATATAGGGTACTTGCGCCTGGACGCCACGGCCTAAAAGGTTTCCAAAGAAAGAATTCAGTCTTATTGCCTCGATGCCTCGCAAAGAACCTCAAGAATATATCGCAAGTTAAGATTACTATCTGCGTAACCACAAATACACGATCATATCGTATACCACTCTCGCTTGTCGACGTCAACATGTACAAAGTCTCGGGCGAAAACTAGTAAAAGTAAACCCAAGCACTGCAAGACAACTAAGTTAGTACAAGAGATAATATCAGTTAATTCTAAAGAAGATCCTGTTTAATGTGTACTACGAAGGAAGGAGTACGTCGTTGTGTTCAGAGGATCAACTTACTGCTCTAGAAGCGTTAAAGCCTCTAACTAGACTAGACTCACCAGATTAGTCCATGTAACAGGTCTGTTTTTTCTTTCTATTATTATTATATAATACGGCATACAAACAGCCATGCGGCCCACCTGATGGAACGTGGTCACTGCCTTTGGACATCAGCAACACAAGGGGCGCTACCAATGAGTTGCCCGCTTCTGAGGAGACCTCTAATATACCTCTTGAACGATCCCATGTCATAGTCCAAAGGAAACACACGCTGGAAGCTTATTCCACATCCGAATCGTACGAGCAAGAATCTATGTTCTGTATAATTTAAAGCAAAGTAAAGTAAATCACGTTTATTTCACTCAGACACACGACATAACATTCGAAAATATTAAAAGATAAATAATATATGGCTAAAATATACACTCAAATCTCGTTACCTGTGCCATGTGGAGAGTACAATGGGGCCATACTCAGCATATGCCACGACAGAAGCCGTGACGCTGGTTTTCAATGGGCCCCCTAAGTGATGCACGGACAAAAGTGCCACAAGGAATAAATGAAACGAATTAAATCAATATAATTTGTTTAGATTTACTTTTAGGCGGACCCTGGGCCCTCGCGTGCTGCGCGGGGACACAACCGGGACATAACGCCAAGATGATGGTGATATCATTTGTTTACATAGATAAGATTAGAAATATGTGTGCATAAATAACTGATGTATCGTGTGAAGTGTAGAAAAATACGTTGCCTTGTTCAGGGATAAACTTACCGCTCTAGTCTGGTCTAGACTTTAATCTCAACGGATTACTCGTCGTAATATGTCTGTTCTATTTCATTAATCAAAAAATAATACAGAAACTTGCTACAATATTAAACACAGACAAAAAAAAACAAAAAAACAAAAGGAAAACAGATTAACTTTTTCGTATAATACATGAAAGTTGGTTTAGGGTAGTCTTGACTTAGAATTGCCAAATCTACTAAATATGTATAGTAGCAATACAGTGGCAACACTTTCTTCAGGTATATTAAGAACCATTTAAATATAAAATACATAGTTTAAAAACTATACCATTTTTTTTTTATATGTGGTCTAAGCTGCATAGCTTAGACCGAATACAATAACATAAAATAAATATTCAATGTACAGACAAACATTTTAACTGTTTTATTGTTTTTTTTTTTAATTATAATTAGACTATCCAGGCATTTGACCGTCATCTCACCTGATGGTAAGTGACGATGCGGCCGATGATGGAGCATGCCTGTCTAGGAACAGCCTATTCACTCTATGTTTATAGATAAAATAAGAAAAAAAAATCATCTTGGCGTTAATCCCGCGTTGTCCCGGTTGTGCTCTCGAGAACGAGGGCCCGGGGTCCACCTCGACCATGTTCCAGGATTTGGCAGGTCAGGTAATTACAGTTAAGCGACTGCCATCTGACCTCCATGACCCTGCTACCAGGGGAACCTGACCAGATTGGATAATGTTTACACATCCAGTCGCCTAAATGTGCAGGTTTCATCACGATGTTTTCCCTCACCGTAAGAGCATCGGTTAGTATTCAACTAATGTACATAACTCAGAAAATAGTCATTGATACATGGCCGGAGCGGGATTCGAACCCGGGACCTCTGGCTTACGAGTCGGATACTGTAACTGCTCGGCCACCGACGCTCCACTTTATGTATAAAGATAAGGCGGGCCATACGTTTGATAGATACTGTAAATGTAACCTTTCGCTAATAAGTGGCTAGATTAGCCCCGAGTGTCATGGGGTGGATACTTAATGGCTCGGAAAAATAATAAAACCCCGCGGGAGAGTCGAATACTAACAGAGTTCCGGAATTAACGCGGGTGAAAGTCAGGTGACAGCTAATTTATTTCTAAATACCGATATACAAATTTACTGTAATAACAGTTTTTTTTATTATACGTTGAGACAAACGAGCAGACAGTCCACCTGATGATAAGTGGTAACTTTTACAACATTTTACAAGGTTGCCAATTCATGCATTTAGGTTGTAGACAACAATGAAGAACCGCAAGTGAGTTGTGACTGTGAGGACTAAGCTGAAATATGAATCATGCCTGTGTAATTGCGCTGGCTGTTCCTTCAAACCAGGGTTCAAAAATTTCCGATATTTCTTAAAAATATCAAAATATCGGATATTTATTATATATCACATTTCCGATATTTATAAAAAAATTAAAATAAAATATGATATACATCCATTTTATATGGCAGCCATATGATTATATTTTTGTATTTAATTTAGTGGAGACCTTTAAAAATTTGATTATTTGAATTTGTTTATATCATCTATCGATCAAGAATACTGAGATTAATGACATGGCCAACGTGTATTGACATATCATCAAACATTGACGTTCATACGATGTGATTAGGTCACGACATAATGATGTATAGGTACTGTATTGTAAGTTGACTGCTTTTTTATCATATTACTCACATTACAGCCGATTACGATATTGCGTTTGTCCACGATTATGAATTATTGTTATGATAATTATTATCATTTTTTAATTTAATTGACATGGATTAATATTAATGTTATATCTAATTTTTTATGTAGAAATTAGTCTTTAAGATCTACATTTAATTGTTTTTACAGTTATGTTGTGACGTTCATAAGTGTTTCGTCGAAACCTAATCTGAATAAATGATTTTGAATTGAATTGAATTACTCCGTGCATTGCGAAACAACCGTATTTCTGGAATGTGAACATATCCTTGACAAACATAACTGCACACAATTGCAACTGGACGCTTGGGCGCATAACTCGCCCGAGTCGGGAAATATCATTACTGTGAACCGTGTTCCCGGAGATACTTGTACCAACTGCTGCCTGGTATTTGCCTACAACTTATACACTTTATTAGACCAGCTTCCGAGAGCTTTGGTCCTGTGTTCGGGGGTGTACAGCAATAGTCCAGTGAGGCAATGTTCTAATTTGGTTGTTTTAACCATAAAGATCCGATTTGGCTATTGAAATTAAAAAATAAATAATAATCATCATGGCGTTAATGTCCCGGTTGTACTATCGCGCACGAGGGCCCGGGGTCCGCCTTGACCATGATCCAGGATTTGGCGATCAGGTAATTACAGTGGAGCGACCACCATCTGACCTCCGTGGCCCTTCTACCAGGGGAACCTGACCAGATTGGATCATGGTTATAAATTCAGTTGCCTGATCACGATGTTTTACCTCACCGTAAGATGGGTATGATTTACAATATGACTAATGTATATTGGGTGATAGAGAGTCAAAGGTGTGGCATGACATAATGTTGTGGCAAAAATAATAACCTAATCGAAAGAAAAAGTAGAAAAACCCCTGAAAAGTTTAATATTTTGGAAACTACTGAACCCATTTTAATGATTTTCCTATGAAAATAGGTACATAATGATTTTCATACGATTTTATGAAACAAAGTTAAAAACCGCATTCAAATCAGTCGCATCCGCATCAAAATGACAGACTGATACACAAAGACACAGATACACACGTCAAACTTATAACACTCCTCTTTTTTCGTAGCGGTTAAAAATAAGATGAATAAATATAAAGTAAAGTATAAAGCACGTAAAGCGTAATGTGAGGCTAGGGAGTTCCGAGAGCGACGTCAGGACAAAATGGCCGTCCAAAATCTCTGCATATGCCTACCTGTGTGACAAATAAATGACTTTGAACTTTGTGGCACAAAGGTGTGAGCCTATGTATGTATTGTTTTAATTGCTACCTAAATAAAACCACTCGACAATGAAATTACTGAATTTTCTTGAAAGAAATTCGGGGATATGCGTGAATCTAGCCAATATTTACTAGATCGCAGTAATGGTTAAGTCATAATTTCTTCTAACCTAGACCTATATCAATATGTGACATTAAGGTGACTTCAAAAGTGGGTCGATTGATACATTACATATATTTCACAATAACTCCAACCAGCAAATCCTCAATAACAAGAGCACGTTTCCGAGTAAAGTTATTACATCACAAAATGTTAGAAACCCGAATCTGCACAAGCACAATATAGAAAGCGTACAAAAGCGCTCGCTTGACGAAGAAAGGAACCATTGGAACAAATAATAAACCTCCGGGTGAGGACCGACTGAGTTCTCGGTCTCGGCTATTTTCGGCTTAATATCTTGTCGAGATCTCGATCTTGGTTCTCTACAAATCTAACCAAGATCCCGGACCAAGATTCGGCTAAAAATCTAGCTGAGATTTCGGTATCGGTATCGGCTATTCTCGGCTAAAAATCTAGCCGAGATCTCGGTCTCGGTTCTCAGCTATTCTCGGCTTAAATCTAGCCGAGATCTCAGTCTCGGTTCTCGGCTATTCTCGGCTTAATTTCTAGCCGAGATCTCGGTCCGGTTCTCGGCTAAAATCGGCCGAGATTCCTGCTGAGGGCGAGACTGTCTGATGGTGTGGGAACGCACCTCAGAACCCTCGAAATTTCAATAGATATAATTTTTAGATATGAATGAAAATAAACAAAAATACACATTATAAACTTGTGTTTAGGTTACATTAAATCTCATGTATCTGTGAATGGTGGTACCTGCCAAATAGTTTTCTACATTTTCCCCGTTGTACAAAATTTTACCATACTCGGTTTCGGCCGAGAATCCAATTTCTTCTCATTTTCGGTCTCGGTTTCAGCCGAAACAAATGACAGTCTCGGTCGGTTTCCACCGCGGCCTTCCGTATCGTATAACAATCACAAAAAGCCAATTCTCCATAGCGCAAAGCGAGAGAGACAAGTTTTATTACTTTCCAAAGCTCGGGTCGGAGACTTGCTTGTTTAAAGTTCGCCGACAGATGGGAATTTTTATTGGGATTAAAATTTGTTGACAAACAAACCGTTGGAACTGGGAAAAAAGTGGAATGAGCTGGGACAATGCGGCTTGCGAGTTCAAGAGGCCACTGAAACAATTGAAATAATAATGGACTCGCTCCCGTCCGCTCCGGCTGCTGTAGGGGAAGACATTTCGCGCTAACTAGAATAATTGTAGTCAACTAAATTCTAGAATTGGCAATGAAAATAGATGAACGTTTCTCGCTCGTACGATTCGGATATGGAATGAGCTCCCAGCCACAGTGTCTCCTTTGGACTATGACATGGGATCGTTCAAGAGGTATATTGGAATTCGCATCAGAGGCGGGCAACGCATTGGTAACTCCCATGGTGTTGCGGTGACCACTTTTTTTTTATGACATACGTTAGGCAAACAGGCAAGCGGGCCACCTGATGGGAAGTGGTCACCGCTGCCTATAGACATTAGCCACACCAAGAGTATCGCCAATGCGTTGCCCTATAGAGGTCTATAACACGTTGCTCTGGCAGCAAAAAGGCAAATGCCAAAGCCACGGTTGCCCAAATCCCCACCCCATGGAGCACTGGAGACCGTCTCACCGGCAGAAACACAATACTATTTAAAAGAGTATTGTTTAGCTGCGGTATTCTGTAAGGTGGAGGTCTCTTTTAAAACTCCACTTTCCATCAGGTGGCCCGCTTGCCTGTTTGTCTACCGTATAACGTACAAAAGAAGATGAACAATAGTGACGTTCTTATAAACAATACTAAAATAGAAAGTGGATGATAAAAAGAAAACATCTAACATCAAATTAAAACACGTAGACCTCCACCTGAATACATTTATGGATCATTGTCTGGTCACGTGCTGCATAAGCCCCAGGAATATGTGGGAAACAGGTGTCTAAACCTGCCAGTATCAGGAAAGAGACCTCGTGGGAGGTCCAGAAAGCGATTGACATCACCGAGTCGGATGCGAGAGCATCTTACGACGGGAAGATGCTGAGGACAGAAGATTTTTCTTTCGCGATTTTAGAGTTTCTGAAATATTATAGCTTATTATCACGAATACATGCATTCCCTTTGGAATCGAGAAATAAATTAAAGTCAGCCTGTAATATTGACTAGTGGACTCGGCGCGACTTCGTTCGCGTACACCTACTTTAACCCTACCTACCCTTTTCATCTTGCTAATAGACCTTCCTCCTTGAATCAGTCTATCCATTGTTGAAAACCGCATTAAAATCCGTTGCGTAGTTTAAAAGAGCTAAGCGTAGATGAATATACTTAGGGACAGACAGACAGAAGCCACTTTGTCTTATACTATGTATAGATTACCTTTTGTACTGAGAATTGTCTATTTCTCGAAAATAATACACGTGATATAATAAAAAATCGATCTAAACCGTTGAAAGTAAACCGGAGAAAAGCCCGACTAAAGCCTGGTTTTGCATAACTTCGTTTTAGGGATTTAAGTCCACTGTTAGTACCCCTAATAGGTAGGTATCTCGTGAAATCTTGTTTTACAGAAACAAATTGCAAACGCTGTTTGAGCCCGAATACATTTAGGCCCAATTAGGAGAGGATGACCGAATTTAATTAAATTCCAATTTGTATCTCGTATCATAAAAATATATTTTATAAAAAACAAGCAGTACCCTGCAATATACATTCGCGCGCAGTTCGGATATTTGTAAACATTCAACTATCCTGCGGGATCCGATTATTTTTCCTGGATAAAATGTAGGCTACTTTTCTCGTCGAAAGAATTTTCAAAATCGGTTAAACCGAATCAGCTGAACCGATTTTGAAAATTCCAACATTAAACTCACAAACTTTTATATTCATATTCATATATTTATTCATAAATTTACTATTTACATATTATTTATATATTAGGTGCACTAGAAGCATATATTGGTAAATATGTTATGTTCTATTATTAATTACATTGTCATCTTAGACAAACTTGTTTAATTACCTTTATAATTAGTTATTTTCCCCTTTATAATGAGTAAAGAAACATTTTATTAACAACTAGTCAACCTTGGCCTTCTCAACCACGCCGTCTCAACTGTCCAGTACATAACAAAACACGGTCTTAAGCCTTCTCGAAATTAGTGGAGGTTGTTGCCATAATCTCGCTTGGCAGGCGGGTTGGAAGCAGAGTTGCCCACAATGATGATCCACACCGTTTTCGATTTCACTGACCTTGCCCTTTAGTCTGCAAGTCCAGTAAAGCCTAACCAGTCCCGAGGCTCGGGCATCGATCGAGACACCCCTTAAGGCGAAGTAGTGTTCACAATTTGAAGGGTATGTTCCGGGTTTCCTACCGCGTACCTTTGTTGACGAGTAGCCCGGAACATACCCTTCAAATGTGTGATAATATCCGCGATAGTTTAAAACGTAATGTTAGTGTTCACAATGACAAACGACAATCAGGTGGTAGGACACTGTGAAGCCTGAGGAGTCCGCCTGGGTGAGTACCACCGCCATATCTATTTCTACCACCAAGCAATAATGCTTGCATTGTTGTGTTCCGGCTTGAAGGATAAGGTAGCCAGCGAAATTTCAGGCATGAGGCATTTCATCTTAGTCCTCACAGTGACAACGCACCTGCGGTTCTGCATTTTTGTTACCTGCGGCCTGTAGATGTTATGGCCTATCACTTACCATCAGTTACCATCATGGCACCACTTACCATCATGGCAGTTATCACTTACCATCAGGTGGGCTGTCTGCAGTGTCTGCTCGTTTGTCACTGAGTAGCATAAAAAACAGTTTTGCATAGATCAAAGTGCTGAGAAAAATGCGGCTAAAACTAACTAGTAGGGTAGGTACTTTGATTCAAAAATGTCGGCGATAATTTTCCTGTTTTTTTTTTAAATTGTAATTTTGGTCAGCGACGCCAATCAGAAGATCTAAAATTAGCGTTTAGCATTAGCATTAGCGTTTCCTTGAGGTGGAGTGCCACTAACTCATCTGATCCGGTGGACAATATAGGAACTAAGTGACGCCATTTTGAATTGTCATGTCAATGTCAACAACAGCGACGTTGCAGATAAATTAATGTGAATCATATTATGAAACGCTGGCTATAAATGTGGCCTTTTAAGACCCCCAGAAAGTTTAAATTTAATTCGTTTAGAAATCATACACTTCGCCTTAAGTGGAGGCTTTACTTCGCCAAGCTGTGTCTCAACGGATCTGGCGCGACAGACAATAGCTTAGCGACGAGCGACAATAGAAGCTTCGTAATTCTTTCTAGATATCGTCGATTTACGCGTTATTCTGCTGAGAAAGTAGAATAAATGCAGTTGAAATGAGAGCGATAAGTATGGAAGGAGTATCAATGGAAAATAGATTAAAGAATAGCGTTATCCGGGAGTTATCTAAGCGCCTGGTCGAAGTTACGAATCACCAGAAGGCTGGCCTCTTTTTTGGTGAACGCTTAAGCCTCGCTATCCAGCGGGGCAACGCGGCCAGCCTTCTGGGGACTTTTCCAAATTCGGGGGACCTGGGCCAAATTTTTTATCTTTAGTTAGGGTTAGAGTAAGGTTCTTTGTAATTATAATAATTGTTAACATTTTTATTTAAATAAACCTACATGTATAAAAAAAAAATAGCGTTATATGTGATGACACAGCATTAAAACGTCACTTATTATTTGATCAAGTGCTATACTTATCGAAAGTTGAACCCGTGGTTGAGCTCCCAGGAGCACTAATATCTAAAAACCGTTGAAATAGTAGATCTAAAGTAAATTGCATAGAAACAAAGACAAATTTAAATACCATACAGCCAAGAGGTTATAATAATGAATAGATATGGTAAGAAACTAGTGTTGCAAACGGCTCATTGTAAAAGCATTTTAAAATTTAGTTTACGGATTTATACTGTGTACCTTGGTTAACGAAATATCGGGCTACACAGTAACTGTACCTTATGCGGTATAAACAAGTAAACTGAAATTCAACATGTGCGATAATAACCGCGATAGTTTAAAACATTATTCATTGCAAACGACACTAACAGGCACCACTTATTTCATAAATAAATTAACAGAGGGATAAAAGGATTCTGAACAAAATAATTTCAGATAAACAGGAGCTGTTCCAACAATATGTTGTTGCCTGAACTGTTAATTAATAATTTTATTCTAATGTGTAATAGGTAAATTATTTGTCTCTGACACAAAACATTACTTCACAGAAATATGTAGTAATTTATCCGTACGTGCCCTCGGCAACACTCTGTGATTGGTTGTTTAATTTTAAGGATTCCTACTAATATTATAAATCCGAAAGTTTGTGTGTATGTTTGTTACTCTCGCTTACTTTTCCACGCCTGAACGAATGAACACTATCTTTCCTACCACTTCCTTTCCTTATCACTTGTAACTTCTTAATTCAAATTGTTGCTGATTCCAAGTCAGTATTAGCTTGTCCTTGGCGGATAGGAGATGCAGCGGTGGGAATCAGTGGTGGGACAAGCCGAGAACAGAGTGCATTGGCGCTATGGAGGTCTATGTCTAGCAGTAGACCAGTATAGGCTGATGATGATGATGATGATGGGGATCGCTCCATGGTGGACCGAAGCAAAACTATACCTACCCAAAACAACTTCGAGAAAAGAGGTGTTATATGTGTGTCTGTGTATGAATCTGGAGCATCGCTTCTCCCTAACTGCTGGACCGATTTTGATTCGATTCCTTTCATTTGAAAGCCAGTTCAAGCGGGGTGGTTCTAAGCTTTGTTTAATTCTAAGTGGTTCAATCTGAACGACTAAGATCGTGTTAGTTAAATTAGTTAAGTTGGTTGATTCAAATTCTTGAAAACTTGCTAGCAAGTGCTTATTTCGTTTCTCTATGGATAAGTATTTTTTGCGGTTTATTTTATTCAATATTTTATTTTATGTATTTCTTGTTTACAGTACCTACTGTCAAATATTGGGATACAAAGTTAAAAAAGTCTTGTCTCAACTGTATTTTGGGTTATCTCAATGGATTCGTCGCCAAAATGGAGACACAACATTTTGAAGGTTGAAAGGACAAAAACGAGGTAAGTAACCAAAAATAAACATTGTGATTTTTAGTCGTAAACATTGTAGGTAGGTAGACCAATCCGATTAAGGCAGAATTAACAAATAAAAACTCTTTTTCTAGGTAGAATGGTGTATAAAGTAGAAAATTACAGACCACTGAATGATCAACAAAAAGTAAGGCTATATTTTCGCAACCATTACCCATAAGCGAGCTAATGGATTTAAAGTGAAGTCCTTTCTCTTACAAAGCACAAAATGAGTACCTACAGAGTAAGCTTTAACGTGCATAAAGAGCTTTCAAAATGGCGGCTACAGGGCGCACGCTATTACATACAATCAAGAAATAATTTCGGAAAATACGTTTTTTTATTGGTTTTTATTTTGCCTGCAAATCGGTTTCTGAATGGTACAGAAGGCAGACAATCAACTTAGCCACCACCAGCATGAAAAGAGCTAGCATTATTAAGGCCAGGTATCCCAGAATTAGTATTTTAATCAACAATCAGAGACATAGAATATGGCCTTTTAAATTCTCAAAAAAATATTTGTATTAGTTAAGGATTCTAATCTAGTCAAAATCGCTAAAAGTTACAAGATATAATGAACTTGACTCGATAAAAAAAATCCCAAGTTTGCCCCTTATTGTAATGTTTTTTAATATGATGGCAAACCATTTTACATTAAATTTTTATACTCAACTAAAGACAATAAATAGTTATTACAAATTCGCTGAGTTTCACTTTTATCTGGGTATCTCTAGTTTTTTAATAACAAGCAAAAATGTATCAAAATTAGCAATCTCGCACTTCATCGCACAGCCTTCCAAAATGTGTGATACGACAACGGCCCTTATTCCATGAGCAACGCGTTCCAATTTGTTGTATCAGTGTAAATAAACAAAAGACAAACGGGTCACCTGCCCTTAAGGACGCGCGTCCAAACCGGAGATAGTCTAAAGTCTAAAGGTAGATTGAGGCGCTGCCTTCTGTACCTGTTTGTGTTCTCCTCTCATGGTAAACTTGACTTGCTATTAAAGGTGAAAAACCAACACATTATTTCAATTGCGTGTAGGATTGTGTTGCCATCGGCATTGAGATCTTTCTGCTTATTTTATGGAGTTACTTTAAACTATAGAGTTGTTATAGAGTTATAGGATTACTTAATGTCATTTATATAGACATCGGAGATGGTAATAGCAAAGAAATTGGACATAGAGGCATAGAAGGAAGCTACTCATAGTTGGCCGTGTGGTGTCCGGCAGAGTAGAATAGCACCAACCCCCTTACATTCATGGGTGTCGTACAAGGCGAGTAATGTTTTCGAGGTTAAAGATCAAGAGTCTCCGTAGGCTGAAAAATGGGCAGCAGCGTTTTTCATTGTTATATTTATAGCACTGCGATCTCCAACCCGCCTGCCAAGCGTGGAGATTATGGCAATAACCTCCCCTTCCGTGGGAGAGGCCCTAAGTCCTGCAGTGGACTGTTACGGGCTGTGATGATGATGACTCATAGTTGAAGTCACAATCTATATTTTGTTTCTTTTTTAATGGCGCATATAACGTGTCCAAAAGAGAACGGCTATAAGTTGTCAAATACCCCTCCGTAACCACTGCTATTGTCAAATTTGGTTGCCTTGGTCACCTAATGATCTAGTTTTTTGTATGTCATTGAGTCATTTATATAGAGTCGTGACAGTGAGGATTCTCTATTGGTCGAGGCATATGTCCAATATCTTTGGTTATCGTCGACACTGTAACTGTCAGTTTCCGCAGGGGTCTATGCCCTGTATTTACCGCTTACCATCAGGCGGACTATTGGTCGTTTGTCACTAAGTAAAATAAAAAAAACGTGTGCGAAAGGCAGGTGACAAGTTAAACTTTAGAAAAACTACAAATAAAACTAAAATCGTGTTCAGATCTAGACCTTCTTACATCTATGCCAGTATCCTTACACAGGTAGTTTTGGCGCCTGGCTTGTTAGTGAAATGACTATAATTTTGTACGCAGACGCGCCAGGGGCTACATTCAACACGTTTTTGGCGATTCGCAGAAAACTGTGAAGGAAGAGTAGCGCAGGAACTGTAGAAAATAAAACACAATTCGTCGAGGAATATAAGTTATACGAATGAATTTAAAATAAAAAATTAAATTCGATATATTTAGTTATGAAAGCTATTAAAGGTTGCGGGTCTGGGTTGGGAGTTCTATATTAATATTTAAAAGTATATAAGTAAGTTTTCAGTTGTCAAATAACACAAGCTTTGCTTACTTTAGGGCTAAATGGCGCTGTGTGTCCAAGCATTTATTGTTTTGTGTGGTTTTTTCTTTTTGTTGCAAATAAATAACTGTAAGGTGTAATTAATTAAAGCTTAAAATAATGATATATTATTATTAGATAATTGATATTGTATCCAGCTTAATCTAGTAAATTTCATTGGTTTGTTAACATTTTTATTGAGTCAAGAGATGGATGTATGAAAATAATACCATCGCCATCAATTGTAATGAATGCAATGAATTTTGAAAAGTGAGGGACATTAGATTTTGCGGCATCAATGTATGGAAGATTATTGTAAAACCGAAATAACTAAATTTACGGAATAAATCATCGTATAGTATCGATTAAACGGAGTTTCACAGTACCAAAAAACACGGAACCGCAGGTGTTGTCACCGCAACTACCAACTCCCCAATCACACGTTGATATTACTTATTACACACATTACACACCTCTTAATCACGAGCCATAAGCGTGTAATCTAGCATACTACTCAGCCGTTGAAGTGCGAAATTAATCTGTCGAGACGTCAACATTTTGGCCAGTTAAATTGGACGAAAATTATAGTTTCGGATGCCGGGTAACACATCTTCCGGAGGAGATTATGGGGGTCCGATTGATCGTCTTTTTTAATTTGCGTCCGTTGGATTGCAAATATGTGGTGTTTTTTGTCATGTCGTTAAATTTAGAGAACGAGAATACCAAAAAAAATTAGATTTATTATGAATGGAATGAATGTAAATCAATTTATGATTGGATTCATCAAGAGTAACGTAAACTCAGAAGCGTACTCTAGATCGTACAGATCGCTCCATGGCAGAATCGCGTGACACCACCAGTATGAAAAGAGCTAGCATTATTAAGGCCAGGTATCCCAGAATTAGTATTTTGTTAAACAATCAGAGACAAAGAATATGGCCTTTTAAATTCTCAAAAAAATATTTGTATTTGTTAAGGATTCTAATCTAGTCAAAATCGCTAAAAGTTACAAGATATATTGAACTTGACTCGATAAAAAAAATCCCAAGTTTGCCCCTTATTGTAATGTTTTTTAATATGATGGCTAACCACTCACATTCTACATTTAATTTTCATACTTAACTAAAGACAATAAATGGTTATCACAAATTCGCTGAGTTTCATTTTTATCTGGGTATCCCCAGTTTTTTAATAACAAGCAAAAATGTATCAAAATTACCACCAGTAGTGACATATTGTTTCCCGCCACACAGTATTTTACTTACCCGCCAAAAAGATTATTGGTCTTTGGCAAGGGACGAGCAAAAATAGTGACGAAGACCTATGTGAGCCTATGACAGATGAAAAAAAATTAACCTGTAATATTGTCTCGGCTTAGACTGTTGTCGACAATCGTGGCAGTAAGACAAACAAAAACAAAAAACGCGATAATGATCTTTCGGTGCGTTACGACGTCACTGTACGTGAAAATCCTTTTTTTTTTTCTTTTCTTTTTTTTTGGAAACCTTACGCTAATTTACGGCATTCCAAATAAAATAACCAACTAGCATGTCATAAATCAACTACCGGAAGACATACTTTCAACTCAAGGCTTCCTTATTAACTTCAGAGGCTTAAAAATTAAAAAGCTATACTTCTGTCTCGTTCATTCCAATACGATCGTTATAAAAGAGATAAGGACAAGATAATAAGCGTTAATTTGTCTGTCTTGGGGCGTGGCTTTCGCATGCAATTGTTTTTGTCACTTTACCCTTGGTGGGTTTAATTTGTTTTATTTTAAACAACATATTTTTAAAGATTTGTGTTACTCTTATTTTAGTAAGATTGTTTAACTGCAGTGCTCATAAAAAGCAATATCGTGAGACCGGTACTCAGTAGTAAAGATAAATACAACCAATATAACATAATTAAATGCTGTTCCTAGACAGGCATGCTCATTGCTCATGCCTGGATAGTATAAAAAAAAACGTGCGAGAAAAACAGAATCCAGCCTTCCTCCTGTCATCTTCAGGAAATGTTATGTTAATGGGTGTGTGTGTATGTGTGCAGGTAATGTTTTCGTCATCGAGAAGGTGACTATAAATAGTCATTTGTTTAATCGACCTACTTGTGAAATATCGATAAAACTACACGTAGAGATTTTGGTTTAGATAGGTCTGGCAAGATCCCACTGCGGCCATATACCAATGACTATTTTCTGAGTTATGTACATTATTAATACTAACCGATGCTCTTACGCGTAGACGCAGCGTGGGTAGGCCTCCCACAAGGTGGACCGACGACCTGGTAAGGATCGCAGGTACCAACTGGATGCGGAAAGCACAGGACCGGCCTTTGTGAAGATCTCTGGGGGAGGCCTATGCCCAGCAGTGCGCGTCTTCTGACTGATGACGATGCTCTTACGGTGACGGAAAACATCACGATGAAACCTGCACATTCAAGCGACTGAATGTGTAACCATGATCCAATCTGGTCAGGTTCCCCTGGTAGCAGGGTCACGGAGATCAGATGGCAGTCGCTCCACTGTAATTACCTGATTTATTTGTCGCGAGAGCACAACCGGGACATTAACGCCAAGATAATAGGCCTAGTAAGATCGGCCAGCCAGCTGGCTGGCTGACTTAGTTATAACAAATTTACACTATAAAAAAACCCTCTCATTATGTGCTGTAGGTTATAAAAGATCTCTACAAGAGGCGGCTACTCCGCCAATACATTTTCATGGCATTATTACAACACTTTGCACTAAACTATGGCCCATAACAACAAATTAACGCAATCTCAGTATAGATCGCATAGTTAACACTATGCGGGTACCTCCATTATCCCACGATGCCAGTATAGTTACTGGCCCTATAAAAATTTACACAGCCACTACGATATCCTGAGGAAAGTTATGTTTTCATAAAAATGTGTTAAGGCGACGTTATCGAGACATTTTTTTTTAATTCTCATCCATTATGCATCCATTCCATCATCGGCCGCATCGTCACTTACCACCAGGTGAGGTGGCGGTCAAATGAATGGCTAGTTCAATTATTTATAAAAAAAATCTACTTAGTTACAAACGAGCCGACTGTCCACCTGATGGTAAGTGGTAACTGTCGCCCATAACATCTACAATTCATACATTAGGTTGCCGGTATTAAAAATGCTGAATCGCAGGTGCGTTGTCACTGTAAGGACTAAGAAGAAATGCCTCATGCCTGTAATTTCGCTGGCTACCGTATCCTTCAAACCGAACACAACAATGCATGCACTGTTGCTTGGTGGTAGAAATAGATAGCGGGATAATAATAATCATCGTGGCGTATATGTTAAAATATGGACAGTGTTACGGCTTGGCGCGAAGATGTCGATCATATATCTGTATTTCGATTCCTTTTTTTATGACGACTTGAGTGGTTCAGATGGTTAACATCCGGCGTCTGCCACGCAGAGGTCCCAGGTTCGATTCCCGGCCGAGCAGAAATTGAAATGATTAATTTTAATTTCTGTTACGGGTCTGGATGTAGTATGAACTTAAAAAAAAATACTTAAGTAGTTTTTCAGTTATCTAACACCCATAACACAAGTTCTATCTTTGGGGCTGGATGGGGTTGTGTAAATTGTCCAAGCATATTTATTGTTTTATTTATTTTACGAAATCAAATTACGACAAATGTTTGTAAAAATGTGGACATTGTTACGACTACGGCTTGGCACGAAGATGTGGACCCAATATCTGTAGTCCACTAAACTAGGGCGAACGGGTACTTATGTGGTATAAAAGTGCTGGTATTACGTGGTAAGAACATCCCCTTAAAATTGTAAAGAGGTCAAAACTTTACCACACTATGCAGCACCATTGGCAGTAAAGTTTTATGGGGGTGCGTGATTTTCTCGTTTTCAGTGCAAAATATAAAGTGGAAGAAATCGCTTCGAGTTACATGCCAGCTATGGAAGCGTTCCGTTTCATGAGGTCGGCCAAATAGTGTAAGTTTCTATAGATAGGTGGAGTAGAGTTTTATTTGTATTGATTCAGCAGACATTTCAGAGGCGTGGTTAATATCAAATGGCTTGATAAATGGAGATAGCTTTTTCAGTATTTAAAATAAATTAGGCACGTCAAATTAATGTAATTAAGACTATGAGAGTGACGTAGGTTATAGTACCTCATCGAGTACCTACAAGATAAATTCCACTTGAGACCCACACAACGTGGGTCTGACCGTGCACAAACTGACACAAAGAAAAAGTTTTTTTTTGTGACACAAACTTTGACTTTTTGTAGTGATAGTACCTACTTACATAAAGAGATTACATACATACATACATATCCTCTTGTGTGGGTTCTAAAAGTAAAAAGCCAGTCGACCTTTTCAGCCACATTAAAGTCATTTTTCTTTTCTTTACGGCGCCTTCACAGTCTTAGGTACTTAATATAGGTCCGCAAAACGGTGAATTACAATTGTCAATTGTAATCTACGTGATTGAAGATTACTTATTATCTTCAAACACTTAATTCAATTTCGAAACTACGAAATACAAATTTTCTAAATAGAAATATTATGTATCATGGTACGCTATGATACAAAATATGAACAGCAAGGTCTTATAATTATTGTTCTAGGCCCGTTTATGTTATACAATAAGCTATGGAGTGAATGGATCCCTTAGCATAGTACATTAAAAGTATGCGTTACCATTTAACACCGTCAACGCTTGAACAACGTCGCACTAACTAATTCTTTAATCAATTACAATAGGAATCCAAAGTGAGTTTCAAAGTAGACTTAGCTGAGCTGAACCTGGCAATCTTTGCCTAGATTAAACTCAGTCCTACGAACTCTTTTTAATATTACAGTACCTATCTATGTCACGCTTCCTAGTAGGTAAAAAAATAATAATCATCTTGGCGTTAATGTCCCGGTTGTGCTCTCGCGCATGAGGGCCCGGGGTCCGCCTTGACCATGATCCAGGATTTGGCAGGTCAAGTAATTACAGTGGAGCGACTGCCATCTGACCTCCGTGACCCTGCAATCAGGGGAACCAGACCAGATTGAATCATGGTTACACATCCAGTCGCCTGAATGTGCAGGTTTCATCACGATGTTTTCCCTCACCGTAAGAGCATCGGTTAGTATTCAACTAATGTACATAACTCAGAAAACAGTCATTGGTACATGGCCGGAGCGGGATTCGAACCCGGGACCTCTGGCTTACGAGTCGGAACTGTAACCGCTCGGCCACCGACGCTCTGTAACTTGGATAACAATGGATTAATATGGTACCGTACCTACTGAGTCGGTAGGTGTATATAGAAACTAATAAACGCAATTTGCTCTTTGTAATGGTCTTGACGAGTTCTATTATATATCCCTGTGATTTTCACTACGCAATAATAGCTAGTTTTAAAAAAATATTTTCATTTGAGAACTTATTTGTTTTGAACACCAACACAATTAGGTATTGGTATAAAAAGTAGACTAGCCGTGTAGTGTCCCGCAGAGTTAAATAGCACCAACCCCTTACCCTCGTGGGTTTCGGACAAGGCGACTAATGTTTTCGAGGAAAAACTACTAGAATCCCGTAAGCTGGGAAATGGGCAGCAGCGTTTTCCATTTTCATATTTATAGCACGCGATCTTCAACCCGCCTGCCAAGCGTGCAGATTACGGCAATAACCTTTCGTGGGAGAGGTCCTAAGTCCTGCAGTGGACTGTTATCACTCAAGTTTGAGCCCTAAACCACAACATAGTGAGACCTACTACTGCCCAAACTCTACACTAGCACAATTTAAAGCCCAGATTGCGCCAACAACCTTCCAAGCCACAAACTCTCAAACGGGAGAGGAATTTCAACACATTTCACATTTCACTCAGTGCTTCCAAGCCTATAATTATACATAATTACGACTCAAAGCAAGCATGAGAACGAGGGTGTGTTATTAAACAGCCATTTTCCTTTTAATTTCGGTTTCCACCAAAAAAAATGTGTATTTGAGGGTAATTCTCTTTTACTTTGCGGGCAATTAGACCAGTCAAATTATCGTTATTTCTTCTAGGTCTACCTACAGAAACTTTGTCTGCCAATTTATTTAAACGTGTTATTTGTTAGGCACCTTTCGAAGTCGATTTTTGATTGTCAATTGAAGTCAGAATCTGAATATTTAGGATTCTGTGCCAGCAGGATAAAAAAGGAAATATATTACTAAGCCTTCGCTGTCTGTCTTTCTATATCCTAGGCTAATCGAAATAATTCTAATTTTTTCTAAGAGATGGTAGTACAGCACGGCATACTAAATCACAGAATGTGTTAGTACACTAAATTAAGAAGTATGAATCATAGAGCACAGACAGACACACATACACACACAAAGCAACAGACGCACACGCCCCTCTTTTTTCGTGTGGTTAAAAATAATAAACGTCAAATCCTCGACTCCTGTTCCAAAGCCCGTCAGAGCTCCCCCACAAAAACTAAGCTCAAACTAGCCCCGTAACAAGTTAAATTAATATTTGCAACTTCCAGTTGAAGTTTTAAAAGTCAAAGACGCCAAGCTGGCTCAGAAGCCAATCCCCATAACAATGTGGGGGCTGAAGGGCACTCAGTGTCTTTCCGTGAAGTAAAGTCACTCCAGAACTTTACTAATGCTAAATTAATTCACAAACTTGCTCATTAAAACATGCAGAGTGGGGCGTTCGTGGCACAGTGGCTTTACGCTCTATTCAATTTTTAATGAGAGATAAGGCCTCATAGTTAATCAAAGTTATTTTTACTGAATGTGTAATAATGATTCAATCTGTCACGCGTAGCAAAGTCACGGAGGTCAGATGGCAGTTGCTACACTGTTACCTGGTCAGCCAAATCCTGTATCATGGTCAAGACGAACCCCGGGCCTTAATATTATTAGTGGATTTTACGCGACTTCGTTCGCGTGGCGTCCCCTACACTACTCTACACCTACCCTATACTATATTAGGGTTTTAGGATAAATTAATTTTAATTAGTTATGTTTTCATCTTTGTTTGTATTATTTGTATGTTTATGTTTAATTATTAGAAATATCCTAGCCTACCTACCCTTTTTTTCTTGCTTATAAACCTTCAATTTGAATCACTCTATCTATTGCTGTGACTTTATAATAAAACACTGGAAATGTAATGAGTTAATCTCTATTTATGAAGGACAACATTTATGCGCTCAACATGAGCCAGCAGCCAAAGTGAAGAAGTCAAGGAAGGCTTGCGTCCGAACATAGTAGCGCATCATACTACCAACCGTAACAGTTTTACCAACATGACAGACACAATTTGAAATGTGTAATTTGATAACCGCAGTTGCTTAGTTTAAAAGATCTAAGCGTACACTTTGTTTTATACGACGTATGAATAGATGTAAAACAGGAGATAGGCTGGAGTTGTCATGTTGACATTTGCTAATGGACCAATTCCCTTTGGGGTTTCGCAGAGTATGTGTGAACTCTAGAAACTAGAGGGCCTACTTCCGGGGTTTTAAGTATGTAATGCATGTAATGCTTCCCATTCTGTAGTTTTCGAACTTCCCACACTTGTTTGTTTGTGACCTTGTGTTGGCACAGGTGTTTGTAGGTTCACATTGAATAATAATAATGAATAACGCTATGGGCCATGCCAATCGGTTCCTAAGATACCTGCTACCTCATTACGTAACTCTATTGCGAACAATTATCTGATTTCAATTATATTAATTGCTAATTTTCAATTGCTAACAAAGTACCATTGCAATAAACTGTTACTATTAAATTGATCATATGTAATCGTAAAAGTAACAATTTAAATATTTGAAATAAGAGAATTGTTGAAAAGAGAGTTGAAAAGAGATTGTAATTAGCCTACTGGTTTAACTAGTATCAGGGTCCTCAGCAGAAGAGCTTTACCAACCTCGCTGTGCCAACGGTTGTAGGCACACCTAATGAGCGGCTTATGTTGCTACTATCTGTAAAAACAAACTGTTAAAATAAGAAATAACCTAGCTAATTAAAGGCTACAAATCTTTAAAAAAATACTCTTAATTTCCGAAGGTGGCAACACAGGTAATATTATAACACTTATGTCACAGAATACTAATTATGTCAAATATAATGAATGACTAATTCGACAGTTTGGCAATTGGATATTTTAGGAATTGGACTGTGTGGGAATTGACATTTTCGGAATTGGACATTTCGGTAATTGAACGTTTGGAGAATTGGAGATTTAAAAACCGTTAGACATTTTGGGAATTCGACATTCCCAAAATACGAAACGGTCACCCATCCACTTATCCGTTGCTTAACTTTTGTTATCGATCTCGCAAGCACGCTGCCACACTGGCCGTTTCATTCATACCGAATTCAATATCCAATTACTCCTCCACAACGAAATTCACATCAATTACCAAAGAGCAATCTCGGCCAAACACAAAACTAATGCCACCCAAAACTCGGCCGTAAACACCAGTAAATACCCAAACAAGAGGCTGTTCCGTTCAAAAACTACTGCACACCAATAAAACTGCGTAGTGAGGCCATAAAACACACTGGCCGTATGTTTGTTACCGTTGCTTCGCTAATTGCCGCCAAAACTGCGAAACAATGGCACTTCAGAACGGTATGTGTGAAATTATTATTGTTCCCCGGTTCTGTATTGCGTACGGATCCCGCTATAGACGTAATTAAGGAGGTATCGGGTGTTCGGGTGCGTTCGGGTAGTTTCGGCGGCGGTCGGGATTAGTCTTGTTTGATGAAGCTGTAGTAGGTATGTCACTAGAGAAAGATAATGAATGAGAGGTAGGGCCGTTCAAGGAGCCGCCCTACTGATGTTTTGAACAATGTTTAAAACCTTGTTTTTTATAACTGTATAAAAACACATTTTAGAACAAGTTTTTTTATGTTACACACAAACAGGCAAGCGGGCCACCTGATGGAAAGTGCTCGCCTATGGACATCAGCAACACCAGGTGAGTCACCAATGCGTTGCACGCCTCTGAAGAGACCTCTAATGTACCTTTTAAACGATCCCATGTCATAGTCCAAAGGAAACACTGTTACAACACAACAACATTGTTTAACAAGAATTAAACAATTTTTAGAAACAGGATGAAAAAACACTTTACTTGTCCCCCGGTTCTGTATTGCGTACGGATCCCGCTATAAACGTAGTTAGGGAGGTATCGGGTGTTCGGGTGCGTTCGGGTAGTTTCGGCGGCGGTCGGGATTAGGCTTCCTTAATAGTGCTGTAGTAGGTATGTCACTAGAGAAAGAATTTGTCTATTTCCTTGCAGAGCAACGTGTCTCGGTGTTATAGAGGTGGGCAACAAATCCGTTGAGTAGTTTAAAATATCTAAGTGTACTTGGTACATACACAGATACATACATAGGGACAGGTGTCAGGAAGTGACTTTGTGTCATACTATGTATTTAAAAGTATATAAATAGTTTATCAGTTATCTAGCACCCAAACACGAGCTTTGCTTACTTTTGGGCTACATGATTGTTCAAGCATATTTATTTATTATTAATAATCTAATCTCTAAGCTCGTGATTCGTAACTTTAACTCGCTCGTAACGTAAACCACTATACATAATACACACCACATTATTTCATAGATATGTATTTGTGATAACCACGTACCCGTTCACAGGAATCATGAACTTATTAAGCGCCAAGTCACGATATCGAATTTTGTGGACAGTTCGAACCATACACAACGTCAAAATTGAGAACTACTACGCTCTATCAGAAAAAGACGACAAATGTGTAGTTAACAAGTCCAATTAGAAAAAAAAGGAAACTACAACAATTACCTTTAAATATACTCAATGCGGTCGATATACCGAATGTACTAACCTTAATTGACCTACAAGCTTACTCAGTGACAACTAAACATTTACTGTGAATAATGTAGAACAGGAAATGTATTGGGACCACCAGCTAATGTATTCATTGATCAGACACCGGTGCTGCACGAAGGCTAGTGGTTCACGCACACGGGACGGGGTTGTTTGGGAAGGAACCAAGAAGTGTTAATAATAAATAATCCGACAGATGTCGGAAACCACCGACATAGTGTAGGAATACACGAAAATTCCTAAATTAATGGACTGATTTTAGTTTTAGACAAACGAGCAGACAGCCCATCTGAAACAGCTATTAGAATCATCTCGACTAAATAGGTTTTGAAATATAGAGAACCATCTCTCTATTTGAAAATCTCTCCGTCTCAAATCGAAATCGATTTTCGTTTAGGAGTTACGATACCACAAACAGACACACGTATCAAACTAATAACAATCCACTTTTAAACTGTTCACAGTTCCATAAAAAATTATTGTACACAAAAATTAACATAAATAAAAATAACCCAACCGACAAAAAAACTGCAAACATCACATTTTCCGACACATTTATTTACTGAACCGATTCTAATTAAACAAATCTATCGACTTATCTCGATTAAACTGCTATTGTAACAACAAAACCGCACCCAAATCGGTTTATCTTTACGCCAGCTACGATGCCACAGACACACGTGTCTTAGCATCAGGATTAAAAAAAAAAACAATTAAACTGATTGGCTCCCTTTCGCATAATACAGTCCAGGCTTCCCTGAACTGGCGACTCTCACGCGAAACGACCATTCAATACTCCCTTGAGAGCCTGATTCGCTGACCGTTTAACTTACGGAGCGACATTGACTTTTCATGTACATTCTTAACGAGGATTTGGCGAAAACTGGAGAGATTAACTTTTAGATGTTTGGGCGACAGTTACCACTTACCATCAGGTGGGCTATCTGCTGGCTTGTCACAGAGAAGCATAACAAAAAAAAAATTAAATGTAGTTTATTACAGTAGGCTAATTACGTAACACTGTTGCCAACAATTCCCTGATGTCAATGATAGAAATTGTTACTTTTGCGATTCCGTATCATCGATTTCATGGGTTCGGATGCTAACAAAGTTCTATCGCAATAAATAGAAACTATTAAATTGATCATACATAATCGCAAAAGTAACAATTTCAATCATGAAAAGCAGATAATTGTTGGCAACAGAGTTACGTATTTAGCCTACAGGTATATAGATTCCATAAATACATAAAACCACTCGTCTCTCTTTCTCTTCTTCTGGATCGTTGCCTTACTGGTGTGAATCGTGACATCTTCGGAGTTTTCAACTGTATGTGTCCACTCTAAAGTTTTAGTCTAATAAAAACATTGTCAAAAATTTAGACTGTGAGGGCACGGGCATCTAAAAGTTACTCACCAAAAAGTGACTTTAATGTCAGCCACATTTAACCTTTTTTCAATACAAAATGATGTTTACTTTAATTGACCATAAGTTATTTTCCCACAGCGATTCGAGGATTGTTGTCATTGTAAAAGTTGTAGAAAATGTAACATCCTTTCCAATGACATATGGCTCAACATTATTGGTCATATAGGTCGAATTTTCCAGTACAAATCGATGTTCACTTTAATTGACCATAACTTTTTCCAATCAATCAATCAATCAAATCATAAATAAGGAACTAATTTATCGTGATATACTTTTGTCTTTGTCTGTCATTGAAATGAAACTTTCATTGTAATCGAATTGGCCATTACCAAGACATTGAAAAAGTTGCTTGTACAAAATACCAGTTTTTGTCATTTTCGCCATTCAAACGCTAATTTCATATATAAGTACCTAATTTGGCGTGATTTACTATTGTCTTCGTCTGTCATTGATATGAAACCGTTACAGCCAAAAAATCTTTATTTTCCGGCACTGACGTAGTACAGGAAAACTTCACGTTAGGCAATTACTCCAAATTGGTGAAGGTAGAAAGCCTTTGGAAAATTCCACGGAATTGTGGAAAATTAATAACATGCGGGAACTGGAATTCCAATTGCTAAGTTTCCGCCGAGCACTCCAGGAATGTTGTGTTTAAGATCGTATGTCTAAGGGTAATATCTGTCTTCCTTTTCCCGCCTATGCTCGAGTGCATTGGTGCGAGAGAGAAAGGCAGAACTGCGTGACTTTTATGAATATTTATGAATGATGGTACCCTTGGTATTGCAAACGTCTATAGGCCACGGTAACTGCTTGCCATCAGGCGGGCTGTACGCGGGTGTGATCCTTGAGTGTACAAAAATTTGTTGTGGGTGTATGGATGTTTATTTCAAGAGGTCTTAATAAAAATGTTTATTAGGCTAGATTAAAGATTTAATAATATGAAGGACAATATTTGGGGCCCAAGATAGGTACTTAAATCACTCCAAGGGCCTAATTCTCGCGCTGTTACATCTCGAATTCGACATTTTTTCTAGCCACATATCTCCACAAAAAATTACATTGAAATATATATTGCAGCCAAAAAATATTCTCTCAACTATCTTCGACAGTCGTATATTGTCGAAGATCAATTTCAGTGACGTTTTAATACAGTTTTTTGGCTAGAGAAAATATCTAAATTGAGATATCACTGCGCGAGAATCGCCTCCCAAATCTAGAGTGCCGCCAGCACCTGGGCGAGGCGATGGCTTCCGGTTGTTATGGCTGAGAGACAGGAACCATAAGTTATTTTATTATTACTTTTAGGCTATAGGCTTTCTCCAGAGGTGGAAGCAAGAAACTCCGACTTTGACACGTTACATACTATGACGTACTTAGGATTTAGGAGATTTAAAGGAGAGAGACGGTATATATGGAAACAAATAACAAAAAAATCATCTTGGCGTTATGTCCCGTTTATGCTCTCGCGCACGAGGGGTCGGTGCGCCTTGGCCTAGATTAAGGCTTTAGCAGAACAGATAATTACAGTGGAGCGACTGCCATCTGGTACCACGGAAACCTTACCAGATTGGATCATTGTTACACATTTAGTCGCCTGAATGTGCAGGTTTCATCACGATGTTTACCCTCACCGCATCGGTTAGCATTCAACTAATGTACATAACTCAAAAAAGAGTCATTGGTACGAGGCTGCAGTAAGATTCGAACCCCGTACCTCTCGCATACGAGTCGGATAATGGTTGTGCTCTCGCTCGCGAGGGCCCGGGGTCCGCCTTGACCATGATCTAGGATTTAGCAGTTCAGGTAATTACAGTAGAGCGAAGCCGTCTGAGCTCCGTGAACTTGTTGACTGGGGTATCTATCGGCTAGATTAATATTATATTTATTCGCCTAATATAATGAGCAGGTATTCTCATGACGTTTTCCGTCACCGTAAGAGCATCGGTTAGTGTTCAACTAATGTACTTTTTTATCTATGTTTATCTATGTAAGCTAAGATCTTTTAAACTTTGCAACGTATTTTAATACGGTTTTCAACAATAGATAGAGTGATTCAAGAGGAAGATTCAAGCAAGAAAAAAGGGTAGGTAGGGGTACGCGAACGAAGTCGCGTCGGGTCTACTAGTATTGTATAAAACAAAGTCACTTCCCGCCGTCTGTGTCTATGTACGCTTATATCTTTTAAACTACGCAACGGACTTTATATATTCTTTATTGTATTAAACTTAAAAAAAAAACATCAAACAAAAATGAGTACAATGGCGAACTCATCTCTACGAGAGATTTCTACCAGCTAACCACAAATGATGTGAAGCAAATTGTATAGCGGGACAAGCAAAGCATACAAAGCTAGAACATACTTATACTGGTAGGTAGACAACTAGAAACTTATTATCTACTACAAAATACCCCCCCTAAAACATAATACAATAATAATACTAATAATATATAGGCTACTAAATGAATAATACCTATAATAATACTATTACAAAATCTTGGAGAGATAGTGCTCTTTTAAGCTTCTTTTAAATGTATGAAGTGATGGACACTCTTGGACGTGCTTTTAATGCGGATCTCCTGGGAATAAGTACACAGGATATGATAAAGATCCTCTATCCTTATCTACGCATAACTTTATGAATTTAACGATATTGCTCAGAGTATAACGCTGGCTATAAAGTTATCTAAAATGGCTGCGTCTTAAGATAACAAGCGTTATTGGCTTTGGGGGTCTAGACTTGAACTAGAAGTCTGAGGTCTGAAGTCGTAAGCTTCTTGTGGATTATTTGCGAACTAATGTGATCCAACCATTTTATAGGCGACACGAGTAGTGCAGTGGTTACTGTGCCGGTCATATAAGTACCATACAGTATTAAATTTGTACATAAGATTGTATTGATACCTGAGTACCTAAATTAAATGTAACGAAATGGTTTACTGTAATGTTACAATTTCTGTAAATATAAATAAATAAATAATGGTATATAGTTTTCTGAGACTAATTTATTTTTAGTTTTCGATTTTTATTTTAGAGGCCCAAACGAGCAAGTAGGGTCACTTGGTGGAAAGTGACCACCGCCGCCAGGATCCGATACGCTGCCCGATCTCGGAAATTCTTAGGTATCAGAATCATTATCATCAGTGTCAGATATAATCTATTATATATGTCATCATCATCGTCCTAGCGTTTATCCCGGCCTCTGCCAGGGTCAGCTTTCCTACTCACTTACCTATACCTATATAATCTATTATATAAATCTTTTCAGATTATCTAAAACGTAAACATTTCATAGAACTTGTATAAGTAGGAGGAAATTAATGCATATATGCATTTGTAAGTTTGTAATAATTATGACGTGTAAAGTATTAAAAAAGCTCTCTGACACGCAACTACAGAACCCTACACTGCCTTGGCCCGACACGTTTTGGTCTTGGCAGTTTTTTTTTATTTTAACGCAGGCAACAAATAAGAATAATGATATCACGATTAGGTATATCGTATATTTAAACGCAAAATTGTTAAACCCATTTAATTTTGAATTAATTTAATCAGAGTACGTAAATGAAATGTAGCCTAATTTAATTACTACTTTAATATTCTAAAGTTATTCACGAAGTATGCATATTTTGAATGTAATATTTGATTTAGGGCTAATTATCTTGACTTTATGCAGCGTACCGACCTTTAACTACCTAGGTGAATGAGCCCGCTTAAATTATCAAATTTGGATAGGGTAAAAGCCGGACAGTTGCCCCTGTGGGATAGTTGCCCCGGTTTTGAATAGTCGATGTTAGCACTTTACATAGTTTATTATGGTTTATTATTGAATAGTTTTTATTTATTTCACAAATAAAAATACTTCAGTCTTACAATACTATTCAATAGGTATTTCGCTGGTTTGATCACGTGTTGAACAAGGTCTTCAGCTGGGCACTCTGGCACTGGTTGAACGGTCTCGGAAACCAATTGGCACCCGTGATATAAATATAATTTTACAAACGCCCTAGGGATATCTCCGTGCACAATAGGTGCTTAAATGTGCCCGTATCAGAAAAGCAGTCCCAAGGGAGGCCTAAGAAACGACATCCAGATTATGATGAGAGGATGCCGAAGACTGGGCGAAGTAGAGAAGTAAAAGTGAATAGGTACCAAAGACCGCCGACCAGTATAAAATAAGCTAATGTCGATATGCGCATCTGAGGAGACGCTAGCTCATCTTATATTGGTCTGTTCTAAAGTAGGTCGATATTTTGTAGGCTGTACGTAGGAAAGTGAATCCTGTACGGCTAGCACAAGTGTGCTCTCGCGCGATAAGCGAGAAAAGGCGCGACATAGATACTGCTATCTCTTTCATTTTAGTATCGAGAGAAGGAAACAAACGCTCTCTCGCGGCGCGAGTTGTGTCGGGCACACTTGTGCGACAGCTAGGATGATGATGATTTTCTACTTCTCTGACTGACAAGTCTAAAAATAAGTATCTAGGGTACCTACAAGACGTTACTCGGAATTTAAATACCTACATAAGTAGGTACTTTCCAACAAGAATGCATTGAACTCGACCCTCGAGCAAATACAATTTATCAAATCACACATATTGATACAAGATCGGGCCTGGTATCTTATCTCGACACATCGAGCGAGGGAAATAAAACTTTATGCCCCAAGCAATAAAGCTCAAATCATAGCGAGATATGACATCACAGGAACGGTAAATGGCAATAAAAAGTTTTATTCCCGTAACAATAAATTCCATTATCGTTTGTTCGGTACCGTTTTCCTATTGGTTTCCTGTAGTCCTGTAGGTATGTTATTTTTAACCCACGACGAAAAAGAGGGGTGTTATTAAGTTTGACGTGTGTATTTGTGGCTTTGTGTATCTGTCTGTAGCATCGTAGATCCCGAACGGATGGATCGATTTAGATGCGGTTTTCTGTATTTGAAAGTTAGTTTAATCGGGTTGTTCTTATTTTTGTTTCTTTTTGTTCTTAAAATATAAGAAAAAAAGAAATTCATTAAAATCGGTTCGCGCAGGGCCAGCTATTAAAAATAAACTACGGAATAGTGAAATTCTTATTGCCTTTCCTTCTTTCGTTCCTTGAACGTCGGTGGCTGAGTGGTTAAGGTGTCCGACTCGTAATCGAGAGGTACCGGGTTCGAATACCGCTGCTTCCATGTACCAATGACACTATTCTGAGTAATTTAAATACATGTCACGTTAAATTAATGTCAATAATACAACTGTCAACATGTCAACTGTCACAATCATGCTTCGTCCAAAATGAGGGTAATCAATGAACGTCAAAGAAATGGAGAAAAATGAAACTAGCAATAAGAAATTATAATCTGCTGTGACAAGACATTAAATTGAGACGAAAACTATTCGAATAGTCCTACCCAAGTAGTGCAACGCTCAAAAGTGCCTATTATTATAATTATAATTATTATTTATTTCGAGTATCTGAAGACTCATATACAATTTGTTAGTAAGTACATAAAATAACTTAATCTAATGTTGTGACGTGCAAGTCACAGCAGTGCCTTATATAAGGGCAGTCTAGCCTGCCGGCAATCATCGTCAGGACGGTGTTGGAGCTGGCCCGCACCCTGCGCACCAGAGACGCGCACCGCGCACGCGCATTGTGGCAAAGAAGCAATCGGTGCGCGCCTCCACGAACATGCCAGACGCGCTACAGTAGCATTTTTGAAGGAGAACATTATTGAAGGAGCATTGCGGCGCTGAACTGCCACCGAATTTTGAGTTATGTACACATCAAACTATCAAACTAATCCCCACCTTATTGGGTATAATCCAACTGTCAACTGAGCGTTTGATAACTTGATTGATATCGACCAAGCACGTCGTATTATATCAAAAGAACTTCACGCTACAGTAGCGCCATTACACTTTTATCATTTGAGTCAGTCAATTCTTTTATAAAAATAAAAAGTAACTAAAATTCACGCACGGATACTCTCTTAAATCATAAGTGAAGCATAAAAATGGCCGCCCATTTTTGTGTGCGTTCTTGACACTGTCACTGGGTTGAAAGTGCGGTATAAAATCTAACAAAATGGCGGCGTATTGTCAGACCTAGTGTATGTGCGTGAGTGTGTGGGTCATGTACAGCAACAAAATTTGCAAGAAATTGTCGTACCTTGCATGTTTCACTTCTCTTTAGTAACATTAGTATTTATTTCAATTCCATGGTGGTAAGTTTAGAACACTAGCTGAGTTGGGATTTACCGCTAGCTTTTGTCAAAGTGTAAAACAGTAAATATTTGATTCATGGCAGCCCCACTGACTTTTAAGTTTCTGTAAGTCCATAACTTAACTATTATTTCCCTACAGAGTTGATAATAACTAGGTAGTTACCGATTAGTAGGTAATTACCTGTTACGTAATAATAGATACAACTTACTACACATACAGATGACCTACTGACCTATTTACGACGCGCAATTATACACCTGTATGAACATTGAACATTGCAAAGTTAATGAAATGATGGCTCCCGAATCCCGAATTCCATTTCATTTCATTAAAAAAGTATAAAATCTTTTTCTTAAACATGAGCCGCAAAAGCGGCCAGTCCTTTTTCACGTTTGCGCGGGAAATCAGGGCGACCGGGGTCATTCGACAGATTAAAAAAAAAACGCAAAACAAACCGCCGCGCCTTTGCCATCGTAACTTTTCGAGATACTGGAAATTCTGGGCTGTATTAAATTGTATCATAAATAACAACATGTCGTTAAAATTGGTAGGTGTTTATTTTTAGATTTGCGTGTACAATGGCTGGGTTGCTTTGTTTGTATTTCGTATCCATTATTTCGTTTCTAAACTTTCCAAATTATTTAATTGGTCTCAAAAGGCGAGTACCGACTTAAATTCTGTTTGTAAATGTTATAGGTAGCAAGACTGTAACGAACGTCTCATCAAGTTTTTAGGTACACGCCCAAGTTATTAGGTAAATTACATATTATGTAGACATTGATCTTTTCTGAGTTATGTACATTCGTTGATTGCTAACCGATGCTCCTATGGTGAGGGAAAACATCGTGATGAAACCTGCACATTTAGGTGACTGAATATGTAACCATAATCCAATCTGATCGGGTTGCTGTAGTAGCAGGGTCACGGAGGTCAGATGGCAGTCGTTCCGCTGTAATGACCTGATCTACTAAATCTAGGATCATGGTTAAAGCGGACCCCGGGATATTAACGCCAAGATGGTTATTTTTTTTTTATTTTACTGTCAAGCCCGAGTCTATTCGGTGTTGAACAAAGTGTCGTGGTTACAGCACTTAAATGTTCCAGAATACAACCGGGCTATTACTGGGAACTAATTCCAAAGGATTTTTAAAAGTTACTTGTAATCCAAGATTTCACAAACCGTATCGAAATTCGTCTAATGCTATTTTAGTACACAACATAAAAAAAAAGAAAGGGAGACACAAGATATCCTCTCTCACTCTAGATAGTGAGCAGGAACTCGACAGCAGATGTGCCGATAACGAACCTGTATGTTTGTTTGTTCGTCAACTTGTTTGGTGTACGCAAACAGTACGGTGCCACAATCTTAGACCCGGTGGCCAAAATTGGAACTACGCGTCGCCTATTCAAATGTCTATTTCTTGTCAATAACAGCGACGCCGTCACCGGATCTAAGTTTGTGGCAGTATGGAGTAGCGAGGGGCTTGTGACGTGACGCCACCAATGCGAAGGGATGTTTATTGATGATTTTGATAAGGTTTCCGAGTTGGATAGTTGAGAGATTTCGGGTTTCGTTGGGGTGTTATAAGTTGGACGTGTGGTAGGTATGTGTATCTGTCTGGCTGGTAGATTCAGAACGGATGACCGCTTTTAGCTTAGTTTTTGTGAAAAATATGTTACGAAATATGTTATCTATTTAACCATTGAAATGTGCAGGTTTCATCACGATGTTTTTGTTCGCCGCTTAATAAAATATAAATACTAACCGTATTGAACTAATGTGCGAGCTTGACGGTGTCTTAGCTCTTAGGGTACACAGGATATGGTCTTGACTGTATCCTAAGGCTGTTCACGTTATAATTCGTGTAAGTTTCATAATGCATTTATTTTTGGAACGTCGGCGGCCGAGTGGTTAAGGATCCGACTCGCATAACCGACTGAATGTGTAACCATGATCCAATTTTGGTCAGGTTCCCCTTGTAGCAGGGTCACTGATGTCAGATGGTAGTCGCCCCGCTGTAATCTGGATCTTGGATTGTGGTCAAGGGACCCCAGGCCCTCGTGCGCGAGAGCACAACCGGGACATTAACTCCAAGATTTAAAAAAAATTATCTTAACTAAGGTTTGTGCCTGCCAATACATAACCATGCCAAATTTTCATGAATTCATGTTTAGCTCCATAGTCTCTGCCTACCCCACCTGTGGGACACAGGCGTGGGCTTTATGTATGTATGCCTAGTTAGGTACCCCACATCCTACATGCATTTTCGTGCGATTAATTTATTTGCGACAGGTTTATCGCATGAGTAGTTCATACTCATTTATTATTCACCCATTTCATTATTGATATTAATTGCACTGAATTTATGTTATCACAAAGATTTTCGCAGTAAAACATTACAGCTATAACTTAGTTGGCCTAAATGTTATGCTGCTGCGGATTATCATAAATTCATATATGTATTCGTACATGAAGTAGACTAGCAACTTGGCCGAAGTAAGGTACATCATCATCATCATCATCTATCATAGATGATTTAAGAAGAGTCACTGTCAATGGTACGGCACTTTCTCTGATGGCTGTAGAGGCCAACACGGCAAAGACAGATTCGGTCACACAGTGGTACACAGTTATTTGTTTGATTGGACTTTATATTGTATACATTAACATTTTAATTAGAAATTTTGACTTTGTTAACTGGTAATTTAATTATTTTTAATCTTAAATCTATGTATAATGTAAAATATGGACTACTATGTCTGAAATAAATGAATAATATTTTTATTTCATTTTTATTATTATTTATAGTGTCTAGAATATACTCGACTCATTTGACTCATCAATTTTAATAGAGTTACCTACTTCAGATAATAATATACTTAATTTACGCTAAGCAACCATATCAGTCATTCTGACAACCACCTGCCTGTTCCTATACAAATTAAATCTGTAAACATTTCCTCCAGAAATCGGTGATTTTTTGTATTTCTTTATCGCGTTAGAATTCCTACTACCGCATCATGTTTCTAACCCCCGACGAAAAAATACGGATGTTGACGTATATCTGTGGCTTTGTGTATCTGTCTGTAGCATCATAGGAAGTCAGTTTGGTGGAGATGGTTCTTAGCTTTGTTTAATCAAAATCGGATCAGTAGGTTAGAAAATATATGTGTTTAAATAAACTTGGTCGAGGGTTATGCGCCATTTTGTCGGTTAGGCCTATATTACAAGGTGGCTTGCTTAGCGCTTAACTAGTCGTCAAGTGCATTGCGGCTGACTTGCAGATGTTTGTTACTCCTTCACGAAAAAACTATTGAACGGATTTTCATGAAATTTTGTAGCAATATAGCTTATAGCCCATAGGATTTAAATAAACCCGAGAATAAATGTGGTTCTCGCTTGAACGGGTCTGGAACGTTATAACCGAATTTTACACGGACGAAGACAGGCAAAAGCCAGCTCTACTATAAGTACTATAACGTTCGTTTTACTTCGCCACTATCTAGACCCTAGCTAGACGTTAAGCAAACCACCTGTCAGTGCGGGCAAAGCCTAATACAAACTAGGAAAGCGTTAGTGTCGCTTCATTCACCCTCGTCTCCCCTGGATATTACAAAACAATAATTAACGTTGGGCGTTAGGTAGTATGAAATCTGTACCCAGTAAGTATAACTTTTATGTGCACTACCTGTTTGCTGCTGTATTTCTTTCCATACAGAGGTTGTCTGGAAGAGATCAAATTAGTGATAAGAACGCCCTTTGTACTGCTTACAATATATTTTGTTTCTGTGTCATGTGATCGTTGTTATATTTATAACACTGCGATCTCCAACCCGCCTGCCAAGCGTGGAGATTATGGAAATAACCCAACCTTTCGTGGGAGAGGCCCAAATTCCTGTAGTGGACTGTTACGTGGTGTGATGATGATGAAATATGCATAACGCACAGGAATTATACCAACTCTAACTACCTAAACAGATACTATATACACATATACTCGTTAAAAACGTGCCGAAAAGTATCGTATCCGATGCCGGTTAGCTGTTAGCACAAACTGCTCGTTTTGCGCCATCTAAATCGTTTCTTAGTCGCCTCTCCCTTAGATTTCGAGACAATGATAGGAGTTTGCATTAATTTAACTGTCTCAAAACGTATACGGTTTGGGACGAAGATCTTATCGTGGTTTCTGCGCAAAAATCCAAAGATTGTCTCTGGATTCGTGGAATTCGTGGAATTTCAAGGGAGCGTCGGTCGGTGTAATGGCTGGGTAAGCGAGAGGTGTCAGTTCGATCCCCAGTGACGCTATGGATCCAATGACTTTTCCGATGTATATGGTCGTCCTAGTCGTATCCAACAGCGACTCCTTAAAATAATAATAAATAAATATGCTTGGACAATTGACACAGCGCCATCTAGCCCCAAAGTAAGCAAAGGTTGTGTTATGGGTGCCAGAAAAACGTTAAATTACATATATATTTTTAAATGCAACACCCAGACAAGTATCAGAAATATAAAATTATCATTTAAATTTTTATCATAAAAATTTTCTGCGTGGCAGACGTATTAACAAACTGAACAACTTAGGTCGTCGACTCCTTAATTTGAAACTTTGTGAAACACAAATGCCTGCCTAGTCTAATATTAAAAAAAAATTAGTTAATGTTCTAAAACTAGTTAATGTTAGTTGTGATCCTGGTCCAGGTTATGGAAGGCATGTGATTTGCAAAACCGAATTTTGTCTTGATGATCCGGTCACATGAAGCGAAGTAGTAGTTTTTCTATGTAAGTACAGTAGCCAATGCTCCATCGGTGAGGGAAACCTTCGTCAGGAAACCTGCACATTCAGGCAACTGAATGTGTTGCCGTGAACAAATCTGGCCAAGTTCCCCTGTTAACAGTGTCACGCTGATCAGATCTCAGACCTGTAACCTAAATATATGAATTGTAGGTTTTATGGGCGAACAGTTACCACTTGCCATCAGGTGGGCTGTCTGCTCATTTGTCACTGAATAGCATATAAAAATATGGCAGTCAGATCATCAGGTAACGGATCTACCAAATCCTGGATCATGGTCAAGGTGGATCCCGGCCCTTATACGTGAGAGCTCAACTGGGGTATTGAGCCAAGAAGATTGTTATAATTGTGAAAGTTCAAGGATTTCTGAAGGCTAGACTGATTAACAAGGTATATTTGTTAGGTCGATATTTGGTGTATTGGGTACAAAGGGTAATAAAAATCATGTTTAATGACCTACTTACTAAGGTAGATTGTAAACGGCGGGTAAGGTCGATCATCAATCATCTTGGCGTTAATGTCCCGGTTGTGCTCTCGCGCACGAGGGCCCGGGGTCCGCCCTGACCATGATCCAGGATTTGGCAGATCTGGTTGTTACAGTGGAGCGACTGCCATCGATTGAGGAGCGACCTCCGTGACCTTGCTACCAGGGCAACCTGACCAGATTGGATCATGGTTACCATTACAAGCCAATTGGCTTAGGTACCTAAGTAAGTACCTATGTCGTTGCAGAATTAGCGCAAAGCTAAGCCACCAAAAACTTTCTGCTATAAAAAATAATACCTTCGCTTCCGACGACAAAGTCACATAGCAAAAAATTGGCCGCACCGCGCTAAACCCGGGCGTGATATCTCAAAAAATCTCAAAATAGCGAGTTGCACTCGTCTACGTAGTGTTCCGTATAAGTTCAAAAACTACGTAGTCTGTTTGGAGCGAGGTTATCAAAATAGAGCTAATAAACTCATCAAACTCGCGGGCCGCTTATTATTTAAAATAACAAAAGACACCATTTACGTTACAAGCATTTTTGGTTGTGTTGTTGTTGTTGTTGTGACTTCTATACTGTTATATTTCTCTGTATATAATGATTGTGTACAATAAACAGTTAAATAAAATAAATAAATAAAAGTGCTGGCCAGAAAAACAAAAAATATTTTCCGATAGAGTTAACAAATCTAATTTTTTTTAACTATGATGTAAAATCTGTACCTACAATTAATATTTTGGTTGTTATAAGTTATTAAAATGATAATTTTTGGTACTGTACGCCCCGGGATACATACCAAGTGGTTGTGTGTGGTTTGTGGACAGATTTGCCGCCACATTAGTAAACATGTTTTTTTTTATGCTATTCAGTGACAAAAGAGCAGATAGCCCACCTGGTGGGCTAACTGCCGCCCATAACATCTACATTTCATACATTTAGGTTGCAGGTAACAAAAACGCAGAAACGTAGATGCGATGTCACTGTGAGGACTAAGATGAAAGAAGAGGTGTGATGAAGATGCCTGTAATTGCGTTGGCTACCTTATCATTCAAACCGGAACACAACATTGCAAACATTGTTGCTTAGCTTCAGAAGTAGATCAGGCGTTGGTAATCACCCAGGCGGACTCCTCAGGCTTTACAGAGTCCTACCACTTGGTAAAAATGTTCGCAATTGTATACTTTATCTCAGAACTAAATACTTTCTTTCTTGTTTTCGGAATAAAGTTAATGACATATTTTCAGTAGAAACACGTTTTGGTAACCGTTACACACGGAACCCCAAAAACCCCTTAAAAACAAAGGTGTCGACAAGCCCCGTGAAGTAGCGCCGCTCCATCCCATTATTCATCCCGGAGTCGTGCACACGAACGATAAAACCCTGGGGTCACCTCCACCCGGGACCAGACCCGGATGAATTGATTTTATGTTATGTGCATGACCAATGCTGTAAGTCGTAGGATGTACAACATGGAGTTCTTCAAGAGAGGGGTAAAAAGGTTTTTACCGGGTCGGCAACGCCTGGGTGATGCCACTGGTATTGCAAACGTCCATAGGCTGCGGTGACTGCTTACCATCAGGCAGGCCGTAAGCTTGTTTGCCACCTTAGTGGTATCAAAAAAAAATGTTTTGGAACTATCTTTACTACGAGTTGGGGACTTGGGTATGTTCTGTATGCATTGCTTAAACACAGAGAAATATTAATTTTAAAGTTACAATCTATCAACACAATCAACGAACTTCGTCATCGCAAAATTATCAGTCAAATACTGGGAGAGGCCCTAAGTCCTGCAGTGGACTGTTACGGGCTGTGATGATGAAGAAAAAAATACCAAGACCAATAATATTTTTTGCCTAGGCAACCATATATTGTTGGCTAGGGGAAAGAAATACCTTTCATTTGACATATAACTCGATTAAATAACACACGAGGGATACAGAATAGAGAATAGATTGCCTCCATGGCAACCCCATAGAAGGACCAGGAAGAGCGAAGGCAACCCATATTTTTTTTCTTAATTAAGTAATATTATTTCGTATAATACACGATTTTTCTTGTAAACAGATGAGGAAAGATATTCTGTGCTCGGATTTCAGACAATTAGATATTTATAATGTTTGAGTGGCTTGAACTTCCTAATAATGACGCCCATAGCCATTCACCACGTGTGCCTCCAGTAATTTGAGTTAATCGACTCATAATTGGCTGAACTAACACCCAGGGGCATGCTCAGGCATTTATTTGCAGACATGAGGGGTTATCTCGGATCAGAATAATTTAGAGGCGACAAATTTAGCTCCACGCGACATTTATTGTGCGGCTGAATTTTGGGGCTCCTTGTCGTACTAGGGAACAGAGGGATTTGCTAGAATCTCCATGCAGGGTTTTAATAGATAACAGTGTTAAAAACGAACGGAACTACTTCGTGAATATGGTGCTTTCTTGAAACATTAGTCGCCAACGACATTCATTTTTACAAACAGCATCGTACCTCATTAGCAACAGTTGCGAGTACCTACCTAAAAATATTAAGTTTTTTATATACACTCGGCCGTGTGGTGTCCGGCAGAGTGGAATAGCACCAACCCCTTACACTCATGGGTGTCGTACAAGGCGACTAATGTTTTCTAGGCAAAAGATCAAGAGTCACGGTAGTCTGGAAAATAGGCAGCAGCATTTTCCATTGTTATATTTAAACACTGTGATATCCAACCCGCTTGCCAAGCGTGGAGATTATGGCAATAACCTTCCCTTTCGTGGGAGAGGCCCTGGGTCCTGCAGTGGACTGTTGCGGGCTGTGGTGATGATGATGATGATGATTATATACACCTATGAAATATGCGCCAATCGACAGAGAAAATAATTTCAATCAACAACTAGATACTCTTTGCCAAAATGTCGTAAAATGGTATGATGATATGATGATGATAAAATATCTCAGAAAGTGGGTATATTATCATTTAGTGATAGGTCATATCATTTAATGACAAGTAGGTATATAATTTAATGATATAGATACCTACTTTCTGAGATATTTTATCATTATCATCATCATGACAGTCCACTGCAAGACTTAGGGCCTTAATTATGTTTTTTTGTTCAAATTACTAATGTAATATTATCTCGAAAAGTATATCGTTTACAACATTTTGCCAATGAGTAAGCAAAAGTCCACGCGAACGGAGCCGCGGGCAGAAAGCTGCTCAAACTTACATTTATAACACTCCTATTTTTCGTCGGCTGTTAAAAAAGAGAATTATTTTCTGTCGATTGGCATATATTTCATAGGTGTTCATTGAAAACAAGTATTTAATTAGGTACTTTCAGATATGCCAGGCTCCATAGAACATTTTTGATCTCTTTCTGAGCTAGAAAACTTTAAACCTAACTTAAACTTAGCCCATAAGCAGACTAACACTCGTTTATTCCATTCACGCACGATATAATGTTCGCCATTAGTTCGGCTCGTTAACTTAACAATCCTAGTGCCAGAATGAATAGCCTAGGCATCCTGGGTGCCAATTTGTGCCTAGGTTACCTGCATTACTTTCTCACGAGCACTCCATGCCTTGTAGGCTTATTATAGGTAGCTATGCTTAGGGATAAGATTTGCATATTTGCGAGTTCGCTAACATTTAGTTACTTAGGTCGGTTTAAGACAGGCATTCTCAAGCATTTTGGCGGGTTTGGTCTCGTACGAGATTCGTTACTAGGGTGGTAAATTTTTTTTTGTTAAATAAAAAGGCACAGATGCAAACAAAACAATAGCGAAAACTTAAGTAACTAAAACTAGAATAAACCCATAACACTAATCTAAAAAACGATAACTAAAAATGACTCCCAAATCACTGCTACTGAAGGAGGTGGTGCCCACAAGGCTGGTTGCATTCCCCTGTTGGAAGGCTATATAACTATTTGCCCTGCAGTCACCAGTTTATAATTTTGAAAATAGTTTTTTAGCTTCAGGGGCTGAGTGAAATATCAAGATATCGACAAAAAAAAATGGCGCACATTAACTACGGCTTTGACAGCTCTACATAAAGTTCATTTTCGATTAAAAGACAAAGGAACTATCCGTATCCGGTAGCCGTTCCCCGCGGTTTCTACCCGCTAGTTCGAACCTTTGTAAAAACTCAGATATCCTGCGCAATCTTATTACTTTTCTGGAATCAAAAGTCCCTTTACATACTCGAGAATAATACATAATTCCTAGTAGTAAAAGACTTCAACATCGGTTCAGTAGTTTCGGAGATTAGCCCCCAATCGGCTAACTCCTAACCCACTCAAAGGATTCTGATGCGGTTCCCACTATCATTTAGAGAATTTCTCTCGAGAGGTTTAGGTATGTTATGTATTTAATACATGCATATTGTAATAGAGAAAACATAGTGTTCTGTAAGAAACCCCGCATTGTGAACACCCGTGCAAAGACGTGGCGGTTAGCTAGTTCATATTCATTTTGACGACCTGAGTGGTTAAGTCGGTAAACATGAGACGCAGAGGTCCCGGGTTCGATTATTAGCCGGGCAGAAACAGAAATGACGGATTTTCATTTGTTTTATGAGTCTGGGTGTTATACCTATGCATAATAAGTATGTATTTAAGAACATATGTACGTCGTTTATCAGTTTCTAGGCACCCATAACACAAGCTTACTTTGGGGCTAGATGGCGATGTGTGAATTGTCAAAGCATATTTATTTGTTTACATCCATAAAGTTGAAAATACAATATGCTTTATAACATAACTAACATTAAAATTAATTACACAAATAACAGCATACTAACGGACCCGGCGCGACTTCGTTCGCGTGCACCTACTTTACCCCTAACAATCCTTTTTTTCTTGCTTACAAACAAACCCTCCTCTTGAATCACTCTATCAATTGTTATGTTAAGAACCGCATTATATTCCATAGTTTAGAAGATCAAAGCGTAGATACATAGAGCCTGACGGCGGGAAGCGACTTTGTTTTATACTGTATATAGATCGAATACCGTTAAAATATTTAAAGTTACAATTAAATTAATAAGGGTTTGGTATCGTAGGTAGGTAAACGAAAAACTTCTATGTTAGTCCCTAAATTTTAGATTAGAAGTAGCCTGTTACCTTTGCCAGGTGTTTGGTTTTTTACAAGCATAATAACTTGCAATGTATGTTTGTTTCTCAGCCGTTTGTACGCTGAATCAGAGCCATTTAGGTACCTTATCATTTATTTATTTATTTATTTCACAGTTTTACAGCATATAAAATATAATTCAAAAATGTTACATTATTAAGTTGTAATGCCAATTACAAAACTGCAATTTATAATTTTTGGTAATTAATATAGCCTGTAAACACCATATAAAATACTAATAGAAAAAAAAAAAACTACTACCAAAATTAAAATATAAACTTCTCTCTCTAATATATAATTTAAGATTCTATCTCTGTATGTGTGTGTGTGTGTGTGTGTGTGTGTGTGTGTGTGTGCGTGTGTTTGCCAGCCTAAAGACGCCCATAGCAGGCCATAGGCCTCCCCCAGAGATCTCCACAAAGGCCGGTCCTGTGCCTTCCGCATGCAGCTGGTACCCGCGATCTTTACAGGTCGTCGGTCCACCTTGTGGGAGGCCTACCCACGCTGTGTCTTCTACGTGGACGCCACTCGAGAACTTTACTGTCTCAATGGCCATCTGTTCTTAGAGCTATGTGCCCTGCCCACTGCCACTTTAGGCTAATTAAGGCTATTTAGGTACCTAATTCCTACACTACATACTTACATTCATGGGTGTCGTACAAGGCGACTAATGTTTTCGAGGCAAAAGATCAAGAGTCTCCGTAGTCTGGAAAATGGGCAGCAGCATTTTCCATTATTTGTTTAAACACTGCGATCTCCAAACCGCCTGCCAAGCGTGGAGATTATGGCAATAACCTCCCCTTTCGTGGGAGAGGCCCTAAGTCCTGCAGTGGGCTGTTACGGGCTGTGATGATGATGATGATGAGGTACCTAATTAAGCTGAAATTTTGCTTACTTGACAATGCAATGTTATACCATCGAGCTGATCAATATTGGAGACGGAAGGTGGCTTCAGGCACTCCTAAGCTGTCTATACAAAAATATAAAACAAATTCGCTTCCCGCTGTCTCGTATCTAGTATGTATCTATGTACGCTTAGATCTTTTAAACTACGCAGCCGATTTTAATGCTGTTTTCAGCAATAGATAGAGTGATACACGAGGAAGTTTTATAAGGAAGAAAAAAGGGTAGTTACGAGTAAAGTGGGTGTACGCAAACGAAGTCGCGCCGGATCCCTACTACATAATATACCTTCGTGTTTAGGCTACTTGGTTTTGTGATGAGAAAAACTGTAAAACTAGTAACTAAAGTCGCCTTTGGGTGCGGGGGACGTGGTCGGAAGTCGGACCAAAGCCGGCTCGTCTGCGCATCCGAATTAATCCAAAAGCTACTTTATTTTGTACGACATAAGGATTAGTATCGACTGCAACTGATGGTTGGTCGGCTCTAGCCAAATCGGAGCGTCTGTTACTAGTTTTACTTCTGCGGTGTCTAGGGTCACATGAAGCCTGAAAGTGGTCATGAAATCCTAAACTAATAATAATAAATAATATTTTTTTTATTTTCCATTACTTAATCTAGGGTACATAATCGGTGTTGGACACACCTGGTAAGCAATATATTTGCCTGTGTTAGGTGTGCCCGCTCTTCTATACCATTAAACAATTGATTAAGTAGGAAGGTACTTAATTTCTGAATAGAAGAATTTCCAAAAATCCTGTGGCTGCAACAACATGCAAGTTATATTAGTAAGCATATGTGCGCGCGCGCGCCGCGCGCGCGCGTGTGTGTGTCCGGGTGTGTGTGTGCGTGTGTGTGTGTGTGTGTGTGCGTGTGTGAAACTAGCATCATAAACTGGATGAATGTTTGTTACTCTTTCACGCAAAAACTAGTGAATGGATTTTGATGAAATTTGGCAGTAATGTAGCTTATAGCCCAGAATAACACATATGCCATAATTTGTACTGCAATTCAATGTGGTTCTCGTTATAACCGAATGCTACGCGGACGAAGTCGGGCGAAAAGCTAGTTTAACAAAAACTAAAAGCAGGTTTTGGAAAAAGGATTTTCATTTCAGTAGGTATGAAGACGACGATACGACACCGACGCAAGAAGAGTGGTAATTCTAAGTGATCTGTGTGTCTGTCTGTGACATCGTAGATCGAACTGATGGGGCGATTTCGTAGCGGCCTTTCTTAGACTTGTTACATAAAATAGGTATATATACCTATTACTTATGCTTTTTTATACCACCGAGGTAGCAAACAAGAAACAATATTAGGTATATTCTACTTAGTCTTTGTCGGGAGTTTTCCGACGGCTGTCGGTTAGATTGTATTAAGTCTGTCTGGGTGTTGGGGATCATCAATAATAGAGTTCGTAGTAATCAGTTTGGCTGTCGGTATATATCTCTAGGTAGGTGGTATGTAAGGATTTCGCAAGATACACGCAACGGTTGGTAACGCTTTGGTAACGCCCATCGTGTTGCTGATGTCCATAGGCAGGTAGCGGTTACCACTTTCCATCAGGTGGCCCGTGTGCTTGTTTGTCTGCAGTATAACCTAAGAAAACCTGGTCAGTGTAGGTATCTATACGAACGGGCAATCAATAAACCTTAAATGAGTACTTCAATTAAGAAAAGGCACCATGGGAAGTTGGTGTAGGTATATGTTGAGGTAGAAAATAGCAAAAATGCGAAAAAAATTCCACTCACTCAGAAAAAAAAAATGCCAGTTTGATAATCCAGTGGGCTATGGGGAGTGCTGTTGTGAGCTTGTACAATCAGCTGCATAGTGAATGTACCCGTCTACTATATTACATTCAATGTAGCTATGCCCGGGTCCGTTCTCTCTGCACCTGACTCTACCAGCGCCATCCGATCAAGCACCAGCCCATTCCACTAGACCAAAGAGCTAGTACTTTTGCACGCGAGCTTCAATACACCAAACACAATAGGTATCTGTGGTTAACCCAACTTAGTACCTACTAGCATAGGTAGTAAAAAAAAAAAAACATCACTCATTTCTAGGTATTAAATTTCATGTTTCTAAACCCTACCTAATTAGGTATAATAGCGCAGCGCAATGTAAGATGAGCTTGTTTAGGCGAAATCGGGGGAATCAGGGATCGAATACCCGTCGATATGTTTATAGATATACCAGTCCAAGAACAAGTGCATTACCACTTCAAGAACATTTTCCTATGCCGCTACACAACATTCACAGCATTTGGTGCATCTTTAGTCAAAATCAGCATGCTAAAAGAAGGGAGAATTAGCTGTCCCTTATGCCCAAAGGACCTTTTACCCCCCAGGGTAATTTAACATAATAAAAAAAAAATGAATTCATTAATGCTATAAAAACCGTTTAACAACACAGTAGTGCAAAGGAATATGATTCTTAAGATGGTCTTGCACCCCTACCTCTTATCTTACCTACCTCTTTTGCTCTCGTACCTGCTTCTTTCAAAAGCTTCAAAGCACTCACCTATTGACCAGCAACGCCTCAATAGTATCCAAAAACTGCACCACACTCGCCAACAGAACCAACCAAAACATAAACACAGAAACACAGTAAAACCGGGAATCCACCCGTCACAGTAAACGAATCACACACTTGGGGCCAACGAAGGGAAAACGCACGTAAATAAAAAAAAAATCCGCTCCACAACTCCAATTGGTGGACTGTTAAACCTCAGCACGTGTTATAAAGCACTGAAATCCAATGGTTTATGTTTAAAAACTCGATTTAGGGTGTCTGGTTCACATCACGTTTTTACGACCGAGCGAGTGTTCCGCGAGACAGGGCGACGTAGATTCCCCTTACACGTCTGTACTCCATGAGCGTCAAAGCCCGACTGAAGCAAAAGAGCGCGAAGCGGCGGCGCCTGCCGATCAAACGGCCGTTCGGAAAACGCGTTCGAAAAATAAAACGCGATACAGGGTTGTCGGTTATTCAACTTACTGGGTGGATACTGCGATAGTGCTTTGCTTGTTTAGTTTTTTTTTCTTGTGATCCGGTTGCAATTAGTTTCTTGGTATTTAGCTTATTTTGCCTATCCTGACTGGTTTGCTCTTCTCGTAGACAAGGAATGGGTTTACCTTCCTAATTTACAGTGTTTTCGGTATTTCGAATAATGAAATGACTTAATAAGGAAATGCATGGAGTAGGGATGGGTAGATATCCGAAATTTTTCAAATCATGGAAACTTTTTATTTGATTTAACAGAAAAATAAGTAAATGGAAAAAATAATGAAAAAATTGTTTGCCGTAAAATTTTGACGAAAATAGCGTAGCGTAGGCGTCTGTATTTTCTTCTTATTTCATAATTTTTAATGGGATACTTGAGTATTTTTTATCGTTGCGGAATAAACATAGATTTTATTACAGCGTAATTATCATTATGTCTAAGCATTGGGAACCTTTCAGTTAGAAATACCTAAATTGTTAGAAATAACAGAAAATAATGACGCCTAAGTAATACCTATCAGAAAAATATTAGAAAAACTTAAAAACTACTAGATTTTTTTTCTTTTCATTTCCTAACGTAATGTTTCCATTACCAATCACTGCACAATCAATGCACAAGCATTTTGCAAGACTGAAGGGTCTGAAGGGACTGAGTTCATGTATCAATTTCATTCTTGACAGGTTGAAAGATAGCAGTTGAAAGCATGTGAAAATTCACAGCAAAACACGACGCAGCACGCCAAGGTCTATTCCACTTGTAGGTACGACCAGTCATCATCATCATCATCATCATATCAGCCGAAAGACGCCCACTGCTGGGCATACGCCTCCCCCAGAGATCTCCACAAAGGCCGGTCCTGTGCCTTCCGCATCCAGCTGGGGCCTGCGATCGTTACCAGGTCGTCGGTCCACCTTGTGGGAGGCCTACCCACGCTGCGTCTTACGGCACGTGGCGATACCCGTGATCGGAAGTAGATAGAATAGTAGGAGCTATTATCGATTTATCATGTTCGACACCATATGGGCCTATCCTATGTAATTATCGACATACACATTATCTATTTATTATTTAAAAACTGTAGATACTTAAATTAATAAATAATACGTTACGTACATACGTTTCATATTTCTTTATTTCTTTTATACATAAGTTTATGTATTACTCGTTTATGTATTACTAGTGGACCCGACGCGAATTCGATCGCGCACATCACAGTATTTGCCAAGTATCCCTGGGGCTTACGCAGCACGTGACCAAACCAGCGAAGGCGAGCTTCTTTGATCTTATTCGCGATTTCTTCACGCCAAGGCTGCCACTGTACTCGTTACGCACTAGATAAAGTCGCGTAACGCCACACCTCCATAGCAGCATTTTCATTTCGTTGGCGAAACTTGATGAACTATTTCTCATCATTTATTTATATAGATTTCGATATATAAAATTCTTATTTCATATCTCGAAATCGGATCGGAAGCATTGTTCGAATTTCCGAAAGTTTTTGAGAAAATGTGTACCTACCTACCATATAGCCAAGTCGACATACCTAAGGCTAGTACTTATTAGCATGACAATGGTGAGCCAGCGGGTCAACTAAGCTTCGTTGTACTACCAACACAAAACGCGTCTAACGGCAAAGCTTTATCATATGTGTAAGTGATCACAAAGTTCGTGGTAAGTGCACCAAGGGTACGAAATAGGACTACACAGGTGTGAGGATATCCCATTATATCAAAAAAAAAAAAAAAAAAAAGTATACATACGTCGCAGATATATAATACACATCGACTAGTTAGGCTTCATCACAGATTACCGGCTTCATAGATATCTGTTGATAGTAGGGTTGCGAAATCTTCTATGAAATATAGTATCCTACTATATTTTAGCAATTAGTAATATCTAATTTATAGTGGTCACGTAAATATTTATTTTGAATAAAATTATTTTTTTAGCAATTCAGCGGCAATGTGGCTCTTACATGTGCGTACGTAGTGCGTACGTATAATGTACCTGTTGTAGGTGTGATACAAAAATGTACCTTATTCTATGAGCATAAGAATTGCTCTGAACGACTGCAATGCGCCACGCACTGCATGTGTTTTCATACCGTTCAATTCTTTTGTAATTTAAACTTAGAACCCTGAAATAGTTATAGGGCTCTTTAACAGTGCATTGTGTGAGTAGGTAGCATGTACTCTGATAAGGATTTAGGCTAGGTTTCGGCCAGTAACTGCATAATTAAGATTGAATGAACAATTATGTCGCTTAGCCATTTTAAATGGTCTTGAATAAATTATTCCTATGAATAGGCTGGAAACACTTCAGATCTGATATTAATGGCCGCGGTCACTTTGAGTCTCTGTGGTTTAGCGGTCAGTGGTCTCTACCTACATATACTAAAACAAAGCTAGCGACCTGCCCCGGCTTCGCATGGGTTTCCTCGGGGTTACTCTGCAATAATTTACATGTATTATACACATATTGGCCGCGTGGTGTCCGGCAGAGTAGAATAGCGCCAACCGCTTATACTCGTGGGTGTCGTACAAGGCGACTAATGTTTTCGAGGCAAAAGATCAAGAGTCTCCGTAGGCAGGAAAGTGGGCAGCAGCGTTTTCCATTGTTATATTTACAAAGAGATCTTCAACCAAGCGTGCAGATTATGGCAATAACCTTTCCTTCCGTGGGAGAGTGATAATGGTACACATAAACCTTCCTCATGAATCACTTTGTCTATTGGTAAAAACCGCATGAAAATTCGTTTAGTAATTTTTGAGGTTATCGCGAATAATCAGACAGATAGACACGGCGTGTGGCATCACGATCACTATCACCGGTCATCTTGGTCAATATCCCGGTTGTATCCTCGCGCGAGGGCTCGTCGTCCGCACTGACCATGATCCAGGATTTGGCACATATGGTAATTGCAGTGGAGCGACTGTCGTCTGACTTCTTTGACTCTGTTAACAGAGGACCACCAGATTGCATTACTGATACAGACGACCTGAGTGGTTCAGTGGTCAACATGCCGGTCTGCCACGCAAGAGGTCCCGGGTTCGATTCCTGGCCGGGCAGAAATTGAAATGACGAATTTTAATTTCTGTTACGGGTCTGGGTGTTTTATGTATGATAAGTATGTATTTAAAAGTTTTTAAGTAGTTTATCAGTTATCTAGCACCCATAGCACAAGCTTTGCTTAGTTTGGGGCTAGATGGCGCTGTGTGAATTTGTCCATGAATATTGATTTATTTATTCAGTCGCCCGCAATGTGCAGGTTTCATCACGATGTTTTCTCTCACCATAATAGCATCGGTTAGTGATCAACTAATTTATCTAAATAACTCAAAAAAGTAATTTAAGTACTTAGTATGTACATGGCGGCGGTATCTCTCGCTTACTAGAGTCAGTTGCGTCATAAAGTTTTTTAAGCTAATGCATAGCTTTTATCGCGGGCTTTGAGCGCGGCGACCGAATCAAGAAATTCCGTAACGAAAAAAACCTAACACCCCCGACTCCGACCGGCACAGCGGCGCGGCGTTGAAAGCCGTGCATCGTCTAACGTTGTTTCAGTTCAACAGACTACCGCACGGTGTTTGTGTGCGTGCGACTAGACGTATGCGTGTAGACTAGCTGCTAACTGCTCATAACTGATTCTATCTCTTTTAGACACAATGCTAGGTGAGACAGCGTGCTTTTTGGCCGCGTCCACGAGTGAGTTCGAGCCCGCGACTAGTTGAACCTTAACGTGTATGTATATGGTTAATATCAAATAAAAAACTTGAATTAATATCGAAGAAAAAACTTGAATTAATATCAAAGAAAAAAAAAATACTGCATAAATAAAATAAATAAATAATTATAATTGCATAAGTTTATAAAAAATGCTATACAATAGCTTTACCGCGGCAGACCCCGAGTGCCACACGTGTTTTTTTTTACTTCGGTAATTAACTAAACATTATAGCTATCTCATCTGCAAGATATGCCTTTTGCACCTGTCGAATCTATAAACCTATCCAGTACTTAAAGAAGTATAAAAAACTGACATAGTTCCACGGACTTTGTGCGGTCTCTTGTCATGTCTGTGTGCAGTTTTGTGCATTCGCTTAATTGGTGGAAGAAACTGTGTATTATCCTAATCAGCCTAGGGCAGTAGTAAGGTATCCCAAACACATTAGGTAGCAAGTCATATTTACAAGTCATAGTTAAAAAAAACGTGAAAACAAACCCACAGATGACAAAACCTTCAACGAAGGCGGCAGTAGTCTCTAACAAAGAAGTGATGTTAGTTGAAGATTAGCGATTTCTGATTTTATACTTTTAATACAATAGAAATCACAATTCACTACACCATCGTACGGGCATCGTAAACATCATAAATTACACTAACCATTACGCCACACAGCCATATTTCTCCCTCCATCCCTCCCATCAAACACCATTTAAATTCACATAACACGCACAAAGCGTACACAACTACATTAAAAAGGCAAATAAACGCGTCTTGAGTGCCAAGGAAAAATGTAAAACCATAACATTTCACGGTTGAGCCGTGCAAACGTAAATACCATTTCTCAGTCCAAACTGCGTTAATAAAAAATGTTGGAGCAAACAAATGCATGTGCAGCGGGGTTAGGAAGCTCCGAGCCAGAAAAAAAGAAAAAAAAACAGCAAGATGGCTGACGTTTCCGCTGTGGTGAGCGTTCCCACCTTTTAATTAGATTAGTACGCTTACCTACCACGTTTAGACGACGTTGTGCGCACAATGCGACAAAATGTTCTTTTGGTACGGAATACAGTGTCGCCACAAGACATACCACAAGACTACTAACATAATGTTTAAAACTATCGCGGTTATTATTACACATTTAAAGGCCTGTTCCAGGTTTCCTACCTTGTTTACGAGTAGCCCGATATTTCGACATTATCCCGTGGCCTTGTTGCATGCACTGCGTGTTGTCACCCGAGAACCAGATTGTTGAATACATCCTTCAATACAGTAATGAACTAATGACCGATTGTTCAGAGCTCGAAACCAAAAAAACACAACATATTCTGGCTGCACAAGTAAAAAGTGAGAGCTTTTTCTCTCCCTACTTCTTAAAAAATCTTAAAAAAAAAAAATTATATTTGTGCCATTTGTGGATTCAAGACAAATCTTATTTATTTATTTATTTATTTAACAGTTTATTGCACACAGTAAAATACATAGAGAAACATCATACATATAGACGACACAACACAATCTCACAAAAAAATCTTGTTCGTTTAGGAAATTTATTTACAAATTCCTTCCAATTCCAATTAACTTACGCCTAGGTACAGATTTTATGACATTTAAAAATAAATGATATTCTTACTTAGTAGATAAGGCATATTATGAATTGACGGAATATTTTAATGACATTTAAATTGTATGACATTGTTTAATTATTATTTAATGAAAATTGTAAGTAATAATTGTCATTTTTGTAATTGACATGGTTTTATTTATTGATTATTGTATAACTTATATTTGAAATTTAAATTTGTTGAAATTATTATTTATGAAAGATTTTAATATTGACCAAATGAAAAATGAAACAATTATATTTAAAGATTTGTACGCCTCAGCATGCGGGCAAAGGATAGAAACTATTGAAGATAATGATAACATCTGTAATACCTATATTTTACAAATAAATATTTTGAATCTTTGAATCTTTGAATCCTATTCAGGACTCTTAAAAATTCCCGGTCTGGCTGATTGGTACGGACAGCTGGTACTGGTGTAGGTATTAAAAAGTCATGAATGACAAAGCTTGCTGATCCCGCAATACAAGAGTTTATGAAACAGATTAAAACAGACAACTGTAATCAAAAAGGAAATACCGGGAAAAGAAAGGTACCGTCTATTAATATAACATAGCTACTCAGTAGGTTAACACGTCTTGTGTATTGGCAGGATAATTATACTCTTGTATGTGGAGAGATTTGACAGGTCTACACAAAGATATTAGACATAGAACATAGTTCTAGCCTCAATAGAGAATCTTCACTGTCAATCTGTCACAACTCAATACAATTGACTCAATTTGACATAAAAAGCAAGATGACCAAGGCCACCAAATTTGACAATAGCAGTGATTATGGAGGGGCATTTGACAACGAATATCCGTCCCTTTTGGACAAGTTATTAACCATTAAAAAAGAAACAAAATATGGATAGTGACTTCAGCTGTGAGTATACTGCTTCGATGCCTCTATGAATAGAATAGAATAGAATAACTTTATTGTTGAACTGTGTAGGTACAATCAGATTTTACAAATGATATTTGTGAGTTTCAACAGTTTGCCCATTTCGGACATACAATCTTTAAAGCAGCAATAATTAAATAGTAAAATTCACATCTATTTAAAACAATAAAAAGGAACCTGGAAATAAATCAAAATATGCAATGTCCATAATAGCTAGGTACGTAATAAATGAAAAATGTCAAATTCAAATACGTCTACAACGTCACCAAGTAGGAAACATTTGTTGTCAGAGACCTTCGCTCTCCCGACAGGTTTGAAAATCTACATCTACACCAGCGCCATCAAGCGGGACATATTGGATACTTCCTGTCATCCTTTGTGCAGTGAATCCTCCTTATGATACTAAAGGTTTTCTATGGTCTTGGCACACGGACGGACGGTCAACCTGCTGGAAAGGCTAATTACGTAACTCTGTTGCCAACAATTCTCTGATTTCATTTGAAATTGTAACTTTTGCAATTACGTATCATCGATTTCATGGTTAGAGTAGCTATGGGATTCGCCGCTACGTCATTTGCGTACGAGCCGGGCACACCAACCACTCGGCCACTAGAATTTCAATACGTGAATCCTCACAAACAACACAAAAATAAAAATGTAATAATTAAAAAGATACAATGATACAGCCATAAGTTTGCACTAAAATGCGGGGAACTTGCTTTAACATTTTATCTCTTTCTTTTTTTTATTTGAGCCACCTGGCAAGGGAAACCGTTTCGCCGTGGCTGCAAGCGGTTAGCGCTAAAGAAACTACTGACGCAATTAAAAAACGACTGCGAATTTTATATCTTAAACAAAGTGTGTATTAAGTATACGATTTTATTGCTATTACAATTGTCGGGTCCGACTAAAAATAGGGACTTTTTATGGTATTTTATAAGGTAGTTAATTAAGTTACGTTTCCAGTTATTGTTTAATGTTGTTTGTTATTGTGTTGCCCGGATGGATGTTGGTGATATTTCGTAGTATTCTAGTTAATATCCCAAAATAATTGATGTATGCTTACATAATATATATTATTATCCCGAAATTCGTAGATCCCGCGGGAACACGACAAACCATTTAGTTCTCACAGAGAACGTACCAGCAACCTAAATGCGTGATTCGTAGTTGTTATGGGCGACATTTACAGCTTAGGTACCTTAGGTGGACTATCTGGTCCCTTACCACAACGTAAAATTAAATAATTTTTTTAGGTCTAATATTGTCAACGGCACGGACCTGAAACAAAGCACGGACGAATACTCTTTAAAATCATAATTCTTAGACACTGTCACTGGAATGACAGCGCGGTACAAAAGCAAACAAAATGGCGTCTAGGTCTCTTGCGAGTCCAGCACAACCAGCTGGCCATCCGCGCTGGTACACATGAGTGTTCTTAGCCTATCTCTCTTGATAGTCTGGAGGGTGCCATTATACACTCTGCGGAAGGCACAAAAAAAACGAAGGGGCAGAAAAAAACTGTTGATATAGGGCCAATTTAATAGATCACATTTGACAGCTGTCATTACCTCCTTGCGTCCTCGATATAAAGTTTCTTTTGCACCTAATATAAAATGAACTTCATCTCGTTGACAAGGAAATGACGACAGATGTCAAATGTGATCTATTAAATTGGCCCTACCCTAGTTCTAAATTCAAAGGCACCGCTGGATTCAGCCGCTGGATTGCTCGAAGTCGCAGCTCGAGTATCGCTGGAAAGAAGAACCCCGACAGACGGCCAGGAAATTGCGCCGGTGGTAATCCTAATACTTGCAAGACACCTCGAGTAGCGAGCTGATTAAAGATATGAGCTTTGCCTTCGAATAATAGGGAACTGTATATACCTAGGATTCTTGTTTGTGTTTTTAGGGTTCTGTAGGGTAACAAAATGAAACCTATTACTAAATCTCTGCTGTATGGCAGTCACAGACCTGTATCTTTGGAACCGTGATAGCCTGGATACATGAAATTTTCTATGACCGCTATAACAAGAAATACTTAATAAAAATAAAGAATATATTTAAAATTAAAGATTTTTTTGTAATATCGACAATACACTATAAGCACCACACTTTATATGATTGTTGTACTAAGACTTAAGTAGTATGACAACATATACTGAAAACTGGCCAAGCGTGCGTCGGACTCACGTTGCAAAGTTACAAAAATCAAATTTGACGAATTACATGTTGTTCTAGAATGAAAATGTCGTTGGTAATGGCACGCAGCCAGGTTTTTTCTTAGAACAAAGCCAAGCTTCATGTGTCATGACAGCTATGTTTGAATTGACAGGAAATGACTCGCGAACTTTGTTTACTCGTTTGAACTTTGACTATGCCACCAACTCAGAAATCACGAAAAAAATCATTTGTTTCACATAAAATTGAAGACAAATTCTGCCAAAATTAATGAAAAAGCTGATTTTCTTATTTAAAGGCATTAAACAGCTGAGTTTCTTCTTCGCAATTTCCGAGTTGGTGCCCTGCCATATGCCTTTGTTTCGAGAATTAATTTTAAGTAATTTTATGATTACTTATTTGATAACGATAACTTGACAACTGTTCTAAGGCCGGAACTCCATTGGCGCGGTGCAGTGCACTGCGCGGCGCGCCGCGCGGTTGCACGTCACGGTGACAACCAAAGAAACGGTGGTGTTATTCTGGTTTTTCAAATTAGGCAAGGTTCGCACGAGGGATTTTAAGTTAGGCAACGTTTGCACGAGAGCCTTTTCGATGCTTTTACGCGCGTTATTTGAAATGACTCGCATAATTATTGACCATATGTCTTCTCGGCTGTGTGTTCACACCCAGGCGTAAAAAGTAAATAGAGATTTTTTAAATCTGCCGACTCAAATGCAACCAAGAGAAACGTACGAAAAGGATATCATTCATTAAAACACTGAAAGTAGATTTAAACACTTTCAGTGCCGGCCCGAAAAATATTATGCGTATTTCAGATACAGCATACAGTTTCTATAAATTGTACTATGGTGCCAAAGCTGTACGCCCACCACCACCACTATGTAAAGAAATTGAACAACTTTTCCTTTTTACCCGACTACGAGGAAGCCAAGGAAGGAAGCTTTTTTTTTATTATCAATAGGTTTGCATTTGACCTCAACTCACCTGATGGAAAGCGACGATGGGTAGTGAAGTTAACAGTCTATGTAAGTATGAAGAAGCCACAGAGATTTGTCAGGACCGTAGCAAGTGGAACAATTTGGTATCTGCCTATCCCTACGGGAGAAAGGCGTAACCGAATGAATGTGTGTCATTGTTTGTTGTATCAATGAATGTTGATCTCGACAACCACTATCATTTCTATTTAGGAACTAGTGTTGTAGGACCAATCGTTTTATAGTTATTACAGTTTTAAAATTGACAGCTGTCATCCGAAATGTAGATCTTGACGAGCACTATCATTTCTCTTCAGGAACTAGTGTTCTAGGAGCGATCGCTTCAAAGTTATCACAGTATTAAGATTGACAGCTGTCATCCGAAATGTAGATCTTGATGAGCACTATCGTTTTTCTGTAGGAACTAAGTTCGTTCTAGGACCAAAAGTTACAGAGTTATTAGTCTTAAGTTTGACAGCTGCCATCCGAAATGTAGATCTCGACGAGTACCAGCATTTCTTTTTAGAAACTTGTGTTCTAGAACAAAACATGCCGTATTTATTATTCGGGAGGAACTGAGAACAAAATGACGAAAGGATCACGAAAGCGAAACAACTACGATAATGTTGCAGAATCACCAAAAGGGGCGGGGCTTACGCAAGAGCGGTCAAAATTTCTTTGACAAGGTCGAAATTCCTATTTCATTCATACGCGTTGAATCTTTACTAAAAGAAGAAGACAGATATATGTGTGTAAACTGTGTCACATAAGGAGGAGAGATTCGAACTGTTGGTAAAAAGAAACAGTCAAGTGTGACGTCTCATGTTGACATCTGCTGACAGCGCGCCGCACACTGCACGATGGGGCCAAATTGAAAAAATGTGGACATAATTCATACAAACTGACATTTCGGGCTTGGATTGCGCGTTTTGCCCCATCATGCAGTGCGCCGCGCGGCGTGCTGCACAGTGGGGCATTTCGCCACCTGTCAATGTACTTGCATACAAACTGCTCGGCGTGGAACAAGTTTTGCCACATTGTGCAGTGCGTCGCGCGGCGCACCTCTTCAATGTGTTCCAGCGCTAAGGTCTTTAAAGAGTTTACATACATTCATACTGTTCGTACAAACGCGTGGGTGATACCCCTGGTATTACAAACGTCCAAAGGCTGCGGTGACTGCTTAAGTGCTAACCATCAGGCAGGCCGTAAGCTTTCGCCACCTTTGCCATAAAAAAAACGCGTAGGTACTGCATGACTTACTGAAGCTGGCTGAAAATACAGTCAAAAATAAAAAAGCTATCAAAAGAGCGGAGTGACCTCTCGAGGAGAAGCCTCTGACCTTTACAGTAACCCTCACCCTCATTAGAGTTCATTAGATAGACGCTAATTAAAGTCAAGGGGAGATAACAGACGATATCAATGAGTTTAGTGGGTGATTCCGGAGGCTTTATCAGAATCAACAGTTAAGAATAAGAATAAAGAAGATTATTGCCACAAGACACTATGATACGAAAAAAAAAAAAAAAATTATAATACTAAAAAAAGAAGTAAACAGAAAACAAAAAATATATTGTCCTACGTAGATATGTAATGTCGCGGTGGCCAGTGCAGTTAACAATTATTTTCATGTATTTAGTACAGTTAAAAGTTGTTAAAAACATTAGTTATTTACCAATATAAACAAAAAACATTGCTTAACCTAACTAATATTAAAGGTAAAAAAATTCCCCCAGATCCCTAGATAGCCAAGAAGGCTTGTCGCGTTATTATTATTTTTCCTTTTATAATTAAAAAAAGAAAATGATTTGTGGAATCGAAAACTATGAATACGTGTATTATACTAGGTTCATCATCATCATCACAGCCCGTAACAGTCCACTGCAGGACTTCGGGCCTCTCCCACGAAAGGGGAAGTTATTGCCATAATCTCCACGCTTGGCAGGCGGGTTGGAGATCGCAGTGTTTAAATATAAAAATGGAAAATGCTGCTGCCCATTTTCCATTCTACGGAGACTCTTGATCTTTTGCCTCGAAAACATTAGTCGCCTTGTACGACACCCATGAATGTAAGGGGTTGGTGCTATTCTACTCTGCCGGACACCACACGGCCAAGGTTATTTAAAAAAAAATATCAAATATTTTTTTAGCATGATTCCCGCTGGTCCCAGGTCTATTCCACGTTCTACATGGAGGCCAACGTTTTGTGGGTCTACTAAATCTACAAAGTAGAATTTTTCTTGTACCTACTTGTACCTACTCGATGACGCAGGATAACCAACTTTGTGTAACCAACTTTGTAACCCATGTTGACGATTAAATAAATAAATTGAAATTGAAATTGAACCTTAGGATCACAGTCCTTTTTGGATGATATATTTTAATAAACTCACCATCCATTTAATAGTTTAATAATGTATATTTAATATGGTTTTAATTTGAAACATAATTTACATAGACAAAATAAATACTTAAAACTAGATATCAGTATAACTTTGTCATAAAATTTAAACTAGATTTTTAACCAACTCTTTGCCATTCCCGGTGCAAAGGTGCCCATAACAATATCCATTTAATTGATTTGTTAATTAACCATTTATTGTACACAAGATTGTTGCAAAACTATATGACAACATTTTAGACACAACAGGCCAACTTATTTCTATAAAGAAATTTCTTCCAGCATTCCTACAATAATGTAGGCTGTATGTTATAAAATAAAAGGTATAATTTTTTTATAATTTGGTATTAACTTTTGCTTTTAGTAAAAAACACAGATATTTAAAACACCCCTCTTTTCTCGGCGGGGTTAAAAAGGGACCCAGAGCATTGGGGAGGAAATCTAAATACCTACATTTAGATTTGAGACTTGATTATGTACGTTTGTCGTCTTATACCTTGTGTTGGTGAACCGTGAATACTCCGTTAAGGGCAATGCTCTAGTAATTAAAGCAAAGTAAGTAAAGTTAAACAGATTTAAGAGCGTCGGTGGCCGAGCGGTTACAGTATCCGACTCGTAAGCCAGAGGTCCCGGGTTCAAATACCAATAACTGTTTTATGAGTTATTTACATTAGTTGAATACTAACCGATGCTCTTACGGTGAGGGAAAACATCGTGATGAAACCTGCACATTCAGGCGACTGGATGTGAAACCATTATCCAATCTGGTCAGGTTCCCTTGCAGGGTCATGGAGGTCAGATGGCAGTCGCTCCACTGTAATTACCTGACCTGCCAAATCCTGGATCATGGTCAAGGCGGACCCCGGGCCCTCGTTCTCGAGAGCACAACCGGGACATTAACGCCAAGATGAGTTTTTTTTATTTAGACAGGATATACAATGTTTTAAACTATCACGGTTATTATCACACATTTTAACCTCATTTTAAGGATATGTTCCGGGTTTCCTACCGCGTACTTCTCTTGACGAGTAGCCTACGTAGTATACATCATGATCACGGGACGACTGACATCATGGTTACAACACAGTCGTCCCGTGACCATGATGCATGCAACTGCGTCGAAATAACCGCGATAGTTTAAAACATTACATTTTAAGCTACTGATATTTAGATATTTGATATTTTCTGGCTACTCGTCAACAAAGGTATGCGGTAGGAAACCCGAAATATACCCTTAAAAGGATATATAATAATCGAAATTAGGCCCTTGATGAGGTTGAAAACAATGTTAATCCTTCATGCTCATTATGAGCATGAAGGAAAAACGAATATTTGTCAATGTTAGCTTTTAAACTGGTTTGGGTAGGTTCATGCGCATATTTGACGACCTGAGTGGTTCAGTTGGTTAACATTCCGGTCGGCACGCAGAGGTCCCGGGTTCGATTTTCGGACGAGCAGAACGAGTGTAGAGTGTAGTAGGTATGTATTCCAAGTATATAATTAAAACAATAAAAATACAAGTATTTAAGTAGTTTATCAGTGATCTAACACCCACAACCTATCTAGCCCCAAAGTAAATAAGATTTTTTTTCATTTAGTTAGATTTTGGAATCCGTAAATACACGGGTTGATCTAACTCAGCTAGGCAGCGTCCAAAAAGCTTCATAATATGTTATTTATAGTTTTTAACAGCCTATTGAACACGTCAAAGCTTATATGTAGACATTGCTATAGACATCGCAAAGTGACATACATACACACTCACGCCCGTATCCCACAGGGGTAGGCCGAGACTATCGACCGCCCCAAGCTATCCTGACACACATTGCAAAGTTAAGGAGACATATAAGATAGGCTTTCAGATGGTGAAATAAACTTTCACCAACTTCGCATAAAACGTAAGGAACCTACCGCTAGAGTATCAAGAATAGTAGAAAATCTGGACAGAAGAGGTTAGGTAACATCCGATGCAAAAAGGGGATTGCCTTTTTTTTATGCTACATAGTGACATACGAGCAGACAGCCCACCTGATGGTAAGCGGTAACTGTCGCTCATAACATCGGTGATTCAAACATTTAAGTCGCAGACAACAACATGTAGAACTGCAGGTTCGTTGTCACTGCGAGGACTAAGATGAAATTTCCCATGCCTGTATTTGCTCTGACTACCTTAACCTTCAAACCGGAACACGAGAATACAAACATTGTTGCTTGGCGACAGAAATAGATAGGGCGGTGGTCAACTCCCAGGCGGATTCCTCAGGCGTGACAGAATCCTACCACCTGATAAAATTTATAAGTTAATGTTAAAAAAAGTTATTAATAAAAAACCACCACCACCACCATTATGCTATCCACAAGTGTTTTATTTGTGTGTGTTTTTATCCTTTCACATAAGATCTGTAAAGAGCTCTAACCGATTCCTGAGCCGTTTTATTTATTTGGAAGTTAATTTATTTTGATTCGTAACCAAGTAAATTATTCAGGAGCGTCTTCCTCCAAACAAAATCCGTTGGTAACTAACTGCCCAGCGCCATTTAGTTCGCATGATTTCAGTGACCTCTAATATATGGGAACGAATATTTATTTATTGCTTATACACAAATATAACAAAAACAAAGGAAAAAAGAAAAGCAACCGGCGGCCTTATCGCTCAAAGCGATTTCTTCCAGGCAACCTTAGACACCTAGAAAACAGAATATACTCTAGGAATACTTATATTTCGAAAAAAAAGCAATCGAGTTACCATGCCAGAGATGATTTAAGAGAATTGATTTACTGATTTGTATTCAATGCGTATGTATGTAAACAAGTATGAAAACAGTTCATATAACACTGGAGAAAGCTAAGTCCAGAGCTTCTCTATTACATGCAATCAGTAAGGTCATTAGCAGCAAAGCCGAGGCTTCAGTTAGCAAACTTAATTGCTCATTGAGCTGATAAGCCACGGGGCCGGAAGGTCATCGAGTGGTGACCACGGACCGGAAGTTACAAGGCGAGGGTTGCGAGATACTGGCATTGGACAACTGCTGGACCGATTTCAATGAAATAAAGATAAGGACTTATAAGTTAAACTGCTTCCAGTCATCACATTCTCTTTGCTGTAGGCCTGCTGGAAGAAATTTCTTTTTAGAAATAAGTAGTGCCTTTTGTGTCATATATATATTTGCCATGTCTCTGTTACCATTTTTGTGTGCAATAAACTATTAAATAAATAAATAGAACTTTTGCGATTAAACTGATTTACAAATAAAAAATATGTAAAGAAAGCGGTCTATCGTCCGTTCGATACTACAGACAGATACACATTTCGAACATAACCTTATAATAATCTGACGACCTGAGTGGTTCAGTTGGTTAACGTACCAGTCGGCCACGCAGAGGTTCCGGGTTCGATTCCCGGCCGAGCAGAAATTGAAATAATGATTTTTTTTTCTGTTACGGGTTTGGGTGTAGCACGTATAAAAGTATGTATTTAAAAAAGAGGGTATAAGTTTATCAGTTATCTAATACCCATAAAACAAGCTTTACTTAGATTGGGGCTAGATGGCGCTGTGTGAATTTGTCCAAGCATATAAAAAATCCCCTTCTCGCGTCCCTGCGCGGTGGTTAAAAATAAAGTGTTGTGTTTATTAAAAACAAAGTTGAATTTGCAACATTATCAACCTTACCGTAGTACTTAGCGTAACATCTCTATTACATTTATTTATATAATCAATCTTCATGCACAAAATAGTACAGTGGCGGCCTTAAAGCTAAAATAGCCTTATCTACCAGTCAACCAGGAGATGATGGGTAAAGAAAAAGGTAGGCGGTGCAAAAGAAGCTACTAGACAAAAAGGACCCACACAACCCACCCACTGCCTATATCGGTCCTCAGTAGTTTTGCGTAGATTGTCGCCACTGGGTGTCCTAAGTTTGCATCGTCGTGGTCTCACTCAAGAACACGTCTACCGCAAATGTTTTTTCATACTACAAACATAGAATAAATGAATGAATGAATAACACTTTATTGCACATTTAAAATAATACAATAGGTACCTACTTAAAAATTAATAGCTGGAGAAGCAACGCAGTTACTTAGCCTATGGACGTTTACAATATCAGGGGTTGCCGACTGCGTAAAACACGTTCATCAAAAAGCAAATACGTAAGGCCCCGCCATTGTCAAATCCGCCGTTCCCTTACTCCCACAGAGCACTGGCGACCATACTCAGAGACCAGGGGGTCTAAAAAGTTAAGTAATATATGTTTGTGACAAATTCATATTAATTTGAAAGAAAGAAAGAAAGAAAAGACATTTCTTACACATATCACACCACGACTCAATAACAGTTTGTCACGAACTTATATGCAGCGTCGCTGTTGTTGACTTCGACATGACATTTCAAAATGGTGTCGCATAGATCCAGTATTGGCCACCTTATCAGACAAGTTTGTGGCAGTCTAATATGAAACGCTAATGAGACCTCTTAGACCCCCAGGGCGGCTATTCTGATACGGAAAAAATATAGACGTACCTAAGATACACATCATATAAAAGTACAATAATGTCAATCAAACCATCGCATTGTTACTAGCGAGGACCTATAATTGGCTTATTGGCCCTAAGATATTATTTATAATGTTTTATATAGCTGTTGGTACTCCAATAAATAAATAAATAAAATGTATTTTACACGATTTCGTGTTCTAATGTATCGAAGTTTAACTCTCATTGAAATTGTAAACGAACTTGTCTTGAATCTTGTCTTGTCTTTACTACTGTCAGATGGCTGAGAGATTAATGTCAAAGGTTACAAACACACGCATAAAAAGTAATGAACACAAACGTGCAACATGAAAGTTGAAACTTTATTACTCTTAAATAAGCAAATTCCACCAAGGGAGTTTTTGAAGAGCTCATGATCAGAATTTAACAATATTGCTACGAAGAAATCTAATAAAAATAACAATAAATAAATAAATAATAATAATCATCTTGGTGCTAATATTCCGATTGTGCTCTCGCGCACGAGATTTGACGATCAGATGATTACAGTGCAGCGACTGCCATCTGACCTCCGTGACCCTGCTACCAGGGGAACCTGATCAGACTGGATCATGGTTACACATTCAGACGCCTAATTGTGCATGTGCAGGTTTCATCACGATGTTTCCCCTCACCGTAAGAGCAGTGGTTAGTATCCAGCTAATGTACGTAACTCAGAAAAGAGTCATTGGTACATGGCCGCAGCGGGATTCGAACCCGGTATAGCTTACGAGTCGTTCTGCCACAGACACTCTTATAAATAAAAATAACAACAAACCGTTTCATCTCTTAAACAGCCCGCCATTACATCTACTTAAACTTGCATAAAACTATTAAATCTAACACCAGTCAAGAACGCAGCTATAAAAGCGGACTTCACCCACAGAAACAGTTAGCATTTGAATTTAAATGGCACTAAACAGACGCAGATAAGCAATGACGATACAAATGCAAATGGTGTTGAACCATCCTGATTTTGCTGCGATGTTGTGGAATTCCACTGCGTATGATGATGGAAAAGAGGATACAAATAAACTAACACAACAAACAAACTATATCATCAAAACGTAATTATCTGATTTTCTTATTGTGCACTGCCTAACTGCTTCTAATCATCACGTTATCTTTGAAATAAGTAGTGCCTTTTGTGTCATGTACACATTTGTTTTGTATTTTTTTCCATTTTGGTGTACAATAAACTATTAAATAAAAACATTAAAAAAAAGAAAGGTCATGTTCTAAAGTCGAGAGCAAAAACAGACCAATGACCTACCCACACGGTTTAAACGTGCGTGGCATTTCTTCGGATTCGAAATTAAATTATAATTTATATGACACTACTTATAAAACAACTATTATAAAACAACATTACAAAAAACAAAATGCAATAAGTTAATTATATTTGATTTTTCAAATTCAAGATGGCTGTCAATACTTTAAGGCAAATAATAAAAAATCATTAATATTAATATTAGATGTCCAATTGTAAATACTTTAAAAGCCTTCGTTTTTAGTTTTTGTATTGATGTTTTCAGTTTTCGAGTTGTTGAACTTTTTAAACCCCATAACAACTTACAGAAGTATCTTGTTTCATACGTATTTAAGACTGTTAAATAAATAGATAAACCTTCATTTTACAGGTTCTAAGACTCGAAGTATTTACAAAGTAATAAGTAGGCACACTGGTTGATTCTCTACTCTAAAATAGGTAGAGCACCGAGCACACACCCAATAGAGGAGCATTGTACTGCAATAAGTTTGTCATTAATTCTTACCATTATTTATTCTGACATTTGTGGTCGACATACAAAGTAAAATGACCGACGAAAAACTAAACAATGATGTTTTATCGCAATATAATTAGACTTGAAATAGTTCCGTAAGCATTCCGAATATTAGCATGGTTTACGAGCAAGCACTAGCTAGTGTTTGCTCGTAAAAACTTAATTATTGAGATAAGTAAGCTTGCTATGTACAATTTACACTTCATATAAAAGTAACTCCTTTGTTGTAGTGTGTACTATTTTGGTGTACAATAAAAAATAAGAACGACATGTTCTAAGAAAATGATCGCATTAGATTGCGCCTCTATTGGTTACGTGCTCGGTGAGATAGAGCAAACGATCTCAAATTAAGTACCTCCACTTTGCATAGAGCAAGTGGAGTCGGTCAATGGATGCGCCGATCTCTATAAAGATATCAGTTGCCCACTGCAGGGGGTCTGACGCCTCTACCATAGAGCTATAGTAGAGTATGGAGGAAATGTTGATCATATTTCGTACGATTGGTGTACGTGGGCCGTACTTGTCTTCGATTAGCATGAAGTCGTAAGATAGAGAATAAATTAATGTAAGTGAGAGAAATGTATGCGTCGGTGTAATTGAAACCTAAACATATGGAATTGTAAGCTCTGTTATTATAATCATAAATCATTCTTCAAAGTTAATGTTGAGAGGCAAATTTTTGTAAATATTTTATCTTCAAATCAAAGTAGGTAATCTAGTAGTACTCTCCCGGTATTTGAAAATTGCAATACTGTTATTAAACTTTTTTAATTACATATTACATATTACTTGGATACTGATCAACTATTGAAATTTAAATTATTTATTAATTATATTTATATTTATATTTATATTTATATTTATATTTATATTTATATTTATATTTATATTTATATTTATATTTATATTTATATTTATATTTATATTTATATTTATATTTATATATTTATTTGCTTCCACAAAGTTATTACAATAATAATGTAAATACAATATGGACCCAGTAGGGCGCAGCAATTTGGGTGGGAGAAGGCTTATGTCAAATATAGCACAATAAAGTAGGTAAGTACCTACTATTTACTTTTACATATGTAAACTTTATACTATCAAATCTATAAATATAGTTTTCATCTTTCTACTTATCTAATAATTTGTGCTTTATTTAGACTATTAATTACTTATATTTAATAGTGGTATTTTACCTATTAAATTGAATTGCACGCTTACATATCACAGTGCACGTTATCTTAAATATAATAATACTGTTTTCACTTAACCTACTGCTATTTTATATTTATTTGAGTAAGTCTATTTCCTATAAGCTATTATGTAGGTATTTAATTCGGGATTCATATAGAGTTTGGCTTGAACAGAACTTAAGTACAGATTTGAAGTCGTTGCTTTAGAATTTATTATTTAAGTATTCATTTACACTGTAGTAACTATTTGTGATTAGGAGCTGTTTTAGTAATCTTGCAAAATGTTTGTCTTTGGTCTCATTTTTAAGCTATTGCATAGCTTTTATCGCGGGCGACCGAATCAAGAAATTCCGTAACGAAAAAAACCTAACACCCCCCACTCCGACCGGCACAGCGGTGCGGCGTTGAAAGCCGTGCATCGTCTAACGTCGTTTCAGTTCGGCATACTTCGGCACGGTGTTTGTGTGCGTGCGACTAGACGTATGCGTGTAGACTAGCTGCTAACTGCTCATGCTTTTTGGTCCCGTCCACGAGTGAGTTCGAGCCCGCGACTAGTTGAACCTTAACGTGTATGTATATGGTTAATATCAAAGAAAAAAAAATACTGCATAAATAAAATAAATAAATAATTATAATTGCATTAGTTGATAAAAAATGCTATGCAATAGCTTTACCGCGGCAGTCACCGAGTGCCACACGTATTTTTTTATATATTTTGGTAGCTTATTGTATAGTTTGACGGACATTATCAGCGGACTTGATGAGTGTAGGGTGAGACGGGAATTCGGAAGCATTAAATTTTCTTTGTATCGAAGCGAATGTCCTGTAGGTGCATGTTCGCGATTTTGGTATAGTTCAGGATATTTTCTGGTCAACTTGCAGATCAGGAATATATACATACAAGGCAAAGTAAGTATTTTATGTGCTCTAAAGTATGGCTTACAACTTTCAGTAGCATCTGTTATGTTAAGAATTATTCTGAGCAGTTTCTTTTGAATGGTTAGTAGGGCATGCGCACCCGGGCTGTTACCCCACAAGATAACACCATAGTTAAGCCACGAATACGCGTAAGCGTAGTATGTAGCTAAGGCAGTCTTTAATCTAGTTGTTTTTTTAATTTCGTTAAGACCGTAAGAGAAACTCGAGAGTTTCTTTTTTAATTTAATTTAATAATATTACTACTTAAGTAGAGCATTAGATTATTAAGGGCTCTTCAATGTCAGAGTCAAATTTTTATTCAATTTGGGTTCAGTACAGGCACTTATGAATGTCAATCTTAATTCTAAGGAATATCAAAATACATTTTATTTTAAATTAAAAAATAATAGACTGTGAGGGTGCCGTAGGTTATACTAAGTCATCGAGTATAAGAGAATTTCCACTTAGTAGTGATAGTAGACATTTAGGAGACCCACAAAACGTGGGTTTGCCTGTGCATAGCACGGCACAATTTTTTTTTGTTGACTTAAACTTTTACTTTTCGCAGCGACAATACTTACATATCCTTTTGTGTGGGTTCTATAAGTAAAAAAACCGGGGTGCCTTACATCCCCTTGCCGGTTTCGCTTTTCAGCCACATTTAAATCACTTTTTTTTGTGACTATAATGTGTCTGAAAAGCGAAACTGCCCAGAGGATGTGAGGCACCCCGGTTTGTTTTTATGGAACTACCCTACCACAAACTAGAATAATGAACTCAAAAATTACTTAATCGATGTTAAATATTCTATATTTTTAAAATAGCAACAATATAACTCAATGTATAAAATGTAGCAACACGAATTCGCGCATGATTTCAGAAGGTAAACGGCTATTTGACTAATTCTTTTTTGTTAGTATTGTAATTAACAGGACAAGGTTGGTATTCAAGAAATAGAAGGGTAGGTAGGAGTAGTGTAAGGTAGGGTAGAGTAGCGTTAAAACGCCACGCGAACGAAGTCGCGCCAGCCCCACTAGCATCTTATAAATTGCTTTTAGTTCAGTGACAAACTATTGCTATAAGTCTATAAACATTGAAGCAATTAATGCATACTTGCGTGGTCTAGACCGAGTTAATATAATCCGCACTAAATCGCAATACTAGTTAGTATTCTCCACAGAGGTCGATGTCTCTAAGTTATTTGTCACGGTTTCTTAGTAGATAATTAAGATAGACATATCTTTACGTCATCGATTTTTCGCTCTCTTGCTGTTAGACATTAGTAACTACATTAGCTAATTTACTGGTGCTAACATAATGTTTTAAACTATCGCGGTTATTATCACACATTATCAGGGTAGGTTTCGGGTTTCCTATCGCGACTGCATGCAACTGCGTCGAAATATCGGGCTACTCGTCAACAAAGGTACGCGGTAGGAATCCCAGAACATACCCTTAAAATTACTGGTGCTAGGAGTCTGTCAAAGCCTTCGGCTGGATGGGTGTGAATGAAAGAATAAATATTTATTATAGCCTGGACACCAGATAACAACATCATTATTATTACACAGTAACATAGTGTAAGGGAACTTATTACAATCCTAATGTACTACAATATTTGAAATTTTGTTAATAAACACTAAATGTAATGTGCGCGCGCGAGTTCTTGTCCATCGGTCCACGATCGTTTAAATAATTCGAGTAGCGTTAGCATTTAAGTATCAAGGCTCGATACATCGCCATCTCATTCGGTTGCGGGTTTAGCTAGTAAGTTGGCGATGTATAATCCGGTCGAGTTAAACGGCCGGGCCCGATGAACATGAACTTGTACGCGCACAGTAAACGGTTCGTAATTTCTGAGATGTGATCTCACTCCACCTGAGTTGAATTGTACATTAGTTGAATGCTAACCGATGCTCTTACGAAACACGGGAAAACATCGTGATGAAACCTGCACATTCGGGCGATTGAATGTGTAACCGTGATCCAATCCGGTCAGGTTCCCCTGGTAACAGGATCAGATGGCAGTCGCTCGACTGTAACTACTGTAATTACCTGATCTGCCCAATCCTGGATCATGGTCAAGGCGGACCCCGGACCCTCGTGCGCGAGATAACAACCGGGACATTAACGGCAAAATTATTTTTATTATTATTATTTATCTCACTCCGCCTGACTCAAGACCACCGCGCAGTGGTTTTCCGTGGACCATCTTATCTATTTAAAAGCTTTCGCCCGCGACTTCGTCCGCATAAAATTCGGTTCTTACGTTGCGAACCCGTACCCGTGGGCACCATATTGAATTTTTCAGTAGTTTCTGCGTGAAGGAGTAACAAACATCCGAACATACGTCCATCCTTACTAACCTTTGCATTAATAGTATTACTAGTTATTTCGCCTCCTATCTATTTCTTCCGTTTTTAAATAAAATGTTGCCAACAAAATTATAAGCAAGAAACATCGTCATAGTCCTCATAGAGAAACGGCACCTGCGGATCTGCATTTTAGTCATCTATAATTGTTTTGGTGGGCAAACAGGCAAGCGGGCCACCTGATGGAAAGTGGTCACCACTGCGTTGCCCACCTCTATAACACGTTGCTCTGGCAGCAAAAAGGCAAATGCCCTTCAAAGTTCCTTAAATCCCCACCCCATGGAGCACTGGAGACCTTACTCACCGGCAGAAACAATACTATTTAAAAGAGTATTATTTAGCTGCGGTGTTCTGTAAGGTGGAGGTACTTCCCCAGTCGGGCTACTCCAATTCGAACGGGATACCCAACTATGCTCTACCTCTGTTAAACATACATTGCACACATACATACATACACTATAGGTACATAAATAGTGAATTTTACGAGAGATAGTTACCGCTTTCTAGGGTTTATGAGGAAGGGGTTATGAGGGGATGTAGATGAGGAAGTATGACACTTAAATGCAGAGGAAGCGGAAGAGAAATCCTCATCAACCCTATTTCAATCAGGTGGGTTTTGTATTCACCTGACACTGAGCTTGACATCTGTTGGAAACTCTATAGATAGTTGTCATAGAAATAGTACAGTGCCATCAACTTAGCTAACTTGGTGACGGCCGACGTCGCTGTTGAGCATTTCAAAATTAAATGCTGCATTTTTTTTGCTTCGCGTAATTGAAAATTCGCTCAAATAGCGTTGCGATTTTAGGCTATCGTGCAATTGAATTGTCGCACAACTGGACGATCGCGCTTTGAACCTTTCGCGGAATGGTTTCTTCGCACAAATGAACCATCGCGCATTCAAGCTTTTGCGCAATCGTCTTCGCGCACCTGTGTTCTACACCCTATTTTTCCACAATTCCAGTTTTGGCCACCGGGTCAGACAATTTGTGGCTCTGTACTGTGGCTAACTTGGACTGCATTTTATCAGAAGCTCAGCATTTCTCAAAGCGTGAGACAGCGTACTGTTGCTATTAAGCTTTGGCCTGGAATAGCTGAGAATCTTGTTCTTAACAATTAAATGTAGAATGTACGAGCTTGTAATGTGAGCTGGTTGGAAGCGCGGGTACTCCGGTAGCGGGTATAAGTAGGAATGTTACCTATTTAGCAACTTCATAACTGTCACAGTTATACAGTTTCTAGTTTATGTTGTAAAGAGTAGTGCATAAACGTTTTTCTTACTGTGAGGGCGGCGTAGGACGTTTAATTTTATTTTATTTTATTTCGCGTCCTATCCGTGTCACCACGTAACTTTTGGACACCGCGCTCTCAAAGTTTTTCGCCAAGACAAAGCAAGCTTTGGGGTGTGTCGGTGGTCGAGTGGTTAAGGTATCCGACTCGTAAGCGAGACGGGTTCGAATCCTACTGCGGCCATGTACCAATGACGCTTTTCTTTGTTAATTGAATACTAAGCGATGGTCTTACGGTGAGAGAAAACATCGTGATGAACGTGATGAAATGTGTAACTATGATCCAATCTAGTCAGGCTCCGATAGGTCTATCTAGGAGATCAAATGGCAGTCGCGCCACTGAAACTATCTGCTCTGCCAAATCCTGGATCATGGTCAAGGGGGACTCCGAGCCCTCCAGAACACAACCATACAGTACACAAAATGACTTAAGGAAAAACGTTTACTAATTTCTATTAACTGTGGCCTTATCGCTGCAACCTTGTAAATTTTTTTTATTGCCATTGGAGGCACGCGGACAGGTGGTCTACCTGATGGAAAGTGGCCACCGTCGTCCAGAACACCTGCAATTTAAGGGTAGCGGATGCGGTGCCGGTCTTTGAGGTATCTATAGTTATTAGTTATTTAAGTATTATACTTACTCTTTGTTTTCCATCTCATGTCTAATCTAACAAGTTTTCCATACAGTTATTTCTTACAGAAAAATACTACATACATACGCCGGTATCCCATAGGGGTAGACAGAGACTATCGAGTGCCACAAGCTAGAACCCTGATACACCTTGAGTCTTCCACATTCATACATCTTTTCTTGCATTTACGCCGGTTCAGGTTAGGTTAGGACAGGTAAATGCCCTTTTTGGAGCAGATCATTTATCAGTATCTGTTCTTCACAAACAGTGAATACAATTTAATGATAGATGGTTTTGTATTATGCCATTATTTACTATAGGTACGTATCTACCAGTTATCTATAACTTAACTAAAAGCCCTATCTATCACTTGTTTATGGTAAGTGTTTAATAATGTTAGCAATAAATATTCCCTTAAAACGAGCCAAGGCAAACTGTGCAAACTGATTAGATCGATAAATGCTTATGTAAATCAATCTAGAATATCAGATTTCACTATCGAAAAGTGTCAGTTAGTGAGTTAGACATATCGAGCGTCGGCTAACCGGTCTAGGCTAGATATTCGGCATCGGCTTGGTCCGACTCGTAAGCGAGAGGTATCGAGTTCGATTCCCAGTAACGCCATGTGCTATCAGAGTTCATAAGTGGATGACCACCTTAAGAATCATGTATGTATGTAAACTCTTTATTGTATAATAAATACACGAATGACAAAAGTATTATTTTACAAAGCAAAGTCGGGCTTATCCCATGAAGGAATATTCCTCCAAATGCAATAGTCCATTATGACCTATTATTTCACATTTCTGTGTCGTCATAGCAAGATTCTATGCATGTGTGAGTGATGATCTCGAGTCACACAGTTAATGCCATATTCACAAAGTTATATTTCTCTTTCGACATTCATTTGATAATCATTGGCGTCAGGGAAAGACAAACTAGCTGATCTCGAAAATCCAGGATCATGGTGAAGGCGGCCCTTGGACCCTCAGGCGCGAGGGCACAACGCATGATATTGACGCCTAGATTATTTTTTAAAATTATTTCATAGCTCAAAGTTGCTCGGCTTGTTATATCCTTATTAAATAGTAAGAATCACATTAAAATAAATAAATCATCTCTGCGTTAATGTCCCGGTTCTGCTCTCGCGAACGCAACAGGGGAACTTGACCAGATTGTATCATAGTTGCACATTCATTCGCCTGAATGTGCAGGTTTCATCACAATGTTTTCTCTCACCGTAAGAAATAGTAATAATTAAACTATTATGTAAATGTCGTGAGAACCGAAGTGTGGTCTCGACAGAGCTATACATATTCAACTAACTCCAACCACTCCAGTCATTACCGTAAGTCCTTATGCTAAATGGTAAGTGGTTTCCTTAGTCGGATTGCGAAAGTATGATCTTGGCACTTGATGTAACATGTCTATTTAATTTATTCTACACAAGATTGGAAAATTGCCGTATTACGTCTACTTTGAGACTTGTGATAGACATTACTTCCTCGTTATTTAAAACAGCTACACATACAAAATATTTATTTATTTTTATAACCACAATAACATTCATATTCACGTGATGATTCACTGTGTAACTAGTCTCAGGATCTCCCTTCGCCAAAGGAATCAGGAGACACCTAATGAGTGTTTAGCATGTTGCGGTGCCTTCCAGGTCCCGGATTCTACGAGAAAAGTAGTAGTTTATTGACTTTTTATTGCCTCGGAAGGCAGACGGACGCCAGGCCCACCTGATGTAAAGCGGCTACTGGCATCCAAGACCTCTGCTACCTTTTTTACGTGGGGAATATCCATTTACGGATATCGGAGAAGATTATGTGGGAGCCGCCTGTCATTGAAAATGACAGTCCTACCCATTAAAAAACACCACGTTGCCCTCATACTCTCTTTCTCAACGAGATCACGGGACCGGTTAGCACACTCCGCATGCAGTAAGGATCGAACCTACAACTTTCTCGACAACAAGGCGACAAGGGCAAGAGAAAACTACTAGGACATCTGCAACCTGAGGGGAGCTGTTGCCGTGCTGGTATTTGATGTAAGTACTTGATTCGAGTCGTGCTAATCGTATTTATTTTTATTTATTTATTTCACAGTTTTACAGCATATAAAATATTATTCAAAAATGTTACATTATAAAGTTGTAATGCCAATTACAGAAATGCAATTTATAATTTTGGTTTTTAATATAGCCTGTAAACACCATATAAAATACTAATAGTAAAAAAAAAACTACTATCAAAATTAAAATATAAACTTCTCTCTCTAAAATATAATATAAGATTCTCTCTCTGTATGTGTGTGTGTGTGTGTTTGTGTATGTGTGCGTTGTCTGTGTGTGTGTTCGTGTGTTTGTTTAATGTATGAGCGTGTTATCCTTCACGCGACTGGAGGATTTGTCGACTATCCCTCACAGGAGGCTTGGGGAGGCGTGTGCTCTCTGTGTGTTATCCACCATCTGTACAATGGGTTCCGAAGAACTGTTTGACTTGTGGTAGTGGAAACGCCACCGCACCCTCCGACGATTGTATAGATTTCATCTACTTCATTAGATGCCTGGCATCCAACTGACGTGTAGGCATCGAGAGCCTTTTTACTGCAGACGTGCAAGATGTGGAATTAGCTCCCTCCTGTTTTCCTTTGCAGTTTAACATAGGTTCTTCAAAAGGCATGTCACTACCTATATCATCAAAAAGTTCAGAATGTTCTACCTCAATCAAATTATCTAAGTTGGATCCAGCCTGGAACAATTTCAAGACTTCAAGGGCTGATATTTCAGACAATTTGCGCACATGAGGGACACATTAAAAACTTTTTCGCAAGTTTTATAACTTGGAACAGGGAAAGGCATTTATATTCAACCGCTGGCACGAAACTACGTGGAAAATTAACTGGCTTACTTCTATTCTTGTTGATTTTGAGTCACCGCCTGAAACTTGGTCTTTTATAGCTTATGTCACGAACGTATTCGCCTGTGTAGGTTGCCAGCGGAATACCTAACACTTTTTTGTTATAGGATTAGTCTTAAAACATGGCTGAATAGCCTAACACAGAAAGAAAACCATCTTGACTTACTATAAGATAATGTGATAATTTAGCTAAGAGCGTCGGTGGCCGAGCGGTTACAGTATCCGACTCGTAAGCCAAAGGTCCCGGGTTCGAATCCCGCTCCGGCCATGTACCAATGACTGTTTTCTGAGTTATGTACATTAGTTAAATACTGACCGATGCTCTTACGGTGAGGGAAAACATCGTGATAAAACCTGCACATTTAGGCGCCTGGATGTGTAACCATGATCCAATCTGGTCAGGTTCCCCTGGTAGCAGGGTCATGGAGGTCAGATGGCAGTCGCTCTACTGTAATTACCTGACCTGCCAAATCCTGGATCGTGGTCAAGGCGGACCCCGGGCCCTCGTTCTCGAGAGCACAACCGGGACATTAAGGCCAAGATGATTATTTTTTGTATTTAATGTGATAATTTATTTCTTCCCAAAGGTTGTCTGGAAGAGATCGCTTAAAGCGATAAGGCCGCCTTTGTGCGCATATAAATTGTTATATTTTTCTCTTTTACTTTTGTGTGAGCAACAAAGAGTTTTTACATACTTACTTACTTGGCGATAATGTGATTGTGCTCTCGCGCACGAGTGCCCGGGGTCCGCCTTGACCAAGATCCAGGATTTGGCAGATCAAGTAATTACAGTGGAGCGCCTGCCATCTGACCTCTGTGATCCTGCTACCAGGGGAACCTGACAAGATTAAATCATGGTTACATATTCAGTCGCCTGAATGTGCAGATTTCATCACGGTAAAAGCATCGGTTAGTGTTCAACTAATGTACATAACTCAGAAAAGAGTAATTGGTATATAACGGCAATGGGATTAGAACCCGGTATCTCTTGCTTGCGAGTCGGATACCATTAGCACTAGGCCACCGACGCTCCTAAAACTGAAATAACATTGTCCAATTCGTTGAGAAATTAAGTAATCAAAGTCATATAATATTATATAATTATGTAATTATCTCTTTTCTTGACAACGTTACGGAGTGAAATGGAAAAAGGGAACTTTACATTTTACATTACACAAGGAGATTACATTTCATGGCCATCTCACCTGAAGGTAAGTGAGGGTTGGCTCTTTGCTGTTTCATTAAAATCGCATCAGTATGACCTACCCCCATGGGATACGGGCGTGATGTAACCTTTATCCATTGTTAGGTAATTAGTACTGACAAATCCATTTTTTTACCCCTTACGAAAAAAGAAGAGTTTTATAAATTGTACGTGTGTATCTGTGGCTTTGTGTATCTGTGTGTCTGTCTGTGGCATCGTAGCTGCCGAACGGATGAACTGATTTTGATGCGGTTTACTCTATTTGAAAGCCAGGTTAATCGATCTCGATTGACGACCTGAGTGGCTCAGTGGTCAACATGCCTGCCGCGCAAGAGGTCCTGGGTTCGATTCCCGGCCGGGCAGAAATTGAAATGATGAATTTTAATTTCTGTTACGGGTCTGGGTGTTCTATGTATAATAAGTACCCATAGCACAAGCTTTGCTTAGTTTGGGGCTAGATGGGGCTGTGTGAATTTGTAGACGATTATTTATTTATTTATTAGGAACTATCTAGTTCTTGGCTTTGTTTTAAATCGGTTCATTAGTTTAGGAAATATTTGAGTATATGTGAGCTTTGGCGGTTTATGCGACTATTTCTATCGGCTAGGTATCATTACAGCTAACACGAATAAATAAAACCATCCTGCCCGCTCTTGCCATTAGCTTACCATTGAAACCCACAGTCAAATCCGGGATGCTTATCCGACTTAACGCATCCATAGTTTGAAAATTAGTGGGTGAAGTTGTAAACGATTGCCATCGACAAGTGGAAAGTTGGACCGAGTTGTTATCGAGTTCAATATTGGGGTATCTCTCGGATTTTCTAATCAATCTGGACAAACGAGCTTTCCTTGGGGAAAATGTAGTACATAAATCGATTTCTTGAACCAGACGTTTAAACCTGTTATAATAATTATTATGTGCGTTTAATATAAGAACACTGTAACAGTGTAGCTACTGTGTAGTATTCGTAATTTTGCAAGCTTTTATTTAACTTGCAATAAAAAAAAAAAAACATTTTGGCGTTAATGTCCCGGTTGTGCTCTCGAGAACGAGAGCCCGGGGACCACCTTGACCATGATCCAGGATTTGGCAGGTCAGGTAATTACAGTGGAGCGACTGCCATCTGACCTCCATGACCCTGCTATCAGGGAACCTGACCGGATTGGATCATGGTTACACATCCAGTCGCCTGAATGTGCAGGTTTCATCACGATGTTTTCCCTTACCTTAAGAGCATCGGTTAGTATTCAACTAATGTACATAACTCAGAAAACAGTCATTGGTACATGGCCGGAGCGGGATTCGAACCCGGGACCTCTGGCTTACGGGTTGGATACTGTAACCGCTCGGCCACCGACGCTCTGATTAGGAGCTGTTTTAGTAATATTGCAAAATGTTTGTCTTTGGTCTCATTTTTTATATATTTTGGTAGCTTATTGTATAGTTTGACGGACATTATCAGCGGACTTGATGAGTGTAGGGTGAGACGGGAATCCGGAAGCATTAAATTTTCTTTGTATCGTAGAGAATGTCCTGTAGGTACATGTTCGCGATTTTGGTATAGTTTAGGATATTTTCTGGTGAACTTGCAGATCTGGAATATGTACATACAAGGCAAAGTAAGTATTTTATGTGCTCTAAAGTATGGCTTACAACTTTCAGTAGGATCTGTTATGTTAAGAATTATTCTGAGCAGTAATTTTTTTGTAAAGTTTTGAGTTTTGATGCGCACCCGGGCTGTTACCCCACAAGATAACACCATAGTTAAGCCACGAATACGCGTAAGCGTAGTATGTAGCTAAGGCAGTCTTTAAACTAGTTGTTTTTTTAATTTCGTTAAGACCGTAAGAGAAACTCGAGAGATTCTTTTTTAATTTTATTTTATTATATTACTACTTAAGTCGAGCAGTAGATTATTAATGTACATAATTCAGAAAACAGTCATTGGTGCATGGCCGGAGCGGGATTCGAACCCGGGTCTCTGGCTTACGAGTCGGATACTGTAACCGCTCGGCCTTCGACGCTCTAACGTTCAAACCTGTTATAATAATGGTTATGTGCGTTTAATATAAGTACACTGTAACAGTGTAGCTAGTGTGTAGTATTCGTATTTTTGCAAGCTTTTATTTAACTTGCAATGTTTGTATGTAACTATGTATGTTCGAGGCAAATCTTGCAACCCTTATTTCATCTACATCTACATTTCCTAATAATTGCAGCCCATAACTGTCCACTGCAGAACTTAGGACCTCTCCCGCGAGAGGGGCGGCTACTGACATAATCTCCACGCTTGGCAGGACGGTTGGATATTGCAGTTTAGCAATGTAATGGAAACTTTAGATAATTGTAGTGCTATATTACTCTGCTGGACACCACAAGGCCAATTTGATCCACTTCTCGTTGTTCGATTGAGCTCAAATTTGCTAAAGCTGAAAAAGCCAGTAACACGGATTTTGTTAAAGTACAGAAGGTTAGACAGTCTTCTTCTTTGAGGAAATTTTCGAAAACAGGTTAGATATTTTTGGCCCAGTAGTCAGGATTGAGATGGAGCTCCATAGTCGCATTGCTGTTGTGCCTGACTGATGTAACCTCATTTAGCCATGCTAATACGCAGCAGCCAAAGGGTCAATGCGGATCCCGGGCTCTCGTGCGCGAGAGCATATTCGGAACATTAATGCCAAGATGACCATCCTTTTCACAAATTGTATCACAGCATGTCATGCACAAGCAAGTGTGTGCGCGAGAGTGACAACCGACAAAAGAAGCGACATATTTCCTATTTCTAAATTCTTAGTATTAAGAAGGAAACAAAGAGCCTCGCGGCGCGAGTTGTGTCGCGGGCGGACACACTTGTGCCACAGAGTTGTGCGCGACTCGCAGGGTCGTCCAACACAGCCGATTACACGCATCCGAAGCCCCAACTTGGCAAGTTGTGGGCTTGGGGGATGATTATGAGATTCAGTCGTTTCGAGTTTCGAATCGTATTCAGTTCGTTTTGCTTGCATACTATGTAGCTGTTTTCGTAAGAGCTCATATATACGTATGCGATTTGTGCACAATGTTTCAAATGTTTATGTAATTTATATTTTTTTGCTAATGCCAGAAAGCTTATTCATAAACAACCACACAGAGGATGCGTAAGTACTATCACTACGAAAAGTCAAAGTTTGGGTCACCTAAAAATTGTTTTGTGCCAGGTTGTGTTTTGTTTTGTTTTGTCTTAAACGTCTACTATAGTATTGCCGACGTACGATCGGCCGTTTGTTACGTTGTCAAATTTAGTTCTATTTTCAGCCGCGAGCAAAGCTGTCTCGCGCACACTCTAGTCTTTCCTTCAGGTGGACCGTTTGTCCGCGTTCCTCACTAGGCAATAAAAAAAGTCTATCAGGCGGACCGGGACAAATAAAAATAGAAATAAAAAGCCTGATTTACATAGTTGCGCCACAGAACAGCCGCGACACACGACGGAACTAAAGCGGCGGTAAAACTTCACAGAGTTCAGAGCGCACACTAATGGATTCCATTTTGTTAATGTTACAGTAAAAGTAACCTACTTCTGGAGGTCCTGTAATATGAATGTGTATTCTAAGTGGACTGGGCAACCTTTAGTTTTATTTTATTTTATTAATATAGACATAGACATAGACATAGACATTATTTATTTTGACATCACAATACTCATAATACAAAACTCATTGAGTAAGTTACATTTGTATATCCAAATTTAACATATATATATATTTAAAACCTACTTAAATAAAGCGATTCGAATATGGAGTAATGCGATGTCAAAAAGGGCCCGACTCAGCATTAGCTGCAGCAGAACGATGCAGCGCTGATTTTCAGCCGGATCGCCTGTGGTGACCTGCATGAAGCACACATCTGGCAAGTTATTTATTCAAAGATAATAATAGTGAAATAGTAATAAATATATAGTAATAATTATAATATATATGTGTGTAAGATAAATAAAAAGAAAGTTTCGATAATTAAATAAATAGTAGTAAGATAACATAAGATATTACAAATAACAATGTTATTGAGTAGACCTTCTATTTGCCGTTCACATGGCCAAATAACACGGAATAGCGCGGAATATGGAAAACCTACAGCTTTTAATACAAGCATATAAAACTTAAATAAATACAAAAAGCCAAATACAGGTTCTCACTGATAGCAGTATCATAAGATAAATAAATCGCTACACACTAGTCTACGAGAAGAACATATAAAACATATATAACATGCCTGATGTAGTAAATACAGTATAGATAACATATGTGCAAAATAATACCATCTGTTAGCTATCCATTATATTTGGCTATTATTATTGAAAAACGCCTGACTAAGCACTCGCTTTGCCCTCCGATAGCCCGTGTTGAACAAATCGAAGTCCTCATTTTTACTCAACCTATTGAAACTATCGCAGCTACGCCACAGAAAAGTGTTACGCTTATAGTTGGTAGACGCTTTAGGCAACGATATGATGTCATTAGTGCGCAAAGTTCGGTTAGGCGGTCTGAGTGGTATTTGTTCCAGAAGCTGAGTTGCGTCTACTTGCGTCACACGTTTTTGCATTTTGACTTTCCTTGTAAGCCTTTACCTTGACCCATGAGCCTTTTTACCGCGCACGTGCAAGATGTGGAATGAGCTCCAGAAGTGTTTCCTTTGCACTATAACGTGGGGTTCTTCAAAAGGCAAGTCTACTGGTACCTCCAAGGCCTCTTCGGCACCTTATCCGCTCTAGGATGCAGATGTCCTGGACGACGGTGGCCGCTTTCCATCAGGTGGAATGTCCGTTCGTGTGCCTTCCTAGTTGTGCTCTCGCAAAGGCCCGCAAGAGGTAAACCTTGATGCTCTATCGCTCCTCCACAGAGCATCCTCATGAAACCGTTGGTGACCGTAAATCAACTGTCACGGTTGGCGTTAATGTCCCGTTTGTGCTCTCGCTCACGAGGGCCCTGGGTCCGTCTTGGCCATGATCCATTCATTTCATAAAACAGATAATGACAGTGGTGCGACTGCCATCTGACGTCCGTGACCCTGGTACCAGGGGAACTTGACCAGATTGGATCATTGTTACACATTTAGTCGCCTGAATGTGTAGGTTTCATCACGATGTTTTCCCTCACCGTAAGAGCATCGGTTAGCATTCAACTAACGCACATAACTCAGAAAGAGTCATTGGTACATGGCCGCAAATGGGATTCGCACACGGAAGGTCTCGCTTACGAGTCGGATACCTTAAACACTCGACCACCGACGTTCCACCGCCATTTATCAATAATTTGTCACTGAATAGAATATTCATCTGTGATTTTACTTCAAAGTCACAGCTTTCAAAGAAATTAAAGGTAATTTTCGGTGGTTTACTAAAATTGATGAATTGGTCGGCTAAACGGCTAATACATCAATTTCCTGTATTGGATAATAGCCTACGAGTAATTATATTGGCTTTATTGTCTTCACAACCGGAATACATGTTTCCGGTAAACAAAGTGAAATTTATTTAACTGAAATCCATCGAGAGTAAGGAAATACATTAAAATAATAATAATAAAAACTAACTATATTTTCAGTGATTAGCAGTGATGGGGTTTGTTTTATTTTTATTTTATTTAGGAAAACACACACATAAACACAAACACACACGCCAGTGTAAATGTATTTCTATGTTTTATTATTGTTTTTGTGTGTCAATATTGTATCTATCTGCAAAGCTGCTTAGTGGCTACATATCAAAATGTTAAAATGCAGTTTTGTCATTGGAATTTCAACCATTATATACTTACTTATCTTTTAAATATATTTAACTGCTGTAAAACTGTGTAAACTGTGATCTTTTTTTTTTAATAAACAAATATTCGTGGACAAATTCACACAGCGCCATCTAGCCCCAAACTAAGCAAAGTTTGTGATATGGGTAGTAGACTAAGTGATAAACTACTTAAATTAAAATTAATCATTTCAATTTCTGCCCGGCCGGGAATCGAACCCGGGACCTCTTGCGTGGCAACTGTTGACTACTGAACCACTCAGGTCGTCTAACTAATAAATAAAAAATTAAAAAACAGAATAGATATTACACTTATCAAATATGGTTAAAGTATTATTATAACAACCAAAACATAAAGCTCACGCCTGTGTCCCACAGGTGGGGTAGGCAGAGACTATGGACCGCCACTTTGCTCTGTCCTGACACAACTCCCTAGCCTCGCATATATCCACAACTCTTTTCATACATCTCCTTTTATTCTTACCACTTCTGACCCCAGCTTTTTTAGAACATTACTGATCTGATCAGTGAATGAAGTATTTTTATTACGATGTTAAGTGGGCTTTACAAGGCTAAACGTCCTAGTACCACTGCGACAATTGCTGATTCCACTGTGATTGTCTCTAGTACTCATTCCCAAAGTAAGAAAAGTCTTGTATTTTTGGAATCAACGAGACGCCCATGGCTAAGGATATTGGACAACCATTATTTTAGTACAGTTTAAGGTTAAATACGTGACGCTCGAAATAATAACAGATATAATAACTATAACTAAAGCTATAGAACTTATATTAATAGCAAAATTAAGTTTGTTGGCCGTGTGGTGTCCGGTAGAGTAGAGTAGCACCAAGCCCTTACACTCGTGGGTGTCGTACAAGGCAACCAATGTTTTCGAGGCAAAAGATCGAGAGTCTCCGTAGGCTGAAATATGGGCAGCAGCGTTTTCCATTGTTCTATTTATAACACTCCGATCTCTAACCTGCCTGGCAAGCATGGAGATTATGGCAATAACCTCCCCTTTCGTGGGAGAGGCCCAAGCCCAGTGGACTGTGGGTGGAATGTGGGTTGTGATGATAATTAAGTTTGTAAGTACAATGTGTGTGCGTGCGCGCGCGCGCGCGTGTCTGTGTGTGTGTGTGTGTGTGTGTGTGTAAGTGAGTCAAGTGTGTGTGTGAAATCACAGTTCTACAAGTATTATATCGATAGCCCATAACTGTCCACTGCCTCCTCCATATCAGTGGAGGCTTTGCTATAATCTCCACGCTTGGTATGAGGTTTGGAGTTTAGCAGTTTAGGCTTATGGTGTTCTCTGATCCCTATAATCTGGACCTTCAAGGCTAGAGTGAATAGGCTGTTGCTAGACAGGCATGTTCCCTCATCGGCCACATCGTCACTTACCATCAGGTGAGATGGCGGTCAAATGCCTGGCTAGTCTAATATAATTTTTTTTTATGAAATAGACTTTTTTAAATGTAGATATAATTAAAATATGTATTATGGCGGCATATGGCAATGTTCTCATCCCAGCTCCTAAAACTTTCTTTAGTTCGACTTTCGCTTATCGAATGAATTATAGCTCCTAAACAAACAACGTAAAGTGTAATATCCACGAACTACATAAAGTTTTTCTCAGCGTATCGGCTCGGCTGTACAATTTCAAAACCTGGTAAGGGACTCAAGACGAATTTTACGCAGAATCCAAAAACGAGTCGGTCATTTTGAGAGCTTACTATGAGGCGCTATCCTAATTGTCAACTGTCGTGCGACCATGGTCATCCGACGTACGTGGACCGACCAATAAGAGACCTCAAAACCACCCGTCGCACAATCATGGCCGCACGACCGTTGCCAATTAGGACAGCGCCATATAATTAGAATATGTAGTTTGGCGGCATATAGCGATGTTCATCCTTCACCTCCTAGAACTTTCTTTAGTCTGAGTTTCGCTTATCGAATGAATTATTGCTCCTAAACAAACAACGTAAAGTGTCATATCCAACGAACTCCAGAAAGTTTCTCTCAGCGTATCGGCTCGCCTGTACAATTTCAAAACCTGGTAAGGGACTCGAGAAAAAATGTAAGCAACAGAAACCAAAAGAAAAAAAATCAAAAAATGGTGCATCGGTATCCAGAAGAATTTCGAAATCTTAGTTTGTCTCAGGAAGTATCGGTTCCTAATTAAATTCAGCTGAATATATACTCCATTATTGTTCGTAATTTACCTGTGTATACATATAATGTAAAACGAGTCTTGCCTAGTTTATTTATTTCAGGTAAACAAAACAAAACCGAGAAATAAATCTTTAACTCTAACACTAAATTATTATTTCAAATTTGTCATCTCCCTGTCTTGACTCTGTGTGGGCTTAAAACCAGCTCTTTCTGTGCCCACACCAATTCGACCACTGTGCAAGATGTTAAAATATATGAAGCATAAAATAACTTTCAAAACCCTTTCTAGGTTTTCAACGTTATTTTGCGCTTTACTATGTTTCACAATTTTCAAAATCCTATTTCTACACTCTTTTTAGTCGATCTTTCATATGTATTGTGGTGCCTTACTAGGTTTTGCAAATGCACAGCCTTGCTACAAGGAAAAACAGCTCGAATCTCCATTTCCGTTAAACTTACTATCTCATTGCCCCGAATACGTCTCGATGTAAAAAACAAGACGAAGAGTCTCATGATAAAACATAGAAATCATTTTTGGGTGAACCATCTTTCACTTACTAACGCTCTGCTGTTTCCTGTAGGTAGAATTATTTGATCTATCTTTTTGTTTGTGGTCCTCGTAGATATAAAATCTATACCTACTAGATAAGTTCTATATTTCTGTGACTTTAGCAAAGACTTTTATATACTGGCGTAATCATTGGATCTTAGTTTTATTTTTGATTTTTTTGCACGATTTCCTAATTAAACTTAATTTGCTGTAAGCCTCATTAGTTTATTATTATGATGGACTGTTATTTAGAGGGCCAGTTTCACCACTCTTTCATAAATTTCAGGTCCAAGTTAAAGGTCTTAACTGAAGTTATCTGGCAGATAAAGTGACAGCCAGTTCAAAACTAGTAGTTCACTGATCCATTGTGAACCTTATGAACCATAATATCAACTAAAATAATGTGTAAGGCCAACCTACTCCTACTACCTACCTACAAACACCATCTAATGCCATAATCCACGATCAAACTTTTCTGCTTTATCCCATCATCACAGCCCATAACAGTCCACTGCAGGACTCGGGGCCCCTCCTGCGAAAGGTGAGGCTATTGCCATAATCACCACGCTTCAGATCGCAGTATTATAAATGTAACAATGGAAACCGCTACTGCTCATTTTCCAGCCTACCGAGACTCTTGGATATTTTGTCTCGAAAACGTTAGTCGCCTTACAAGACACCCACGAGTTGTCCCAAGGGGTTGGTGCTATTCTACTTTGCCGGACACCACACGGCCAATTCTGTTTTAATATCCGATTACTTTTTAGTGTCTTCTTATTTTGTGTCTTCTTGGTCTCATAATAACTACTATTAGCTGTTATTATTATTCACCAAAGACGTTTTATAAACAGCAATGCCAGTTCCAGCCACCGAATGTCTCGATGAAGTTGGTTCACTCCATTTCAGGCGTGTTACCGTGTCGGTTCGTCGTTTGTCTTCTTCCGGCTATCGAGTTCGCTTTTCCGGTAACATTTACAATAAGATGGACGTGTTTTTTTATTCTACTTAGTTGAATAAAAAATAATAATAATCATCCTGGCGTTAATGTCCCGGTTATGTTTTCGCGCACTTGGGCTCGGCACCTTGACCATGATCCAGGATTTGGCAGATCAGGTAATTACAGTAGAGCGACAGCCATCTGACCTCCGAGAAACCTGACCCGAGTGGATCTTGGTTACACATACACTCAGAATGTGCAGGTTTCATTACGATGTACAGTAAGAACATCGGTTAGTGTTCAACTAATGTACATACTTCAGAAAAGAGTCATTGGTACATGGCCGCAGTGAGATTCGAACCCGGTACCTCTTACGAGTCGGATACTGTAAGCACTCGGCCACCGACGCCGCTTACCAAAGAATAATACGAATTAAAACGCCCAATTAATCTCCTAATCTAATACTTATTATGACCAATTTGAACCGAAACACAATTACCCTAATCAGATTGAACATCGTCCCTTTTGATGGTCATAAATTAAAAACACGTTAGACCCTGTTACCTTTACCAGAGGCCGGATTATTATCATAATCAAATCTTTTATTTTCCGAGGTTATTTGACCAGATACACAGAAACGGCGTGCGAAATTCTACGCACATGTCGTCTGTTCTACAGGGAATACATATACCTAACTCATTAAATTTAAACCTTCGGTATAATTTACGAAAGTAGGTTAAGACAGTATGTAATTTAAGGCTCGGTTGGTTCAATGTACCGAGTTTACTCTTGTAGATAAATGGTTATAGAGGGTGAGATGAGACGCACAAGCTTCTAATTATTTTCATCTTATTATAACTTTGTGTGAACACCGAGAATGAAATATTGAAGACTGAATTAATTGGACTTATATATACTTGCTATAGATACTCATTATGCTGAAGTAAATCTAGATTAAAAGTATAGTACATTTATTCGTCTTAAGCTATTGTAATAACTTGTCGTAACTGATTCCAAAGTAGGTTCTTGCGGGGGGTGTGTGGCTAGCTAGTAGTGGTGGATCATTAGGAGCTGGGAATTTCGACCATTTTTACTGAAGATTCCGCCGGTTCTGCGAGTTTGGACGCCTGGGCGACGGCGCCGCCGCAGCTGTAGTGGCCACGCGGCAGGCAGAATGTGAAGTTGGTCATGGCGAGAACTAGGGCACATGCGCGATCCGAAGGTGCTGCACGAGCCCATCGAGCCCATACTTCTTTTGTATTATACCGTAGACAAACAGGCAAGCGCGCCACCTGATGGAAAGTTGTCACCACCGCCTATGGACATCAGCAACACCAGGGGCGCTGCCAATGCGTTGCCCGCCTCTAAGAATACCTCTAACATAGCTCTCGAACGATCCCATGTCCAAAGGAAACACTGTGGCTGGGTGTTCATTCGACATCCGAATCGTACGAGCGAGAAACGTTGTTTCGAACCTTCGCGTGGACACCAAATGCGTGTACCTAATTTCGTTTGACTTTATCTATGTAATTAATAATTAGTTAAATGGCTCAGTTAAATTCATTACCCTTTTTTCGTGAAACTTAGCTTCGTGTTTTGTATTTTTGACAGAAGGTAATTATTTTATTTAATTGTACGGGTTTTTTATGATGATTAAAACAGTTAAATATACAAAATAAGTTATTTTACAACCTATAATAGTTCTTGTTTTTGGCTCTATGGTCGCAGAAAGAAAGTAAAAATTAATGCTACCGTTTTTTTTTGTAATTAATTTTTAGATATTTATTTGCCATAACAACTGATGGCACCAGCTTCATCATGCTTAAGCTGCAGAATGTACTTCGACCCACGTCTTCCACACTAATCGACTTGGTGCCTGTTGCATCTATCGGAACCAAAAGTCGTCAATCCATCTCTCATGTATTATTTGACCCAAATAAAGATATGTCTATGTCTATGGGTATGTCTATGTCTTAGGCGGCTGTCCCACGCTCCTACTGCCGGTCCTTGGTCGCCACATGAGAACTACTGTGATACTAACTATCTGTGATATATGTAATCACATCATAGCAACAGCCCATAGCAGTCCACTCCTGGACTTAAACCTTCTACAAATCAGTGGATTTTTGCCATAACCTCGACGCTTGGCAGGCGAGTTGGAGATCCCCTTACGTTGCAGATGTCCTGGGCGATGGTGGCCACTTCTCATCAGGTGAACCGTCTGACCGTGCCTCCCTAGTCAATGGTAATAAAACACTAAGTCTACCACCAAATTCATGTCAAAACTTTGCGGCTAGCATCAAGCCACAGCGTAAGGCCTGAGGGGCGATTCTCGCGGTGCTGTGGCGTGACATCTCAAATTCGACATTTTCTCTAGCCAAACTGTATTAAAAAATCGCTGAAATTGATCTCCAACAATCGAAGTCTGTCAAAGGCAAAAGAAAGAAGAAGAAGAAGAAGAAGAAAGAAGAATGTCGTAGATGGTCGAGAAAAAATATTTTGGCTGCAATAGACATTTCAATGTCGTTGGATATTTATGTCTAGAAAAAATTTCGAATTCGAGATATCACAGCGTAAGAATTGAGCCTCTGGACTCCATCAAAGCGGAGACTGGACGAGAAGAGAGTCGATACGTTAATCGGATAAGGATTTCATTATTTACACATCTCGACATAGCTTCAGCGGATAAGTACTAGGGTTGAAGAAAAAGGAGGGGGCTCATATTTGTAAGGTGCGATCAAAGCTGAGATGTGAGCTCTGCCTCGCAAAGATGTGAACTGGGCGGCAGCGCGAAACAGGTGGTAGGACTCTGTCAAGCCTGAGGAGTCCACCTGGGTGAGTACAACCGCCTTATCCATATCTGCCGTTAAATAACAATGCTTGCACTATTGTGGATAAGGATTCGAATGATAAGGTAGCCAGCGGAATTACAAGCATTGGGCATTTCATCTCAGTCCTCACAGTGACAACGCACCTGCGGTTCTGTATTTTTGTTACCTGCAACCTAAATGCATGAGTCGTAGATATTATGGGCAACAGTTACCGCTTACCATCAGGTGGGCGGTTTGCTCGTTTGTCACTGAAAAGCATTAAAAAAGAAGCGGTGACGAGAGGAATGTGAGTAGATCGGCGTTACTGGTTCTCCCCTTTGTCTTATGACATCGAGGAAAGTTTCACCAACTTTCCTTTAGAAAAAAGCACCCTGTATCCGCATATACGAATTATACAGTACCGCACAAAGGCATACGATGTGTGCATAAGTCAATTTACGCCTTTGTCATTCGTTTTCTTTGAACGCTATATTTATTTTGCCACGCTCTTGGGATACGGTTTAGGTGTTGTATTTCTAGACCTTCTAGACGTTTTAATGGTAGGTAGAACCTGTCAATCTACTTGAGCGAATATATTAAGGCAATATTGGGCTCTATCATCATCATCTGGGCCCCAGCAAACTCACCTTGCACGCAGACACCCTACTTCCAGACAGACGAGGGTCTGGCGAATCGGTTTTTTCCTAACGGGTTGTGTGGGTCAAGCATGGACATTAATGCAAAACCTCTTGTGTGTTGGTGGGGAAGTGGACTATTATGGTATATACTGTTATGTGATAATGATACATCTTTCAGTTGTTGTGATGCTTCTTATCAGCGCTTGCCTACCTCTCATGAAGAAAAGTTACGTACAAGCTGTGGGTGTCAAGAGTGAGTGCTTCAAAAATATGTGGGCTGTAGACAAAACGACGCCACATAACCTATTGCCCGGACGGATCATCCGGATTACGCTTGTTTGCCCGGACCCTAGTCAACACCAGGGCCGGATCTAAGGGCTTCTTGGCGTGGGAGGTCTTAATGGCATTTAGAAATTCTTAGGTGCGTGTTTCTGTTTTGACATATTCCTTTCTTCCAGATACCTATTCACGCAAGCGTTTGTTGTATTTATTTATGTTATGCAAGAAAGTCATTTCATTCATTGTTAATTGGGTTCTGAGATAAGAGAAATTTAGAGGATTCCAATGACTATCGCTATTTTATAGGTCATGAAAAAATGGTGTTTGAAAATAAAAAAAAATTGAATTGAAAATTGAAAATCCTGTCCTACTAATATAAATGCGAAAGTTTGTAAGGATGTTTGGATGTTTGTTACTCCTTCATGCAAAAACTGCTAAACGGATTTTGATAAAATTCCCCAAATTCAATGTGGTTGAGGCGGGATCGCGTCTGGAATGTTTAAATCGAATTTTACGCAGATGAAGCCGCGGGCAAAAGCTAGTAAACAATAAATGCATTGTTACTGGTACAAATCGGTAACTAATACCTACGACTTGTTTCGGTTTCGTACTAACTCACGCATGCACCAGGGATGACCACATAAATTCCATTCGAATTTCATAGAGCACTTTGAATATGTGACCAATATCATCAGGTAGAGTAGCTTCGGCATGTCAAGAGACTGCTTAGTTTTAACAAGCTGACATTTCCTCGCCAGAGGCACAGAAACCAAGAAGGTACCAACAGTTCTCAGCATTGAGCAGCTCTCGCCCACATAGAAGGGTGAGACGAAGAATATTCGAGCAGGCAGTTCAGTTTTGAAAGCGGTACAGACAATATCTGCGATAATCCGAAGAGATTACGAGTGGTTCAGTTGGTTAATATACCGGGCTGTCACGAGGTCCTAGATTCGATTCTGGGTGTTATATGTGTAATAAGTATGGATTGATTAAAAAAAAAGTATATGAGTACTTTATCAGTTGCCTAGCACTCATAACACAAGCGCTGCTTACTTTGGGGCTAGATGGCGCTATATTTTTATTTATTACTAGTGATAATGCTACAGTAGAATTTAGGCGCTTATAATTTTATTGAAGCGTGCTGCCAAATCTTAACCGACGACCACGACCACTCTGTCAAGAGTGTAGCGACTTAGAAGAAGAGAATTTTAGTGAATAATTATATAGTCCTGGTGCTTATTGTGGTCCATAGTCTTGCTAGTTCAATAAAGTATATTTTACATTGTCAGGCTACTTTATATCGCAAAGAACAACAAGCTCGTAACAGTATTGAATTAAGAGCTTGGAGGGTTGGTAGCCTCCTGACCCTGAGTACATTTCTGCTTTAAAAGATGATGGAGGGAAGCAGGCGAAAAATGACACGCTTGTTTGTGTTACATTAAGTGTAGTTTGTCTAGTAGTTTTTGGTTGGAAGCACTCTCTCACTTACCATAGAATACTTTGTTCCCACTTTATTTTGGTTGTATACTTAACCTATGCTTCAGTTTTTGTCTGTTTTCGGTGGGTGTTAAAATAGTCTTTCTTTTTAGTAGGTAAGTAGGGACAGTTTTCACTGGGGGTTTCATCTACGACGACGGGTTTAAAAATATATATTTTTAAATATTATGTAATAATTTAACCCTTATTATCGCATTTCGAATAAGGCTTACTTGTAGTATTATGTAGGGCCCATAAAGTGATACAATATTATGGGGACACTTTCGCAAGGCAGCGATTTAAAGACTGTTTTAATTTGTAAATTGTTTAAATTATTTTATTTGTGTACCAGTCTTAATTAGTCTTAAGTGTAGATATATATACTGTATATGACAATGAAAATAAATAAATAGTTATATTAACTTAAATATAATAAGTAGTGCCTGTTGTGTCGCCTTTCATTTTTGTAATTTCTGTTTACTATATATTGTGTGCAATAAATAGTTAAATAAATAAATAAATAAATAATATTTAATATTACTTTATATCAAGGTGATGCGAGATCCAACGGCCTACGACACGAGGATGCCGAAGACCTTGCAAAATGGAGAAGAATTAGCAGGAAAGCGGACCCTGGCAGAAACTGGGATAAGCGCTAGGACGATGATGATGACTTTATATCGAGGTGACCCAGACGAACTCACGGAAAAAGCGGCATTGTTAGATTTAGGACAAATCATTTAGCAACAAAATATAAAACGCATGTTGCAACCATGAGCAGTGGTCCGTATCGACATAGGCCTCCTTTCAATCAGATCCATTCTATCGATGATTGTAAAGGGTGTAGTGGTATGCAAACACCTACCTAAATCTTATATTAAAGGCCATCGTGCAGGCTTTACTTTTATTTTCTACGGATTGATAAACTGTCGCCTATATATCTTAAGATAAACTTAAACCCAACTTAAAAAATAATATCATGCCATTTTGTGTAGCATGCCACGACTGGTTTGAATGGAGCTTTTGCGTTCGATTATTGACCACTTCATCGTTTAAAATAGTGTTGCGGAGACCAAACAAAGTTTTGGAACTTCATCATCATATCAGTCGAAAGACGCCCACTGCTAGGCATAGGCCTCCCCCAGAGATCTCCACAAAGACCGGTTCTGTGCCTCCGCCTCCAGCTGGTAACTGCGATCTTACCAGGTCGTCGGTCCATCTTGTGGGAGGCCTACCCACGCTGTGTCTTCCGGTACGTCTTAAAACTTGAAGAGTATCAAAATTAGAAAAGTACAATACCTAATGCACATAATGCGATAAATACAACCTCTTGCAGCTAATCCAGGGTAAAATGCAATACCGCAGACTACCTGGCCGAAGACGGACATCCTGGCTAAGAAATCTCAGAGACTGGTTTGGGATGAGGACTAGGTCTTTTTTCCGGGCCGCAGGCTCTAAAGTGAAGCTAGCCGTAATGATCGAAGCTGAAGATAGTCGACCTCCGTTAGGAGATGACATCAAAAGAAGAAGCAGTAGATTGATGCTAAATTCAAATTCAAATTCAAAAACATTTATTTAAATTAGGTTTTTACAAACACTTATGAACGTCATACCTACATCGGTAACATTAAATAGAAAGCTATAAACATTTTAAAATGCTGCCCCACGGCATCATCGAGCGCATTTCCTGCGCCGTGCTGAGACCGACCGACCAGTCAAGAAAAAGTCACAGAAAAAATAAATAAACCGTAACTTCAGCGCGTAAGCTAAGCTGCAGAGCCTCGAGCATCGGCGTAGGGTTGCGCGTCTGTCGGTCTTCTACAGGTTGCACTTCAGAGAGTGTGCGAAGCAGCTGCACGACCTTATTCCGCCGGCCCCTTTCCGCCATCGGGAGACGCGATCCGGGCGAGCGCTTCATCCTTATGTTGTGGATCTTCCGGCTACCCGCACGAGCCGCTTTAGTTCAACCTTTATAATGCGTATGGCTAAAGAATGGAACGCGTTACCTGCGAGTGTGTTCCCTGATCATTATAATGTAGACGCCTTCAAGAGTAGAGTGAATAGGTTGTTCCCAGACAACATCGGCCGTATCATCACTTACCACCATGTAAGATGGCGGTCAAATGCCTGGCTAGCATAATTAAAAAAAAACTTATTTTATTTATTTTTAAAGTGAACCTCTTCGAAACACCCTTTACTTTAAACCCATTTGTATTGTACATATTGTACTTTATTGTGAAGTATCAATTAAGCACAGATTGCGCACCGATTACCAACTTCACAAAGAGTGTCCTTGGCCCGTGGCTGAGTTCGTCGTGTCAATAGAGACTACAATACGGACGGGTGTGTGCTTACATAGTAGGGGAACTATTTTTGAAAAATGTTCCATGTTTATTCGGCTCGAAGGACCACTAATGTGCGAGCACTTGTCTGCTTAGTACTGCGAATCTTGGTACTGAGATGAGTCTTCTATATCTATTTGATAGTATAAAACAAAGTCGCTTCCCGCCGTCTGTCCATATGTACTCTTAGATCTTTTAAACTACGTAACGGATTGTAATGCGCTTTTTAACAGTAGATAGAGTCATTCAAGAAGAAGGTTTAAAAGCAAGAAAAAAAGGGTTGGTAGGGGTAAATTCGGGATAACGAAATCGAATTTTTCGAATTCGAACCCAGTACCTCTCGCTTACGAGTCGGATACCTTAACCACTCACTCAACCACCGACGCTCAACTAACGCAAGGTAAGCTATTATTAACTTATATAATAATACCTTTAGTTCGTAGTTAGCTTTAATGCGCACGAGTAGTTTATGTTACCTCATCCTCATGCAGCAACACTCATGTGGGCGCCGGGGAATATTTCATAGAAAATATTAAGCCTTATTAGCTCAAAATATTAGACCGTATTTCATTTGTTAGTTGAGTTGTTCTTTATGAGCTAATATTTTATTTACAAAAATAATGAACATATTTCTAGCTCTACACTACACATAATATATCCATGGTACAGAATGTGGAGCTTCGTAGAGCATCGTCTTTATACACGCGAGTATACGCGAAATACGCTCGAGTTCTTTAAAAAAGGGGTTAAAAGGTTTTTACGGGGTTGGCAGCACGTGGGTGACACACCTAGAATTACAAAGGCCCATAGGCTGCGGCAGCCAGTAAGCTTGTTTGCCACCTTAGTGGTACAAAAAAAAATAGGAAGTTGAAAAGCCTTACCGCCGGTGTATGTATTTGTCACAGTACTATAATAAGATACAGATACTTTATTGATAACATTTGTTACACGTCAATAGGATTTTGTTACTATATGTACAAAATAATAAAAGTATTATTATTGTACAGTATAAAATGCAGAAATCGATAATCCAGCGAGATATTGACCCATCCAGAAGCTTGTGAGCCTGCCAAAGCCCTACATCTTTAAGAGGTCGGCTTATCCATAAATAAACGTATCCTAAACCCTATAAACAGCCTATTAAATCAACCAACCGTCGACTAAATAGCCATTTGGGCGTGATGTCAGTTGTCAAACGGTGTACGCTCACTATTTTAGTAGAGCGTGTGAGCCATTGCTATCCGGCGAACCGAAAAACTATATTATTAGACCAAGGCTGTCCTTTCGTGGTCAGGGACGAGGGGGGGTCACAATTTAGGGGGGGATAGTTAGTGTCTGTTGTGTGTAGAAGTGCAGAGGAAGCGAAATGAGGTTGTATTTAGTTGTAGGGAATAATAAATATACAAAAAAATAACATAAAATAATCTGTATTTCAGACCATAAGATCGATGTTACATTAATCGTGTTAACAGCATGTAGTCTTACAAAAAAACGCCTGCATCCAGTACTGCCTCTGACATATTATGTGTATGCATCCTAGTCACAACCCGATTTAATTTGTCACAAAACCAACGCTGTTCATGACAAAAATTAAGCAGCTCTCGGTAATATCTTACTCGAATTGATATAACAAAGTATGTATACATAGTCTATGTTTGATTCACTGATTACAGCTCACATCGTACTCCCGCAATGCGTAAAATCCGCAAGGTTTTCCACACAGTATGTTGGCATTTATTTAAAACAGCAAAAAAAGTGTGTCAGGAAAATAAATATGGAAATGGCGTTCTCACAGTTTGATAGTTCTGGGTCCGCTTAAAATCTAGGCCATGTTTCATCTGATTCGGTTGGGTAATACCAGAGATACAGCTTAACCTCTCCGTAGTAGTTTCTCATATTATTTCTCAAGAAAGAGGTAAAAAAGAAACTTTTGGATGTTTAGGAATAATTTACGCTATAATAGCAATTGGACTTTTAGGATTTGTAGTTTGAGCTCATCATATATTTACAGTTGGAATAGATATCGATACACGAGCTTATTTTACATCAGCTACTATAATTATTGCAATTATTCATGGAACACAACTCAATTTTAGACCTTCAACTTTATGAAGATTAGGGTTTGTATTTTTATTCACAGTAGGAGGTTTAACTGGAGTAATTTTAGCTAACTCTTCTATTGATATTACTTTACATGATACTTATTATGTAGTAGCTCATTTTCATTATGTATTATCTATGGGAGCAGTATTTGCAATTATAGCAGGATTTGTTAATTGATACCCATTATTTACTGGTCTATATTTAAATTCTTACTTATTCCTACTAGCTTTCATACAATAGGGAGGTTATTAAAATGGTTGTCCAAGAAAAACACATGGAACACATGGAAACGCAATAAACGAATTGAATTGAATTGAATTGAATTTAAAAGATAAAGTGCCCTTAAAAGATTTCCACGCGGACGAAGTCGCGGGCAATAGGTAGAACACAATATGGAGTCACGCCTAGCTATTTTGGCCGCACAAATTCGTGGATTGTTACACTCGACAACCGACACAGTAGGAAATGCAGATTTTCACCACAACAGAGCCGTACCCGTACAGGGTCTGCACTGCAGCACACCCGTTTACTTATCAACTGCAACAGTTCCTTTGCATCCATATTCTAATGCTGATGCTACTGAGATACTGCAGGGCATGTGATAGCAGCCAAGTTACCTGTGCGCTTACACGAGCGTTTTTACGAGTACATTCTTACAGATGAAAGAGGTTAATATAAATGGTAATTTTTCGTCATTAGTAATTTCGGAATGTTATGGGAATTATCTTGTAAGTCCCTCTGGGATGACATATTTTTGACCTTTTTAAACTCCACATAACGCCTACTACTTTAGGTACGCTTATTTTGTGAGCACCGTAATCTCTGTGACCATTAATTTTGATCTTTCGTATCTCGAATTCACACTGGCACTTCTTGAGAATATGCTGCTTTACGTCTTCCGATGTCTGTATGTTTATTATTGTAACTTAGCAGATTATGTTTAATTTAACTTACTTTTTAGTCTTTAGGTTAGATTGTAATTGCAATGACCTACTTACTTGTCAGATAGGTAGGTCTTAGTGAGAGAAAAAGATTGTCTTCCGAAGAGATTGCCTTGTCCAGTCTGAAAAGATATTGGATTCTTTTTATCAACTGCTCTAAACTTTTCATTAGCTTCATTCGCGTATTTACCTTGCAATCCTACGTATTTGTTTCTCAACCTTTCTCTTTGCACAAGTATGCATTTCTTCCTAGGATCAGTTCCAGGATCCCTAGGATCATTCCACGAGCCCGGTTCGCTGACGATTTGATCCATAATTTTTTGCACCACTGAAGCAGGTAACATTTTATTTCGTGTATTATCGTGAGAGCGCAAATTTGCTTCTTGAATCCCCAAAATGGTTGTCATTTTACCGCACGTGCCACACATATCCTGCACGCGCGCTGCACATTCGCGTTTTTGCGCTCGCAATGACGTCATCTTTATACATACGCGTACTGAGTGCCACAGGGTCCACGATCCATGCTTTCAGAATGTATAACCTACTAGTGGACCCGGCGCGACTTCGTTCGCGTACACCTACTTTACCCCTACCTACCCTTTTTTCTTGCTTATAAACCTTTCTCTTGAAACACTCTATCTATTATTAAAAAGCGCATTAAAATTCGTTGCGTAGTTAAAAAGATCTAAGCGTACATACATACCTAGGGACAGCCGGCGGGAAGCAACTTTCGTTTCATAAGTATAGACTTGTCATTTCACCAGTATCTGTTTATTAAATTTATTGCGTGAAAGAGTACCTACAAACAGCCATTCCTACAAACTTTTTTACAATCATCATTGACAAGCATTTGCCCACCATCTCACCTTGTGGTAAGTTACGATACAGATGATATACCGTAGGACGCTTACCTAGATCGTGCCTATTCATGATCATCATCATATCAGCCAGAAGACGCCCACTGCTGGGCATAGGCCTCCCCCAGAGATCTCCACAAAGGCCGGTCCTGTGCTTTCCGCATCCAGCTGGTACCTGCGATCTTTACTGCGGTCGTCGGTCCACCTTGCGGGAGGCCTACCCACGCTGCGTTTTCCGGCACGTGGTCGCCACTCGAGAACTTTACTGCCCCATCGGCCATCTGTTCTTCGAGCTATGTGCCCTGCCCACTGCCACTTCAGTCTGGCGATCCTTAGAGCTATGTCGGTGACCTTAGTTCGCTTGCGGATCTCCTCATTTCTGATTCGATCGCGCAAAGAGACTCCGAGCATAGCTCTTTCCATTGCATTTTGGGTAATAGTGAGCTTTCTTATAAGGCCCACAAAGTGCCTATTCACTCTTCCCTTAAAACTAGACCAGAATGTAATTTTTAGGCAACAGATCCACAGATATTGCGGTCCTCCTTGGTTAAGAACATGTAAACAAAACGTATGGTGCAAACAGGTGGAATGTCGACTACATATGGGTGGAAACCCTACCTGCGTCTAGTGCCCCGAAGATAGAATAAAATAGAAAAGTTTTATTAAGTACATCAAAGACGCCACGACACGACATTACAAAAAAAAACCTTAAAAAAAATCTCGTAAAAGTAAAGATGCAAGGAGAATTCGCATAATGTCATCTTGGCATCATGTCTCGTTTGTACTCTCGCGCGACCATGATTATCTGAATCATAGTGGAGCGACCGCCATCTGACCTCCATGACCTTGTTAACAGGGGAACCTGATCGCATTGGATCATGGTTACACATTCAGTCGCCTGAGAGTGCAGGTTTCATCTCGATGTCTTCCCTCACCGTAAGAGTATCGATTAGTGTTTAACTAACGTACATAACTTAGAAAAGAGTCATTGGAACATGGCGGCAGTGGGATTCGAACCAGGTACCTCAAGGTACGAGTCGGCCTCCTTACCATTAGGCCACAGACGCTCATGCGAAAATCGATGACAAGACTTAAGAAAAAAAAAATTATTTCTAATGCTACTCTGTGACAAACGAGCAGGCAGCCCACCTGATGGTAAGTGGTAACATCTACAATTCATACATTATATTCGCTCTTCACTGGCCCATGCCCCGGAACTATAAATAATTACCCCGGTTCCCCAGGATTTTAAATATTCAAAATTCCACCACGAACAACCGCTGCGAGCTACCAGAAACCCGAGGCGATATTACAAAATCAATTTCGCCATGCAACAATTCTATCGACACGGCTTAAATAGTGAATATGGTGTATGTATTCATAACTGTGGCTATACGAATAGTGATGTACGTTATTCTGTCGATAACACGGCGATTATGAGCCCATTGATTCTGACTTACCATGCATGAGTCGAGCTGTAATCTGGGACGTGCAAGTCACGCTGAGGGAGATTCTTATCGATGTCGATAGATTTAGTTATGACTAAACGAGGCTTTATAGTGCGATTAACTTTAGAATGGCACTGGTACAGTGGCAGCGTGATTGCGACAGATGACCGAGGTTAAGCAAAGCTCGCTGAGTGGAACTGGATGGGTGACTTCGTACTAGGCTAGTTGGACTTCAGCATCGCAACGACCTCGTCACGCGTTAGGCGTGGTTTCTAATCATCTGGCGAGGGTCCAGGATCTGCCTTGACCATGATCCAGCATTTTTCAGGTCAGGTAATTACAGTGGAGCGACTACACTCGCACTGGGAAACTTGACCAGATTGGACCATAGTCCACATTTAGTCGCCTGTGCAGGTTAAATCGCGATGTTTTCCTTCGCCGTAAGAGCATCGGTTAGTGTTCAACTAATGTACATAAATCAGAAAAGTGTTATTGCTACATGGCAGCACTGGGGTCCGAACCAGTACCTCGGGGTACGAGTCGGACTCCTTAACCATTAGGCCGAAGAAGTTCACCCTGCTCTTTCATTAAAAAAAATCCATGCAGTTGCTAATTATTTTTATTAACCGTATGTAGAAGGTAATGACTTGGTCTACATTGTAACCGATCGTAAATGTCGACTCTTAATTAGGAACTAACTAACTTAGGGTCTTAATCGGTGTCTATTTTTGTCTTTTAATTTCTTTGGAAGTGCTTTCGATTAGTGTAAAGTGATAATCTAGCTATGGGAGTGGTTAAAAGCGTGTTAAAATGCAGCTGTATCATTTATTGAATGGACTACTACTTAGTATAACTGCATTATTAAAGAGATTGAAAAGTTAGCTACCTCCATGCCTGAGACAAGCAAAATTTTCCTCTGTACTACCCTAACAACTTTGTGCGGGTTCGTTCATTTGTCTCTATGTGGTAGGAGTCTGTGAATCCTACGGAGTTCGCCAGAGTTAGTACCATACCATCACATGGTTCTGTTTCTGCCGCCAAGCAACAATGCTTGCATTGTTGTATTCCGATTTGAAGGATAAGGTAGCCAGCACAAATACAGCCATGAGGCATAGTATCGTAGTCCTTACAGCTGAGGATATACATGCGGTTGTTACCTGTATCAAAGGCTCCATCGAATTGTAATTGGATCCCAACCACAGCTCAATAGCTGTTTGACACGTTTTTGGTATTCTGCAACTTTTACTAATGGCTCGATTTAATTGTAATCGCGTTGAAATCGCGGTTAATGGCAGTTTTACGCGTTTTTGGTATTCAGCTTAAACCTGCTGTTGAGTTGTTATTGCGATACAATTGGGTTCCGATTGAAATTCGATCGAACCAAGAAAATTAGCAGACTCGAGGCACAGGTGACATGACTATTATGAAATCCCAAAATTATCGTTTCCCATCAGCTGTCCGCTCGTTTGTTACTGAATAGTACTTATATAATGCGCTTATTACATTTGACTAAATTCACAAGCAAAAAGCGTGAGAGCAAATCAAAGTAGAATGTATTATTTATAAAATAAGGTCCTTTTTTGTATCACGGCTTTCGAAAAGCGAAGCGACACCAAAAATGTACCTTATTCTGTGAGCAATACATTCCACTTTGATTTGCTCTTACGCTTTTTGCTTCTATATTTAGTTACTGAATTTAAAAAAATAAGCGCATAAGCTAACCGACAGAAAAAGTCGGAATACCCCCGACCAAGACGCCACGGAGAGACACACAAAGCCACAGATACGCACGTCAAACATCTCCCCCCTCTTTTTAGTCGGTGGTTAAAAAAATATAGCTTTTAATATTATAAATGCGAAAGCGTGCAGTATTTGGCAGAGGAGAGGGTCAGAGCGCTATCCAGTAAGACCGCTTATGATTATTATTATAATCATCGTCATCACAACCCGTAAAAGTCGACTGCAGGACTTTGGGCCTCTCCCACGAAAGGGGAGATAATCTCCACGATTGGCTGGCGGGTTCGAGATCGCAGTGTTTAAATATAACAATGGAAAATGCTGCTGCCCAATTTCCAGACTACGGAGACTCTTGATCTTTTGCCTCGAAAACATTAGTCGCCTTGTACGACACCCATGACTGTAAGGGGTTGGTGCTATTCTACTCTGCAGGACACCACACGGCTACATTATCATTATTATTATTATAAAATTAGGAAATAATGGCCGTCCATAAGGGTTTAATTAATATGGTTTTAATTATCGAATCGACCTCACCCCATCACTGGTCTGCGGCGAAGTAGAATGACCGCTTCCGGAGCCATTCCGGTCTGATTATAAATTGTGGCCTCTTTATTGTGGGGGCAAGCGGTGTTTCTATTTAAGTGGGACCGAATAGGGATGGGCAGCGACTGGTTTATAGACCGATTGGATTGAATGTTTTAAAATTTCCGTTAAATTTAGCATAAAGTTTCTTAAAGACCTCACATTAAGTATTTAATTTTTTTTTTTCAATTTAAAAAAGTTTTAAATTTGTTTATTTATTAGTAAGATTACAGAAGTTAAATATTTTGTTATACATTTTATAGATCTTTTGTAAAAACCAAACAAGTTTCTAATATTGTATGATTTTTTATTGTTTTTCACCAAACAATATTAATTTGAACATCACTTAAACTTATTAAATTGAAATAGGAAGAATTAAACCAATCTCAAAATCCGGGTTATATTGACCCACCATACAGTCCTTGTACTGATCTTCTACCATACAGGGTTAATCGGTTCCATAATTAAAAGTGCAATAGTCAATATGCACAATTTTAGTAAGGCCAAGACCCAATAATAATAATCTAGGCGTGAAAATCCCGGTTGTGCTCTAAGCGTCCGGGATCCGCCCTAACCGTGATCCAGAATTTGGCAGTAGCGTAGAGCAACAGCAGAGCGACAGCCGTCAGCCTCAGACCTGTTAAAACCAGACCAGATTGTCTCAAGACCAAGACTCAATATCCCATATTAATATCCCATCACTATTTTTCATATAGGATAACCCTTTTATGAACAAAGTTTGGGTAAACAGCATTAGTGTGGCATGGCTTTATTTACCCCGAGCTAGAGATAATGCTACGTCAGCTTTGGTGACGACTAATGAGCTTCCGAAAGCTTTCGGGGGCTTTTGGAACTAAGTATCTTGTAAAGCTTAGACCCGATTTGAAATAAAGGTTTGAAAGCAGGTTTTATAAATGTTACGGGGATAGTAAATGATTATTTAGGTGTGGTTGTGGACTAGAATAAAGGTTTGTATCGATGTCTGTTTTAGATTTATGTTAAAAGAGTAGGTTCAACTGAATTTATAAGTATTAAACTTCACCTTTTCTTATTGTTTCTTCCGCACCGCCTACCGTTTTCAATTTTTTTTTTACGGTTAACTTGTAGATAAGGCTAAGTTAGCTTTAAGTCCGTCAATGTACCTTTAGTGCATAAAGTTTTAGTAAATAAATAAATAAATAATAAATCTATCTGTTTTAGATTTGTATTAAACTAGTGGAACCTACCCCTTTTTGTAACTAAAAGTATAATGTTAACTAGCGGACCCGGCGCGACTTCGTTCGCGTACACCTACTTTACGCCTACCCATTTTTCTTACTTATTAACCTTCCTCTTGAATAACTCTATCTATTGTTGAAAACTGCATTAAAATCCGTTGCGTAGTTTAAAAGATCTAAGAGTACATAGATAGATTGACAGACGGCGGGAGCGACTTTGTTTTGTACTATGTATAGAAGAGTAGTTATAACTGTAGAGGCATTATATGAATGTAAAAGTGGCAAAAGAGGTGTGTCAGGACCGTAGCTTAAGTACAGTCGGCTACAGAGATAACTGATCCCTATACGATAAGCTACTGCCTTGGTACCCGCAACAAATTGAATTATAGGAAGTAAAAGGTAGGAGAGGAAACAGAATGGTTACGACTTCCCTCTTCTGAACATATCAAATTTAAGTACAAAATATGACTGCTTTAAAACGATAACAAAAATTTTAAATTTAATTTAAATAATGAAAAACAGGGTTTATAAGATCTTAAATATTGTTGTCGATCTCTTTCTCGCAAAACGCAGTGTACGTGTAGGTATTTTAAACGATGATACGAAATTGTGACGTCACGGTTTTGTATCGTCCGCTGTGTGTAATTAAGAATTTCAAACGTCCAAATCTTGCTTAAATCAAATCAATCAATCAATCAAATCACCCTTTCTTTATTGTGTAGGACATTAAATATCTTTTTCAATCGTTAAAGAGGGTATAGGAAAGTAGGAAGGAAACTCAGTGACGGGTTGGCTGCCCCAGGGAGCGCCCGCTTATTTTTAAATAAAAAAAAAGTAATTTCACTATTCTATTTTTCAAACAAAACTCTTTAATATGAAGTAAAAAAATTCAATCACCAATATTTACAGTTACAGTACAGAAGTACAGAATAAGAATTTTCTTTTAGTTTAAAATTAAAGTATATTTCTACCAGTTTAAGTGAGAACTAAATAAATAACTGCTACACGTTACACGCTCTCTGAATATTAAATTTATTATTTGACTGCGCGGCTAAGGGGAGACTTAATCATGTAACCACAATCCCCCATTCTCCCCTACAACCTAGTTACCGTATATAACGTCATTCGGTATGGTTTATACATGGTTCTACAATTCATATCGTATGTAGGTGTACACGGGGTATGTATACAGGCATACGTAGGGAGTGCCGGTGGCCTAGTGGTAACGGTGTCCGACTCGCAATGCGAGAGGTACCAATTAAAAATTCTACTGCCATCATGCACCAATGACTCTTTTCTAAGTTATGTACTTTAGTTGAATACTAACCGATGCTCTTACGGTGAGGGAAAACATCGTGATGAAGCCTGCACATTCAGGCGACTGGATGTGTAACCATGATCCTCCTGTTAGCAGGGTTATGTAGGACAGATGGCAGTCTCTCCACTGATCTGTCAAATTTTGGATCATGGTCAAGGCGGACCCCGAGCCCACGTGCGCGACAGCACAACTGGGACATTAACGCCAAGATAAATAAAAAAAAAAAATAATAATAATAATAAAAAACGTCCCAAGAAAAGCAAAGCTTATGTTATGGGTGTTAGATAACTTACAAACTACTTATATACTTTTCAATACATATTTGTTATACATATTTAAAAATACTCGTAACAGAAATTAAATTAATCATTTCAATTTCTGCTCGGCCGGGAATCGAACCCGTGACCTCTACGTGGCCGACCAGCATATCAACCAACTGAACGACTTAGGTTGTTTTACACTATGGCCTGTCCTCTAAAAAGGAGTTTCTCTCGTCATTACCTTAGATATGTACTAGACACTAATAACACTTTATTAACACCTTAATTTGCGTAGTATTCACAAATATGGGCTTTAAATAATCGTTAACAAGGATTAATATACTTAAATCTTGTCTGATTCAGATTGGTTTTATGACGTCATGTACTGTTAGGTTGTGTTGAACGTTAGTAAGAATGAGTAAGTATTCAGTGTGCTGTCGGGGTCGTCTATGTACTGCCGAGTCGTAATTATAAGAGGATTTTCTAAGTTGTTTTGTTAAAATGCTTTTTTAACATTTGGACAAAGCGGAAATATTGATTTTTTTTATGTACATACCGAGTTAGAAAATACATTTTAGAAAAGTGTATTTGTTGGGTAATATTATTTTTACAACTTACTGCATTAAAATTTTTGCAGGTTCCGAAACGGTTTAAAAATATATATTTTTAACTGTTTTGGAAAAATAAGATATCTACCATTCACTTTGGAGCAAGGACAATAGAAAAATAGTTCGTGCATACATAGTATAAAAAAAAGTAGCTCTACACGTTTAGATCTTTTAAACTACGAAACGGATTTTAATACGGTTTTCAACAATAGATAGAATGATTCAAGAGAAACGTTTATAAACAATAAAAAAGGGTAGGTAGGGGTAAAATAGGTGTAAGTTAGGTGTAGGGTAGGGTAGGATTAGGAATAGGAGAAGGGATAGGGTGCTATAGGGGTAGGACGCCACGCGAACGAAGTCGCGTCAGGTCCACTCGTTATTACTATACATATAATGATTGAGTTTTTGCAGGCCTCATTAGATAGAACAGGATCTAATTATATAACTTGTATAATTTTTTTTTTTTTTCTGGCATGACAAATCTTAGAAAAGTTAAAGTCAAACCATTTTCCTAAGCACGAGTCCAGAAGTGGACAGATATTCGTTTCTGATGTGATGTGTGTGAAGCTAGTCTCATATTATTACGCTATTCTTGCATTAAGAAGTTCAGTTGTATTTAGAAGTTCAGTTGCGCACTCATTAGTTTATCCAATGTAGTAAGGAGCTCAAGCAGGAGTGTTAAGACACAGCACAAGAAGGCGAAACATGGATAAAGATAATTCTTGTCATCATCGCTAGGATTTTTTTATGTCATATGGCAGACAAACAGGCAAGCAGGTCTCCTGATGGAAAGTCGTCACCGTCGCGTATGAACATCAGCAACACCAGGGGTGCTACCAGTGCGTTGCCCGCCTCTGAAGAGACCTCTAATATACCTCTTGAACGATCTCACGTCATAGTCCAAAGCAAATACTCAAATCCAGGAATCCTGTAATCCTGGAGATGAGATCCGATGTATCTAATAACCCCACCGTAACATAGATCCTTCTGATTCTATATCAGTATTAAATAGTTAATTTTTTTTTTATATTAGTATTGATTTATTGATTAGGACATAGAACCTTATTATAATATGTACAATAAAAAGAAAAATAAATTAACTAACTTAAAATATGTAAAAAATTTGGGCCGTGTGGAAGCGTACCCAAGATGCTGGCAGCATTACCTCTCTGAATAGCAATGCTTATTCTTTGTGCGAGGTAACTGCCAGCTCTTCGGTCACCTGTGGTGTCGACCAATTTCTTTGCAATTTCTCTGTACAAAGCAAGCGCCCCGGGGCCCCACGGACCCAGGGTCTCGACACCAAATGCAACAAAATTGTATTGGGTGCCGATACCCCGGTATTTCACCATTTTTTGCCTTTCGGCGGTCTCAGCCGCAGCAGCAACCTTTTTCGAAGTAAATGGAAGATGGGAGGGTGCCAGAGTGTCGACACACGTTGCATCCCACACTAAGGCCCGACCCATCTTCCAAGGGATGAGCGACATTCCGTCCGGTCTCTTGCCATCGTCACGTGCGATACCGTTCGGCTCTAGAATAGCCGGTACGTTGACGGTAGCGAGAGAGCGGCGCAAAATGTCGTTCAAGGCTGCATGGCGTGAAAAGCGGCCTGCGCTTTTTTGGCAGGATAGACCGTGGTGTCCCAGGTGGTCGTCGTCCACTCCACACGGGCATTTATGTGGGGTGCAGACCTAAGCACCGAGGCGGAGAGCCACGGCCAAACGAAAGGTGGAGTTATCTAAAAAAGTGCCAGTATTGGCCGATGGGTAGGCCTGGAGCCACTGGCCAGACTCCCACCTGGACACAGCTTCCAACCTGGCGCGGGTAGAGTCGGTACAGTTGCTAAATAGTGTTGAACGTATAAATTTGGATTGAATTTCATCCCAGCTCCTTTGACTGTTAGGGCATAATGGTAAATTTGGACTCGGGACAGCCGTAAGCCAAACGTTAGTAGCCTCGCCCAGACACGCCACCTCAAAGTTTGGGACGGAAGGATTTAGAATTTTTTCTATGAGGTTGGACGTGCTGTGGATTGAAGATAAAAAAGCTGGTAAAGATACGTTTGAAATTTTGCGGACACCCAAGCCCCCAAAACGGATAGGTAGAGAGGCTTGAGTCCAGGCCTGCTCGGAAAGGGTGACATTTAAAATTGATTCTAATTGACTTTTGACCAGATTGTCAATAGAATCAGTTAAATTTTTGAATTTCCAGAGAGGACAACACCGGACTAGATAAGTAAATTTGGGTACAAAGAGGCAAAATTTCAAAATAAAAATAGCCGAATGTGTGTTGATTTTAATTAGGCGGTCTGAATATGAGTTGAATTTAGAAATCGAATGCTGTACTATGGGTGTTATGGAGTCATCGAAGATGGGTGACCCTAGGAGGCTAAGTGATGTCTTGGAAATAATTTTGATGTTGGGGGCCAGAATGTTGAAGTTATTAGTAATGGTTATGACATCTCCGGAAGGGATGTTATCTGATATGAACAGTTCACATTTGTCTAAATTCAGTTCGAGACCTATTGCTTGAAATTTATGAATTACATTGGCGAGGTCAGCTAAGACGGAATCTGCTGAGCCTCCCAGGGTCCCATCATCCAAGTACCAGACGTTAAATTTAGATACCAGACTTTGGATAACGGGGTTAATGGCGAGGCTGAAGATGGCTGGCCCGAGAGGGTCAGGTTAGGTTAGGGTCTGTTGACAGCCGATAGCGGAAGATATTTCATTATTTGTATGCATTAATTTTGAAGTAGTTTAATAGTTAATTAAATTAAAATATCATTTTTGAGTTTCGGTATGTAGTGGTGGGTAGAATTGTGTTTGTTATTTGGTACGTAAGTGTAATGTTGTAAATTGTTGTGCACCGCCTGCAATATTATTTTTTTACTAGTTTTCGGGGTAGACTGGTAGATAAAGCTACAAAGCTTGAAGTCCACCTTTGTACTATTTTGTGCATAAAGTATTAAATAAAATAAAAGAAATAAATATCAGCAAAAAAAAAAACGAAACACAAAATCCCGAAATTTATTTCAGAGCCACGACCGCTGTTCCCCAAGGCTCTCACAGCTGAAAACTGGAGAATCCTAGAATCCTGAAGATTGGATACGATGTTTCTGATAACCCCACCGTGATATACATCCTTCCGACTCCCTATCGCCTAAAAAAACGAAACACTAAATCCCGAAATTTATTTCAGAGCCACGACCGCTGTTCCCAAGGCTCTCACAGTTGATTGCGCTTACGCCGAAAATGCAAATGTGACAGTGTTATATGCTCATCCCCTGCCATGGAACGATTCCATGGTAAGAGTAGCACGAGTGGCTATTTAGATAAACCACGATAAAACCGACCAAATTGATGTGTCTATTAGGATTTGCCCACAGTCGCCGATACGGATGCTCTGGGCCGGATTCAGGGACACATTTTTGGACATTGCTATATAGCCAATATTACTATATCCCGCTCCGGCCATGTACCAATGACTATTTTCTGAGTTATGTACATTAGTTGAATACTAACCGATGCTCTTACGCTGAGGGAAAACATCGTGATGAAACCTGCACATTCAGGCGACTGGATGTGTAACCATGATCCAATCTGGTCAGGTTCCCTGGTAGCAGGGTCATGGAGGTCAGATGGCAGTCGCTCCACTGTAATTACCTGACCTGCCAAATCCTGGAGCAGGTCAAGGCGGACTCCGGGCCCTCGTTCTCGAGAGCATAACCGGGGCATTACTAAATAGCCAATATTCAGTTGCAGATTATGTGCAGGTTTCATCACGATGTTTTCCCTCACCGCAGGAGCTGTATGTAGAATGTAAATAGCTCAGAAAAGAGTCATTGGTACTTGGCCGCAGTGGGATTCGAACCCGGTACATTTCGCTTATGACTCGGCTACCCTAACCGCTCGGCCACCAACGTTCTGGCTACCATATGTCATACTGTCAATGGTAACGTATCTGTGGATGTATTAGTAAGTGTTATGAACTAATACGAATAGTTAATTGAGAATTAGATACGCTTCCAGAGATTGAGATTAAAATAACAAGTTATACTTCGAGGACGAGGTTTATTCGAGCAGAAATAGAATTTAGCGAGTTGATCTTGGCACGTGGAACAAGAAAATAACACTATAGTATGCTGTGGGGGTGTTATCTATATTTAGATTTCGGTGATCAATTTGACTTTAAATTTGATTTAAACGCTTGAAATTCAATTCGAATTTGCGTTTGCAATGTTAAAAAATAGACAGTTTATTTCTTTGGAAGGTTGTAATTTCGACAATCGCTTTCTGCATTAAAATATGGTACGGAAACGCTCTTTCAAAGTAAACTTCGCTTTAGAAGTATGATAAGATTAAAAACAAACATTGCACGTATTACCGATGTTTTGCTACCATAATAATTATTCTACAGGTGGTGGTAGATTACGATTACGATGTTTTCCTCTAATTACGATATAGTTCGCAGCACTGAGCGATGCCCAATCCATTTACTCTTCAAGATTGACTGAGTCATCAGAGACCACCATAAAAAAATTTACCCCCCAACTTTCCCTGAGTACGTCCACCGGCTAGCCAACTAGATTTATTGTAGTTTTCGCCAATGGCGTTATCTCTTCACAATGGTGGTCCGACCGGTCGCAGAGAGCGGCATTAAAATTATTTTGTACCCGTAACATATTACCCGTAACCCGTTTCGTACCTACCCGCAAAGGTAGTGTAGAAAATAATCATATTGGCGTTAATGTCCTGGAAGTGCTCTCGAAAATGAGGGCTAGGGGCCGCCTTGACCATGATCCAGGATTTAACGATCAGGTAATTACAGTGAAGCGACTACCATCTGACCTCCGTGACTCTGCTACCAGGGGAACCTGACCAGATTGGATCATGGTTACAAATTGAGTTGCCTGAATTTGCAGGTTTCATCATGATGTTTTCCCTCACCGTAAGAGCGTCGGTTAGAATTCCGGTGCTATAAAGGTAGTTTTTCCGAAAATTTTCCGTTGTCGCTACAGCACCATTCACGGTTTTTGGTGCACCATTAGCAAAAACTGCATTTCTTAAAGAAGAGAGAATTAGCTGTTTCTTATGGCCAAAGGACTTGTCATTTATCCCCAGGGTACTTTTTATATAATAAATATAATTTTAATTCATGTATGCTATAAAAACCGTTTAACACCTGCACAGTGCTGTAAAGGAATATGATGCTCTTGCACTGTACAGGAAGACTATAATGCACTTCTGCCTTTCTGTTTATTGTCTACAAAGGCTTATGGTGAAACGGTCAACCTGATAAAAAGTGGTCACACTGGTCTACGACATTCTGCAACCAAAAGGCATAGTTTTCTGGGATAGCGGTGACGTAAAAATAGGGGTATTATATGTTTGACGTGTGTATCTGTGTGTCTGTCTCATTGATAATAATCGGACTAACTGTCTATACCAAAACGTAAACGACAAAAGTGACACATAACCTACCTAACCGACAGATGTCGAGAAAACCCCGACAAGGTATGCGTATTCTCAAATATTTCCCAAAATAAAAAATAATGTAGTTATGTATGTATATGTAGTTTATTATTTTAGTTTATTATATGTGTATGTATATTTAGTTAGATATTGTGCATGTCTCATCTGCGACTACTTATCACATATCTCTTTGATAGGCCTGCTGGAAGAGATTTCTTTAAGAAATAAGTAGCACCTGTTGTGTCATCTATAACTATGTATTTTTCCTCAAACTTTCATGTGTACAATAAACTGGAAATAAATAAAATAAATAAATAATTATCATCTTGGCGTAATTTCCCGGTTGTGGTCTCGCGCACCAGGGCCCGGGGTACGCCTTCACCATGATCCAGTATTTGGCAGATCAGATTTTACCTACAGTGGAGGGACTGCCATCTGACCTCCATGACCCTCCTACGAGGGGAACCTGACCAGATTGGATCTTGGTTACCCATAATCCAATCTGGTCAGATGTGTAAGCATTCAGTCGCCTAAATGTGCAGGTTTCACAACGATCTTTTCCCCTAGCATCAGTTAGCATTCAAATAATGTACATAACTCAGAAAAGAATCATTGGTACATGGCCGGAGTGGGATTCGAAGCCGGTACTCCTCGCTTACGAGTCGAATGCTTTAACCACTCGGCCACTCGGCTCCGATTTTAATGAAACAAACTTAAAAGATCCACCTCCATTATTACATCAAACGGGATTTACTTGCGTACCTTTTTAAAATAAAAGAAAACGAAACATCGAAATCGGTCCATCCGTTTGGGCCCCGACACAGACAGACACACAGATACACACGACAAACTAAAACCCTCTTTTGCAGGTTAAAAACGACAAAATTTACATGCAAACGTAATATTACGGTAACGTAATAATACCGACAGAGATATATAATCGCGGCGCTGTTTTAATTTCCATTTTGCATATTATTCATATAATCCAGGTACGGCCGGACGCCTATAAGATCGTTTGCGGTGATAATGCATGTAATTTTCCGTGACATTGTTGTTGGATATGACGTTTATTCGTTAATCAGCGACCTGACCTGTAGGTACTAATTATACATTGTAATTATGTACTGTACGAGTAGACCCGGCACGACTTGGTTCGCGTGGCGCTTTGCCCCTGCCTACCCTTTTTTCCTGCTTGTATACCTTCCTCTTGAATCACTCTAACTATTGTTGAAAATCGCATTAAAATCCGTTGCGTAGTTTTAAGATCTAAGCATACATATAGATACATAGGGACTGTCAGCGGGAAGCGACTTTGTTTTATACTATGTATAGATATAGGTATTAGATTTAGGTATAAGGAGCGTCGGTGGCCGAGCGGTTACAGTATCCGACTCGTAAGCCAGAGGTCCCGTGTTCGAACCCGCTCCGGCCACATGGCCGGAGCGGGTTCGACGGCGGATTTGGTATGTACCAACAGTCATTGGTACATACCAATGACTGTTTTCTGAGTTATGTACATTAGTTGAATACTAACCGATGCTCTTACGGTGAGGGAAAACATCGTGATGAAACCAGCACAATCAGGCGACTGAATGTGTAACCATGATCCAATCTGGTCAGGTTCCCCTGGTAGCAGGGTCATGGAGGTCAGATGGCAGTCGCTCCACTGTAATTACTCGACCTGCCAAATCCTGGATCATGGTCAAGGCGGACCCCGGGCTCTCGTTCTCGAGAGCACAACCGGGACATTAACGCCAAGATGATTATTATAGATATAGGTATTAGCCGTGTGGTGTCCGGCATCGTAGAATAGCACCAACCCCTTACACTCGTGGGCGTCGTACAAGGCGGCTAATGTTTTCGGGGCAAAATATGTAGTCTCTATAGACTGAAAAATTGGCAGCAGCGTTTTCCAATCTTATATTTATAACACTGCTATCTCCAACCCGCCTGCCGAGCGTGGAGATTATGGCAATAATCCTTTCGTGGGAGAGGCCCCAAGTTTGGCAGTGGACTGATATGGGCTGTGATGATGATAGATATAGAAGCCGTTTGTGAAACATGCTATTTAAAAGTTATTGCAACAAAATCGTTTGGCAGTGCAATCCGAAACACAATCCTTTTTTTATAATACAGGGAGGCAAAGGAATCAAAAGTCACCTGATGGTAAGTGATCAATGCCGCCCATGGACATCTGCAGCTCCTTTTTTTGCACTAAGCACAGCCTTTGAGAAAGGTATATAGTCTCGTTTTGTAAGGCCGCAATGCTGAGATAAAATAACAAATAAAAAATAAAGGCAGAATCCTGCGAACAACACATTATATATTTGTTACTTTTTGTTGATGTGTTTTACTTGCAATAAATGTTTTTAAATTTTATCTTTTGTAAGTACCTATATTTTTTTCAGCCGTAGGACGTCCGTCTATGTTTAGATAGAGGTCTTTCCTTTAACGTAAAACCATAGCTCTTATATACATAGGTTTTGCGACAAGCTGGTCTCAAATGACGACCTGAGTGGTTCAGTTGGTTAACATGCCGGTCGCCACGCAGTGCAGGTTCGATTCCAGGCCGAGCAGAAATTGAAACTGTTACGGGTCTGGGGGTAGAAAGTGTATAAAAAAAAAGTTTAAAAGTAATTTACCAGTTATCTAAAACCACAAGCTTTGTTTACTTTGGGGCTAGATGGCGCTGTGAGAATTTGTTCAAGCATATTTATATTATTATTATTTATCTCTGCGGAAGGCCTATGCCCAGCAGTGGGCGTCTTTCGGCTGATACGATGAGGTATACAAGAGAGGATGATCCATTACCTCCCAATGTTAATCGTTCACCGCATAACGCTATTAGGATCGCATCATCTCGGCACTGAATTACTGTAACGCGCCGTGAGCGAGCACAATGACCGGTCTCAACCCGCTGCATAATGGCTGCACGAGTGAGTTGGCGGGCCGCTAAAATGCTAGTGAATATGGACGAAAATAAATGGCGTTAGAATCATTTTTTTAAGGTATATAGTAGGTAATGGTAATGAAGATATCGGTTGCAAAAGTGAACTCGACAGGACGACAGATTCTGAGGTCAGTTTCTTATTTAGGCAGATTCTTGTATGTCAGACGCTTGTTCAGTCAAAGACACGAGTCCGGGAAAAAAATATAAACCATATTACATACAAAATTTATATTTTACAAATCACCTTGGTCAGGAAATTGTGGAAGCTTCTAGTCCAAAATATGCAATGTTACAACATGAAAGTCTTTGACCAGTGTGTTGCCAATGATGGCTTATGGATGCTGGTGGCTTACTAAAGGGCCCAATAATAAGGTTCAGTATTGCTCAACTGGAAAGATAAACTCTCAGATAGAGGCCTTCTCTTAAACGCAAAATATATGGAAGAGAGGATAATTATAATATAATACACCTCACCTTAACACTAACCGATGCTCTTACGGTGGGGGTAATCATCGTGATGAAACCTGCACATTCAGGCGACTGAATGTGTAACCGTGATCCAATCTGGTCAGGTTCCCCTGGTAACAGGGTCACGGAGGTCAGATGGCAGTCGCTCCACTGTAATTACTTGATCTGCCAAATCCTGGATCATGTTCATGTTGGGGGTCCAACCCTCGTGTGCGAGAGCACAACCGATACATTAACGCCATGATAATTATTATTTTGTATTACTCTGATACTATGTAATATTGTTAAAGCTTTGTCGGTGTTCCGCATACATCTGACTACCTACGTTTTAATCATCATCGTCCTAGCGCTTATCCCGGCCTCTGCCAGGGTCCGCTTACCTACTCATTCTTCTCCACTTCGCCCGATCTTCGGCATCCTCGCGTCGTAAGCTGTACCTACGATTCAATATAACTATCAAATCGCATATTTGAAAAAAGAAAAACTGGACGAGTTAAAGAAAACAACAAAATAAGAAAGAAAGAACAACAGTCGTTAAGGCGCGAGTTACGACCCTACTCCTTTTCGTAAAACAGCGTATAAAAATGTACTATCGCGCCTTTTCCCTCCTTTTCTGGTCATGTAATTTCGTTACTAACCAGCAACTTGGGTTATTGTTACCACATTGATTGAAAATAAGGTACAAAGGGCACTTAGAGCTATTTTCTCGAGCATCTTACGTCGCGTCTGCCCTTGTAGTCTCCTGTTTATGACTTTCAGTGACCATTAATACAGAGTGACAACGAAACAAGGTTCTTTTACGGGTACTTGCGAAGTGTGTAGGTATGATTTTTTTACAGAAATAGGTGAATTTAGAAGTTAACTTTGTTGAGAATATCGTTGTTAGTTGACCTACAAATAAAGTAAAATTATGTACATTTAATTTATCGAAACAGATGGATTTAGAAGCTGACTATGTAAACAATATCACTGTTAATTGACTTATAATTAATGTAATATTGTGTACATTTAATTTTTAATGATAGATTAATAAACTAAATTAAACTTAACTTTGCACAGTAATTATGAAATCATCTTATGAGTACAAAAATTAAGTCGAAATAAAAAAAAATTAAATCACAACTTGGGCGATGCTTTTCATTTTGCGCGTGATACGGTGCCGTTATTTGATGCTGTAATCTCGTAATTGTTAAAAAAAGTGGATTTTGTGCAAATGGGAAATATGTCGGTACAAAAATCGTGCCTTGTAGCCTAGCCATCCAGCGGGGCAGAGCGGCCAGCGTACTGGGTTATGGGTTCAGCTTTCCTAATAGCGTAATATTTTATCTCTATTTTTGTTGATTGTTTAACTTAGTAGATTTAGTTTGTTGTTATTATTTACTATTCATTTATATTTATCCACAGAAACCTAAATAAATACAGATTTTTCTTTAGTCTTCTGTGGATAATACTTACCGTTGTCCAGCCCTACTGTTGTCTTTTTTTAATGAAACCTACTTTTATACGACCCTATCGCAACGAAGAGTCATTTCTGTTATTCCTACGATGCATTTCATGCAATCAGAACGAACAGTCAAGACAGCTAATACACATCTTCTGCAGCAGCATTTTAGCGTGTCCTAGCGGGGAACAATTAGAAACTACAATACTAGCCAAACCTTTGTCCAAGTTGCGAATGTCGGAGAGAACACGGATGCACGTAGCAAGAGTATTAGGGGGCGTTCCTTCGACACGACACGACATCGCTTTAGAAGATATTTAAAATACAATACAATACAATACAATACAAAAACATGGCTTTGGCTTTCCTTAAGTAAAAATTAAAAAAAAAAAAAAAATATTTCTCTCTTAAAAGCATCGGGTTACAATGTTGTTTAGACACTTTATACATTGTACATAGCATAGCATGACGACCAGAGTGGTTCGGTTGGTTAACATGCCTGTTCGATTCCCGGTTGAGCAGAAATTGAAATGATAAATTTAAATTTCTGTTACGGGTCTGGCTGTTTTATGTATCATCATTATCATAGCGCACAACAGACCACTGGAGGACTTAGTGCCTCTCCTACGAAAGGGGAGATTATTGCCATTATCTCCACGCTTGGCAGGCGGATTAGAGATCGCCGTGTAATAAATATAACAAAGGAAAATGCTGCTGCACATTTTTCAGCCTACAGGGACTCGACTTTTGCCTCGAGAACATTAGTCGCCTTGTACGACACCCACGAGTATAAGGGGTTGGTGCTATTCTACTCTGCCGGACACCACACGGCCACGTATGCTTACCTACATATCGCCTCTTTGTTTTGCTTCTATCTTGAAAAATAAAATTTTGCAGGAGACAGGTTTGCAGAAATGTATGGACCCTAGCCTATATGACCAATAACGCTGAGCGATATATCATTTGAAAGGATTTTTCATTTTCTACAACTTTTACTATAGCGACAACTCACGAGTCGCTGTGGGAAAAAGGTTGTGGTAAATTATGGTCAGTTGTCGAGCATCCATAACACAAGCTTTGCTTACTTTGGGGCTAGATGGCGCTGTATGAATTGTTCAAGAATTTTTATTTATACCGCTTTCTCGACTCTTCTTTTCCACTTCCGATCTACAGCATCCTCACGTCATAAGCTGTTGTGTCGCGCGTCCGACTATCGCTTCTTAGGTCTCCCGCAAGACCTCTGTTTTGATGTCGGTAGGTTTTGGTACATAATTCCTACGCAAGTATTCATGGGGCTTACGTAACACGTGACCAAACCATCGCAGGCGTGCCTCTTCGATCAGGGGCCTTGCGAGCGCTCGCCTTGTAATGCCAGTCTCTTCTGCCTCTAGCAATTTGAATTTCACCGATGACCCTTGTAATTCGTATGCGAAACATTTTCACACGTGAATTTAATTTCGAATGGTGGCATTTTCCTGTATTTTTGAACCATTCGAAACCGGGATTGCCATTATAGTGAAATAAAAGCGATTGTGTTCGTTTCATGCAGATATGTTGGGAATCGGTAATAAATAAAAAAGCCGTTAATGGATCATCTATGTAACGTGTAACGGAATGTCAAATGTTTTATATGTGGTTGTGATTTTGATATTTCGGCGCTGTTTTGTAAAATTCCGGCGCTTGCCACTAGAATTTGATTTCTATCGATAGAATTCGAATTAGAATGGTAAGGAGCACTCGTTAAAATAAGTCACCGAAATGAATTTGAAAAATAGGGTAAATGAGAATTCGTATATGATTTTAGGATTTTAGTTTACGTATGAAACTCAGAAATCGAGACCTGGTTTCGATTTTAAAGTCCTTTGTGGTCCAGTCGCGTCCAGTTTTTGTCGTAAACAGGTAGTGTGAAAGCGATTCATGTGCAAGGTGTCGAGCATGAGCACATCATAGCCGACGGCATTACCTGAGCAGTAAAGCAACTAGACTGAGTTAGTTTAGTTGCAGAATGCTTCAGTTAAATCTTAGTAGTTTAGTTTGTCCGGTTATCGTTATTATATTCACGTTCTTGAGTGATTATGACCTGAGTGGTTCAGTTGGTTAACATGCCGGTCGCCACGCAGAGGTTCCGGGTTCGATTTATGGCCGAGCAGAAATTTAAATGATGAAGTTTAATATCTGTTACGTGTCTGGGTGTTCTTTGTATAGCAAGTGTGTATTAAAAATAAAATAAGTAAATAAGTATTTTAACAGTTATCTAACACCCATAACACAAGTTTTGCTTAAATTGGGGCTAGATGGCGCTGTGTAAATTTGTCCAAGCATATATAATGTATTATAAATATATTTATAGATACTCAAATCCTATGCCCAGCAGTGGACAAGTATATTGTTTTATTTTTCGTTTTTTGGCTAAGGTGTAAAGTTTGGTATTTCGTTATACGCCCTTGTTGTATTTCATCATCAACATGCTGATGATGAGCTCTATATTTGATACGCTCGTCTTGCTTCGAACTGTTTTCAATTTTGATTTTCGCCATGAAAAATTTGATTTCGAAGATGCTGATTTTCCCTTATTTTGAACTGTACTCTTTCACTGTCTCTGTAATATGATTTAAAAAATGTTGAACTTTTCATGCCGAAAAGCAAAATTGAAAACCGTTTGAATCGATGAGAGCGATTATAATAGAGATACCAATATAGAGATTTAAATAGATTTTTCGCAGTTCCCATGCTGAGAGACGGACGAAGTTCGGGCGAATTCTCTAACGTGTTTTGCGGGTGTGACGGCAGCCGCCGGGCGTAAAAAGCCAAAACACAACACCACAATTTCTTTTGGTGGTTTGAAACTGCACTCAGTTAATCTGAGAGTATTTTCCTAGTTGAAGAGCGAATTCTGGCTAGCAGGTTTACCGCTAGCCTTGGATATGGAGGACTCATACTCATTTCCTATATATTTGTTAGCTAACCGGGCTGGTCTTACACTGGAGACAAACGTAAAATGGCGCAAAAACAACAATAATTAGCGAACGCGATGTTACTGCGAATGAGATTATCCGCTTACGATCAGAATGGGATGGAACCTTGTTGAAGTTAATAGAAATGACAGTTCATTGACTTGTAGCTTGTGGTACTATATAGTCTCTGCCTATACCTATGGGATACGGTAATGAGTGTGTATGTATGTATTAAAACAAAATAAATTAAGAGCATTTTGCCCCAGTGTCAGTGATAATTCCCGCAAATCTCGCTGAAAACCAGCGCTTCGGTTCGCACCGGGGCAAAATGTCGAGTGAGATGCCTTTTACACATGCATTACACCACTAACACACTACTTATCTACTACCATAAGCATCAACACTGTGCTAGCTTTTATTTGCTTTTGCTTTATGTGCTTTTTGTTAATAATTGTGTATTTTTTTTTCTTCTATGTTACAAAATGTGGTGTTTTCGAAATAGCGTTGAGTATTTATATTTTTGTGTTGTGGTGTTTCTGTTTGTGTAAATACCTAATTGTTTCTTGTTTTTATTCTTAATCACCATTGAACCTCTGGTAATCAAACATTTCAATCAAGGTTTACCTAATCAAGGCCACGATTAGGTTACAAATTCCTAAAACTTTCGCCTGCAAATTATGTTTGCAAGTCGAGAAAAAATTGTCCTTAATTACCACTAAGTGAGAAGGCGATCAAATGCCTAGCTAGTTGTTATAAAAAAATAATTGAAAAGGTACATATTATAGGTAAGTACTACATACTAATATAGATGTAGTATATTTGGGAAGGCTTTTACATCTGCGTTCGCTTGCTCACTTGTGTCTTCTTGTTATCTGCTAGCTGCAATAATTTTCTGCAGGAAACAGAATATTATAAATATTTTCCATCATGGGGTATCGGCTCCTTCCTGATACTGATCCTTTTGTTCCAGTTGAGTCACGCCCCTTTGTGTGATTTACCAGCCTCAGGGTCCTCTGAAGCGGCATAAGACTTTGGACATATCTCGCTTCGTCAACGGTAATTCAAGGCAATAGGCACATCTAAGGCATGGCAAGCTTGTTGCCCTACTATGCCACTCAGTGACAAACAAGCAGATCCACCTGATGGTAAGCGGCAACTGTTGCCTATATAACATCTTAAATTCATGCATCTAGGTTGCAGGCAACAAAAATGCAGAACCGCAGGTGCGTTGTAACTGTGAGGTCTAAAAGGACTGTGCTAATCGTTCGATTTGCTTCAAAGTACGAAGTGGTCACCCATCCAGTTACCGACATGCGTGCGTTGCTTTAGCAAACACGATGCCAATAGACTGGGGACCGCTCTCGGAATTTCAATCAGCCAAATGCTTTTTAAGGTTATTTAAATTTTATAAACGATAAAATAAAACAAACAAAGATATCGCGTGAATAATTTTTGAAACAGTTTCTAGAATTGGTTTAGAAGTACTTGACAAAGCTGTCGCAATATAAAAAGATGATTAAACCAGAAAATGACCTACCTCGCCAAAAGGTTTCTGTACACCATTGCATGGGAAAACTCAATTTTTAATATAGCGCCAAAACTACAGTTCGGGCCACAAAAAAGCTCTCACTAACGAACGGCTAACGATGCTTTGCTGGCCCCTGGTGGTATTGTGTATCTCACTCGTTTTCGTTTTTAGGGTGAACCCGAACGATGAAAAAGGAACCTTATTACTAAGCATGTCTGCGGGTATGTCTTGTGACATAATAAATAAAATAAATAATCTTAACTAGATTTATAATGAAATGAATATGTAAATGTACTAACAAAAGAAAGCTTAATAACATACGTAAACTGATATACTCGTAAAACTCAAATCTGTAATATGTAAATTAAGATATTGTTTATTGCAAGATAAAAAAAATCAATAAAAAGCTATTTTTTTTATTAAACCTGCGGAGAAGTTTCGAGTTCTTCGGCCACGTTGCCAGGAAAGAGGTGACAATTTAGGAAAGCTGCTGATGACGGGCAAGATTAGCAGGAAGAGGCCTAGAAGTAGGTCTAATGCGGTCAGACCAGATCCTTTCTACCCTGGACATGTCGGTATGCGATGCCATCCATGCTGCCGAAGATGCTCACTCTGAGGTGGAACAAGATAGTCCACGACAAAGTGATTTGAAGAGGCCACGACCCTCACCATTGAGGATAAACTACGCAAGGAGGAGGATTACTAAGCCTCCGATATCTGTCTGTCTGTAGGTACCTGTCTATGTCTGTATGCGTGGGAAAATTGCACCAAGCGGCATAACAATTTCACGAACAAAAGGGTTATGAAAAAAAACCCGTAAGAAAACGACAAAAGTTATACGAAAATAAAATGAAATGAAGGTCATGACGACCTGAGTGGTACAGTTGATTAACACGCCGGTCTGCCACGCACATTTGATAATCCTGCACTACTTTAATTTGGTTTTTGCCGGTGGCCAACGTAGCTGACGACGCGACATCGTGTAGTGTAATTAAGTTATTATCAAATGTCAAATTCAGTTACCCACTCAGTTAACCAATAGCCTCGCTGATCATATTGGATCATGGTTACACAATCATGCGTCTGAATGTGAAACGATAGCCACAGTGATACACAATCGGCCCACGGGTCGCTCTCCCTTTGTCAATCTAGCTGGCTCTGTCTCAACTGCCATTTCATGCCGGTGCAGCAATTTGTTACGTTTTCGACGGCCATAACTTTTTTTACCCCCTACGCAAAAAGAGGGGCGTTGGCCTAATTGTTAAGGGGTTTGACTCGTAACCCGAGGCACCAGGTTCGAACCTCAGAGCCGTAATATACCAATGACTCTTTTCTGAGTAATGTACATTAGTAGAACATTGGCGAGGAAAATATCGTGATGAAACCTGCACATTCAGACGACTGAATGTATGTATAATAAGTATGTATTTAAAAAAGTATACTGTATGCTTATCTAACACCCATAAAACAAGCTTTGCTTACTTTGGTGCTAGATGGCGCTGTGTGAATTTGTCCAAGCATATTTATTACCATTATCTTTTCAATTATTCACACCGGCGCTCGGCGCCGCAACGTGGCATATATGGGAACTATTATTCTGATTTTACTCTACCTCACGTATCACGGTTTATTAGCTAAATAAATACCGGAATAATCAATTAACAATTCTGAACAACAATTGTGAACCATTTCAATGCAATTTAAACCACATTTTCGTAATTAAATGTTATGTTTTAATAATGAGACCTGCAATGCATTACCAACGAGGAATTATTCCAAAAACCGCTTCTAGTAGATAAGAGGATTAAAATAAAATTATGCGGGTACGGAAATAATTTAATGGCGACGGTAGCGCACATACATACGGTAGCGTACATTTTAGTTTAAATAAATTGCAACTAAATTTTTATGCCGAGCCTAGACTTGTGCGGACGCGAAAGACGCAGCGTGGGTAGGCCTCCAACAAGGTTAGTATGTACGCCATCTTTACAAAATCTGATCCATAAATATTTGCGAAACGTGTATGGGAAAAGTGGAAGTGGCAGGCTAAAGCGGCAGTGGGCAGGGCACATAGCTCGAAGAACTGATGGCTGATGGGGCAGTAAAGTTCTCGAGTGGCGACCACGTACCGAAAGACGCAGCATAGGTAGGCCTCCCGCAAGGTGGACCGACGACCGCATTAAAGATCGCAGGTACCAGCTGGATGCGGACGGCACAGGACCGGCCTTTGTGGAGATCTCTGGGGGAGGCCTATGCCCAGCAGTGGGCGTCTTTCGGCTGATAGGATGATGATGATGATGATGATGACACCTAACGAGTGGTAAGGTCTTTTTGGTGTTGAAGTCTCGAAGTACGAAACGGTCACCCATCCAGTTCCCAGACTCACATACCCGACACATATAATATATAGGACAATATAGATAGGTAAGACACGTTTCTAAAACTTATTGAAATTCCAACTTCGTCGTATAACAATTTGTATTAGTTCCTTTCGATCTCCATTTGTTATTTCAAAGGAATTTCAAACGCTTTGTTCTAAAATTTTACACGAATGTACACCTTAACACTTTGTATTAAAGACGCATGTATTAAAGGTAAAGACGAAATGCATGGCTCAGCCGCGAAGATGGGTTCCCTTTTTCCTATCATATAATTAATTAATAGGTACTTTCTTATTTACCAAAACGGAGCTTTTTTGTGGATTAAGTATTAGGAAATGTGTGGGGTTTCATGACGTTTCGAATATTTAGCGCATAATACGGAAAAAGCAAGTTAAAAGAAACTTATAAAATGAACACTTCAAATAAATCAAATGTAAAAAAATCTAAAGAATTTCGTGAAAATGAACTACCTAATTAATTCTAACGACTATGAAACATCGACTTAAGGAAAAGACTATGTAGGTAATATCTACGTCTATCAGTTTCTCGTTTTTGTTGTTATAAATATAAAATACAGCTTGAATTATATTTTATTTACTTATTTATATTTACTAGCGACCGTTACAGGTGAGCGGCATTGTCGATGCGCATGACATTACGTATCTGTCAATGTCACAGTGACAGGTGGCCGGCGTGCGGCGCTTGCGTCGCGGACAAAGAATAAAAATTTTTGGCGGTGGAGTCTATGTATTTGAATTTTACTTTTTTTTATGGCCCTACATACTGGCTATGAAACCGTTGTCCGCTCGATGATGCTGTGGTGCCTAGTGTTCCTTGTTGTTCGTATATTGAATGACGTTCATAAGTGTTTGTGAAAACCTAAATTGAATAAACGTATTTGATTTGATTTGATTTGACCCGCCCCAGCTTCGCACGTGTAGTACAAATTATACACCGAAACCTTCTTAAATCTGTCTGTCTGTTGGTGATAACCGCATGAAAATCCGTTTAGTAGTTCTTGAGTTCAACGCGAACAGACCGACAGACAGTTAAACGCGGCGTGGAACTTTGTTTTATAACAATAACTAGCGGGTCCGGTGCGAATTCGTTCGCGGGGCGACCTACCCCTACCCCTACCCTTACACCTATTTTACTCCTACCTACCCTTTTTTTTCGTGCTATAAAAATCAAATAACTCTTACTACAGAGTAAGAATCTGTTATTGGCTTTCTGTTATTTACGAATATCTGATGTAAAAGTTTTAAGAGCTGTTGATTCTATGACAAAAAAAAAAAAAAAAAAGAGCTATTTATATCTACTGATGAAAACCTCATTAAAATTCGTTGCGTAGTTTATAAGATGTAAGCGTTCTTAGATACAGACGGCGGGAAGCGACTTTATTTGGATAGTAATAGCAGAAATTGATGATGATGATGAATTGTAATTTCAGTTACGGGTCTAGGTTTAGTATGTATAATAAGTATACATATTATTAAGTACATAGTGTGCGGTGACTGCCTGTCATCAGGTAGGCTGTAAACTTGTTTGCCACCTTAGTGGTATAAAAAAAAGTATGTATCTAGGAAAAAAAAAGAACATAAGTAGATTATTAGTTATCTAGCACCCATAACACAAGCCTTTGCTTACCCATAACAAAAGGCTGTGTGAATCTGTCCAAACATATTTATTTATTTATATTTGTGGGTCATAGTTGCCCGAAATATACCATAATAACCTGACATAACGGGAGTGCACCCGGCTCCCAGGCGATGTCAAACTTCGAGACTGTGGGAAATTAATGAATTTATCGAGTGCCCTTGTTATTACAAGCCCAATTTTAACAGATTGGAATTTATTTTAAATTACACACCATCTCTGGCCTTGTAAGTTTATTAGGCCACGAGGGGATGTTGCTCTCTCATTCTGTTATACGGGATTCGTGTATACCCGTCCTGCTCTGTTGTTGTGGTGACAAATAAGATGTACTTATCCTTTTTAACCTTGTCTTTTTGACTTAAAGTGAGTTAGTTATGGTGCTATCTTTTTTTAAACAGCGTATCATACTTAAACTCAATTTGGAATAACTATTTGTTTTTTTTATTCATTTTGTTAATATAGGGTGGAATTTAATCACACACCACGAGCCCTGTTTTAGAACCGTCGAGTCGAACGGTTTTAAATTTGGATTTGCGACCTGAAAAATTAAATAGAAAGACTCGCGATGCTACGGGCATCGTTAATTAGATGCCAGACTTCCAAATAATGTGGATAGAATCTATCCCGTTGTCCGTGGATGCGATGGCAAAAAAGTGGCGGTGGCACCAAAGTAGGGCAGAACGCTATTTGTAAGTTAATTACGTAACTCTGTTGCCAACGATTATCTGATTTCAATGATTGACGATTTTGCGATTCCAATGATCGATTTAATAGTTTCATTTCATCGCAAAAGTAATAATTTCAATCATTTAATTCAGAGAATTGTTGACAACAAAGTTACGTAATTTGCCTACTGATCAAACCCGCTGACAGGCATTTCCCGCATACAAATCTAGGTCTTTTGCAGTGTACACAGGCCGTTCCAGTCCAAACTAAATACTGGGCCAGAAGGATCTAGGCCATAAGTCAATATTAACGAACCTAGGCCAATAAAGCGCTCACTGGCTACTCTAGAACCGAGAGTTAGGAGTTAATCTAAATTGTTCTGGGACTCACAACGTGGCTACACTACAGTGAATCGTTCCAGCTGAATCAATAGCCCAGTTGGGAATACAGTGAGTGTAACTTTCTGAAGTGTAACTTCTTACATGAAGTAGAAATCACTGGAAATCAGCCCTGCAGCTTGTTTTATGCTTCTCAGTGACGAGCGAGCAGACAGCCCACCTGATGGTAAGTGGTAACTGTCGCCCATAACATCTACGATTCTTACGTTTAGGTTACAGGTAACTAAGATGAAACGCCTCATGCCTGTAATTTCGCTGGCTACCTTGCACTTGCTGTAGGTTATGCTGAGCTAGGGTTTTTTGGCATCGCATTGGTCCATGATTATTGTATTTGTGTGTTTGTAGCTACTTTTTTTTAGTTTAGTATTGAAGTGTTCTAACATTACCTTAATATGTAAACGGTTTTTTATTTTTGTAATGTCAAAATAAATCGTGTCAATGTCTTGTCTATGTCTTATAATGTACTTCTGGGCCACAGCACCTATCCGGGTCGGGCGACTCGACCCACTAGAATTATTCTAAGGACGAGTCGATCTAAGCTCATTTTGGAGGGACCAACTCGTCCCACTGCCACATTCCACATATATATATTAATTTTTTATTTTTTGAGCCTACCGCAAAGAATAATACAATGGTAACCTGCGGACTATCGATGGATGGAGGCAGAGAACACTCATGTGTACGGCCCCGCCGGCTGGTTCTGCTGGACTCGCAAGAGACCTAGGCGCCTACCAGCTAAACTCTGCCTTGGGAGTACTTATAGCCGGGAAGGCTTTTTAGCTTTCATCGAATGCGACACCCTACAGTCAAAGTCAAATATTTTTCTTCAAGTTGGTAATACTTATGAATGTCAACACAAAAAATTGCTTTGCGCCACGGCATCGTTAAGCGTCAAGCGTCAGCGTTGCTGTTGTGGTCAGTCAGTGCGCTCCGGAAGCAAATGGCGCGTATTTCTGATGGCCTAGTAGCCAGAGCTTTAAATACGTGTGGCACTCGGGGCCTGCCGCGGTAAAGCTATTGCACAGCATTTTTTATCAACTTATGCAATTATAATTATTTATTTATTTTATTTATGCAGTATTTTTTTTCTTTGATATTAATTCAAGTTTTTTCTTTGATATTAATTCAAGTTACACATTTTGAGCGTGGTGACCGATAAGAAAACAATTTTTTTTCTTTTATTGAATAAATGAGAAGTTAATATTGTTTAAAAGCACGCTGTCTCACCTAGCATTGTGTCTAAAAGAGATAGAATCAGATAGTTGGCAGCTAGTCTACACGCATACGTCTAGTCGCACGCAAACAAACACCGTGCCGAAGTGTGCCGAATGAAACGACGTTAGACGATGCACGGCTTTCAACGCCGCAACGCTGTGCCGGTCGGAGTGGGGGTGTTAGGTTTTTTTCGTTACGGAATTTCTTGATTCGGTCGCCGCGCTCAAAGCCCGCGATAAAAGCTATGCAATAGTTTAAAAAGTAAGAGCACCATAGGGATGGAGTGCGCACATTCCATAGTAAAATAAGCACAGTAGTCCCCTAAAATTGTATGAAAAATAAATAATGTATCATCTCGTATTTGGAGCGTACATTATTCATTTACTTTAATACCATTTTCTTTTGGCACCACAGCCTTTATGTAAGCCTTGAAGGATTTTGCTTCAAATTGTACCAAATAAACTTTCGCCGACGGTCAAAACTTGAACTAAAATATGTCCATGCGAAAACTGCAACAATGAGATTTTTTCGTACGACAACGGCGTCTCCTTCGGAATACAAGTTAGCGAAATACTTTATCAACATGATACGTGTTTGGCAAAATACCAGAAAACGTCGTGTTTGTTGATACGGTAGGAAATATTACTCTTATTACTTTGAGAGTCTCCCGGATTTACTTGCTGCGATAGTGTAGTGATGTACAGTATTGGACAAAATTCTGATTGGTATGTTCACACTTGAGGTAAGGTCAGTCTCCATGATAAAAACTTTCTTTCCAATCATCAAGATCCAGAATTTGGCAGATCAGATAATTACAGTGGGGCGATTGCCATCTGACCTTCGTGACCCTGCTACCAGGGGAACCTGACCAAAATGGATCATGGTTACACATTCAGTCAGAGAAAGGCTTATACCTAGAGGTAAAATGCAATGATGAAGCAATAATGTGGTGAATTTTACACTAGTTTTTACTGGTAGATTGTGACTGTTACCACCTACTGCCACTAAGCAAGCTTGTATAAAATGATCGGGTAGAGTGATAGGGTCTCGGTCTAGTCTAGGGCGACAAGGCCGTTTATAACGTCTAAGCCAGCGAGTCCCTTTTAATGTAAAAAATTGAATGGAGCTGGATGGATCAGCTAAATACCAACTGGCCGCTTTGGATGCGGTAGAAAAACGTGCAAAGAAGATAATTTGTGACCTGCCATTGATTGATGATAAGCTGCAGAGCCTCGAGCATCGGTGTAGGTTTGTGCGGCTGTCGGTCTTCTACAAGTTACATTTCGAAGAGTGTGCGAAGCAGGTGCACGACCTCATTCCGCCGGCCCCTAACCGCTTCATCCTCATGTCGTGGATCTTAAAGCTATCCGCACGAGCCTCTTTGGTTCATCGTTTATAATGCGTACTGCTAAGGAATGGAACACGTTGCCTGCGAGTGTGTTCCCTGATAATTATAATTTGAACGCCTTCAAGGCTAGAGTGAATAAGCTGTTCCTAGACAGGCATGCTCCATCTTCGGCCGCATCGTCACTTACCACCAGGTGAGATGGCGGTCAAATGGCTGGCTAGTCTAAATGAATCTTAGGAGATCAAGCTTATTTTGCTTCTCGCAGAGCCCGGGAACTGGATAGGTGACCGTTTCGTTCTTTGAAACTAGCCGAACTTCAGCACCGCAACGAGCTCGCCACTCGTAGGTATGCTTCCTAATGATTATAGAAATAGAAAATAGAAATAGAAACATTTATTTACACACAATAACACCACAAACACATAACATAATGGCTCAAAAGGGATGAATCACTGACCTCCAAAAAGGTATTTTTGAGGTCAGCGCCTTGACTCCAGAGTCGTAAAATAAACAATTAAAAAAAAAAAGGATTAAGAAAAAGAAAGTGACATAACAATGCACAAACAATACCATTAATTACAAACAACATGAAATGAGTAAACGACAACTAGACAAAACATGATTAAAGTCTTGCGATGGGGAATCGGAGGATGAACAGTGTCAGGAGCTGATTGGCGCATTATTATCAGAAGGTTGTACTTTTGGGACATTTTGAAATCGGTGCATTGAGGGGATAAATCGTCCATAAAAATATCTACTACTTTTACTTTTTATTTATTCAAATTCTCAACCGTATTTGAGTAACACGCGGTAAGAATATCAAATCAAATTATGTTTTTCTTCTCATTTATTAATTACGTTTATTAAGTTCTCGAGTGGTGACCACGTACCGGAACAAGCAGCATGGGTAGGCCTCCCACAAGGTGGACCGACAACCTGGTTAGTTCGCAAGTACCAGCTGGATGCGGAAGACAGAGGACCAGCCTTTGTTGAGCTCTCTGGGGGCGCCCAGCAGTGGGCGTCTTCCGGTTGATAAGATGATGATTATTAATTTCATTACGATCCACGCTATTGATTTCAAAGACGCTTAGAAGTTTCACATAAAAAAAGGTACCACCGCAGTGCCCCGTGCCCCTACTGTACCAACGCTACACCGGATAGATATAAATGACTTATATCGGAAATTGTTCGACAACTATCCCTTGAGCTGGTCGAGGTTATTAATGAGCATGCTTAATAGTAATAGCTACAACTCGGTATTAAATCCGACCGCAGTTCGGAAATAGTCGGAAATAGTCGGACAAATCGGATCCGGATAATTTAATTAACAACTACTAAGATTTAAACTGGTCTGTCTGGCTGTTCCGCTGGAAATAGTCTTTTTTGTACGGCAGTGCTCTCGCGCACGAGGGCCCGGGGCCGCCTTGACCATGATCCAGGATTTGGTAGGTCAGGTAATGGCAGTGGAGCGACTGCCATGTTGGATTAATTCTTGTAGAACTAAGTTTATTTTTGTTGATGTTCATAAAAGTACCTATTCGTAATTGAATACTTAGAAGCCCTTTCAATTGCAAAGGTGTATTTATCTCTAGGTTTTTAACAATGTATCAAACTCGCTTTTTAATCGTAGTAACGTTGGCGCCGAAATTCGACGGTTTAATCCGGTTAAATTTAGAAAGTGTACATAAACGAAGGCGGCGGAAAAGGTACACTATCTACTCAATAGCGTCGAGTTATATTTCGTCTTCATACTTTATTGAAGAAATGAATGGTTCAGTTTAATAACATGGCCGGTCTGCGCTGTGTGAGTTGTCCATGCATATATGTTTATTTTATTTTTATTATTGCCAGTGAAATGAGTTTACTCGGTTTTCTGCAATCTGTTAAAATATGATGTAATTCAATCAATTTTGTCGTAATGTGAATAATTTCGAAAACATAAATGAGTATTTGTATCCAAATAAAATTGAGTTGAATTAAGTAACCCGAGTTCCAGCTGCATCGTTACCTTCCATTAATTCGTAATCACAACAAACGTCGTCACCAAAAGGCAACTAAACCCAGAACCGGTCACGGGACACACCCAGTCCGTAGGCCTAACAAACTAGCCAGATGAATAGTCTCATTACAATTTACCAAGTTATCTGCCCCAGAGGACCTCACCTGAGAATCCCTAAATATTAATCAGGGTTCGCCTGAATCATTTAGAGTATTAGTTGAAGAGAGTGATTTTAAAGCAAGATCAATGGGTTTCGGGTGAAGCTGGGGCGATTGGGAAGATTTGCTATCGGTTTTGGGACGGGTTTGGGGTCTAATGAGATTTGATTGGCTGTTTACTTGTTAGTGCCACGTGGCCACAGCTGGGTTCGATGATGGGTGGGTTAAAACCCGATGACATTTGAATGGTATTTGCATTTTTGCTTTATTTTCGATCTGCGTGAGTGTGTAGACACATAATACGAGGTAGATAATAGATTTGGCGACCTGAGTGGTTCAGTTGGTTAACTACCTCGGTTGGTCTGCCACGCAGAGGTCCCGGATTCAATTCCCGGCCGAGCAGAAATTGTAATGATTAATTTTTGATTTCTGTTACGGGTTACTGGGTGTAATATGTATAATAAAAAAAGTATATGAGTAGTTTATCAGTTATCTAGCCCCCATACGACAAGCTTAGCTTACTTTGAGGCTAGATGGCGCTATGTGAATTTGTCCAAGCATATTTATTTATTTTATTTATTATAATTATGTTTCTCACTCAGTTACTAATCCAGTAGGTTTATTCTGATGCTCTGAAGTTTCGAAATGTCGAAGCATATTAATTAATTAAATAAGTTTAATGCTCTACGGAGCCTTAAAATGGAAAACAGGTTCAAATATTTTAGGGATTGTAAAAATGAAATGACAATCCAGTCTAATAGAAGGAGGAAATAATAGCCCATTTGATGGAAAGCGTCAATTGTCGCCCATCATCTACCATTCATGGACTGACGTTTCGTGTAATAAAAATCCACAACTGCACTGTAAGATTACACGAACTACTTACCATCAGGCAGGATGTAAGCCTGTTTGCCACCTTGGTGGTTTAAAAAAAAAATACGCCGACGCGCCGTCGACAGTCACCGTTATCAGGTGATAGGACTCTGTCAAGCCTGAGGAGTCCGCCTGGGTGAGTACCACTGCCTTATCTATTTCTGCCGCCAAGCAACAAGTTCCTGTTTGAAGGATAAGGTAGCCAGCGCAATTACGGTCATATGGCATTTCATCATAGTCTTCACAGAGACAACTGCGGTTTTGAATTTTTGTTGCCTGCAACCTAAATGCATGTATCGTAGATGTTATGGGCGCAAGATACCGTTTACCATCAGGATCTGCTCGTTTGTAACTGTATGTAAAAAAAATCGCCGAGGGATGTCTACGGCTGCCATTGACAACGCGTCAAACCTATGTAAGCTGTGTATATGAAGTTTCTAAGCTGTGTAAATCAACTAATGAGTTGTGCAAATGAGCGGACCGGCACCGCCGCGTTGTCGGCGAGGGGTGGGTGTGCTGCCTTCCTACTTTCCTACCCCCTCCTCTTTGACGATTGAAAGAGATATGTAATGTCCTACTCAATAAAGAGATTTTGACTTTTGACTTAATTCTAGATGCTCACCGTCTAACTAACCTCAAGCTAAAAATTATAAAACCGGTCGTTCCGCTAAATTTAAGGTGACGTTTCTAAATTCGATGTAAAATAAGCATTTATAGAATAGCATTTGGTATTGAGAGTGCCACTAACCCGGTGGCTAAAAGTGGAACTAAGTGTCACCATATTGAAATGTCACCTTCAATTCTAAATGGCACTGTAAATGGAATGGACTGCTTAAAATAGAAACGTCAGACTCTAATTAGTAATGCCATTTGATTTTGACAGTTGCTCATAGTATAGACATAGACATAGACATAGCTTTTATTTGCCAATAACTACAAATATATATGACAAGTTGTAATAATATCAACAATGATAGGTATAACATGTTAAGACTAGGGTACATTCAATTAAAATTTAAGGTGAATATTGTAGTGCCATGCCAAATTAGAACTCAGCTCAGCATATGCTGTATAGAAAAACTACAGCGCTGGTTTTCAGCCGAGCCCTATAGTGCGTGCGTCACTCGCCAAATGGTTGAAGTGCCATACATTTGCCATAAATAGCAATAATTTTATGAACAATGCTATAGATTATAATTCTGTAACTAGTCCATAAGTAAATGCTTGTTACCACTACAAATTAATTTATACTAACGTTCCCATATAGCAAAGTGTTTTGGGGTGCCTAACTAAAATTAAGATTTTTAGCGGCCGCTCTAGAATCGAGTCCGTTGGCAACATTGCTGCTTACCGACAGAACAGATAAGGCGGTGGTACTCACCCAAGCCTCATACACTCGTGGGTTTCGTAAAAGGCGACTCAAGTTTTCGAGGCAAATGATCTAGAGTCTCCGTAGGCTGTAAAATGGGCAGCAGCGTTTTCCATTGTTATATTTATAACACAGCGATCTCTTAACCTGCCTGCCAAGCGTGGAGATTATGGTAATAACCTCCCCTTTCGTGGCAGGAGATCTAAGTCCTGCAGTGGACTGTTATGAGCTAAGATGATGAGTCACCCAGACTACGCAGGCTTAACAGAGTCCTACCATAAACCTGTGTAAGAACGAAATCATAGAAAATGTATGCTATTGATTATTTTGGCTTGTTCCCGGGCTGCCTCGGCCACTGACAAGTACACGGCAAATAGATCTTTAATCGTAATCTCATAAGTATTAAAATGAATAAGCTATCGATCGATGTAATTATGTACATGACGTCGTAACGATTTAACAAGATTGTCAACGTATCAATCACGGACAAACTAATATTTCCAAGCACAATCCAATTACAATATAAGATAATGTAAACAAACGATTTAGTTATAATTAAAACTAATTAAACTTGTAATCGGGGAACTGAGTAGCTAAGACCGCACATATAGAGAGAGATTTACATAAAGTTCGTGCTACAACGAAAGAGATAATACCACTTTCGTAGAGATAGTGGACTTAATTCTGGATGCCAACCCTCTAATTAAGCTAAATCGATAATTTTTTTTAATTTTGTCGATACTAAATTTAAGTTGACGTTTCTAAATTTGACGTAAAATAAGCACTACTAGAATAGCATTTGGTATATATATTGAATTGACTGCTTAAAATTGGAAACATTAGATTTAAATTTGTCCTGCCATTTGATTTTGACAGTTGCGCATAGAATAGCATAGTGTTTTAGAGGTGCCTAATAAAAATTGGGAAATAGCGGTCGCTCTATAATATTGCCCGTTATACATAGCATAGATGTATATTACAACTACAATTTGCACTCATCAGAAAAGAATACTAACAAGTTATGATCTGCGTAGGTCAACCTAATAACATATACGTATTATAAACATAAATAGTTATATATTATAGGATGACCTTTCACCTTTTAGTTTAAATACAGCGAAAAATATCTATGTCGGATAACAAACTATCCTTCCAGGCCTATCCTTGCTATACTTCAATACCAGGAAACTATCGCCATAGCAAAGCTGTAGACAGTCCTACTGAGCTTAATTGATAAATCAATCAATGTGATAGAATCAAACGAGGCTGGGCATGTCTCTCAACGATCTATCAACGTGAAACTGGTTTAAAAATTAATAATTGTTGTAGAACAAGTGTGTAATGGTGTTCGAAAGCTGTGGGGTGCATAGAGTGACGGATTGGAATTTCTGTCTGTGATAAGAACGATCTGGGGGGCTATTGGCTAACTTAGTTGGAAACTGAATTTGACATTAGATAATTCTATATACATTCATTGACGACCTGAGTGGTTCAATGGTCAATATGCCACGCAAGCCACTGCAAGCCTATGCCACTGCCACGCAAGAGGTCCCGGGTTCGATTCCCGGCCGGGCAGAAATTGAAATGATGAATTTTAATTTCTGTTACGGGTCTGGGTGATCTATGTATAATAAGTATGTATTTAAGAAGTATTTAAGTAATATATCAGTTATCTAGCACCCATAGTACAAGCTTTGCTTAGTGTGGGGCTAGATGGCGCTGTGTGAATTTGTCCACGAATATTTATTTATTTATTCAAAGACGGAGTACTGTTTTATAAAACAATTAAAAGCTATGCTATCCAAAAAGCATATTATTCTGTAAGTGAGTTCCTTGAAGAGTGAACTAAAATATATAGATTTATTCTAATTCTAACAGATAATAATATAATTTTTAATTTAAAATTTTATTAATGTTATAATGTGACATGTCAATATAACTATTGATACTCAATTAATATCTAAAGGTGACAATTTCATTTCTGTTATTAATTCTATTGACTGTGATACTATTAATTATTGATGGAAATACTCAATATATATGCATTGTTAGTTAGGACATAATGTATACCTAGATACTGAATTTTGGACAATGTATGAACAATACTAATAAAGAAATATGAAATATGAATATACTACGTCATCTACGTAGGCCACTGACAATAGCGTATACCTTATAATTGGAGTAGTGTAATATTTTTTTTTTTCAAATTCAGTTGTCCTCTGAGATAGCCAAAATCCTCTATTAGCTACATCATATACAGGTTGCTATGACTACATATGATCTGTCCAGACTGACTTGTCTTATTTGGTGAACAAACCATATCCAAAATCACGACTTGAAGTACCAAATACGCTACGTATATTGTCTTGAATTATATAAGAAACACATATAATGTGAATTTCAACGAATACTGCAGCAATTTATCCATTTAAATACATAATTTCCATAACCAAATAGGACAAGTCAGTTTGGACAGATTTTAGATGTTGTTCTAAAACTTGTCAGTTTTACTCCATTGAGTTGTTTGAAAATCAGCGCTGGGATGCGCATTCTTTGCCAGTTTTCACTGATGATAAGCATGCCTCAAACCTGTGATTGTGCTGCGTAACATTATCCTTCAAATTGGCAGGTCCTCATCTGTCTGTGCTTATCCCACTAGATCCTTTATTCTTCTTTATTCTTTATTGTACACAAACATGACATAATTATACAGTACAGTAATAGAGATGTACAAAGGCGTGATTAACTCATTAATTGAGGTTTCTACCAGTAAACCTTGGAGTCATAGGAACAGGTTTAACTTAAATGCAGGTACTAAAAGTGTAAACTTAAACTTACTACGGTAGATATTGATAAATACAGTTGCTTACTTACATAAATATATACTAAAAATACATACATATTATATATAAACACATATTATAAATACATAATATTATATATATATAGATATGTCCATCTATATATAACTTACATTAAACCCTATAATTATTACTCTTCATCTCGATACAAATACCGTTCGCCCGCCCTTTTTAAAATACATGCGGGCAATTCGTTAAAACCAAATCGGTCCATCTTTTCGGGAGCTACGATGCCACAGACACAAAGCCACAGATACACAGATACACACGTCAAACTTATAACAGCCCTCAATTTTTGTTAAAAACACGTCTCTCTACAATATGTACCTATGCAGCGATTTCTACAATACTTCGGACATGTTGCTAAAAGGGCCGCTCCCACTCCGGCCATGTACCAATGACTGTTTTCTGAGTTATGTACATTGAATACTAACCGATGCTCTTACGGTGAGGGAAAACATCGTGATGAAACCTGCACATTCAGGCGACTGGATGTGTAACCATGGTCCAATCTGGTCAGGTTCCCCTGGTAACAGGGTCATGGAGGTCAGATGGCAGTCGCTCCACTGTAATTATCTGAATTGCCAAATCCTGGATAATGGTTAAAGCGGACCCCGGGCCCTCGTTCTCGAGAGCACAACCGGGACATTAACGCCAAGGTGTTTTTTTTTTTATTATATGTTGCTAGAAGGGAACCAGGTAGCCTGGAAAAACTAATCGTGGTGGGGCAAGTGGAAGGAAAAAGGCTGCGGTAGATCACCGACAAGAAGGACCGATACCGTCAAGGCTGTTTGCCAAGTTAGCATACAAGCCTCTATCTGAAGACATATGCTGCGTGTTCCCCAATGTATTTTTAGTTCCCTATTGTAAAACTAACTATTCCAATAACAGATTTTTGGTCAAAGCTAATACGCATAATAAGAAATACCTACGTAGAAATTGATTTGTTTTATATGGAATATGGTGTATATAAAGCTTCAGTAAAGTATAATATTTGTAAGTAGTTGATAAGATATTTTATTTTTAATAATAGAGACTAAAATCAGGATGTGTCGTCGATCAGAATGGAAATTCATTGGTTTAAATATTCATACATTTATTATCATTAGTTCAAAATAGTTTATGTGACTGTACTTTCGTAAAATTGATAGGTTTGGTAATGCAAGCATTGTTGGTGGCAGAAGTAAAAAAGGCGGTGATACCCACCCGGGCGGTCTCCTCAGACTTGACAGAGTCCTACAACCGTCAAAAAGGCAACGGCAAAACTCTTCACTAATGGCGAGGAAGACGCAGCGTGGGTAGGCCTTCCACAAGGTGGACTGACGACCTGGTAAGGATCGCAGGTACCAGCTGGAAGCGAAAAGCACAGGACCGGCCTTTGTGGAGATCTCTGGGGGAGGCCTATGCCCAGCAGTGGGCGTCTTCTGGCTGATATGATGATGATGAATGGCGAGGAGGGTCAAACAATGTCTTAGTGTATGTATGTATACCCTCTGTTGGTCACCACGCGAAGGTTCGTAAGAACGTTTCTCGCTCGTTAGATTCGAATGTGGAATGGGCTCCAAGCCACAGTTTCCTTTGTACTATGACATGGGATCGTTCAAGAAGTATATTAGAGGTCGCTTCAGAGGCGGGCAACGCATTGGTAAATCTGGTGTTGCTGATGTCCATAGGCGGCGGTGACCACTTTCCATCAGGTAGCCCGCTTGCCTGTTCATCTGTCGTATAACATAACAAAATTGATACTAAGATTATGTACACCAAAGCTATGAGTAATCAGACCGACGTCCATAAACGAAACAATAGTGCAAAGTGATATCTGCACGTGTTATCTTACGCAATCGCCTACCTTTGAGCTACATTTGGTCCCAATTAAATAATTCGTTTACGGGTTTAAATAATTACATCCTGGTGTTAGAAATTGTTTACGGACTTTCTTGCGTAGCTTTGTTGTAATATGTATCTGGGTTTGTGTATCCGCCAGGTACGGGAAGGCGGGGTCGGCTCAAGAAGCGTTGGCTAGACGTCAGTAGGCCGACAGGCGTGCCAACAAACTTACCACGAAGGATGCCGAAGACCAAGCAAAGTGGATCAAGAGGGGTAGGAAGGCGGACCCCGGGTCCTCGCGTACCGCGCCGGGATTTAACGCCAAGATGATGATGATTTAACAGCCCAAATAATAAAAATGCTCATCGAGTGATATATCCAAACTTAGATAACATTCAAAAATGCATGCATTGGTAGATTCTTCTTTAAATTTCTGTGATAGGTCAATTTATTTATTATATCAATAAATTTACTTATTTAATGTATTAGTACAGAAATTTAAAGAAGAATCTACATTTATTCAAATAAGTCCATTTATATAGATTTCTGTGGATAATACTTATCGATAACGCTTTACCTTTGTTATTCTCTAATGAAACGTACTGTAATCCAACCCGAATTATACAATTAAACTAATAATTTAACCAAACTCACAGTTTTCACCACTCATCTAACCATTCTCAATGCCTTACAAGGAAGCCATATTCCGCTCCAACCAGCTAACTTGAACAATAAGTCCGGGAAACAATAAAATAAACTACGTATCTCAACTTTGGAACAATTCCCTCCAGTGCCATAACCGCGGTGTTCTTTGTCAATCTAACCTCAATCAGTGGGAGGAAACAAAACTAACGAAACACTATAAATGTTGACGTTTTTCTAGCTATGTTTGAAAGGGACACGCGAGAGGCTTCAATTTTATTTTTAACGTGGATTCGATGAACGTCTTACTCAGGAGTATGGGGGTCAGCAGAAAAACGGTTACACGAAAATGTGTACTTTGACGAGCCTCCTGCGCCTTGCACATTACTTCTATGTCGATGCCGATGGTACCAATGTGTAGCTTACTTCGTCGCCGACATCATCATCATCATCATCTTGGCGTTAATGTCCCGGTTGTGCTCTCGAGCACGAGGGCCCGAGTCCGCCTTGACCATGATCCAGGATTTGGGGATCAGGTAATTAATATTAAAAATAAAATTTCGATCGTTTATGATCTTGGCGTTAATTACAGTGGAGCGACTACCATCTGACCTCCGTGACGCTGCTACCTGGGGAACCTGACCAGATTGGATCCTATGGACAAACTACTATTTCCAAGCACAATCCAATTATAATATAAGATAATGTAAACAAACGATTTAGTTATAATTAAAACTAATTAAACTTGTAATCGGGGAACTGAGTAGCTAAGACCGCACATATAGAGAGAGATTTACATAAAGTTCGTGCCGTGCTACAACGAAAGAGATAATACCACTTTCGTAGAGATAGTGAACTTAATTCTGGATGCCAACCATCTAATTAAGCTAAATCGTTTTTTTTTTAATTTTGTCGATACAAAAATTTAAGTTGACGTTTCTAAATTTGACGTAAAATAAGCACTACTAGAATAGCATTTGGTATATATATTGAATTGACTGCTTAAAATTGGAAACATTAGATTTAAATTTGTCCTGCCATTTGATTTTGACAGTTGCGCATAGAATAGCATAGTGTTTTAGAGGTGCCTAATAAAAATTGGGAAATAGCGGTCGCTCTATAATATTGCCCGTTATACATAGCATAGATGTATATTACAACTACAATTTGCACTCAGCAGAAAAGAATACTAACAAGTTATGATCTGCGTAGGTCAACCTAATAACATATACGTATTATAAACATAAATAGTTATTGACGACCTGAGTGGTTCAGTGGTCAACATGCTGGTCTGCCACGCAAGAGGTCCCGGGTTCGATTCCCGGCCGGGCAGAAATTGAAATGATGAATTTTAATTTCTGTTACGGGTCTGGGTGTTCTATGTATAATAAGTATGTATTTAAAAAGTATTTAAGTAGTTTATCAGTTATCTAGCACCCATAGCACAAGCTTTGCTTAGTTTGGGGCTAGATGGCGCTGTGTAAATTTGTCCACGAATATTTATTTATTTATTATTAGGATGACCTTTCACCTAGTTTAAATACAGCGAAAAATATCGATGTCGGATAACAAGCTATCCTTCCTGGCCTATCCTTGCTATACTTCAATACCAGGAAACTATCGCCATAGCAAAGCTGTAGACAGTCCTACTGAGCTTAATTGATAAATCAATCAATGTGATAGAATCAAACGAGGCTGGGCATGTCTCTCAACGATCTATCAACGTGAAACTGGTTTAAAAATTAATAATTGTTGTAGAACAAGTGTGTAATGGTGTTCGAAAGCTGTGGGGTGCATAGAGTGACGGATTGGAATTTCTGTCTGTGATAAGAACGATCTGGGGGGCTATTGGCTAACTTAGTTGGAAACTGAATTTGACATTAGATAATTCTATATACATTTAAAGACGGAGTACTGTTTTATAAAACAATTAAAAGCTATGCTTATCCAAAAAGCATATTATTCTGTAAGTGAGTTCCTTGATGAGTGAACTAAAATATATAGATTTATTCTAATTTTAATAGATAATAATATAATTTTTAATTTGACATTTTATTAATTTTATAATGTGACATGCCAATATAACTATTGATACTCAATTAACATCTAAAGGTGACAATTTCATTTCTGTTATTAATTCTATTGACTGTGATACTATTAATTATTGATGGAAATACTCAATATATATGCATTGTTAGTTAGGACATAATGTATACCTAGATACTGAATTTTGGACAATGTATGAACAATACTAATAAAGAAATATGAAATATGAAATATGAATATACTACGTCATCTACGAAGGCCACTGACAATAGCGTCTACCAAATTAGAGTAGAGTAATATTTTTTTTTCAAATTCAGTTGTCCTCTGAGATAGCCAAAAGCCTCTGTTAGCTACATCATATACAGGTTGCTATGACTACATATGATCTGTCCAGACTGACTTGTCTTATTTGATGAACAAACCATATCCAAAATCACGACTTGCCGTATCAAATACTTTTTTTTTTTTATGTTATCCGGCAGACAAACAGGCATGCGGGCCACCTGATGGAAAGTGGTCACCGCCGCCTATGGACATCAGCATCACCAGGGGTGCTACCAATGCGTTGCCCGCCTCTAAGGAAACCTCTAATATACCTCTTGAACGATCCCATGTCATAGACCAAAGGAAACACTGTGGCTGGGAGCTCATTCCACATACGCTACGTATATTGTCTTGAATTATATAAGAAACACATATAATGTGAATTTCAACGAATACTGCAGCAATTTATCCATTTAAATACATAATTTCCATAACCAAATAAGACAAGTCAGTTTGGACAGATTTTAGATGTTGTTCTAAAACTTGTCAGTTTTACTCCATTGAGTTGTTTGAAAATCAGCGCTGGAATGCGCATTCTTTGCCAGTTTTCACTGATGATAAGCATGCCTCAAACCTGTGATTGTGCTGCGTAACATTATCCTTCAAATTGGCAGGTCCACATCTGTCTGTGCTTATCCCACTAGATCCTTTTTTCTTCTTTATTCTTTATTGTACACAAACATGACATAATTATACAGTGCAGTAATAGAGATGTACAAAGGCGAGATTAACTCATTAATTGAGGTTTCTACCAGTAAACCTTGGAGTCATAGGAACAGGTTTAACTTAAATGCAGGTACTAAAAGTGTACACTTTAACTTACTACGGTAGATATTGATAAACACAGTTTCTTACTTACATAAACATATACTAAAAATACATACACATTATATATAAGCACATATTATAAATACATAATATTATATATATAGATATGTCTCTAACTTCCATTAAACCCTATAATTATTACTCTTCATCTCGATACAAATTCCGTTCGCCCGCCCTTTTTAAAATACATGCGGGCAACTCGTTAAAACCAAATCGGTCCATCCTTTCGGGAGCTACGATGCCACAGACAGACACAAAGCCACAGATACACAGATACACACGTCAAACTTATAACAGCCCTCAATTTTTGTTAAAAACACGTCTCTCTACAATATGTACCTATGCAGCGATTTCTACAATACTTTGGACATGTTGCTAGAAGGGCCGCTCCCACTCCCAATGACTGTTTTCTGAGTTATGTACATTGAATACTAACCGATGCTCTTACGGTGAGGGAAAACATCGTGATGAAACCTGCACATTCAGGCGACTGGATGTGTAACCATGGTCCAATCTGGTCAGGTTCCCCTGGTAACAGGGTCATGGAGGTCAGATGGCAGTCGCGCCACTGTAATTATCTGAATTGCCAAATCCTGGATAATGGTTAAGGCGGACCCTGGGCCCTCGTTCTCGAGAGCACAACCGGGACATTAACGCCAAGGTGATTTTTTTTTTTATTATATGTTGCTAGAAGGGAACCAGGTAGCCTGGAAAAACTAATCGTGGTGGGGCAAGTGGAAGGAAAAAGGCTGCGGTAGATCACCGACAAGAAGGACCGATACCGTCAAGGCTGATTGCCAAGTTAGCATACAAGCCTCTATCTGAAGACATATGCTGCGTGTTCCCCAATGTATTTTTAGTTCCCTATTGTAAAACGAACTATTCCAATAAAAATTTTTTGGTCAATACGCATAATAAGAACGTATGTAGAAATTGATTTGTTTTATATGAAATATGGTGGATATTAAGCTTCAGTAAAGTAACTAGTTAATAATATATTTTATGTTTAATAATAGGGACTAAAATCAGGATGTGTCGTCGATCAGAATGGAATTTCATTAGTTTAAACATTTATACCGTTACTACCATTAGTTTAAAATAGGTTATATTACTTTACTTTCGTAAAATTATTCCGTGTAAACTTCACTGACTAACGTGTAACTTATTCTCTTATATTGCAAGTTATGTTAAGCTATTTGTTTTCCTTAATAAAGATCTATAAAAAAAAAAAAAAAAAAGTGTCGTCATTCACGTAGTCCATCCACCATTTTAAATTGACAGGTTCGGTAATGCAAGCATTATTGGCGGCAGAAATAGATAAGGCGGTGGTAGGTACCCAAACGGGCGGTCTCCTCAGACTTGACAGAGTCCTTCCACCGTCAAAAAGGCAACGGCAAAACTCTTCAATAATGGCGAGGAGGGTCAAACAATGTCTTTCTTAGTGTATGTATTTTGTACACCAAAGCTTTGAGTAAACAGACCGACGTCCATAAACGAAACAATAGTGCAAAGTTATATCTGCACGTGTTATCTTACGCAATCGCCTACCTTTTAGCTAAATTTGGTCCCAATTAAATAATTCGTTTACGGGTTTAAATAATTACATCCTGGTGTTAGAAATTGTTTACGGACTTTCTTGCGTAGCTTTGTTGTAATAGGTATTTGGGTTTGTGTATCCGCCTGGTACGGATAGGCGAGGCCGGCCCAAGAAGCGTTGGCTAGACGTCGGTAGGACGACAGGCGTGCCAACAAACTTACCACGAAGGATGCCGAAGACCAAGCAAAGTGGATCAAGAGGGGTAGGAAGGCGGACCCCGGGTCCTCGCGTACCACGCCGGGATTTAACGCCAAGATGATGATGATGAGGTATTAATATAAGATTGATTATGAGCACTCCAGCATTTAACAGCCCAAATGACAAAAATGCTCATCGAGTGATATATCTAAACTTAGATAATTTTCAAAAAGACGGCATGCATTTGTAGATTCTTCTTTAAATTTCTGTTATAGGTCAATTTATTTATTATATCAATAAATTTACTTATTTAATATTTTAGTACAGAAATTTAAAGAAGAATCTACATTTATTCAAATAAGTCCATTTATATAGATTTCTGTGGATAATACTTATCGATAACGCTTTACCTTTACCGCTTTGTTATTCTCTAATGAAACGTACTGTAATCCAACCCGAATTTTACAATTTAACTAAAACCACAGTCTTCACCACTCATCTAACCATTCTCAATGCCTTACAAGGAAGCTATATTCCGCTCCAACCAGCTAACTTGAACAATAAGTCCGGGAAACAATAAAATAAACTACGTATCTCAACTTTGGAACAATTCCCTCCAGTGCCATAACCGCGGTGTTCTTTGTCAATCTAACCTCAATCAGTGGGAGGAAACAAAACTAACGAAACACTATAAATGTTGACGTTTTTCTAGCTATGTTTGAAAGGGACACGCGAGAGGCTTCAATTTTATTTTTAACGTGGATTCGATGAACGTCTTACTCAGGAGTATGGGGGTCAGCAGAAAAACGGTAACGCGAAAATGTGTACTTTGACGAGCCTCCTGCGCCTTGCACATTACTTCTATGTCGATGCCGATGGTACCAATGTGTAGCTTACTTCGTCGCCGACATCATCATCATCATCATCTTGGCGTTAATGTCCCGGTTGTGCTCTCGAGCACGAGGGCCCGAGTCCGCCTTGACCATGATCCAGGATTTGGCGATCAGGTAATTAATAATAAAAATAAAATTAATAAAATCGTTTATCATCTTGGCGTTAATTACAGTGGAGCGACTACCATCTGACCTCCGTGACGCTGCTACCAGGGAACCTGACCAGATTGGATTCTGGTTACAAACTTAGTTGCCTGAGTTTGCAAGATATTTTTTTACCCAAATATGTCCAATAATATAATAAATATGATATTGAAATGTTTATTGTTTTTTTTTTATACTATAAACACTTTATTTTTACATTAAATTAAAGTCAAAAAATATTTTCTCAACTATCTTCGACAGTCGCATATTGTCGAAAATCAATTTAGTGACGTTTTAATACATTTTTTTTGGCTAGAGAATCACACAGCATGCACAGCGCAAGACGCCTCAGACGACCTCAATGTCGGAGTTCCTCACAGCGTCCTGATCAGTCGCGCAGTAGGAACTTTGGCTGTTATCATCACAAGACACTATTGATGATTTTGTAAAGTTTTATTTAAATCCTTTTAGTAGTTCGTGCGCAAACGAATTACGAATGCAACAACTTTGAAACACTTATCCACTTTGTTATTTAAATTGTTGCAGGAATTTAAATGAAACAGAAAGTTTAATATGTGACTGTATTTTGCAACATAAAAGGGACTCGACGGAAAGAGCCATCGATCCGAGCGAAAGTTCTAAGCCGAAACCTTTTTTTTATTTCCCGGTTTATTCAATAGCCTAGTAATCCAAATACCGCTTGCATTTACTATTTATTCCTAAAAATCATATTAGAGCCTCCATGCTTGTTTTTAACATCCGACGATAAAAGTGGAGTTTCATGAGTTTGACGTGTGTATCTGGGTATCTGTGGCTTTGTGTGTCTGTCGGTGGCGTCGTAGCTCCAAAACGGATGGCCGGATTTGGATGCGTGTTTCTCTATTTGAAAAAAAGATACGTCTATGTCTATGTCTATGTCTATTTGAAATTTTATATACAGAAGCAGAGAGTACAATCCGAGTTGAAATACGTGACAAAATGTCACACATCTCTATAACACACACACTAATGCAAATGCAGGGACGGAACAAGGCAGCCTATCTGCAAGATGTTATATTTTGCTACGACTTTCTACTGGTAACGTACACACAAAATTTGACTTGTTGGCGTATTTCGCTCCTGACGACTTCGTCATTTTTTAAACTTGTACTTATAATTTAATTTTGTCATTATAATAAAAGGTAAGGTGTCTAGTGAATCAAACCCACGCCCTGATACCTACCACGGCCTTTTCGATCTCTCGATTCTACATACCGTGAATCGGCAGTGCTTGCTTTTGCAAAAAGGAGGGTTATGATTTTGACCACTATGAATGTTTATTTGTTGCGTCATAACTTCTAAACTCAGTAGGTACCTACTTACTTATCGTTAGAAGCGTCTTCATTGTCCACAGGTAGGCCTATGTGTTCTTCACAATAAATTGAATATGATGTCCTCCAGAGGACATAGTCATAAAAAAAAGAATAATAATGAAAAGGATAGGTACATTAATATATTAAACAGGCAGCATATTCTTTATTTTCAGTAAAAATTCATATAATGATGGTGCACCAGGACAGAAGGGGCTTGCATCTAAATATTATCTTGTTCTTCAAAATGTTTACAAAGCAGCACTTCCAATTTGAAACCCAGACATCACCATGTCTGGTCTTTAGGAAACCTATAAAAACAAATAAATGTAAATAAACGTAAATACGCTATTAATCCGTTTCATAAAATGTCTTAACATTTAAAATGTCATTTAGGTATATTTTGTGTATGAAACCCTAATACATATAAAATTGTGGACCGCTATTTACAAGATTTGAGTATTAAAATTCTATACAATAAATACTAAGTCCGACCCTGTTAGCATCAAAATATTTTCGTACCTATTTAGACACCGAAATATTGCTCAATTTGGCAATAATTTTAAATCTATCTTTAATGGCATATTGTTTTAAGGTAAAGCATTTTAATTATTGCAAATTCACACTATTACGATGCTTATTTTTATCAAAATTTCTAAAATTGATTCCCGATCGCCGCGACCACGAATTAAATTACTTACCGATGAAAAGATAATCCATTTGTATTTCCATACTTTGCGCTTTCTCATAAATGTGCACTATATTACACCGTCTTTTAAATGGTTTGATTTCAATTTTATTAGGAAATTATAAAATTTACACCGATGTTTCAAAAGAAACGTCAGGTCGTTAGGCCCTCGAGCAATATGTCGAACGTTCAAAACATTGCGCGCGTCATTTTCCGTGAACTTACTCCAATGGATGAAAAAACGGGATAGCAAGATTTATAATCATTGTAGAGCGAGCGAACAGGGAATATTTGTGATTTGTGTTTAGTCTGTTATGTCTGTGAATATAATATAGAAATAAATTTACATTATATTTAAAATAATATTTAAATAAATCTGAAAATCTCTTGAGTAAGACGTTCATTAACAGCAAAAAGTCTTGGAATCCTCTCAAATAATGTTACTTCGGCAAAGATTGCTACTTCAACTACCTTTATGTCACGTCTTGCACGAAGTATACTGTCATCACAGGGATAGATCAGCTAAATATCAAGCATGGTGAGAGACTTAATCTTAATGGCTAACCTGATAGACGGTACGCAACAAAATCTTGAACAGCAGCGTAGGCAGCATAGGTTTTCCAAAACAAGGTAAGCTTGTAATACGGGTGCTCGGTAACTGTTACAGTTCGTGCCTACCAGAAGGTTAAAGAACGGTTGGCGGTTTGGCTGTGGTGGATAAGGTAGCCATGTTGAAAAGCGAAGATGTGGAAGGTGGAAAAGGGTAAAAACCCACCTGGCCGGGTGTTGTAACCAGGGAACCAGGGGTCCGACAGTTGATCGTCGGAAGTTGTATTTATACCGCGGAAGTTGGCACACTTCTCTAGCGCGATGTAGGACGGTCAGCGCCACCTATGTGCGGATGCTTGTCAAACTTGTATTCGTGTACTCGTAATATGAGTATTGTTGAGTTTCCCTATTGGAACGATAGATGTCGCCACACAGGTTATCGGGTTCCGGGAGCTAGCCAAGTGACATTACTAATGACCAGACTTGTGTCTTGAACTAAGAATACTTTATTGTTTGTCCATCCTCAATTGGTAATTGTGGAATCTTAAGAAAATATAAATAACCGCCTTAATCATAAAGTACGTCACAGATTTATCACATTTATAGTTTGGGATGATATGGACGAAACGAGGGTGCACAATATCTGCGGTTTCTTTAATTAGTAGCTTCTTAATAGATAATTAATTCCATATAACATCATCGCGATCGACTTGTTAATACTCGTTGTTAGTACCGTTGCTCCTTTAATTAATTAAAAAGTGTTTAAAACAATTATCTAGTATTAAAAGTTATAACACTCTAATCTTAGTGTCTAAAGATACAGTTTTTTTCATATAAAAACTTTAAATTAACAGTGCAATCAGGATAAACTTGTTAGTGATTATAAACACAGTGCATCGTTGAGATTTTGTGCCCGTGACGGTAGGCCGCGCTCAGTGCGCGCGATCTTCGCAATTGCGCGGAGCGCATAAGCATCACATCTGCGCGCGCCGTCCGACTTCGGGCTGTGGCAGCGTCATCGCCTCGTCGCGTCATAGAATAAACAACCGATGCAGACAGTCATAGTAACTGCGGACCAGCGTTTGTCTCTGTGAGGGCGTAAACTGCACTTCATATTACTCTAATTATTCTAAAGTAACAATCAATAATCCACTAACATGCAATGTTTATTGTGTCTTAATGTAATTAAGCACGATGATTTTATATCATGTAAATCATGTAATGGCTGTTATCACTACCAATGTGTAAATATTGCACCAGCGGCTTCTCGAGAGGCTTCCAACATGTGGATTTGCAGTGTTTGCTCCAGTATTGATCGCCGTAAACGCAATGTAAAGAGTCCAATCCGGCAGGCTAAGACGCAAGTTATGGATGTGTCTATGTCGTTTTGTGAAGAGACCAATATTGACCCCCCCTAAAAGTCCTAGTGGGGTTATTACGCTTGATGAATTTGGAAAATTATTGGATACAAAGCTGGAATCGAAGCTTCAGATAATTGAAGCATCAATATCTAAGACAATTGAGACGTCAATGAGGAATCTTATTACTTCGGCGTTTAATAATCTTAAAGTCGAATTCACACAAACAGCAGATTTTTTGGCAGCCGAACAAAACGATATTAAATCAGAACTTTCAAAAACGTCTAAAATAATAAAGGAACTTCAGTCCGAAAATGTTCAACTCCAAGAATCACTAACAAAGCTTAATGAAAAGATAATGACCATGGATAATATTTCACGTGCGTCAAACTTGGAGATTCATGAGGTGCCTGAGAGTAACGAGGAGAATGTGCTTGCCTTGTTTAAAAAACTGTGCGATCTCACTAACGCTGCAGTTGACAACTCTTCTATCCGTGCTTGCAGACGTGTATCAAGTAAGAATCAATCATCTCGGCCCCGCAACATATTTGTTACATTGGAATCGCCCCGGCTTAGAGATCAAGTTATATCTGCCTTTCATCGCTACAATAAGTCTCACCCAAAAGAGCGCTGCATCTCTACTCATCTCGGATTAACAGGACCAGAATGCAAAGTATACGTAGCAGAACATCTATCGCCGGAAATGAAATTTCTTTACGCTGAAACTCGTAAACTAGCCAAAGAAAAGAATTATAAGTATGTTTGGGTACGATTTGGTAAAATTTATGTACGCCAAGAGGACTCTTCAAGCGCAATACTTATAAAAAATGCAGATGCTCTGGCTAAACTGAAATAAGTAAAACTTACATCAACTTTTTCCTTTTTATAGCTTTTATGTTTGTATTATTAAAATTTGTTCGTAACGTTTTGACAGTAGCTATAATTTTGGTTTATGGAAATATTTTATCAAAATGTTAACAGAATTAGATCTAAGACTAATGATGTTTATCTGAATGTATTGGGCAGCAACTATGACGTTATTTGTCTAACGGAAACAAACCTCAACTCATCTGTATTTGATGACGAATTTTTCGACAATCGCTATAATGTTTTCCGAAGAGATCGACTTACTTCGAGTATATCTAAAAGAGATGGAGGGGGTGTACTCATTGCTATTAAAAAAAAATACATATAATAAGACAGAACGCTTGGGAGAGTGACGACGAGGATTTATGGTTGACTATATTATCTGATTCTTCTAAAAGCAAAGCAATCAACATATGCCTCTGTTACTTACCTCCAGATCTTCCCAGGGAACTGCTTGAACATTTCTATAGCTCGCTGTGTAAAGTGGTATTGAATTGCAGTTCCCAGGAATTTATATGTATAGGCGATTTTAATACCCCTAATCTTTGCTGGAAACAGGATCCTAGCTCTAACGCAATCATTCCGTTTAACCCCCAAGATGTTAAAGCTGATATTATTTTGGAAACTGTCGCTCTTTGCAATTTTACTCAATTTAACTTTATCTCAAATGCTAATAACCGACATCTTGATTTAGTTTTTGCTACACTGAATGACCTGGTCGTTGTGGATGAAAATGCTATTAGTAAGGAGGATGTCCATCACCCAGCACTTAAAATTAGTGTCCCTATCTCATACACCCTACAAAAAGAAATTTCTGCTAAAAAACCAAGGCGACCTAATTTTTCTAAATGTGATTTTACAGCCGTAAAAACTGACATTGATCAAGTAAACTGGTCAGCTATTTTATGCGCGTAAAATGTAAATGACGACGTTGATATATTTTATTCAATATTGAATGACATAATTTTAAAACATACTCCGCTCACTGCCCCGCAAAGGGATAATTTTCCTGTTTGGTACTCACCTGCGCTGAAACGATGTATTGCTGAAAAATTAAAGTACCACAAACTATACAAAAAGTATAAAAACCCTCGCGATTACGACGCTTTTGCTTTGTTAAGGAGTAGTAAAACACTTATAAAATTATGTTATGCCAAATTTCTTTCTTCGGTGGAGGACTCATTGCACGATGACGTTAATGGCTTTAGGATATATGTTCACAGCAAGAAGTGTTCATCTAACTCAATTCCTCAGACTATGACCTATGGTGGCCTAACCTCATCCGACAAAAAGGGGATGCGTGAATTGTTTTCAAAATACTTCAGCTCCGTTTTTAACCCCGTCACCACTGACTCTGATGACTGCTCCCCGTTTGATGACCCTGTTGTAGATTCAGGTAATAACCTTAGTGAACTTAAAATAACAGGCGTTAAAATCCTTGCCAAAAATTAAGAAAATGGATGTCAATAAGGGCTCTGGACCAGATGGAATTCCTCCCTTATTTATCAAACGGAGAAGAGCTGTGTTCCTCTCACAATTATCTTTAATAAATCCCTTGCGTCTGGTATCTTCCCAAGCATATGGAAAACTGCTCATGTGATTCCAATACATAAAGCGGGTAAGAAGTCATGCTGCGAAAACTATCGACCAATCAGTATTCTCTCAAGTTTCGCTAAACTTTTTGAATCAGTTGTTTACGATGCTTTTTATTTTTACTTGAACCCCTTGATCTCATCTTCTCAGCATGGATTTTTCAGAGGAAGGTCAACCACTAGTAACCTTTTGTACTACAATACATATATTTGTGATGCATTTGCTAAGCGTGTTCAAGTTGACGCAATCTATACCGATTTTTCCAAGGCATTCGACAAAGTTGACCATCGAATACTCTGCAAGAAATTGAATGCTTTGGGATTTCATGGGAACTTTTTGCGCAGGATAATTTCATATTTGTACAAAAGAAGTCAGCTTGTCGCTCTTAAGACTATTCCTCGCCAATTTTTATTAATTCTGGGGTTCCCCAAGGATCACATCTCGGACCTTTATTCTTTATTGCTTTTATTAATGACATAGTCGATAATCTGTCATGTCCTACACTACTTTATGCAGACGACCTCAAAATATTCTCAACTATAATTTCTTTAGCTGATGCTATTAACATACAAAGAGATTTGGATACTATAGCTCAGTGGTGTATTATCAATAGAATGTCGCTTAATCTCGATAAATGTAGTGTTATATCATTTACAAAAAAAACTAATAGGATACTAAATTACTACACTATTAACGGCTATCCACTTGAACGAAAATATGTTGTTAAGGACCTAGGCATATTTTTTGACGACGAGATGACTTTTAAATCACATTACGATGCAATGACCGAGAAGTGCTCTCGTACATTGGGTTTTGTTGCCCGTATCACGAAACAATTCGAAAGACCTACCAGTTTCATTTATTTATTTTGCTCCCTAATACGCAGTGGTCTGGAATATAACTCGGTTATATGGTCACCTTATTATGCTGTTCATATAAATAGGATTGAGAACGTACAGAAACGATGCCTTAGGTTAATATCGTACCGTTTCAACTTAAACCGTACTCATAGGACTTATCCCAAACTTTTAAACAAATTCAAAATAAGCTCGCTTGAGGATCGACGGAATTTCCACGGGCTGCTTATATTGCATAAAATTATTCACTGTCATATTGATTCTCCCCTTCTCTTCTCTAACATTAAATTTAATACCTACCAACGCACTAGGAACCCTGAACTATTTATGATACAGGTTTATTTAAACAACACTTCTTTTTACAATCCTTTAACTCGAATGTGTCGTCAATACAATGAGTTACTAGATAATAATACTGATGTTGACATCTTCGACTATAATATAAATCGTTTTCGAAATAAATTGCAAACTACATTTTTTAGTTGATGGTGGTCATCGTTGTTGCCTTAACTGTATTTTGGTTTTTGAATTTGGTTTCGAATATTTGTGTTACCCTTTTTCTTTTTGTATGCCTAAATTGTAAACTTATGTAGAATAGGAGCATGTACTTTCTTTTTATTCTAAATAGTACACATTCTCAGTGGATTTCAGTCTGAACTTGTAATTGTTATAACCATAAGATGCTTAAGTGGCTGTTATCTGTTATGTGTATTCATTAGGATGGCGCTTCCAGACCACGAGTAATACCTACATTCGTGAGCAATTCGAGGCTCCAGTCGCTGTCTACCTCGCAACTGATCGTAACAACCGGCAAACTGATGCGGTACAGTTCGTTTATAAGCTTCATTATAACCTGTCCGTCCATTCGTTCATCGTAATTGTAGTACACGAGTTGTGTCCACTTGCCCTTTAGCCCTCGTGCGACGACGTACTGACACCTGTTACCCCTGTATATTTGCTCTGTTTTGTCATCTATTTCCCATTGAGGTGACAATGGTATGTCCCTTATTATGAGTGCTGTCTGTTTCTCCGCGTCACTGTAGCCTATGATCTTCAGTTGATGTTCGATAATGGGCATCAGGTTGTACTGTATGCCCTTTTCCAAATCAAAGTCTGAGATCCATATGTCTAATAACAACGTTTCCAGACGAGATATATTATATTTGTAGCTGGCTCTTTGTTTTAACTGAGATAGTGCGATGTCTTCCGTGAACCATAGTTTGTCCTTGCTATATTCATGGACGAGACGATTCAGTGGTTCCTTCTTGATGATGCTGGGTATCCTTTTAATCAATTCTTCGTATATGTTTTTGTAGTGTATTAGCTCTTCGACAGCAGTTGTCGTATCCACAATGGTAACCTTTGTGCTTTCTTTGCTGAAACAATGAAATCTTACATTGATTTTAAATAAAACACAGTCCCACACCTTGGATACTGATAGAAATATTAATATTTTAATAGTTTTTAAATTTTTATATTAACTAGAAAACTATAAAAACGGAATTAAAATCCGTTTAGTAATTTTTCATCATTTTTATTGTTTAGCTGGTCTATTAACGATTGCCCAGGCTTAATAGCTATACAACAAAGTTTCATTCAAATCCGTCCAGTAGTTCCGGAGATTAGCGTGTACAAACAAACAGACAGACAATTTTTTTTAAATTCTTATTCTATTACCATTTCTTCATGGCCCTAAATTTATTTTTTATATACAATGTACATGTAAGCATTTGTATTAAACTATTAAACAAAAACGTTATAAATGTAAAAATATAATACAGATTTCCATTTCCTATGTATTGTAACGTAATACAAGTTGCCCCCGAATCGTCTCGGGGCCAGGAACGGCCTTGTTGGAATCCTGCACCAGCAACTAATTAAAGAAGATTGGAAAGAATGCTATTCGCTATCTCTTATGCTCTAATGGCCGTGTGGTGTCCGGCAGAGTAGAATAACACCAACCCCGTACACTCGGGGGTGTCGTAAAAGGCGACTAAGTTTTCGAGGCATAAGATCTAGAGTCTTTTTAGGCTGGAAAATGGGCAGCAGCGTCTTTCATTGTTATATTTATATCACTGCGATCTCCAACCCGCCTGTCAAGCGTGGAGATTACGGCAATAACCTCCCTGTTCGTGGGAGAAGCCCGAAGTTCTGCTGTGGACAGTTATGGGGTGTGATGATGATGATGCTCTAATGTCAAATGTAGCTATTAAGACCCTTTGCCCTCCAGGAATGGCCTTTCCACTTTTGGAAAAGAAAGAGCAGGAAAACAGAGGGTCATAAGCCAGGATTGACCACTCGGATGATGATGATTCGACCTGGCTGCCAAGCGTTCAGATTATGGCAAAACCCTGTGCTGTTAATATGGGGGATGTCCTGTTATATCACTGTCTAATCATACAAGCGATTGTTAATTTGGAGTTAGATGGTGCAGTGCGAACTTGTCAGAAATCATTATCCTTTTTTTGTTTTTTTTGTCGCTGGCTGGTCCAGTTTCGACTGCATTATCATATGACTTTCTGGAATTGTGGTGAATATAAAGCAGTGAATGACTCAAGGCCCATGTCGAGCAGTGTTGTTGATGGGTAATATAGAAGACCCATACCTAACGCAGGCTTTGCTTAGTTTGGGGCTAGACAGTGCCACTGTGTTACCTTTGGTTCTTATCTCTGTCGTTTTCCTGTTTTTCCTTTTTTTTGGCTGGTTCTGTTTCGACTGCATTATCATCCGGCTTCCTGGAATTGTGTTAAATATTAAACAGTGAATGACAGAACATACATACTCTCATCAACAGAATTGTCTGGACCTAATTCATACTTATTATCTAACTTAGGGATCTGTCGATTTCTTGGTATGTAATGTTGTCTGCATTTCCCAGTACAATTTTCCTGTTTGGTCTATACATTATCATCAGACAATCCATTTGCAAGTGGCCTCATATTTGGCAATGTGGTCGATGCAGTTATCGCAACGCCCTCTGTAAGTGTGCCACCCGGTTTGAAATATCAGTCGAGATCCGGTACCCAATATGGTGGGTGCTAATGAGTTATCCAATTCTAAGCAATTAATCTAATTCTGCCACCAAGCAACAATGCTTCCATTGATGTGTTCCGGTTTGACGGATAAGGTAGCCAGCGCACTTACAGGCATAAGGCATTTCATCTTAGTCCTCACAGTGACAACGCATCTGCGGTTCTGCATTTTTGTTGCCTTGCATGAATCGTAGATGTTATGGGCGACAGTTAACGCTAACCATCAGGTGGGTTGTATGCTCGTTTGTTACTGAGTTGTATAAAAAAATGTTAACCAACGAATTGCTAAGGAAAGCGTCAAGATCAATAACTGCCCAATCGAGGTGTTCGCGTCCTAAGAAGACAATTAACAATTTATTTCTTAGAGAGAACGTAGACCTTAGGTTTCGAATATAGTAAGTAGTTATTCCATACGTTTCTTTCAACGCATCTTGGCCTAACAATACCTTTTAGCTGCCACGACGGGGCCTCCTTCACTGTTGCCTTGGTTCGCTGGGCCGCCGGGGGCCACTGAAGGTCCCGGCGCGTTGGCCGCCGGCTGGCAGGGGATCGCCCGGTCGTCCGCTGGGTCTTCCTGCGTTGACATCTATTACAGAAAAACAGTTTTCAATTAGATACTTACTTCTATAACACTGGAGCGTCGGTGGTCGACCGGTTACAGATCCGACTCGTAAGCCAGAGGTCCCGGGTTCGAATCCCGCTCCGGCCATGTACCAATAACTGTTTTCTGAGTTATGTACATTAGTTGAATACTAACCGATGCTCTTACGGTGAGGGAAAACATCGTGATGAAACCTGCACATTCAGGCGACTGGATGAGTAACCATGATCCAATCTGGTCAGGTTCCCCTGGTAGCAGGGTCATGGAGGTCAGATGGCAGTCGCTCCACTGTAATTACCTGATCTGCCAAATCCTGGATCATGGTCAAGGCGGACCCCGGGCCCTCGTTCTCGAGAGCACAACCGGGACATTAACGCCAAGATGATGATTTTTTTTTTTACTTACTTCTATAACACACCTATAGTATTTCATCGTGCATTTCAAAATTAAACTAAAAACTAAAGACAAAGTAGTGTAAATTAAAAATTCAAAAATTGTTACGTACTTATGGTAATAAGCAGGAACGCGGCAGTGGAAAACAAGAAATATTAATAAGATAATATATTTGAGAAGTGTGATATCGCTAATTATTCTTATCCACTATTGGCAGTGGTCGTGGTTTCATGACGATGTGTTTTATCTGGATAACGCAGCCCCCGCGATGCGCCTCCACTTGTTGCGGTCTTCAGCGTTACTGTGTATCTGCTTAATTGTTATCTAAAAATGAATATTAACTAATCTTCTAATGCGCCGGCATCGATAAGATATGTGTAAAGTGTGATATAGTTAATATTCCTAATCTTCGACCATGTTTATTTATTGAATATTTAACACTTTATTGCACACAATAAAATACATAGAGAAATATCATACATTTAAACGATGTAACATACGTTACATCGCGGCCGTGTGGTGTCGGGCAGAGTAGAATCTAAAGTCTCCGTAGGCTGGACAATGTCCAGCCTACGGAGACTTTATATTTTTAGCCTCGAAAACGTTAGTCGCCTTGTACGACACCCACGAATGTAAGGGGTTGGTTATATTCTACTCTGCCGGACACCACACGGCCAAGAGCAAATTATTGTTTATCAATATAATATGTGCCTGTGATACGTATTTATACAACACAAAGGGGTCTGGCTCAAAGACTTATCGAGCCGAGCGGAGGTTCCTAGCCCTAATAGTTCTTTTATTTACCGGTTTATTCAATAACCTGGTAAATTAATAACCGTTTGGGCGGCCCAACGCTAGTCTTTACTATTTAATCCGGAAATTTGAGCCTTCCTGCTTGTTTTATGTTTATCTGTAGGCTGAATTTATGGGAAAACAAACAGCTAAGGTATGAGATCGAATTAAAGATCAAAAATGTAAACAAATGGGTTGCCAGTATAAAAAAAATAACCCAAATGGTGGATTATTTAAAATCATTGAAATATTGATTAAAATTATTACATTCAAAGAACAATGTTATTTTGTTACATATTTGTGCTGTTTCAATAAAATATGGGTAGTTTTCATTTATGCCATTGGTAATGGTGAGAAATTCTAAACATTTGGTTCGTTGTTACAGTACATTATTGCAAAGGAAAGTAACGGATTGACCGCCGCCATGACATATTTAATTAATTTCTCAAATAATAAAACATAAAATAATATAATAATATAAAATAATATATTTCGCATTCAACAAAACCTAACACAAAATTATCCTGAAAATCAGACGTACACAGAACCACATTTTACACAAAATACCTGGGTCTCTATTTTCGAAATAACAGTTTTCAATTTTGATTATTTGCCTTGAAAATTCAAGATAATTATGCATGACGCTGCTTTTGCTTATTTTTGAAGCGCGTGCGCAGTGTTGTGTAATTTAAATAACAATAACCTGTAATTTAAATAACAGTTACAAGAAATTCAGAGCAAAAAAAAATTTGCCAGTCTAAGTCTTAACCATGAAGATAGTTAACTTTACAATCTTTTTGAAGAATATAGTTACTGGCCCGCCATAGATTCTGTCAATATAATTGATTGACAACAGAAAGAAAAACATTGCCATCCCTTCACGGCTTGCGCAAGTGTGCTCTCGCGCACAGCAAGGGAGAAAAGTTGCGACATAGATACCTACTGCTATGTCTTTCATCTTTTTAGTTTTATAGTTTATTTATTTATTTATTTGGAAGGTCATCAGCTTGTCAAACAGATCAGTACTTAATGCTATAAAACTGTTAGCTAATAATAGAGCAGCACTAATAGATCTAGAATAGTTTATAAACTTAGCGTAGGCAGATAGCCGAGGCAAATTCCTAACCAAACCTCGGCTTTTTCTATATCGTGAATTCACTTATGCTAGCCGTGCAGGTATATCGTTTCAGAGCAATCATTTGACGGCTAGGCGGTAAGCTGGGATTCCGCGCCGGGCTATTTGCAATATCGGTCCATAATCATGGTCGAAGATCGGGCGGGGATAAGAGCGTCGGTGGCCGAGCGGTTACAGTATCCGACTCGTAAGCGCAAGGTACCGGGTTCGAATCCCGCTGCGGCCATATACCAATGACTCTTTTCTGATTGATGTGCATTAATTGAATACTAATCGATGTTCTTACGGTGAGGGAAAACATCGTGATGAAACCTGCACATTCAGGCGACTGAAAGTGTGACCATGATCCAATCTGGTCAGGTTCTTCTGGTAGCAAGGACATGGAGGTCAGATGGCAGCCGCTCTACATTAATTACCTGATCTGCCAAATCCTGGATCATGCTCAAGGCGGACCCCTGGCCCTCGTGCGCGTAGAGAGCACAACCGGGACATTAACGCCAAGACGATTATTTTTTTATAATCATGGCCGAAGATTAGAAATATTAGCTATATCCATAGATAATTTTTTTTTGTATACAGAAGCAGACAGTAGATAGTCTCAATTCGAGGCAAAATGTCACACATCTCTGTAACACACACACACTAATTCAAATGCAGGGACGAAACAAGGCAGCCCAACTGCAGATAATTTATTTTTTACTAAGAATTTCTACTGTATAGCGAACACAAACAATTCTGACTTGTGGGCATATTTATATTGTCATTATAATAAAAGTGCAATGAAGGTGCCAACCTGAACGTTATCACCGTCGTCGTCAGCCTATACACGTCTAAACTACTGGGATATATATCTGCCCTCTCATTGACAGAGAACGTCTTTACATGCAATCTTTTTCTTTACTGAAAAGCCAAATAAATTATTTGAAGCCATATATGAATTTGGTATATAAATAAAAAACATTTTCAAAGGTAAGGTGTCTGGGAATCAAACTCACGCTCTGATACCTACCATCGTCTTTGTGATCTCTCGATCATACATACCGTGAATACCGTGCCCTCTAGAGGACATAGACATGAACCAAAATTTAATGAAAACGATTGGTACATAAATATATTAAACAGGCAGCATATTCTTTATTTTCTTTATTACAACACAAAAGTTTCAATTTGCAACCATGTCTGGTTTTCAGGAAACCTAGAAATACTTTATAATACTTATAAAGTATTTAAGAGACTGGGCGAAGTGGAGGAGTAAGACTTGGTAACCAGACCCTGGCAGAAACCGGGACTGGTCGTTCAGATGATGATGAAGTATCCAAGGTTGTATATTATTACTTATTAGAATAAATAAAGAACATGTGAATTGTGTGTCAGAATTGTAAGCTGATAATTTAGAAGCAAAGTGAGTTTTATTCGAAAATATGTTATGAAAAAAGTATTATTCTAGTGGACATTATTTATTTAAACAAAAGCATATTTTAAAGATATTAGGTATATTTTAATAAGCAATGCAATCCATTAAAAACTGAGGTATTTATTTAAACAACATTAGCTGAATTAAGCGAGATATTATAAAACAATCAAAGTACCATAGGTAAACCACATTTATACAAAATTCTAACCAAATGTAGTGACATAATTATCGATCACATAATTAAATATTTTTCCTTTAAAAATGGGTCAGTGGTGGTGGTGGATGATATCAGCTGAAAGGTATACATATTATTCAATGAATAAACGATTTTATAAATAAATAAAACCAATGCAAAATATAAAGCAACAATAATGGAATGCAAGTTTGTACTTAACTCTGTGCCGGGTCTGGAGCAATAGCTCCCTCTTAGTCTCACGATTGGACCTTTATACTAGCTATCTAGCTGGAAATGTCATTTCTATTCTCATTTCCTAAATTTAATGATAGATAGCTTACATGTTAATTTAATGTATAAATTATAACAATACTTTTAATATTTTTTTACATTATTATAAATTGATTACAAAATTAATTAATCCGGCGTCTGTCAGGTTGGGTCATAATGACCCGCCACATTTTTAAATGCGCGTGTTTTTTAAAGTAATAGTTTGAAGTAGCCATGCTTCTCAGTAGCTGCAGTTAATACCCCACCCCTTTCGGTTCTAGTATTAGCTCAGTCGTTGTACGCTTGTACAAGGACTTACAAGCGGTCAAAGGTCAAACGGGGTAAATACGAGTATGACCCAACAATACGTTCGATGTAACCTTTTTGTGCCAATTACGTTTATGCATTTATTTATTTTGTAATTGATTTACTAGCTACACCTTCTCAAGGAACGTAATTTGACAAGTGTGGGTGCTGTTCCAAAAAATTAAAGGCAAAAATACTGTATTTTTACTGGTTTACCCTTTTTACTGGTTTACTCGGCTTAGAAGAGAATTCTAAACGATCACTTGAACGCCTGCAAAGATGTGTTTCGTTTGCCTAGAGAGATGCGTAAGGCAATAAGATAATTTACTGGAGAACCTTCATAGGGGTCACCTTCTGAAATTCACGGAGTTATAAAACGGTGCCAAATATGTCCTGCCTGTCTAAATTGTAAGAAGATTGCCTGTCTAGACTACATAATTTCTTACAACGGTGGACATGCAAATGTAGATGCTGACTGTGATTAGTTTTAAAATTTCCGTTAAATTTAGAATAAAGTTTCTTAAAGACCTCACATTAGGTATTCTACAAAAAAAAAAAAAAAAAAAAATTATAAATTTGTTCATTTATTAGTAAGATTACAGAAGTTAAATATTTTGTTATAGATTTTATAGAGCTTTCATAAATACCTAGCAAGTTCCTAATATTGATGATTTTTTATTGTTATTCAACAAAATAGATTAATTTGAACATCACTTAAACTGATTTAATATATTATTCCCAAAAAATAATTTAATTAGTAAGAATTAAACCAATTTTAAAATCTTGGTTATATTGACCCACCATACAGTCCTTGTACTGATTTTCTACCATACAGACGCCGGGTTAAGGAAGTTTCTCATAAACAGTACTTAATCTGTTCAAAGAGTCACAATCGTTCAGAAATCCAGGCATTTCGTTCTGAAGTTGGTAAAATGTTTTTGAAAGTATTTTTAAATGTTAATTATTAATAATCGCGATAACTTTCAATAACAATGAAAATTCTAAAATACCTTATATCTAACACACGCGTCATTTTCCAACTACTTATTCTAATAGATGAAAAAACGGGATAGCAAGAATCATAATCATTGTAGAGTGAGCGAACAGAGAATATTTGTAATTTGTGTCTAGTCTGTTATGTCTGTGACTTTATCAGACTTCACACCTATCTTATCGATGCCCGCGCCTTTTAAGATAAGTTAAAATTTAGTTTTAGATAGAACTATGAAGCAGACACATGGCACAATTTTAATTTGCCAAGTACAGTTTCCGAAAATACTGAAATAAAATTAGATTCTCTTCGTTAGTGTCGAGTGAAGTACCTTGGATACTGGTTTGGAGTGTGTTCTAGCAAGGTAAGTGTAGATTAAACGTTTCCTTTGGATAGGTTCCATATCTTGTCACGGTTTTATTTCTTCCCGATAATTCACTAAGAAATATGTGTCTATAATAGGACCACGCTAAGTCCGAATCGACTGACAGTAGTAAAAATTTTAAAATGTGGATATGGCAATAATCTGTCCTTGTCAGTCCTTTTTGTAAACATTCAGATTCAGCTTGAACTTGTACTTTTGGTTTGACTAAATTATTAATCACGCTGAAAATTATCACTCTCACTTCCTTTTTAATTGTTTTGCAAATTATTTCATAATATTTTTCATAACTCACGAAAATAAACAATCCTACAGATATCAAATTGTTTGTTATGACTTTTATGTTGTTCTATTAATTCTAAAAAAACCTGTCATAAGTTGCCATACAGAGATTTTTTTTTAATAAGTGATTCGGACTTAGCGTAGTCTTATTATAGTTACGCTCTGTGTAAGATGTGTTATAGAAGTAAGTGGTCTAATAGGATGATAATTTTGACAACTCACTAATTCTTTGTCCTTGGCGCACGCCTATGAAGTGTCGTGTTTGAAAATGTACTACAGATATACTACTATAGGTGTGTTATAGAAGTAAGGTTACATTTGCATCCACTTTTCTCATGCGCACTGCAGAGGACCGGAACTCTCTGCCTGAGTCATTGTTCCCCGATAAGTATAACCTTGGGGCCTTCAAATCAAGAGTGAATAGGTATCTTCTAGGCACGCATCTTCGACCTCATCGTCGCTTTCCATCAGGTGAGTTGAGGTCAACTGCAAGCCTCTAATTAAAAACCGTTTTTCTGTAATAGATGTCAACGCTGAGAGATTCGAGTACTGGCGCCCAGGCGATCCCCTACCAGTCGGAGGCCAACGCGCCAGCACCCTCATGGGCCCCCGACGGCCCGGCGAACCAAGATCACAGTGAAGGAGACCCCGTCGTATCAGCTAAAAGGTATTTGACGATCTGAGCGGTTCAGTTAGTTAACATCCCGGGAATCGAAGCCGGTCCCGGGTTCGATTCCCGGCCAAACAGAAATTTAAATGATGAATTTTAATTTCAGTTACGGGTCTGGGTGTAGTATGTGTAATAAGTATGTATTTACAAAAAATTTATGTAACTAAAGTAAGGCCACTTTAACAGATCACTTTTGACAGCTGTCATCACTTCCTTGCGTCTCCGACATAAAGTTCATTTTTGCGGTCGCGCGGTTGTGGCTAATATAAAACGAACTTTATGTCGTGGAAATAAGGAAATGACGACAGATGTCAAATGTGACCTAATAAATTGGTTCTTCTTTAGTTATCAGTTATCTAACACCCATAACAAAAGTTTTTTTTACTTTGGGGCTAGATGGCGCTGTGTGAATTTGGCCAAGCATATTTATTTATTTTTATTTATTATTGTTAGGCCAAGATTCTGTCGAATGTCAATTATGACATTCGACACACGACATTGTCATTTCAGAGTTTTGAAAGCGCTTCTTTCCTAAGTAAATCAATAATCATCTTCGGTTGTGTTCTCGTTCTCGCACACGAGAACCCGGGCCCGCCTTGACCATGATCCAGAATTTGGCAGAGCAGGTAATTACAGTGGATCGACTGCCATCTGACCTCCTCGACCCTGATAACACGGGATCTTGACATGATATATTCAGTCGCCTGAATTTGGAGGTTGCATCACCTATTTTCATCTAGATGTTTTCCCTCACCGTAAGAACGTCGGTTAGTGTATAACTCAGAAAAGAGGTAGGTACGTGGCGGCAGTGGGATTCGAACCGGGTACCTCTGGCTTAAGAGTGTTAGAGTTTTATATCTTAGTACTCTCGACAGATCACCGAGCTAAAGTTATTTAACATGTAAGCATTGTGTCCAGACAATTCAGCTGATGAGTGTGTATGTTCTGTCATACACTGCTTAATGTTTAACACTAATCCAGGATGACAGATGATAATGCTGTCGAAACTGGATCTTAATATTATTATTTTTGTTTACGTGTGTTCATACAAACTTTGTGTAACCTTATTTTTCTCTTGTAGGGTTTGACCTTTTTAATGTATGTTTGTACATTTGGCCGTTAGAAATGGATTTCTACTTGTTAATATTATAAACAATGCAATGAAAAAGAAAAATAATAAAATAACAAAACACCGCCATCTAGCGGCGAATTGTGTGCTTTTCGGTTTAGCTGCTTTAATTTATATTAATAACTTATATTCAATTAGTAAACACTCACACAAAAGAAAGAATGAAAAAGTAAATTTAGCATGGAAATCGAATCCCCATAAGTCCAGACAATGAGGTCATGTCCAAATTTTTGAAAATTAACTTTTTCATTATTTGGCTTAAATCACATTAATCTATGATACCACATGAATCTGTAAATAAATTTTCACGAAATCTCTTAAACCAAAGAATAAATATGCGCTAAAACTTTGTAATTTTGCATGAATGATGTCTCGTTATTCGTCACTTTTGTAAACCTTAAGTCGTACGAAATAAAGCACATATTTCATTGCGTTCGACATTTCATTCAAACTCTTATAACTTGAGTATAATCAAAACGTATTTCAAAAAATTATTCAATTGCTATGAATATTCTATTAAATCGACTCGAGTGTGTAAGTCCAGTCATTCACTTCTTAATGTTTGACACAATTCCAGGAAGCCAGCAGCAGAAGCCAGCGAAACTGAATCACCTAGCAAAAGGTTTAAAAGAAAAGCAGTCAATGCTAAACATCAGAAAAATGACGGACAAAGGTAAGGTAATAACAAACAAGCCGCTGGTGCTGGGTTCCAATACGGCCGTTCCTGTCTGCGAAACGTCCTCTTCCGTTTCAAGCACTTCGAGAGTAACTTCCTCATCATCTTTCAATTCAGCTTCAATATATGAAGTGGCATACTGTTATGGTAGAGCCTTAAGTCATACTTTGTACAACGGCTTAACAAAATGATTACACTGTACCGCAAGCGTGCACTTATGTACAATCAACATCAGATTTATCAGTGAGGCTGGCAGATTTCTTCAAACTGGTATATTTGAAACTTTAGCAAATAATCATAATAATATAACGTCACGGGGTGCCAATAGGCTCCCGGGAAGAGTTTCATCATCACAGCCCATAATAGTCCACTGCAGGACTAAGAGCCTCTCCCACAAATGGGGAGGTTATTGCCATAAGCTTGCGGGTTGCAGATCGCAGTGTTATAAATATAACAATGGCAAACGCTGCTACCCATTTTCGAGCCTACGGGGACTAGATATTTTGCCTCGAAAACGTCGCCTTGTACGACACCCGCGAGTGTAAGTGGTTGGTGCTATTCTACTCTGCCGGACACGGCTGAGGCACGGGAAGACTTTAGCACAACATTATAAAAATATGCTTACAGATAATTTAGTTCTACTGAATTAGTAATGCTGCACAAACTCACATCCCCAAAAACGGCTTCCCCAGACTTCGCTCCGGAACACGGTGCAATCTGCCTGATGGTAACCAACTACGGCAGTCTTCTACCATCAAATGAGAACTACCCGTTTACAAAGGGGTTACCTGTGAGGGCTAAACCCCCGGTAACCAAATGTTAAAGTGTTTTATTTCCACTAGTACCGAGTATAAAGAGCGTCGGTGACCGAGCGGTTACAGTATCCGACTCGTGAGCCAGGGGTCCCGGGTTCGAATCCCGCTTCGGCCATGTACCAATGACTGTTTTCTGAGTTATGTACATTAGTTGAATACTAACCGATGCTCTTACGGTGAGGGAAAACATCGTGATGAAACCTGCACATTCAGGCGACTGGATGTGTAACCATGACCCAATCTGGTCAGGTTCCCCTGGCAGCAGGGTCATGGAGGTCAGATGGCAGTCGCTCCACTGTAATTACCTGACCTGCCAAATCCTGGATCATGGTCAAGGCGGACCCCGAGCCCTCGTTCTCGAGAGCACAACCGGGACATTAACGCCAAGATGATTTTTTTTTTAATTTTTACCTAGTATCCAGGCAATACAGTACCCAAAACTCGACGGCATTCCTAGTAACGGTTGATGAGTTCCACTGTCCATTTCCTGACTTCATCATCAGATCCTGATTTATCTATCATAATATTGTACTGGTACAGGAACTGAGTATGTGTGCAAACTTTCATAAGGATTGGTTTAGAAGACGTACTTGAAAAAGCTGTCACAATGTAAAAATATGACTAAGCCAGAAAATGACGTCCGTCGAAATTGACTTTTCAACAAAATGACCTGCCTTGCCAAAAAGGTAACTAATCGGGCTATTTTCATAAAAAACTATAATTTTATACATTGTGTTACTGACTTACATTAAGAGCGTCGGTGGCCGGGCGGTTGAGTATCCGACTCGTAAGCGAGAGGTACCGGGTTCGAATCCCGCTGCAGCCATGTACCAAACTCTTTTCTGAATTATGTACATTAGTTGAATTCTAACCGATGCTCTTACGGTGGCGAAACCTGCAAATTTAGGCAACTGAATTTGTAACCATGATCTAATCTGGTCAGGTTCCCCTGGTAGCAAGGGCACGGAGGTCAGATGGTAGTCGCTTCACTGTAATTACCTGATCGCCAAATCCTGGATCATGCTCAGGGCGGACCGGGCCCTCGTCCTCGAGAGCACAACCGGGTGATTAACGCTAAGATGATTATTTTTTTTACTGACTTACATAGTTTGCCAGTAACAATTAGAGATAAATCTTATATCCGGTTACTATCCGGTATCCGGCGTATCCGGCCTTAATTTAATATCCGGCCAGATACCGGATAGCAAAAAATGTATGAAAAGTACATACAATATTCATTTTGTACATCGGAAAATGTAATCTTAAAATGATTAATATTAATTTAGGCACTGTTGACTGTTTAAGTAGTAGGTCAGCAAAAAACTATATATTTTTGTAAAGTTAATATAAGGTAATAAATTATTATAAATTGGATTAAAATAGATACGAATTGCTCCTACATTCAGAGGTAGTGTGCCATTTCTTTTATCTTTAGCTTATTATGAAAATATTTTACTGCGCTCTGGTCCACGATGCTGGGCGCTAATGTGGAAGCCCGTATTTCGAATCTACGGAACCGTCCGAGGTCAGAGGAATTGTTCACATCAAAGTTAAAATTATTTATTTTAACCGAAGACTGAAAATCACGTAAACACATACAGTGGTCTAATTTTCACAGACTTGGTCAGGGACTGTATCCTGTGGATTATCCGGCCACCGGATATCTGGCTATTCGGCCTCCGGATATCCGGCTATCCGGCTTATGGGATGGCCGGGTATCCGGTATCCGGTATCCGGCCAAACAACTATGCGTTTCATCTCTAGTAACAATACAAAACCGCAGCATTCTCTACTGGACTTGCATCTACTAAAAATGGTACATCGGGTGGATTTATGAATTATGATCAGACAGAAGGTATCTAATAGTATTAAGTAGGTCTAGTCGCGTACGTATATTGGTATATTTTGTTTGATTACTACGTACTATTTTACATTAAAATTGACTTGTATTTCTATCAGTACCCAAGAAATAGTGCGGTATGATTGAAAATCAAAATTAATTATCCTTATTTCAGAAAACCGAGCACACCGGCGTTCGAAGAACTGATACAGTACAAAATCAAATACGAATGTTTAATCGACATGTTGTCCATGACCTTCACGAAGTATCAAATAGGTCGCCTCCACGATCATAACTGCGACGACAAATTATCAGCGGAAGACTTTGTTCAAGCTCTCTTAATACAAAAAGAAGGCTACAACTACATGGTTACAAAATCCAAGCTCGAAAGAATATTTCCGCATATATCTGAAGTAGATAAGTGGGTCTCGGACTTTGATATAAAAGAGGGCATACAGAGCAACCTGATGCCTTTTATTGAATACCAACTGACGAGCTTAGACTACAGTAAAGCGGAGAAACTAACCGTATTGGTGATAAGGGACATACCTTTATTTCCGCAATACGAATTGGATGACCTAAACGAGGAAGTATACGGAAGGAAAAGGTGTCAGTTCGTCGTCGCGCGAGGGCTTAAGGGCAAGTGGACACAACTCGTGTACTACAAGTACGATGAACCAATGGAGAGACGGGATATAATGGAGCTCTTAAATACGCTGCACCGCATTGGCTTGTCCGTTGTTGCCATCAGTTGCGAAGTAGACAGCGACTGGAGCCGAGAATTGCTCACGAATCTAGGTATTAGTCCAGGTCTGGAAGCGAAATCCTCTTTCCAACACCCGAGAGACCCATCCATTAACGTGCATATCTTCTATGACTCACTACAACTCATGGTGAAGGCACGGAACCATTTCGTGACTCACGGGTGGAATTATGACGGCAAAATGCTGACGACGAACACTTTATCCAAGATGATGATGAACAATAAAAGCGGTTCATCCGACGATCTCAAATTGAAACCTTATCATATAGAAGTTGGTTCTAAGGGAGATAAGATTGAGTCGATCACTGAATTGTTTTCGACTAAGACAGTTAAAGCAATCACAATTTATTCTATGACTGAATTGGACAACGATCACTGGTTGGAGTTCAAGTTTATGATCGAGACGTTCAGTAAGTGGATTAAAATGCAATCAAAGACTATTACTGCTTTGCTGTTAGCCAAAAATCTAGTTTTTGCACAAATTAAACACTTTTTCGATAAGTTGAAGGCCCCGTCCGATAATAAGGCCGTTGAAAATAATCTTTCTCAGATTCGAGAGGGGATAGTGACTACCAATAAATCTTTATTAAATATCCATACCGAGTTGTCAAAACGTTTCCCTAAGGATTTCAAGAATGTACAGGCCGAGCGACTCAACCGCGATGGTCTGTCCGAATTCTTATCGCCTTTGGCAGGCTCGACTTTCACAGCGGTTGCGTTTAAAAGACGACTGAGGGAGTATTGGTTGTTTGCGAAAAGAGAAGAGAAATCAGCTGGCAATAATAAAGATCGCATTCTGACTGAAGCATTGAACATCGTAATGGAGCGTGTCACACAGTCGTTTGTCGACCATCCTCCCCTGTTCTCGGTATTGGTAAATGGCGAAGTATGCCCGAGTACATTAAATGCCGATTTTGATGATAATGATTTGAAATATCTCGCCGGCTATGTTGCTTCAAAATTCATTGACAAATACCCGAACATCGGTGATAAAATGAAACTGCTCGAGCCTCAGCAGGGTTCGGTTGAATGGGTACATATGCTGTGTAAGCAGAAAGCCATAGAACCCTGTGATTATTTAATAGACTTGGTCAAAAAGACGGCAAACGTAACTGAAGTAAGCAATAAATTTGGTGCCAAGGTAATAACTAAAATCACCGAAATTGTACACCCTCGTATCATTAACATGATCCCTGACTATCAATTTGATAAATCTGTGACTTACTTTACGGTTAAAGCGTGGGCATATATTAGAACAAGAAAAACTAATCAATACATATATTTTTTGGATTCATGAGGTTAATAAGGTCTTACAATTTTAAAGTACCTACCTCATGAAACCCATGTGGGTATGGCAAATATATTATATAAACCAATAATCGAAACATTTAATTACAAAATGTCTATTAAATGGTAAAATATTCATGACAGTTCAATTCGTCAACACTCATTGCATCTTATACCTATATGGAACATTATAATCATTGATTATCAAATAAATGTGGTAATGTTATCATCCTGACTTCATTTGGTTAACTGGTCGCCACGCAGAGGTCCCGGGTTCGATTCCCTGCCGAGCAGAAATTGAAATGATGTATTGTAATTTCTGTTACGAGTCTGGATGTAGTATGTATAATAAGTGTTAATTAAAAAAAATAAAAACCCATAACACAAGATTTGTTTACTTTGGGGCTAGATGGCGCTGTTTGAATTTGCCCAAGCATATTTATTTATTTATTTATACGTTGAAGACGGATTGAAAAGGAAGTGTTTTTTAATTCAAGAAGCAAGTCTGATAATTAGTAATGCCGTTCGGCTAGCTCCCTAATCATTATAAAAATTAGCCAGGTATTTGACTGCCATCTTAGATGATGGTAAGTGACGATGCGACCAAAGATGGATCATGCCTGTCTAGGAGAATTAAAAGAATTACATGTTTCGAACTAACCGCCAACAAGTGGCGCCATCGGTGTCCAAAACATGAAACTGCAAGATGAGTAGGACGAATCTGGTGAAGTTGAGTTGTGAAATTTTGTATTAACATAATTAATGGAAATAAACTGTAAAGAACTACAAATCAAGTTCACTGTGTTTCGCTTTAACAAAAACTACTTCAGAGGGCTGAGTGTAAGTTTTGCTTTACTATTGCGTTTGCGTTTACGTGGCTATGGAGAAGATACTGCATTTATAATGATAATAATAGATATTTATTTCAGAAAGAATCCATATCAGTTAGGTACAAATTAGCTTAATTATAATTATAATAGGTACATTTATTTATGATACCCCGACCCTGCCACGCCCGTCGCATCTACACTACCCTACGGCAGTATGCAGTTGCAACCAGCGCCGCAGCTTCGGAGAATCCCACCTGTTGGCCAACACGTTCACGATGACATTCGGACTATCGCAAGACCGCCGCAACAGCGATGCGCACCGCTTGCGTATGATGGTGGAAAAGCAATCTGTCCGTGCCTCCGCAAACATCGCCGAGGCACTACAGTATCGCGGCAGTCCCAATAGCACCCTAAACGCGTTGTTGTACTGTACACCCGCTGTGTAAAGCTGGTCCACAGACTGCACGTATAGAAGGTCTGGCCGTATGCTTTAAACAATGCAATCTTTACCGCATTACTACACCGTGCAAATCTACGGGCCAACATGTTGCACCGGGCAGACAGCGCCCTGCGCTCCCTCTCAATATCGTCACAATCGGATAAATTCTCAGTAACCCAGTGACCTAGGTATTTAACGCGTTGGACTTTATGAAGGGGAGTGCCTCCCAGACTAATTTGCGGAGTGTTTGAGTACGATTTCGAGCCTGACTTAAACACCATAAACTCACTTTTCATCGAGTTGTACCTGAGTCCGGATTTCTGCATATGTCTCACAAATTTTGAGCATTTTACGAAGAGCACTAATCGAAGGACTCAGCAACACCATATCGTCAGCGTAGCTAATGTTGTTAATACATACACCATCCACGTGACATCCGATTCTGGTGCTGCTGAGCTCCTCGATCAGCCTGTTCATATATAGGTTGGAGAGGCGTGGCGAGCTTATACCCCCTTGCCTTACTCCACACTCTAACCCGTACTCCGCAGAGTGTACACCCGCCCATTTGACACTATTTCTTTGCTTACTGTACCAGTATTTAAGCAAAGATACAACTCCGTCATCTGCACTGGTGTCCACCTTTAACTTCTCCCATAGTAAATCATATGATACCAAATCAAATGCTTTTGACAAGTCCAAATAGCAGGAATAGACAGGCATTTATGTTCTACAAGTTTGCGTTATACATTTTTTCATACTAATTTCCACGTAAACGTAAACTTACACTCAGCCCTCTGACTAAAATAGGTATACTAAATTTAAGTTCAATTGAATGCTGGAAAGTGGGTCATATTAGAATTGTAAGATTTGACGCGAACATACAAACAATAGAAGTTAATTAAAAGCTGCTCAAGATGTTGTTGCTTAGCATCTACCAGTTTTTTTTTTTTTTAATTCTTGCACTGTTACGTACAAAGGCGGACTTAAAGCTTTATAGCTTTCTTTAGCAGTCAACCGAAGAGTTGATAGTATGAGAAATTACAGGGAATTATCAGTTCTGGCTCACGATGAAGCCAATTGGCATGCATCAAGCATCATTTAAAGTAAAGTAATAGTAGTTTATACAACTGTCATATAAAATGGGTATTAAAACATGAGTGTCTGTTTATGGTGATAATACTATTTGACACGAGTGTTTTAATACCTAATTATATACAGTTGCATACACTACTTTATCTACACTCATATTTTCATGTTAAAATTTCGTACCTATAATTTTCTCAACTTTGCTGGAAGTAAGCTGCGAGTCAGTTATGTTGTATCTACACGCCGAGGATATCAAGCGGCGGGAAATTCACTTCACTACTTTCACATTTATCTATTTATATGCTTCTAATAAGAAAAAACATTCACATATACAAATTACAACAATTAGAAAAAATATAGGTACCGTTTAGCGAGAAAATAATTACACACAAATATAAACAAGAAAATTTTAATTCTGAATTTCTTGAAGACATTTAGCTATTCAGCCTACATTACGCCGTGTCACGGCGCCCGACAAAAATTAAAAAAAAAAAAGTGTTGCATAATGATTAAAAAGTTTTTTTTCGATACAGTTGAAATGAAAATAGTATGGGAAATGCTGTATCCAAAAGTAATTTTCTAAAATTTTATAGATTGGCGTGAAAAAAGTGTATCCATAAACAACTGTTTTCGAATATGTAATTGGAACACTACGCTATGAGTGTAGATATAAAAGCTTATGCAACTAGCTACTATTATTGCACTAACTTCCAAGGCATAAAAGTACAAAACATACAAGACAAAAAGACAAGACAACAAGACAAAAAGAAAAGAACAAAATATATTAACCAAAAAATACCGTGCCGTGGAGAAGTGCAATGGGCAGCACTCCGCATAATGCCACGGCAGACAGAGTGGCACTGGTTTTCAGTGCGCCCCATACTGGCAGATCCATCCAGAGGTGGCAACATTCTCCGTACAATACCGAACTGATGCCTACTTGATATAGAGGGAACTGTCTCTGTTTCGCCAAATGTCTGATTTTTTGTTGAAAAAAATTACTAAATTTACAGCTAGTTGTTTAAAACAAATTGTCTACATGAATGAAGCCGCTAGCAGATCTAAAACATTGGGTATACGTGAGAAACAGGTGCCTAAGTATCAGAGATGAGGTTCCGAGGCCGGCCGAAGAAGCGATGGATAGACATCGCTGAGTCGGATGCGAGGGCCAACGGCTTACGATGCGAGGACATCTAAGACCGGGCGAAGTGAAGAAAAAAGAGTAGGAAAGTGGCTTCGGCCCCGACCGAGTTGGTATTGGCCGTTCCGGTGATGATGATGATGTTATGATGATTGTTAAATATCTAATGCAATAACGAATTTGAATTGTGCCTCTTATAGACTCGAGTCCCATTCCGGGAAGCATCCAGTACAAATTACCGTTATGTCGTCGCAATTTGATCTTGCAAACAATGTTACTCGTAGTCGCTTGGAACTCCTTTAATTACTTGTTTCACTACGACGCTAGACAGGATGTTTCCATTGCCGTACGGGAGATGACGCATTAAGTTTAAATACCCCAACTTATATTTTTTTTTGTCACATACTAAGTAAGCATCCCACCTGATAAGCTGAAGTCGAGGATGGAATAAGCTAGACTATAGGTACCGTATTCACTGTGATCTTGAAGGGGTTCAGATTGTAATTGCAAGTGTGTAAGAGCGCGGATCACATATGATTCATAAAGAACAAAATATGATGATGGCTTTAAAACTACAACAAAAACTGAAAACGAAATAACAATCGGCAAATTTTTATAAACCTATTTTATAGTACTGATAAGATCATAAAGATGTGTCCCCCTCTCATCATCATCTTGGCGTTTTGTCCCGATTGCGCCTCCGCGCGGCACGCGAGGGCCAAGGGTCCGCCGAAAGGTCCCCCTATAACAGCTTAACCCTTATACTATCCAGGCATTTTTTATGATTATACTATCCAGGTATTTGATCGCGTTCTCACCTGGTGGTAAGTGACGATGCGGCTGAAAATGGAGCATGCCTGTCTAGGAACAGCCTTTTCACTCTAGCCTTGAAGGCGTCCAGATTATAGTTATCAGGGAACACACTCGCAGGCAACGCGTTCCATTCCTTAGCCGTTCGCATTATAAAGGTTGAACCAAAGCGGCTCGTGCGGGTAGCTGGAAGATCCACGACATAAGGATGAAGCACTCGCCCGGATCGCGTTTCCCGATGGCGGAAAGGGGCCGGCGGAATGAGGTCATGCAACTGTTTTGCACTCTCTCCGAAATGCATCCTGTAAAAGACCGACAGACACGCAACCCTACGCCGATGCTCGAGGCTCTGCAGCTTTGCCTCAATCAATTGCGGGTCACAAATTATCTTCTTTGCACGTTTGGATATGAAAGTATTCAATTTAGTAGTACATATTATGAAGTTTAAAGCAAAACTGTAACGGCCTATTGGACAAGTTAACGAGTAATAGTCGACCAACTTATGAAATATAGTTGGATTTACAAACATTTTATATGTAAAGGTAAGTATGGAAATAAATTTGTGTAGCTTAATTTGTAACTTTGCAAGCGCCGATTCTCCAAGATGCAACCGCTGAGAACCGGCAGACCAACTTTCTTCAATATGAGAGATATCATTCAAATAATAAAAAAATCACATTTGTACACTGCAACCACAGTACAACTAATAAATATAAGTGTACTCGTTTCCATCTATATTACGCATTCTTAAGCACTAGCTAGAACTAGCTGGCGCCCCAACAATTTTGTCAATTGAAGATCGCTTGAAATAGGTGTTTAGCAAAGAGGATATAAACACTGGATTCGTTATACTGGATAATATTGCATTTATCAATCGTTTTCAACAATTTTATAGATTTTAATAAATTATTGCAAACAAAACAAACATCGATTTGACTGTGTGAGTTCGTTTCATGGACGCTAGGATCAAGAATGGCCGTAATTCAAATATTAAACGTTTGAATAAAAATATTTTTTGTACATTTCTTTTAACCTTTAAAAGTTAGGTATGGTTATAATAATAAACTTTTTATTTTTGGTATTGGCGTTATTTGGCGGCTTGACGTCACTACTACAATCCTAAAGATTTTAAAAAGATTTACCAACATTGTGCGAGCGCCATCTATTGATGCTTTTTAACACCAACTGACAATACCTACTGGAAAACTGCTCATTTTCCTGATAGTCTATATCGTGATGCTCAGAAGTGAACCTTAGAGCTGTAGGATACAGTGGAAACGCATCGAGTACTAATTGGCAACACTTCGTTGGTTGTATTCGGTCGATGCGTCCATTGTTTACCCACTCTTTCGTTTTGTGCACTTTCCGTTCTATTTCCTATCTGTTTGGACGGGGTTTTAAGGCTTCCGTAGTATATATCTTGTACAGTATCGCGATGTCCGACTGTCTTGTTCGCGCTTTAACTTAGAGACTGTTGGAACAAGAAAGCTTCACATACCTAGCTATGTATAATGGTAAACTTGGTGTTGCTGTCCCGGTTACGCTCTCATGCGGAGGCCCGAGGTCCGCCTTGACCACGATCCTTTCAAATTTATGTTTGCAGTGATATTACAGCTGTAACTTTAAGTAATGTCCAAATAAAGTTTCGCTTCGTTTGCCATGATCGCCACGCTTAGCAGGCGAGTTGGCGATCGCAGTAAATGTTTTGCTGCACAGAAGGATGCTGCTGCCCATCTTCCGGATTTGTCCCTTATTCGCCTCTTACGATACCCACTGAAAGAGCTAGGGTGGTGTTATATGTATGTTATGGACCAAGTGAGTAATCCGGATATTATTCATAATGCCCGGTCAATATCAATCGCCGTCCGCTATTCAACCAGTGTGGACGTGTTATTTGTTGCTCTGTGAGTTTTGTGAATTTATTTGTGAACTATTTTGTGATTGGTGGAATTGCTAATATTCAATTCCTTATCCCTCTTGTGGTGTTCTTACCTGATGTTACCTCCTCTGGGGCGGTCCTAGAGTGGGACAGCTACTGTGTTGACCGTGGAACGCACATCATTGGAAAAAATACAACGCGGCCCGCGTGGGGATTGGAACCGGGGACCTCCGTGCCACAGTGCAGTCAGCCGCCGCATACACCACCGCGCTACCGCGCACTTGGCCGGCCGCGGCGAAAAAGTCCTTCACTTCGAGCGCACGGTTACGTCACAGCTGCGCCGCCGCGCCGATGCATTGCACCGCCGCCGCCGCGTCGTATGACTCACTGGTACCTACGCTTCGCTTATAACAACTATTGGGTATTGTTGTGCTTTGCTTGCGCGCTGCTACTAACATAGGCGTAATGATTTGTTCTGGCTGCCAGCTTGAGTTGCTTCCCTATGAGGACTGTCTGCGATGTATGGTTGAGTCTTGCGGTAAATTATACCACCTTCTTTGCTGTATTAGAGCTCCTACTGCGGCTGAAAAAGCAGACTGGGTATGCCCCGAATGTTCTATAGCTGCAAGAAAAGTCGGACCTAACTGTAATATAACTGTTGGCACACCCACCTCCTTAAAAAATATTACAATTAGGAAGAAAGCCGTTCCTTTACCTGTACCTGTCGCTGGCAAGGAGATCATCACGACTGTTGATGAGTCTATACTGCAGTCTTTGAATGGAACAATCTGATGACATGACTCTCGACGGTCAAGACAACTTAAATGCAACTGTTGGTATTAACAGTGGTGACGACGCCTACTTGATTAACTCGTTGGAGGTTCAGGTTCTCCGTCAACAAATGACCATGTTGACGGAGCAATTAACGGACGCAGTATCCGCCATAGCCCAGTGCCATACGGCGCTCACTCTCTGTACCGATAGGTTAAAAACTACCGAGGATCGTCTCGAGAGGGCACTTAGTAGACAATGTTTGTGCCAATGTGCCCCTGTTTCGAATGTGGACGATGTGGAGAATAGCCTAGACAAGGTCAAACCGAAGCGGGTGCGGAAACGGAAGAGCGAGAAACTTGGTACCACTACAGTTACTGCTATTCCAGCGATAAAGAGCTCTGAAGTTGACAAAGTGAGTGATGCGCCAATATCGGTGATGCTTGATGAGTCCACTGTCGCGCCTGAAGATACGCACACTCTACGAACACCAGTCGAACATCCTCCTGAGAGCCCTCTGGATTCTCCCACTGATTCCAGGGATGAATGGAAAGAGGTGCGCCACCGGAAATCTAGGCGTAACGAATATATTCGCGGTACCGCTGGACCTAGCATCACCACACTAAAAGCCGTGGAGCTGCGAAAGCAGATCCATTTGTGGAACATGATTTCGGAAGCGGATGAAATTCGCAATTATCTGCGTCAATTATTTCCGGATGCACATTGCACCGTAGAGGAGCTGCGACCTAAAGGCGACTACAAATCGTATAAAATCTCCGTACCGGTGCAGTATTTCGAGCGGTGTTTGTCAGCTGACGTGTGGCCTGACAACGCAAGGGTAAAATCTTGGTTATTTCGGAGACGAAGACGCAGCTCTGAATCCATTAAGGCCACAGAAACAAAATAACGCAGTTGGATGCATTAATATTGCATACCAAAACGTGAGAGGCCTTAATACCAAATTGGTGCATTTCAGAAACAGCTACTAACAACAAGCTATGACATCGTCGCTGTTACTGAAACATTTCTAACTGGATCAGTCGACGACGCCGAAATTGTTTGCGGAGGTTGGAGCCTGCTGCGCCGCGACCGCGCCACTGGCCGCGGTGGTGGCGGGGTGCTGCTGTCGGCTCGTCCCGGCGTGTCGCTACAGCGTCGGCGGGAGCTGGAACCGACAACGGTGAAGACCTTTGGGCTTCGTGCACCATTGCGAGTGTCAGTTGCTACCTGTGCGTTGTGTACATTAATCTTCGTGCTTCCGTTGATGAATACATGAACTGGTTTTTAAAGCTTGAGTCAGTTGTAGAGACTTTAAGGGGAATTATCATTGTTATGGGTGACTTAAACCTTAACCCTAACCACACAAATAATGATGTTTTGTGTTATTATAATTATTTTTTGACTGTATGCGGTTTGACAGAGATGAATAACGTGGTGAATTCGCATGGAGGTAAATTAGATGTAGTGCTGGTGTCGGAGCGCGCCCGTCGTACGGTACTAACCGAAATAGGTGGAGGAGGACTTGTCCCGCGCCGTGACGCATACCATCCACCACTAGACATTAGCATCACATTTAAAATCAGGTGCCGGGCGCGCTCTGAAATGATTGAGCCGAGCAACATAAGTCGATGGGAAGACTGGAACTTTTCCAAAGGGGATTATAGTCTCCTATATAGTCTTATATCGGTTATTTCTTGGGATGGGGTATATACGTCTCCTAATGTTGATGACGCTTTAGACTCTTTCTACCGCATTCTCTACGACATCTTTGACAAGTGTATACCTGAAAAGGCTAGATCTACTTCTGCAAATAGGACGTTTCCGGTTTGGTTTACATCTGATCTAATTAGGGACATCAAACGCAAGGCAGTCTTTCATCGCCAATGGAAGGCTCGTGGCTGTAAAGAGTCTTATGCTCAGTTCGCTTATCTTCGAACTCATATAAAAAAACGATCCCTACTGGCGTATAGTACTTACATTCGACACATTGAGAATAGGATTAAGGACGACCCCCGTGCGTTTTGGCAACACATAAGCAGTCTCAAATCCAAGGCTGGCTTTGAAACTAAAGTCACCTATGAAGGCAAGTGCTTTACTGGCAGTGGGGCAGCGCAGGCATTTGCCTCATTCTTTGCTAGCGTATTTCTACCCGATGTTCCGCTTCTTGATTGCGAGAAGATCGGTTCAAATGATAAAACTGCATCTGCCAATTATATTAGTATCACGGAAATTACTACCAAGGAAGTTGAAAGGGGCATAAATAAGCTCAAACTTTCGGTTGGTCCCGATCATGTACCTGCATTTATAATTAAGGGCTGCAAAGATGTGCTCGTGGGTCCTATTTGCCATATCCTTAATTTATCGTTGTCCACAAGTGTTTACCCACAACGCTGGAAAACTACCCGTGTCACGCCAATTCCTAAGCCTGGTGATGCATCCGATGTTACGAATTGCAGACCCATAGCGATTCAGTCGTCTTCGGCCAAGCTGTACGAGTGCATTCTCCATAAACGTATATCTTCGCAGATTAAACCATATTTGTGTGAGGCTCAGCATGGGTTTAGGTCAAATAGATCGGTTAATACCAATTTAGTGACATTGGTCAACATGATATCCGAAAATCTGGATCGGGGAGCTCAAGTTGATGTCCTTTACTTCGACTTCAAAAAGGCGTTTGACCGGGTGGATAATGATGTGTTGCTGGGTAAGCTCTGTGCGATTGGTTTATCACCACAGCTGCTGCAGCTCTTTGCCAGCTACATGTCTGATAGGCAGCAGTACGTTCGCCATGGTTGTTTCCTGTCGGACCCCTATCACACACGTTCAGGTGTAAGCCAGGGCTCTGTGCTGGGTCCGCTTTTATTTAATATGATGATCAATGACCTGACATCTGTTCTTAACTCAGCTGAGGGTCTGCTCTATGCAGATGACCTCAAACTCGTTCATGTCGTGGATACAGTGTCAGATTGTAATTCCTTGCAAAATGATATCGACGCGGTAATGAAATGGAGCGTTGAAAACAAACTTCTCTTCAACCCTGATAAGTGCTGTGTGATGTCATTCAGCAGATCTAAAAAAACGATAATTTCTCAGTACAAGCTTGGCAATGATGTGATTAGGCGCGTCACGTCGGTCAAGGATTTGGGCGTCACATTCGACTTCCACGGACACATTAAAGACCTTGCAGTGGGGTGTTACAAACGGTTAGGTTTTGTTATCAGGAACGCCAGAGAATTCCGTGATCCCGCTGCAATCAAGCTAGTTTATATTGCCTTGGTTAGGTCAAAGCTGGAATCGTCATCGATAGTGTGGAACCCTTACCAGTGTACTTACGCCTTGCTTCTGGAGAAGATTCAGAAGGCATTCCTTCGTTTTCTATACAAAAAAATTTATGGGTATTATCCTTTCTTGTACCCGACTAAATTTCTACAGGGGTTCCTAGGCTTTAATTCTCTAGAGGTAAGGCGTGATTACTACCTTTTGGTGATGGTTTGTCGTATTTTGCGTGGTGAGTCAGACTGTCTTGACTTGGTGTCTAGAGCGGTACGGCTATTTGTGCCTCCAGTTCCCAGGGTTCAACTCAGACCACGCCAGCCCTGCCTACTCGCTATTCCCGCGGCCCGAACCGTTTCGCACGCCAATTCACCCATTATTCGAGCCTTGGGTATGCTCAACGCGCTCCTGGCATCGGCACCCGAGTGTGACATATTTGCTTGGCGATGGATGGAAATGTGCAAGGAATGCCTGAAGTACTGTGAGAGGATTAATGAATGAAAATATTTTATAATAGAAACTGATAAATCTATAGCTTTCAGTGCATTGGTTATTACTGTAATACTGTAAAGTTGTTTTTTAAATAAATAAATAAATAAATAAATAAATATGCATAATGTTAAGTCGAATCAGTAAATGTAATTAATATTATTTATAGTTCATTATTTATCACATTGGCCGTGTGGTGTCCGGCAGAGTAGAATAGCACCAACCCCTTACACTCATGGGTGTCGTACAAGGCGACTAATGTTTTCTAGGCAAAAGATCAAGAGTCTCCGTAGTCTGGAAAATGGGCAGCATTTTCCATTGTTATATTTAAACACTGCGATCTCCAACCCGCCTGCCAAGCGTGGAGATTATCGCAATAACCTCCCCTTTCGTGGGAGAGGCCCTAAGTTCTGCAGTGGACTGTTACGGGCTGCGATGATGATGATGATGATTTATCACATTGCCCGGTCATTATGAATACTACTACGAAACTGTTAGGCAAACTGATGATTAAGATACATTAAGGTAATAATGCACTAATGTTGCACTAAAAATTACTGGGTTTGCACAGCCATTTATTCCGAAATATAAATTTATTCGTTTCTTTCACTCGCGGGCTGCTGTTGCGGCACGCTTGCTTCGCTCGCGTGCTAGCTCGGTGGTTCATAAGAACTAACACGCTTGTCGCTTCGCTCCTCGCAACCTAACCCTCTGAGACAGAACGACATTTTTGATAGATTCGGTTTATTGACAAATTTTCAATTCCAAGAAGTCGATACCCAATAAATGGGGTGACATTATTTACAATACACGGTCAATTTTATTATTTCTAATAGTTTTTATCACATTGTCTACTCACATTGGGCATTACTCATAGTGCCCGGGTATTATAAATAACGCGCTATTGCTTAATCTTCCTATAATTAAATATGTTAAGACAGTTTGCTCTGGGGTGGCCTGACCTGTAACACAGGTTTCCCTAGTTCAGGCACCAGTCCCCACAAATATGTATACGTATCCATGTTGTGTTGACTTAATAATGTACCTAGTTTTCTAACAAAGTATGTATACGATGTTGTGGAGAAATAATTTGATTATTTATTTCTTATTTATAATCACATTGCCCATAACATATACGTTTGCATTATTAGGGGAGGGTATCACTCGCTGCCGACCCCGTATAAACTTTCTCACTCCAAAATTTGACTTTGACTTTGTTCAATCCTCAGATAAAATGTCTTTAAACTATTTAGCGAATAAAATTATTAGGCTGTTTATCGGTTAGTTAATCAGTCTAATTTTCAATGGTAATTTATTTCATGGATAAATATTTAAATTACGAACAGAATATTTAAATTCTGCTAAGTCAACACGAACGTTAGAGAAGTGAAACAAAAATATCGCTTACACAATTGTTAGAGCAGGATAGACTAACGAAGCTGTCAGTGGCAAGGAGGTGTCGTTTTTGAGGTTATTCCACAGAGTAGATTTACCTCACATTAGAAGGCAGGCATTCATTGTTGTTTTCATTTATTTTATTTGTAGTTTGATTGGATAGTGGCTTTATATTTAGTGATTTAAAACGTAGTGATTACCTTGTATTGCAATATATTGCAATGGAAAATAAAAAAGAGAGCGATCTGCAAATTTCACAACTTCCTTTCTGACTGTTGAAAAATTAAAAAACTTGCATTTCGTCGTATAAACGCTAACCGTATGTTTTTGTAAGGATTGAACAATCGGCATTTACTGATTTAGTTAACGCAATAGGTGCGTTACATTTTTTTTATACCACCAAGGCTACAAACAAGCTTATGGCCAAGATTTTAGAGACGTTGCTTATTGGAATCAGCAAGTTCCGGTAAAGTTGCTTGTTGTTTACTGGAATTACGAAATCCGGAAACAACGAGACTTTGCTATCTCTCCCATTTCCTGTTACTATTCTTTAAACCCTTGGAAAAATTCAACAGATTAAATGTGGCAGGAAATGGAACTTGCTTTTTTAAATGCTCTTATAAGAATTTTTAATTTGTCTGGCATTGCTTGCTTGCGCCTTGGATAAAGAACTGCAAAAATGGCGGCGAGGGAACCTACGGGTTACCGGGGTAAGGTTCTCTACTGGAACTGAGTTTGGTTTTGTTTTGTTTTTTTTTTTTTTTTTTTTAGTTTTGGCAAACGAGCAGACAGCCCATCTGATGATGCATGGTGAAGCATGATATCTGCGGTTCTCGCTTAAAGGTTTAATTCCAAATGCATTGTGACGGTGAGGATGAAAGCGGTGTACCTATATGGGTATGTCTCTAAAATTTAATTTAAAATAGGAATGAAAATGGAAATATTCTGTTTACAAGCGTATTGTAGGGACAACGATCTGGCCTTCACTCGGTGGGACCCACGGAAGAGCAGCGCTGAGGCCTCGACTCCGGCTCATGCTGAGTGAGGTCCTTTTGTTCATTGGAGGAGGAGCCACAACACGGCAAAGCCTAGTCGACAGTTTTATTGTATTGGATTGAGGACGGTTTATTTAATTAATTGTATTTTTTTAACGGAAGACGCAGCGTGGTTAGGCTCTCACACGGTGGCCCGACGACCTGGTAAAGATCGCAGGTACTAGCTGGAAGCGGAAAGCACAGGCACGGGCTTATTGGAGATCTCTGGGGGAGGCCTTTGCCCAGCAGTGGGCGTCTTCTGGCTGATATGATGATGATGATTTGCTATAATTAATATGTAATTAATATGTTTTTTGTATACGTTTATGCTGTGTTGTGCTGTCGAGTCAGTAATAATCGATTGTTTATTTATTTATAAAACATTTCTCTTGTCATAATATAAAGGTACACAGCCCTAGTACTTTTAGAAATTGTGTATTCGAGTGATAACAGGTATGTTAGAGGCGGGATGCCAAATATGATATTCTTAGGGGGCCCACTGTTCGGTTCGGCACTGTATTTCTATCCTTCACCTATCTAATGCGCTTATTAACAAATTAGAAGCAAAAAGCGTGAGAGCAAATCAAAGTGGAATGTATGGCTCATAAAATAAGGTCCATTTTTGTATTACGGCCATTTTTTTAACACGTGATACAAAAATGAACATTATTCTATGATCAAAAAATTTCACTTTGATTTGCTCACACGCTTTTTCTTCTGAATGTAGTCAAATGTAATAAGCGCATTAGATATACCCTACACCTACTTAATCCCTACCTACCCTTTAATTCTTGGTTATTATTATAAACCTTCTTCCTGAATCATTCTATCTATTCCTGAAAACCGCATTAAAATCCGTTGCGTAGGTTAAAAGATCTGAGCATACAAACATACATACACAGATACATAGGGTCAGACGGCGGGAAGCGACTTTGTTTTATACTATGTAATATACTATGTAAAGATTTAGTATGATAGAGTTATTTGCTTAGTAGACTTAGTTCCCTGTAGGTACCATGTGCAATTACCTTACGAGCATTACCACCAGGAGCTGTCTACTCGTTTAACACTGCATTTCATAAAAAAAACATAAAACGTACAAAAACGCTATATACTGAACAGTCATCTCTAAAAAAAGAACTGACGAGCTTTATGTACTTGGCACTACCTTTGTAGCATTAAAATTCTTGGAATTCTTAGGATATCACATTTTTCATCACGACTCCCGTAAGCCGCGCTTAATCTACGTTCGAGGGAACAACGTCGTAACTTACAAATTCAAATTATTGTGCGAAAGTAACACGAGAATTGGCCTATTAGGATTTCCTTATATCCGCTTTTTTTTTCATTCATAAGATAAAATGAAATTACTGAGGAAGTGTGCTGTATTTAATTAAAGACTTATTAAATATTACCGACCTGAGTGGTTCAATTGGTTAACATGCCGGTCGCCACGCAGAGCTCCCGGGTTCGATTCCCGGCCGAGCAGAATTTGAAATGATGAATTTTAATTACTGTTACGGGTCTGTAGGGTGTAGTATGAATAAGCACGTATTTAAAAAAAAGTAAGTAGTTTATCAGTTATCTAACACCCATAACACAAGCTATGCTTACTTTGGCGCTAGATGGCGCTGTGTGAATTTGTCCAAGCTTATTATTTAAAATAAAAACTTTTTGACTTCAACAAGTACTAACATAGTCCACGGACCCCCCCAACGACCTGTCGAGCGCTCTGAACCTCCTCCGGGAGGCTCAGGTCGACCCGACACAGCCCCTCCCTGCCGTTTCAGCGGCCCCCGTAGGCCCCCAATTGCAGTCCACAGCAGCGGGACCCCCTTCAGGGGTCACGCTATAAGTTCTCCAGTGTACGCTCCGTAAGGAGTGACGCTGAGCGCACCCCGTCCCTACGGGGTGTAGCATCCGATGAAACCTGAAAGGCCCTTCCGGCTACAGGTGCTCCCAGGGGGTGTTTAGCACGTATGCGCCTAGGTCTTTTTTTTGGCGAGTCGTGCATAACCAGCTGGCCGGCCGGCTGGTACTCATGAGAGTTCACCTCCTCCCTCCCAACCGCTATATCGGAGGGTGCCCATTTCCTTTGCGTTGGGCGCAAAAAAATAAAAATAAAAAAAAAGCTTCCTAACAAGAACAGATGAACCGATTTGAACGCGGTTTTCTCTATTTAAAAGCCAATTTCATCGAAATTACTCTTAGCTTTGTTTTATTAAATTCGGTTCTGTAGTTTAGAAAATATTTGAATCAATGTAAAATTGGTCAAGGCATATCGATTATTACTCTTCTTACCCATTACCTTGACTTGTTACATCTTAACCAACGCGATGCTCGGAACTGCGTCCTAATTATAAATAAAATAATAATCTTGGCGTTAATGTCCCGGTAGTGTTCTCGAGCACGAGGACCCGGGGTCCGCCTTGACCATGATCCAGGATTTGGCAATAAGGTAATTACAATGAAGCGACTACCATTTGACCTCCGTGAGCCCGCAAACCTGACCAAATTGGATCATGGTTACACATCCAGTCGCAGGTTTAATCACGATGTTTTCCCTCACCGTAAGAGCACCGGTTAGTATTCAACTAATACACGTAACCCAGAAAAGAGTCATTGGTGGGTCGCAGCGGTATTCGAACCCGGTAGATACCTCTCGCTTACGAGTCGGATACCCTAACCACTCAGCCACAGACGTTCTTAATTAATGTACTATAATAACATGATTTAAACCTATCATGCCTAAGAACGAGCTACCAAAATAGACTCGGCGAAATGCAATTTGGCGCGGCTGTTTCTATACACAAACGGTTAATTGCTTCTCTTGAAATAGAATATCTCGGATGAAAGGGAAAGGAAAAGCAGGCTCGATACGAACATGGACCCGAGAAAGGGCTATATACCCTATAATATTTCCAATTTTCTAACTATAACATTATATTTTAAACTATCGCGGTTATTATCACACATATTAAGAATATAAACCGCGGTTCTGGCTATAATTTTTTTATACCACTTAGTGACAAACGAGCAGACAGCCCTGATGGTAAGTGGTAACTGTCGCCCATGACGTCTATAATTCAGTAGTAGTCAGTAATACCAGTGAAACGATAGCTGCCTGACCTCCGTGCCTCTGTTAACAGGGGAACATGACCGATTCGATCATGGATACACATTCTGTCGCTTGAATTATTAAACTTTACTTGTAGTACAAAGCGAAACGCGCGTAGTAGGGGTAGGGGTCCCGCGGAAGACCAGCGCTGCGGCGCCGTGCTCATGCTGAGTGAGATCCTTTTATGCCACTGGGAATAGATACTCGTAAACTGTAGGCAGGTAGGTACAGTTATTATTGTTATTCCTTTATTCTTTTTCATTTTTTATTTTTATTTTCAAATATCATCATTTTTATTTTATGTTGGTATGCTTAGTTCGTTGTTTTTATGTTGTTGTACCTAATTATCGTGTCGTGGTGTCTACTGCAATATATGTTTTCTTTCTTTCTTTCTTTTATCGACCGGGAGGGCCACAGCACGGCAATGCCAAATTATTTAACTAGTTTTACGACGATTTAATTTTGTGTTATTGTAAGTGTGTGTTGAAATTTGTACCTATGTTTTTTTGTTGTTTAAATGTTGTGTTGTGGCGTCCAGTTATACATATAATAAATAATTTATTTATTTATCAATGTGCAGGTTTCATCACAATATATTCTCTCGCCGTAAGAGCATCGCATGGTGTTCATCTAATGTAAAACAACATAACTTAGAAAAATCATTTGTATAGTCAGCTGCAGAGCCAAATTACCCCCTCAAATTCACTCTGCAGCTGACTGCACATAGTGGCACTGGGGATCGTACTCGGTAACCTCTCGCTTACGAGTCTGACTCACTAGCCACTGGGCCGTCGACGCCTTACCGAGTGGGCATGGGCAAGGATGTATACCACCTCCACATTTTGTGTTCTTTGGTCATAATGACTCATGGTTTTAAACAGTACCCCGGGATAATTCAGTGGAACGATCTTAGTAACGTTTGAATGATAAGGAAGACCCATCTGCAGTTCGTACTTCGTGCTGTAAGCATTGGGTACGTACAGCTATTACTTTAGCTAGATGCCATGATACTTAGATACTCTTTAACGTGAAATTCAAAATTGAACATGTCTATTTTAAATTCGAATTTCAATTAAAATTAATAAAATAATCATGTTGGCGTTAATGTCCCGGTTGTGTCCTTGTTGTCTTGCGAATGAGGACCCGAGGTCCGTCTTGACCGTGATCCAGGATTTGGTGATCAGGTAATTACAGTGGAGCGACTACCATCTGACCTCCGTGACCCTGCTACCAGGGGAACCTGACCAGATTGGATCATAGTTACAAATTCAGTTGCCTGAATTTGCAGGTTTCATCACGATGTTTTCCCTCCGTAAGAGCATTGGTTAGAATTCAACTAATGTACATAACTCAGAAGAGTCATTGGTACATGACCGCAGCGGGATTCGAACCCAGTACCTCTCGCTGACGAGTTGGATACTCAATCGCCCGACTCTTAAATTGATATTAATATTTTCAATATCACGCTATCAAAGCCAATAAAATTTTGTAGACGCGATCCAGAAACTAATTGTAATTTTCGTTAAAATAGAATATCGTTTCAAAGTTGCAGGAGATTTAAAATTTTTTTTGGAAATCTTGAAAGTCGTATAGCTTTGAAATTATGTATTTTAACGAAAATCTGACAAAGTACGTGGACAAGGCTCCATCAAGTCAATGTGGGGAAGTCCAGCAGTGGACTGTTGATACATTAAAACTGTACTAAATCACAAATTGGAAACAATTCCTGTAATTCGATATTATTACATCGCAATCATCGGTAAATCTATTTGGAAACCGGATATCCGCCGGCTACCCGGCCCAGACAGTGTCAGGTATACTCGGGCAATTTACTATCCATTTCATATACCTATAACAGTGCAGATAGCTCTGTTGTGTAAATCCCGGTTTGGAGGTACGACAGGTTACGTCTATGTCTTGTTACGCCATGATACTTTTTATTTACAGTTCGTGATATTTTCTCAATTTTAGTGAATTATCACCTATTCGGAAATGGTCCTTTAAAAAAATGGGAGCTGTCACATAAAGGTTTATAGTCTTTGGGTCGCTGTAAACGCCATTCCATCTCTCTCTCTTGTCTCCAACCCGCCCGAGCATGGCTACATGTATTTCTAATATTGTGCGCTTTTAATAAGAAAGGACTAAGTACCCTGAAGCCTTACATTTTTTATTCAGTCCGAGCCTGGACCCAACAACTTCTAAGTAAAAATTCCCAGTAATCCCAACTAGCGCTGTCGTCCGGGTTGAAAATGGGGGACCTATTCTTCCCAATTGTCACTCGGGTGACGAATCTTCCCAGCTGTCCCTACCGTTTTGTGTCAGAGGCGACGACTGGGAAACTTTTCCAGTGACATCTTAGGCATTCTGAGTCTTTTTTAACATGAAAAAGCCCGTAGTGACAGACAATGGCACTCGGCGGACAAAAAAGTGACAAACAGCTTTTCCAGGTTGACAATTTCAGCACTGCATGTCTGTAATCCGGCATTATTTTTCAAAATAGCGACCGGGGTAACGTAGATTAAATTGATATTTTTAATTACAATATAACAAGTGGACCCGGCGCGACTTCGTTCGCGTACACCCATTTTACCCCTACCTACCTTTGTTTTTGCTTATAAACCGTTGAAAACCGCATTAAAATCCGTTGCGAAGTTGAAAAGGTTTAAGCGTACATAGATACATATAGACAGACGGCGGAAAGCGTCTTTATTTTATACTATGTAAAGATGATAAAGAAACTGCTATCACCATATTGTCTGTCCATTTGTGTTTAGGATTCCACACAAAAGAGATACGTTGCCGAAATACACCAACCATGTAAAAGATCTATCTCTGCGAGAAGATTCAGAAAAATTATAGCAAAGTTGTACCTATACGGGAATAAATAATGGCCTGACCATTAACTTATAAGAGATTCACGGAAGGGCTCCATTTATCATAATCATTTCAGCACACTGAATACCAATGGGCCACAGCATTAAGATGGTTCGAGAAATGAAAATCAATGAGAGTCCCAACAAATAAGTTGTTTTATGTTTGACTGGATGCTTAAGGGTGCCCTTGGTTAGAGTAACCGATTCGTAAGTGAAAGGTACCGGGTTCGAACAACAATGACTTTTATCTGAGTTATGTACTTTAGGTTATCAATGATCACGAACCGATGCTCTTACGGGGAGGGAAAACATCGTGATCAAACCTGCACGTTCAGGCGACTGAATGTGTAACCATGATCCAATCTGGTCAGGTTGTCACAGAGGTCAGACCCCAGTCGCTCCACTGTAATTACCCACCTGATTTTCGCATTCGGTTTCGCATCCTAATATTTCCCAAATTAGTTTTTAAGGTAAGTATACACAAAATATTTATGGATACAATAAAATATAGGACGAATATTCCTCGATAAACTGTTTTAATCTTTAAATTATTTATACTCGGTATAGCATAAAGAAAATCGTAGTCACAATTTCGCAACGGGGAAAAATATATTATTTGTAACATATATTCGAATAAAAAGAAAGCTCCTTTCCCAATAAAAATCTCTTATCCTGGAATAAATCCGAATGAAAGGCTTCCTGATGAGTTGTATCTACATACGGACAAACACGTTAATTAATTAAACACAAAATAACCGCTCCATTCAGAAGTATTCCTCTTTCGGCTCATCCGAGAAAGTAACTCTATTTTAGATCCATTTTCCCGAAGATCTATTTTGACGATCTGAGTGGTTCAGTTAACATGGTCTGCCATGCATCTGCATGGCAGACCATATTAACCAACATGGGAATCTTCCCGGCCGGGCACAAATTGAAATGATTAATTTTAATTTCTGTTACAGGTCTGGTTGTAGTATGTATAATAAATAGGTATGTATTAAAAAAAGTATATAAGTAGTTCATCAGTTTTTTAGCACCCATAATACAAGTTTTGCTTACATTGGGGCAAGATGGCGCTGTGTGAATTTGTTCAAGCATATTTATTTATCATTTATATATACTTACTCTCGCCAAGTTTCGGAAGAAGTCTCCAGTTTCGCGCACGTTACGAATAAATAGCCACGAGAGTTTTAAAAACTAGAACTATACGGTACATTATAGGACACATTAATCTAACTACTACTAAAAATACCTACGCAGATGAAAGCTAGTCTTTAACAGGGTCGTCTACCCATGTAACCCTTTCGAAACCATAGCGAGTCAGATAAAATTGTTTTCAAATACCTGTTGTGAAGGGTCAAATGACGTTAATGTACAATGCAAGAGCATAAGTGCATGAACACCTTAAGAATCATATTCCTTTGCACTACTGTGCAATTGTTAAACAGTTTTTATAACATTCTTGAATATATTTTTTATTAATAAAATACCCTGGGGGTAAAGTGTGAGTCCTTTGGGCATGAGGCTGTCCCTATAGCTCTCCTCTTTTAGCAAACCGATTTTGGCTAAATATCCACCAAATGCCGTGAATATTGCTGTAGAGGCAAAGGAAAATTTTCTTATAATTTCCGAAGCACTTTTGCTTGCTACAAATGGTGACCATTTTTGATAATGGCGACAGAACACAACTGCAATATCACTACACATATTATCGGGTTTGTTACAACGGTTATGTAGTGAAAGTGTAGTGAATAACCACGAAAGTCTTAAAACCTATACAACTGTTTCGACGGTACTGGCAGCGACCATTCATAAAGAACATTACTGAAACTCTTACCAGCTCAAATCCAAACAAAAAGCAGGTCACCAGCAGACGGATAACGACGTAACTCATACATAGTTCGTTTACTTGATTGAAGTATTCCGGAGGGCGCACTTAATCAAGTCGAAGTCGAAGTCGCGTGTCTCCCCACTTTTTGCTTGTTAAAATACCTGACCGTTGTGAATGAACGTGGTCGGAATGAGCGAGGAGAGTGAATGAAGCGCTGTGGGGAGCGCAATTAGGTTTTTATCCGGTTTTTACCAGTTTCTCGCCCACAAAATGGATCGGGATTGCGGGCCGATTGAAAGGTTGTCCGCCAGTGTTGCTAAAGCGCTTTAGACGATTTTGCGCTTTTTTTTTAAATATTTGGTGTTGGTTTTAGTATTGTCGGAACAGTTTTCATACATTTAGTGGTTCGAACTTGTACGTTTAGCACCGGTTTACGAAGGGTAAATAATTATAAGTCTTTCGTCGCATAATGTCCCTTCTAGCCATGCATTTGACCGCCATCTCATCTGGTGGTAAAAGACGATAGGGTCGAAGATGGAGCACGCCTGTCTGCGAATAGCCCATTCACTCTAGCCTTGAAAGCGCCCAGATAATAATGATCGGGGAACACACTCGCAGGCAACGTGTTGCATTCCTACCGTATATGTTATAAAGATTACAAAGCGTGCGGATAGCTGGATGATCCACGACACTAAAGGTTAAATGTCCGCCTGGATCGATTTCCCGATAGCGGACAGTGGCTGGCGCAATCCAGAAATAAGCTGGCAGAATCCAACAGGTGAGATTTCAAATGCCTGGATTATCTAATATACAAAATTATAAAAATCAAGCGCTTTTCCTAAGGTGTAGCAGCGCGTTTAGGCTTAGAAGACTTGGCACCACTGCTGGCCGTTCGCGTTTGTCTCCTTTGACAGTGAGAGGGTATTGATGAGTGTGTTCGGCTTTCAAGGGCTTTGTTGCTGACAGTGCACAGTGTAAGTGGACATGTTGGGCTTTATTAGTCAACTCAATATTGGTGTCCGGCAGAGTAGAATAGCACCTATCCCTTACACTCGTGGGTGGCGACTAATGTTTTCGAGGCAAAAGATCTAGAGTCTCTGTAGACTGGAAAATGGGCAGCAGCGTTTTCCATTGTTAAATGTATAATACTGCGATCTCCAACGCACATGCCAATCGTGGAGATTATGGCAATAACCTCCCCGTTCGTGGGAGAGGCTCTAAGTCTTGCAGTGGACTGTTATGGGCTGTGATGATGACTTTTATGTAGTTTATTCTGTTAGGTAGTGACTCGAGCGGGTCAGCAAACAAAAGGTTTTCTACTGTTATCAATTTCTTGCCATGCAAACGGTTAATAAGAGTTTCCTTAGGTATACAGTTCAAGGACAAGCGAGCAGACAGCTAATCTGATGAAAAGTGGTAATTATCCCTCATGATAACCGAATAAAAAAAAGTTATCTTAGCGTTACTGTAGGAGCATTGGGTAGCATTCAACTAATGTACATAACTCAGTAAAAATCATTGGTACCCGAATGATCATGGTTAATCAACTGCCTACATTTCTTAAATATTTTTTGCTATTTATTGGGTGTATAGGTACGGAATTATCGCGACTTTACAGGACACCATACATCAAAAGGTTCATACATATTTTTTTTTTACGTATTACGGCAGTTAAACAGGTATACGGGCCACCTGATGGAAAGTAGTAACCGCCGCCTATGGACATCAGGAACACCAGGGGCGCTACCAATGTGTTGCCCGCCTCTAAGGAGACCTCTAATATACCGCTCGAACGATCCCATGTCATAGTCCAAAGGAAACATTGTGGCTAGGAGTTCATTTCACACATTAATGAATATTGTAGAAGCTCAGGCTGGTGCCCTGCCACCGTAAATACTAGGTTATGATATTCTTCAAACTCAAACTCTCCAACGCAAGCAGTTGTTTGCAGACAAGAGACAGATATGGCGCTGGTACCTATTCAAACTCCTCAAGGTAGAAAGTCAAACTTAGGTAACTTTGCCCGCGACTTCATCGCGTAGACTTGGAAATAGGTAAATTTCTTAGTCAAATTGGGGCATGTAAATTGTCGTTACTGCATGAAAGAATAAATTAATAAATAACTGTTTGGCGAAATTTTAGTCAAATAAACCTATAGTTATAGAAAAGGTACTTATCTAAGGAGCGTTGGTGGCCGAGTGGTTAATGTTTCCGACACGTAAGCTAGAGGTACCGCGTTCGAATCCCACTGCGACCATGTATCAATGACTGTTGTCTGGGTTGTGTACATTAGTTAAACGCTAACCGATGCTCTTACGGTAAGGGAAAACATCATTGTGAAACCGTACAAGTTCACATTTAGGCGACTGAATATGAAACCATGATCCAATCTGGTCAGGTTCCTCTGGTCACAGAGGTCAGATGGCAGTCGATCCACTGTAATTATGATGATCTGATCTGCCAAAATGTGCCAAGGCTGACCCCGAGTTTGTTGATTTGATTACTGTTGTTTAAATGGTTAAATTTATCTAGGCAACAATAAAGTTGTTATGTATTTAGTTAGATCATAGACATATATTACTAATCTAGATCTAGATAACACTAAATATGAAAAGGCGATTTGAAAAATTATATTTATCCTACTTCCTACTGATACTCAAATAAGTTCTCAAATGAAAAATATATTTTCATGACATTACTACATTTTATCGCGTGTATAGTACTAACCAAGACCATTCCAAAGAGCCCAAACAAGATAGGGTTATCTTGTTGCATGACCCTCTTCCGACTCCATCATCAGACCATCTCCATGGAGTATATTAATGCAACTCCATTTACTCTCCAGGGAAAACCTCTCCAGGTAGTTCATTCCACAACCTTAATTGTCCGGCTCTGCCTGGCATTGTCGGGCACGGTCCGGTCGTGGTTGGCGTGGGGTGGGTTTGCTGCAGCCGTGGGGCGGCCAGTGTGTCACTGTGTGCTTCCTTCCTACTTTCCTACCCCCACTCCTTTTTGACGATTGAAAATATTTAATGTCCTAATCAATAAAGAAATTTTGAATTTAAGTTTAGTTGCGTTCAGTGGTTTCTATGACCACCTTCCGACTCCATCATAAAACAAGCTCCACGGTACCATATTAATGCATTGTCATCCCAGTTACATTGGTATCCCCATATTGAGCAATTGTACACCGGGAAGTGCATCAAATTAGGCTTGCAAGATTTGCCCCGAACATACAGTTACATACAAACATAGCAAGTTACATAAAAGCTTGTAAATTGGTCTCTGCGTGACGACCGGCATGTTTACCAACTGAACTTCTCAAGTCGTCAGGTCAACAATCCTTCTATTCTCAATCAAGAAGACTGTTCTCAATTCAAATGTCAAAGGAGACTGTATCTAACTTTTTCCTCGGTGGACTGATTTTATTGGAGTTAAAGATTTTCGATCTCATTCAGCCAATACTCGCTTCATCAATACGGAGCTGTGAGCGGATCGAACCAGATAAAACCGGTTATCGGGAGCACCTGCCGTCTGGAATATTTGGGTGATTGTTTTAATTCGGTGCGTTTTAAAAATAGATACAAAGAAGCTTTAGGATCTGATGGAGGTGGGACGTGTTTTAAATAACATTAGTGAGGATTAGGAGGTTTATTATTTAGAGTGTTAAGGATGCATTCGTTTTTATTGGTTATCTTGGCTTTATTGTTCTGGTATTGCTCTGGCACGCGAGGGCCTGGGTTCCGCTTTGACCATGATCCAGGATTTGGCAGATTAGGTAATTTCAGTGGAGCGACTGTCATTGGACCATGGTTACGCATTTAATCGTCTGAATGTACAGGTTTCATCACGATGTTTTCCCTCGCCGAAAAAGCTTCGGTTAGTGTTCAACTAATGTATATAATTCAGAAAATGGCCGCAATTGGCTTCGAACCCGGTACCTCTCGCTTACTAGTGGGATACCTTAATCACTCGGCCACCGACGCTCCTTTTGGCGTGTGCACTCTATTGTGGGTATAGACCTAAAAGGCCTATTGTCAAAGCCAAACCACTGCAAAGACATCATTGCCAAATGATATTTTTCCATGAAAATCCTATTCTCTCTATTCTAAACTCCGCAATCGGTCTTTCTTTGTCCAAATTATCTGTTTTTATCCAACTGCAACCGAAGGAGGGTTATGTTTTTCGAGCGTATGTATGTCTATTTACTGGATACATTTCAGAGACTGCAGTGGAACTGCCCAATCTAATACCCCATCTTTCTTCCACCACCAAACGAGGAGAGCCTCGGCGAAATGACACTGTTTTACAGTCGAAATTACAAAGACTAAAATTTATTGTACGAACCGCGATGGTACTCTCTGCCAGACTTACTGTCATTTGATAGATACAATCTGGGAAACTTTAAATCCAAATTAAAATCTCCTTTTTTAATAAGAGTGCTTCACCAGACCACAGTGTTGCTTAATATCCCACGATACAGGCCTGTCCTAGTGTGGAGGCCATAATGACCTTTCCATTTATCTGTAACACTAATTGATATACTGAAAACGTGTAACAACATAAATATTAACTAGATTTTTTCAATAAACTTATTTGTATTTGTATTGTATATTAGACATACCAAACATCCTGTAGTCCACGCGAACGAAGTCGCGGACACAGCTAGTTTAAAAATAAAATAAGAACAGTAATTTTTACACAATCTACAATCCTGCCTATAACAAGCATCTTTTGAAGCAAGGGCAAAAATTCCCTTTCACTGTCGACTAATTTGAGATATCGATAATGGTACCAACGTAATCAGACTGATGGTAATAAATTTAAAAGGCTCGTTAGCTTGGTATTAATACACTCGATCGTGGCATTCGTGGCACGCCTACTTACGCCCTTAAAAATAAGTTGTTTTCCTGTCATTGTCATTTATTAATTTTTTTATTAAACTCGACGGAAAAAGAGAAGCGTATGTATGTTTGTCTGTGGCATAAAAATAAGTTTGTCCCATGTAAAAATAAGATGACGTCATTACTCCCCTCCTAAAGAACCGCTGGTCCAAATTTTTGTTTGGACATATAGGTATAAATCATAAAAAATAATCATCTTGTCAATCAATCAATAATAAAAAATTCCCGGTTGTGCTCTCGCGCACGAGGGCTGGGGTCGGCCTTGACCATGATCCAGAATTTGGCAGATCAGGTAATTACTGTGGAGCTACTGGCATCTGACCTCCGTGACCCTGCTACCAGGGGAACTTGACCAGATTGGATCATGGTTACACATTCAGTCGCCTGAATGTGCAGGTTTCATCACGATGTTTTCCCTCACCGTAAGAGTACCGGTTAGATGTACATAACTCAGAAAAGGATCATTGATACATGGCCGCAGTGGGATTCGAACCCGGGACCACTTGCTTACAGTCGAATCCCGTAACCACTAGGCCACCGGTGCTCCTATACAAATATAAGTATACACTATGCTTGGACAAATACACACAGCGCCACCTAGCCCCAAAGTAATCAAAGCTTGTGTTATGGGTGCTTGATAACTAACTAACTAACTACTCATTTACTTTTATTTAAATACATATTTCTGTTCGGCCGGGAATCGAACCCGGGACCTCTACGTGGCGACCGGCATGTGAACCACTCAGGTATATTGTTTTCCAGATTATCCGTATATCGGATGATCCGTACGCCGATTATCCGATATCCCGAACGGATTCAACTATTTTCACGCAGTTTTATTTATTTTAAAGCATGTTTAACCGTTCTGCGATTGTTTCATTAAAATCCGTTCAATAGTTTAGGAAATATTAGACCTTTGTCTTTGTCGGGGGTTTTGTCGATGTCTGTCGGGCTGGCTATTTGTAACTTCGTCCGCGCAGTGTTCGGTAAAAAGGCTTTGTGTCACAGTATTCCAAATTCTACAGTAAAAACAATAGCACTATACGTTTATATGACTATAATATAAATATGCGAAATGTACCAATGATTCTTTTTTGAGTTGTGTACATTAGTTGAATGCTAACCAATGCTCTTACGTGAGTGAAACCTGCACATTGAGGCGACTGAATGTGTAACCATGATCCCATCTGGTCAATTATCAGGTCAGATGGCAGGTGACCATGACGCATGCAACTGCGTCGAAATATCGACGTAAAAACAATACTAACCGTGTAACAAACTGGATAATATGTGTATTGAAAATAGGAGAAAAACTAGTAAGGATCGATGTCTTTTACCTACACCCGTACTCACAAACAATTGATTATTTATTAATATGTGTTCTGAGCATAGAGAAAAAATTTTCTATACAGAAGCAGAGAGTACATTTTGGGTTTAAATATGAGACAAAATGTCACACATCTCTATAACACACACACTAATGCAAATGCAGGGACGGAACAAGGCAGCCCATCATGAGTTATATTTTGCTACGACTTTCTACTCGTAACGAACACAAACAAATCTGACTTGTTGTTCGCTCCAGATGACTATGCAATATTTTTAAGCTTGTCCTTATATATTTTAATATTGACATTATAATAAAAGGAAGGTGTCTAGTGAATCAAAGCCATGCCCTGATACCTACCACCGTCTTTTCGATCTCTCGATCCTACATACCGTGAATCGGCAGTGCTTGCTTAAGCAAAAAGGAGGGTTATGATTTTGACCGGTATTAATGTTTATTTGTTGCCTCATAACTTCTAAACTAAGTAGGTACCTACCTACTTACTTATAGTTAAAAGCGTCTTCATTGTTCACAGGTTGGCCTATGTGACTTCACAAATTTAATATGATGCCCTCTAGAGGACATAGTCATGAAAAAAATAATAATAATGAAAAGGATAGATACATTAATATATTAAACAAGCAGCATATTCTTTATTTTCAGTAAAAATTCATATTATGCTGGTGCAGCAGGACAGAAGGGACTTGCATCTAATTATTATCTTGTTCTTCAAAATGTTTACAACGCAGCACTTCCAATTTGCAACCCAGACATAACCATGTCTGGTCTTTAGGAAACCTAGAAAAACAAATATTTATGTAAATAAACGTAAATACGCGATTAATCCGTTGTTTCATATAATGTCTGAACATTTAAAATGTCATCTAGGTACATTTTTGGTATGGAACCCTGATACATATAAAGTTGTGGACCGCTATTCACAAGATTTGAGTAATAAAATACTATACAATAAATACTAAGTCCGACCCTGTTAGCATCAAAATATTTTCGTACCTATTTAGACACCGAAATATTGCTCAATTTGTCAATAATTTTAAATCTATCTCTAATGGCATGTTGTTTTAAGGTAAAGCATTTCAATTAATGCAAATTCACACTATTTCGATGCATATTTTTGTCACAATTTCTATAATTTATTTCGGATCGCCTCGACCACGAATGTTTACTTACCGGTGAAAGGATAATCCAGGTGTATTTCCATACTTTGCACTTTCACATAAATGTGCACAAAATTACACACCAAATTACAATCTTTTAAATGGTTTAATTTAAATTTTATTAGGAAATTATAAAATTTACACCGATGTTTCAAAAAAAACGTCAGGTCGATAGGCCCTCGAGCAATATGTCGAACGTTCAAAACATTGCGCACGTCATTTTCCGTGAACTTATTCCAAGGGATGAATAAACGGGATAGCAAGATTCATAATCATTGTAGAGCGAGCGAACAGGGAATATTTGTGATTTGTGTTTAGTCTGGTATGTCTGTGGTTCTGAGGATTGATATATAAGTATTCTTTGGTTCTGACAGTGCTTGACTGCCAAGTAAACGCACTTCGTTTAATATGACGCGTCCCGCCCGTCCTATTATTTCATTCATTTTTTTTATGAAATGGAAACGGGTCGTTCAACAGCTTGACAACCATTATTGCCAGTGTCAAAGTGCAAGGAAAACACACTGAAAGTTTGACCGGTTTAATAGAGAAAAAAAAACATTGCGTTACCCATCTGTGGCTTTGCCTGAAGCCAAGAAATATACATAATTTGGATAACATACAAAATATACTGTAGTGTAGAGACATCACAGGACGTCACAAAACATTTATGCTTTGCGACTTTATTAGTTTAATATTATAAGAACAAATATATTTAAAGATTAATCGAATTAATGGAGCATTTGTATGAATAAGTAACGATTTAATATTAGTTGGCCTTGGTACTTTAGAAGGAGTCCTATTATTTTCAGCACTAAGGTGCTTGGCAGCTGCAGTCGTACAACCGTGGTCGTGCGACGCGCGGTTTTGAGGTTTCCTATTGGTCATGCGACGTCCGTCTTACGACCACTGCCCATTAGGACAGTCCCTCAAGGGCGGTTTACACGGTTCAAGTAGATAAGCAATTTAGTTAAAATTTTGTCGTCAGTCAACGTAAACTTCAAGTGTAAACATCGAAGCAAGCAATAAGTAGTAAGTAGCCCATTAAGTGGTAAAGCGATTTAGTAAATAGAATACAGTCTAATTTTGGGCAAGTAACCGCGCTGCCCGCACAGCTTGTTCCCCTCGCTGGCCGTGGCCAAGCGCTGTACTTGCCACTTGCCGCGTTTAAACAGGCAATTTACTTGTTTAGTGGTCTATGATTTAGTTGTTAGTACCAGGTAAAGCACTGGCTACTTACTGCTTAACACTAAACGATCATACACAAAATTTTTAATATAAAATTAAGTTGCTCATTTAGTTACCACTTATACACTTGAAACGTGTAAGCCGACCATTACGTCAATTTCGTTTATTTTGAAAGACGCATAGTACCCATCGACACTCAAGTAGTCTCAGGAACACTACGTTCGCGCGCACTATGAGACCTACTATAACGTTTCGAAATGCGGGTGAATCTCGTTTAAAACTAAACGGATTTTGATGAAACTTTGCAGCAAGTATTTGTATAGTAGTAGTTTTAGTTTAACCTTCCAAACAAAAAAAATATTACCCCTTAATTTACTAGGTCATTATAATTTTAATTATAAGTAACATCATTTCATAAGACACCTACCGAGAACAAACTGATGTAACAAATTGTGTCTTAACACAACTAAAACAACCTTTGACGGCACACTTAAAACAGAAGTTATCAACTTTTTGCAGTGTAGACGTCGCCCCACCATCTTGATACTTAATGGGGAGCCACCGTCAAGGCTAACTTTTAATGAGCCGCCTTCGAATCAAAGAAAAAAAGGGTAAGAAAAATCTGAGAGCTGCAGCTGGTGTTTGGTCCCTTCTAAATTATTTAAAATCAAATATTTCATCAAGGATACAAATCAGATTTTATAGGTTTAAATTCCCGACTCCGAATGCTGACTGATCCTACCACACTATCTATTTTTTTAGTTAATTAGAATTTTTTAAATAAGTTAGACAGGCAGACAGACAGACAGACACGTGGGGCTTTGTTTTAAAATTTACTAGTGGACCCGGTGCGACTTCTTTCTCGTACAACCACTTTACCCCTACCTACCCTATCTTTTTCTTATACACCTTCCTCTTGAATCATCCTACGTACCTGTTGTTGAAAACGAAGGTTCTATACATATATAGATATATAGGGACAGATGGCGGGAAGCGACTTTCTTTTAAACAATGTATAGATATGCAATGGATTTGCTGTAAGTAGAGTTACGTAATTAACGTCCTGTTTTAAACTAATGCGGTTATTATCACACATTTTAAAATCTTTATTGGCTACTCGTTAACCAAGGGACGCGGTATAAACCCGTAAACAAAATTTTTAAATGTAAAGTTAATTAGTTGAAGTATAACGAACATTATTTTAGGTTCTAATTGAGGGAGGAAACGAACAAAAAATGGTGTAAATACAGAAAAAAAAAACCTTGTTTGATAGTAAAGGTATTGATTGACAATAATTACTCATCATCATTGTCATTTGGAGTCAATCCCGGTTGTGATCTAGAGTAGGTATAAATTAAATTAAATTAAAAATAATGTATTTTAGACAATGTCCATGCATTAAGGTCGAATAAAAGGTAATATATCATAATGTCATTATGTAAAATAAATGTCTAATTTAAAAATAATAATGGTACATAATGTCATAACAAAAGAAAATAAAAAATAAAATTACATAAATTATCATTGTTTTGAAAAAAAAAAATTATGTACATTCATATCACAGCTTTATTTGATGAAAGGTAATGATCTGGCATGCAATCTCATCTACCTCTACATCAAAGGGAAGTCCCATCGCTCGGCCAAAGCATTCACGATGCTATTAGTGCTATTTTTGAGGGTGTAAATAGATTACAAATTATATCGAAACTACCGCCATGTTGTTAATTTTTAGACGTAAGTTTTCCAAAAATTGTAAAATAAAATAAAATAAAATACCTATAGCCTCACAGCCAGCCAGGTAGCACTATTACATTTATTAAATCAACCTAAGAGCCGATCTTAACTACTGAGTACTTTAACAAGATGAAGAAATGGAATAAAACAACTCGAAACCCATCTGACCACCTTCCCGGCGCCTCCATTCAGAAGCGGGTGGTATCATATAAAAAGTATTATCAATGAACATGCCCACAACCTAATTTAAACCTTAAAGCCTTCAAGTACAGGTGAAAAGTAATGATATACGTGTTTAAGACGTTCTTAGAGTCGAAAGTCCGGTGTCGGCTGCAGCATGTCAGGCATTCTTGGTCGTTTGAATAATGTGATAAAGGTTTTAGGGTTCGGTGACAGTGGTTTTTATTCTTTCTTGTCGAGTTGCGTTTTATAAAGGGATTGCTGGACGATTTAAATCTTTCGCTGGATCGGTTCGGGCTGATCCTCTGATAATCAAGGTAGTCACAGAATAGGAAGGTAGGAATAGATTTTCACATGACATTTTGAGATTTGGGAACTTGGACTATTTTGTGTAACACGTGTATCCCTCATAGATATATAGATAGATAAACACTTTATTCCTCATACAAAAACATAATACAGCACAGTTAAAACCAGTAAGGGACAGTTCAGCGAAGGCGGCCTTGTCGCTACAAGCGATCCCTTGAAGGCAACCGTCACAGAAATAAAGAAGAGAGATAGAACAGCAGAGTTGAGCACAAACAAGTATTTAAAAATTTTTTCAGGAATACATAATTTTCCACTTTTATTATATGTGGTCGTCAAACATAAAGTTATAAAATTTTGTTTCAAATGAAAATATAAAACAATAAGCAAATACGCAATAAACAATCGTGTTTTCAGCCCGTATAACCAGTCCAGTAAGTTTTCTATTGTTATATTTATAACACTGCAATCTCCAACCCGCCTGCCAAGCGTGGAGATTATGGCAATAACATCCCCTTTGGTCCTGTCAAGTCCTGCAGTGGACTATTATGGTTTGTGATGATTTACTAATTGTCAGAATTCTATTCGCGACAAAAATATAACCGAAACCTTCACCAAGAAAAACGCACCCTGCACGCAAACTGCATTAGTAACAACCTTCCTATACCTAGGCTCTTCAAGTTCAGAATCGCATATTCTCGTCTCGGTTACTTACGTCGTTTTCGCCCGAAGTAATGGGTGGTACCGTTTTAACAAGGATGGGTGTTATAGGCAGATAAATGCGATCGGCTTCCGATGTTTAATGCCTTGTGAGAAAAAATGAGATGCAGGCGAATACCGGTCTTTCCAAGTGCAACATTGGGTGCTACAATCCACGCGCTCAGTGTGGGATGGAACTTTTTCGAAGTAAATCACTGTTCCCTGATAGGTAAAACATTGGGGTCTTTAAGTAAAGAGTGAATAGGTATCTTCTAAGGACGCATGCTGCGCTGCATCTTCGACCTCATCGTTGATTTCCATCAGGTGAGTTGAGGTTAAATGCAAGCCCATTGACAATAAAAATAATAGCTCTCGGATGGAAAAGTACAGCGTACAGGTTTGAGTCTTGAGTATTCTAGATTTGTATTTTTATTTGTATATTGATTAGCGTTGGCTGCCTATTGGTAAAGGAGTCCGCCTTGTAAGCGAGACGTATCAGACTCGCACCCCAGTGCGGCCATATACCAATGACTCTTTTCTGAGTTATGTACATTAGTTTAACACTAACTGATGCTCGTACGGTGAGGAACATCGTGATGAAATCTGCACATTCTGGCGACTGAATGTGTAACCATGATCCTATTTGGTCAGGTTATCCTGGCAGCAGGGTCACGAATGTCACATGGCAGTCTGTCCACAGTAATTACCTGATCTATCAAATCCATGATCATGGTCAAGGCGAACCCCGGGCCCTCGTACGCGAGAGCACAACCGGGACATTAAAACCAAGATTTTTTTTTAATACTTATTTTAATGCTAAATGGCGTCCAAAAACACAGACAGAAATCACATTCAAACACAGACAGATTTAAAAACGCCCATTAATTCAATTATGTCACATTATTTCCAAACAAAATGACACTGACGATTAATTTAATTAAAACAATCTACGGACGTCGAATGCCGCATGTCATATTTTAATTTTAATGCCCGTTTTTATGACATGGCAATAATTAGTTATTATTTTATTTCAACGGTAAGAATAAAAAGAGAATCGACGGGAGTTGTAACTTGTAAGACAATAAAAAGTTATGGCCTACCTGGATTGTAGGCAGTTTGTGGGATGACGCAACAAGTTTTGAGGTAGATCAACCGGGTACTTGAAATTTTAGGTAGGTAGGTGGGTAGTTAATTTGATTTTGACAGACGTGTCTAAAACAACAAAATAGAAAATGGATACACAGAAATCTTTATTACTTACATTTGACTGTATAGGTATATAATAATTCCGCAATACCGTTAGTGTACTATTCTGTAGCACTACACAGGTCGTCAGGGTTGGCATGATTAAAACAAGATTTAAACAGAAATAAGGGTTTAATTTAAAACAAAATTAATTAAAAATGAATGGGTCAAAATGAGAACTGATTTATGTAGGTATTTGGGCCTTGAAATAGCTCAAAAATAATGATCGATTAATGTTGTGTCATTATTTTATTCATAGCCGGAAGTCCGTTGTTCAAATGGAAGTTAAGTTAGCAACTATTAATTTGACATTTAATAGAATTAAATATGTTAATAACTAGTACAATAGTATACAAGTTCTGTGTTGTGCTAACAAACACCATAATTCGTCTGGTTCAAGCTCTTGTGTTTGAAATATTTTTATGTGGAGTTGAAACTTGGACCCTAAAAGCACGAGAGAGGCAGAGAATTGAAGTGTTCGAAATGTCTTGTTGGAGGAGAATGCTAGGGACCTCCTAGGGAGAATGCTAGGGAATCCTCTGGACCGCCAAGCGCAAACGTGTCAATTCTCTATCAGCTGAAGATCAAAACGAGGCTATTAACCATCTGCCACCAACGGATCCTTGCGTATTTCGGTCATTTAACGAGTGACGAATGACAGTTTCTAAAAATTTTGTTGGCAATGTCAATGGCAAGAGGTTAAGAGAACGGTCACCAGCTAGATGGACCGTTCAGTTAAAGGTTGCGCCAGCCAACATATTCTGCGACGCGGTGACGCGGCTACCTACATTGAGGCTATACCGGAGCTCCTCTGCAAAACCATTAGTCCTTTTCTCTGCAGTCTCTTAATCAACCTCACACATTATTCAAGCACACAACGAAGCATTTGCGAGGCTTGCGCACTATTTCCCTAAGGCATTCTCGACTGGCAGCCATAATTGAATGTCTTAATGGTCCCTGTTATTACTGGCCCATCAGTGAGGCCCCGGGGCCACGAATTGCACACGCCAAAGGATATAATTCGAGGAGCAGAATAAAAATTGGACGCCATTCGTAATAAATATCGGGGTACAGGTTTATTTTTGTGCGTGCCGTAAAAAGTTGTTAATTGTTTTTATTCATTTGTGATTCCATGGTATCTGTAGATAAATAAAAGAAAAATGTACATTCGTATGAAAGCCAGTTATTATAGTCTATGAACGTTCGCAATACCAGGGCCCAGGGGTTCTATTTTTGAATCGCTCGCCTCGATTCGAACGGTTTTCAATTCTGATTTTCAGCATGAAAAATTCAATATTCATTTCGATTTAAAAGCAGTGCCAAAAAAGCGCCGCGCCATATTGTTTCTAAGTACGTAAACATCTCTGCAGTTTGGCCAAATGGCGTGCTCACGACAGTTACCTGCGATCCTAAAGTCCCTATAAAGCTCAAGGGGCTAATATGAAGAGCATTTAGGCCTGTGACGCGGAACTTGGCCGTCGCTGACAAAGCACGTCCGCGAACTGTACGCCAATGAAATGAAAATGCTGCGGTGGATGTGCGGCATTACATGACTTGACCGTAACAAGTACATCCGTGGCAGCCTGTAGGGTCATAGCGGATAAGATTCAGAAGGCTCGCCTGCGCTGGTTCGGTCACGTGTTTCGTAAGTGTGAATCCAGCAGGGACAGGTAGGAAACAGGTGTCTTAACCTGCCGGTAACAAGACAGAGATCGCTCGGGAGGCTCAGGTAGCGAAGGATTGACATTTACGAGTCAGATGCGAGAGCCAGTGGCCTACTATGTAAGGAAGCTGAAGGACAGGACACGATAGAACAGAGCGAAGTGGAGAAAGAAGTGAAGAAAGCGCACGATGACGAGCAGCAAAACATTTCAGTTTTATCTCATAACTATATTACGGGTGCTATGAACGGAACCGCGCCCGTTTATACGTCACCGCTTGCAAACCGCACAGAAAACGCGTGCATCCCGCACAGTCACCCCTATTTGAGCGCGGCATGTCTAAAATGCGGGTGTGACACGGTGGTTGTGCGGAAGCCATGCGGGCTCTGCGCGTTTGTTTACAAATAATAAAATAAGCTTTATGTCATTAATACAGAAACCAAAATTGCATATACCTTGGGACAAATCGTGCGGAAATCGCGTTCGTCTGTATCGGCTCTTAAGAATACATAAAAATCTATTTCTGTGGACATGGGACCATTGTGCTTGAAAAATGTGCGTTAATATCTCAGAGGGTAACACTATCAGAGTGTAATTCCTATGCTCAGAAATGAATAAGACTAACATCGTACTCCATTTGTAAACACGATTCTCAGTAAGTAGTGCCAACAAATATTCTCTCCGTGTAATTCGTTCATGTGTAGCGCTTTAGAAGAGCTAAAAATGTTTCAGCAACCCACTATGAACTGAAAGAATGTTTTAGTATCTACATGCCTGCTGAAAACCGTTTCTTGATTCCCTTTTTCCCTTTGAGTGTTTGGTTTTTACAAGAATTTTGTTTATTTTGTGAGCGAAAAATGAAAATCGGTCAAGAGCTTTTTGCGACGAAAGATTTCGTTTAAAAATGCATAATCAAATTTTGCTTCCCTTTGTGAGTTCGACCGCCTACACTGCGGTGATAGTTCCGAAGAATTGTGATGCCCACGATTGGCCACAACCCTAGGCTAGATTCTGTGGATTCGAGGAAAATGTTGCGTGTGGATGTGCGGAGTTACGCGACTTGATCGAGTGTGTAACGAGTACATCCATGGCAGCCTTGGCGTGAGACATATCGCGGGTAAGATTGAAGAGTCCCGCCTTCGCTAGTTTGGTAAGGTGTTCCGTAAGCCCCAGGGATAGGTGGGAAAAAGGTGCCTAAACCTTTCGGTATCAGGAAAGAGGTCCCGCGGAAGACCCAAGAAGCGATGGTTGACATCGCCGAGTCTGATGCGAGAGCCTATGGCTTACGACGAGAGGATGCCCAAGACCGGGCGAAATGGAGAACATTGAGTCGGAAAGTAGACCTGGCAGAAGCCGGGACTGTTGGACTGGAACTGATGATGATCAAATACACTCTGTTTTGGAACATGAACTTAAATTGGTGTCAGTCTCTAATAGATATTAGTTATTATTTTATGTAACGTTACATGTTCTATTACCATTGTCAAGGCGGACCCAGGGTCCACAGGTCCGCAAGAGCACAGCCGAGACATTAACGCCAAGATGACCTGACAGACAGAGAGCTACAGATACGAATACTTAACTGACTATACAATAAAATCAGTAACCATCTACGACTAGGGTCTGGCTCTGCCTGGCATTGTCGGGCGCTGCACGGCTCTGTCTGGTATTGTCGGGCACGATCCGGCCGTGGTCGGCGTGGGGTAATTGTGCTGCGGCCGTGGGGCGGCCAACGTGTCACTATGTGGTTTTCCCCCACTACCCCTCTTTTTGACAATTGAAAGAGATATAAAAAGTCCTAATCAATAAAATAGAGTAGAATAGTAGTAGACTATAATAGTAGAGAAGAAAAGCACCAACCCCTTACACTCGCGGATGTCGTACAAGGCAACAAATGTTTTCGAGGCAAAAATCTAGAAACTCTGTAGACTGGAAAATGGTTTGCAGCGTTTTCCATTGTTATATTTATAACACAGCTAAGTTCTGCAGTGGACTGATATTGGCTGCGATGATGAATCAAAAAATATTTTTTTAGTTTGAGTTTGACACCTGTCAATGGAATCTCTATGGTCTACTCAGTCGGAAATAAACAGCCTACGCTAAGCCTATCGCTAATCAAAACATTCCAGATTTGTCGAACAAAGTCAATTCCAAAATTAAATTATTCAATATAAATACGGAATCACGCCAGACTGATCACGGAACTTCGCGAAGTTGTTGTTGTATAACTGCGCACCAACAGGAATCGGACGATAAGATGAAACTTCCGTTAAGACTTCTCGAATGGACTTCTTGAGCTTCAATATAATTCCATCGTTGAGCGATAATTTGACTTAATAGGGTTTATATTGCGAAATTTTTGTTGGAGTGTATTCCTATGCTCAGAGTCTCGTTGCGCGATCGAATCAGAAATGAGGAGATCCGCAAGCGAACCAAGGTCACCGACAGAGCCCTAAGGATTGCCAGGCTAAAGTGGTAGTGGGCAGAAAAGTTAAAAAAATAGATGGCCGATGAGGCAGTACAGTTCTCGAGTGGCGACCACGTACCGTGGGCAGAAAGCTTGAAGAACAAGATGGCCGATGGGGCAGTAAAGTTCTCAAGTAACGACCACGTACCGGAAGACGCAGCGTGGGTGGGCCTCTCACAAGGTGGACTGACGACATGGTAAAGATCGCAGGTACCAGCTGGACGCGGAAGACACAGGACCGGCCTTTGTGAAGATCTCTGGGGGAGGCATATGCCCAGCAGTCGGCGTCTTTCGGCTGATATGATGATTGTAAAATTTTACTACTTAATCACACTTGTGTATCAAATTCCTCGACAGCCTATTTATAATAGTAGGGAGGTAGTACAAACATCAATTCAATATTATAGATCAAACTAACCAAATACCTAGTACCAAGTAAATAGATTTCTACGAAACATAATAGTAGCTAAACAATGAAACAGAATAATCGCTTCTGAATAACACATCATTAGTCAAGTACAGTAGACAGCAAAATGGTTGCAATAAGGCTATTCGACAAGTATAGTCATGCAGTGATGCTTAATAGGATACTCGCACTTACCTGCCACGGTTATACTCGCCATCTCAGCACTATTATACATATCGTCATTCGACTGTGCACCATCCATATTTTCTTTTGGCAGCCTCTACTGAAGTACCTATCCATCCATATTCACAGTCATCACTTTCCTTGTCACGCGACTTTCATCCCTCTTCACATAACATGCCTATACCACACAATCCTATTTAGTAGGAGATCCGGCCATAGTACTATCTTCCCTAATCTTATTCCGAAAAATAGTGCTTTATACGAGAGAATATTACTCAAATAAGAAAAACAAATATGGCTTATCTACTCCACTCTGGTCCTTCTATGGGGTTGCCATGGAGTCAAGCTAGCCTTATCTAACAATTTTTACATAGTGCTTATAAAACAAATACGCTTCCTGCCGTCTGTATATATGTACGCTTTGATCTTTTAAACTACGCAACGGATATTAATGCGGTTCACAACAATTGATAGAGTGATTCAAGAGGAAGGTTTATAAGCAAGAAAAAGGTAGGTATGGGTAAGGTAGGTGACGCGAACGAAGTCGCGCCTGGTCCACTAATCTGTTATATAATCGAGTTATATGTCGAATAAAAGGTATTCTATTTTCCTCCTTCTATCCAACAGTTTATGGTTGCGTTGAGTTGACAAAACTTAGTCTGAACGGAAATATCGGTGAACATTCATTAATTAAATTTCATATATTTTATTAATGTGCATGAATGGTAGGTGCCATGATTGACAGGCACTGCTTTCCATCAGGTGGGCTGTCTGCCATTTATCGCTGAGTAGCATAAAAATAAATTAGGAGGCCATTATGTTTAGACACTGACTCAAAGAAATTGGATCAAGAGGCATTGAAGGAGCCTACTCACAGCTGAAGTCACAATCTATATTTTGTTTCTTTTTAATGGTTGTCAAATACCCCTCCACAACCACAGCTATTGTTAAATTTGGTGGCCTTGGTCGACTTAATGTACTAGCTTTTTGTACGACATTGAGGTCGGCCCAAGAAGCGATGGCTTGACGTCGTCAAGAATGACATGCGTGCCAACAAGCTCCGAAGGATGCCGAAGACCGAGCGAAGTGAGCGAGGAAAAGTAGGAAGGCGGACCCCGGGTCCTCACGTGCCGCGCGGAAGCGCAACCTGTTCTATTGTCTAACTCCACTGAGATAGCCAATAGACCCGCTTGAGGCATTAGGTATAGACATGCAGCCATTACTGAAACTTATCAACATGAAAGTTCAGACCACCTCTTAAACAACTTCAACCATATTCAACCCCACCGCCTAACCGTTCCAAGAATCATAAAACTCTTGCCATCTTGAGTTCTAGAAACACTTTATAGCGCAACTTATCTAACCTGGTGACAGCGTCGCTGTTGTCAGCAACAAAATGTCATTTCCAAACGTCGAAAGTTTGTTTCAGTTTTCGCCACCGGCTCAGATAACCTTGTGGCGCTGTAGGTCTTTTGTCTCGTCGAAATTTGGAGGCTTCCTAGTCAGATGTCAGTCGATAGCGTGACAATTCTGTTTACGTCTCCCAAACATTTGCGTAACAACGTTTGTTTTGTAAACAACTTAGTTGACGATGGAAATTACTGGAATTGGGTTCCCCACAAAGGCCGTCCTCCGTTACAAATTATTGTGTTGCGGCGCGAGTTGGGTACGCAATTTAATTGGTACAAAAGACAGCATATCGAGCTGCTCGAAACCAATATAAGATGAGCTAGCATCTCTATTTGTTCATTCACTGACTTTGGACCGCGATTTCGTCCATACATTATCGTATTGGCGTTAATGTCCCGCCTTGATCGTGATCCAGGATTCGGCAGATCAGATAATTACAGTGGAGCGCGTGATTACGTGATCCGCGTGAATCTGAATTTGGTAATATGATTCTGAAGCGAAGAGATCTTTTTTTTATACCACTGAGGTGGCAAACAAGCTTACGGCCTGCAAAATTCAAAATTCACCGTAGCATATGGACGTTTGCAATGCCAGGGTGAGATGTTGCATTGATCCCAATACATGGGAATCGCTGGCTGCAAACGTCTAACGGGGCTTTTGTCTAAATCAGTTGGTAACTGAATTTGAGAATAGATAATTTTACACTGGCTACAGCGTCTACCACATCTACGTCTGTGGTGTAAGGTTATATTATGTCAAATGCACATCTCCACTGATATAGCCAAAAGCCCCGCAGAGTGGAGACGTCGAGTGCAACAGAACATTTCCGAATTTGAAGATTGACGCACAAAGAAGCTCGATCAAAGACGCCACGATTTGAAAGCCCGACCACCTCCGGCTATATACTATCAGTTTGACGACCTGAGTGGTTCAGTTGGTTAACATGCCGGTCGCCCAGGGGTCCCGGGTTCGATTCCCACCGGGCAGAAATTGAAATGATGGATTTTAATTTCTGTTACGGATCTGGGTGTATTATGTATAATAAGTATATACTAAAAAGTATATACGTAGTTTATTAGTTATCTAACACCCAAAACACAAGCTTTGCTTACTTTGGGGCTAGATGGCGCTGTGTGAATTGTCTAACTTTCAAAGAGGTGTCTTGACCTGCCTAAATTGTACCAACACAATTAAAACCAAAATTGGCCACGCTAGTCACATGCGGGCACACGACAGAGAGAAGCAGCAGAAAAATAGTAGCTAATATCGTCGCTGCTGTCGCTGTAGTCGAAACATTGCTGCCATTTTAACATTTCAGGGCAATCAACTCCTATTCTTAATATTTGACTCCTAGCGGAAAATCTAACGCTTTATCAAAATAGTTGTTAAATACCGAACACACCGAAATATGTCATATTTTGGTTAAAAAAACCTAGGGTGAATATGATATAGGTACGTAACATAAACCACTGACTGTGTAAGAGCAACGAGCATCTGTTTGTGCCAGTTTGCGCTCTAGTAAACATTTTATGGTCAGTCAAACACTAGGTATGACTGTGGAACGTAACTTTTAAATCCTAATTGTAAAAATCTACCGCTTTATCTAAATCACACTTGTTTAGCGGAATCCAGCGCTTGTTTTAATTTATCTTGCGCCCAACACTCAAACAAACCTGAGCCGACAAGCAACGCTATAATTATAATTATTTTAAAATCTTTATGCTTCTCAGTATTTTAAGGAAATACCTACTGGCATCTTATTGAAGCACACGGGCCAAGTGCGTTTCGTGCTGATTTTTCGTTGGGGCCTGTAAAAATTTTAAACTAAAATAGTTAGGTTGTTACGCTCCTTGTGTCCGTGTCACTGCCTTTTGCATCAAACCAGAAGAAGATGGCGGCAGGGACAGCGTTTTTATGGATGCGTGTAATTGGTTCGGGACAACAGCTGTAGTAGACAAAACAATGGGGACTAGAATGACGCTTTTAAATTAAATTAAATGGAAATTCCAAATTCTGGTTATTTAATCTCTTAAGTGTGTGTATTATTATTATTTATTTTATTTTAGTTTAGACACTTTTGTTTGACCGGTAACATAAGTGAAGTTCACGGGGTTACTCCAAGTGTACTTCACTTTTAATTTGGTTGCGGGTCGTATCTTCCTGGAGAAACTTGCGCACAATACGACAAGTATATAAAATTGTGGCTTTCTGCATGTTGATATAGATATTTTCCGGCAGATCTATTCACTTTAAGTAGAGCACAAGAGGCACAATATCCACTTTTTCCAGATTCCAAATTCTCAATATCTCTTTTTTTGGTTTAGTAGTTATTATTATAATTATAAAAACGATTCTATTCTTTACTTCTATTGCTACATTCATCACAGCATCACATCTGTCACCAACGGGTGGTAATTAAAAATTAAAAAGCACTAAAGCGCCCCAAATCCCAATCTGTGACTACTTAACCCAAAATCGGCAATAAAATTACTAATACGAGTGCCACAGACGGATAATATCCATATTCCTAATATTTACCGCCCACAAATCATCTGCTGAACTCGAGCAGGTATTAGTGGCTCAATAAATCAAACAATACTATTCTATATTTACCCAGGCCAGACAGTAGGCAGACTCGCTGTCAATATGAATTTCTAATGAATCGGCATGTGCCGTGTCTGGCGCAAAGGGTTTGTGTGCATTGTTAGCTTCCGGTTAAAGTCAGATAGGTATTCCGTTATCATTTTTAGTCCCCGAGGTAAAGGGGTGATATAAGTTACGCGAGTATCTGTGTGTCTGTGTGTCTGTTGTAGCATCGTAGTTCCTGAACGATTTCGATGCAATTTCTTTAATTTGGGGCTTTGTTTGGTTCAGTAGTTTAGAAAATATTAAACTTGTAAACATTGTCGGGAGTTTTCCGACATCAGTCGGTTAGCCTATTATTGTTTACTATTTTCTGTATGTGTATTGACTGTAAGATAAGGTCGATAATGGGGCGAGCTCACTCAGAAGAAGTTGTGCTCACTTGTATTCACTTGTCGTGCATTATAGATCATCACTCGTAAAAACTAACATAGATGTGCCATTTTTCTACTCTTTGAAAGTGGACGCAATGGTGTAATATTGACGAAAATGTGGAATGTTGACTTAATTTGAACTGGTATTCTGCGGATGTCCATCAGCAAAGCTTCGGCCTTCGGCAATCCGAAGGCCGAAGGCGATTCTGCGAAAATATATATCATATAATAGTCTAAAGACGTGATGGTTGTATGTTTGTGAGTTTTTAAGTTGTATGTTGGGGGTTAATCTCTGGACCTACTGAACTGATTTTGAAAATTATTTAATTAAAGGAAGCTCTGAGTATCAGAGGCTAATTTTAGTCCCGGAAAAATCATAGAGTATCTGTGGGATAGTTGAACGTATAGAGATATCCAAACTGCGAGCGGGGGATTGCTGTACCTAATAAAATAAACAGGAAGAAGGTACGCGGGAGGATAAGAAGCAACGGATTGACATTACTGAGTCGTGTACGAGGCTTACGAAGCGAGGACGCAGAATTAAAAAAGTACCTGATTAAGTAAAGTGAGCGTATGCTCCCCGTTGTGTATGTATATCTATACAAAGCAAACATATTTATTATGCTCGTAGAACATTGCGCAAGCTTTTAAATATTTTAACTGTAGTGTCAAATATAGTACACTAGTGGACCCGGCGCCACTTTTCTTTCTTGATTCGCTCTATCCTTTGTTGAAAACCGCAATAAAATCCGTTGCGTAATTTAAAAGATCTAAGCGTACACAAGATACAGACGCCGGGAAGCGACTTTGTTTTGCACGATGTATAGAAACGTACTACCTATACGATAAACTCAAAAGTATAAGCTATCAAGAACATGTGGCAAATATTATAGGTATAGCATTATCAGAAACTCGGAGACGGATCGTAGCTCGCTAAAGACAATGGAAATGCGCTCTTAGTGGGTTAGCAGATCGTTAGAGGTGTCTATATGTTGATTCGAATGCTAGAGATACGATCTTGAGGTCACAAACTATGATACAATTATCTCCTTTAAGAAATGACTTTCATCATCTGCCGTTAATGAACCGGCTGTGCTCTCGAGCACGAGGGCCCGGGGTCCGCCTTAACCATGATCCAAGATTTGGCAGATCAGGTAATTACAGTGGAGCGACGAGCCGTCTGACCTCCGTGACGCTGCTTGGGAACCTGACCAGATTGGATCATGGTTACACATTCAGTTGCCTGAACGTGCAGGTTTAGCACAATATTTTCCCTCACTACTATTCTACTTGGACACATTTTGAATCTTATGCCAAGCCAGTGTATGTGTGTGAAGCCAGTATGTGTGTTTAATAAGGCAGCCAACAGACGTTCCGATCCGCAGTAAGACCAAAGCTACCGAGCCGAAGTTCAATCACACCAGATGAGTGCGTGCACCTCAGCATGCGGACCCATGAGCCAATATCTACATCCTACCTAAACTTATCAGAACCCTTTTCCATTGCCCAAATAAAGCCTATCACAAAAACTCAACCTATCGTAACAGGAACCCATCCCAAAGGCCTATCTATACTTAATGTAAATTTGCTTTAAATATTTTTGATTTATTTTATTATTATTTTAATTATTATGATACAATATTATTATATGTACTAGTACAATAGCTCTATTGGCTGAATAAAGAACTTTATTATTATTATTATATTATTATACTAATGTCTGGCCTATACTAAGATCTGGTAGAACACACATACTACAGTACCAAAGGATTGGAAGAGCAAAACTACGAACACCGATAACCCCGTTACGTACAAATTTTCCTTTTTTTTTTGTAATTTTTTTCTTTTTACTAAGTGAATTCGCAACGGGAGCGAAGTTTAACAAAAACATGACCGAGAGATGTTTATGAACGATTCATAAAACGTAATACAGGGTGGTGGGAAAAACGCCATATGAAGATACGGTAGCACCCTGTAGCCCGGTGTAATGTTCATAAAAATCCCTAAGTGCCGATAAAATCCGTGAAAGGTCGCTTATCGCTAGAAGCTGGGAATGCTAATGGGAGAATTACAGAGCGGATGAAGAAGAAAAAAACGTGCAAATAATTGCAATAGATGGCGTGAATTAGACTCGATACTCAAAAGTAATGAGACCGTTAGATGTATAAAGATGTCTTTGTAATTTCTTATCAGAAAAGTTACTAAAACTAAGTATTTTAATTTCTACTCCTATCTTTTCACAAAACACCTTTCCGAGTAACTTGTTTTACCAAATTAAATACTTGAGAATCCTCTCTAAGCAGCACCATATAGTGAGGCACGGCGATCTTACACTTTTTACTTTTTAAAGCAGCTGCCTGGTAATCTCATATTGGAGCTACTATAGCAGACAAATACATCCTGAGGTTGGCCACACGGGAATAACACGCCTGGTATTCTAAACGAGTAACTGCTTAACTTCAGACAGGCCGTAAGTTTGATTGCCACTTTAGTGGTGTAAAATAATGCTGTCTTCCCGTAAAAATAGGCAGAGCCACATTGTATTTTCTTCGGCTAAAACGACACCTAAACATTGTGATTACTGTAAAGTAATAGAAACACACATTCAGGCGACTGTATGTGTAACCATGATCCAATCTGGTCAGGTTCCCCTGGTAGCAGGGTCACGGAGGTCACATGGCAGTAATGTAATCAGTACTATAAAACTCCACTATAATTACCTGATCTGCCAAATTCTGGATCATGGTCCAGGCAGACCCCAGACCTTCGTGCGTGAGAGCATAACCAGGACATTAACGCCAAGATGACTGTAGAGTGATAGAAACGATTGTAATTTATAACCTATAATAACGCTTAAGCTATAGTTTCTCCTGAAAATCAATCTCCCCACTGTATTACGGTATACCTGACTTTTGCAAAGACGCGGACAAAAGTTGTCACTTGAGTTTGTAAAGGTTTAGTCTTTAGTTCAGATAGGATGTAGGTAATGGCTCCTGGGTCCGCTAGATGAGGTGCACGCACCAATGAAGGAGACAAAATTGTCACCAAACC